>OZ025292.1:298409020-299778395 GCA_964019185.1 Maratus speculifer
AGAACATAGCATATGTAATTTATAACTCACAAGATTTTTTTTTTTGGGGGGGGGGAAACCACTATAGGATACCTTCAACAAATTGTAAAGTAATGAATATCTTTTGGATAACGCTGCAAAAACTAATGTATGAAAAAATATTTAGTTTCTAGAACTTGGTTAAGAAGCCGATCGTAATAAACTGTGTTCATTATTTTGAGGATATCATGTACTACACCATGTACTGAGAAATTAAGGTTTCTATAAGAACAGTCCCAAACTCCATCTTATTTCGCAAGAAAATACAGATACTTACTATGAATTTTAGAAAAAAATTAATCTAAAAAATGGTTGGTGATCATGACTTAAAAAAAGATACATTCCAGAACCTATCTTTATTTTATCTTTTTCTTTATCTTTATTCTAATTTTAAAAAGAAAAAAATAATTTTACTGCTTCTATGTAAAATTATATATGATCAATTATAATAATATAATACTTATAATATGATAATCAACATTTCTTGCTTTTCAAATAATGAATAAAGATTGTAAAGAATAGAAGTGTTAAAGAATAAATAATAAAGTTTTTTATACAGTGCAAATATATTTGCAGATATTTAATTTCGTTTCATCCGAATTCTAGAAATACAATTTAGATCTTTAGATGATTAGATCGTGTTTGTTAACTCGCTATATATATTAAAAAGAATTTCTAGATTAAAAAAATATTAAAAATGTGTATGGCATTATTAAAATTGTTAATTTATCTGTCATATTATGAGTAGAATTATAAATCAAACATAATCGGAATTAATTTTAAATAGTTAGGTCAATGTTGTAAAAAAATAGCTTTCTTTCACACATTAAATTCAAAGAAATCAATATTTTATGCATACAATTTTTATTATTATTTCCATATTTATGTAAAATATGGTCTTAAAAGGACTTATAACTAATGTTATTTAACACATAATAATGTTTACAAGTTTATAAACTTTTTCGACAAATAAAATTAATTCATAATATAGTTATCAAGTCTTCTATGATATCAAAGGGGACGAGTTTTTATTTCAACGATTTTTATTACAATTTTAGGCATTTAAATATGTATATATATGTAATAAAATAAAAAAAAATTGCGCCATTTTTTTGTTCTCTCTTAGCTTCAATTCTAAATTTGTGGAACATATTTCAATCTTAGTTTCGTAACTTGTAACAGCTAAAATTCTTTTTCTTACTTTAGTTATTAATAAATTATTGCTTGCTTCTCAAAAAGGCGGGAAGTATTTCGTAAGCTTTTTACTTTCTGGCATATTCCTGCGATTTTAATTTTATTTTTTATTTTAACATCGCGTGACAGATGTTACTACGCGTTGCTAAAGGGCTTTGTCTTCCGAGGAAAAAATATAGTTCTTGCCAAGGACCGCCTATTACGACCAATTAGAATTGATCATTTTGTCCGTTTGAGGCTCGAGTCCATCCTGATTGGATTTTTAAAATGATTGACGCGGAGTAGGAGGGCGCTAGTTTTGTCGTGAAAATGATTTTTTCATTTGGCTTTTCAGGAGAACAGAATGCATCTTTTCTTTAAACTACCAAGCCGCGTTTTTCATTGCTCCGCTGAATTAGAATATTTGATGATGTGGACGAGATAATGAAATTTGTAGTGTCGATGTGGACTAAGGTGATTGCGGGGAAGAGTTTATCTATTTCTAAGCTCATCAATAAAGAACTTGAAGACTGATGTTGTCTGTTTTTATAATGGGGTAATACCCCAATGAAAGTCTTCTATTGCTTGCCAACTGTCGGAGCGACTACTCTGCCCGTGCTGCTAAGAATACGTAGAATTTATGCAACATAGTTATTTTAGTCGAGTTCAGCTTATTTTTATTACAAATTTAGCCGGTAGGATATATGAGCCGACGTGCATCTCTGGGAAAATATTAAACTAGTATCGTTTGCCAACTACAGACTGTTCCTGTCAGAGAAACCTACAGCGATGAGTGTGTGCTCGCCATGTTCTAGGAAGAAATGTGTTTGTCTTACACTTCCCTTTCCAACTACATCAAGAGAACTGCACGCGCCATTTTCGCCGAATACGCCGATTCTTCATGTGCATAAATGATAAACCCTTCAGCTGGGAAACGTATCGTCTTATGAAGTTTTGTGTGACTATGTCTAGCATCTGCAAATTTTTAAGTGTGAGATATGCCTGTAGTATTTTTTTTTTCTTGACAGCGACGAAAAACGTGTGCTGATGATTATCAAGATAAAGAACAACTGCACGACAAAATTCAACATCATTTTCTTTTATTTATTTATTTATGTATTTCCTAGATAACAGTACTGAAATATTTTGATAAACTTTCATTTCATAATAAATGAACACCTGCAGCATGATTGCAAAACTACGATTGATTCCATCGGTAATATAGACTAATTGAAATTTGCACCTGTGAGTCGTATCTACGAAGTGCTTTATTTTTGTTTATTTTAATAAAAATTAGGTATTTGAACAAGGCCACATCGAGCATGTCTGTAAGTTATTATTTATTATTTTATTTGTTTATTGATTAAGAAATTTTAATAATTTCTTTGTTTAAATTCTTGATTTTTTTTCCTCTTTTATTACAGATATTAAAAAATAAATTTGTTCCTAATTTATAATTAATTAAAATTTTCTGCTCATAGAAATTTTATTTAGTTTTAAAGGTGTTTTTTTTTTTTAATCGAAAGATGGATTAATTTGTTGTTAAAAAATACTCTGTTGCTAAATTTATTTTCCATACGTAAAGAAAAGTATTTTTGTTCTTAAAATTATTTGTTATTTCCCATGTATGGAAAACCGATATTTATTATTTTATTACTTATTTATTTATTATTTATTTATTTCACATGAATTCAAACAGAATTGATTTATTTATTATTTATTATTTTTATTGTTATTTATTGAAGTATTTGAAGTATAGTATTTGAATTTTAATAATTGAAGTATAGCATTTAAATATTTTCCATATGAATTATCCTTCTTTCATGTTATTAAGGTCAGGATTAGTAAAAGAAGAAAAAATGTCAGAAAATAAACTTGATATTGTCCCTTTTGAATTTGGGTCGGGCATGGATATTTTTAAATGGTTTAAACATTTTGATCGAGAATGTTCTGTAGAAAAAAAAGATAATGAGTGGAAACACCAAAAAATTTCAAAATATTTAAAGGGGGAAGCGCTAAAAACTTATATAAATGATTGTTTGGATTGTGCTACTTATGAGGAAATTGTCGAGATTTTAACTGAAAAATACATTCAGGTTAGAGTTCCAAAATTTTCTGAGTTTACCTCCTTAAAGTTGAATGATCTAAGTGATTTGGATTCTTATTTTAGAAAAAAAGTTGAGATTGGAAGGCAACTTCAGCTTGGGGAAAATTATACAGGGATTAACTGATGGACTTCAACCGGAGTATCAAAATTGTTTGATGGTTAACCCTCCTTCCAATACTCTTGAATGGTTTCGCATTGCTAAACAATTAGCAGCGATTCCAACTCATACCTCTAATAACAGCAACAGAAATTTTCAACAAACTAGACCTATGCACAATCCCGATCCTCAGCCCAAACATTGGACTCGACCTACTCCAAACAATCCATCCCAAAATTTTAATCCTAGGTTTTTCACTCTTATAATGCCTACGACTCATTATCAAAACAACTACCCAAGTCGTCCGTGCGGAATATGTTTAAACAGAGACATAGAAAATGCATATCATTGGGAGAGGAGTTGTATATTTAACACAAATTCCTTTCAATCTCAAACTCCTGCTCATATTCAACCCCACCCCCTACTAATAATGTCTGACAATTATTTATCCGTGGATATGTGGACAATAACAAAGTGTATTATGTGGTTGACAGTGGATCAACAGTCTCAATTTTACCCCTCAAATTTGTTCGATATTTAAATGGTAATTTACATAATGTTACCCCTATTACTATTAGACAGGCACAAGGAACTCTTACAATTAATAAATCTTGTCGATTATGTATTAAATTTGGTAATATAAAGAGATATGTTAATTTTTTAGTAAGTAAGCTTGATTTGGACTATGCTATTTTAGGTTTACCTGATTGTGCCAAATTTAAATTGAAAATTGATTGTGCAAAAGCCAGGTGTTACAAGACAATATTTCGTTAAATCCATATGTCAACATACCCAGTGATAACTTAGAATTGCTTTATTTTGATATTATAAAAAATGATACTACTGTGCAACCCGATTATGGAAATACCATAACTCCTCAATCCTTGCCGCGAACTAATAATGATGATTATAATCTATTGGGGAATCTGAATGCTATTCAAAATAAAAATGTAAGGGAACTTTTAAGGGATTATTTAGATATTTTTGCAAAAAATAAATATGATGTAGGGAGAATTAATATTGAACCTCAGCGTATTTATCTTAAATCTGACCTACCAATATCTTTGAGGCCTTATCGTACATCCAATGCTGATGAAAAAGAAATATCTCAGCAAATCCAATCCTTATTAGCTGCTGGGTTAATTAAAGAAAGTTATAGCCCATATTCTTCTCCAGTTACGTTAGTAAATAAACGAGATGAAGGCAAAAAAACCCGAATGTGTGTTGATTACCGAAAATTAAATTCTATTATGAAAAATGACGCTGAACCTTTGCCCCGAATAGATGAAATTTTAGACAAATTAAGTGGTGCCCAATATTTCTCTACACTAGATTTAGCCTCAGGCTATTGGCACATACCTATTCACCCAGCCGATTCCGAAAAGTTAGCCTTTACTACTAATTGTGGGCTCTGGGAATGGAATGTTCTCCCCTTTGGTGTAAAGGTAGGCCCCCCAATTTTCAACAGGACAATTAGAAGAATTCTTACAAAATATAAAATAGACTTTGCTTGTTATTATTTTGATGATATAATTATTTTTTCTAAATCAATAGATGACCATATACAGCATCTCATTCAAATTTTTGATTTATGCCGAATAGAAAATATTAAATTAAAATTATCTAAATGTACTTTTGCTCAAAAACAAATCAATTTTCTAGGGTATGAAATCCAAAATGGAACTTTAACTCCAGCTAATACTAATATAGAAACAATTAAAAAATTAAAACCTCCTACTAACACTAAAGAATTACAAAGATTTCTTGGTTCTATAAATGTGTATCATAAATTTATTGACAAATATGCTGAAATTAGACACCCCCTAAATAAATTACTTAAGAAAGATACTATTTGGGAATGGAATACTGAATGTCAAAACTCTTTTCAAAAATTAAAAGATGCCCTCATTGCTAAACCAATTTTAAAGATTTATGACCCAAAATTACCCCTACACATGTTTGTTGACGCTTCTCAGGTAGCGGTAGGTGCAGTTCTTAAACAACCCGACCATAATAACTTTTTACATCCAATTGCTTATTTTTCTAGAGGATTGAGAAGTTATGAGAAAAATTATTTCATTACCGAGCTAGAGTGTCTTGCTATCATTGATACTTTAGATAAATTTTATCATTACTTTCACGGTGTACAATTTACCATCCATACGGATCATGCATCTCTTGTTTGGTTAAAAAATGTCAAACTTTAAGAGGTCGATTATTTAGGTGGTCATTGAAGTTAAATATGTTCGATTACAAAATAGAGTACTTAAAGGGATCTACAAATGTCGAAGCCGACATGTTGTCCCGAAACCCTATTTCTCATTTTTGTAAACCCCTTACTTTTCTTCTTGACGTTAAAGAGATTATTGAGATGCAAGAAAAAGAAAATGTGTGTGGATCAAATTATATTAATGACAATGGACTCATTATGGTTAAAAGAAAAGGTTTTCGTAAAGTGGTAGTTCCCATGTCCCTAAGAAAAAAATTGCTTAATGTTGCTCATGAACAGTTTGGTCACCCTGGTGTTCAAAAATGCAAAATTTAATTTCTCCTAACTATTATTGGCAAGATATGACCCAAGACATTACTAACTTTGTTAAATACTGTGATATTTGCCAGAAAAATAAAAAACCTAGACAGAAAAATTTTGGCTTATTACAAGCTATGCCCACTACAGATCAACCTTTTGACTGTCTGTCTGTTGATACTGTAGGAGGGTTCAATTATTATAATTCTACAAAAAAATATCTCCATATTATAATAGACCATGCCACAAGATATGTTTGGGAATTTCCTTCCAAAAGTGTCACTACAGAAACTTATACAAATTGTCTGAAACAAATCTTCAATATCAAAATCCCTCAACAATTATTCTGTTTTAGTAAGATTTCAAGTGTACAGTCCCCTCAAAAAATACTTAGTGACAGGAATGCTGCTTTTACTTCTTCAAGATTCAAAAAATTCCTGCGAAATCATAATATTAAACAACGTTTGACCACTGCCCATCATCCACAAACGAATGGGAAATGTGAAAGAGTAAATCAGACAATAGTAACTAGATTAAAATGTAAAGTAAATTCCACTACCTCTAAAATTCCCTGGACTAAGCTTTTAACTGAGGTAATTAATAAATATAATAATACACCCCATTCTATTACTAAATTTCCACCTGCTTACTTGCTTTTTGGCCAATTACCCTATGACTCCCCTTTACAACAAAATTATTATTATCTATGAAGAATTTCAGTACCCTAATACTAGAAAGTTATCACAACTATTTAGTGGCCCTTATAAAATTCTTAACAAATTATCCGAAGTAAATTTTGAAATTGATAGGCAAAATCAGTTCAAAAATTCAGAGATAGTACATGTATCTAAATTAAGGCCTTATTATTCCCCTGATAAATTTAAATTAAGTCATGAGCAACAACCCCCTAATCAACAACAACAAACTCAAGTAAAAACTGTAGCTTAGACTATATCTCTAGTTTATCATTTTATAATTTTTTTCTCTTAAACAGTAAATTTCTTTCCATATTTTAATTTAGATAATATCTTGTAATTCTTACAGAATGGCAATGATATCTCTTGACTGCAGCGAGAGTGTCACTTGTCTGGAAATTTTTATATTTGTTTGTTTATGCCGGCGTAGACGAACAAAGTGGAAATTTCTTATTCTGTACTGAATTACCCTACTTAGAATAGTATAATAACAAATAAATATTTAAAAATATACAATTTTTTTTCAACTGAACCTATTTGTAATATTAAATTTAAGCTATCAATTAATAAATTAATTATTTGCCAAGTAACAAAATTTTTATCACTTTATTTTATTTTTTTTTCCTTTTTCTTTCTCTCTTTCTTTGCTTCTGCATTCCAGTCCAAGTATATGTCAATTATAATATAATTTTGTTTCTTTTTCTCTTTCCTACTTGCATCTTGCAATGTTTTATCACGCCGAGAGAATATTTATTGCGTAATTATTTGCCATGAATAGATCTTGTTTTTTATTTTTATCATTTATTAATATTTCTTTTTAAGAATCTTAGTAGTATAAAGGTCACGTGCATTCTCAAACATGAATAAAATTTTTATTTATCTTTATTTTATTTTAATTTATCGTATTATATTTTAATTTTTTTTTTACATATTCCTACTTAATCCTGTACTCGAATTACCAGATTAAGTAAATGATTTCATAATTGATTGTATTTTTTATTTTATTTCACTTCTCTCTATATTTCATCCCAAAAATATGAGATGAGATAAACGAGATTAAGTATTTAAAGAATGTCTTTTGTGATATTTATTATTACTTATTAAGAGATTTACTTATACCCATTATGAGATTTACTTATACTTATGATATTTATTATTATTGATATTTTTCCTTATTATGTTTCTTACTTATATTGTTTATTATTTACATTGTTAAAGTTTATTATTACTATATTATAAAATGTCTTACTATATTGAATGTGGACAATTAATAATGATATAATTAGACCTCCTTGAAAAGAGGCAATGGACTATACCACTCCAAATATTACTCTTGGACAATTAATAAGATATAATTAGACTTCCTTGAAAAGAGATCATGAATACTCCAAATATGACTCTTAAATGGATTTTTGAAACAAATTTTCAACATTGATTTCAAGAAAGTTCTATTAAATTCCTTCGTTTCTAGATTTGACATTGTTAAAAAAGAATTCAACGTTATTGTTTTTCATTTTTATGTTTCATTTTTATGTTATTACTATGGGTAATTGCTTATATTTTCAATTTACTTTATGATGTGTACTTTAAACAAGATTATATCTTGTATTTGTATTGATGCCTATTTTATTGTATTTAAATTTGAAGTTATTCCCCGCATCACCTTAGTGTTCTTAAATTTGAATTCTATATTTATATAAAAAGAGAATTTAATTTTTTTTTATTTAGTATCTAATTATTATTACTTATATCAACAACTTCGTGAGCTAAGTCTGCATCATCTCCCTTTCTGTGAAATTGCAGGTCTCAGACCTACTTTTTCACCCGTCTTTCTGGGAGGGGGGAATTGTAATAAAATAAAAAAAAATTTGCGCCATTTTTTTGTTCTCTCTGAGCTTCAATTCTAAATTTGTGGAACATATTTCAATCTTAGTTTCGTAACTTGTAACAGCTAAAATTCTTTTTTTTTTACTTTAGTTATTAATAAATTATTGCTTGCTTCTCAAAAAGGCGGGAAGTATTTCGTAAGCTTTTAACTTTCTGGCATATTCCTGCGATTTTAATTTTAATTTTTATTTTAACATCGCGTGACAGGTGTTACTACGCGTTGCTAAAGGGCTTTGTCTTCCGAGGAAAAAATATAGTTCTTGCCAAGGACCGCCTATTACGACCAATTAGAATTGATCATTTTGTCCGTTTGAGGCTCGAGTCCATCCTGATTGGATTTTTAAAATGATTGACGCGGAGTAGGAGGGCGCTAGTTTTGTCGTGAAAATGATTTTTTCATTTGGCTTTTCAGGAGAACAGAATGCATCTTTTCTTTAAACTACCAAGCCGCGTTTTTCATTGCTCCGCTGAATTAGAATATTTGATGATGTGGACGAGATAATGAAATTTGTAGTGTCGATGTGGACTAAGGTGATTGCGGGGAAGAGTTTATCTATTTTTAAGCTCATCAATAAAGAACTTGAAGACTGATGTTGTCTGTTTTTATAATGGGGAAATACCCCAATGAAAGTCTTCTATTGCTTGCCAACTGTCGGAGCGACTACTCTGCCCGTGCTGCTAAGAATACGTAGAATTTATGCAACATAGTTATTTTAGTCGAGTTCAGCTTATATTTATTACATATATATTTACTACAATGGTCATTAGATAATGCAGATTTCGCCACACATTCTTAATTAGACCGGGAAGCGGCAGCACAGACAATCACCTCATTCAGTTCGTAGATGGAAATCAAGGATTAGTTAGCCTAGCTAGGTAGAAAACAAATAAGAACCCAATTTTAACGGTTGATGCGTAGGTTTGCCATTGTGCTTTCCTAAACCCAAAAGTATGAAAAGGTTGAGGATAAAGAGCAGGAAAAGAAAATATTAAACCTATGAGTCATCGGCTAAAATCAGGTTTTTAGGTATTATCCACCAAAGGTATGGTTTGGCAGAAAGATTGCATTTTAGTATGCGCATCGAAATGTACCTAACCCAAGAATTTCATCCGAGAACTCGATGGTGTGGTTGTTTGTGCCACCGCATCCCGGTCCATCTGTAAAATACACTTCATTTCTATGCAAAGTATTTTCTCTAACGAACTATTTTTATATTTTTTATTTTATCCTAATGCTAAACCACCAGTCCCTATTTCCTAAGCAAACATGGTATTTATTTTATAAAAGTAGAAGTGATAAAATTTGAGTAAAACTCAGGTCTGAAATATGGCAACATGACAGGAAATTCTGATTACTGATGTACAGAAAATTCCAAAGATATTGAATATTTTTTCCTGAGAATAAATAATGTTCACCGCTAGCTCAACAAGCATTTTACTTTAAAATACATAATTTATATAAAACATAATTTTAATACAACTTAGAATTAATTTTATGTAATACTCAATAACGTTTACAAATTATTTTTCAAAACAGAAAAATAATCCACAAAATATTTATCAAGTTTTTTGTGGCCTATTTTAGTTAACTGTTTCACTGTAGCTACCAATCTCGTTTAAATTTTTTCTTTAAGGCTACTTAACACTCTTGAAACACAAATCAAATGAAGACTGGATATTATGTAGCCACGCAACTAGGTATAGTACTTCAATTAGATCACATTGTTCCATTGTTTTATTTACTAGTTCTTATTTCTATGATTTTCATTACAAATTTAGGCTTTTAAAAAAAGAGAAAGCCGAAATATGTTTATTTCCCACAAAGTTCCTTAGATACTGCAAATTTCGCTACATATTCTTATGTAAAGTATACCCTTCATTCCTTTGTAAAGTATTTTCTTTTACAAGCTATTTTTAGGGTGAAATCTGGGTTGGTAGATCTCATGTGTCCGGTCCAGGTAGTGAACTTAATGCAAAGCCACCAGTATCTATTTTTCAATCAAATTTGGTATTCATTTTATGAAAGCTGAAGTGATAAAGGTTTCAGTGAAACTCATATTTGATGTGTGACAATGTGACAGGAAATTCTGACCATTGATATACAGAAAACTCCACACATATTGAATTTTCTTTCCCTGAAAATAATTAATATTCGCTACCAGTTTTAAGAAACATTTCAATTTTAAATATACAATAAAAATACGTATTTGAAAATAAGACTGTAATGCCTATTAATGATTATACATTCTAAATTAGAACAGCAATCTGCATTTCACTATAAATGTTATCAATATATCTTATCTAAAATTATTAAAATCATAAGATGTTTCAAATACAGACGGCAACAACTTTCATTATCTTTTTTTAATGTAAATTTATTACTTCTACGTAACAATGATGGGCATAAATTGCCATTTAATTTTTGCACTGTGATAGCGAATTTTGAAGTATTAACTTGTATGATATAGAAGAAAGATTTGGGATTGCCACATTTGACTAGTTTGTTCTTTTCGGGATTAAATTTGGCTTGGTACATTTCATTTGTCGAGGACAGGTAGTGGAGCTAATATGGGACCACCAATCTCTATTTTCCAAGCAAACTTGGTAATCATTTTATAGAAGTTGAAGAGATGAAGGTTTGAGAGAATCTCAGGTCTGAAGCGTGGCTCATGAGGGGACATTATGATCGTCGAGCTACAAAAACCTTTAAGTATTGAATATCATTTCCCTGAGAATAAATAATATTAGCTACCAATTTTAATAAACATTTCAAATTAAAATACACAATATTATAAAATTATATTAAAAAGATTGTAATATTTATTAATGATTTCATATTCTAAATTAGAACAGCAATCTGCATTTCGCCATAAATTTTATCAATATATTTAATCTAAAATTAATTTACTAAAATCACAGCATGTTTCAAATACAGACGACAACACCTTTCATTATCATTTTTTAAATAAATTTATCACTCCTACGTAAAATTAGATATGTTCTCATAAATGTGTAACTTGTAGCAGCAGACATTAATTTCCTGCTCATTAAATGTTAATTTTTCTTCTTTAGAATAAATTTGTTCGCAGACATTTTGTTTTATTGTCTCCATTTTCTGGAAGTGAAATTAAAAATTCGCTTTCAAGAAATATTTTATTTACATGTGAAAGTTAATTCACAAACGCAATGCATAGTATTCGATATACAAATAAAAAAAATATTTATTATAGTATAGATTTTATAGATATGTTATGTGAATTCACGTGAGGAAGAAAAATTATATTTTTTTAGACGAACATTTCCTTTCTTTCGCCATAAATAATAAAATGTTAATTTTAAATTCTAAAACATATAGGTTTACTTTTGTTTAAATACAGAAAGATAATTAATAACTTTCCATGAATTTATTTTAAACTTTACGTCTGTACTTAGAAGAAAAAAACATATATTTTTAAAAATTTGATTTATAAATATATCTTGGATTTTGCCAAACATCTATTTATTATATTTTTCGTTTCACAAATTTTCACATTTCATTCGGCTAAAACTATTATTACTCACTTTAATGTTATAAAAATATTTATAGTACAGTATTTAAAATATATAAATCCATGTTAAAAATTGGGGTGGAACCCGTAGAAATTTCGACGGAAAAGATGTTTAAGAAGGAACTGTTTGATTGATTTATGATAGATCTACAAATTCAATTTTAAAAAATTACATTATTTAGACTATTTCTCAAACAAATTTTATTTTATTCTAAAGTTAACAAAATACTACTTGTATAAAATTCAGTTGTTTAAATTATTAAAATTAAAATTTGAATGTATATAAATAGTCAGTAAATATGATAAAGGTAGTTTATAATAATGGAATTGGGGATTTTATTCTTGTTATTCCGGAATGAAAAACAGTCGCTTAGTGTTGCTCGTAAATCGTAATAGAATGTTTTTCAAAAACTTTTTTTTTACTGAAATTCGACTAAATATTACCAAAATTTGAATCATCAATTATAAGTCCATTAACAATTTAAATGAATTATAGTTTTTTCTATTTTAACTAAAACGCATGCGTTGGATAAAAAAGACAGTCACATACTTTAAGATAAGAGTGAACATCTACAGCCTGTGTTAAAATATTATTGCACCTTAAAGAAAAAACCCGTTCTACAGAAAAAAGTAAATACTACTCTATCGAAAATTTAGATTCGTTTCTAATTTAATTAGATTTAGTTTGATTTTAATATCGAAAGGTAATCTAAAATTTATTTGTAAACAATGGTATAAAAGAATTTATTTTGTAGAAAGAGAAATTTATATTACTTTTGGTAAACAAATATTTACAAAAAATACTTAATACGGTGATTTTAACTGAAATATCGTAGATAATTTAATTTTTCTTTGATACATTGCTATATATTTTATAAAGATTCATCAATTAGGATTAGATAATGTTGTTAACATCATACTTCTTCATTATACATTTCACAAGACAAAATAAATTCTAAATAAATTTTAAGGAAAATATGTAAATTTAAAGTATTGTATATCATTATACAAATTTTAAACAAAAAATTGAAATGATTTTTTTTCAACTTCTTCTTTTTTATTTGAAAATTGGAATAAGATTTGTATAACGCCTACTCAATAATAAAAATGATTATATAAGTATATAACACACAGCAGCGGAAGTTTTATATGTTATTCTATGGTTTCTGACTATCAGAGTGTTTTATCAAAAAGGGGACATTTTGAACAAAAAAAAAAAAACTGGTTTATGAAATCAACCTTTTCGGAGAGAGATACCAACCCCCCCCCTCCCTACTGCAGACGGAACAGAAAAATGTCTAAGGAGTTCAAAAGCTCTTTTATTGCTTGTAATTCTGTCACGAGGTAGGTTAGTTTGGCAGGGCGAGATCCCTGGGATAAAGGAGATAGAAAGAGAATCGCTTGTTTGTTTGTTTCTTACCTCAACGTTTAACGTTACATGATTCAAATAATGGTACTATTAAAATTCGTTTGATTTTAAAATGATGTAATGAGATAGATAGATTATGCCAACGAAGGCAAAATAGTGGGGAGGGAGAGTAATCACCATAAAGAGCTGAATAAATCTGGTTTTTTTGTTTCCCAGGTAAATTCAGGATGGTTAATGTTCTTCCGGGACTCTTATCCACATGAAAATGCTAAGGTAAAGTTTTTTAATTCATCTTTCTTGTTATTCCTTCGACATTTTTTGTTATATTTGTATACTGCACACTGTAAAAAAAAAGGTCGATCTACTAAAAAAACTTTAGTGATCCTTGTAATTACTATAAAATTTTTAGTAATCTTAGTCGGTTACTAGAAAATCTGTAAGAATTATTAGAAAAAAGTTAGCAACGAATAGAGTTAATAGTTTTATATTTTTAATAGCTCATACTAAAACTCAGTTGGTGTGGACTTGATAGCATAGTGGTTATAGTAACGGACTCCAGGCTAAAAGGTCCCGGGTTCGAAACTTACCACCACCAAATACACCCCGAATGGCTGTAGTGTCTCGTTAATAAAGGTATTATGAAAATCCTGTCGAAGCAGCTAAGAATGTTTAGTGCTGCCATCTATTGCGGTTTTGCCGAAAATCTTCCGCTTCAGAAGTCTGGATGCAGCTCGAAGGAAGCTCCTCCGCTTCGGTTGCACGTAATGGTTATTAAAATTAATTTTGGAGCTATTACTAAAATTTGCTTTGTGACTCATACTAAAAATTTTTAAGTTAGTTATACAAAAAATTCTTTTGCTCAGTTTACAAAAGAAATTCTTGTTTCACTTGCAAAAAAAAAAGTTTGTAATGGTTACTAAGAAATTCTGTGGAATACAAATTTACTAAGAAATTTTTAGTAACCTCTTGAATTTTTTTTTACACTGTATGCATAAGTTTTTGCTTATTTAATGTGATTAATTTTAAATCGGAAACATAATTTAGAAAAATGTATATACATAATATTATGTATATTTATTTAAATGCATTTGTTCTTTAACTTTTATAACCGATAAAATAAACTTAGACATGTAGCTTTCTCGTATTCAAATTATATATAATTGTAGCGATTGATATTTAAATTATAAAAAAATATCATTTTATGCTCACATTATTAATTAATATACTTTTCTAATAACATTCAAAAATATTTGTGGAACACAACCCATGATAATAAATGTAATTAAATTATAAAATATGCTCTATATTTTAAGTGTCTCAGCAAATATAATTATTTAATAAACTGTGTTCACTTAGATAATTTTACACCATATACAGTTTATTTATAACAATAAACAATCCGGCAATCCTCTAATTCAGGATACTATGATTCAGCATGTTAGATAATGCGAAACGACTTTCAGAACTATAGCATTTCTTGTTCAATCACACCTGGTGCTTATAATAATAGGGTGCAACTTGAGAAAAATGAACTAATATGTTAAATTTATTATAAACAGTTGAAATTTCAAATCTCAAAGTATTATGGTGGGCCGAAAAAACTTTCTTTTGACTTACGATGATTGCCGATGCGGAAAAGTGGTCACTGATGGCACTCAATTCCCACAGAAAATTTGAGATTTTTTGGATAATTTCTTACCTTGCCGCAAATGGCTTGAAGTTTTAAGACCATTACTTTTATAATCGGTTTATTACTTCCTGAACGTGCATGAAATCGTAATTTATTAATAATTTAGAATGCTTTTCTTCACTTTCCTTTGCTTCATAACTTTTAAATTTCCAATTTACCCCAGACTGTTTTTAAAAGAAGTCTATGTTTATACATAATTTCTATGCCGTATTTAAAGTCTTCAGTACAAAAGAAATTGACATTTGGATTTTTTTGCACCTGTAACTTTCTGTTGCTAGTGTCACCAACATAAAATATAGCTTATGTTTCTTATATTTTTACAGGTTTTATTATTACCAATTTATTTTTTAAAAAGGATTGAAACTTGCTGAGGTTGCTTACAAATTGCCATTTAAACTTTTTCAGGACGCTTTTCGTGCATTTTCACACCCTTTTAAATTTATAATTTTTGAAAGCTTTTTGTCCTTAGAGATAATTTATGCCGTATAAGTGACTATACTGCTAAATTTCATGTTTATAGACCCTCAACTAACACAAAAATTGAATTTTTAAAGCGTTTTTTTTTTTTTTGCTTCTGCACCCACTTTTGAGAAATGACATAAGATATAGTCGACAATAAGTTATAGTCTTTGTTGGAGGAAGGGATATCACTATCATTTTGGCATCATTATTTTTCAAGAAGGTTTGTTACTTGCTGAAATTGCTTTAAAATCGCAATTGCGAACTTTATTAGAACACTTTTCAAGAATTTTCATACCTTTAATTTTTGAATTTTTTGCAAATGAACTTAGAGATCATTTATAACTTATAAGTAATTAGCATGACAAATTTCATGTTTCTGAGCCTTTCAGTAACATGAAAATCGGGTTTTTAGAACATTTTTTGCTCCTGCAAACCCTTTGAGTTATTGTTATTGACATAAGGGACGACATGATTAAGTGGCAAAATCATGGTATTTACCACGGTTCAGGTCTGTGTTTGATTCATGGCAAACACAATGAGTTTAAATCAATATTTTGAAATCGGTTCAGTAACTCCAGAGATTAATCCCTAGAAATAAACAAACTTTACCTGTTTGTAATGTAGGTATACATTTTCCGCTTCATAATACAGAAATTGATAATGTTCTCACAAAAATTTGCAAAACCTTGAAGAGTTTTTTTTTTTTTTTTTTTTTTTTTTTTTTTTTTTATTGTGATCAAAATCCTCTTGTTTAAAATATCATTAAAAGGTAAGTTTCAAATCTGAGTGAAATATAAACCTAAATATCAATTACATTTTAGAATTGGTAGTAATCAAAGTATTTTTCCAAGATTAAAATATCGCATAAATAAGTTATTGTGCAACATATTTCCAAAGGTAAATTGTAATATTCCCAAAAAATCTTTAATTTTGATCATTAGGTATTCTTTATAATACATAATCCGGTGCACAATATTTTGTTTAAGATTTGTCGTAGGAATTGCGTAAATATCTTGTTATCAAGACTTCAATGCAAAAGAGATTTTATTCTTCGATTGCATTCTTTTATTCTTCGAAAAGAATAACTGAGTATGATTGAGTCTTGTATATGAATATCTATGTTAATACAGAATACAGCGGGATAGCATCTATCTTAATTACATATTATTTTCAGTTTCAGATTTCATGCTTTTTTTTTTAATTTTTAAAGTGTTAAAAAATTTCTTCTGAGTTAGACAATTATACTGTTAATGACAGATAAAAAGTGATAGAATGTAATCTCATATACCATGTCAAAAGTGTAATGCATCAATCTTCGGTAGAAATATTACAATCTTTCATTTTGTACTTAACACTATCATTCATCATGTGATGCAAGTTTTCGGGGTTTTTTTTTTTTGAATAAGAAAAAAAAATATGAAAGATTAATAACAATTGATTGACGCATAAAAAAATCTAAAAGCATTTATTGAACATAATTAATTTAAATACAGGGTGGTCATAAAATAACGTTGCCGATATATCGAGCTCTAGCGGCTGGTCCGATCAACCGATCGAAGTAAGATTTCAGGTATAGTTATTTTGAGGTATGAGCTCAGTATTCTGTGAACAGCAACAAAGTGGTGCTCACAGTTACAGTTATATGTACAGAAACTCGATTTTTTCCAATGACAAAGCCCATTTTTTATTCGTCAAAAAATGATCAGCGCATGCGAAAACCCTAAAAAGCGTTGGAATCGTGCGTGTATCGCAAAAACGGTCTCGTTATGCACTCACAGAAAACAGCTCTTCAGACGTCCCCCATTCCCCCCCCCCCAAAAAAAAAACACGATCGGAGCACACAAAAGAAATTTGCATGTGAGGACAGATTCATTACACAAATGACTGATTACAACACTCGAAGCCAGTTCGCTGAAGTAATTCTGGTATGATGTAATTTTGCAGAATTGTCGTATAGCGGAAGCCTGTTACAGAACAAGTTACAAATCCCATCAGCTGTAACCCTGGCCCGCAATAGGAGCCCCGCAACAAATGAATTGCAACACGACGCATGACAGCAAAGGTTCAGCAAGTTGCGCAATATGACACAGTAAAAAGCTTCAGTCGCTTCCGGCACCACATGTCCGCCATTGTATACTATGCACCATTGTAATAAAAACATGTATAATCCAATCAACGATATAAAAGACATAAACTAGTGACAATCCCAACTACTAATAAGAGACTAACTCCAAATAAAGTTAAATAACCACGACAGAGACAAACTTCAGTAGAAGTTCACCACGCAAGTGTCACACTCCGAATTGGAGTGCTATCCCACGTCAGAGTCTAAATTTTAGTAGGAATCACACCCATGCAAGAGTCTAACTCCATAAGGAGTAAATATCATGAAAGAGACAGCTCCACTAGAGCATTAATAATTAAGAATATCTGGAAAGGCAAAATATTAAATTAGCTTTTGGGTGTTCGTAAAGCTGTAATTAACATTAGTAAATAATCCTAGCCTATACATTAGCCTAGAACAGAGTCAATCATCCTGTCTGTACTGAAGACACAGTACCCCCGACGGCAGTCATACATACGACAAACTCTCATGAAACAGAGTCAATCGAGTCACACAATAAGGCAACAAGTTCCAATGCTAACCACTACCACCCTCAGGCTTAACACCCATAAACAGACCAAGTGACCATAACATAGGATGTGTTACCCATCAACTGAGACAACTACCGGATACGACTAATCACTGGATATGACAAACAACTGATTCTATCAACTACCCAACTATGTCAACTTCTGGAAGTGACTATTTTTATGAAGCAGTTATTACACTTAGGGATATTCATTAAAATCTTACTCCCTCAGGTCCATAATAGAATGATACCTTCTTTTTAGTCCCTAGCCACTAGAAATAAACTTTCAACTTTTTCAATAGAATATCCATAGGTATTATTATAAAAAACAACTTAAATTCCAGTAAGTTTAAATGGCGTAGCTATTCATGATACTGTTAAAATATTAATAACTATTAACAAATTATTTAATCTGCAGTGTTAACCACTTAACCTACACAGCCACGTTCATACGAGTAACGCTACGAAGCAACTAGTTATAATTGTAGTAATTTAGGACCTAATGGTAATTAAAATGTCTGCAATACATTAGTAATATTACACAGCACCCTAATATATCCTTAAGTAATTAGCATATTAGTTAGCAATAGTAGTATTACCTCCATATAGTGATAAAGATTGTATAAGCGTGTAATTAATGCTGTTACCTTTCAGACTTCCCTCCTCCTCTTTTTTTTTTTCAGTCGGCTTAGGCCAGCAGTAAAAGGAGAGTGTGAAATATTTATTATTTTTTTCATTTATTATTTTATTTATTTTTATTCTTATTCTTTATTTAACTAATTTTTTTAATTTTATTATTTATTATTAATTATTTTTATCTATTTATTTATTTTTGACAGCTCGCCTCTTTATTTGGTGCAGTAGGACTCTGTCCGCACAAAATACCGGACCCGCTCTAATGGGGCAAACCAGGGAGCCAGTTTTTCTCGGTGGGGTACGGTAGAAAGGTGGGTTCTTGTCTCTTTCTCTGCAACGCTTTCGTTTGCCTTGCTATTTGGCGCAAAAATTTTCCTTCATCAGCGGTACGACTTAGCTTTTCGGCCATTTTCTGTTTTTTTTTAATTCCCTCATAATTTCCCCAACATTCAGCTAAGTTCAGTACAATTGTTTAGGCCCAAAACATCCAGTCCATTTCGTCTGGTATGATGAGTACAAGATGTGCAGCAACAAATCACATAGTTAACCCAATGTGCAATAAACTACAAAGATTACCAACAAAGCACTTAACCTAAACAGCCGACCCGGGTACTTGTCTTAGTGGTTCGCCACTTTGCCGTCTAAAACTACATCGTGTACGCTAATGGCGCCTGGTGCATGTAAAATCCATCGTGGGTGCAAAGTCCTCCAAGTTACCTGTGAATTATACCTCTGGAGGTGCCTTGTCAGGTGAAGGTCTCGTCATCTGATCAAGGCTCTAAATTACGAGACCATCTTGCGAAGCCATTTGCAGTTCAAACAACAGGATGTATCATTAATTAACAGGTGAAACAAAGTATGCTCAACGACAAGCAAGTACTGCCGAAATGATGGCATGCGAAGCAAAGAAATCAGGTTTATTGCCGCTACGTGACAATTAGGCGGTGGACCGCCCCGATACCAGGTATCTAACCCGTTAAGCTGAGATAACTCGGCAGGTAGGGGCCTGGTCATTGGTTAGAAAGAAAGAAAAGTTAAAAATCCCATTGGTGTCACTTCCTAAAAAGAAATACGGCCCGGGAATAATTGTGCATGCAATGCCGCAGCACACAGTAACTTTCATGCCGTGTAAAGGTATTGGCGCCACAGCGTGGGAATTCGTATCAGCCCACTGCACACTATTTTTCGTGTTGACATTGCCAGTTAAAGTGAAATGTGCCCTGTCTGTCCATAATAAGTGAAGAGGCCTGTCCTTATCTCCATCATATTTGATAAGAAATTTATTAGCAAAGTCTATACGTTGTTGATGGTCCCCAACTTTCATCATCTGGACGCGCTAGTACAGGTAAGGAAACATGCAGATTAAAGAGTACGCTAGTTTCTGCACCGTTGATTTTGGTGTATCCAATACAAGAAATGCACCTTTTAAAGTTTTGCGTGTGTCCTACAGTCACTATGTGATGCACTTCCATAACAGTATCCTCAGGAAGAGTTGGTCGTCTGGATCGCGATCTACCACAGGTGTAGCCAGTTTCTTCGAAATTATTTACGAAATCACAAAGAGCTTCCGGGATACATGGGCAAAGCATTTGGCAATGGTTAGATAGTAAATACGCAAGGATTTCGCAGCATTCCTCCTATTCTGATAATACAGTTTTACCAACTCACCATGAACTTTCGCTGGAAGAGTCGTTTCGTTGGCATATGCAAGCTCCGGACTGAAGAACTAACATTCCCATCCCACTTTTTATCCGTTCTCTACGCTGACTATTTGGAAAAACGGTGTTCTGTAATTGGTGTTTTACCTCTGCAAATTTCCTTCGTGAGCCGTGATCGTATATATATATATATACAGGGTGTCCCCTCTCAATGGTGGCCAATGGCTAATTTCTAAACCGTTGGTCATAGACATATAGTTCCAATTGCAAAAATGCTTTAAAAAAGGCAAAGAATTGTTTTTTAAGCGATTTTGGTCAAAAAAATGTTTTACTAAAAAATTACGAAAATTAAATTTTTATACGGTCCCCCGGTCCTATAAGTGATATTTAATAAATTTTTTTCAACATTCTAGCAAGTAATACAGAAAAGGTCCCATTCATGTAACATTAAAATTGACCGAGTTATGAAACTTTAAATTTCATGACTTAAACCACTTTTCTATAGCTGAAAACGGATGAGTTCGACGGAGCTTTAAGGGAACGTACAATAAGTGCTTAAAGTATTATAAAGGGAGTCGATTTCCAACGCTGTTCAAAGGCTACTTCCTAAACTATTTGTCACAGACATATAGTTCCAATTACAAAATGTTTTAAATGAGCGATTTAACTGAAGACGCTGTCACCGTAAAAGTTTTATGGTAGTGTTAATTATAATTAATTAACTTCTAGATTGGTTATTAAAATAACTCAAGACATGAATTTCAAAATTCTCTTTATCGAAAAAAATCAAATTTTGGGAAATAGCGAAAAAACTTTAAATGCATCTATTGGTTTTCATTATAAATTTTGATATTGCATTGTTACAATAGTGGAGGTTTGCATAGACTGATAGAGAAATCAAAAAGCGATAAGTCGAGTTTTGAAATTCATATCCTCAATTGTATTTTTACGTATGTTTTATTTTGTAAGCAAATGAAGCTGATTCTTTTCGTGATTTTATATTAAAAAGGTATGTTATTTTGATAAGCTTTTATTTTATTCATAGTTTTCGTATGCAAATTTTCCTAGTTCAAAACTTATATTCAAATTTTAACTCACTTCGAAATATCTGATTGAGGTTCAATTCCCATACTTATTTAAATCCGATGACAATGCAATATTAATACGATTTTAAGTGTGTTCCATTTATTTATTTTATAGGACTACATCAAATTCTATTAGGTTGAGTGATCTAATAGAGCTTTAAATATGTATCACTTTGTAACGATTTGTGACTGTTGCTTTTCATAGTTTAATTTAAAAAAAAATTCTGTTATTTTTTTACTTATATTTTTAGCACAAATTGCATATTTTACTTTAACATGTAAATGTCAACATAAATTCAGAAATAACAGTGTAATTTTTTTTTTTTTTTTACTCTCAATGTTTAAAGTTAAATTTTCTATCTGATATTTATTTTTATTTCCAGTAAATTTGTGACTGACCCCTATTTTGCAGCAAAAAATATGCTTCAACTTTGAACAGCTATAACTCGGTCAATTTTGATCGCAGAGGAATGGGACTTTTTTTGTCTTACTTGTTAGAGTAGTGGTAAAAATTTTCTAAATATCACTTATAGGACCGGGGGACCGTATAAAAATTTAATTTCCGTAATTTTTTAGTAAAACATTTTTTTGACCTAAATCGCTTAAAAAATAATTCTTTACCTTTTTTAAACCATTTTTGCAATTGGAACTATATGTCTATGACCAACGGTTTAGAAATTAGCCATTGGCCACCGTTGAGAGGGGACATCCTGTATATATATTTTTTTTGTCGTTCACAGAGCTGTTTTCTGAGCTAGCATAACGCGTTCGTATATTGCGATAGGCGCACCGTTCCAACGCTCTTTAAGGTTTTAGCATGCGCTGAGCATTTTGCGATGGAAAAAAATGGGCGTTGCTATTTGAAAGTTTCCAGTTTTTGTCGCTATAACCGTAACCGCGAGCGCCAATTTGTTGCCCTTGACTGAATATCGAGCTCATACCTGTGAAAATCTCTATCTAAAATGTCATCTCGATCGGTTGAATGGGCCGGCAGCTAGAGTTCGATATAGCGGTAGTTTTATTATGATCACCCTGTTTATAAATATCAGTCACAACAAAAGGATGAAGCATTTATATATAATCTTGTGAAGTATTTCTAAAATGATTTTTATTTTCATAGCATGTTACTCCTAAGAAAAATTCGATTGAATATCACATAAATAGACGCACACGCACACACACACATATATATATATACACACATATATATACATACAGTGGCGGTCAAAAGTTTTCGGCCAGTTAGTTTCTTTGATTTATTTACCAGAATGTTAGAGCGAAGAAGAAGCACAATTGCCTCAAAAGTTAGGAATATGTGTATGATCTCTGGCCACGTGGTGATTTTTTTCTGGATGTTGAAGGCGTTTCGTGCAAAGGAGTAGCATTCGACTTTTGCGTGTGCAAAAGTTTCCGGCCAACCATCATTCCTTAGTTTTTTTCTAGCGGTAAATTGTCTTTTGGTTTTGTTTGTGAAAAAAATTGAACAGCGTAGTTTAAATTCAAAATTGAAAAGTTCATCAATTATTGCTCATAAATTAGAGATGGCCGGAAACTTTTGACCGCCACTGTATATATGTATAGAGGGTGAGTCATAAATATCGAAACAATAGGCTATCTCCTTAAATATTGCCCTTAGACCCATACTTCCAATTGCAAAAATTCATTAAAAAATGTGAAATTTTTGATAAGATAAATTGCGACTCCATGGGGGGTCTAGTTGAAAAGTTACGAAAATTAAATTTTTATACGGCTCCCGTAGGACAAATATTCCAATAAGGAAAACTTTTCTCATTCAGCCCTGAATAAGACACAAAAAGCTGCATCTTCATATCTCCAAAATTCGCAAAGTTATAGCCGTTCAAAAAATTCACCAGGTTTTAAGGGATTAGACACAAATTAAAATGCGCGCAATTCAAAAAACAATGTTATTTTAACAGTTCTAGAAAATGTGTAAAAAATCTCTTTCTTGTGTTAGAATTTTGATTTTTTTCTTTTTTTGTGATAAGTCTTATAATTTGCTAAGAAAATCTCATTCTAAAATTTCTCAAAGAATTTATAAAGTTTCATGTGGTTAGTACTGGTTTAAATGGACAATCAAAAATCGTTATAACTCGTAACATTATTTATCGGATTTCAATTTCTTTCCATTTAATTAAAGATGAAACTTTTATTTTAGTTTTGTTCCAAGGTTTTTTTATATTAATTTTAAAATTATTAAAAATGTTTATTGAAAAAAAAATTATAACTTTTAAAACAATCATATTTTTAAAAGCAAACATTTTTTCAAAAGTAAACATCTTTTCAAAAGTAAACATTTTTTCAAATTTGCCGAAACAAAACTAGTGTAAAAAAATCAAAAATGACGTGTTTCAAGTTCTTCTTTCTTTTAAAAATTCTTAACATTTAATAGTTTAAAGACAAGAAATAGAGGATAAAAAATTCATTATGCAGAATAACGAAGTGAATTGTTTAAATGTCCGTCAGTTATTTAAAAAAATGCTTTTTCTAAGATGCAGATTAAATCTTTTTTTTTCTTTTTAAATTTACCTCTGACAACTTCAGGCTTTTTATCGTCCTCCAGAGGATGTTAAAAAATCTGTATTCTGGACCCAGGTAGGGCCAAGACCGAGATGTTACTTTTTTCCGAAGACCCGCCAGGCCGGGCCTAGCGTACTTTTCATAAAGGAGGGGACTACTTCCTTCAACTTAGGTGCACTCTGGATGAAATTTTCAAACCCGGTCTCGACAAAACCCGTATTAAAATCACTGTCTCTGACTGACTTAATACGTGCATAAAATAAATAAAATTCGGCTCAATCGAATTTTTTTACAAAAAACATATAGATTTTAAAATCTTTATTTTACACACACAAAAAAAAAAAAAACCCTTTAAAATTTATTTTTTAAAAAATAGATTATTCAAAAGCTAAAAAAATTTAATATGAAATTAAAATTTAAATATGAACTTTATTGCATATAGAATCTTTTCACACCAATAAAATAGAAAGAAAAGCGCAGAAATATACTAGGACATATTTTTCGAAATCTTTATATTTCACTTGAGGCTATAATTTACTACCTTATGTTAGAACAGATTCATAACTTAACTTAATTTTCAGATATTGAAAAGGAAGGAAATATTTTATGAACTTTCATATTTTCTATTTTCTCGTCAAAAAGTTTTAATAATACAAACAGCAAGACATTTATTCAATAAATGAACACCAGACATTATAGTAAATATATCACGATAGTCTAAGTAAGAAAGTTATAGCAAAACTTTTTCATTTATAATTTTCAAAATGTTTGAAAGCTAATATTAATTTTGTGAAAATAAATCGCTAGAGATTTCCTTTTATACAGCTTGAGATTAATTTAAGGTTTAATTTGGTTAGCGGAAAAAATAATTTTTCCTTAGAATTCGTAATTAAGATTTTACTAAAGATAATAGTTAGTTTTACACATTTTTCTACTATTATTAATAGTATTATTATCTGGGTTTTGTCATATATTTTGTATACATGTGTTTTCTATTAATTTTTGACTTTGTTTTTTAATCAGCCTTTTTCATTAATCTATTCTGTGTTTTTCTAATTCTGTGTTTTGACTGATTTAAGCTCTTCAGTGATTGGCTGTATTTTACTGATTTCCTATTGGCAACCTGTTAGTTTCCATTCTCTTTCATTTCACACTTTATTTATTTCAAAATAGATTGACATCTTCTTTGAGCTTGATGAAGAATGAATAAGTACTTTCGTAAGTATTAGCTCATTTATGTATTCTTATGACGTTTAAAAAAAATCCTTTAGTTAATTTATTGTTTCACAATAGCTTTTACTTTCATTAATATAGTTTTTCTTCTTGTTGTTGTTCTTATTGTTCTTCATCATTGTAAAATTCATCATTCTTAGTTATTGTTAGGTTCGAGTATTTTCTTTTTAAAACTCATAATTTAAATTTCAAATTCCTGTTTCCAACATTTCCAAAATAATTGTCATTTAGAGCGTTTATTTCTCACTACACCCTTCCAAAATGGCGAAATTTTCAGGAAGGATCTTAGCAAAACTTTATAATCTAGAAGTAACCATCGTACCAAACTTTAAATTTCCTGTACGTTATAGTATTACAAAAATTCAAATTATAAAATATTTCTAGCTGTTGAAAACTTCTCATTAAGCCTATGTTCTAGCAGAGATGTTACTGTCATTTTTTCAACATTATTTTTTTAAAGATAGACAAGCAGTTTCAGATAACTGATAACTACCCTGCAAACAAACAAATAAACAAACACATAGTAATTTCATCTTTATTTTATTACTGTATACTACAAAAAGAAATAAGCAAATAATTAATATTATCTGTTTCTTAAGATTATCAAAAAATAAATTACCAACTACAAAAATAGTACGAATGTATTATTTTCGCAAATAAAATTGTTTTGAATAGTGAAATAAATAAATTAATTAAAGCTAATTTTAAATAATAATTTAAAAAATCCAAATGTATCATTTCTGCACAACCGATTAAAATTATTTTATGGCAGTTTTGCTTTAATGACAATTAAAAGAAAAGACAATGTTTGTTTACATTTAACTTTTTTTTCAAACTAAAATAGATTATTCACGAATAAATATTTGTTGATTTTTTTTTTAACTTTCTCAAAGATTTTTTTTTTCATTCTGCCAGAATTTTTTTTAATTAGACAATTACTTCCAAAGGCCTGGTAGCTACCCTGCTAACAAATAAACAAATAAATAATTATTATTCTTTATTCTACTGCTGTACACTAAACAAATAAATTAACAAACGTATTTCATCTACTTGTTCAAATAATAAAAATATGACTTAAGCTGTATAATTAATTAGAAGGCCCTACTTTTAGCAAATAAAATAATTTGAATAGTGCATAAAAAGTACACGCTATACGCAAATTAAAATATTTATATATGTCATGTAATATTTCTTTTAAAGTGAATAAAACTATGGCATTTTTAAATTAACCAAAATTAAAATGTGAAAAAAAAAAAAACATTTATTTTTACTTATTTTTTTATGATTAAAATAGATCGTTCAATAATAACTATTTGTCGATTTATTTTCACACTCAAAGATTAATTTTTATTTTTGTGTGTATGAGGTTATTTTTTTAAATGCAAATTACCTTCAAGTGAGTTAATTTTTCATTACTACACTTTTTTATGTTTATTTACATTTCTGTTATATAATTGTGCAGATAGTTTAATAAAGTATCAGAATATTTAAATGAATTTTTTTTTTTTGAAAGATTAATTTGAAAAAATTTCTTTAAATATAAAACTGTTAAAAGAAAATAATTTATATTAATTTAATTATATAATTTAAAAAAATGTATTTTTTATCATTTAATACCAAATAAGTATTAGGTAGCTTTCATTACAAAAAATAAAAAGCTACCTATTGCAGCCGTCCGGAGGAAAGCACTTCCGGAAAATTTTAGTATATTTTCACCGATCATGACCCCCAGACCCCAAAACCACCCTCCGTTCAAATGTTGACATATATATAACCATATATATATATATATATATCTGATTTTTGTCATGCGATAACTAACGTATTTATGAACCGATTTGAATGAAACTTGGTATGTACATAGTACATACAAATGTCTCGACCGAGTTCGTTGGTCAGCATCATCCGCCATTTTGTTTCAAAATGGCGGCCATTTTAATGAAACGATCTGATTTTTGTCACGTGATAACACGCGTATTTATGAACCGATTTCAACGAAACTTGGTATGTACATGGTACATACAAATGTCTCGACCGAGTTCGTTGTCCAGCACCACCCGCCATTTTGTTTCAAAATGGTGGCCATTTTAAATTTTTAAAAAAATTTTAAATTTAAAATTAAATGCGAAAAAATTAATAGTTGAAAAATATTTTTCTTTTACGTGTTAGAACTTAAAACAACAATTTCAGAGCACTTTTTATTTTGTCTATATCTTACAAAATGATTGAGTTATAGCACTTTAAATTTTTCTTATGGCTGACATTTTGAAACGATCTGATTTTTGTCACGTGATAACACGCGTATTTATGAACCGATTTCAATGAAACTTGGTATGTACATGGTACATACAAATGTCTCGACCGAGTTCGTTGGCCAGTACTATCCGCCATTTTGTTTCAAAATGGTGGCCATTTTAATTTTTTTAAAAAATTTAAAATTTAAAATTAAATGCGAAAAAATTAAAAGTTGAAAAATATTTTTCTTTTACGTGTTAGAACTTAAAACAGCGATTCCAGAACACTTTTTATTTTGCCTATATCTTAAAAAATGATTGAGTTATAGCACTTTGAATTTTGCTTATGGCTGACATTTTGAAACGGTCTGATCTCAACGATCCATCATGGTGCTTTAAAATGGCATACACTTCATGATATCGTGGAATTTGGTGACTCTCTAAATCGCTTAAAATAAAACCAGGTTGAATAAAAGATGACTAATTTCTAAAAATTCCTATTAATATTCAGTCTTGACAAAAACTAGTATTCAATCTTATAAAATCACTAATTTTATAAGATTATTTCCACTAATTTGAGCTTAGTATTTTTGAACAATGTAACTTACTTTAAAATAAAAAAATAAATATATAAGTATATGAAAGCTACCTCTTCCTCCCGGCATTGCCGGAAGGACTTTTTAAAATAAAACATATTATTTAATTAAAAAAATATGTAAAAAGAAATTTATTTTTAAAAGATTAGTACATATTGTCATTTAATATCAAGTAATGCTTAAATTAAAGTAATTGTTAAATTCAATATATGACGTGCATTGTCTAAGAAAAGTCACTTTATTATTTTATATATTTATTGTTTTAGGTAAAATGATGTTTATTTTATTATCTAACATCTAAATAAATGTGACCAATGATTTCAGTAATAATCAACCCATTGTTATTGTGTTCTAAATAAATTATTTTTTCCTATCTGTTCTTTTATTGCTCTGAATTATGTGCAATTAACAACGAATGTTTAGCTACATTTCCAATCTATCTAGAAGAATTACGAAAGTTATAACGTTTTAAATGTTGTAATGTCATACATAATACGCTGTTCTATTATACATAATACGATGTTATATCATACATGGTACCAGTGGTGTAGTCGTAAAAAAACAGAGATTAAACACACTAAGCAGAGGGTATACGCTCAAGGTACAAGGACAAATAGTCAGTATACCCTCGAGTATAAATATTATACTTTACCTGAGAAACATATAGAATACGGTGTTCCTTAAAAAAATCTAGAAGATACAAGGCACGTATTCTAGAATACTCTCCCCTACATCCCTGCATAGTACACTGCTCTGTCACATAACGATCCCAGAAGCCAAAGGATACAAGTGAAAAAATTCAGATTTGCAGTAATTTGAGTTAATTTTTTAACATCTAAAGTGTAATACTGTATTACAATATGAAATTTTGGCTTATTTTACAGCAGTTCTTGAAATCTTATTTTCATAACTTTTAAGGAAAAGGGAGGTCATTATATATACGTAGTATGTTTAAAAAATTCGGGTCTGCGGCTATTCTTGACAACGATAGCCAGTCTATAAAGTAAAACCAGTTGAAATGTAATCTTCCAACCCTCCCTTACTTGCTCATGTTGGTTTAGTCTGTCTCATGTGACCGAAACGCTAACGCAGCTGTTATTTTCTGAACTTAGTTAATTTTGCACCGCGACAAAAGACAGAAGACATTTTTTAAACAGTGCTGTAGGAATAAATTATATCAACGTTTAGGTAAAATCCCAGTGAAGACTTTGAAAGTGCTAAGAAAGGTGTACTATGAATCTATCATGGTGAAACTTGAGATTTATGAATGGTAGGGACGTTTTAAAGAGGGCCGATAATCCATCGAAGACGATAACGCTTTGGAAAAATTTCGCTTTGGCTACACTTTGGTACCTTCCGCTTGACAACGCACCAGCACATTATTCCTAATTGGTATAACAATTTCTCTTCAAAATTCAGACTAATATGCTTGCATATTCCTTCCTATCAAATGGACATAACCCTGTATGTCTTTTATTTGTTCCCATCAATGAAAAAAAAAACATTTATAGGGCGTCGTTTTTAGTCATCAGATGAGGTTAAAACAAAATGCAAGAAATAGTTGCCAAAACTACTTTGAAGGTACTTCGATGCTGGCAAATTAGGAAAATGTTTTTTACAACGTGTCCCCAAAATTTTGAATCAGACTACGTATATATTTAATTTAAGTAGAGATTAAGTATTTAAATATTAGAACAATGATAGTAGATGGACCTCTAAAAAGCATCACAATGTAAGAAAATCACTTTTTTTTTTTACTTCAAACAAATAGACTTATTTACAGGTAAATCGAGCACTGAGCTAAGTTTTTTCAATTTTGTCAGTTATACCTCTTGGCTTCTTGGGTCAATTATCAAAATATGATCAATTCAAGTTGTTAATGTTGGTAATCAAGATAACCTTAACTAATTTCAACAAAGCTTCTCCATTCAAATCAATCTTAATAACAATATTTTCTATAGTATAATAATTCCTTTAGATGATTCGGATAACTTTTCTGTTTTTTATAAACACATTTCAAAACATTTCCCTTAACTTAAAATGGCAGCCATTTTGATCCGAATCATTTTTTTTTTTCAAAATGCAGTTTTCAGATAATTTAAACTTCAATAGTATAAATTGTAAGCCTTTTGGAATTTTTCTTCGAAGTCCCAAATAAAGGATAACTAAAACATTTTTAGATATTTGAATATATGAGTACTGTTTTCTTATTTACTCGCTGTCGGTGCGACATATGCAGAATGAAAACTTCTGGGCGTAAAATAATTGTTGCTGAGAGGAAGTTTTAAATGCCGCTAGAGGCATACGATTTTTTCCACTGGGGCTTTGTAAAATATCATGTCTACGTTCTGTCGTCATCTAATGCCTTTTACCAGAATTAAGGCACCGAAATTAAGAGGCTATTTCTTCAATTACTCCTGACCAAAGTGCTGAAGTAATTTGATTTTGGGTTGAATGTATGCATCATAACTAGAAATGCAGATATTTAGTATTCTTAAGAAAAACTAGGTTAATCTACCTTCAAACTGAAGAATTATTCTTGCTTATAGTCTAAATTAAAAAGTTATAATATGTCATTAATATTGGAAAAATCTTTCACAGACGTCTTTTATTTTAAGAAAATGAGGAACTGTGCTTCTAATTATGTGTGATAACATTAAACAAAGTTGCTGAGCTCGAAGTAGATTGCTATCTAAGTATAAAATAAATGTTAGGATTTTTCTTGCATTTAATATTTTGCAAGCACGCATGCTGTGAAATCTGATTAAAAAAATAAGTGAAGTAAAAATCGATTTATTTTTGTCACCACTAAAACCACTTAGTCAACAGCAACGACATTCTTCCCAGACATAAGAATTTTATTGTACTCATAAAAACAGAAGCTTACAAATTTCAGAGCAGCTAGTTTTGGCGGTCGGGATGCCTACAATTGCCTTTTGTTGTACAATATAGATTTTTTCTCAGTGTTGAACGCCACTATCTATGAGGAAATAGCCTGGTGGGATTCAATTTGTTTTCTTTAAAGTAAAATAAATAAAATTTAAAAAAATAAATAAATACCTTGATTCATGTTCCAAAAAAATTATAAAGATACTTTTTTGTACTTTGTAGGTCGGTATTACACCTTAAACTTTGTATGCTTAGAAAAATTGCATTAATGAAAATATCCGACAAAATGTATGTATGAGGTCTTGTTACCTTCTCAGTGTGCTTTTAAAAAATATATTGTTTTTATCTTTTTTTTTTCAAATGTATAAATTAGTTGCAGATAAAAAGAATCAAATTTATGTATTTAGAACGTTTTTCTGACAAATACTTATAAAATACTAACTTATTAAATACAAATTAATTTTTCCAAAATAATACGTCGGCGTATAAAATTTATTGTGTACTTTTTATACTTATTCGATAAAAGAAATTTATAAAGACAGAAACGGGCCCTACCTAAAATCCACTCTAGACAGTTTTTTCTTTCATATGTTGCACCGTCTTTTATTGCAATATTTTTATTTTGACATTCGAAAGGCAAAAATGTTTGCGATTAAGACAAAATTAAGCTATAGAAAAGACACAGATAACTTTTACTTTTCATCTAAAATGAAAATAGTTACAGTCTATCAGCCAATATCTTTTTTAAACATCCTTTTTGTAGATTATTTAAAAATACCAAATAGAAAAAGAATACATATTTTTTATCAAATGATCAGTTTGTATGTTGCTGAAATCCATAATTTATTTCATACATTTCGTTCCTATACGATTGACAACCGCCTCTCAAATATGTTATTATTTTTGTAAAGAGTACGGTGAATTCGGTGTATAATCTATTACTGAGGCTGTGTCCTTTGTTTACAGTATCCATTTATGAATGGAGGTTATACTTGATAAATTGCGGCCATTAGTTAATTAAAGTGGCAATTATCAGAGACTTTATAAAAATGCTGTTGGTATGGCTTACATAATGTTACCAAAGTCTGACCGATCACTTGCGATTTTAGACATTTTGTTATATATCTTAAAAAACACGTGAGGAGTTGTTTTGAAATTCAAAACATAATAGTACAAATGTAAACATAATAGTATATGTCATATATTTCCGGAAGAGTTTTTCTCAAAACTTCATAGGTGACTGTGAACAAATTAAAAAATAACGAATATCTTTTGGGTAACCTTTTCAAAACTAAACTGGCAAAAGCGTAATGACTGTATGTTATGATTAAGTGGCTTATTGTAATGGTCTGTGTTAATTTTTACTTCGATAGCTTGTATACTCATACAGAAATTAAGGGTTTATTTTATAAAAACAGTCCCAAATATTTCCAAATTTTTTGCTTATAATTTGCAGAGTTCTTAATATAAAATATCGTTTTTTTTTTCAGAAAATATCACAAACGACATTGTGCACATTATTCTGCGGTCAAAATTAAAAGATAATTAAAATTATATGAAAAATTAGCAGGACTACTAAATAATTTTCACTGCGCATGCGTGAATGCTATCAAAATGTCATTTTCATATTGTCTTATTTAAATGTAAAGACCAACACTTGTAAAAGTCACCAAAACATGCCTCGAAAATTCTAAGAGTGATTGTCAGTTGAATAAGCTCCAAATCCTTTGTTTTTAAAATGAGACAAAAAGATGAGGGGCTGTATATATATATATCCATTGATTAGTGTCAGTATACAATGCACAATATGGCATATACTACTATAATTGGATACACTCCCTCATTTGTTTGCTTCATTCCGAAAAAATGGATTTTGAGCTTATTATATTGACAAAAACTTTCAGAATTTTCAAACTATGTTTTTGTACCTTTTAAAAAGTCTATCTATACATTTAGTTAACACAGTACGCAAATGTAATTTTGATAGCATTCACGTACGCGCAGTGAAAAAATTATTTGGCAAACCTGCTCATTTTTCATACAATTCTTATTATTTTTCACTTCTAATTACAGGAATTAATTATTTTATTATTTTAGCATCTTTATTATTTTAGCTCTTTAATTATTTTAGCATCACTTTTGTCTTGCATATTTGCTCTTTTAACAAACATTACCTCTTGTATTCAACCCTCATTCTTTCAATTTATCTCTGACAATTGTAACCTTACGGACACGAGTTGGTTCAGCTGATGGAAGAGCTGTTAATTATTTTAGCTCGAAAAGCGTCTTGCTTTTTTTTATTTTATGGTGATTTTTACAAAGTGATTTGTTTTAATTATCGTAAAACTAGAAAATATTATTGAGAGCTTCAAGCACTTTGAAGTAAAATAGTTGAAAATAAACAAAATAGCAGTCATTTGAATAAATATATATGTCTATATTCGACACTTTTTTCCGCATTTTAGCGTGCTTTTGAATTTTTTTATTTTCATCGGCTGAAAATTGACCAATCTTCAATAAAATGCATCATCTTTAATGTAATATATATAGAAGGTTTGTTTAAATGAATTCTGATCCCACCAGTTTGAAAAATGTTACTTTCTGTAAAATGTATCCCCATAGTGCACAAAACTGCGTTGATTACGAAAAGACTACGAAACTGTTGATTTTAAGTACTAATAACTATAAAAAAAACTTCTATTTAGACAAAATTGTTTTACCAAAATAAAAAATACTTAATTTTTTTAATTGAAATAAATTACATTCTTTAAACACCACTTAACAATCACTCTTTAATGTACCGTTCAATCGTAAAAAGCAAAAGTTTTGCATTAATTAATATTAACTAAAATGATAAATTAATTTAATTTTTATTGAAATTTAAAAAAAAATTGAGTTTCAATTCTATCTTGTTATTACTGAAACAATTACTCTTTAATACATATCTTTTTTCTTTAACAAGATCTTACATCATTGTGATAGAATTTAATTTACAAACATCATGTACACGAATTAATTCAAAATTTATATAAATTCTTTCAAAAAAAGTAGTTAGAGAAACACAATTTAAATTCAAAAGCTTTTAATTAGTATACATTAATTATAATTATGTTTTAGAATGTTCTCCTTATAGTAAACAAAAATAATTCATCATAGATAACTTTTAATTATAATTTAAATTGATTATATCATACGCACTTTATTCAGGTTGACAAATGTTAAGAAATCCTTAATCGTATTATATTAGAACAATGTAATGAAATTACTTCTCATTTAAAAAAAGGTCTTCCTGAAGTATACTTTTTTTAAATATATTCAATTAATTTCTTTGACGTTTTACGGAGAAAAGAATAGTGAAAGCAATTCATTATTATTTTGTTCTTTTATCCTAATGAATGGGCAATAAATGTAGCATGTTTTAATCAATTTAAGAAAATTTTATAAAATACCGTGGAAAGCAAATATGTATTGAGGATATTCAATTTAAAACTATATCTATTTAAATAAGTAATTGTATTCACCTAAAAATATCGAATTACGTACCCGGTAAAAATACAAAATCTGAAACCAGATTTTAATTTCTGTTCAAACTCACGATAACAAAAGAATGCAGTACTTATTTGTATGTATCTTACTTATATGATTTTTTTCACGTGCATTTATTTCTTTATATTTGTAATTCGTTTTTTTTTCTCATGATTGTCATCTGAAATAATAATATTGGATCCTTTTTGTAATTTAAATGGAATCCTCCTAATCCTATTACATATTATCAAGTAACATAACCAATTTTCAACGTTTAGAAATATCTTGTGCTACTCCGAAGATAAGGCTTTAATTGAATTAGATTCTTGAAAATTTTAATAAATAATATCGCTTTGTACAAAATCCGAGGTTTTATCAACACAGAAAAACTTTTGTGGGACATGGGCACGCACCTTTGTGCCAGGCAACAAAAGTAAAATGCATTATAAACATAATTAATAAATATCATTACTTCTATTAATAAAAATATTACGAATTTAAACAGAACGTCATTATTACAGATTGTTTGTAGTTTAAAATATCAACATATAACTTGAATTGAAACGCAATGGCAATAACTTTATTTCTTCAAATATAGCGATGTAAATCTGTAAATAGAATATGCCAAATAAATTGAAATATACTTTTTTATCACAGCAGCCACTGAAAAAGAAATATTTAAAAAGATTTAACTTTATAATCAATTATGATGTGCATGAAATTCCAAGACATGTGTGTCCAACTAATGAGGCGAATAAAATCTGCATATGAAAATTGTATGACTTCGTGATGCAAATATTACGTACATAGTGACACATACATATATTTCGATAATACTACCTCTGACAATAAAGTTCAGTGAATGGATTCAGAACGACCGACCTGGCAACACTGGGGAGACAAAACGCTGCACCTGCATAGAGGCAAGTGTTGATCATCTTTTCCCACAGTTGTTCAATTGAGCGTCGTTTATATTCTGTGCAAGACGTGCTTTACTAAGTGCTTGTTCAGTGTGTTGGTTCTTAACTGAGAACATGAAAATGAATGAACAAAAGATTAGTTTAAACTTTGGTTTTAAACTTTGCAAGACACCGAAAGAAATTCATGAGGGGGTGGTGCAAATTGAACATCCACCATTCTCGCCAGATCTCAATCCTCCAGATTTCTTTCTATTTTCACGACTCAAACTCTCTTTGAAAGAGATTTGACCACATTGTTGACATCCAACGAAAGGTGACGAAGCTTTTGAACTCCATCCCAAAAGGAGACTTCTTGCGAATTTCCCAGGATATGTATAGCAGATCTCAGCGGTGCATAGTTATGAGAGATGACTATTTTGAAGGATGGTACGGTAACTTTCGTTAATATTTCATCTACATTAATGTTACAAGACTATTCACCGAACTTTATTGTCAGAGGTAGTATATACATTTCTGATGCATAAATAAGCTAAGTGATAGATTTAGAGAAATTGTAAATGTAACCGCGGCATGTTCTTGTTCGTATTTGTGGAGGCAGTTACAACGAGGCAGTTAAAAAAAATCAAAGTAATGTCCACAGTATTCACCCATTTTAAGAGATACGCTATTAATATTATTTTATCATTCAGTTCAGAGTAAATAAGAAACACTTAGGATAATGGGATTTGAACTCTAGTTCATCAATTTTCTAAGCCATTAACTTGATCATTCAGCTACTATTGCAGATTTCAATAATTTCAATATTGATAAATATTGTGTTTAGATAAGAACACATATATATGTGTTATATTATTACACATATGCCTGTCTAACAATTTGGTCTTACACATGTAGCTAGGTAAGATACATAGAAATAATTACTGTCATTTCTGTACTATAGGAAAAATACAGATATATGTATAATATGCAAAATTTGTAAATAATATTAACAAACTAATTAACGTAAATACATAAAGTTTTTTACTATTTACATACATGTTTGAGATTTTTAAAGTGATAACAAATTAAACTCATCCATTAAGATAGTAAACACACGTATCAATACAGGTAAATGTAAGTTAGAAGAGTGTGAATTGTAAGATAAAGGAGTATGTTTACAAATCCACACATATATGTATGTAAAAGGAACAAACATTTATTTTTTAGACTGTATATAAAAAAAATCCCTGACTCAATAAAAGAAATGATTTTATTAAAAAAATAGTTTTATTTCCTAAATCTTCATTTTTAGGTAGCTTTCATTGTTGTAATTAAAATATTTAATTATTGGATTTGCATGTTGTAATTAAAATAAATTATTGATTTACCATGTGGCATAGAGACATTTATTTTTAGATGATAATTAATAATTTTATATATGAAAATAGTTGATTTGGGAATGCTGATTAGACTGAAATTATAGGAAAAAGGTTTGATTCTTTATGATAAGGTCACAAAAAAACTTGTTTTACTTCGACCAGAAGCCTAGAACAAAGTGACCATAAAAAAATGTAGAAAATTATACTAACTAAACTAGACTGTATTCTTTAAGATAACATAATTAATTTATTGTAACAGTTCTTGAAATTGAAAGATACACATTTTTTATTATTGCCTAGTTTGACCACACAATTAATTCTTATACAAGAATGAAATTCATTGTGCATGAATATGCTCAAAAAATGAGAAATTATGAACTTCAGGATTTTACGTAAATATTAAAATATACAGGAAAAATTATGCTTAGCTTATTGTCTTTTCCTAAGACGATAGCCCAGAATAGACGAGCAGGACTTCCTTTCAGAGTCATCATGGCATGGCCTCGTGGACAAAAAAAAAAAAAATGGTTGTACTCTCTTTGCACTTCCATAGCCAACAGCAGCCCTGAAGAACAAACTCACAACACCAGAAGAGAAGAAACTCACTATCTGAACGACTGACGAGAAGTACCTGGGAGAGGGTTGCCATATAAGGTACCCTGGGGTAATAACGCCAGACGGGGTAATAACGCCAAGTGCTAATATTTTGCATAATTATGAAATAATCTGGTAAATGACACCCATGTGCTCTGCGCAGAAGGGTTTTTAGTCATATAAATCGCAAAAAACAGCTTCAAGTTAATTTGTTTCATTTTTAGGTGTTATTGTTTGTACAAGCAGCTAAAAATAACGCGTCATCTAAAGTTTGCGAGATACGTTTTGTGATGTGAAGACTATTTTTTTTATCCGGAAATACTTTGTTAATTACATATTTTTGTAGGACATTTCATGGACTTTCAAAATGTTGTTGAAGATTTTGGATATCTTCTCGAGATAATTTGTAAATTAAAATGTACAGCGCAATAACTATAACGGGGTAATAACGCCAATCCTTGCAATTTTTACCCAGTTGATTCCCTACAGTGGCCGAGCTACATCCTAAATACTGATTCAAATAAACACAGTTAAAACTGTGCAATGTTTCTAATAATTCTATTTAAGCGGTCCTTTTTAATCAAAAATAAGCTCACGGTCTGATATTCTTTTGCCTCCTCCTCCCTCCCCCCAACACACCGCACCTTTATTTTTCTTACACTTTCACAAAATTTGAACATTTTCAATAGCTTAGGATGCAATTTGTCAATTTCTAGAGCTGAAAGTTTGTATTTTTAGAATTGGGCAATCTACATGCAATTATTCCAACTTATTTCATAGTTTTGTTTGCATGGCGTTATTACCCATATAGGTGGGTAATAACGCCAAATAGCATTGGTCAAGAAATTACGCCATTACATTTTATGTATTCATATCTGTTAAAATATTTTTTTTATATAGATAGTCAATGAGTTGCTGTATCAAATCATATATTTGTTTGAAAGATACAAACTAAAACTGAGCCGTGGAAATTGGTAGAACCTTAACGTGGCGTTATTACCCCAGGGTACCTTATTAGCCCGACGCCAAAAAGGTACATTAAGCAATCGCAACAGTACGATATTATAATGACAACAAAATGTAAAATAAGAAAAAATGCCAAATCTGGTAAACCATATACTGGAAATTTCCAGATCATATTATCATAATGCGAGCAGGTTTTCCAATTAGCCAATGAGCAAATAGGCGGTAAAAATGTATGATTGAAAGTTAAAGTGAAAGTACCTATTCTTGAAAGAATAAATGAAAAGATACTTTTTTTTAAAAAAGAAAGAGATATCAAAATATGGAGTTAGACTGGAATAAGGATATTGAATAACAATAACTTAAAAGTTGAAATAAAATAACTGATATTTAGGAGAGTAAATAAAATGAAATGAATTATTTTGAATGACAGTGAACGAAATGAACCATGGAGATATGCAAAAATGGAGAAACTTCAAATAGGAGTGTTGTGAAAGAATCGATATAACAGATTAATCGATTCATTTCACAACATTCATTGCAAAAAGTAAAAAGCTACCTATTGCAGCCGTCCGGAGGAAAGCACTTCCAGAAAATTTTGGTATATTTTCACCGATCATGACCTCCAGACCCCAAAACCACCCTCCGTTCAAATGTTGACATATATATATATATATACAGTGTGATTCATAAAAGATGGGCAGAACTTTAAGGGGTTATAGTACACTTAAAGACAAATAATATTAAATAGGAGACTAAGGGTCCCAGACGTATTCCCAAGGAGACAGGGGGCATTAAAGTTTAGGGTCCGAAATTTCAAATGATTATAAAAAATGGAAAAATTGGTCGATTCGTTTGCGGTTTTTGCAAAAAATTTTCTTTATGCCAGTATTTTCTTGAAATAAAATTTTAAAGTTCAATTTCAAAAAATGCCGATAGGGGGCGCTTTAGACTTTGGAGTAACAAACAACTATTTTTAACGTTATTTTTTGTATTTCTTTAAATGCTTTCGAAAGCTTAGACTTAAACTTAAATTTTCAGCTCAAAATCTGAATCGCTGAGCGTGGTTCAGTAGCGAGGGGAGCTGGTTCAAATTTCAACTTCTGAACATAGTTCAGTTTGCACTACTTAACCATGCCCAACGATTCTGTGCTGTGATACGAGGCAAAAATACAACTTTCGTTAAGGACTGCATAGTCGGAATTCACTCATAAAGGCTCTGGCACAGTTGGAAACGTCGTTCATGCAAACGTTAAAGCTCCATTCCTGACGCTAGTCACCGGGTGCAGAAGGAGACAGAAAGTATGCAAATGTCAAATGGGGAAGAAGAAGAACACTTATGCAAAATTTCGACACGATTCAGGCATAAAAACCACTGAACGGTGAGTCAAGTGTAAGTCGCTGTAGTAATGAATCGGAAGATGGTGCCCTTCACGAATAAGGAAAAGGCTGAGATGCATTTAATTTACGGAGCGGCAGATGGAAATGGTGCAGAGGCACAACGAATGTACGGAGAGCGATTTCCCAACAGGCGGTTGCCTAACCGCAAAACTTTCGAGCGCTTGCACAGACAGTTGTGTGAGACGGGATCATTTCTCGCTTCCCGGTCGAATGCAGGTCGTGCAAAAAAGGACGAATCAGTAGTTGTTGCAGAAGCCATTCTGGATGTAGTAGCGGCGCAGCCAAGTACAAGTACACGAACAGTGGCTAGGCAGGTGGATACCTCACAGTCCATGACTTGGAGGGTACTGAAGGATGAACATTTGCTCCCGTTTCATGTGCAACGAGTCCAGAAACTGTCTCCAGGGGATTATCCAAATCGTATTGAATTCGCCCGCTGGTTTCTGCAGCAGAACGCACTAAATCCACATTTTGGACGAACTGTGCTTTTCACCGATGAATGTACCTTCACACGTGAAGGTACATTTAACACACACAATGCACATGTATGGGCGGATGTCAATCCACATGCTACGTATCCACATGCTCATCAGAGACGCTTTTCCATCAATGTTTGGGCAGGAATCCTCGGAGACCACCTAATCGGATCGTACCTTCTTCTTGAACGCCTCAACGGTAAAACATACCTCACATTTCTGCAACATGTGCTGCCAGACCTGTTAAACGTTGTTCCTCCACGCATCCGGCGGGTCATGTGGTTCCAGCACGATGGAGCGCCAGCCCATTACGTACGAGACGTCCGCAACTATCTGGACATCACATTTCCGAACAGATGGATTGGTCGAGGTGGTCCTGTTGCTTGGCCTGCTCGCTCGCCAGATCTTTCACCCCTCGATTTCTTTTTTTGGGGACAATTGAAGGCTCTTATGTATGAGACACCCATTGAATCCCCCGAGGAACTGGTCGCCAGACTTTCCGCCGCTGTAGGGGAAGTGCTCGAAAAGCCTGATGTTTTCGCGAATGTTCGCCGTTCCATTCTTCGCCGTTGTTCTGCGTGCATAACCTCTGGTGGTCACAATTTTGAACATTTATTGTAATTACATGTTAATAAATATCCTTTGGTAACATAATCCTAATTTGTGTCTTTTTACCTCGTATCACAGCACACAATGTGTGGACATGGTAAACTGAATTGTGCTCAGGAGTAGAAATTTCAAACCCCTCTCCCCAGAAACTTAACCACGTCTAACGATTCAGATTTTGGGCTGAAAATTTAAGTCTAAGCTTCAGAAAGCATTTAATGAGACACAAAAAATAACGGTATAAAATAGTTGTTCGTTACTCCACAGTCTAAAGCGCCCTCTATCGGAATTTTTTGAAACTTTTCTTTAAAATTTATTTTCAAGAAAATACTGACATAAAGAATAATTTTAGCAAAACGCGGCAGTAGTTAGAGCCTAATCTACGACACAAAGATCGGTAATAACTGATTTTTGTTCTGGGGGGAGAAGGGTTTCAAATTTCAAATTTCAGTTTACGCTACTTAACTACTCGTTAGGACTCAGATTTTTAGATCAAAATTTAAGTTTAAGTCTAAGCTTTCGAAATCATTTAAAGAAATACAAAAAATAACGTTAAAAAATAGTTATTTGTTACTCCAAAGTCTAAAGCGCCCCCTATCGGCATTTTTTGAAATTGAACTTTAAAATTTTATTTCAAGAAAATACTGGCATAAAGAAAATTTTTTGCAAAAACCGCAAACGAATCGACCAATTTTTCCATTTTTTATAATCATTTGAAATTTCGGACCCTAAACTTTAATGCCCCCTATCTCCTTGGGAATACGTCTGGGACCCTTAGTCTCCTATTTAATATTATTTGTCTTTAAGTGTAACCCCTTAAAGTTCTGCCCATCTTTTATGAATCACCCTGTATATATAACCATATATATATATATATATATATATGATTTTTGTCATGCGATAACTAACGTATTTATGAACCGATTTGAATGAAACTTGGTATGTACATAGTACATACAAATGTTTCGACCTAGTTCGTTGGCCAGCATCATCCTACATTTCGTTTCAAAATGGCGGCTATTTTAAATTTTTAAAAAAATTTAAAATTTAAAATTCAATGCGAAAAAATTAAAAGTTGAAAAATATTTTTCTTTTACGTGTTATAACTTAAAACAACAATTCCAGAACACTTTTTATTTTGTGTATATCTTAAAAAACGATTGAATTATAGCACTTTGAATTTTTCTTATGGCTGACATTTTGAAACGATCTGAAATTTGTCACGTCATAACACGCGTATTTATGAACTGATTTGAATGAAACTTGATATGTACATAGTACATACAAATGTCTCGACCGAGTTTGTTGACTAGCATCATCCGCCATTTTATTTCAAAATGGCGGCCATTTTAATTTTTTTTTAAATTTAAATTTAAAATTAAATCTGAAAAAATTAAAAGTTGAAAAATATGTTTCTTTTTCGTGTTAGAACTTAAAACAGCAATTCTAGAACACTTTTTATTTTGTCTATATCTTAAAAAATGATTGAGTTATAGCACTTTGAATTTTTCTTATGGCTGACATTTTGAAACGATCTGATTTTTGTCACGTGATAACACGCATATTTATGAATTGATTTCGATGTATCTTGGTGTGTACATAGTATATACTGAGGCCTGAATCGAGTTCGATACTCAGTTCCATACGCCATCTTATTTCAAAATAGCGGCCATTTAAATTTTTTTTATAAATTTTAAAATTTAAAATTAGGTACAAGAAAGTAAGAAATTGAAAAATATTTTTATTTTATGTATTTGAACTTGATACAAAGATTCCAGAGCATTTTTTGTTTCGTTTGTATGTTAAAAAATGGCTGAGTTATCGCATTTTTAATTTCTAGTGTTCCTCATACCTTGAAATGATCTGATTTTCGTCACGTGATAACATGCGTATTTAACTGATTTGGATATAACTCCGTGTGCACATAGTACATAGCAATGCCATGACCACGTTCACTGTCCCACTTCTTCCGTCCTCTTGTTTCAAAATGGAAGCCATTTAAGCTTGTCAAAAATCTTTTAAATGTATAATGATGTACAAACAAAAAATTAGAAATTGAAAAAAGTTTTTTTTTAAGTATTTATCTTAATAATGAATTCAAGAGCATTTTTTGCTTTGTCTTTAACTTAAAAAACGCCTGAGCAGTTTGAATTTCTAACGTGGGTGACATTTAAAAAAAATCAACTTGCCCGCGACAGCCCTCGTATATATTAATCGATTTCAATATGAGTGTGCATGTGCACCTGAATTAAGATTTCGACCAAGCTCATAATCAGGTTCCACTAATTTGATCTTAGTATTTTTGAATAATATAACTTAATTTAAAATAAATAAACAAATATATAAGTATATAAAAGCTACCTCTTCATCCCGGCACTGCCGGAAGGACTATTAATTTCTAGTGTTGCTCACATTTTGAAATGATCTGGTTTTCGTCACGTGATAACAAGCGTATTTATACACTGATTTGGATGATACTTGGTGCGTAGATAGGACATACTGATGCCTGGACCGAATTTGTTGGCCAGTTCCAACCGCCTTCTTGTTTCAAAATGGCGGAATATATATTTTTTTTAATTTAAATTTTAAAATAAGGTGCAAAAAAGTAAGAAATGGATAAAGATTTTTCTTTTGTGTTTTGAACATGATACAAAGATTCCAGAGCATTTTTTGTTTCATCTATATCTTGAAAAATGCCTGAGTTTTAGCACTTTCAATTTTCAGTGAGACTGACATTATGAAACGGTCTGAAATCTGTCACGCGTTAATACGCATATTTATAGACTGATTTCAATATAACTCCGTGTGTTTAAGGTACACACCAATGTCTTGACCGAGTTCACGGGCCAACTTTATCCGCCATCTTGTTTCAAAATGGCGGCCATTTAAACTTATCAAAAATCTTTTAAATGTATAATGATGTATAAACGAAAAATTAGAAATTGAAAAAAGGTTCTTTCTAAACAATTTATCTTAATAATGAATTCCGGAGTATTTTTTGCTTTGTCTTTACCTTGAAAAACGCTTGGGATATAGCATTTTGAATTTCTAAGGTGGGTGACATTTTTTTAAAGTCAATTTGCCCGCGACAGCACTCGTATATATTAATCGATTTCGATGTGAGTGTGCATGTTCACATGAATTAAGATTTCGATCAAGCTCATTGGGTTTTTTTTTTATCTATCATGCTGCTTTAAAATGGATATCGTGGAATTTAGCGACCCTATAAATCGCTTAAAATAAAACCAGGTTGAATAAAATATGACTAATTTCTAAAAATTACTATTAATATTCAGTATTGACAAAAACTAGTATTCAATCTTACATAATCGTGTTTCACTACTTTGAGCTTCGTATATTTGATTTATATAACTGAATTTAAAATAAATAAATAAGTATATGAAAGCTACCTCTTCCTCCCGGCATTGCCGGAAGGACTTTTTTATTTTTGCAATCTTCTCTTTATTTTTAAAGAGATGTCATGCCAAATGCATAATATAAGCATATAAGCACCAATATAAGCATTTCAGTCATTAAATGGTATGAAATTGTATTTAAAAAAATTAGTGATGTCAAAAAGCTTTAAGTGCTGGATCAAACAGGCTCTTCTTTCCCGTACAGCGTGCGGGCAAATCAGTTAAGTGGGTAAATCTTTTCTTTTTACGATTTCCTGAATCATATTCTTATGATGGTTATGCAGTAACATAAACAAACTTAAGATAAATGATTCAACAAATGATAATCAATTGTAAATGAATTGAGATTCATAAAATACATCTTAAAACTTACAGAATCTTTTATTTTAGGCAAAAGGGAACATCTTAAAAACTGTATCACAATAATACATTGTGCTGTTTTAAATTTAAATACAAACACTATTTCTAATCCTTTTATAGTAGAAAGGAAAGTGTATTTTGAAGTATTTAATGTTAAGTAAAATCTACTTCCATAACTTTTATTATTTTTGAAAGTTTAAAAATTTATTTTTGATAACTGAAAAACACTTAACTACAGCTTTATTTTATAAAACAGTGTATTGCAAAGTTCTTTCTATGAATTACCATTTGATATTGCGTATCTAAGATTCAACTTAAAATTCTGGAAAACATCCAATTTTTTTTTTTTTTTTACTGCAATATCATACGTGCTAATAATCACAGGAGATTCTTCTAGATTAAATTCGAAGTTATTCCTGTTTCAAATAAAACTATATTTTAAGAAATGATGATAATTTTTCATGTTTCAAAGTAAGATGCGTTCATGTTCTTTAACTGTATAATAAAAATTAATATGTTTGGCGTTTAAAAATGTTGTCTTTTTATAAAAGTTTTAAAGCAGTGAAATTGATACTTTTTTCTTAAATGAAAAATTATTTAATAAAATAGCTGAAGAAATAAACTTAAACTATTTTCTAAGTAATCGATAAATTTCATTTAGATTTTTTTAGTGTTAAAAGTTTTTTGAATAGAAAAAAAAGGTTACGTTAATTATGTTGCGGTGAACAATTATTTCAGATTGACCGTTTTCTAATGTCAACTTTCAATCAATATTACTAATTCAACATACAAAATAATATAGAAAACAGGAAATTTAAATTACTGTACAAAAAAAGCTAACATTTACATAGTTTTAACAACTTACGAAACTTTCTAAAATTATCTGAAATTTGCAATTAATTCCATGTTCGGACAAAATTTATAAATGAATATAAACAAATAAGCCAATTATTTGAGGCAAAAACTAATAACTCAGCATGCTCTAAACATAATAAATGATTATCGTTATTTTTGCCTACAACAAAATCAAGATAAACTGGAAAAGAAGAAAAGTCTATCTATTATAAAATATTAATATTCGCGTTAATACCGCGTAAGATAAGGAGATCAAGTAGAAATATCTGCCAATTTATGAATAAAACTAACTATTAAATTACCGACATAGAAATAAGATATTCCAATCATAACAGTGATACCATTTTGAATGCACAGTGCGTGCTGAAAATTCTAAAATCTTGCATCATTATTCCAAGTGTTTAATGTATATTTGTACGGTTAACATTAAACATTTTTATTTTCTAGATTTAAGTTTAGATTCAACAGTAATGATTCGTTCGAAGAGATGCCAGAATTTTGTTTAACTGTAACTTTTGTTCAACTGTTTAATTTCTGGGAGGTGTAAGGGAAATTACTGTTATGAAATTTGCAGGTATATGTAACGTGGCTTGGTGAAAATTATAGCTACTTCAACATATAAATAACACATCGTAATATTTTTAGTCAGCAAGAACAAAATATAAAATAACAAGATAGCAAAAAGAATGATAATGTTTAATTTTGCACCATACTTAAGTGTGTTTCACTTATTCTTGCTTACATTCTTTGTTACATTGTAAATTATACTCCAAGGGATTTTATAGAAGACTATATTTTGTTTACCTTTGCTCATTGAGATATTTTTGCCGAAACGTCAGTGAAGGCTCACTTTAGAGACAGAATTTTTTTGGTTTCCGTCTGTCTGTCCATTTGTCTGTTTGTCCGTCTGTCTGTTGCGCGATAACTGACATTAAAAACATCCGATTTCCTTGGAATTAAGTATGAATGGTCATAAGGTATTCGGATTTAACTGTATAGTTTTTGTTGTATTTGATTTATTCGTTTAGAAAATACAGAGCGTTTCATTTTACTCTATATTGGTTTCAATGACAGTTCCGACTGTTTTCAAATTTCTATTTGTAAAAGGAAACGGCGCGTTTGATTAGCGTATTTTAAATGGTAAATTATAAATGTTAAAAGTTCCAAATAAGGTTTTAAATTATTCCCATTGATTCAAAATTTTGTTAATATATTTCTCATTTTTTTTAATTAGATGTATAATTTTTTATAGAACTTTAGACATATGTTTTCAAATAATATAAACATTTTCTTTCATCATTTTACGTATTTGACGTGATGTATATTCCATATGTTTTTGTTTTTTTTTCGTCAGTTGCTAAGCAACGAATTTCATAGCTGATAAATAAAAAAAAATCACTTAAATAATTGTAATTACGAAAAATTAAGCAGAAAGTCTGCCAGCCAGAAATAAAAGTTGGTTAATTTTTAATAATGTAGTGTGCAATATAGCGTTGCGTCAAATATAAACTATGTTAATAATATTATGTTTTAAACACTTTCCAATATAATTGAAAAGTGCTTACAAATTCAGTTTGTCTGTTCGTAAGTCTGTCTATACGTGTTCTGCTTCGCGTAAATATAAACCGATTGCTATAGAATTTATACATATTATTGTGGATTACAGTGTCATATTCATTATTGAAAAGGAAATGTGAAAAATTATCGGTTCATTTACAGGGACACTCAAAACAGTTCTTTGAGTTAAGATCTACTCGCGAAAATCTTTTGCTGTGTATTTTAATGATATTTTAAACATAATGAAACTGGTGTACATCATTGAAGTTTATTAGAAGGCACTTTCGATAGAATATGGTACGCAAGGAACATAACTTTCTTTTACAGGAATACACAAAAGAATTTGCCTATAGAACAAAATGAGAAATAATTGGACTTATGAATAATAATTTCCCGTAGTATGTTTTCATATGAGTTAGGAGTCTATGAACATAAAAACTGTTTTTAAAAAGTAAAATTAAAAAAAAAACACTGTTGCAAATTCAATATAACTTAATTTATAAGAAATTGGGTTTAAATAATTATTGCTATTTGAATACTTCCTTTTATTATTTACTTCTATTGAAAACTTCTAAGAATTTTTAAAACTTATAAATATTTATGTGTTAAAACAATGCAGATTGATGGAAGTTGAATACTACATAATATAAGACTAAAATCGAAGAATTACCGCACTAACAATGAGGCACCTGATCTGCAGATTTACTAATAGTTATAGAATTTATTGTCTGTCTAACATTTTTGTTTTCTTCCGTGTGATGTTTGCTTGTAATATTTACCACATTTATCCAAAAACATTGACCTCAAGTCATTACCGTAGAAAGATCATTCCTTAATTTCGTTTGGGATAATTAATAATAAGCATGTAAAATAAGGAGATAGAAAGATTTTGTTTTTGAATTTGTCATGCTCACATTGTATTTATCTTTTGAGGACACTATTTCATACTTGTATCATTTCAGTTCAATGTATGACACAGATTATTCTTTTTAAAAAATGTGAACTGATTTAAAAGGTGCATTTGTAATAATGTGCATCGTTATGTGCATGTGCAGCGTATTTTTAATAACTAACGTACGTCCTGACACAATGTAATAAAAAATAGAAATTGTCAATAGTGATAAAAATATACTTATAAAGGTATAATACATCTAGATTAATGTATGTTTAAGCGTACAAAAGGCGATATTTTCAAAATTTTGTTTAAAAGAAATATTTTCGCAAATATTTTTAAAGAATAAGAAATCGATAAATAATAAAGTAATTCCCAACTTTCATGTTTAAAACTAGTGCAAACATAAAATATTTATGTAAAAAGATATTTGTGAGCGTGAATTAACTTCTATTATTGTTTATAAACTACGGCGATGTTCCATAACCAGTACAAGCTCCAGTGGCACACCATGTATGATGCAGAACATTCTATTACTACTAAGAATCAACAGTGGGACGAGCTGAGCAGTCGTTCCGGCAGTTTGACAAGCAGTGGATGGATTTAATTGAGGTATTTCCCCATAAGAAAGTTAAATCAAATAGTCTTTAAATTCAATTTTATTAGAAGTCGTAAAATAAGTTGAAGTCTTCCCCGCAGTCACCTTTACATACATTGAGCACTACAAACTTCGTTATCTAATCTGCATCATAAGATATTCGAATTTATCGGGGAAATAAAACAAACGTCTTAATATTTGAAAAGCCAGTCGCATTCTGAGCTCCGAAAACCCCAGAATGAAAGTCCAACGTGTGCACGAAAAACTAGCTCCTTTTCACTCCGCGTCAATCATTTTAAAAATCCAATTAGGCTTAACTTCGAGTCTATACGTCATAAGACATCACCTGTGATTAGTCTACGAGCCGTAGCGTTCCGGTAGGAATTCCTTCTATTCTCGCAAATAGACCAGCCTTCTAACATCCACGCATTAACACAGGTCACGTGATGTTAAATAAAAAATAAAATTAAAATCCCAAGAATATTCTAAAAAGGAAAAAGGCTACGAAATAACTTCCCGCCTTTTTTGAGAAACAAGCAATAAATTATTAATAAGTGAAATAAAATAAAAAAAATAATTCTAGCTGTTAAAAGATTAATATATTACGAAACTAAGATTAAAATATGTTCTACAATTTTAGAATTAAAAGCTCAGAGAGAACAAAATGGCGCATTTTTTATTTTATTACACACACACACATATTCCGCTCGAAAAAAATATTAAGGAAGGGGGGGAACAGCTCCCCCCTTTCCTCTTTTTATACTTAATCATTGAACCCTCTAAACTGATCAGGGACATTCTTTATCATATGAAAAATCCATATCCAAAATTCAAAGCAAATCGGAAAATTCATAATAAAAACCCATTTATATAATTTAAGAGGAGTTATCCCCCTCTTTTATATACATAACCATTAATCTTCTAAAACTATTCAGAGATTTGTTCGAAATCTGGCAATTTTGCATGAAAACCCATTTATATAATTTAAGGGGAGGGGCATTAGAACCCCCATTTCCCCTGTTTATATTTATCCAATGAAAACCTAATACCAATCACGGAAGCACTTCATCAGAATGATTCTATGTTTAAATTTTGAACAAAAACTAATATTTCTGCATGAAAAACCCATTTATATCAATTAAGGGGAGGGGCATGACACACCGTCCCCCCTCTTTTATATATCGAATGAACTCCAAAAACTGATCAAGGAAGCGTCTTATCAGGATATACCTATATACAAAATTTCAAGCGGATGGAATATTTTTATGATGAGTTATCGCGTTACGCACTTACGCACGCACGAACGAACGAACATACATACATACAGAACGGGAGGGCACATAAGCTCTCAGGCTATGATAGCCTGTGAGCTAAAAAGCATTATAAATTGAAATTTAGAACATTTCCCATTTTGTCGTTTAGAAAAAGCTACATTTTAAAACGTTTTGTAGCACAGTAACCAGTCTATCGACAGTTTTTTATAGTAAATGATTATATAACCGTAATTTAACTACACTCTGACCATATTTTTGTTAATATGTTGGTCAGAATATAATTAAATTACTGTTTTATAACCGTTTTCTATAAAAACGGTCGGAAGGCTGGTTACTTTGCTGCAATTATTTTACAGTGTAGAAAGTGATATTAAAACACATTACTGCCACCAAACAGACTTTCTTCAAACATGCATTTCGCCCCACCAGTGGCCGAGAGGTTCTGACCTCTCAACTGGTAGACGGCAGGTGCTGGGTTCGAACTCAATCGCGGCTGTCGGCCTAACCGTTCGGAGTTTTCGTGGTTTTCTTCGAACCTTGCGTAAATACGGTTTAGGTTCCCTCAGAAAGACCCCCACTAAGGGCACTCCCCCCTGTTCCTATATCCCTAGTGTAGATAATCGGACGACAAAAATAAACCAAACCAAATCAATCAAACATGCATTTTAAACTGCAACTTATTTAAATCATAAGTTCACCTGGGTCAATTGACACTCTGTATATTCTGCCCATTCAACTCCCAAAAGCTAATGATCACTTAAATTAATTAGTACAGTAGAAATAAGACAAAATTCACCTTTAGGTGGAAGTAATTGGAACAGAAATGATTCTTATTTTAAATGGAAGGTAACATGCGCCTAATCAACATATTTAAAATATATAGTCGCACTGTTGCGCAAAATACATTTTTTGGCGGCTATCTTGAAAAAATGCGAAAAAAAATTAAAAATCGAAAGCAGCCATGTGAAGTATCATATTAAAGGAAATTTTGATTTGACAAAGAATATGACATTTGTTTTTAAAGATAGAAAATATAAAAAAGTTATGGAAAAAAATGAAGGATTTCGGATTTTTTAAACACATGAATTTATCTAAAAAATTCAAAATAAGTGCACAAGAAAAGGGATATTTTCTATAAAATCATATTGATGTAGCCAAATTAAAATAACCTCCCTTATCGATTCATCTAAATCTAAACTGTCTTCTGTGTTTGTACAGTCCTTTCTAGAATATTTTTTTACAAATTACTGAACATGCAAGTCCAAATCATGTCCAAACATGCACCTTTTCAGTGTTACAGGATCTTCAGCTGTAATTAGGCAAGCACATTTAATCATTTTTAACAGTTTGACTAATGCTGGGTTTAAGTCTGTTTTTATGGGTTGGAAATATCCATCAACTAACTGCCAGCCTCACAGTGTTGTATCAGGAATTATATTTAGATTTCGCCATAAAGTGCTTACATAAAGTCTTACTTAAAGTGCACTGCAAATGCACTTTAAGTAAGTGATATTTAGCTGCATTTTGCATAAGAGGCAAACGAGTTATGTCAAATTATTTTTTAGCTGAAGATATTTTTCTCATGTACTAGTCATAACGAAGGACGTTTAGCTCACTTTTTTCGATGTTGTCTCCATAAAGAAACACGATAAATTTAAAGCTATTTTCAATCAATTCTTCCATAATAACATCTTTGGATGATCTATAATATGAAGCCCATTCGCATAAAATTTTCCATTGAATGATTTTTTTTTTTTTTTTTGAAAGCAGAAGATTTACTTTTTCCAAATAATGCACTGGTGGTATCACAACCCGTTAATGTATGAATAAAAAGTAAAGTTTTGCAAGCCTTCTCTCCAATAGATCCTTGCATGGCTTGAATGTCACGAACATTTTCAGATTGTGTCGCAGATTGCATGAAAATATTCTTCGAAGAATGATATAGTTGCAGGGATGTACTAGAGAGTGCACTGGTGTAGTGGCCGTATACTTTCTGGATTTTTTAAAGGCACATCGTATACCCTCTGTTTCTCAAGAAAGCTTATAGTATACACACTCTAGGGTATACCATTTGCCTTGAGAGTATATCCTCTGCTTAGAGCGTATATCCTCTGTTATTTTTACGATTTACTCTGATAGTAGTGGGCTTCAAATGTCAGTGTCATTAGCTACTACAGTGACATGTTTTTCCTGAGCTAACTTTAGTCTCTGACGATTACCGCGTTTGCGTCTCCTTTTGCATGAAGAACGGAATGACCCCTTCCTTGAAAATAACTCCCAAGCATATTGGTAAAGCGTTGTTTGTTTGTAGAGTTAGAAAGAAATTTGCTTTTCTTGATGATTATGGGTTTATTTCCATCAAAGAATACTACAACAGACGGGTGCTTCTCGCGCAATCATTGTCCCATACCTTTTATATTAGGTTCTTCATACCCATCAAAAACTATTGCTACTTTTCCACACTTTCAGTTTACACATGATTCGTATTGATTATGATAATATCCCGAATACTACAGAAGCACACCATAGTAACTGGTGAATTAATGTCCCACCGTCAAGAAGGTAGTAAGTAGTTAGTTGGTAATGAGACCGCTGTATTTCATTGACATTCATGCTATCTAATGAGTGTGCTAATGATGATTTATCTGTTTTTCTCATTTACTGGGTACTATGGTCAAACAATGAAGTTGATAGAATAGATAACTCGTTAATAAAAAATCCCCTTGTATTTTGAGCGCTATTATTCAAGAAGATACGAGCAAGCATCTTCTGTGTTAAAAGACGAGAATCTACATGGTGAGTTTCAGCAATAATAATTCCCCTTTCATGGTTACTGCTTGGTCTGATTTCAATAAAGTTTCACCTTTAAAAAGTTTACCGGTTAAGTTTATTTTGGATGCTTCTTCCAATGATGTCAGCATTATTTACAGTTACTTTCTTTTTACTATCTGTAATTTCATTTAAAATATTCCATAAATCAGTTGATGTAGCAATAAATGGATTGTGGTCTATAAAAAATTGCATTCACTTTTTCATATCTTCGAAATCTCACGCCATTCTTGCATCAGTTAAATCAATATGTTGTTCACTGCCAACACGTGAAATATTGGTCAGCAAACTCATTGCACATAATACTTCACTACATCGATAAAGGCTCAAAATCCAAGTTGCACGTAGACTTTCAGTCATACATCCCCATGAATTTTACCAGAACGACTTTTAGTGCATTTCGTGAGCATTTGCTCAGTGTGCATATCAGTCCAAACACCAGATCACTATCTGCCCTTTCTTCGTACTACAAAGTGACCTTCATTATGCATTTTGTAAAGTTCTGGTTTTGTTGTTTTTAGCTACCGCAATTGTTTAAGGTAAATTCTTGCATATTTGGCATATTTGTTATGGTCGGAACTCACAAAAAATGATAGCATCTGCTCAACCGCCTGTAACTGCATTTCAAAATTTCCTGATCGCTCAGCCGAAATAAACATTTAAAAAATATCCACCATGTTGAGATACAGCAGTTAGAGTTTAGCAGTGCGGTTTTGTGATTTAAGAAGGTTCTTCCGTTCATGTATTAATGTTGAAAGTTTATGAAGATCAGGAACTGAAATATTTTTTCTGCCTTGATAGCACCTTTGAACACTTTTTGGAAAAGGTGAATAAATCTTTCAAGATTAAAATCATAATTTGACTCCTCTTCCATTGCGTCACCGGAAACGAGGTGACTTTTTGAGGCAATCTCGCTAAAATCTGAATTTGCAGTAACTTCAACTGGTAGGCTGCATTTCAGTATATGGGCTACGATTAAAGCAGTGAGCGATGAAAAAGATACAAAATGTCCTCAAAGAGCACGCGAATTTGCTTTACCTTTTAACATATACGGTATTGAATTTTTATCATAAACTGTCTGTAGGGCATCTTCTGTGCCTGATCTAGCCATCAATCCTCCAATAGTTCCAAGAAAGGACATCAGTGTATGAAACTCACCAAGTCAGAGTACCACATGATCAAACTCTCACTTGTGATCAGCATATTTAATTTTGAATGCCTTTATCCACAACATTGGTCAAAGGTTACAACCGAAGTTTCTATATTTAGTCTTTTTGCTTCATTGCTGATGATACACAGCTGTAAGAAATTGGACTTAGATCAATCATTGGTAAAAATTTAATTACTATTGTAACACTGTGTTCACCGTCTAAAGCAGTTTGCATATATCCTAGCCATCCTGGTTGAGGTGTTTTAAATAACTTACTGGTACTCCAAAGAACATCAAAATTTTCGAAATACCTATTTTGAATTTTTTAGATGAAACCATTTTTTTCAAAAATCCGAAATATTTCATTTTTTGTCATAACTTTTTTATATATTTCTGTTTTTAACAACAAATATCGTATTTTTTAACAGCTTAAAATTTCGTTTAATATGATACCCCAGATGGCTTTTTTCAACGTTTAAAATTTTTTCGCAATTTTTCAAGATGACCGCCAAAAAACGCATTTTACGAAAGAGAACGAATGTATATTTTTATTATGTTCATCAGGAGCGTGTTACCTGCCATTTGCAGCAGGAATTATTTCTGTCCCAATTAGTTCCACCCCTAACGCTACTTCTACTGGACTAAATCTCCAAACTTTTGTAAATGTGTTCAGTTAGGTCCACTCTTCAAGACAAATATTTTCAAAATTACATTTTAATGTCTAAAAATAAAATATATACACATATATTTCATCTCTCTTTCTTCATGAATCCAGTTGCCTCGTAAAGAAGAGGTAACTGAACCAGGCAAGTCTATTTTCAACACCTTTATAATTAATCTTTTAATATCGAGTATCACGTACTGTTTAAAAAAGTGTAAATGAGCTAATAAATTTAAACCAGGTAGATCAGGCAAATTATATATCAACTAAAAGAGCGTTGTAAGGAAAAATCTTTGCTATGAGGATGTAAAAAAAAGAACTAAATGTGAAACTATGAGTTTTATTTATAAAAAAAATTTTTTAGAACTAAATAATTACATGTGTACTTTAGTATAGGTAATAAGTATAAAAATTTCATCAGTATTTTAGGAAAGAGTAAACAAGATAAATCGATGAACAAACGGGCAGTACTAAAACATCTCATTCTCCTTTTTATTTACCTCAATGAAAATTCTTTAATCGATCCAATCAATCTGTGGAGAATGTTATCATGTTTTTATATGGGACAGAACTATTTTCATTGATATCAATAGTTTTATAATAATTTAATTTTGTCTTTTGTAACCATCTACATCTGCATCACAAAATTTCGCGGTTTAAGTATCTGACTTAAGAATTTTCATTTAATACCCGCTGACATGCTTTAAAAAGATTATTATTTAATTTCAATAATATATTATATTATTTAATTTACTGCAAACAAAAAATAATGGTAAAATTAATTTCCCGTAGTAAAAAAAAAAAAAAAAAAAAAAAAAAATATTTATAGCTGTTGGGGTAACTAGATCATATATGGTCCAGTTACCCCGGACCTATGTCCCAGTTTCTTTCTTTTTGAAAAATAATTAGGGTAAATGGAAAACTACCTTAAATTTTAAATAAGAAATAAATATTTATAGATACCTAAGAACAAAAATATATTTATACGAGTAGTCTTTAAATATATATATATATATTATTTAATAAAAGCACATGCTGTATTTCAAAATAAAGTCGAAGAAATAACCATATTGGCGGTTTTCTTTATTTTATTATTATTTTTTTTATGCTGTCTGTATTTTTGGCTGTTTATCACAGGAAAGACTGAGATATGGTTAAGTTAGCACAAATTGTTTTAAAAAGTAAAAATTGGGGTGCAATGTTGAAAAAAATTGAAACTTAAAACGCATGAACGGTTTTTTATAAAATAGTCCATGGCCCTGTTACCTGGTAGTTCCAGTTTTCTCAGCTTACGTTTAGTAACGTAATCATATGTTAAATGCATTTTAAAATACGTATTTGGCTTACATCCTTAGAAATAAGTTAAGTGATTATTTCTTGCCAAAATACGCAATATTACTGTATAGGAAAATCTGAGATCAACAAAGAATTAAAAGATAAAAATAAAAAATAGCTCAAATTCAATTTATTATTCTATTATTCTATTAGACTTCATATTGCACTAATTTGTTTTTCTTCTATTTTTATAAATATTCATATTTTTTGCGTAGTATTGTTACACATATCCCTGTTTAAAAAAATATCATAAACTCAAAATATTTTAACTGCTTATTGCAGATGTTGAATACAGCTGATGAAAAGACAAAAGCATTTATTAAAATGATATTTTTGACAAATACAAAATTCATTGTTTTAAAGCGCCTAATTATGTATGATGTGCATCAATATAAAAAGTGTTATGTAACCATTTTTATAGACACTGATTCTGAATACTGCTATGCTCAATTTAATTTAAAATCGTGCGCAAGTATAACAAAAATATTTAAATTGAGTAATATTGTATTATAATAATAATATTTTTTATTAAAACAAAGCAAAAAGTTTGAACTTAAAATTTACACACGCTCAAAGAAAAAAAAAAACATTATGTATCGATCTGCTCAAAAATTCAAAATTAAGCGTAACTTTTGTGTCAAATGAAGTTTTTTACTGAATGATCCAATTAGAACTAGAAAATATTTCTATAATTCTTCTCTGTTACAGACATTTTTGTTAAGTCTTAAGGCTATAAAATATTAAAGACAAGTGCATTACTTATTTCTTTTTTAATACTTCAAGGCAATCGTATTTGCAAGTGCATTTTCTTCAAAAACCGTTCTCAGAATTTCTAAAACGAAATAACTTTAAAGATTGACTTGATGTAAAAACACACACACAAAGAAATATATCTAAAATCTGGTTTTTAAGAAAAGGTTTTTTGCATTTGAAAGATTTCTTTTGAAAAATGTTTCTCAAGTCTAGTTGCTTCGCTATTTTTTAAAAGTCAAATTCATATTTTTTTGCATTATTTAGAAAATAAGAATGTTTTCTTTTTTTATGCCAATCAGAATTAAGAAAACTGACAGGATAAATATGGGTGTTACATGCAAGCGCCACAAAGTACACACATACATATACGCGTATATTTGATTATAATTATTTGTAATGTGTCTGTATTTGTATATGTAAGTTTACAGATTGTAAGTAAATATGTGTGCAGAAAATACACACATTCCCTATCGTATTTGGCATATGTATACCAAATATAGTATTGAAAAAAATCTATTATAAAGCAAATAAATTATCTTCATAGAAATTATTTAATTAATTATAACTGGTTAATAGTTCTAAAATATATATTCGCTATACAAAAGAAAAAACTTGCACAGTATTTAAATATATTTCAAAATATAAAATTTAATATGCATTTCTCAGATTTATCCTTTGATCTTATAATGACAAGAATTAATCAATCCAATATCAATTTACAAAAAAGACCTAAAATTAAAAATTCAAACACGCAAATGTTAATTATTTACTCCAATCAAATTTGTAGTAAAATTAATATTAATTCTGTAATAAATGATACAAATTGTAAATTTCCTATTAAAAATTTACAAGTTACTGGAACATTCAGATATCCGATTCCTTTAGGACGCAAAATATTTAACTATAATTCCTTTTCCAAAAATACCGCTGCAACTAGTACCTTTCCTTGTAACTGCAAAGACCCTACTATGCAACCATATATTAATAAGGACCATGGTCATATAATTAATGGTAAACGTAATCTTGTCAATGATTTTACACTAAGAAAATTAATAGATTATGGCACTAAATTTCGACTTCCATCCACACTTTATATTAAATCAGTAATAAAACAATTTAATTATGATATTGACTTATTTATTTATAAAATTTATATTTCTTACAATAATCCTATCGCTTATTCTCACCAGTGGAAATTATTGATTATAGAGAAGTTAACTCTTGCACTTAACAAAAATGCATCAGAACTAATTAAAGTGAATACTCGTCACATTTTCCGACAAATTAATAAATTGCAACAGATCTTTGTAATTACTTATATAGATAAATCCCCAAATAACTATGCTATTATTTGTAAATCATATAATCACAATCTTTTAACATTATCTATTTCATCAAATAATACTTTCTATAAAACTAATGATGATACAATTGTAAACAATCGTAGAATTAATAGTTTTTAGAAACTCCTAAATTTTACACCTACTAACTTTAATTATCCTTATTTAGTGCCAATTCCTAAGTTTCATAAATATCCCATTAAATTTAGAACTATTACAATAGGTTGTAATATTTATAACAATTATGCTAACTATATTTTATTATTTTAAATCAGATATATAATCTCACTTAAAAATTACATTAGTGGAGAACAAAATAATAACTGATCTAAATGATAAACATAAAGATTTTAAAGTTAAAGTTAATACCTTTACTCATTTAAAACTTGCCTCTATATTTCTGTTTATCGTAATATACTCCTCAATCACTTGTTCAGAATCAAAAGTTTATGTTCCCCTCATCTTATAAACAAAAACGTTAAAAAATTAATATATGATGTGATAAATCACGGTTTTCCTAAGAAATTCATTTACTCTTTATTATACAATTAATAATTTCATTACTTATAATTTGCAGTATGATGTTTATTGTCAGTTACTTTTAACATTTTGCTCATAAAAAATATATCAATAAAATGTAAAAAATAAAAATAACACAAAAAAAATAAAAAACTATAAGATGTTAAAAAAAACATTAATGGGTCGGATGGGTGGGTAGAAGTGAGATTAAGGTGGTAAGGAGGTGCTGCTGGAAAATATATGCGCATATGTTAATTTATTTTAAAAAGAGGGGGTGTTGGTGGTAGGAAAAGGAGCAGTATAACAAGTATATAGTGTTAATTTATTATTATATTAATTTATTATATTAGTTAAAGCATTCTATGTTTATTCCTCTGGCTTTAATATGTAATGTAGTTTGAGGCTGATCAATGGTTGATAATTAATTATTATATTGTATTACTTTTACAATATTTTAAATTCACATGTTAGTTATTAAAATAAGCTACCCTTTGCTGGTATATTTTAAAATGATGTAATAAATTATTAATTTCTCGATTTTTGCTTTAAACCAGGGTTTGCACGGTTTAAGCTGGTTGTTTTAACTATGGTTTAAACCACGGTTTAAACCAACTGTTTTTTTTAATGAAAACCAATTGTTTTTTAATTTAAAGATATTTTTTTATTTTTCTTTATAATTTAAGACTTATAAATTATTGTACATAGATATTTTCTACTTTTAACACTTTTTTCAGCAATACGTATTAGATACAGTGGACCTAGGTTTATTATTATTATTTTTATTTATAGGATGAAAATCATTATGCATTGGTGAACAAATTCCATTGCTGCAAAGAAAAAACTTTGAACATGTGAATTGATCAAAGATAAAATAATTAAAATTATTCAATATTTAGTATAAAATATTTTCATAAAAAAATGCAGATTATTTAAAGCAATCTATCATAACATGCACAAGGTTTTGAATATGGAGCTACATAACTTGATGATTTTTAAGGTTGTGGTAAAAATATAAAAGCATTTTTTTGATTGGGGAGATCATCTTTAAAAATTAAAATGAAAATATGAAATTGTATAAGAGACTATTCAAAAATTGTGTGTTAGTCATAGTATTTTAACAATAACAAGCTAATTTCCCCCCCCCCTTTGTTAACTGCTAAATCTAATGACCATAAATGTAGATTTCAATTAGTTTCTCAAAAAAGGAAGTATCTCAAAATTATTTATTTTTTAAATTGTGGAAAATAACATTTACATACATGAAACTAAATCAGATATTTATTATAAGTAATCAAAAGATTATTTATAAAGGTTTTCATAGTATCAATGTTTCACTGTGTAGAGTGGTTTATTGTTTGGACATAAGACTGTTTACTAATAACTGTTTAGATTGAAATATGTTTTTTTTTCAATTATCTACATAATCCACTACAAACTTGTTGCTTAAAAAAAAGAAAAAAAAAGGAAAAAAGGGAAGGAAAATAAAAAGATACCCGGTTTAAAAAAAAAAAAAAAAAAAAAAAAAAAAAAAAAAAAAAAAAAACCTAGTTAAATTAAAAAACCTTTTTGTTTTTTTAAAAAAAACCCTGGTTTTGTTCTCAACACTTCATTAAACAAATAAATATCGTAATTTTAAAAATTTAGTTTTTACGGCATTAATCAATATTTTGCATTAATTAAGTCTGTTTAGAAAGTAAATATGGCGCCACTGGCGCTCAGTGTAGTAAATTCGTATTTATTTTACATAAAGTAAGTATTCATTTATATTTAATCGACTTAAAGTAATTTTATAGTTATTAATTAAAACTTGTTATTAGTATAAAATAATTTAAATATTTTTATTAAGTTCATAACATTTTTGTTTACTAATGTTTTATAATTAATTATTTTTAATAATAGTTAATTTAATTATATATTATATCTTTTTGGTTTCTGATATAATTTCGTTGTTAACTGTCAACTGTAACTGAATGCAAAGTGAGTTTCCAAATTTTAAACTCTCTACATGATAGCGATTAATATTCGTAAGTTTATCTTTTTGATAATTCAATTATAGTCTAATTATTTTTCTAATATTTTTCTTTGAAATAGTTTTTCCATTGCAATTAATCTATTGATAATTCAATTATTGTCTTATTATTTTTCTAATATTTTTCTTTGAATTATGTTTTCAATTGCGATTAATCGGACAATATAAAAATCATTTTAAAGTTTATCCTGATTTCTATTCAGAAATCAATCGCAATTAATGTGTCTGTTTAGCATTGCCCTCGATAACGAGCTAAATACCATATTTCCAATATTATTCCAATTTTTGCCAACTCCTATGTTTGATATAGTTTGTCATTAACGAGTTATTCCACATATTGATGTTGATTTATAGTATTATCTAATTGTTATAATTATATATATATATATACCGGGTGTCCAGTAAATAACTGACCCATTTTGAACTTAAATAACAAATAAATGGTTTGAGGTAACAATTAGCAGTTTGCAGTATTGTTATTAGAAAATCAATAAATTTTTAAACATGTACTTTGTTAATATAGTTCAAATTTTGGAAAAAAATATTGCGCTGGCGGTAACAGGCTGTTTGAATACAGATATGATTCTAATTTTCATAAATATGAGATTTTCGGTTAAATCTGAATCTATATGTTGTCGAATCTGAATCTATGTGTTGAATCGACTCTCGAATCAGCTTCAGAAATAGGGTACGTTGGTTGGAAAGTGAGTTAAAATAATATTTGTGATTGAACCATCTGAATTATATTTCCCCTCCTCAGTCTTGAGACTGAGATATTATTTTAAATATTATTATATTACATTAACAAAGTGCATATTTTAAAATTTATTTATATTCTAATAACAATACACAAGTTGTGCATTTTTATCTCAAACAGTTTTTTTTTTTTTTTTTTTTTTTTTTTTTTTTTTTTTTTGTTATTTACATTCAAAATGGGTCAATCATTTACTGGACACCCGGTATATATAACCATTAATCGTATTACAATACATGCATCATTGAATTTAATAACTTATAGCACTTTGAACATTATATATATATATAAGAGTGTGTATCATTATACATATATATATATATATATATATATATATATATATATATACATATAATATATATACATACAGAGTAAGTTTAAAATCATTGTAAAAACTTTGAGAAGAAGTAGGGGACATCACAAGAATTCTGATTTCCAAAGAAACCTATAGTCGGGAGCGCTTTTCCGGCATGGGATTGACGACACAAGACACAAGAAAAAAAGAACACGAACAGGGAGAGAAAATCCGTTTATCATTTTTAATGCTGCAAAATTGTAGAGACAATGCTGAAAAGTGCTGAGGAGCTTGTTGCATGCATCGTGGCAGCTGTTGGTGAAGTCGGGACATCCCAGAATTTTTGAAAACATTTGAACTTCCATGCGCCGGAGATGCGCTTCCATACATCAGTGTCTGGGTCGGAATTTCAAACAACCACTATAATGATTATTATTGATTCTTTAATGTTCTTTTTTCTTACTTTTTTTTGCTGTACCAAGGATAATAAATCTGATTTTTCCTCTTATTTTTGTCCTGTTATCTGAATTCTTGTGATGTTACTTACTTCCCCTTAAATTTAGTCAAATGATTTTAGATTCACTCTGTATGTAATACGAAGTAATATACTTAATCTTTCAGAATACAGCTCATATTCAAAATATTAGAATAATTGAGAAAAAGTAATAAGAAAAAAATATTTGTCATTTATTTATTTTTTATACTAAGTAAATGCAATAAATTTCTTATAAATTAAATCTGGAATGTTTAGATAAGATTTTAACATTTATAAAATATAAAATGCAGCACAATAAATTAGGTATACAGCTTCCTTAAACACACCAGAATATTAGAATAAAATTTAGATTGGTTCAAAATATTAGAATATTTTATTTTACGCAACAATATTACCTTATGAATATGAAGTAAATGGTAGTTAATATTTTGTAGCATCCCCTTTAGCTTTCATAACAGCGTACAATCGATCTTGCATACTATATACAAGGTGTTTACAAACATTTCTATCAATATTAGCCCAAATAGACTTTATACGTGCCACTAACTCAGTTTTACTTGAAGGAGGATTTTCTTGAAGTTTTTTCTTCATTATACACCATAAGTTTTCGATGGGATTAAGATCTGGTGAATTTGGTGGCCAAGGAAGTACCTTAATGTTGCGTTGGCGGAACAAATTCTTAGTTGACACCGAGGTATGCGGGGACGCTAAATCTTGTTGAAAGATGAAATCATCTTCAAATAAATCTTCTGATGATGGAATCATGTAATATTCTAAAATTTCTTGATATATCAGAGAGTTAACCTTTTCGTAGACGATGCATAACTTTCCAGGTCCTTTTGCACTCATACAACCCCAAACCATGACACTAGCAGCAAATTTTACGGAACGTTTAAGGCATTCTTGCTTCATTCTCCAAACTCGAATACCTTGATTACCATATGAAACACAAAACATACTTTCATCACTAAATAATATATTTTTCCAATCTTCATTGCTCCATAAACGTCTTGATTTACACCAATTCAATCTTATACGCTTTTGTCTTGCAGTCATGAGAGGTTTTGTTTTCGGTACACGAGATTCAAATTTAAATTTATGGAGACATCTTAATGTTGTCGATGTAGAAACTTCAACTCCTTCTTCTTTCCATTTTCGGTGCAAGAATCGCACACTTTTAAAACGGTTTTTCTTAACTATACGCTTCAGTTTCCTGTCATCTCTAGCAGATGTTTTTGGTTTTCGGCCACCATTTCGGCGATTATTTTGAAATTTTCCAATTTTTGAATATTGTGTTAGTATTTTACTAACGCTCCATTGCGAACAATGTAAATAATTCGCTATAAAACATTGATTTTTACCATGCCGATAGAAATCAACCATACGAAAATTAGTAGATTCAGGAATATCACTCACATGGCCCATTTTAAGACGAAAAAGAAACAAACTGCAAAAAAGAATACTGATTTTAAATAAAATAGTCTGAATTTAATCAATGATGCCACCAGTTAAGAATTGGTAATAATTAAAGAAGAATTAATGTGAAATATTCTAATATTTTGAACCACTTGAATAAATATTCTAATAATTTGACTTTTCAAAATAATTTTTTTTGCAATTAATCTTTTCAAAAATGATATTAAATTTAAGATAACAAGTAAGTTTAATCAACAATAAGTTCTTAATAAAAATATCGTTTGCATATTTTCATTAAAAGACATTAAATTACCAAACGATATTTTCAATTTCTAAAAAAAAGGTAATTATTCTAATATTTTGAATATGAGCTGTATATGTCTATATCATCATTGTAATTATATAAGTTGAAGTACAAAGTTCGTATGGTACAATTTATATTATGATATAATTAAAATAAGAATTATGTATTTTAAACGATGTCACATATTATATTTTTTCTCGCAGTTTAATCATTAAATAGTAAAACAAAGTAGTAAACAATAGTAATTTTTTTAGTAAAACAAGATTTTTATCCACTCAAATGTAATCGAAATTCCACGCAATCGAAAAAATGAACGATATATGAAGTTTATTTAAATATCTTTCCCTGATTACACTTCTTCGGAAAAATTAAGTAATAAGAAAAATTTCTATATACATCTAATTTGGTTTTATTTTGATTTTACTTATTTGCGAATTATTTGGAAACTGTTGAGGGAACAAAAAAGTTTATAAAACTTACAAAAGAGATTTCAAAGGAATTTCAAAAATGATTTTAATGTATTTTAATATATAAGTATATATTTAATATTTAAAATATAAAAAAACATTCCATTGTGATCCAAGTTCACCGTTTTTATAATTTATACCAGGTATTCTCAAAGGAGTACATATACATCCACGGCAGCTTAGGGGTCAAATGGCGTGTTTCTGAACACGTAATCTTACTTTTGAAAAATTTACAAATGTTAACTTTTTATGTAATTTACATACCTACATTAAATTTAGTGACAGAAATTGCAAACTGTGAAAAAAAATCATCTTTCGCAAAAAATTATTTAATTGCGATAATAGTAATTTTGGGGAAGTTTAAGTGTTTTTCGATATTCAGAACTGATTTGTCCAAAAACGCGTGTTACTAGAAATTTTAAAATATGCTAAAAGTGTAAATAGATCTTAGTTTTAAAATTTGTTTCAGACCACTCTCAAAAACATATAATCTCCTTTTATGTTTTTATTGTAAAATCTCTCCAGGCTATCACATTTTTTTCACAATATAAATAAAATAACAAAATCCTATCAGCTACGTTGAAAACATAAATAAATGCAAGAAATGTATATTGCTGCTACTTTAAGTTACTCCAGTAGCAAAGAAACATTAAGTGACTTTTTATAAAGAAAAGATGTTCGGCTATTTATCATGTTATTTCTTTTCCTAAAATTTTTTGAAATATTTTTTTTGTATTTTCAAATTACCATTAATTCTTAAATAATTTTCGTTCCACAAAATACTTTTCTGTAGTCTGTAGGTTATTTTATTTAATTAAATTACTTATATTATAAATAGTGTTTAATGGATACGAAAAAACATTCATGAAAAATTTTATTCGCTCTAATACCGTTTTTCATACAGGGTGTTTCACAAAGGATCCCTAACTTTAAAAATTTATAATTCGGAAAAGGTGATAGATAGAAACATGAAACCAGTGGTGTGTTTACTAAACAAATCATGAAAATCTTATACATAAATCTAAAAATTTAATTAAAAATAGCGCTCATAGATGGCGCTGAGAGCGTTAAGACCTTCTAAAGGGAGTTAAGATGCATTGAACGACCAGCCGTCGAAATCCCACTCCATATGCCTCATTCTCCTTCAAGCCTCGGTGGCTGAGTGGTCAAAGCCCCACGCCGCTTATCGCCTTCGAGTGTAGGAGGTTGAAGGATCGAATCCCACTGGCTCTATTGCACGCACTTTTGTGTGGAGCTACCAGTTGTCTACCTCTTGTGTTGCAAAATTCCCTTGTGCCATCACGTCCCTGTAATATTGACGCTGATTTACAAGCAGGCATAAAGAAGACGCAGAGATATAGAGCCTGTTCTGGGACGATGATCGCGTCGCCGAAGCTTGAAGGAAACTGAGACACATGGAGTGGGATTTCGACGTCTGGTTGTTCAATGCTTCTGAACTCTCTTTAAAAGATCTTAACGCTTTCAGCGCCATATATAAGAGCTATTTTTAACTAAATTTTGTGATTTATGCATAATATTCTTACGATTATTTTAATAAACACACCACTGGTTTCATGTTTCTATCTATCACAGTTTCCGAGTTATAGATTTTTAAAATTAGGTGTCCTTTTAGAAACACCCTGTACAATTATTAACATTATTAAAAAATAAAGTATGATTAAGTGCAACATTTGCAGTTATTATTGTTTTTGTTTATTTTTAAAAAATGCATTAGCTGTAACTAGTACGCACAAAAACATGTAATTACAATGAATGCATTTTAATAGATTGACCATGCAATTTTTTATATATAAAATTAAATTTAAACATAATTTCTCGATAAAACATGCTAAAAAATGTCTAGCGTCAATAATTAAAAAAAGACATCATATCTACATATTGTACATATATACTAGAACATGGGTAGTTTAATTAATTTATCGCTAAATAGCAAAAAAATTGTATGTTATATTATCAGTTTCTTTTTATATTTTATTATTTTGAGCGAATTTAACTAAAGACATACTAAAAACTTGTTATCTCACACTAACATAAAAGTATAAAATTTAAGATACATAAACGTAAAAAAGTATTTTTGTTTATCGTATAAATATGTAATATGTATAGAATGCATACACATGTAATATAAAATTTTGAACACTTTTGAAAATTTGTATGTTTTCTAGCTTTATATGCTTATACAAAATACTACGTTTCATACAATGCAAATCTTTAATGTTATTTTAAAGATAATTTAATACTGAATTTAATAGAAATAAATCAATTATTTTCAAAAAAAATAAATAAATGATTCAAATTTTAATATGAAAAACCAACACAGAGTGTAGTAAAAATGGAGTGTAATTCCTAACTTTCCTGGCTTATTCCCTGGTTCATGTTCTGGGAACCAATCAAATGTTGAAAACTGCCTGTAGAACCTGAAATTACGCTTAAAGTTGTAAGGAGTAATTATTGTGCTTTGTTCTGTAGTAGCAATTTTTCTTAAACTTTGTAATATTTTAGTAGGAACTTTTGTAAATATTTTCAATATTTATTTAAGAACCAATGGCATCAAATAAAATAATAGTCTAAATATCTAGAGTGAGAACTAAAATTATTGTGAGACAAGAATTTGGTATTTCCTATTCTGAAATTACAAGACAGTTGGATGATTCAGCGACACCATCTCGAATCTCGAAGTTTTGTTTGCGATATCAGAAGACAAATTCAATGTAAAAAAAAAAAAAAGAAAAAGAAAAAAACACTGAAACAGGTACACGATATCTGCCAGATCATCTGGCAAAAAAATAAAAAAGACAGTGGATTTGTGTCACCGTTTGAAAACTCTTGTATGAATAAGACGCCTATCACGTAAAAGTAAATCAATTGAGGCTAATTTTTTTTTGGGGCATCATCTAATAAGTATTAAAAATCTTAATACTTTCGTCAGCTCAATAAAACATTGATCTGTGGCAAAAAAAAAAAAAAAATACATAAATAAATAAAAGTAAAGCCTACTCTACTAAGTACTGATAACTGACTACAATCATCAGTATCTAAAGTATATCGATAATTATTTATTTATTTATTCTATTGCAAATAGTTAGATTTTGTATTTTTTTCTATTTAAATCAATATTAAATTCGCTTTAAAATAATACTATATAAGAGTTTGCATTTTGTAAAACTTAATATTTTATACAAGTGTACTAAGTCAGAAAATATAAAACAAACCAAAAATGTCCAAGTTTGTCCACTATTGTCTATATATATATAATAATATTAATAGATATATAATCATAACTTGAAAAACACTGTTTATATATTTATTTATTCTATTGCAAATAGTTAGATTATGTTTTTTTCTATTTAAGTCAATATTAAATTAGCTTTAAAATGATATGTAAGAGTGTACAATTTGTAAAACTTAATAATTTATACAAGCGTACTAAGTCAGAAAATATAAAACAAACCAAAAATGTCCAAGTTAGGCCACGATAATCCCTCTCTATATATAATTATATTAATGGATATATATATATATATAATCATAACTTGAAAAATCCTTGCTTCATAACAACTAAAGAAAAACATATAAATCTCTTTTATCACTTTTCTTGTAAAATCTCTCCAAGCTAACAGTTTTTAGCAGGAGAAGAAAAAGGAGAGAAAGTTATCCGTTACATTGAAAGTAGAAAGAAGATCAATGCATGTTTATAAGTTGTAGACTCCAAAAGCAATGAGACATTAGTTGGTTTAATCGCTGGGAAGAAGACACAAGTGTTTATCACGGTTTTTTGTTTTGTTTTGTTTTGTTTTAAAGTATGAAGACCTATTTATGTTTAAATAAATTTTATTGTATATTTACAATTTTTAGTACATCTGTATTGTTTGCTATTGTGGATATAAGGAAATTTTCTATTTAACAACATAGAAACTTTTTTATTTTTGAAATAGGTAAAAATTGAGATAAAAACGGCTCGAACGAACATCTTGAAACGCAATGGCATATTAGCTCGAATTATTGTCAAAAATTATATATAATATTCAGTGGGATATAATACTCAATCGTTGTTATTCCAAATAAATTAATTCCTTACTACACAGATAACTTCTACGAACCGATTGACTATCATTTACAGTAATATTTTCAGTTGAAATGTTTATTTTGGTTATCTTTATGTTAGTTTAAATTTTAAAGGTCATAGCATTTTTTTCATTAAAGCAATATTATTGTTTTTAATTGTCTTTTCTTTCACACATTTATTTATCTTATTATTATAATATTTGTTTATGCATGCTTCTTACAAAATTACATGAAAGCTGAAATTTATCATATTACTTCATAATAAAAAAAATTTCAAAATAAAATTTCAAAAACAAAATGTGTGGTGTAATCGACAAAAAATGTAAAAGATGTTGATTTTTTTTAAATATACGAATAAAAAATTACAGTTAATTCGGACGAATAGTTTTTGAGTTAAGATTAAAAACAAAGCTTATCGAATGGTTTTTGAGTTAAAATTAAAAACAAAGCTTATTAATGCTTGTATTGTCACTAATAACATAAAAAATAAATTTGGAAATTAAAAAAAATATGTGTTGTGTGATCGACAAAAATTTTTACAGATGTTGATTTTTAAAAATATACGAATAAAATATTACAGTTAATTCTTACGAACATTTTTGGAATTAGGATTAAAAACAAACTTACTTACTTTATGTATTCTAACAAATAAAATATAATTCGTATAACGTGTACATTTTTTTTTCCTTTCGTTTGCACTAAAATAGCTTCAATGAATGAATGTAATATATCAGAAAGTTTAAATAGAATCTCATTGATGGATGATTATTAGCAAAATTTTAAAATATAAATTTTAAAGTACCCTTATAATGTTTTATAAGGGTATTACTTCTACATAAGTAATACCCTTTAATATGATTTCTTTAGCATTAATCACAATCAAATGTACGTTGCCGTTTTCATATGTTTCTGTTAGATGTTAAAAATAAATGGGGATGGGGGACGAGTTTTTTTTATTTTTGAACAGACGAGTTAATCTACGTGTTACTATTTAACGAAATATAAGAAAAGTTTATTCAACTAATGCCTTTTCAAGGCTAAATAAAGCGAAATATAATAATGATTGGAATTTCTTACACTCCATTATCTAAAAAAAAAGAAAAAAAAAATTAGGATATTGATATTGAAAAGACGTGTACGTTCTGAGTTTTAATAGCTTATAAAATAATGTCATTTGTTCCCCAAATTTAATTATCCTAGATCTGTAATGAAGCGACCAAAAGAAAAAATTACAGAACACAATTTTTCAATTGCTGTGTGTTATACTCATTTTTCTAATTCCATATTACATATTTTAGAAAAATATTTCCAACAAAACATAGCCTTTTTTGTGATGTTAAAGAATAATTAATAAAAATATTTTTTTATATTAAATGTACTTTTTTGTAAGATAACCTAAGAACTCCCCAAAGGTTTATAGGAACACAATATAAAAATACTTCTAACAGCATATACCACAGCCTGTTTCATGAATTTATAAAAGTTATTCTCTTACGAGAAAAGTATTTTTGAAAGTGAATGTATTTCAATTTTATCTTCCATTTTATGTTTCCAAAATTCTTCTTTCCGCTTTTATTATATAAGCTAAAGTAAAACTTTTGAACACCGAAGAATTGTTCTCTCAACATTTAAGTGTATATTATTTCACATTCTTTTATATTTTGTTAGAAGAGGCAAGGAAATATACTAAATAATTTCTACTATTTTTTTTCACTGTGGCTACAGATTTTAAAAATGTACATTTAACCCCACTCTTCTGTTATATATGTTTTAAACCTGAAATCTTGACTTATGACACGAAATTTCGTAGAAAGCATAAAATGTACGTACCTTAGCAGGAAAAAAAACATTTAATATTATGTAATTTATATAATTATAAATTTTAAACAAAATATTTATTATGCTTTTCACCATCCAGATTGACACAGTTAGGAATAAATTCAAGCGTTCAGCAGCCAATCCGATTAACTCTATGAAAAAAGAATGCTCATTTAAAATATGATCTATAAAAAAATACTATTTTTTCACCATTTTTTTTATTATACTCATTAATTGTCTTTTAATCAAGCATGATTCATAAACATTGTACATATATATAATAAAACTTCAAAACAAACAAGTCATTACATGAATTTTAAAAAAAAAATGGAGTTACTTCGATCTCAACCCATGCAGCGGCAGTTTGTAATAAAGAGTATCCATAAATGAATGTAAGAGCATCAACCATAAATGTTGCAGATCCATGGTACAATATCACAAATAAATACTCATCAGTTTTATATAAACTCATCTGCGAGTAATTCTTTGTTATTTACTCGTTTTCAATGCCGTACTGTTTTAGAAAAAACTATAAATTTGTTGCAATTTGAGCTTTAGAAAAACTTGAGCGTTTCCCATTCACTTTTCATAAACAACAGCTTTCTTTCAGGAAAAATGGTCTGATCCAACTAAAAAGTCGGTCTTATCCTTAGATACTTAGAAAATTAAGGTAAAAATATGGTACAAGCCTATACAATGTTCTTCGCTTACATATTCTTTCAGCCGCAAAAAAAGCGATTCTGTGATAATTACTTAATGTGCTACATGCTACGAAACTGCAAACAATGCGTTATTGTGTTTAAAATGCACTATATTCTTTTTTACAAGCAGCAAAAAATGATGGGCGTGGATAATTTTTTATGGGGTATGACTGGAATTTCTTCTGCCTTCCTCTGCTCATAGTTTTAGAGGAATAATTTTAACAGTGTGTGCATAAAATGGCGATTTATGATCGTAAAGCTTTATAATTGAACTGAACATTTAAAAAATTATAGCCAGCGTATTTTCTCCTTTGGGGATTTAAATAAAAATCATATCTATAATCCATTGGTACCTAATAATTTGTTACAATTGAGACACAGAATTAAATAAGTCATTCATTCAACAACTTCAGACTCATTAATGAAAATATAGAAAGAATTGAACGTGAAATTAGATATGGACCGAATAAATAAATGTGCACATATTGAACATTTGTAAAAGAACTAAGTTAGTTTGCTTCAGTTTATTGCATGATTTATTGTAAATTATCTTACAAAAATTATTGAAATATACCAGTGAAAATAAGTCATTCTTTTATCGATACACTGAAGAAGTTACCGCGATTTTCTATTAGACCAGCAAAAATAGAAAATTTTCTTGAAATACAAAATCCGACCGCACAAAACTCTATGTCATCGATCACAAGAAAGTACCCTTTAGAAATAGAGATTAAAAAAAGTGGGAATAGAGAAATATAATGATCTATGTCTGCCGGAAGGGAAGTGGTGCATCAGCCAACCATTATTGGTTGACTCGTAGGTATAGCAGTGTGTTTGTCCTAAAATCAAAACTATGAAAACATAAACACTGGGTGCTAGAAAAAACAATGCTAAGCCTACGACTCTACTACAAGTGGTATTAATTTTTGGCTTAATCATTACTTCACTTCCGGCAGACATGGATGATTAGATTTCTCTATTACTACTATTCCATAAAACGAAAGGTTTTTTTCTTGTACTTAAAGACTTACGATTTTGTGCGGTCGGCTGTTGGACTAGTATACAAATCAAGTTAAACTCTTTGTTATATGAAATTTCAAAAGGATGTATGCATATGAAAATACGAAATTTATTTTTATACCATTTCTGCGTGCTACTTGGAATCAGATTTGCGATTCTTGAAATATTTTTCTTATATTCTAAATTTTGCTCACATTGTTTTCTTTGATTATTATATGCCATCCTTTCCAAGATTTCGAATGCAGTTATTTTTTCCACACATTTATATCCGTATAATCCACCAAAACTTCATTTCGACAACGCCTTCTCACGTCATCATACTCTCCGATCTTAGTCACAAGTTAATTTTCGAATTTATATCTTTCAGTGACCTCAGCACTTTCAATTCATAGGTTGTCCATTCTTTTTATCTGATAAAAATTATCAATTACATCAATTGATTATATTTTTTTATCCGCAAACCATCCAAATGATGCTTAATCCCTTAATAAAAATCATCCAAAGTATAATGGGGTGATTTTTTAATATTCATATTTTTTTGACGACATTCTTCCGGGCGCAATAGAACACGATCAGTAACATTATTTTAACATACTAATATTCACTAGCTTATTCTATAGGCTAGTGAATTAGTAGTTAGTAATTAGTGAATTCTATAGGTTTACGAGTAATCAAATGAGCAATTTCAGATGGTAAAACACCATTTAATTAAACAATTTTATGGGAATATTGAGAACTTTCACTTGACATTCAATCAATCAAAAAAATAAACTGATATCGTCACCTTTCAAATCAGTTTTAGACATCATGTTTGGTATTTCATTTCTTGATTAAAAGTTTATTCTAGATTTAACAAAATCACCTAAACTCTTGCACTTTCTTTACTTAAACTTCAAACTTTCTTCTTTTATTCAAATTTTCTTTCATCCTCGACGTCTCTTTTTCGGCTCTCGTCCTTTTTTTTTTTTTTTTTTTTTTCTGGCTCTCTTTTTCCTTTTTTATGTTTTATTTCTTCATTTATCATTGCTTAAAGCATTTCTCTTACAAACGTTTATTCAAAATTAATAATTTTCGTAAGTTATTAATGTAAATAAATTATTTTCACACCATCATTAGCATTTTCTCAACATTCCACTTCGAGAACTTTTAAATCCTCCTCCCGGCCTTTTCCAAAATAAGCTATTTTTTAAATTTTAAATTTAGCTCTACGATATGTACATCTTAGAACTTATGATATCCAAACCAACTCACTAATTTAATTCAGTACGCTATCAAAGTATTTTCTCAACAAGCGAATTTTTTTAAGTCAATAAATAAGTACATATTCAAAACAACTTTTATAATAATTAAGGACAAAAATAACATTTTGTAGTTTACGCAAGTGTATATCATTGCACAATAGAAGAACGTCAGTTTAAAACTTAAATACGTATTACTTTCTGCTTGAGAAAAATAATATAAAATGCACATCACCAGCTTGATCAATTTTTAAGACACATTTTCAATTTCTGAGAATGACATTTAAATTCAACTTCAAGTTTAAATCAATAAAAATGTCTATCAGGTCAGGATGATCATTTGACTCTTCAGCATGCAATTAAAAAATTTACCAATACAAAATTTGCAAACATTCTTTAAATCAATTTCATTTACTATGTATACTCCTAGATGATCTTAAAATATATCTGCTTTTTACGCCCATATAAATAAACTTTCAAATTCACCAGTATATCCAGTATCCATATTTACTGTATCGGTCGGAAATTCAGAAATACAGTAAATAATACATTGTTAATTTTGGACATTTTCTGTTATTTCTGCAAAATTTCTGCATTCTGTAAATTCTTCTGGAAATTTAGAAATACTGTAAATATACTTTTACTTCTATTAGGCATTATTTGAATTTCATAAAGAGTGCAAGTAAAAGACGATCAACACACTGAATTAAGAAACGGTATTTAGAATTACACTGCTAAATAAATGATGGAAAATGCCTGTAATTTTAGCATAGGGTCATGTGACTCTTGTACAAATTTTGAGTTCTTTTCTTTTAATGTTCATTTGTAAATTTATAGTATTCAAATAAAATTTTTAAGTATGATTACACAAGGCATTTTACACTAAGTAAATATGTCTAATTAAAATATAAAATTACAAAATATTTTTTTTATTTATACCTATTGTTTTAGAACAAAGAAAGAATTATTACTGAATTTTTTTTTCATTTATATACTTTTACTTAGTATTTTATTTTCTGGTTACAAGTAAAGAAAAGTTATGCTTGTTTTTATTTCGAGTGTGTAATGATGCTCATATTTTAATAGGGATCTTTCTAAATAGTAATTTTATCTCTTTTTTCCAGTAATCTAAAACATCCCTGATTTCTAAGTATTAATTTCTCAAAATAGAGATTTCATAGAACGAAGATTGCAATTTGATAATAATGGTAGTTACACAAAAGCAGTTGCATATAATTTGTCAATATTGGGAACTGTTTAAAATTGTCTCATTAATGCGAGTTTATAACGAATGATAAAGCAGTAAGTTTACTTTAATGAGTATTATAAATTTATAAATGTATCTTTCTGTTATTAAACACAAATAGTGATGTTCTATTATTATTTTAAGGGATAGTTGCCTAAAGTTATAGCAGATTTGATAAACAAACATGCAATTTTTATTATCGTTTATTTTAAATTAATTTCAACGTATATTTCATGTATGAAAATTTTACAATGTAGCTTTAATCTGATTTTAAATAGCACTATAATAATTTTTTAACAAAAGAGGTATCATCTTCCCCATAGAATTAAGTGAAAGCCAAATTATATAACTGAATTACATATTTTGCTGAATGTGTGTGCAGAAATTTGAAAAAAAAATTACAAATTTACTTTCTTGGCAAATCTGCTGAACATCATTCTCAAATCGGTATTTTCTACTGATTTAATATTAATTATAATAGCAAAATTTACATTTTTGGAAACATGTTTATAATTTCAAATATATTTTATATCTATAGTTCTGCAAAAATAGTGAGTGCGCGACAGCAGCTTTAAAATCTAAAGCAAATATAATATATCGTTCATATTAATGTAAGGGAAAAGAGAGCAGATTGATGCGAAACCCTTTTCTCACAATATCCAAAGGAAAAAATATTCTTAAATAATAATAATAATAATAATAATAATAATAATGATAATAATAATTCCAGAAAACAACACCAGTATTGCCTATTGTCATATGTGTTTGCAAGTATCACAGAAAATATAGAAAGATTCTGGATAAGCAACTCTATTTTTGCTGCCTCTTTTTAAAGTCATTTTTGGATGAGGATATTTTTAAAATATTGAAATTCATTATAAAGATCTTCTAATAATATAAATAAACATAAAAATATAAGTATATTTTTACAATTACAAAATATATCCTAAAATTTCCAAAAATAAGGTTTGACATAGACTTCAGAGATAGGATCTTAGGAGCGCATTGGGATAAGAACAAGTTGGGTATAATGAGACAGTCCCAATTTGCCCAACGACAAAAAAGTTACAAAAAATTTTAAACTTTCTCTTCTTTTTACCATTTACTAATAAATATTATCTTGTGTCAAGTAAGGATAATATTTAGAGTGAATAATTGATGTTCTTTTGTATTATAGGAAAAAAATCTCATATTATAACGTCCTAACTTTTTTGATTTTGGTTGTTGATGATGTCATTTACTTACAATTCCTCTTTGTACTTTCTTTCTATCAGTAGCAGTCTCTTGATGTAGATGTCTTTGACTCATTCAAATCACATACAGAACGAGCTTTCAAAGACTTAATAATTTCAAATTCTGGGGTAAAGTTTTTTTTTTTTTTTTTTTTTTTTTTTTTAAATTTCAGATGTTATAATATTTGCATATAATGCATCATTTAATAGTCACAACGTTACGATATTACATTTATATTTTGCAGCATGTAAGTATACAGAAATTCGGCATTTAATCAATTAGTATTCAGTGCAGATAATTTTGTAGATTTTCATGTCACCGTAATAAAGACAATCCTAAAATATAGGAGATGATTCTATTCAAAACTAGTGAAATAGTGGTATTTAGTCCGTCTAAAATCTATCTGTCTCTATTAAAACTCTCATTAGCAATTGTTTTGTGACTGCATAAAAATACAGTTTCAGTTTCAGTTTCAGCTAGGTGGGGAGGCCTACCAAATGACTTAAGCATAACAAGCTCCACCTAGTAGGGTGTAACAACTATGCTAAAAGCCCAACCTTGCACAATAGACACACGTCCCCTCAAGCAACTCCACAGGACCCTCCCAAAAAGTTTTAAAAGAAAAAAAAAAAAAAAAAAAAAGGGTAAAAAATCAGGAAAGCTTTGCATTCATATTTCTGTCCTAAACAAAAAAAAAAAAAAAAAAAAAAAAAAAAAAAAAAGAATACAACCGTCGAAAGTTAAATGACGCAAATAAAATGTACCAAAGGATAAGCTGAAACAGTTAAAATATCTATAGTAAAAATTTTTGATAGAGAGTTAAAACTGATTGAATCTATCATTGCTGAATTAGCGGAAAATAGTTTCTTGTAACCAAGTTTTTGGGAAAAGTTACTATTCATTGTAAGTTTCTGTATTACTTGAGATACGTAGAATCAATTGAAAATGAAAAAAAAATCAGAAATAAAAGATGATGAATGCCAGGAATTTTACATACACAAATAATGACACTATAGCTGCTTATTAATTATAAATAGAAGTTTTCTTATACGTCCATTAAAAACATTTCAAAAATATGCATTAAAATATTTAATTGCTATAAAGGACGTCAAATACTAATAAAAACATTAAAAGATCTTAATAATTTTTACATGTTTCGATTGAATTTACTTAATCAACATCAGAAAAACAAAATACAAATAAACACAAAGATGGAAAATGACATTCCATTTTTTCCATATTTACCATTGAAATATAGCTGCTGTCAATAAAAAAGATGTTGTTTTGAAGCTTTGTCAGCCCATAACTCAATAAGGAACATCATCAAAGGCATCAAAAAACATAAAATTTTGAGTTAATGTAGAAAATGTTGATATCCAATACTAATACAAAAACTGCTGCAACATCGCTCTTATATTATAAAAAATACTTTTTCTTAAATATATATTAATTTCTCTCTGAGAATTCAAAACAATGTGGTGTCCTAGTCTACCCAATGGAAATTTAACTCTATCCCTTAAATTTAACTTCCCTTTAATCTATTTTCAATTTAACTCTATCGATGAAATGATAAACTCGCCGCTCGCTAGAGACGCTGAAAAATGCTGTCCATGCAGGAGAAAGTGTACTGCATTTTTGAATATGCCAAAAACTCCTCGGTAATTGTTGTGCAAAGACAAACCACCGCATCGACATAACATAAGCAGACATTAAGGATTTAACATGTCTTCATTGTCCGCCGAGATAACCAGATCTAACGCCCTGTGATTTTTTCTCAGGTGGTTTCGTTAAAGACAAAGTGTTTGTGCCTCCACTTTCACAGGTCTTAGAGGAACTAAAGTAGCGGATAACTGCAGTGTTGAACTCCACCACAGGGGATATATGCTATCACGAGTGTGGCAGGAGCTTGTTTACCCTGTAGAAATTTGTCGTGTCACCAGAGGGGCACATATTGAACACCTGTAGAAACTTGAATAAATGTAGTTTTGAGGTAATTTCGAATTTTTTAAAAACATTAATTACAACGTTCACAATCATATTTTCTTTTTTGTCCCATTCAATATGAATTACCCTATATTTTATATTTAATTCTATAGGCCATGCGATTTTGTCAAATATAATAGTTTGTAAATTAAACAAAGTTTTAGTTTACATTTATGAAAAGTGAATAATATAAACTTCTAGTTTTAGAATGGAAATTTAAGCATTTATTAAAATCAAAGTTTGTTCAAAACAAAGATTATAATACTTATAACTTCTTTTACATTTTAAATAAAAGCAGAAATTTCATTACTCCTATGAGTTACAGATATGAACAAAAAATGCTTTTAAATGTGGAAATACTTGTCTGTTTTTACATAACACATTTAATACCTTCTTCATTAGGAAAAATTATTCACGGATATTTAATTTAATTATATTCCTTATCTGGCATCATAACTAGTTTTACTTTTTAAATAAATGCAGAAATTTTATTACTCCGATGGTTAGTAGATATGAATAAAAAATGTTTCTAGATTTGGAAATACTTTCCTGTTTTTACATAACACATTTAATATTTTTTCTCCTCAGGAGGAATTATTCATGGGTATTTAAATGAATAATATCCCTAATGTTAAATTGAAATTAGAGTTAAGTTTTCAATAGCACGATTTATACAGTGTGATTTATAAATGTCAAAAAATAAATCTTTAAATATCGCTGCTACATCCATACTTTCAATTTAGAGAAAAAAAAAGGTTTGAAATTTGATAACAGAATTTAGAACTCTTTGATGAGCCTATTTAACGAAATACAATAACTGTAATTTTAGACGGCCCCTTAGGGTAAAACGTTCGATAAACTTTCGTAAAACTTAACACACTCATACCGAATTTAAACATAAAAAATCCATCTAGATATCTACAAAACTTACACAGTTTAATAATATTTAACTCAAAAAAGTGAATATTAACTTCTAATTTTATTAAGGTATTTAAATTTTATTATTTATTACAATTATTTCATATTCCAAATGAATGCAGAACTTATTATCATTTCTGATTATTTTATACATTAAAAAATAACAAAAAAGTATATATAATTTCACATTTCATATGATAATCAAATGTGATAAAATAAAATTCTAATATATTGGTGACAGTTGTCTCTTTCTCTTTGTGAAAAAATAATTTTATTTTTCGAACGATATCATACATTTGCGTTTTCTTTAATATTCATAATAATCTAAAATGCAATTAAACCTTTATTTTAGATAACATGATTTCGATATCAAAGTTAAAATCACATGTGCAATCATAAAACTTATAACTAATGCATTTAGATACCTAAAACATTATACTTTTTCTAGAAATAAATATTAATAGTTGGAGTCAATTTCATAAAATATATAAATTAATATGTTTTACTGCTATCAAATTCTGTTTGAAATTTTTGATTTCAGTTCCTATCTTTACCATTTTACTTTTTAATGGAAAGCCATAAAAAGAACTTTACTACATCTATGCAACATTAGATATGATCAAATAAAAATGTAATATCTAAGATCAAACGCAACTTTCAGCTTATGAAACATTAAATTTTCTGCTCCCTAGAAAAGTAATTCGCAGATATTTAATTTCATTGCCTTGGTGTTTTAAAAATCCATTCTGACTTTTATTTTCGATGATTTCGATAATTGTTTTCGTAGTCATTACACAGAGAATTTAAAATTGGAAATAAAAAGAATATAAATGTGCATTATAGAAACCGAATTAATTGTTCTTATTGAACATTAAATTGTGCAGTATATGAGTTAATTTTAAATAGACTTTTTAATGTTTTTATGTTAAAAACATTTATTTTGTTTTGTTGGAAATTTATATTAATTTTCTTTTAAACCCTTTATCTACCGCATTATGAATTAATGAACATTTTACATTCTAAAGCATTTTACGTAATTGTTTTAACTAAATTAAATGATTTAGGTAATCATTTAATAAATATTTGAAAGATTTTTAGAAGGATTAATTAAATTTGAATTTACAGGGATTTTGTACAATATTTATAACCCCACTCAAATCTTTTATTTTAAAATATTTTCTTGGTATTTTGTAGAATTATAAAATTCAGAAATATGATGTTCTTAGAATATAAATATAGAAATATTTCTGAATTGAAAAATCCCAAACCCCCTCCCTCAGTGCTAAGAAAGCTGAAAAGATACAAAGGTAAAAGAAATCGTCTTTTTAAAAATATTTTTGTTTTGTGTAGCCAATAATGCTTTTAGAACATAATAAAGAAATGTATCTGTAACTCATTCTAACAGTATTACAACTACTTGACGTATTAAAAGAATTTTATAATAAGTAATTTTTATGTTGCTTATAAGTACCGTCGGTAGATAAAGGGTTAATATACAAATGAAACAGATATGGATTTCGTGAATTATGTAGCGTAATTAAAGTTATACCTAACTGATGTACATATAATGTAAGATAAGAATTTATAAAATATATTTCATAGATAAATTCTAACATACTAATGTTTAAAATTTTAATGAAGATTTACAAATTTGTATGCTTTTTACCACCATATTATTCTTCGTAAATTATTTACGATTTCTGCTGACTTAATTTTGTCATAAATGCATTAGAGTTACAACAATGTTCATATTCCTTTTCTGAAAGAAATAGGAATTCGTCAGTAATTACAATATATGTCAACCATTTACGTTTTGTATCACATTATTCCTTATTTTCTACAGAAGCAAAATTTAATGTCAGATATTCAGAAGAATGGATTTAAAAGAGAAATATTTTTCTATTCTATTATCTTTCAACACAGCAATTACCATATAGTTCCCTATATAAACCAAAAATTTTTGGGCTTTTTTTTTGGCTTTAAAGGGAGGAGTTTCGCTTGTAAACGAGTGTAAAAACTTTTATTACTATTACGCAAAATAAAAAAGATTGGAAGATAAAAAAAAAAATCTTCTTTTAAATACTTCAATCTAATGTAAATCTTAACATATACACATAATTACTTAAAGGACATTGAAAAATTGATATTATTTATTTATTATATACCTTAGATATTTCGGATGCTATCGCATCCATTTTCAAAGGACGAAAAAATAATATTTATTTTATTATAAATAAATGATATCTATTTTTCAACGCCTGTTAAGTAATTATGTGTATATGTTAAGATTTACATTAATAACAAGGAGTAGATTCCATAAGACACTGGTATTAATGTAGTGATTTGACTCATTGAAAACTTCAATATTCCAATCTTTTACAATTAAAAAGTTACCGATCATTGTTACTATACAAATAATTATCAGAATTTTCAAGAAACTTCTTAAATTTTCTTTCAACCTGATAAATATCATCTGTATATCAAAAATGTTCCTGATCATCGTCAACTTGATTAAAATGTGCATCATATTGAGTTCCATGTATCACATTCTTCATGCAAAATATTCTGAAAAATCAGATGATTATTTATTATGGTAATTCAAATTAACCTGTTTTCTAAATTCAACAATACCAACAATGTCATTAAAATATTACCGACAAATGTCACAACTACTCTTTTTTTTTAATGATTCATAAACAAATTTCGATTTCAAACTAAGACCATCAATGATCTGCCAGAGATCTGTAGATGATACCAATATTTCGGAAAGATCATTTTTTTCTATTAATTATGAAAAAAAAATGTAATGTAACAAATTATAACAATCATTTGGAAAATAAAATTCTGTTCAATTTGACATGTTATATAGATATTGAGATGGTGAAAGTTTACTGGATTCATATTCGAGTTTATCCAAAGCAAATTGTCAGCTAATTGTTTAATAATAATGAGCTCGACCAGTTTCAGTCGTTTGGTAGCTTCAAATCCCCGAGTCCATTCTTCCCGCTTTTGGATATCTTTAATTTAATCACTGCTTCTTTTAAATTTGTCTGTATTAAATTTTTGATTTTTTTTCCCACTCAACCTGGCTTTTTCTAGAGACTCGATTATTCAGGACGTGGTATTGAATATTTGAACCTGGTTTCCTTTAGAGATTCTCAATAACAAAATAAAAGCTGAAGGATCGTGGAAGTTAAAAATGGTAAAAGAAATGAATGCGGACATCAGAAAGTCTAATCTGGACTGAAAAAAGCAAGCACTTTCTTAATGATAAAAAATGCTAAGTTTCGTTCTTTGAATTATTCATCATTTTTGTTTCACATCGGCTTATGTAAGGGTTTCCAATTTTGGGCAATTTTTCCTTAAAGTCGTACACTTGTCTTATATATTTAAATATAATGTGTTAATATAAAGTGTTTATAGATATAAAAAATAAAGTGTTCATAGATATAAAGTATAAAGTGATCACTTTAATTCTCTAAACTAAAATTTCTTTAAAGACAATAAAATTATAACACAACAGAAATTAACAGGCATTTATAACACATTCAATCGAACTACGAGCTTAATATTTTGAATGCCGAGTTCGAAGCATATTTCCTCTGTGCTAGGTCCATGTTCGGTCTTTATGATCTGTCACAGTGTACCACGTCCGAATACTATTCAGAGCACGTCTTTACACTGCAAAGAAAAAATGTTTATTTTACAGTATAATATTGAAATCTAGGTTGTTAGTTTAAAACTGTAGAATTAACAATAATATAACGTAAGCAAGTAACATATCACTAACCAGTAATATGCTATACAGTGCGTCCAATGTCAACGGTATCCAATGGCTAATTTCTAAACCGTTAGTCATAAACATAAAGTTTCAGTTGCAAAAATGATTTTAAAAATAGAAAAAAATATTTTGTAAGCGTTTTAGGTCAAAACAAAAAATTATTAAGAAATTACAAAATTTAAATTTTTACACGATCCCTCGGACCTATATCTGATATTAAGTAAAAATTTTCCATCACTCTAACAAGCAATACAAAAAAGATCCCATTGGTCTAACATTAAAATTGACCGAGTTATGAAACTTTAAATTTCATGATTTAAACCAATTTTTTGTAACTGAAAACGGATGAGTTGGACTAAGTTTTCACATACACTAAGTGCTTAAAGTAAGGGTGCCCATTTTCAACGTTGTCCAAAGGCAAATTCCTAAACCTTTGACCATAGACATATAGCTCTAATTACAAAACTATTTTAAACGAGGTTAAGAAATATTTTTAAAGCGATTTAACTAAAAGGGCTGACACAATAGTTTCACAGTAGTAAATATAACTATAAAGATTGGATCATCGTATAAAAAGTTAGATTTCGTAATTTTTATAAAATTAATATTTTACTATATTGATTGCTATATTTTCGTAATTGGAACTATATGTCTGCGACCAACGGTTGAGAAATTAAAGGTCGACGATGGATAACATACACTGGTGTGCAAAATTTAAGGACGGAGTCAAAAAATGTCAATTTTCAAGGGATTTTCAAGCGATAATTTTCACGCGAATGTTCAAAAGGAAGTAATATAATTTGAATAACTACTATCGTTGCATAACAGATAGTCCTATGATAAATCTCCAAACAATGTCCCATTAAAGTCATATGTTGAGTTTTCACCATTTTTCACAGTAGGGTCTCTGTTACCACTTCACAAAGTCTTATGATAGAAAGTCACCATGTGACTTTAATGTGTCATTACTTGGTTATTTATAATAATGCAACATTCACAATGACTTTGAAATTGAGCCTCCAAATGACAGTCACATAAGAGTCTCAATAAAACGACACTGTAAAGTCACCTGGTGACTGGTCACAAATCAGCAGTCGCAGTGACCTGACAGCGGAGTCACATATAGTAGTCATTTGAGACTCATAAAAGAGACAAATGGAATTTCCTATTTTTTGTATTGCCGTAGTGACTGTGACTCTTGTGACCATGTGTGACCTGAATGAGATGTTATATGGATTACCTGTTATGCAGGGATAGTAATTATTCCAATTGTATTACTTCCAGTTGAATATTCGCGTGAAAATTATCGCTTGAATATCCCTTCGTCCTTAAATTTTGCACACCAGTGTATTTCAAACTGTTTTATTTAGTAGGGATACTTGAGTGCTAGACAGATGGATTTTCATATAATATATAGAGAGTGTTTAATGTCTTGAGTATGGTATTGAATAAGAATAAAGTTTTATAAAAATACGTTGTTTTTATCTTTAGAAAAAACGGTGCATGTTTTTAAAACAAAATTAAAAAATATATAAATAAAAAAATAAAATCAAAAAATAACTTTTAGCATTTGTCTGAATCCCTTTGATTTTTCTACAACGTAAAGTTTACTCATTTCTTTCAGATATGCGGTAATTTTGCATCTATAGAACATTCTTGTTTATAATGAAATTGTCATTTATGATACATCAAGAACATCATTATCCAATCAAATATACTCCATAGTCCTAGTTATAGCCATGATAATTTAAACCAAAATAATAAGAAAAAAAAGGGATACTGCTTCTTATCTCTATATTTGTCCAAAAGCTAAGACCCAACATATTTTGAAGTGCCATATCAAATACTTAATAATAACTAATAAAAAATCACCTTTTATTGTTATTGTATTAATTTATAGTAATGGAAAGAAAACAGGTTTCGAGAAGATAATGTCTTAAATTCATAAATTGGGAAATAAAGAGTTACAATCTGATTCACTGATCGACAGCGTAAATTTTTTATACATGAAAGGCAAAATTAATAGAGACATTTTGGTAGGTTAAAAAAATAGACCCTTTTTAATAATTATGTAGAAAAAAAGCTTCTTTTTATTAAATTTTTCAGAAAAAATGTAAATGAAAGACTGTCACTTTCCAAAGTCACTGGTTTTAGATTGGAAAAGAGAATAGTATATTACACCCTGTCCCAAAAGTTTAGACAATCAATAAAATTTTCATTAATATAAAAAGTAATAAGGTACAATTAAAATTCATGAAATAGATAATAAATAAAAGCAAGTTTGCTGATATACACATATAAATTTTGATCAGAGGTTTCAAATTATAAAATATTCATTAAAATATGTAAAAATATGTTGCCCCAAAACTATAGACACAATATAGCACTACATGTTTTCTTTTACACTTTTCTTCACAAAATAAAGTATTTTTATTTTTGTGTGCTCCTGTAAATGCTGAATAGTATTTTCCTTTAATTAAAATATCGTCTGCTGTATTAAAAAAATAATTTATTGAAATTTTGTGGAATCAACTGAGTTTAATGTAATGTTTTGTTTGTGATTTGGAAAAGACATTTCATGCACATACTGATACAAATGCCACGATTTAAAGAAGTATATATAGATTGAATTATTAAGATTTTACCTTTAAAAGCGCAAGGACAAAATCCTGTACAAGTATCGAAAACAATAAAGAGATCCTTGAGCAATATTTATAGAGTTTTGGGATCAGGTGGAACATGAAATACTAGAAAACTAAAAATATGTGAAAATGGTAAGCAATACACATGTGTAAATGACTTAAAATCTGCAATATAGAAAGCCTGGTATGAATTATCGCCTTCTGTAATGCAATGCTTAGTTAATTCTATGGAACAACGTGTAAATTGTCATGGCAATACAATTTAATATCAAATGTAAGTTTTTAGTTACTTTTATAAATGTAAAACCCAAAAAATGACAATTTTCTATACTTTTGGGACAGCATATTTTTACATATATGAATGAATATTTTATAATTTGAAAACTTTGAACATAATTTGTATGTGTAGATCAGCAAAACAGCTTTTATTTATTACCTATCTTACGAATTTTAATTGTACTTCATTACTTTTTATGTGAAGGAAAATTTTATTGATTGTCTAAACTTTTAGGACAGAGTGTAATCATACTTATGCGAAGAAGAAAGAATTCGAGGAGAAAACATTTAAAATTCATAATTTAGGATATAAAGTGTTAAAATATGATTCACTTATTGACAGTTGAGATTTTTTACACATGAAATACAAAATTAATGGAGGCTTTTTAATAGGTTAAAAAGAATATTCTTTTTATAACTATACAGAATTTTTTTGTTTATTTATTTATTCATTTATTAATTAAGTGTTCAAAGAAAAATTAAAAATGTACTGGCACTTTCCAAAGTCACTAGACTTAGATTGGGAAAGAGAAATTAAGATCTGACTATTGAAGAAGCTTAGGCTTTATAAAATATTAATTGAACTGCCGATGAATATAGAAGGAATTTGCAGATTTTGTTATTTTTTATTAGTGCGAAAAAATAAAAGTTATAAAAATTTCAAGCTAAATTCAACTAGAATGAAAATACGTTAACGATTCGAAACAAAACAAGCCTGGAAAACACAAAATTTTTCTCTTTGTCTTCTAGAATTTCTTCGAACCGTAAATAAGCAAAGTTTGAAACGATTTTGTTGCTCGAGTTTTTATAGATGACTACCTGTAAAAGGTTCTTTTCTTTTGTTTTCTCATTTTATTTTTCGCACATCTAGAAATTAGGTTAAGAAAACATGACTATGTACTTTTAGTAAACACCTGAGCAATATATTATGCAATAATAAAATGTCACGAATTTGTATAGAAATTTTGATTCGACAGCACTTAAATAAATTCCGTTTTTTTTTCTCTCTACAGAAAGAATCATGTAAAACAAAAACTTATAATGCTATCTTATTTTAATTTTTGTTATAAAAACATTTTCTTTGAACCATGAATATTAAAAATTATAAAGATGTTTTTAGTTTTAAGATATTATGTTATGGATCAAAATTATGATGCGGATTATACTGCACATATTATCAAAGTAATCTGATACAAAATCAAAGTATTCAGATAACGTAATGAATTTAGCAAATTCGGCGGGAAGAAATCTATTTTTTAAAAAGTTAGACGAAATTTTACAAGAAATAAACGTATTTATTTTTAAAGAGTTTTATTCTTTAAACATTTTTTTCTCAAATTTCAACGTAGATAAAATGGTATAACTTTTTTTACAGATGAAAGACTCAAGAATCCACAAAATATGCATACTTTATTTTTCCGAAAGAAAAATAATTAACCTTAATTTCTCCACGAGTGCTGTCCTCATACAAATGAACTCTGTTTTTCACAAGAGGCCTCCAAATCATGTGCTACATTTTGAATCCTTTGGCTGCATTATTTTTTACAGGGTAATAAAAAAGATATTCTTTTTTTTCAATTTTTTACGGCCCACTATGAAATTCCGTCAAAACTTTTTCTCAAAAATACATGACATCTATTAAATTGTTCACGCTCTTGAAGTTTCAGGATAACACTTCGTGTATTTTCTAGATATTTAACTAAACGTAAAAAATTACAAGTGACCGCTTATCATGGGCCATACAGATATTCATTTCCTTATCTTTGGGCTTAAAAACAAATTAATAAAACAAAAAAGAATTCATTTTAAAGTGACAGATACCAAATGGATCTCATGTGAGATCTTAAGAATGAGAGCGGAGTAGGAACGAAATCGGATTCAAGGCACGGTTGAAATTCTCATGCTAAGATAGATTTACGATTTATATGCTAAGATAAGATTACGTTCCCTTTATGTACTAAAATGTAATAGTAACTGGGAAGTATCAAGCTCTTGTTATACGGTAGCAGTCACCTTAGTTCTGCTTTACAAATATATTTAGAAAATAAAATTCTAGCTTCTTTAACAGATATTTAAAATATTTTATTTGTCTGTTTTAAAAAATTATCTACTGCAGTCTAAATGTTACGAGTTTTAAGTCATTTCAGGTTCCTAAAATTTCTAAAACTCCCAAACAGGAACTCCCCAACCTCCTATAAAAAATGCCTTTCTATACATATACTTGTTTGAAACAAGTGACATGCCTAATAGCCGAACTGCAACAACGTGAATTCCTATCTAGAAAAGAAATGCCTTTACAACTATTCGTTGTATTCTGTTAGTATTAGCAAATGTTGGTAATCTATCTCAGATGCGGGATTTTTTTTTATGTTGTTAAGTTAAAATACACTGCTAAATTATTTGCATGAATCATATTAATAATGAACATATTTTCATCGAGATAAATCAAACCAAAAAAAGTCCTTCCGGCAGTACCGAAAGGAAGAAGTAGCTTTCATATACCTATTTATTTATTTTAAATTAAGTTATATTTTTTGAAAATACGAAGTTCAAATTAGTGGGACCAGATTTTATAAGATTGAATACTAATTTTTGTCAATACTGAATATTAATAGGAATTTTTAGAAATTAGTCAACTTTTTATTCAACTTGGTTTTATTTTAAGAGATTTATAGAGTCACCAAATTGCAGAATATCATGAAGTGTATACCATTTTAAAGCAACATGATGGATAAAACAAACCAATGAGCTTGGTCGAAATCTTAATTCATGCGCACATGCACACTTACATTGAAATCGATTAATACTGAACGAGTGCTGTCGCGGGCAAACTGATTAAAAAAAAAAAATGTCACCCACATTTGAAATTCAAACTGGTATATCTCAGGCGTTTTCTAAGGTAAAGACAAAGCAAGAATTTCTCCGGAATTTATTATTAAGATAAATACTTTAGAAAGAATCTTTTTTCAATTTCTAAATTTTTGTTTGTACATTATTATACATTTAAAAGATTTTTGACAAACTTAAATGGCCGCTATTTTGAAACAAGATTTTGAATGAATTTGGCTAGTTAACTCGGTCAAGACATTGATATGTACTATGTACACACGGAGTTATATCCATATAAGTTTATAAATATGCGTATGATTGCGTAACGAATTTCAGATTGTTTCAAAATGTCAACCACACCGGAAATTGAAAATACTATAACTCCGCCATTTTTCAAGATATAGATGAAAAAAATGCTCTGGAATCTTTGTATCAAAGTCAAACACACACACAAAAAAATCTTTTTCAATTTCTCATTTTTTGCACCTAATTTCAAAATTTAAATTTAAAAAAATAATATTCCGCCATTTGAGACAAGATGGCGGATGGAAATGGCCAACGAACTCGGTCCAGACATCAGTATGTACTATATACAAACCAAGTTTCATCCAAATCGGTTTATAAAAATACGCATGTTATCACGTGGCGAAAATGAAATCATTTCAAAATGTGAGCAACACTAGAAATTAAAAGTGCTATAATTCAGCCATTTTTTAAGATACAGACGAAACAAGAAATTCTCTGGAATCTTTGTATCAAAGTCAAGTGCATAAAATAGAAATCTTTTTCGATTTCTCACTTTTTTGTACCTAATTTTAAATTTTTTAAATGGTTGCCATTTCAAAACAAGATGGCGGATGGAACTGGCTAACGAACTCGGTCTAGACTTTATTATGTACTATGTACATACCAAGTTACATCTAAATCGATTCATACATACGCTTGTTATCACGTGAAAAAAATCAGATCGTTTCAAAATGTCAGCCATCAGAGATATTCAAAGTGCTATTACTCAATCATTTTTTAAGATATAGACAAAATAAAAAGTGTTCTGGATTTGTTTTTAAGTTTAAACACATAAAAGAAAAATATTTTTCAATTTTTAATTTTTTTCGTATAATTTAAAATTTTATTTTTTTTAAATTTAAATGGCCGCTTATTTGAAAGAAGATGGCGGATAATGCTGACCAACGAACTCGGTCTAGACATTTTTATGTACTATGTGCATACAATGTGTCATTCAAATCGGTTTATAAATACGATAGTTACAGCATTACAAATATCATATATATATATGGTTATATATATGTCAACATTTGAACGGAGGGTGGTTTTGGGGTCTGGGGGTCATGATCGGTAAAAATATACGAAAAATTTCCAGAAGTGTTTTCCCCCGGACGGCTGCAATAGGTAGCTTTTTACTTTTTGTAATGAAAGCTACCTAAAAAATAAAAAAAAAGTCCTTCCGGTAATGCCGGGAGGAAGAGGTAGCTTTCATATACTTATTTATTTATTTTAAATTAAGTTATATTATTCAAACATACGAAATTCAGATTAGTGGAACCCGATTATATAAGACTGAATACTTGTTTTTGTCAATACTAATATTAATAGGAATTTTTAGGAATTACTCATTTTTTATTCAACCTGGTTTTATTTTAAGCGATTTAGAGAGTCGCCAAATTCCACGATACCATGAAGTGTATGTCATTTTAAAGCAATATGACAGAAAAAACAAATCAATGAGCTTGGTCAAGATCTTAATTCATTAGCACATGTACACTCATTTTGAAATCGATTAAGATATACGAGTGCTGTCTGGGACAAATTGATTTTTAAAAAAATGTCACCCATATTAGAGATTTTAACTGTTATATCTCAGGCATTTTTTAAGGTAAAGACAAAGCAAAAAATATTCTGGAATTCATTATTACCATCAAACACTTCAGAAAGAATCATTTTTTCAATTTCTAATTTTTTGTTTGTACATCATTATACATTTAAAAGATTTTTGACAAGCTCAAATCAACGCCATTTTGAAACAATATGGCGGTTAAAGTTGGCCTATGAACTCGGTCAAGACATTGGTACATACTATGTACACACGAATTAATATCCGAATCAGTTTATAAATATGCGTACTGTCACGTGACAAATTTCAGACCGTTTTAAAATGTCAATCACACTGCAAATTTAAAGTGATGTAACTCATCAATTTTTAAAGATATAGGTGAAACAAAAAACGCTCTGGAATCTTCTTATCATGATCAAACACGCGAAAGAAAACAGTTTTTCAATTTCTCACTTTTTAACAGCTAATTTTAAATTTAAATTTTTAAATTTTTTTGAATGGCTGCCATTTTGAAACAAGATCGCGCATGGAACTGGCTAATGAACTTGGCCCAGGCCTTATTATGTACTATGTATACACAAAGTTACATCCAAATCGATTCATAAATCCGCATGTTATCACGTGACAAAAATCAGATCGTTTTAAAATGAGCTATACGAGAAATTCAAAGTGCTATAACTTAGTCATTTTTTAAGATATAGACAAAAAAAAGTGTTCTGGAATCGTTGTTTTAAGTTCTAACACATAAAAGAAAAACATTTTTCAACTTGTAATTTTTTTCGCATTTAATTTTAAATTTTAAATTAAAAAAATTAAATGGCCGCCATTTTAAAACAAGATGGCGTATGATGCTAGCCAAAAAACTCGGTCGAGACATTTGTATGTACTATGTACATACCAAGTTTCATTCAAATCGGTTCATAAATACGACGGTTATCGCATGACAAATATCAGATCGTTTCAAAATGTCAGCCATACTAGAAATTCAAAGTGCTATAACTTAGTCATTTTTTAAGATATCGACGAAACAAAAAGTGTTCTGGAATCGACGTTTTACGTTCTAACACATAAGAGAAAAATATTTTTCAACTTGTAATTTTTTCTCATTTAATTTTAATTTTTAATTTTTTTTAATTTAAATATGTATATGTAACGAAAACGGCGACGACATCGAGATTCCAAAACGCCGTACAAGCTCCAGTGCATCACCGGGGTTGATACAGCACATTTATTAATATCTAATAATCAGCAGCAAGGTTATGTAGCCGTAGTGTAAATTTTCAAGCATCGAAGAAGTTTTATTGGGAATTTCCCCGTAAAAAATCAAGTCACTCAGTCTTTGCAATTCATATTTATTATAAGTCATAATCCAAATGAAGTCATTCCAGCATTAAGCGTTGCACACATCGAGTACTCCAAACTTCGTGAAATAATCGACATCATTAGATATTCCAATTTATCGGACAAACCAAACGAACTTCTTAATAGTTTTAAAGACAGATGCATTCTGAAGCTCCTAAAAAACCAAATGAGAAAGGAACATTTTCACGACAAACTAGATTCCTCCTACTCAGCATCAATCAACTTAAAAATACAATTAGGATTAACTCGAATCTAAACGTCAAAAGATGATCAGCTCTGATTGGTCTAAGGAGGCGTGTCCTCGGGCAGGATCTTTATTTTACCTCGCAAATAACAAGCCCTTTAACAACGTGCATTAACACAGATCACGCGATGTTAAATAAAAAATAAAATAAAAATCCCGGGAATATTCCAGAAAGTAAAAAGGTTACGAAATACTTCCCGACTTTTTGAGACGCAAGCAATAAATTATTAATAAATAAAATAAGAAAAAGGATTTTAGCTGTTAAAAGTTAGTACATTACGAAACTAAGATTGAAATATGTTCCACAAATTTAGCCCTTTAAGGGAGAACAAAATGGCGCAATTTTTTTTTATTTTATTAGAAATCCCCCCTCCCAGAATGACGGGTGAAGATGTAGGTCTGAGATCTGCAATTTCTCAGAAAGGGAGATGATGTAGACTTAGATCACGAAGTTGTTGATATAATAAGTAATAATAATTAGATACTAAATAAAAGAAAAATTAAATTAAATAATTTTTTTATATAAATATAGAATTTAAATTTAGGAAAAAAAAGGTGATGCTTAGAATGACTTTATATTTACATACAATAAAATAGGCATCAATAAAAATACAAAATATGATCTTTTTTAGCAGTACATACCAGGAAGTAAGTTGAAAATATAAACAACTAATCTTAATATACTAAAATGAAAAATAAAAATAAAGTAACGTTGAATGCATTCATGATAATGACAAATCTAAATATGAAGAAATTCACTAGAAAGTTCTAGACATAAATTTTGAGAGTTCATTTCAAAAAATCCTCTAAGGTTCAGAATTAGAGGGATATAATCCATACCTCTTTTTTCAAGGAGTCTAATTATATCTTTATTAATTGTCTAATTTTCATCAGCTAATATTATAACAGCAGTTCAGTTTTTATGTGACTGAGTCCTTGCACATTCATAACAGTTCCATATTTGGGTATCTTTGTGAAAATACTTTATACTTGTAATTCAATATAGTAACACATTTTATAGTATATTAATATAGTAATAATAAATTTTAACAATGTAATAAACAAACAATATAATAAAGAAACATAATAAAGAAAAAAATATCACTAATAATAAATATCATAGTAAGTATAAGTTACTCTTATAATGGGTATAAATAAATCTTTCAATCAGTAATAGTAAATATTTCAAAAGACATTCTTTAAATTCTAAATTCTATACTTAATCTCGTTTACCTCATCTCAGGTATTTTTGGGATGAAATATAGAGAGAGACGTGGAATAGAATAAAGAATATAATCAATTATGTAATCATTTACTTAATCTTGTAATTCGAGTGCAGGATTAAGTAGGAATATGTACAAAAAAAAGTTTAAAATATAATATGATAAAATAAAATAAAATAGAAATTAATAAAAATTTTGTTCATGTTTGAGAATGCAAGTGGCTTTCCAACTACTAAGATTCTTAAAAAGAAATATTAATAAAAAATAAAAAGACGAGATTTATTCATATCAAATAATTACGCAATAAATATTCTCTCGGTGTGATAAAACATTGCAAGATGCAAGAAGGAAAGAGAAAAAGAAACAAAATTAAATTCTAGTTGACATGTAATTGGACTGAAATGCAGACGCAACGAGAGAGAGAGAAAGAAAAAAAAATAAAGTGATAAAAATTTTGTTACTTTTGACTTAAATTTTTTTGACTTAATATTTACTTGTTATTATATTATTCTATGTTATAACTAGAGTAATTCAATACAGACAAAAAAATTTTCACTTTGTTCGTCTACGCCGGCATAAACAAACAAACATAAAAATTTCCAGACTAGTGACACTCTCGCTGCAGTCAAGATATATCATTGCCATTCTTGTAAGAATTACAGGATATTATCTGGGTTAAAATATGGGAAGTAATTTACTGTTTAAGACAAAGAGAAAAAAAATATAAAATGATAATAAACTAGAGATTAAGTCTAAGCTACAGTTTTTACTTGAGTTTGTTGTTGTTGAATAGGGGATTGTTGCTCATGACTTAATTTAAATTTATCAGAGGAATAATAAGACATTAATTTAGATACATGTACTATTTCTGAACATTTGAACTGGTTTTGCCAATCACTTTCAAAATTTACTTCTGATAATTTGTTAAGAATTTTATAAGGGCCACTAAATACTTTTGAAAACTTTCTAGTATTAGGGTACTGAAATTCTTCAGAGATAACTAGATCTCCTATTTTAAATTTTGGTTCGATATAATCTTTATCATAATATCTTTTATTTTTTAAATGAAATTCATCAGTTCTTGCTTTAGCAATTTTAAGTGCTTCATGAACAGGGAGATAATAATTTTGTTGTAAGGGGGAGTCATAGGGTAATTGGCCAAAAAGCAAGTAAGCAGGTGAAAATTTAGTAATAGAATGGGGTGTATTATTATATTCATTAATTACCTCAGTTAAAAGCTTAGTCCAGGGAATTTTAGAGTTAGTGGAGTTTACTTTACATTTTAATCTAGTTACTATTGTCTGATTTACTCTTTCACATTTCCCGTTCGTTTGTGTATGATGGGCAGTGGTCAAATGTTGTTTAATACTACGATTTCGCAGGAGTTTTTTGAATCTTGAAGAAGTAAAAGCAGCATTCCTGTCACTTAGTATTTTTTGAGGGGACTGTACACTTGAAATCTTACTAAAGCAGAATAATTGTTGAGGAATTTTGATATTGAAGATTTGTTTCAGACAATTTGTATAAGTTTTTGTAGTGACACTTTTCGAAAGAAATGCCCAAACATATCTTGTTGCATGGTCTATTATAGTATGGAGATATTTTTTGTGGAATTATAATAATTGAAACCTCCTACAGTATCAACAGACAGACAGTCAAAAGGTTGATCTGTAGTGGGCATAGCTTGTAATCAGCCAAATTTTTTCTGTCTAGGTTTTTATTTTTCTGGCAAATATCACAGTATTTAACAAAGTTGATAATGTCTTGGGTCATATCTGGCCAATAATAGTTAGGAGAAATTAAATTTTGCATTTCAAGTCATTCAGTCTTTGCAATTCATATTTATTATAAGTCATAAGGCAAACGAAGTCATTCCAGCATTAAGGTTGCACACATCGAGTACTCCAAACTTCGTGAAATAATTGACATCATTAGATATTTCAATTTATCGGACAAACCAAACGAAAGTCTTAATAGTTTTAAAGACAGATGCATTCTGACGCTTCTAAAAAACCAAATGAGAAAGGAACATTTTCACTACAAACTAGCTCCCTCCTACTCCGCGTCAATCAACTTAAAAATCCAATTAGGATTAACTCGAGTCTAAACGTCAAAAGATGATCAGCTCCGATTGGTATAAGGAGGCGTGTCCTCGGGCAGGATCTATATTTTACCTCGCAAATAACAAGCCCTTTAACAACGCGCATTAACACCGATCACGCAATGTTAAATAAAAAATAAAATTAAAATTCCGGGAATATTCCAGAAAATAAAAATGTTACGAAATACTTCCCGACTTTTTGAGAAGCAAGCAATAAATTATTAATAAAAAAATAAGGAAAAGAATTTTAGCTGTTACAAGTTAATACATTACGTAACTAAGATTGAAATATGTTCCACAAATTTAGAATTGAAGTTAAGAGAGAACAAAATGACGCAATTTTTTTTGTTTTATTACAAACACACACACACACATATGGGCATATCCATGCGAACTTGTTTGTCTGTTAGGTACTACGATTTTTAGCTACCAGTATTTTAAAACGAGAAAATGTGACTTAGTTTATCGAAGATATATCATCAATTGAATAAGGCGAAGCAAACTTTTCGAAAATAACGGTGGCCAACAAGCATAGCGATTTTCAGTTGTGTAACAGACTAACAAATTCGCATGGAAATGCCCATATACATATGTATTACAAATTTAAAAATTTTTCGCCAAAACTAACCTTTATACTATCTTAATTTTCTTATAATAATATTCCGTACTTACTTCAAATTATTAAATTAAAATCTTGTTTCTAAATCTAATCTATTAATCCTTATGCAGACGATATAAATTCTTAATTTGCCTTAAAAAACATCATTCGAGTATGCGTAAATTTAAAAAGATGGCTCTAAATTAAAAATATTCTTAATTAAAACTTTATTTCTTAATATTCCAAATAAAACTGATTTCTTCTATGTTTTTATCAACCCTTTTTAAGAAAGTCTTATTAAATTTATTCCAAAACCATACCTTTCAAAAAATATCATTATTTTATTTTATCTATTTATTTATTTTTCCTACATCAAACTTTGATGTGTGCATATTAATAAATTCATTTCTTTTCTTTTTCTCTTAAAATTAATCCTTTATAAAAATCGTCTGCCTAAGATGTTTAAAATTCTGAGTCAATTATAAATTGGTTAAATAATATTTTTTTTAAATAAATTTATCGTTTGTGGAAAATAATCTCGTAGCTGGACAAGAATTCTGTTTACATAAAAGAATGATGGTTTGAGGTTATAGAATGTCCCAGAACTTTCTTTTTAGTTTAAAAAGGTGGAAGTCTCGAGATGAAAAACAAGATTTCTTGGGTTGCTTCTTCGATGAGGACAGCTCGCTGAAATAATGATGGAATTTTTTGCAAAAGGAGCTTTTCCTTCCTCATTATTACGAATTTAATAAATGAATTTCCAGCAGCCCATGACTAATTATTGGATCTTCTACATTTATTTATTTATTTTGTTTTTTCCCTCGCTTGCCATGACTGTGTGTTTCTTTTTAACCAGTGGAAATAATTCGAGTTCTCCTTAAATCGTCACAATTAATCGAAAAGTCGACAGGATTTTTTATCTGTGCTGCCTTTTTAATGAATGGTATTTAAAGAAAATTGCGATGGAACGAAGAAAAGCATGCTATCGCCGAAGTTCGATTGAAGAACAGTCTATATGGTATTTTCAGCTTGCTAATGGAATGGGCTGTGGAACGAAATGATGATAGGTTTGTGAATCGCCGATAATTGACTTCTCGTGAATTCCTGAAGCTTGATATTTTTAGTCATAATGATAAATTTTTGAGACCTGGTGATTTCCAATTGGATTTAATAAGGAATAGAAGCGCCATTCATCTTGTTGCGGCCCAAATATGCGATCATTGACTTTAAATATTACTGGTAGTAATGACAAGAAAAAAAAAACGTTTAGAGACAACTGAACGCCGATTGTTACTTACTTTCATAATTTTCGTTATTATTGTCTCTCCTAGGATCATCTTGAGAAATTCTTCTTAAGAGTGAGTTATTTCAAATTAATTGAATATTATTTGTATCCTTTTTAAGCATTTGTGTAGATTGTTTATTCTCTATTTGTTACTATTTGTACTTAAAAAAGACACAATATGGGAATGGAAATCAGAGTGCCAGGAGTCTTTTGAAAAGTTAAAAAATTCTTTAATTGCAAAACCCATCCTCAAAATTTATGATCCTAAATTACCTTTACATATGTTTGTAGATGCCTCTCAGATAGCAGTAGGTGCCGTTCTATAACAACCTGATAAAGAAAATTTCTTACATCCTATTGCTTATCATTCTAGAATTTTGAAGAGTTATGAGCAAAATTATTTCATAACTGAATTAGAATGTTTAGCTATTATAGATACTTTTGACAAATTCTATCATTACTTTCATGGTGTCAGGTTTACAATTCATACGGACCACGCATCTCTAATATGGTTAAAGAGTGTTAAAAACTTAAGAGGTAGGCTTTTTAGATGGTCGCTCAAACTTAGTATGTTTGATTATGAGATAAAATATGAAAAGGGTTCAACAAATGTCGAAGCAGACATGTTGTCACGAAATCCTGTTTGTCATTTTAATCAACATATTAGTTTATTGCTAGATAGGAAAAAAATTATAGAGATGCAAGACAAAGACAATGTTTGTGACAAAAAATATAAAAAAGAGAATGGAATTATTATAGTTCAGAAAAGGGGAATCAAAAAAATTGTTGTACCAATGTCATTAAGAAAAAAATTACTCCATATTGCTCATGATAATTTTGGACATTTAGGGATTCAAAAAATGCTTAATTTAATATCTCCCAACTATTATTGGCCTAATATGACAATAGACATTACAGAATTTGTTAAACATTGTGATACCTGTCAGAAAAATAAAAAACCAAAACAGAAAAGATTCGGCTTATTACAAGCTATGCCAGCAACAGATCAACCTTTTGAATGTCTTTCTATTGATACTGTTGCTGGATTTAACTATTACAACTCAACAAAAAAATTCTTACACATAATAATAGATCATGCAACTAGATTTGTTTGGGCTTTTCCCTCCAAAAATGTTACCACTGAAACATACACTAACTGTTTAAAACAAATTTTATTTATCAAAGCACCTCAAAAAATACTTAGTGACAGGCATAAATCTTTCAGATCTCCAAGATTTAAGAAATTCCTTAGAAATCATCATGTTCAACAGCGTTTTACATCCGCACATCATCCTCAGACCAATGGAAAGGTAGAGCGCGTTAATCAGACTATAGTTACCAGGCTTAAATGTAAAGTTAATTCCACTTCTTCTAAAATACCTTGGACTAGATTATTAAACCAAGTCATCGAAGAATACAACAATACGGCCCATTCTATCACCAAGTTCCCACCTGCCTATTTATTTTATGGTCAATTGCCTTATGAATCTCCTTTAAAACAAAACTATTACCCATCAGTAGACAAAGCCCTCAAAATTGCGAAAGCGCGAACTCAGGAATTTCACCTTAAAAGTAAAAGGCTCTATGATCGAAATTTTGTCGAATGCCCATTAAAAATACAAGACTCTGTAATTTATGAAGAATTTAAATACCCTAACACTCGAAAATTAGAACCTACTTTCTCTGGACCATACAAAATTATAAATAAACTTTCTGATGTAACTTATGAAATAGATAAATTTAATTATGAGGCAGGACAGAATTCCGTTATTGTGCATGTTTCTAAATTAAGACCCTATTTTTCACCAGAAGATTTTAAACTGTTTCATGAGCAACCCAAAAAACATACAAAATCTCAGATACAATCACAATCACTAGATCAAACTAAAGTCAAGACAGCAGATTAAGTTTTAATTCTTATTCTTTAAATAGTTTATCACCATAATTTTCAACATTAGCAGGTATGTTCTTGGAGGCCTACATATTACTTGTTTTTGGGAGTTTTGGGAGTTAAATTGGGCTCCTTATGCAGGCATAAGGTGAACACTTTGATTGTAAAAGCTTCCAAATTGATGTTGATAAATTAATTTTAAGGGTGTTTAAGTCTAACTATATTTACTCATGTATTTGACATTAGTATGATTCTATTTATTCAGCAGATATTTATGTTATAACAGTTATAAAATCTAATGATTCTACTCAAACCTATAACATAATATGTGATTTTCAGTGATTGTGAAAACTACAGATATTAAGAGTTTTTCAGAAAAGCACACTATTTTTATTTCTATTTCTCAATTAAGAATGACACCTTTTATTCCTATTGTATTTTATTATTAAAGTTTATAAACCATGTGTAGATAAAACATTATTCTACATTTGGCATTTGAAAACTTATAACCAAATTTGACAATTTTGTAAAAGAGTATCAGAGAGGAATTATTGTAAGGAAATACTGGTTGAGAGTCCATTTTCTAAATAGTTAGATTTAATTTTATTTGGATTTTGGAATTATTATGATTTTTTTATTTATACTTTCGGCTAGCAAAAAATACTTTCTTATGCTATTAGAAGATAAGAAAATTATTTAGTTGCTATGTAATTATTTTTATCCTCAACCAATATTTTCCCTATCAATAATAAACAAATAGTGATATTTTCTTTTGATTATATTCTTGTTTTACTATTATTATTATTATTATGATTTCTATAATGAAGTTTAGTATTAATTATACTCTTATTGAAAAATATTAGGATATGGAGTCTTATTATACTATTACTTATTATTGTTGTTATTGTTATTATTTAAATTTTTCTATATTATTTATTATTGATATTGAGAGTGATGCTATTTATTATTGAAAAATTGATATATTACTGAAAGATGTTGGATCCAACATAACATTAAAACCAAAGATTAAACTAGGTTTGAAGATTTTTAATTAAAGAGACTGTATTCAGAGAACATTGGAAAAGACTCTTTTATATATACTATTGAAAGACTTGTTTCATTTAAAGGACTTATTTAAAATAAACTATGCATTAAGTCATTGTAATTATTTAAACTTCCATGAGAACGAATTTTTATTGTTTTTATTATATTTTTATCTCTTGATTATTAATATTCATAACTTATTTACTGTTATTATATGTATTAACTCCTATGCACTTACAAATGATAAGTGATGTTGTAACATTATTGTATTTCTTTCAGGGAAATGCTCCTACCTAAATTTAATTCAGAATTATTTTCTCTTAACTATTTTATTTTAATCGCTAATATTTTTTATATTGCGTTAATTTTCTTTTCTTCCATCTCTTGGCTTCCTGAGTTTGACAGTTTTATTCCAAAATTTAACTTTTCTAAATTATTATATTTCTGTTGTCTGAACTTGTAGTTTTATTTAACTATCAATTTCAAACAAAGTCTTGAGGAGGGGGGATAATCTTACAAATTTAAAATTTTTACCCAAAACTAACCTTTATACTATTTTAATTTTCTTATAATAATATTCCGTACTTACTTCAAATCATTAAATTAAAATCTTGTTTCTAAATCTAATCTGTTAATCCTTATGTAGACGATATAAATTCTTAATTTGCCTTAAAAAACATTATTCCAGTATGCGTAAATTTAAAAAGATGGCTCTAAATTAAAAATATTCTTAATTAAAACTTTATTTCTTAATATTCCAAATAAAACTGATTTCTTCTATGTTTTTATCAACCCTTTTTAAGAAAGTCTTATTAAATTTATTCCAAAACCATACCTTTCAAAAAATATCATTATTTTATTTTATCTATTTATTTATTTTTCCTACGTCAAACTTTGATGTGTGCATATTAATAAATTCATTTCTTTTCTTTTTCTCTTAAAATTAATCATTTATAAAAATCGTCTGACTAAGATATTTAAAATTCTGAGTCAATTATAAATTGGTTAAATAATATTTTTTTTTAAATAAATTTATCGTTTGTGGAAAATAATCTCGTAGCTGGACAAGTATTCTGTTTACATAAAAGAATGATGGTTTGAGGTTACAGAATGTTCCAGAACTTTCTTTTTAGTTTAAAAAGTTGGAAGTCTCGAGATGAAAAAGAAGATTTCTTGGGTTGCTTCTTCGATGAGGACAGCTCGCTGAAATAATGATGGAATTTTTTGCAAAAGGAGCTTTTCCTTCCTCATTATTACGAATTTAATAAATGAATTTACAGCAGCCCATGACTAATTATTGGATCTTCTACATTTATTTATTTATTTTGTTTTTTCCCTCGCTTGCCATGACTGTGTGTTTCTTTTTAACCAGTGGAAATAATTCGAGTTCTCCTTAAATCGTCATATATATATATATATATATATATATATACAGGATGTCCCTAAACTCATGGTATATACGCTAGAGGGTTATAGAACACATCAAGACGAGTAATAGTAAATAGAAAACGAAGGGTCCCAAACGTTTTCCAAAGGACATATCCGCCATTAAAGTTTGGGATCGAAAATTTCAAATACACATAAAAAACGGAAAAATAGATCGATTGATTTGCTGTTTTAACTAAAACTATTCTTTATGTTGGTATTTTCTTAAAAATAAATTATAAAGACAATTTTCAAAAATTGCCGATAGAGGGCGCTTTAGACTTTAAAGTAATGAAAAACTATTTTTTTCGTGATTTTTTGCATCTCATTAAATGGTTTCGTAAGCTTAGACTTAAACTTAAATTTTGAGCTCAAAATCTGAATAGTTGGGAGTAGTTAAGTAGCACAAACTTAACTGTGTTCAGAGGGTTTAAATTTGAAATGATTATAAAAAACGGAAAAATTGGTCGATTCGTTTGCGGCTTAAAATAAAATTATTCTTTAAGTCAGTATCTTCTTAAAAATAAATTTTAAAGATAAATTTTAAAAAATTTCGTTAGAGGGCACCTTAAACTTCAGAGTAACCAACAACTAATTTTAACCTTTTTTGTATTTAATTAAATGCTTTCCAAAACTTATTAAATGTTTTCGAAATCTTATATTTAAACTTAAATTTTGAACTCAAATTCTGAATCGTTGGGAGGGGTTAAGAAGCGCAAACTGAAGTGTGTTCAGGAGTTGAAATTTAACCCCCCCCCCCCTCGAACACAGTTCACTTTTGTGCTACTTAAACACTCGCAAGGATTCAATATTTGATCTCAAAATTTAAGTCTAAGCATTTGAAAGAATTTAATGAGATTTAAAAAAATAACGGTTAAAAATAGTTTTACGCTACTCCAATGTCTAAGGCGCCCTCTATCGGCATTTTGTTAAATTTATCTTTAAAATTTGTTTTCAAGAAAACAGTAATTTAGAGAGTAGTTTTAACAAAAACCACAAATGAATCGACTAATCTTTCCGTTCTTTATAATCGTTTGAAATTTAAACCCTCTGAACACCGTTCAGTTTGTGGTACTTAACCACTCCCAATTATTCAGATTTTGAGCTCAAAATTTAAGTTTAAATATAAGTCCACGAAACCATTTAATGAGATGCAAAAAGAATGGCAAAAAATAGGTGTTCGTTAATCCAAAGTCTAAAGCGCCCTCTATCGACATTTTTTAAAATTTATCTTTGTAATTTATTTTCAATAAAATACCGAAATAAAGAATAGTTTTAGTGAAAACCGCAAATCAATCGACCAATTTTTCCATTTTTTACAATCATTTGAAATTTGAACCCTCTGAACACAGTTCAGTTTGTGTTACTTAATCATTCCTAACTATTCATATTTAAAGCTCAAAATTTAAGATTAAGTCTAAGCTTATGAAACCATTTAATGAGATGCCGAAAATAACAGCAAAAAATAGTTGTTCGTTAATCCAAAGTTTAAAGCGCCCTCCGTCGGCATTTTTCAAAATTTATATTTATAATTTATTTTCAAGAAAATACCGCCATAAAGAATAGTTTTAGTGAAAACCGCAAATCAATGACCAATTTTTCCGTTTTTTATGTGTATTTGAAATTTTGGACTCCAAACTCTAATGGCAGCTATCTCCTTTGGAAAACGTTTAGGAACCTTGGTTTTCTATTTACAATTACTCGTCTTGATGTGTTCTATCACCCCCTAGCGTATATACCATGATTTTAGGGACACCCTGTATATATGGATCTATATACATACACACACACACACATATATATATATATATAAATTACCTAAAAGTATTACGTTAAAATTGTATCTTTTTCTGAATCTATATACTTTACTTACGGCTACAATTTATTTTCAGCTCTTAGATATAACATAGGTAACTTGATTTTCATACATAAAAAAAAAGAATATAGTGCTTTATGAACTTAAATTTTTTTCTGGTTTTTCTTCAAAAAGTCTTTATAATACAAAGAGTGAATCGTTTATTTAATATAAGAACATCTGTTATTGTTAGAAATTTTCTCACGCTAAAGCATAAAAAATAATAGCTAAGAAAAGTCTTTTCCCATATCATTTTGAAAACAATACAAAACCAATATTTATTTTGCGAAAATTAAACACTACGTTTCCTTTTGTAGTATCGTGATGTTACATTCTGAAATAGCTTGACTGCTGGAAAGATATTTTTTTTGTAGAATTCATCTAGAAGATATTATTAAATGTATTAACGACATTTTTATTAAATTAAGGGCAAAAACTGATCGTTAGTTAACTTTAAATATGTATATATATTGCCTCTACAATTTTTCCTTTAATTCAATGAGTGTCTTTATAATAAAATTAAATTTCTTGAAATTTGAAGTAGTATTATTTAATATGTTTTGAGTCTTATCAATGAAAGAAAAAGAACAGGTAAACTTCATTTAATTTTAAAATATAATGCACTACAAAATACTGTATTTTGTTTTTAGGTGGGACCGTGATTATATTAATACGCAGTACGTTTAGGCATAGTAGAGTGGTACAAATTTTTTTTTCGAGATAAACAAAACACCCCCTACTTTTTTTTACATTTACCCTTAGTATCTCACTCCTAAAATTATAGCTTTTTACACCTATAGGAAGATAGTGCTCAACGACCCTTCATTTTGGCACTTTTTGGTAATTTTACGCAATTTTAGAACTTTAGAATACTATGGGGATATAGGTTTAAAATGTATAATTTTTAAACAAAAACTGACTTTTTTAAGCTTTGATAATTCCTAGTAGATAATATAAAGTTTAGTTTTAATATTTGGTAGCAGTTTTTCTACTTAATGTATCTGGCAACACTTCTGACATAAGAAGCCGCCATTTTCAAAGCAAAGAATATTGCAAAGTTATACAAGTTACAAGCTGATTTTATTAAAAATAAAGGAATTTGATTTTCTTATAGATCAATGAGATACATGCAAAATGATGAGATACAGGACCACGCAAAGAATTGAATACATAGCTGTTTATGGATGATAATCTCTAGAAGTGAGATTTAAATAGTTTTAAGCTTTTAAAATATTGAATAATATAAACCAAGACAGACTTGAATACATTTAAAAATTAAAATTTATATATAAAAAATAAAAATACTAAAAAAACATTTAAAAATACAAAGAGTACATGTTTCTCCAACATACATGCAAGGCATCATCAGTACAAATATTCATGATGCCTTGCGAGTCGCGGATTTGAAAAGACCTTTAAGGCGATAATTTTTTTCTTCAACCGCTATGTATTTTTAATTTGTTTTCGCTGTAAGAATTGGTCCTGTCTAAAACCTGTCAGTATAACAGTTGTCGATATTATTAGGAAGATTTATAGTAAATTCATACCGGTTTGATATCTTGTAAATTGAAGAAATTGTGGACCTTTTTCATATTCAACCCCTTTCCTTCTCTTTTTGCTTTTGATTATGTAAGAGTTGGTTCTATGAAAAAAATGTCAATATAAAAGATGTAGATTTATTAAGATATGTAACAAATTATAATAAATCTCGAGAGTTGATGAAGTTATGAATTTTTTCGCTTCTTACACTCATTTTTCATTTTATAAAACTTCTGTCATACACAAAGTTTTGGCCCTTTTTTAGATATAATAATAACTTTAAACTGATTCGATATGTTTCATAGTTATGAATTGGGGCTCTGTTTTTCCAAAATCCCTCGTTATTATCACCCACTTGGTTCGATTTTGCTCATTAAGGAACTTGATCGTGATTTTCTGGCCCTTGCATATGTGTATTAGTTTGGAGGAGATCTGTGCAGAATTATAGAAGTTACCAAGTCCGTAAAAAAGTGATATTGATAGATAGATAAATATGTTGTTTTAGTTTTTAACTGGGTAAGGGGGGGGGGTGGTAAGTTGGCTTCTACGGGTTATAATCAGTGTAGATCTACAAAAAGATATCAGAATTTCCATCAAGCGAATGAATGTAATAGGTAGTATTTCTTACGAAATCTACGTAAAAATAAAACAATTGTAGTACATAATAAACTTTTAATAGTGAAACCAGAGACAATGAAATATACAAATATATATATTTTTTCAATATCTGCGCAATACTGGAAAATTGCGAAATACAATGTTATTTAATACCAGTTTTGTGAATATTTACTTCCACATATAGTGAAGTAAATCCAATATATGCCTAATAGAATTTCAAATATTATCTATATAAATTCTGGTATCAATATCTTTTTTCCAATATACATAAAATCGCATAACAATTAATGACAAAACTTTTGTTATTTTTTATGACATATTATATTTACTTTTCTTTAAAAAACGTCCTTTGATTAAAAAATGATTTTAATTAAAATCTAATGAAAAATGTATCATCAAATTTTTTTAAAGATTACAGATGGAAAACCTCACACTGATCTACCTATTGCAAATAAAAGCATAAATGATAATATTGTGCTTAAAATCCCCCCCCCTTATTTTAATCAGGTTGACATCAATAAAATGAATGATTCCGATAATTAAACAACTCGGAATTAGACTGCATTCGCATTCATGTACATTTAGATACATTTGAAGAAGCGCCTCCTCTCGACGAAATCACACAGCACAGTTGCCTGTTTGTCAACCTGAAACTCCACAATGAAATAAACTAACACTAAAGATAAGTATTGTCTACAATTTTAATAAAATGGTAATGGAGATCAACGCAATTGTGACACAAATATGTGAATCAGAAAAAATGAGTAAGAAATGAGTTTATAGTTCATAAATTTGCTCGAAGAAGAGAAAACTTGTTAAAGATGACAAGCATTGAACTCTACCATTAACAATCTGAATTTTAGGCAACATTGAACGAAAGACACAGATTCGTGTTGATGACAGTCCACAAATTGCAGATATATGGGAAAATTAACAACATGTGAAATCGGCAGCTCGAGATCCCGAATGAAGTGTTCCCCGACAGTTTCCAATAGCTTATCCAATAATTTGTCAAATATGTATTTATCAAATTTGTCAGCTGTTGTGGAAGGCGGCTCATCTTCAACGGAGACCCCCACATACCTCCTGAGCAGTAAGACTCTTTTGCGCCTGTCTCACTCCACGAATTGCGTCAAAACTCTATACTTACGACCCGACTCTAAAAAGAAAAATGCAAAAAAAAAAAAAAAAGAGGGAGGAATTGAAACCGAATTGAAGTTATTGAAGACACTAAAAAATGGTTAGTAGGTGGGTGAAGCAAAAAAAAAAAAAAAAAAATCGTCAGCTTGAAACGTCACAATGCAATAAACTAATGCTAAGGATCAGCGTTGGCTACAAGTTTAATAAAATGGCAACAGAGATCAACGTAATTGTGATACAAATATGTGTATCAGAAAAAAATGAGTAAGAAATGAGTATATGGTTCATAAATTTGCTGGAACACTGTAAAAAAATTGCAAAGGCACTAAACTTTTTCTTGGAAACTGGGATTCCAAGAACTTTTCATGTAACGGTAACAGCAAAAATTCAAGTTTCAGAACCGATTACGTGAATTTTTCCTGTTATCGTTACATGAAAAGTTCTTGGAATCCCAGTTTCCTAGAAAATGTTTAGTACTTTCACAGATTTTTTTTAGAGTGAAGAAGAGGAAACTGTTAAAGTGGAGAGGCTTTGAAGTCTACCATCAAATCAAAATTTTAGGCAGCATTGAACGAAAGGCATAGATTTGTGTTGATGAAGGAAAGTTAACAACATTTGAAATCAGTATTTCGAGATCTCGAATGAAGTTTTATCTGACAGTTTCCAATAGCTTTTAAATGATGGGTTAAGTGTGTTACATCTAAAAGAGATGGAAGAGAAATAAAAATTTTTGCTTGCACTACCAGATCTATTCCGAAATACAGGGTCTAGTATTTATAGGAAAAGAATGATTATCAATTAAATGATTTATATGGATGTAATCGCATTATTCACAAATAATTTCAAATTTGTTCAAAAAATCGATAAAATTGATTAAGAAGTGTAAATGTCTTCAATGAATATTCATATTATAACATTAAAGTCAGCGTTTGCGGGAGTATAGTTTAAAATGTTTAATTTGTGATTAATATATTTAACAAAATGCATTCGGTAAACTTTTGAATTTAGAAAACCGTAGTTTTAAAGTAGATTGAGGAGATGTCCATAGATATTGGTTTTAAATAATTCACACATCGTTTTTATCAAAATAATTGAATTATAACAGATCATCGATTACGACAGTATAGTTTAAGCATCTTTAATTTCAGTAAACGAACAAATAAAATTCTGAGAGCTTTTCATTCTAGTAACTTGTGGTTTATAAAATCAATGATGACACACAAATAAATATTCGATTTGCATCGCTGATATAAGGTACAACTATACTGGTACTGGATTTTTTAGTTATAAAATTTCATAATAATTCATAATAATTTTGAATAATTGCTATTTAAAAATATTTCTTAAATAGGATTCATAAAAATACACATCGCTAAATATATTAAACAAAATGCTTTTACTACTCTTTTACATTGTAAAAAAATCTGTAAAGGTACTAAACATTTTCTAGGAAACTGGGATTCCAAGAACTTTTCATGTAACGATAACAGGAAAAATCCATGTAACCGATTCTAAAACTTGAGTTTTTGTTGCTACCGTTACAGGAAAAGTTCTTAGAATCCCAGTTTCCTAGATAAAATGTAGTACCTTTACAGATTTTTTTTTTACAATGTAACCATCGCATCGTAATTGAAAGCCTTATTTTAAAATTTTATTAAATTAATAAAAATTCCAACAACTTTTATTTAAAAATGTATTGATATTTTCATTGTATGTGTCAACAACCATTTACATGAATGAATCTATCTGTATCATGTGGTTTCAAAATTATTTCAAAATATTAATATAAAACTATGATTTTAGTTTTCCTCTGCTAGTTAAAATAAGCATTAAATAAACGATTAGCCAAACTATACCCCTTATATATATATAAAGTATCATAAATTAATATGCATTGCAAATTTAATAAGATTACATTTTTCTTCGTAGCTAAACAACTTATAACAGTGTATTAAAAATACAGAATAATATTTCAGTGTTGATGTTTACAAAAATATGACACATTTATAATTTTTTAAGCAAATAGTTTTGATTAACATAATATATACAGTCACCACAATTTGTTTGTATAAAGTTTGTGACAGAAAATATAAACATTTATTTTTTACAACAGTTATAAAACCCTAAAGATTTTTTTTTTCATTCGTTGTTTTAGTATTAAAAAGCATGGATTTTATGTACGGTAATTTTTTTTACATAATGCAGACATTAATTTATTACAATACATGATTTCTTCAGACTGTTACATTTAATTGAAGTTTAATTTTTAAATGGTGTCTCTGCTTTCATTATTCAAATGTAAGAATTATTAAATGTACTTATTTTAAAATATTAGCAGGAAAACAAATATTAAAATTTAAAAATTTATATGAAATTTATTTGCAATCAACGAATTTTTTTTCAGCTCGTATACCTCTGGAAGTCACTTTTTTTTGTTTTTTTACTAATGTGCAACAAGTAATATTTATGCAAACGCTAAATCATCGAAAAAAAAAAATATTTCCGCGAGCTGTCATGCAACTTTATATATCCACTGTAAAAAATAAAATAAATAAATAAAATGTACAGTTATTAAGATTTTTCTAGTAAATCTGTATTTCAAAGACTTTTCATATAACGATAATAGCAAAATTTCATATAACAGAGGAAATTTACATGAGTTTTTGCTGTAAAGTGTTACATGAAAAGTTCTTGGAATACAAACATCCCAGAAAAGTCTTAGTAACTGTGCATGTTTTTTTTTTTTTAGTGTGGAATGAAAGATTGCCAATCTTGGGGAAAATGAAATATCTTAACGTTTGTTCAATTTAATGACTACTAAGGCATTAGGTACTGGACGAACAACTACGTCGGACAAAATAAAAAACAATGTGGTGCTTTTTACAATCTTATTACCAGTTGAAAAATAAAGAAAAGTAAATGATGAGATAAAGTTTCTTGTTACTGGCCATAGTCTTGTGCATTGTGAGCGTGAGTGAAACCTAGGTAAAAAATTAAATCATGGATGCCTTCAGATTTTTACCTATCATACTCATTTTTTATCCAAGCCCTTTAAAATTGTTCAAATAGGCATTGAACATTTTTTTTATTTAAAAACACTTTCCAACATGTTTTTAAACAAGTAAATACTCAGAATTTCTAATGATTCACAAATAACGGTGACTAAGGATAACATATCCAGTATTGAAATTAAATTATCTTTCTCTGATCTTACACCTTGGTAAGAAACACCTCATTTTCACGAAAAGTGAGACAACCTTTTTGTCTGTCGTTGGAATTTTAATTTCCACGACTAACATTCATGAAAAAAGTAGAAAATCTACTGAAAATATGCAATTTCTATTAAAGAAAAAAAAAGATTTTTATATGAATTTATGATTTGAATTTAAAATTTAAAACTGTTATATGAAAATTATTTACAATTAATGCAGTTTTTATTTCGGCTCGTATACGTCTGAAAGTGACTTCTTTGTGATTTTTACAGATTTTCAACAAATACTATTTATGCAAACGGTAAATCATCGATTTTTTCCCGCCAGATGTCATGCAACCATTTTCGCATGTGTACGACATACAGAACAATGCAGTTTATATGCAGAATGAAAGATTGCCAGTCCAGGTGAAAATGAAATACCTTAATGTTTGTTCAATTTAATAACTAACAATGCATTAGGCACTGGACTAATTGCGATGTGGGCTGACAACTACACTGTAAAAAAAATTCTGTAACGTTACTAAACTTTTTCTAGGAAACTGGGATTCCAAGAACTTTACATATTACGGTAACATGAAAATTTCATGTAATCGACTCTGAAACTTGAATTTTTGCTGTTAGCGTTACAGGAAAAGTTCTAGGAATCCCAGTTTCCTAGAAAAAGTTTAGTAACGTTACAGAATTTTTTTACAGTGTACATCGGACGAAATAAAAACAGTGTGGTGCTATTTACAATCTTATATCTAATTGCAATAAATAAAAAATGAATTTGAAAATGATGAGGTAAAATATCTTATTAATGGAAACAGTCTTAAGCCTTGTGAGCATGAAAGAATCGTATTCAAAAAATTAAAGCATTGATGTCTTCAGATTTTTACCTATTATACTCATTTTTCCTCCATCTAAATCATTTCGGATTGTTCAAATAGGCATTGGATTTTATTTTTTTAAAAAAACGTTTTCGGACACGTTTTTAAACAAGTAAAAACTCAGGATTTCTAATGATTCATGAAAATGGTGACAGAGGACAACATATCAAGGACTGAAATTAATGAATCGTTCTCTAATCTTATACTTTGGTAAGTAACACCCAATTCTCAGGAAAAGGCGATACCTTCTCGTCAGTTGTTGAAAATGTCGCAAAAATGAAAGCATTGATGTGAAAGCATTGATGGCTTCATATTTTTACCTATTATACACATTTTCATCAATATAAGTCATTTAAAATTGTTCAAACAGGCATTGAACACTTTTTTTATTTTAAAAACTTTCCAACATGTTTTTAAACAAGTAAAAACTCAGGATTTCTAATGATTCACGAGTAACGGTGACTAAGGTTAACATATCCGGGATTGAAATGAAGGAACCTTTTTTTGATATTATACCTTGGTATATTACCCAATTCTCAGGAAAAGTGCGTTACCTTTTCGTCTGTCGTTGGAACTTTCGTTTCTACGACTAGCATCCATGGAGAAAATAGAAAATCTATAAAAAATATGCTATTTCTAAAAAAAAGCCAAAGATTTTATCTGAATTTATATAGGCATCATTTTTGTACATTTCAACTTTATTATTTTATTTTGGATATTTAAAAATATAATTTGAACTTAACTTTGTTTTGTTAATTTTATTTTCATTTTTTTGTCTAGAATTTTTGCACCAATCAGGTATTTATAAGCAAGTTGAAAAATACTAAATAAATAACTCGTTTACAAATAATGATATTAAGTAAATAAAAAATAAACGAAAAGAAGCTGGTTACCAGCATTTTTAATTGTTATTTAAGAGCCGAAGAGAAGTGAAATGGAAAACGTTGTAAGTACGAAAAGTAAGAGTTAATAAATACGCCATACATAACAGTGACCTATAAAAGAATTTCTCATACAGCCAATAAATATTTTATAATGAAACAACACTTTGGATATTCTGTAAGTAATCGAATAAAACATTTTCTTTCATTTGACATTTTGTATGTAGAATTTTATGAATTTGCGTCGTTGAATTATGTTATAAAACTTTTTTCCTTCTTAAGCACCGGAAATAGTAACAATAATTAAAAAATCCCTTAAAAAATAAATGGATTGTTTGAGAATGTGAAATTGTTTACAGTCTGTACTAATTTTATTGTCAAAATGTCTTATCTCTGCTGTAAAGTTTAATTTTTTTCGATGGTTAAACTTATTTAGATACAAATTTTCTAGTTTCATCACTTATCACTTTTTAAAAGGTTTTTTAAAAATTTATTTTAGTGACATAAGTAATAAAATAATTTAACAAGTTCCAAAAAAATAAGAGAAATTTAAATGTTTCAGAATTTTTATATGTAAATCCTAGCTATTTATTTCAATGCGTACCTAATGATGTTGAAAAATTTCTTTGCGATATATTTTAATTACGCAAATTGCATTTTCTTTTCTCATTTTATTCTAGTTTATAAACTTGTATACAAAATACAATAATTCGTAAATCGAATTATAATGGAACTAGCAAATAAAATATATACTCTTTTGAAAATTATCTTTGGGAGATTATTTTCAATGCATATTAAATTAATTCTTAATTAATTCCTTTGACATTTTACGGGGAAGTAATTACGGAAGCAATTCATTATTAATTTACAATTTCAGTATAGATAGAAATGAATAGTTTTTAAATATCGCATGTTTGATGTAATTGGAAATATCAAGATGAAATAAAATCAGATGAAACAAAAACCATACGTAATGCTCAATTTAAATCTATTCATTATTAAATCAGTGAATGAGTCCGTTTCATTAGATATCAAATTACATGATGTGCAGAAAAAGGAAATAAATCTAATACTCCGTTTAACTTCAAATCTAATTAATGACTTGAAAAAGTATTCTTTCTATTTAGTTTTACTTTAAATTATTGCATTTTGTATAATTGTATGAAATTTAGTTTTCGATTCGGGCCATTTGTGAATATAAATTGAACCATACTTTTAAAAAATTCAATGTAATCACAATAGTTTTTTCATTAATTGAAACGAAGTGATGTTCAGCGTAATAATAAAATCTATACATAAACATTCATTGAAGCAAATTTCTTGAAGTTTTTTACATAGTATAATTAGAAATTTCTTGTTTATAGGAAAAACAAAATTGTTTATTATATTATTAAAAATAGATTGATTCTTTTGAGTTAAATAATTCAAAAAATTGATATTGCTACTTGTAACAAGAGAAATAACTAGACAGCACACCAACTAGCAACCAGCTTTCTTTGAATGCATGTTAAATGTATTAATCTGGCTAATACGTCTATAATGGTGAAGTACATTTAATCGTTTGTCAGATATCCCCTAAAAGAAATCCATGTGTCTCGACTGCAATGCTAATCTCTGAAAAAACATTTATAATAATAAAAATGGAACAGTTTCAAAATAAGAATAAATACAGGGTGAGTAATAATTATAGAAACAATATATTGTCTCTTTAGATATTGAACCTAGCCACTGTTCTCGCTGACATTTGACCAATGTTAGTAATTTGGCTAATTGAAAATAAAAAAACATTCGCCAAATGAAAAAAGTATTAGCAAAATAGATTCGCCGTATAGCACAAAAAATTATCTTTAATCCTTTAATGTACCCCCTTTTTTCAATAGGCTCTAAAATAAAATAAGTTTTTATAACTGCGACAACGATTGTTATTAATCTAATTTCAACTATTCGCCACAAATATATTAAATATATATATATATTAAAAATATGTACAAATGCTTATGCATGAGAAACGAAAATGAAAAGAAAAAATGAGCACTAGCAATTTAGCGAATCTAATCGCTTGTTTACTTGCCAAATGAAGAATTTAGTCGCAATTTGGCGCAATGGCGATCGACAGCGAGAACACTGACGCTAGCCACATACTTTTATTTGCAAAGTTTCACAAGAAAAGGTGCAAAATATGATGACACAAATTACAACTCCATGAAAGGTCAGTTTGAAAAAATATGAAAATTAATTTTTATACGGCCCCTCTAGAACGAAATTCCCAATTAAGAAATTAATACTTCCAAATTCCTAAATTAAAGAAAAAATTCATCACCATATATAAAAATCTCACAAAGATATTAAAATCCAAAATTCTCCAAAATTCGGAACTTAAACCACTTAACAATACGTCTATGTGAAGAGTTTTTCACTCATTTGCATTCATCAAAAGCAAGTTGGGGATCATTCACAAAATGTCGACTTAAGACAGTGCCTCTCATTTGGACATAAAAATGTAGCATACAAATTTTACACTAATCCTGCTTTTAAAGTATTCTGGTTTTCTGCACTGCAAATATGCATTGGTCGAAATATCTAGGTCCGGACCAATAATCATCAAAAAATAAATAAATAAATAAAAAATAAAATTAAAAAAAAGACCTTGTTTGAAAAACATTAAAATCACAGCCGGCCAGGCCTAATTGAATTTTTTCATAGTTTTTTATATCTATATGATTAAAATTGTTTCGTGTGGGTAAGATTTGACCAAGAATACTTATTATAGCTTATAGCTTTTTTATATTTTCATGTTTATAATTTTTAATTTTAAAGAAGTTCAAAAAGATGCTGTATATTTTTTTATTAATGAATCTCTATTTATACTTAAATGTGTTACTTTTCATTAATATCATTTACTCGACGGTAAAACATTTAAAAAAATAATAAAAGACGTTATAGACAAGTTCCTCTCTTAGAATGTAAAAATGAATTCTATTTTTTCTCAGGCGTTATTAAATTAACTTTGCATGAATCTTTTCCTTTTGAGACAGGACCTTTTGTTTTCTCTGGTTTTAATGTATTTTATTTTTCTTCCCTTTAAATGTACCATCTTTAGAAAAAAAATGAATTTTAAAATTTTTATTTTAAAATAATGTCGATTAAAAATATATGACTTTTTTCTAAATTTTTTTCTGCTGATCAAACTGTACTTATTTTTAAATGGATTAGGTCATCAGAAAAAATGATTTTAATATGAGTTGTGTCCAGACCGAAATTGATATTTAGCACCGTGCCATGTTTTCCTCTTTAATTAAATAAAAAAATTGAAATTTGATGGATAGCCCCACCAGTGGCCGCGAGGTTCTGACCTCCAAACTGGTAGACGGTAGGTGCTGGGTTCGAATCCAATCGTGACCGTCGGCCTAACCGTTCGGAGTTTTCCGTGGTTTTCTTCGAGCCTTGCGTAAATAAGGGTTAGGTTCCCTTAGAAAGACCCCCACGGAGGGCAATCCCACCCCATAGGGCCTATATCCCATAGCGTAGATAATTGGCCGACATATATACAAACAAACAAACAAACAAATTTGATGGATAATGTTTAAATTTATAACAATTTTAAATTACAGCACTTAAAAAGATACTAATGAGTTTTTAAAAAATATATATATAATAAATTAAATGATGTGATTTTGTTTGTAAATTATATAGTTAAACATTACAAAATAGGAAAAAAAGTCATACTTCTAACTCAATAGATATACTTTTTGCTTGCATCCTAGAACTCTTAAAGAAATTTTTCTTGAATTGCATGCATTCAATGACCATAATTCTTTGAGTCTTGCAGTTTGACGATGATTTGTTTTGTGTTTAATACAAGAATGGATGGGGAGAGTTTTCCTAATTGGAATTTTTTACCAACAGGGTCAGCATAAAAATTTAATTTTCTTATTTTTTCAAATAGACCCGCCATGGAGTTTCAATCAATGTTATCATATTTTACATCTTTTTCTATTAGTTTTTACAGTCGGAAGTGTGAGTCTAGGGGCAGTATATAAGCATTTATTTTGAACTATTATTTCGATAATTTCAACTCACGCAATGATTATAATATAAGTATAGGTATTTGGAACTGTCTGCAGTTTGAAGGAATAGCCCGAATGTAACTAAAATCGGTGCTATTACTAATTGAGAAGAGGAAAAAACTGTGGGGCAATAAAAAATTAGTAGAAATAATTGCTAGGAAGTGGCAAAAAGATAGCGAAACGCCGCGCCATTGTAATCACCAGCAAAATCAAAAAGTGGTCATTTCTGACAGTAAGATTGTGCAAGATGCTTCTCACTTTACCCGATCTTTCTTTAATTTTAAAAATTTTTTACGCAATGAGAAAAATAACTTACCAAAATGATCACTTCTTCATTGCTAATGATTATAATAGCATTTGCACTGACGAGACCGATAATAACACAGGACATATGTTGATGATTATTGCAACAATAAATTTATTTTTTCGCTCTACATCCTTCTGCTCAGATAGTACGTATACCGAGTTTGGTTTCATTTGAGTCGTACCTTCAAGCTATAGACAGATACAAATAGCGATACTTCTATTATAAACACTCTGTATAAGTATATATATATATAAATAAGTATATAAGTATATAAGTATATATATATATATATATATATATATATATATATATATATATATATATAGTAGCGGACCCGACAGACGTTGTCCTGGCACCGACTCCAAAAAATTAAATAAATGTACATAAATATAGTTAAACGCATGATAAATACTACGCTCTTAATTTAATTTCTTATTATAATTATGTTAGGAAATTATTTTTCACTTTGCACTAGTTTTTGAAGTAGGTCCACTTTTCGATTGAAATTTTATTTTTCTCTTGTTATTTAAAAATTTATGATTTTCTGAAGTCGGTTAATTAAAATTATAATACAGAAAATATTATTGTAAATCATACACGCATGTCAGGAGTGGGGTTCAAACACACTATCTCCTTCTTCGAGAACCAGAGCTTAAATCTGACGCTTTAGACCACTGAGCCATTCTGTCCGCAGTCTATTCAGCGAACTTATTCAACACTTTTAATTAGCGAAAAATCACTATTAGTTTTTGTCTAATTACTAAAAAAGTACTGAATCAATTTCGATGAAATGTGAATATAAACCATTCTAGAATCCACTGGAACACACAAAAAATTTCATTAAAATCGGTACAGTCGTTTAGGAGGAGTTCAGTGACATACACACACAGAGAATATATATATATATATACAAACATGTATATAACAACTATTTCACACTTCAAATCATCACTCATCTTGAAAGCATTTCAGAAATTGTACATCAAGCCATGGATTAATATGTATATAAACATTTAAACCAAAATGTTATGGATTTCCACCTAATAACATATCGGCCCACTTTTTATCCACATAGCAGCTGCAAACTGCCTTGGCATGGATGCCACAATTTCTTGGCTGATGACCAGAGTTGAATTTTGTTATTTGTCCAAGCAGTGGTCATGCATATTCGGAATATTCCAAGATTTTCTTTAGCTCTGGGTCGCAATTGTATATGACCCAAAATTTGCTTTGTCGGATTAAAATCTGTCAATGACCAAGAGTTATGTGACCAGGAGATTAAGTGGAATTCAGCATTATGTTTTTACAACCAATCGGGCTTAGTTCGAGTCATGTGACATGAAGTTTTGTCTTTCAAGAAGACTCCATTGCCATTTCAGAAGACAGATAACATGTAATAGTACGAATGACCCGCAAAGATGTTCATACAGCCCGTGGTTTTCATGGTCCCTTCTACAGAAACCACAAGTACCAGGGACGACTATGAGAACATTCTCCAAAACTTAATATCTCTGTAACTGGCCTGTGCATGACTTGTTTTATAAGTGGGAGCAACAAATCACATAGAAAACGGCGTACCCAAACACTACCATCGTCGAGTTGAAGGATAAATCATGTTTCATCTGACAGGTCACCTCTTTCCCTATGTTCCACAGTTGATGTTCCCGACATGTTCATAAGTTTAGTGTAGGAGTATTTGACAATGATGCTTGGTCAACAGGGGCACATGAGTTGAACTTTAGCTCCATAATCTCACATTTAACTGTGTTAGGTGAACTGCATGTTCCGAAAGAATTCCATGTGGACCTCCATTGTCTTGGGATATAAATTGAACAAATCTCTCTTGCCGATATTGCTTTATCAAAGAGGAGACGTCCCCAAAGTTTTTTTTTTGTGTGATAAAGCCTGGGCGTCCTACGTAATGGCTTCTACTGATCGGTGATTCCATGATCACTTGTCGTGTAAGTCACGTTAATAGTAGCAACTAAATTGTTGGCCACCATTATTTTCGAAAAGTTTGCATGACCTTATCCAATTAATGAAATATCACTGATAAAAAAACCCCATATTTTCCGTTCTAAAATGCTGATATCCAAAATCGTAATATTTGACCTATACGACATGTGCTCATGAAAATACCCTGATGATTTCACCGTCATTCTTACACATTCTTCTAGTACTAACAACAATATGCCTCGAAGAAACCATGAGAGGTGCAGTTTCAAAGTTATTCGCTCTGAGTCCTCGTGCGACTGAATTCTATCACTTTTTGAAGTGGCTTAGATCAACAGCTTTACCTTCATAAGCAGACGGAAGCACAAAAATAATATCTGAGACTCCTTAACAGCAGTTAAATACCGTTGCCATCAGATTATGTGTTTTTCACGTCAAGCAAGTTCATCGCAAAATACGTGGGGGGTGGTTGATCATAATGTTTTGGATCTTGATTGTATATGAGGAGCCCAGAAGCCAAGGGGTACAAGTGACAAAATTTAGATTTCGAGTAAATTGAGTTCAAAGTTAAACATCAATTGTAATTCAACGAATTGAGATATGAAACTTTTGCTTACTTCTTAGTGATATTTGAACTCTTGTTTAAATAACTGATTTAAAAAAAGGGGAATACATTTTTTTCTTTTTATTTATAACTAAGCAATGTTTATTGTCATTCGGCACTTGTACCCCTTGGCTTCCAAGCAGTAATGAAAACTGCTTGAAAGCTAAAGGGTACAAGTACCAAATGAACACAAGAAATGAAAAATCATTAAATTAACGTTGTATTTATGAAAAAATTAAGAACAATGGTAATACAAATAAGTGAAAAGACAAAATTTTGTTTTAGTATAAATTCTAAAAAAGGAAAAATTTTGAAATAAAAAAATGAATTTACGAAAAATTTATGAACAATGTTGATATAAATAAATGAAAGGAAAAACTTTTGTTCTAATATAAGTTTTAAAATTTTATTATAAGTTTAGAAACATTGTAATTTATATTTTTTAACACTTACCAACAAAATTGAAAAGTGAATATGATTTAGGTTTGTGAGTCCGTCTGTCCGCGTTCTAACTCTCGTAAATATATTCGGATTGCCTTGAAATTTTTGGGAATTATTCTTTTTTACCTCAATACAAATGCATTGCAAATAAAGTTTCTAACACGATTAGTTTATTTACAGGGACAATCAAAAATTTTCCGTTACATTACAGTTCATGGGAAAAATCGTTTTAAATGAATTTGAAAGATGTTACACCTTGTCGCATATTAAATTTTATATGCATTTACGAATTGCAGTAAAATAAGCATTCTATAAAATTTGAGGTGAAAAGAATAGTTATTATTTATTTACAAAACCATACAAAATATTTACATTACCTAATGATAAAGAGGGAATTGTTTGCCACTTATTTTAATTATATTACAATTTTCACGTGTAGTAAAATTCATATATATCGCTGAGGCTTAATATAAATTATTTCGCACATAATACGAAGTACACAGTATTTACAGGGACACAAAAAAGATTTCAAATAGTATATTCTAACCGAAGTTCTGTATATATTATCAATGATGATTGATGGATGGACGAAATGCCATTTTAATTATGAATTGCACTGTTCACGTTATGAATTGCACGTTTCACTAAATTTATACATGTTATATGACACGTATAAATGCTATAGTTCATATACAAGGTTACACAAAAATGCTCGTAAAGGTTGCAGAACATGAGCGTACTTTACTTAAAGATTGCTTTTAAATAAGTCATGTATTTCTATGCTGAACTGCATTCATTTTACTAAAAAATGCTTGTCAAATATATATGAAATGATACACAGGATCACGCACAAAATTTTATACATGGTCATCGATGGATGATAATTTCTGAAAATGTGATTTCAGTAGTCTTAAGTGTGTTTTAGTTTGAAGAGTAAATTTCAGTTAAATACAGGCGTATAATAAAGGTTCAAGATAAACTACAGAATGAACAAAAGTATACAAGTATGCTTCCATCTATTAGTATGAAACTGCTGAAAGAGAAATTTCAAACTATTATGTGTTTTCTTGTTAAACTTTTTTCTCCCGTTATACAGTATATATCAACCGACTGATAAAACATAGGGCAGCTCAAAAGGATAAGAATATATATTTGGCAATGGATAGTAACTCTTTATTAACCTAAATAGCAAAAATTTTTAAAGATATCAGAGAGTTTTGAAAAGTGTTCATAATCTATGCTTAATGCATGATTTTTCTTTCTTGATTACAGTTAAAATGCATTTATTTAATGCATAAAAAAGCAAATTTCTTTGTATGTCATTGGTCGCGCTTCTGCTATATAGACGTTAACGGACACAACTGTACTTATACCCCTTGGCCTCCACACGTTTCACTGTTTTGGGAAAGAGGTTAAGTAACTGACCCCTATAAGTCAGTACATAATGAAAAAATCCCTCTTAACTTTTTACCTACAAATAAATAAACATATTTCCAGATAGCCTATGCTCTTAACTCAATTTTTTCAATTTTATCACTTATACCCCTTGGCTTCTGGGCTCCTCTTAAACAATATGGAAAGAAGTTTGTGCGTGAGTGGGTCGACAAGACGATGTTCAGAGGAGCTGCTGCAGATAGAGCGGAAAAATTCTATGCATGTGGTTTTGTACCTCGACATCCTAATTCGTACTTTTTTTCAATTAGATTTTTTTATTTGATATTTTTCAAATTTTTTTTTATATATTTTTTTATTTGATTACTAGCTGACCCGCCCGGCGTTGCCCGGGTCCGTATTAACAATATTGAACGTACTTGGAATTTGTATGATTTTATCATTAACTCGAAACATGCAGAAATGCATTGTCTGAAATACGTAGCCACTGACTGTGTGAAAAATCGGTTTAAAAAACAGCTAATGTTAAGCTCTAAAAATACTTAAGCGATGAGAAACGCGGGGGGGGAATATGTATCCAACGACTGAATGATTTTCGTGTTAAAGTGTTGATATTTATCAAAAATCACTGTTAAGTCACATAACTAATTATTTTTTTTTTCACATAGAAATCCCAAGTGAAATATTTTGAATTTCAAACTAATTATATCACTCTTAAAGCCGACTATACCATGAATGAAATCGATACTCGCTGGCAGCTAAAATGTTGGTATGTAGTATTATAATTTCAGAGACTTTTAACAAAAGTAAGTGTTATTTTTAATCAAATCATGCGTATGTTCACTATATGGATAAATTCCTAACCGTAAACTTTTGTACCGTAACCATAACCTGCATGTAAGCTAACTTTGACTTAACAGTACCTTACCGTAAATTAAAAAAACATAAATGTAACCTAGCTTTCACTTTATTGTAACATATCCTTATTCTAACCATAAAACAAATGTGATTTAACTTTAACCTAACTTTAACTTAACCGTGACCTAACTGTAACCTAACGGGATATTAAATATAATCAAAGACTTACCGTAATGTAATTGCAACCTAAATGTTACCAAACCACATATTGGTTTCATGTCCATGGAAATTATTTTGTCTTGTTCGGGTCTGGTTATGATTCATTAGAACATTTTTGTCGGGTTCAGATTATAGGTATTTTTTTATATTGAGTTTTAATGTTCGGGTCGTATTCATGTCCATGGAAATTATTTTGCCTTGCTCGGATACAGTTATGGTTCTTTGGAATATTTTTGTCGGGAACAGATTTGTTCGAATTCAGATTTCGGCTTTTTCTTCAAATGGAATTTTTGGGTTCGGGTTTTCTTGTGTGTTCACAGAAATTATGCTGCCTTGTTCAAATAAGATCATGCTTCACTGGAATATTTTTTTTTCAAGTTCAGATTTGGTTCAGTTCAGATTTCGTGATTTTTTTCAAAGAAATTTTTTAGGTTCAGATTCGGTTCATGTGAATGGAAATTTTTTGTCTTATTCAGATCCGGTTACGATTCTTTGGAATATTTTTTATCAGGTTCCGATTTGGTTCGATTCAAATTTCAGATATTTTTTCAAATAGAATTTTTAGGTTTGGATCACGTTCATGACCAAGGAAATTATTTTGTCATACTCGAATCCCAGTTATGATTCTTTCGAATATTTTGGTCGAATTTAGGTGTGGTTTGGGTAAAATTTCAGTTTTTTTCAAATCGAATTTTTTAGGTTCGAGTTGGGTTTATGTCCATAGAAATTATTTCGTCTTGCTTGGATTGGGTTATTGTTCTTTGGAATATTTTTGTCAAGTCCAGATTTGGTTCGATTCAGATATCGAGTTTTTTCTTCAAATATAACTGCTGAGTTCGGGTCTTATTGCATGTTCACGGAAATAATTCTGTCTTGTTCGGATAAGGACATGCTTCAATGGAATATTTTTGCCAAATTCAGATTTCGTTCAGTTCGCGATTTTTTCAAAGAAATTTTTTGGGTTCGGATTGTGTTCATGTCCATGGAAATATTTTGTCTTGTTTGTTTCTCTGAAATAGTTTTGTCAGATTCAGATTTGGTTAGATTCAAATTTCAGGTATTTTTTTGAATGAGAGTTTTAGGTTCGTATCGGGTTCATGTCCACGGAAATTATTTTGTCTTACTCGAATCCGGTTATGGTTCTTTTGAATACTTTGGTCAAATTTAGATGTGGTTTGGGTCAAAGTTCAGGATTTTCAAACGGAGTTTTTTAGGTTTGAGTCGGGTTTATGACCATGGAAAGTATTTTGTCTTGCTGGGATCGGGTTATAGTTCTCTGGAATATTTTTATCGGTTTCAGACTTCGTTCGAGTCATATTTCGGGTTTTTTTTAGAAAATATTTAGGTTCGGGTCAGGTTTCATGCCCACGAAATTTTTTACTTCAAATCATACGTTTTCAATATTTTATTTAATTTTGTTTTGACATTTAATTATTTTTAATTTTCCAATTACAATTATTTTAGAAGCAAATATTTATTTTAATAAACAATATAATAGGAAAAAGCATTTAAAAAAATTACTATTTCCTCGTAAAATATGCTTCAGCTGTAATTCATTTCTTCCAATCCGTCTTATTAATACAAAATTCCTTCCTCGTGCTTTATTTTGAGACATTAAAATTTCAGCGATAAATGGTTTCATACACGGAGTAAGAAGCTCTCACTCCGTGGTTTCATATTTCAAACCTTTTTTATCGGTTTACTTCGCCACCACTTATATTTTTCCTCCATGGCGTACAGCAACTGTGAAAAAAAAAATCCTCATTTAAACTAACAGTTTGCCAGTCTATGAATTTTAAAGGTCAGTCCCAGTTTTTTAAATTATTTCTGCGAAAATTTTATGCGACCAATCAACCATAAGAGAATGAAAGGGAAAAGAGCTAAAAAAAGCGATTTTTTATGAGAGTGAAGTTTGGAATTTAATTAATTACTCAGTTAATAAATAGAATTTTGAAATTCTGAGCGTCAGGTGCATCAGGAGAGATATTGGGCTACTCTCAGAAAAATTTTGAGCTTCGTACGTACCGTAGTTTTTGCTAACTATCGCAGACACACACACACACACACACACAGAGCGATTTGTTATTTTATTAATATAGATTATGCGATATTTTATGTTTCGAGGTAATTGTTTCTTAATAGTGAAAGGAATGCGGTTTCATTCTCTTAACCCAATGTTGTAAATTTTGTTCTCTTTTCAAGAAAGCTTCTTCAATACCACGCGTTAATTTACTGAGATACGAGCAAAATTACAGTCTAATTTGGCGGGTTTTTTTAATTCTGCATTGGGTTTTTTGATATTCGGAAATTAATGTTTGTTTAAAAAATTAAGTTTTTTTGAATTGCTTTTTTGAATTTTAACAATTTTTAATGTTCTTTTCAGCGATTTTTCGAGATATTTTGCGTTTAGCAGTGATATCTTTGTTATTTATAGAATATTTCCTTTTACAAAGTTTCACCCCATTAGAGTATATACTGTAACGGGGCCCTGAAATTTTAAAGCAGTTAGCGATTTTCAATACATTTTTCTATTCGATTTTTAATGCGAATTTAACTGTATTTTAAAGCGATTTTTAAAGCATTATTCAATGCGAGTGTTAGCAATTAGCCCCACAGTGATATTTTGAGATTCGAAAAAATAATTAAGCTTAAAACTTTTAGCCTAATATATCAATATTCCGTTCTGAAAAATTTCGGCATTCGTTATAAATTAATGTAATATTTCTGGGGTAATAAAATACTGTAATAAGAAATCTATAACTTTTGATCACTACATGTCAATCCTCCGTCTTTTATACTACGTTAAACTACTGCCGAGCATACATAAAAGCGTTATTTTAACATATTTAAGTTGAAAATTGTTATTAGGTACATTCGTAATTATATAAAAATGTAGCACCTATAGCCTTCAAATAACAAAGAACTACTAAGTCGAATGGCTTCAACTCTTAAATATATAATTATAGTAGAATTTTGACGAGCCATTTCCAAGTTTTTGAAAATGAGGTGTGCAGTTTAGTTACAAAACGCTTAAAAATATCTCTTTACATTATGGTCAATGGGAAAACATACTTTCAAATATATTTTAGTGACGTTAAACCAATTAAAACATGATGAAATGGACATACATTTCTGAATTGTACAAAAATATATATTCTGTAGCATATGCGGTACAAAGAAGATATATTATTAATTTACAGAGCCACACAAAAGAATTCCCTTACATAATGATATAGGAGAAAACATTGTTTGTGGTGTATTTTAATTATGCTGAACTATTTCACATAAAACGAAATTGATATAAGTTATTGAGGTTAACTACAAGTTACTTCCTGTATAAAAGTAAATGCATAATATTTACAGACACACAACAGATTTTTGATACTGTATTAAAGTCAATATATTGTTTATTATCGATGATTGCTGGAAGTGCAATCTTCAATGTAATATATTTAACTATGTTTTTGTTCATTATGCTGTATGTATAAATGTTGTAGGTCATATGCAGGGCTACACAAAAAAATTCATAAGGTATACTGTGTAGGTAAATATCTGAAAGTTGGTTTATAATTTATAAATTATGAATTTTATAAGAAATATATTATATTGAAATACTTTGTAGAATATATGTAAAAGGATATACAGGGTCACTCAATATATGGCCATTTATGGATAATAACTATGAACGAACATCCTTTACTACATTTCACGTACAATATTCCGTTTATTTTATTATAACTGAAATCAAAGTTAAGAATATAATTAAATTCTAACTATTATTATAATTTTGAAGATCCTGAAGTAGTCTGAAAATTAGTTGCAGATTTATAAATATATCGAGGTTTAATATAATATATATATATATACGTTGTTTTCTTTATTTTATAGTTATGTTACTTCATGATATATTTCTTTCAACATATAAAATAGAAAAAACACAAATTTTAAAACTTTAATAGCTTCTAATATCTTTTTTATATTTATTGCAAACGATTATGTCTGAGAAAAAATGGTCTGTTTAAAGAATTTAATTTCCAAAAGTGCATTTTACACAAATGTGAATAGAAACTTATCAAAATTCCTCTATGCTATGGAGGAAATGTTTAACACAAACAACATGATATTTAAAAACTTGACAGAAAAGTGCACGTATATATACATGTTAGTGAATAATAATTGCCAAAAGTGTGTTTTACTGCTAAATGAGTTTTCAATACTTTACAAAATGTTTTAAAAAATGAATATGCATTGTTCTGTACACAAAATCTCAAATAAAAGTTCTTAGCTGAAAGTTTTCATCTGTAGTATAAGATTTATAATTTTTTTTTATTCCGATATCGCTTTCAACAAACTAAAAAAAAAAAAAAAAATGAAATTTTTTTTCTACAAAATTCAAATAATGATCATGTTCAATATACAGGTTCTTAAAAAGTTAGATTTCAGAATAATTAGGCTAAATTTATCTGATTAAAATGTACACACACACACACACACACACACACACACACACACACATATATATATATATATATATATATATATATATATATATATATATATATATACAGGGTGGTCATAAAAAAACTTTGCCGATATATGGAGCTCTAGCGGCCAATCCGTTCAACCGATCGAGGTGAAATTTTAGATGTAGCTATTCAGAGGTATGAGCTCGAGATTCTGTGAAAGGTAACAAAATGGCGCGCTCACAGTTACGGTTATAGTTACAGAAACTCGAAAATTTTCAATGGCAACACCCTTTTTTTTCATCGCAAAATGCTGAGCGCATGCGAAAACTCTAAAGAGCGTTGGAACGGTATGGTTATTGCAATAAACGGACGCGTTATGCTCGCACAAAATCAGCTCTACGAACGGCCCCCAAAAAACACGACCAAAGCGCACGAAGAAAATTTGAAAATGACAGAGACAAAATACCAATCAAGGGACATCGTTTGCCAGATAGTCAGCGTAGAAAACGGATAAAAAGTAGGGCGGTAATGTTAGTTCTTCAGTCGGAGCTCGCAGATACCAACAAAATGACTTCGTTCGTGGCGAGTTGGTAAAACTATTATCAAAATGAGATGAATGCTGCGTTTACCAGCATCGACGTTCGGCAGCAACCAGTCGAAACCATCGCCAAATACGTGGCCTATGCATTTCACAAGCTCTTCGTGATTTACTAATGAAATTCGAAGAAATTGGATGCATCTGTGATAGTCCGCGATCCGGACGACCAATTGTTCTTGAGGATACTGTTATGAAAGTGCATCACATAGTGACCAAAGGACGCACGCAAACTACAAAAGGTGCATCTCCTGTATTTCATATACGAAAATCAATGGTCTTAAAATTACTGCGCTTGTAATCCGCATGTTTCCTTACCGGTACCAATGCGATGTTGGAAGTGAGAGACCATCAACAACATATAGACGTTGTTAATGGATTTCTTATCCAATATGATGGAGATAAAGATCGGGCCTCTTCGCATATTATGAACGGACGAGGCACATTTCACCTTAACTGGTAAAGTCAATGGCTTCCTCGATCCCCCGACCTCACTCCTATGGATTTCAGTTTCTGGGGATACCTAAAATCTAAAATGCACGTGTGCAATCCGCAGACTTTGTCGGATTTGAAAGATTCTATCAAACGTGAAAATGCAAATATCCCTCATGCGGCTGTATTGTCCACAGTCGCCATCATGCAATGTATGCCTGTGATGGCACCAAAGTGGAAAATGTGTAATAAAAATAAAAATTTTATTTTATCCGATCCGTGTTGTAATCAGAGATTAGTGTATTGACTCTCTGTCATATGAAAATTTACTCCTTGCGCCCTAATGGTTTTTTTTTATGGGGGAAGGGGAGGTATTCGCAGAGCAGTATTTTGTGCGTGAATAACGTGTCCATTTCTTGCTATGCACGTACGGTTCCAACACTCTTTAAGGTTTTCGCATGCACTGAGCATCTTGCGATGAAAAAAGGGGTGTTGTCATTGGAAAATGTTGAGTTTCTGTAACTATAACCGTAACCGTGAGCGCCATTTCGTTGCCGTTCACAGAATCTCGAGTTCATATCTCTGAATAGCTATATCTGAAATTTCACCTTGATCAGTTAAACGGACTGGTTGCTAGAGCTCCATATGCCTTCAAAGTTTTTTTATGACCACCCTGTATATATATATATATAAATATATGTACATATATGTGTATATGTGTATACATATAAAGAGACAATCATATGTATAAATAAGTACATGATTAAAATACGGTTTTCAGTATGTTAAATATTGTGTAAAGTAAAATTAAAATTAAAAAGTTTTGTAATGATGACTTGAATCTCCTATTTTCAATATTTACTAATTTATTTGCACTATGGGGTAAATAAATAAGATCCGACATTCGTCAATATGAAGCAAAACAAAAAATTGGTGTTAATAATAATCCAACAGGAAGACATAATTTTCAGTTTTATACCATTTTTATTGATATATTTCTAAGCATAAAAGTTAGTTTTATGAAATTTTGATACACATTGTTACCAATTTAGAAATTTAAATGTTTCAGATATATGGCATTTCTGTTTGATGCATTATGAATGAATGTTGAAATTATTTTCTAAAATTAAATTTAATGTGTTATTTCAATCAATACAAAAACTCGATTTCGTTACATATATTATTATCTCCTACTCCTAATTGCTTAAATTAAAGCTTATTTTACGCCTAGGAGTACTACACTGACGATTAATTATGCCTTCAAATAATGGTGTAAACATTTTTGCAGGATAATTTCTACTTTAAGCAAATATTAAACATGTACTGTTGAACATCTTAATGATATATTTATTTTTGTCTCATCGGAACACACACTTTATAAGTGCATAGAAATCATTTTGATATCAATAACTCTTTTATAGAAGTACTAGCTGAGCCGCCCGGCCTTGCCCTGGCTCGCAATTATATTCTAAAACAAACCTGCAATTTGTATTACAATATGTCATAAAAAGACCCAATCTTGTGCCAAATCCCCGCTGCCTACGTTACCGTTTAGCAGAAGTGATGTGCACGCACGGCAAGAAAAAAAAAGGGTGGGGGGTTCTGGAATTTTTTAGTTTCACATTTCACCACCAAGGGGCGAACTCAGCAAAACTGTTTCTGGACTTAAGAAAGATATTTAATGAAATTATTATTCGAAAATAGGGGTAAGTACTTTTAAAATTTTATATTAAAAAAGTATTTGTCACTGGGCTCTGAAAAATCCGTATCTAAAACGGTACAGTTTTAAATATTTAATCACGTTCTTCTTCTTCTTCAAAAAAAAAAAAAAAAAAAAAAAAAAAAAAAAATTGCCTTTCCTAGTCATAATTGGACGTCACCTACTCTTTAAAATCTATATTAGTGTTATAATCTATCTGAAAGTTTTATGTTAAATAAGTAATATTTATCAATGAGCTTAGTGAAAAGGTATTTGAAATGGTAGAAAACGTTACAATTTTAAATATTTGGCAGCTCCTCCCAAAACAATCCCCCCGCCCCATATTTGATGCTCACTACTCTTTAAAATATTTACTATCTGTCATAACTTTTTTGAAAACTTCAAAACAATCGTTTTGTGATTTTTAAAATTTTTTTTTAATTAATTCACGTTTCAGCATTTCTTTTCCGTTTTTAATATTGCTAAATAGTTTTAAAAATTAAAACATACGCTTTTATATCAAGTCGGACTAAAAAGTTTTTTTTTTTTGGTTGCATAGTTACGATTTTCATATGTGTTTCAGTGATCGTCATGTGTCTAGAGTGTCAGGTAACTTTTAATTTCTCCAATTGCTTTTGATCCGTTTTATTTTGATCCTTTTAAGCAGCAACTATAGCCTATGTTCACCGGTAATAGTGTAGCTTTCCAACGATGAAAGAGTTTTTCAAATCCGTCAAGTAGTTTCGGAGCCTATTCATTTCAAACAAACGAGCAATCAAATCTTTCCTCTTTATAATGTTAGTATATATTAAGCATTAATGCTTCGAAATCTAAATATAGTTGGTAAGATTAATGATAGATAAATGTTTTATTAACGGCATGTATTATAATCTAAGTTATGAAAACATAATGGAATACATTTATTCTTTCTAAATTAACTAATAAAAGGAAATTGGAACATCTAGAAGATTCTTTTAAAGAAACAGTATGCATTATAGATATATTATTAAATAATTGTTTAATTAAGCATATATTTCCTATCATATTTATTTGACAGAAAATATTTATCTTTTGTCATAGCGACAAAGCCACTTAAATGAATTTTCAAAGACGAGAAAGAACGTTTCTAGCAAACAAAAGAGCCTATAAATTTCAATAAATTAAAACCGAATTAACGCTATTCAAATCGTCTTACTTAATTTTCTTATCTTGTTCAGCTTTTATGAATATTTATTGGACACATTCACTTCTGTCTATAAATTGGGGATTGTTCAAAATAAAATTTGAGAAACTTGAGAGCGCTAATCAGCCAGAACAAATGAATAAATTAATGCAGTATTTTTAAAAGCATTCTTTGAAAGAGTATGTTGATTTAATAACTTTAAAACTTTTATCATAGTTAATTATACAGACATTAAAATTATGCATAAAAGTTGCTCGTGATAATGAAATAATATATTGTGATTACATATTGTTTGTAGTAAAGCCTTCAGAATTACAGATATTCGAACGAATAACATATCTAAACAAAATTAGGTATTTAAACAGATTGAAATTTTGGGAGTAAGTGCGAAATATTTTTAACCCAGGAATTAAACCCAGATCATCCAGCTTAAAAATATTATTGGCCTCTTTATTGTTATTATTATTATTTAAATCTTCGTAAAATGTACTTTATTTCCGTTCTATTAGATTTAAAAATTGTTTATTCTGATATCGATATAAACAAAATGAAAAGAGAAATTTTGCTCAGAGCAATTTTGTTCTACTAAATCGATACAAATAAGCAGTTGAAGAATACAATTACATAAAATTGTGTATAATGTAACAGTTCATAAAAAGTTACATATTCAAAAATTTTATTCAAAACTTATTTTCTTAAAAATTTGCACACATATATATAATAAAATGTATAAAACCTACATTATTAAAATTTTTTAAAAATGTTAAATGTTGGGTTTATAAAAATTAAAACGTCTTGTAATAATGACGTTGAATCTCCTGATCTCAAGATTTACTAATTATGTGTGCACTATGGGATAAATAAATAAGATTTTGACATTGCTTTGTGGCCTATAACTGCTATGGTTGTCTCCTCGATTGATCCATTACACGTATAAACAAAGACAATACGGAATATTTTTCTATTGCACATATCCATTACATATTTTATTACACCAAAAAGGGACGACACGCCATCCATGTCCGTAACCGGATTCTAACCAGGACCTGTGGGTGTGGCAGCAGCTACCGCTGCTGACCACGCCACGGTAGCGACAATAAATAAGATCCGGCATTCATCAATATAAAGCAAAATGTTGATGTTGGTGTTGATGAGGTGACATCCAACAGGTTTGGCCTATTATTCAGTTATATACTATTTTTGTTGATATGTTTCTAAGCATTAAAGTTAAATGTATGAAATTTTGACATACATTGTTACCAATTTAGTAATTTAATTAAAGTGTTTTATATGTCATTTCATTTGATGCATTATGAATGAATATTCAAATTACTTTCTAAACTCAAAATGAAATTTAATGAGTCATTTCAGTTATTAAAATAATTCGATTTAGTTGCAGATATTATTCTCTCATACTCCTAATAGCTTAAATTAAAGCTTATTTCAGGCCTAAGGGTACTACACTGGCGATTAATTATTCCTTGAAATAGTGGTATATGCATTCTTCCAGGATAATTTATACTTTAAGCAAATATAAAACATGTACTGTTGAACATCTTAATGACATATGAATTCCTGTCTGAATTATTCTCATCTGAACTACGCATTTTTCAAGTACAGAGAAATAATTTTCGTATTAATAAGTCTTTTACAGAAGTAGTATGCATTAATTATTTGAAATCTAAAGATAATAAATAAGTATTTTGTTATCGACATATATTATTAACCATGTTATGGAAATCTGAGTACATATATAATGGAATATTTTTATTACATCTTAATCAGCTATTGAAATGAAAATGAAACATCTAGAAAATTCTTTCGAAGAAACAGGTGTTATTAAATAATTGTTTAATTATGCTTATTATCCATCATATTTATATGACAGAAAATGATCCATCTTTTGTCATCAAGACAAAGCCATTTAAACGAATTTTTAAAGACGAGAAGGAACATCTTTTCTGAACAAAAGTACCCATAAATTCCAATAAGTGAAAAGTGAATTAACGCTATTCAAATCTGCTTACTTAATCTTCTTATCATGTTCTGCTTTAATGAATATTTATTGACACATTCACTTCTGTCTATCCATTGGGAATTGTTGAAAATAAAGAGTGAGAAAGTTGAGAGCGCTAATCAGCTAGAACAAATGAATAAATTAATACTATATTTTTAAAGATATTCTTTGAAATAATGGATTGATTTAATAACTTAAAAACTTTTATCACAGCTAATTAGACATACATTAAAAATATGCATAAAAAGTTGCTCGTAATAGTGAAATAATAAATTGTGGTTCTATATTGTCTATACTAAAGCTTTCAGAATACTAGATATTGAAAGGAATATATCTAAGCAAAATTTCTCGTAACAGTGGAATAATGAATTGGGATTTTATATTGCCTGTACTAAATACTTCTTAATACACGATATTAAAATAAATATATCTATGCAAAATTAGGTAAATATTATTAAATCGGTTTGAAATTTTGGGACTGAGCGGATAAAAGTTTTAAACTCAGGAATTCATCCCAGGTTTTTAGCTTATAAATATTATGCCCTTCTTTATTATTTTAGTAGTAGTAGTATATTTAAATTATAAAAATCTTCGTATAATGTATTTTATTTTTGTTACAAATGCTTTAACTTTAGAATTTATATAATAAAGAAAGAACTGATTTTAAATAACGTTGCCATTGAAAAGTTCATTTTTACTAAAAATCATTCAACCTACAATGCTCATATGATCGCTAAGGCTAAATTATATTTTTAATCATTATATTGATATATATATATATACATATATATCAAATCTTTTTTTAGATTATTGCAGCATTAAAATGCCGCTCCTAAAAAGTAGAAAGATTTCGTGAAATTTCAATGGAAAATAAAAGATTGTTACACAGTTTTTATTAAGAAATATACTTAACATTTTCAGACCTGATGTATTCTATAGTATACATATCACACACATATATATATCGTTAAAAAAGAGAGATTGGTGTGAATAGAGACTGACAAGTAGCTGAACTAAGCAAAATAGAAATTTTTTCTTATAGCCCTTTTTTTACGGGCTACATACTATATAAAAAAAGCTTGCAGCAGAAATGTACAAAATGTGCAAACATGATATTGAAAATAATTTTTGTGTGCATTAGAATACCATTTGTAGAGTCCATTGGTAATAAACAAGTAATAAATACATATTTATTTATTTTATATTTTGCAGATTGTTAGTGCGCAATGAAAAAAAGTGAAATAAAATTTTAAGAAATACATAAACTGTAAAAAAAATGTTTTTGAATCCCGACCTATCATCAAATTTTGTGTACAACAGAAACAATAATTTTTTGCTCGGTTCAATCTTTCTTATTTATCAGTTTATTAATATAAATCCTTCACTGAAAATTGAAAAAGTACTTAAAAATCCATGGTGTCTTAAGAGGTTAAGAAGAGAGTGACTTAAAATTTCTAATCGACAAATTTAAAAATATTGAAATTGTAATATATCTGGCATTTTTTTAATCTGTGCTTTCTATATTTTCCTTAATTTTTCTGTTTTAAAAAAATTAGACAATGGATGTAGGAAGTCATAAAAATAACTCGAAATAATATTTACAATGTTTATCAATCTGCTTTCTTATAATATATGCATATTCTTAAATAATTAAGAATAAAAAAAACTATCAGCATTTAAACTACTATAAAAATTTAAAACAATATCTTAAATACTAATATCGCACCAATATCTAACATCGTGCATTTATGATTTTAATTAAATTTAAATTTCTGGGATATTTTGACAAACATTTACATTAATAATAATATCAACATATTTGATGTACAGGGGTTGGACAAAAATATGGAAACACCTTAAAAAAACACGTTTCCTTGCCTAGTATTGTGTACGGTACCCGTTGTTATTCAAAACAGCTTACAGTCTTCTCGGAATGGATAAATACAGTTTCTGTATGTTTGCGAAGGGAATATTGTACCACTATTCCTGCAAAACGGTAGCAAGTTCAGATAACGATGTTGACGGTGGATAGCGAGAACGCACTTTCCGCTTCAATGTAGACCACAAAGGTTCGATAATATTCAAGTCTGATGATTTTGGTGGCCTGGGGAAATTCGAAAATTCATCCTCGTGCTCAGAAAACCAGTCCATGACAATGTGAGCTGTGTGAACGGGGACGTTGTCTTCTTGGAAGATACCATCATCATTGGGGAACAAAGCTTGTACCACTGGATGGACTTGAACGGCCAAAATGTTCACATAAGTCTCAGCAGTAATACGCCCTTACAGAGTTATCACGGGGCCAGAAGAGAACCACGATATGGCTGCCCAAACCATAACCGAACCCCCGCCATGTTTCACTCTTGGCAACAAGCAGTCTGTATTATAGGCTTGAGATGGCGTTCTTCAGACGTAAACTCGGCCAGAAATGGGGAACAATGTGAAAGAAGACTCATCAGACCATATTACACTCTTCCACTGCTCTATAGTCCAGGCTTTATGACTTAAACACCACTTTTTCCTGTTACAGACATTAGCATTACTGATGGATGGCTTTTCAATTGCAACACGGCCAGCAATTCCCTGTTTATGAAGCTCCCTTCTAATTGTTTTGGTACTCACAGGATTTGGTAACACGACATTCATTTCAGCAGTAACTTTTGCAGCTGTGTACTGCTTATTTTTCGCGATAATACTCCTTAATGATCGTCTGTCACGATCACTCAGCACACACTTTCGTTCGCGCTGTGATCTAGCGAATGATGTTTTTTCCGCATTTCGAATATGCGGAATAAATCTTCGACACAGTATCTCTTGAAACACTAAAAACCTCGGCTACCTTGCTTACGGAAGCACCTATTGTACGCGCGCCAACAATTTGTCCACGTTCGAAGTCTTTTAACTCTGACATAATGCAATGATAATCTCACATAACAGTGCTCCAACAACGACTGAACGGTGCAGCGATTTTACGAAGGTGTATAGGTGGCGTCAGTAGGCGAAAACTCCAGTGCCATCAACATAGTTCATTATAATCAATCTTTCTTTTCAAACATGAATTTCAAAAGGTGTTTCCATATTTTTGTCCAACCCCTGTATATATATATAACATATGTAATAATACTTAATATGAAAAAAGGAAATTGCATAAGTAGATGTGAGATTCCGCTTTGGACAAGATATCATGTTACGGGGTTTTCTTATGCGTTTTGGTAACACTCTAAAATATCTTACACTGTTAAAAAAAAAAAAAAACCGTTAAACTGTTAAAATTCACGGCAAAACTGCTGGCAGCAATGTTGCCAGGAGTTTTTACCGTAACAATTGCAGTAAAATGAGACGCACATATTTTTTTTTTATTGCATCTAATTTTACTGCATTTTTTACGGTAAAAACTGCTCGGAACACTGCTGCCAACAGTTTTCCGTAATTTTTTTTTTTTTTTTTTTTTTTTTTTTTTTTTTTTTTTTTTTTTTTTTTTTTTACAGTGTACACGTTTTCTTAATTTAACTATATAAATCATAGCTTAAACAAAACAGAAATGAAAATAAAGTTTTTTGAGAGTAATAATCCCTAGCCTTTCAGCAAATTATAACATCTTCAGCCCCGAGGTATAAAATAGGATACACATCTTTAGAATTTTTTTCACGTATATAAATCATCTAAAAAGAAAGAAATTGATGCAAATAGAACCCAGGTGATAGCAGAATAAATAAAACAGCAAATATTTCTTTCTCATAGCAAATTTTTTAGTGAGATATGTATTATACTGAAATCGTTTGATGCAAAAATGTGCAAAATGTAAAACAATTAAAACATAAGTAAGTTACTGTGTGTTAAGATAGCGTATGTAAGAGTCCAATAAAAATAAAACAAAATACTAAATGCGTATTTTTTAATTTTTTTCATTATTTTTGCAATGCAAAAAAATAGAAAATAAAATAGAAAATCTTAAGTTTGTGTGCAAAATATGATTTTCAATTGCTTTTTTCGCTTTTCAATCTTTCAGTTATCAATTTGTTAATAAAAATACATTACTGAAATTTCAATAGTTCAAATAATTCTTGGGCTCTGTTAAGGGGAAATGATGACTAGATCCTGCTTTTTTAAGTCAGTTAGTGTTCGGAAGGGGGATTTTTACAGTACTTTCGAATGAGCCCACGAAATTTATTTTTTGTTTCCGTTGCTGTTAGATGCCTGTTATTTTTTCATTGTTTTAAATTACTCTGTGGTATTAACTATGGTGTCAATCCTTTTCATAAAATTATTTCAATGAGAGATTGAGAGATTAAATCGCGATTTAAAAAACTTTTTTTAAAAATTATTGACTAAAATTTTAACGTTTGTCTATTAAGTGATTATAATATACAAATAAATAATTAAAAATTAGTTTTTAGGAATATTTTTACTTAAAATATATTTATATCTCTGTGCCGAAGTAAAATCATAGTTTCATAAGATTATAATTATTACACAAGCCTATAATAAATGAGAAACAGTGACGCAAATCGCAAAATGTATGAATTTCCGAAAATCCATATACTGACGATTTAAGAAAAAAGTCTACTGTCTATCCAAGGGATCGACAAAATTATAGAAAATGAGCGTCGTAAAAGAATATAGTTTGAGCCCCAATTAGTGCATAATACAACTTTAGATAATAAAGGACCTCTGCTCCCTATGATCTACGTTCACCGTACATCGCTCAAACACCACAAAAAATCGCTAATATGATATGCTTTATAAATATAAAGAAGATCAAATAATAATTAAACAGCTAGTGGTGATCTTATGTAATCTTCCTTTCTTTCATTTTACTTTGGCTAGGGGATTTTAAAGCCGGATCAACTGCTCTCGAGATAGCTAATGACTGTTTCCGTAATTAACTAAATGAGATCGATCCAACATTTGAAAATTCGCTCTTATAAAATGGCTAAGTAAGGGATTTTATAAACATGCTTTAAAAAACTACTTAACTTTTTTTTTAAAATAAGATATTTTAAGTTTATCGGTTTAAATATTATGTAATTTTCATATTTTTTAAAAATCTTTTAATGTTTGCTGAAAACAGTTTAAAGTATATAAATTACAAACCAAAGCAGCCTGTCAAAACAGCTGCATGTTGCTGGGTGTTTTAAGCGTTTTTAAAAAGAAATAGTTTAAAAAGAAGTTAAAGTCTAGAATGTAAAAATTTTCAACAGACAATAATAAAAGTTACGATTAAATACAGTACAGCATTCTGAAGAAGAAGATTTTGAATGACAACAGGGCTTCTGATTGTCTAGAATAATATCAAAAGTATCGGAAAAATGCGATTGGATCAATTTAACTGAAAAATATTAACAAAAAACACGACTATAAAAATTTTTTTTATGAAAGTGTTTTATCGTATTTTGACATGTTACATAATTTTAAATTTGAACATAATTAAGAACCATAAATTCGTTTAAATACGAAGTAAAACATAACCTTTACTTTAAAATATTACTGTTTTTTAAATATTAAAATGTCAATATTTGTTGAATTTATATTTTTGTAATTATCTATTAAGAAGTAAATAATAACTTTGGCATGGCTAAGATGTTTAAGTTATTTTTGGTTTTCCTATCATATGTTACACTACTTAAAAACAATTTTCGTGTATACAAATACTCCAATACACATATACTACTGTATAATTTGCCATCTTACCCCAAGATTGTGGTATGATTCTGAAATACGAATGTTTACTATCCTAAACTTATATATATACTAGCGGCACCCGTCGAAAAGAGATACTGAGCGAAATAAACAATTACCAACTCTTAAAATAGGGATAACATAACGTTCCGTGATAAAGATACACAAATTTCAGAAAATAACAAAAAAAAAAGGGAAAATAATTCATAAAGTATTATGTTGTGCTTATCTTCAGCTACAAATCTTTTTAATGTGGTTTCTAGAGCCCTAAACATTATTTAAAAGCCAAATTATTCAGGAAGTTAACATAATATAATACCTCAGAAAATGAATTCAAAAATATCTGCATAGTTTATTTTTTCTTTCTTTAAACATCACTTGATAACTGTACAATAATTATAATATCAACAAAACATTTTAATTATAATAGAAACAGGGAGTATTAAACTGCATAACCAACCCACAACACATTTACAGCATTTGCAATAAATTCAATTTATTTATTCGTTTGTAGCCTCCATGAACTTGTCAAAATTAATTTTATTGTCATGACAACGAAGAGAAAAATGATATCTTTGTTATTAAAAAGAATAAAAATTTTGTGTTTGTTATTAATATGTAGAAAACGTTTTATTTATTTTTATTTTAAATAATAACTTAATGCAACGAAATGATTTTAATTAATATTTGATATTATGTAAAATAGAAATATCGTAATACCGGCATATCACAGGTTTTATTCTTTTTTTTCTAATATGACATCATTTACACCTTCAGAAATACGCATCTTTTCTGAAATAAAAGCGTGATTTTCGCAGTTATTTAAAAATTCTTTAGTTTCATAAAATATTTATTATAATTAAATGAAAATGGCGCAATTTATACAAATATTTTCGTTTGCGCATACCAAGGACCTTTAAATAAATAGAAGAAGTTCTGCTTATTTAAATGCAGGAATAAAAGTCACTGAACATGACATCATCACTGGCACAGCTATAACAATATATATTATATTTATAGAACAAATTTATCTGGTCTCTGAATGATGACATTATCTCCATCGAAAAAATTTCGCTCTTTAGATATCATATTTTATTAAAGTTTATTTTCTATTGTTTTATTTACGTAAAACTTTATAATATTACTCAGCAAATAATCTGTGTATTGTACCGCGATTAGTGAATAATTATGCACAATTAATTTATTAGGATTGAATTTTACGAAAACCATTATTTTTTTTTTCTTTGAAATGCGATGACACATTCACCAATGAGATCGAGATCCTGATTGGTGGAAAGCAATAAAGCAAAAGAAATTTTTATTATAGAGAGAAAAGTTTGACCTCTTGCCACTGTTTTGAAGAAATGTCACGAAAAAGCTTTTAAAATTAAAAATAAAATATAAAAATTGAAATAATTAAAAATTAACCGGAATGGGCACATCTACACATGAACAGTTTTCATTTTAAAAAATAATTATTAAAATCGGGCCAGTAGAAAGCTCAGGGCTGATGACTAAAAAAACAGCCAGGTGTTTTAAATATATAGATATTTATTTACATTTCTAAATTGAAATATATTTTTAAACCATACCAAAGTATTATTTTAGCAATAAATTAATAAACAACCAATTAAAAATCTCACGATTAATTTAAAAAAATGAATCAAAAACTACTGCATCTTAACCAAATCTACTTTAATAAAAGAACAGGAAAAAATATTGAAAGAAAACGTCAAGTACAACCAACAGTCACAAAATTCAAACTGAAACTTACTTAAATGCATAACACTTTTTTATATGTTTTATGGGAGCCAATTACGTGGAGAAAAGACTTCCATATTTTATGCATTTTTTTATCTCCTTCTCTCATTTTTAAAGCCTCAAGGCTACAACATATTACAGGATAAATGCGCTACTTTTCTTTTTATAAATCCCATAAGGCAATACTATTGACTACACATTTTTCAAAATCCGATGTAAAAATTTCGAAGCTCAAATAATTTTGAAGGTAAATTTGAGGAATAAAACACAGATTCTACAAGAAAAAAGAATTTAAGTGCTGATTTACTAAAGATTTGGGTGTATTCCTCTGACAGTATTTTTAGAAAAAGTTTTCTGAAGCGTGGTTATTTCGCTTCTTTTCTATATAATGCAATTTGTATTTTTTGTAAATATTTTTAAATGCATGAAAGTGTTATATACCAATAACAATAAACTCTACATAGGGTGCCCAGTAAATAAGACTCTCATTTCAAAATTTAATTTCTTAAAAACAAAGCTCGATAGAATCAAGCGGTAAGCTGTTTTTTTATTAGGTATTATGTAAAAATCTTATCCAGAAGTTTCGAACACACACTGTTAAAAATAAATCTGTGAATTCACGGTAAAACTACTGGCAGCAAAGTAGCCGAACTGTTACCGGTCCGTTAGTAGATTTTCCGTTGTGGGACATACAAGAAAAGAAAACTTCGTTTGAAGAAGAGGTAACTTTCTGTTACAAAGTTTGATTTTTAATGAAAATAATTTAATATAATTTTTAAAATTAATAAATCGATTAATCGTCAAAGAATTTTAAATTACAAAGTAATTTTAAGCTGCTATGTTATTTTACTTTATTATTATTTTTGCATAATTTAGTTCCGCCGTTCTGAGCATCGAACTCGGGACCTTTTGATAGCGGAATAAACCCTTACTAACCGATCCAAAACTGTTGATGTCGGATTGTACAAAGTATGTCTTTTATGAGTAAGTGGGAAAATCTGTTGCGCTTTTTAAAGATTTCCTTTCAAATATGTTCCTTAGAATAATTGTAAACGGTTTATTTTATTTTATTTTGGATTGATGCATAATGCTTGTTATTTTTTAAAATCAGTTTTAATTTTTTAAATAGTTTAAACTAAAAAAAAATCACTGTTTTTTTTTTTTTTTTTTTTTTTTTTTTTTTTTTTTTGAATGAATGAATGAATGAAAAAAAACTTTTTATTAACATTTTTTTTTTTTTTTACAAAAATAATGTTATAGATAATTTTTTTAAATTGTTGTATACTATTTATTTATTTATTTTTGGCTAATTAATTAAAAGATTTTTAATAAGAAATAAGAGAAAAATAAACAGAAAAAATATAATTTTAAAGGGATTTTTTATGTTTTCATTATTTCATGGCGCCAGTGGCATACGAACCCACAATCTGCGCTCGCAGGCTATTGGCGGTGTGATGTCTAGACCATTCGGCCACGGAGTCCCCCACAGAACGAAATTATTGACAGAAGTGTCTCCGTTTTTTCTTTTTATTTCCATCCGTTTCATTATTTTCAGGAAATATGGTGGGATTTCCTGATTTGTAACGGACAATGCCCTTTTGTTGTGAAAAGGGACGTTTTCTGTGACATTCAGGAAAAAATAATATTCGTTAATTTCAGAATTTTTTTAACAGTGCAGAATATTTTGAAAAGATTTTGTTCTCATTGTAAAGAATGCTTGATTTGACTTTTACTTGCTTTAGATTGTTTGCAGAGAACGAGATTTTCGGCTTATAGTGCCCTATTTTAATGAATTTTGGAATACAATTTCTCAATATAATCAAAATTGCAAAAGTTTAGTTAAAAAAACTGTTAAAATATCGCAATGTAAGCCGAAACACTCATTATCTGCAAGCAATCTAAAGCAAGAAAAAAGTCAAATCAAGCAGTCTTGGCAGATTCAGATTCAGCCAGGTGGGGAGGCCTACTAATTGGTTTGAGCTCAACAAGCCCCACCTAGCAATGTTTATTTAAAAAAAAAATACAGAACAGTTATACAGTAAATAAAGGTAGGTAACAAAAAATAATTGAGATAATGAAACAATGAAATAACTATAGGTAACAAAACAGTCTTGACAATCAGAACACAAACTTTTCAAGATATTTACCGATCGAAACTTCTATATAACATTTTTACAGCTTTCTTAATAAACAAATCGTTTGCCGCATAATTATATCGGCCTTTGTTTCTGAGAAATTTAATTTTGAAAAATATAAATGCCTATTTTGTAATTCGTGCAACAAAAACACTGCATGTTCTCTTAAAAATGAAAAAAAGAGAAAAAAATGAAATTAAAATTCTTATTATATTTATAAAATATCGTCTGTTATAAAATCTGGTGAATTTCGATTTCATTTCGATTAATAATTTGGATAATTGAGCTTTATTTTATTTTGTTAATTTTAGCTTATTTACTTGATAGTTAGACTGGCCAATATACGATGCATTTATAAATGTAACTAATTTTGCAGATTTATTATAAATCAATGAAACAGTTTTTTTTTTGTAAAGATTTTCTTTCGTCGAATTTTGACGGGTACCACCTCGTTATACTAAAAGCGAAAAAAAAAATGATTTTTTTAATGTCCGGTAAACGCAGACAATTCATAAAGATCAATATATCACACACTGCAGAAAAAAATATATAAAGGTACTAAACTTTTTATATTAAAAAGAAATTCCTAAACTTTTTATACAAAGGTAACCAGAAAACTTCATGTAATAGAATCGGTTACATGAATTTTTGTTGAAAACGTTACATGAAATGTTTTAGGAAACTCAGTTTCCTTAGACAAAGTTTTGTAACTAACAGATTATTTTTCAGTGTAGTACAATAAAATTAACAATAGAATAATGATATTTTTATACGTTTATTTTTTATAATATACAGAAAAATTTTTTATGATTAAAATGACTAAGAACTTAAAAAAAAATTCATATTAGTATTCAATCGATTTATTCTTCTTAAGACATTTATATATTGTGTTATTAATGTTCCTAATGCACTGTAAACTAGTCGTTGGGGGCCACCGTAATACTTACCCATCATGGATATGTATATGAAAATAAAACGTGTGAAAACTATTTATACAATGCATTGCAATTCATAAACAAAATTTAAATATTGTTAATATACATAGTAATGCTATATTAAAGAACTGCTGATGTACAAATTTCGACAAATTATATCAAACGACAAACTACTCAAGTAGTATCAAACTGCGTAAAAGAAACATCCTTATAACTATAAAAATAATAATTCTATTAACTAACAATTAACTGCGTCGGATTAAGCGTCTCATTTCCAATTAAAATATACCTCTGAATTGAAATTTTAATGAAATGCAGGGTCATACAAAATCGAAGAATGTGAAAAACAGGATTACAAATATCTCGGCAACTAATAATCCGATCGATTTCGTTTTATATGCAAAATGTGTGTCATTTTATTACCTTTTACATCCATTCCTTAGAACAAAAAAATTCGAAAATTTTTATATACCTTTCATCAGAACGAATTTTTCGAGAGTCCGAAAAAAATAGTTCCGGATAATCGAGGTTGCTGATATTAAATAGGCTTCATTCCATTCTTACATACTAACTACATACAAAATTTCAAGTCTCTATCTCAATTTGTTCGGGAGATAGAGCGTTTACAGGCAGACAGACTGACAGACAGACGGACGGCAAAATTTTTTTTCTAAAAATATATTTTTCGGAATCTCCACTATCTAAAACTTGTAAATCCGTCAAAAATTTTTTTTTTCGATTTTCAAAACGATTGCAAGACTTACCCTATACTACGTATGATGGGTAAGTAAAAAATCTGATTTATATTTAGATTTATTACAAAAAAATTTTTTTCGGTCATTGCTAGCTTAAATCATGACAGGAGATGATTAAAGGTTGGAAGAAATAGGAGTCGTTACATTATAATGAGTTGATTATTCTCTAAAAAAGCTAAGACTTTCAAAAACATAAATGTTTTTTTAATGACTGAGAACAAGGTTTTTTAAACAGGAATTCATATCTGTTGGACGATAGAATTAACTTATTAAATTAAGGGCAGTTGCTTTTGAAATGAAAAGAACTTAAACATGAAAAGTGCAATATCGTAGATTATCAAAAATAATTTACTTATACTTATTTTCATTGCAAAAGAGAGATACTTACTATTATTGTTACTACTACTTAGGGGGATCTTTGAGAATTAAAATAAAATCAAAGGGGACAAGTCAATGTATTATTTTTGATACAATAAACCTCAATAAAATTTGTATCGAAACTCAAGCCAATTTCTGATGAAATTCATGCAAATTTCAAGCAACTAAACAAGCTGTAATTACAGAGTAAATTAAAAAATATATCTAAATGCTATTTGTATGCATTTATTTTGTATTTTCAAGCGAAAATACCCTAAACTGTTTATGGTAATATACATAGAAATGTTCTGCTTTTATAACTGTTTTACAGTATCGTCTCCTATAATAATAATACCCACTTTAAAAAATCCTTTAAATTTACGGCAAAAAATTGCTGCAACATTGCTGCCAGCAATATTTTCGTAAATCTATTTTTTTTTCAGTGGATGCTATATCATAAAAAATTACGTTTTTAGCATAAAATTTAAATACTTTTTAATTTTCCCATATCGTATACTTCAATGACAACAGTTTCAAAGAGATACCTATTTTTTATTATGTAAGCTTGTGGTTGAAATTCTGGAAATCTTCCAATCCAATTACGCTGCTATACGATCTGTCCTATTTATCACAATATATTTCTCTGGATAAAATTTAAATTCTTTTTTGATCTATTCAGAATATCTATATTATAATTTCCAAACTTATGTGTGCGTAGAGCATACGCCATTTTTTCAAATGGCAATTTTGGTTTTGCCATTTTTGCTAATGCAAATTTTGCACTTCTAAACATCGCACATTTAAAATTTTTACACCATCGTATAGATAAAAAAAATTACTTTTAAATACAATTTGTTTGAAAGCTATATCTCAATTATTTTTGAGACGTTAATTTTTTATTTAGCGCCAATTTTGTAATTTTGGCCACAGAATCACTCCATTTTCTTTTAAAAGTGAAAACAAAAGTAAAAATTAAAATGCATATACTATATTAAATATATCGTATGTTATAAAATTCGGAAATTTTCGATTTTATTTTCTTTTTATTCATCAATTACATGTTTTTTAGTTTAATGCAAAATGTTTTTACAATTGTACAACATATTTCTCTTTACAAAAATGTATTTTAAAGAATATTTGCGTGTCTTTTTTCCGCGTTTATTTAATTCACATCAGAAAACTGAAAGACTGCAATTTTATTTATCCAAAAATAATGATATTTTCTGAATCTTGAGAAAAAAATACAAATAACTAATTTCTGATAAAACATGGAGCTATTATAAACAAACAAGTGAAAATCTTTTGAATCTTCAGATACCCGATTTGTTTTGCCGAGCGTCTTCAATATTGCTTTTTTGCTGCGTTTGTGCATTATTCCATTCCTCATTAATGACATCATATGCATACTTTTATGCAGATGTTGTTTTAGATTAAATTAATAATTTCATCATAATAATTGATCTTTACAATATTTTACAAATTACATATGCAATTAAAATTTAATTTTAATAATTTGGAGAACTGAGTTTTATGGTATTTTGTTAACTTTAGCTTAAAATACTATTTGTTTAAGATTTAGACTGACCAATATACAGTGTATATTTTATTGTAACTAATTTTGTAGATTTATTAAAAATAAATAAAAATACTCCTTTTTTAACAAGTTCTCCCCCTCGTTCCTTTAAAAATGATAACACTTTTTTACGTTTAAAATTAATATAAATTAATATTACTACTCCGCAGAAGAAAATTAAAAATTTGCATTTGGTTTTAAACATTAGATTTTACTTAAAATCGACAATAAGTAAAAGTAAAAGGTAGATAGGAACCTAAAATGGATATTAAACATATAAATTACACATTAGTACTAATCTAGGAAAATTTCAATATCCGTCGGTAAGCAAATGCATAAATATTTCATATCCACTGTAATATTTAACTTGAATAAATTGGAAAACAGCTATGAAAAATATTTATTAGGTTGTAACAAAAGTTTTGCGCCAAACCATCACGGTGTCGTTATATGATACAAAAGTAGTATCTTAAACTGTACACATGATTCTGGGATATTCTGCGGCTGACTTTTTGTCAAAAGAACGAGAAGTAAGGAATGGTTGCATTCTGTTAGCGTGATAGTTCCATGGTTCCATTGTGATAGTTCCATTTGGAATACATTGCACTTAATGATAACGACTTTTTTTTTTACTTTCTTCTATCTTTACAAATCTTGTTTCAAATGCGATAAATTGCTTGACAAAATATGAGCAAATACGCCAACGCTGACTGTTAGCGCAGACTATATTTCTTGTAGCAAGAACAATTCGTTAAAAAATGATATTTGAAAAATAGATATTTTCATGTGTATTTTTAAATTTACTTTTTTAAATGTTCTTCGATAACCATTTAAAACAATCCACATTAATTTCCAGCTATTTTCTACCAGAATTCTCCATGCCATCCCTAAAAAGAATAATGGTGCACTGTAAAGAAATCCGTTGAATTTATGGCAAAAACTGTAGGCAGCGATGTTAGCAGCAGCTTTTGCCGTAAGAATTACAGTAAAATTAGATGTAAACTTTTTTGTTACATCTAAATTCCCTGTATTTTTTTAAACTGCTGGCAACATTGCTGCCAGCAGTTTTTGTTGTTAATTTTGCGAATCTATTGAATTGAATATAAAGCTATGATACAAATAATATAGGAGGAGCCCAGAAGCCAAGGGGTATAAGTGACAAAATTGAAAAAATCGAGTTAAGTGCACAGGGTATCTGAAAATAAGTCTATTTATTTGTAGGTAAAGAGAAATGAGAGATTTTTTAATTATTTACTGAGTTTTAGGGGTCAGTTACTTAACCTCTTTTCCAAATCTATGAAGCGCGTGGAGGCCAAGGGGTATAAGTGCAGTTGTATATGTTTACATCTATACAGCAGAAGCGCCACTAACGACATACAAGGCCATTTGCTTTTTTATACATTAAATAAATGCATTTTAACTGTAAACGAGTAAGAAAAATCCGTCGTTAACCATAGATTATGAAACACTTTCCAACATTCCCTGAAATCTTTAAAAGTCTTCGCTATTTAGGGTAATAAAGTATTACTACCCATAGCCAAATATGTATTCTAATACTTTCGAACAGTCATATATTTTATCTGTCGGTTGATATATACTGTATAATAGGGAAATTTAGTTTAGCTAGAAAACGCGTAACAGTTTGAAATTTCTCTTTCAGCAGTTTATACTAATAGATGGAAACATATTTGTATAATTTTGTTCCTCCTGTACTTTACCTTGAACCTTTATTATAAGCCAGTATTTAGCTAAAATTTAGTTCAAACTAAAACACTCTTAAGACTACTGAAATCACATTTTCAGAAATTATCATCCATATATGAACATGTATAAAATTTTGTGCTTGATCCTGAATAACATTTTATCTATATTTTAAAAGCATTTCATAATAAACTGAATGCAGTTGAGCATAAAAATACATACCGTAATTTCGGGTGTATAAGCCGCAGATCAAACAATTCTTTTTCGACCCAGAATTTTTTAAGAAACAAATATTAGTTAGATTGCCGTAAATATTTGCGTTCAATTACTAAATACGATTTCTGGGTCCAAAAAGAATTGTTTGATCCGCGGCTTATACACACGAAATTACGGTAACTTATTTAAAAGCTATCTTATAGTAAATTACGCTCATGTTCAGTAACCTTTACGAGTTCTTTTGTATTGCCCTGTATATGAACTATATCATTTATTCGTACCATATAATATATAAAAATTTAGTGAAACTTAAAAGCACAAATCATAATTAAAAAGGCATTTCGTCCATCCATCAATCATCATCGATAATATACACTACCTCGAATAAAATATACTATTTGGAAATTTTTTGTGTCCCTATAAATACAGTGTATTTCGTATTATGCGCAAACTTATATTAAGCCTCAGTGACGTATATGAATTTTCTTATACATGAAATTTGTAATATTATTAAAATATGCCACAAACAATTTCCTCTTTACCATTAGGTAATGGCAACCTTTTGTGTGGCCCTATAAATAAATAATAACTTCTCTTTTCACCTCATATTTTACAGAATGTTTATTTTAATGCAATTTGTGAATGCATATAAATTTTAATATGCGACAAGGTGTAACTTCTCTAAAATTAATATGAAACGATTTCTTCAAGACCCGTAATGAAACGGTAAACTTTTGATTGTCCCTGTAAATGAACTAATCGTGTTAGAAACTTCTTTTGCAATAGGTTCGTATTGTAGTAAACGTGAATAATTTCCTAAATTTTCAGGGCAATCCGAATATATTTACGAGAGTTAAGACTCGGACGGACAGACAGAAAAACCAAAATCGTATTCACTTTTCAACTTTGTTGGAAAGTGTTAAAAATTATAAAATTCCAATGTTTCAAAACTTATACTAAATTTTAAAACTTATATTTGAACAAAAGTTTTTTTTTTTAATTCATTTATATCAACATTGTTTATAAATTTTTTGTAAATTCATTTTTTATTTCATAATTTTTCCTTTATAGAACTTTTTTTTAAAAAAAATTGTTCATTCATTTATTTAAAATCAACATGGCTCTTATTTTTCATAAATTTATTATTTTTATTTCACAACTTTTCATTTCTTCTAATCATTCGGCAGTTGTACCCCTTGGCTTCAAGCAGCTTTCATTAGTGCTTGGAAGCCAAAGGGTACAAGTGCCGACTGATGTTAAACATTGCTTAGTTATAAATTTAAAAGAAATTTTACTTCACTTTTTTACTAAGCAATTATTGAAATAAGAGTTTAAAGATCAGTAAGAAATAAGCAAAAGTTTCCTATCTCAATTCATTCAATTACAATTGATGTTTAACTTTTAACTCAAATTACTCGAAATCTAAATTTTGTCACTTGTACCCCTTGGCTTCTGGGGTCCTCATATATAATATTCCTACATTTGGTAAAGAAATAAAAATAAAATATCTCGAAAATTCGTTTGAATAAACAATACGTGTTTTAAATATTTTATTATATAATTGTTCAATTATGCTTATGTAACACATCACGTTTCCTTTGCAGACTATAATCCATCTATTGTGCTCGAGACAAAGCCATTTAAACGAATTTTCAAAGACGAGAAGGAATATTTCTGATAAACAAAAGAACCTATAAATTTCATTAAGTGAAAACTGAATTAACGCTATTCAAATCTTCTTACTCAATTTTCTTATTCTGTTCAGCTTAAATGAATATTTATTGAGACATTCACATTAGTCTATCCTTTGGGATTTGTTGAAAATAAAGAGTGAGAAACTTGAGGGCGCTAATCAGCTAGAACAAATGATTAAATTAATGCGATATTTTTAAAGGCACTATTTATAAAATTCTATAGCTTAAGACTTTAGACTGTGTTATCACCATTCAAGGAGGATATTACAATTATTTCAAAATTAAATTGAATGAAAGTGAATTAGTAGAATATGATTATCAATTGTTTATACAATTTCTTATATAACATTAGCTGTGAAAATGGATAAATCTAAACAAAAGTAGGCTGCAGGTAAAACAATTTGAAAATTTTTAAATGATCACTAATAAAACGGGTACTTAAAATTGAGTACAAAGTACTCAATTTTAAATACTTCAAATACTCAAATATCCTCCGATTCAATTTTTCTCAAAATTGATTTTTTAAAATGTTCTAATTTTTGGTTCCTTGGATATCTTCAAAATTTATTCTTTAGGTAACAATTCCGTGAAATCCCGTTTACAGGAGATTACAAAAAAATGTGTTCTGGCATTTTCTTTCCCGCTCAAAATAATTAACAACATTCATTATGCAAAATTGTAAAAATTATATAATTTTGTAATCGCAAAATAGCAAAATCACTATGAGGTTACGCTAATCAATGCATGTCTATGACAAGTGTATTATTTTAAGCACATTTGAATCTTTTAAAAATAATGTGCATAATTTAATTTTTGCATTTATGAACATATTTATGCTGCCATGAAGGAAATAAAACATTAGAAGATACAAAGTGTCATAAAAAATAAAAAATAAAGGATCTAGTAAATTCATTTAAATAACCAATATGTGTTTCAAATATTTTATTAAATAATTGTTTAATTATGCTTATGTAACACATCACATTTCCTTGACAGAATATAATCCATCTATTGTACTCGATACAATGCCATTTAAAAGAATTTTTCAAAGACGAAAGGAGGTAAACAAAAGAGCCTATAAATTTCAATAAGTGAAAACTGAATTAACCCTATTCAAATCGTCTTACTTAATTTTCTTATCATGGTCAGCTTAAATGAATATTTGTTGATACATTCCCTTCTGTCTATACATTGGAAATTCTTGAAAATAAAGAGTGCGAAAATGGAAAGAACTAAGCTAGAACAAATGAATAAATTAATGCAATATTTTTAAGACACTATTTGTAAAATTCTGCAGCTTAGTAATTTAGTCCATTTTATCACCGTCCTAAGATGATATTACAATTGTTTACCCGTCAGTAGTCGCGTGTCGGTCTTTTTGCCGCCCGTATAACTTATCTTCTCCTAACTATCATATTACAGATACAACGGCGATCTACCATGTAGCTGACTTTCAAGGTTTCATGACCACATTAGTGAAGAAACAGGGCACCTCTGTTTTTCTTTCAGGCATATTTTTAGAAACAAAGTTAAAAATGGCAAAAAAGTCTACGTAAAATCACTAATGACAGTTCAATTTTACTTTTACCAATTACTTCAGATCTCATGAATAAAAAGCATTATTTAAGAGAACTGCAAATTTATATCTTCATTGAAATGTTATTTCGTATATAGGTAAAAAATATTTCTTATTTTGCATATTTGGTATGCGGGGGGCACAGCGGCGAAAAGACCGAGCACGACTAATGACGTTGTCAATAAAGTCGCGACTACTCACGGGTTAAATTAAATTTCTTTTCAAAGTGAAATAATAGAATTTGATTATCTATTATTTACACTAATTCTTATGTAACATTAGCTGTAAAAATGAATAAATCTAAACAAAAGAAGGTTGCAGGTAAAAACAATTTGAAATTTTTTAAATGATTAATGATAAAACGGGTACTGAAAACTGAGTACAAGGCACTCAGTTTTAAATAATTCACATACACAAAATTCCTCTAATCCCAATTTTCTCAAAATTGAGAAAAAAAAAATGTTCTCATTTTTGATTCCTGATATATCTTCAAAATTGAATTTTTGTGCACCGGTCCCTGAAATCCCGTTAAATAAAAATTGTATACTGACATTTATTTACCGCTCAAAAATATTAACAACTTAATTGCATATGCAAAATAGAAAAATCCTTATCAAGGTGAGCTAATCAATGCATGCCTATGACAAGTGTATTATTTCTAATCACATTTTAATATTTTTAAAATAAAGAGAATAGTTTAATATTCGCATTCACGGGCATATTTTATAATGTCATAAAACTTTACAAAGTACAAAGTGTCATAAAAAATGGTCTAGAAAATTTGTTTAAATGAACAATATGTGTTTAAAATATATTATTAAATACATAAAAAAAACATAAAAAATAAAAAAACTTTGCCGGTATATGGAGCTCTAACGGCCAGTCCGCTCAACCGATCGAGGTGAAATTTCAGATATAGATATTCAGAGGTATGAGCTCGAGATTCTGTGAACGACAACAAAATGGCGCTCACAGTTACGGTTATAGTTACAGAAATTCAAAAATTTCCAATGGCAACACCCATTTTTTTCGTCGCAAAATGCTCAGCGCATGCGAAAACCCTAAAACCCTAGGTCAGTGCGCCCGTCAATGGAGATGCCACCATACACCAACACTCCTCCACCACCAAATCTGACACTTTCGTGCACGAACGCAGGATTATTCCTATTGCCACGGTCCCTCCAGATGAAAATACGCCTATTATCCGGATGCACAGAAAAACGGGACTCGTCAGAAAACAGAATATTGCTCCATTCATTTCTCCTCCAGTTGACATGCTCGGTTGCCCACTCCCTGCGGTCGCGACGATGCCTTGATGTTAATCTAACACATGCCATCGGTCGGCGAGCATACAGACCTACAGTATGGAGCCGGTTTCGGACAGTCTGAGTTGAAATCGTGGTGCCTGTAGCCGAGTGAAGGTGTTGTTTGAGAAGAGTAGCGTTCATGTTTCGGTGTCTAAGAGCTGTTAACGCTAAATAATCTTCATTGGGCGTTGTTGCCCGTCTACGACCTTGCCCTGGTCTTCGGCCTGCACATCCACTCTCCAAAAAACGGTTCCAGATCCTGGAAATGACACTTTGTGACACTCCAATGGCTTGCGCTACTTCGGCTTGCGTTTGGCTCCCTTCTAACCTACCAACAATTCTCCAAGCTTCTGAATCTGTCAAATGACTTCGCTGAGACATCGTACGCATCGAAACAAAGCATTCACTTAATGCCGATCATCCTTGTCTTCATTCTCTTTTATCCAGTTGAAAGTCAAATTTCATTCGCTGCCGCTGAAGCGACTTTTTTGACGTTGAACTCAAAATTTGCATACTCCACAGTTTGAAAACCAGAAAAATTTGCATTTGTGATTCTCTTCTTCTATTTTCGGCAAAAAAATTTCGTTTATATCTTTATTTTATATAAAACTTCAAATATCCTTTAATTGTTTTGAGCAGTGTAGTTTAATAGTTTATTAATTACGGGAAATTTATAGAAAATAGCACCAGTTGTGTAACATTTTTTTGTTGCAATTTTTATTAAAACCCTTAACTTTTATTACAAACAAAAGGATTTCGCGTTTAAGTATGGATTTTGGCATAATGCCACAAATATCTTCCCTGGAATTTATGGGTTGGATGTACGTTTTACGAAAATCAAAGCCGGCCAAATCAATGCTTTCATGTTGAAGTCTGCTTCAATAGAAATTCATTTTTTTAAAAACTATTCAATCAATTCTTTCAAAATTTCGAATACTTTTAAATCATGTTTAGATAAAAAGCTAAAAAAATTTTCGAGTGAAAATACCAAAAAATCGGCGAGAAATAAAATATTAATTTTCACAATCGCTTATATATCATTATCCAATCAACCACTCAACCGATCTTTTCTAGATAGTTAGATAAGGTTCAGACATACATTTTTTAAAAAAAAGCAAGTCGATAGTGCAAAAACTTTGGGAAATATAAAATATTTACTGTAAATTTTTGAAGAAAAACGAAGTTTCGAAGAAAAACATTTAAAAATCGAAGAAATCAAAAATAAAAAAAAAATTACACTGACATTAACAGAACAGAATGAGGATTCAGAATCTGGCGTTGTTTCTTGTTAGAGTTTCATAGAACTGCCAGAATTGGAATTCAAAAACGCATTTCGAAAAAATTGCGAAAAAAACCGCTGAAAATCGAAATTTCGTAATAATATCAAAAAAATCGCAAATAATAAAAAAAAAATAGACAGTTAGTGCAAGAAAAAAACGACGTATCCGAAAATCTAATTCTTTTGTTGTTGGTGTGTTTATAACTGCACCGATGGCAATTTAAAAATGAGAAAACAGAGGGAGAAATTTTCTACCTCAGTCGATCTTCTTCGCATCGCCATTTCCGCCCAAATTGCAAACATGCAGGGGCAAATCACTTAAAATTGTAACGTGTCTGATTAGTTTTTAATTAATAATTAACCAACTAATTGGAATTTCGGGATGTGCATGGGCAACTCATGATCCCCGGATTTTTTTCTTTCAATTCAAAAGAAACGCGACGTTTCTCCGTTTCCGGGTTCGGAAGAGATAGCGTCACATACATACATACAACATACGGTCGAATTTTAATAGTATAGACTAGCGAGCTACGCCCGCTAGCTGGGCCACTTTTTCCAAACGAACCTCGATATTAAGCAGTATATAATAAGCAAAAAAAATATTTAATAAGCAAGTCTTGGAGTTCGAATCCTCAAGCACAAAAAAAGTAAATTAAAGAGCTATGGTTGTTAAGCGCCCATTATCCCGTTAAAAATATGTGATTTCGCACAGTGGGAGCTACGTGCCCATCGTGCAAAGGCGGCCCACCGGCCTAACACCCACCGGCGCTACGCGCCATGGTCGCCATCGTCCCGTTAAAAATATTTGGTTTTGCACGGTTGGCGCTGCGCGCCCATAAGACATTTTCTTGTATTTTTTGGTTCATCAGAAGCAGACTTTTACGCAGATTCTGAATATGTAATCAGTTTTATCTACTTTAAAAACTGTCTGTATGATGGTTTAAGAAATAACGCGCAAAAAAAGTCTCGGTATTAAAAACTGCAAAAGACTGCTATTAAAAAAAATAAGTAATTTCATTAATATCACAAACAACATAACTAACAAATAATTTTGGCAGCTCTTTTTCCGTTTGTACTAACAAAAATTAGTGTTAATCGCGTAAATCTTAGGTTACACAATATTCGTGTATGCTACCAAAAAAAAAAGTATGAAAACCGTGTTTAACATTTTTTACCAATTAGTTCTTTTTCAAAGAACCGAAACGAAAGAAAAAGTCGTTTTCCCGGGAGAAAAAAGAGGTTTTCGGCTGCTTCTTCTTTTAGCCAAAGGGGAAAAGTTCAGGTCGTTCACCGCAAGGTGGCGCAGTGTTCTGCCTCAGAGCTCTGTTTGGGAAATTAGACGTTTTCCGTTCCGATTCCCGACCGGTTTTTAATTCATAACTTTTTTAATTTTGGTCCTACGGTCTCGAAAATGCCCGAAATGACTTTCCCGGAATTTTTCGAATCGAAAGACACCTCTCGCGACTTCCAACTCGCCCGCGTTGCGAACTGTAATCGGCTTCAAGCAGACAGACAGACGGACAGACAGAGGCGCACGGATTTTATTAGTATAGATAATTGATCCATAACTTAATTGAATCATTTTAAATTTTATGAAATTCTGATGCACAGTTTAATGACTGGTAGAATCAAAATTATCCCGTTACATGACAAACAAAGGAAAAAAATAGTTTCAAATGCATTTTCAAGATGTTACAATCTTTTAAACATAATAAAATTGATATGAATTAATGAGATATGTATGAAAATATGCATTCTGTATTATCTGTGGTGCAAAGAATAATTCTGATCCTTTTACAGGTCCCACAAAAATATTTCTTTACATAATTGTAAAGGGGAATATTGTTTGGGGCGCGTTTTAATAATATTAAACATTTTCATATTTTATGAAATTGATGTACGTTACTAAAGTTTTCTATAAGTTGCTTCCTGTACAGTGTAAAAAAAGATCGTATTTACAGGGATATAAAAAAAAAATCGGCTACTGTACGGTATCCGAAGTTCTGTATACTATTACACCATGATCTGAATATTTTTAAAATATCGCTATAGTATGAACGCACTTCATTTGCTACTTTGACATGCAATTTCCGAATTGCTGATTTCTTGGATTTGTTCAAAATTGAATTTTTAGGAAGCATTTGCTAAAACCGCGTTTACAAGAGATTAAATTAAAAAGTTATATTGATATTTATTTTCCGCTTAAAATTATTAACAAGAAAAACTAACTATTATTTAAGGCAAAATAGCAAAATTATAATCAAGATAATCTAATCAAATATATCTATTAGTGGTTTTTCTGATTATATCTCGTGTGCAATTTTATAATTAAGTACCGTGAGAGGTATCATTTTTTTCCTTATGTATTTTAGTCTAAGAAAAGCGATAGTGGACATCCGGGACCCGCGATTGAGGAGGGGGAGGGGAGGGGAAAGAGCTCAAATGGGCAATGGAAAAAATCCCCATTTCTAAATAAAAAAGAAAAAATATAAATAAATATTAATTTTTAAATTTTTTATAGAATGAGAAAAACATTTGTGGCATCCAAGATCAGCGACTGGAGAGGAGGAAGGAAGGGGAAAGGGTTGAAAAAGTCAAGAAAAAATTCCCTTTCACAATAAAAAAGAAAAAAAAATATGTATAAATATTAATGTTTAAAACTTTTATAGTATGAGAAAAACATTTGTGTACATCCGGGACACGCGAATGGGGTGGGGAAAGGGTTAAAAAGGCAAGAAAAAAAATTTTCATTTCAAAATAAAAAAGATGTAAAAATATTAATGTTTGTAACTTTTATAGAATGAATAAAACATTTGTGGAAGTCCGGAATCCGCGACTGGGGATGAGCAGGGGACGGGACAGGGTTGAAAGGTTCAAGAAAAAAAAATTCCGTTTTACAATAAAAAAAACTATGTATAAATATTTATGTTTAAATTTTTATAGAATGAGAAAATTTTTTTTAGCTATCCGGGTCACTTGACTGGGGAGGGGGAGGAGAGGTAAAAGGATTAATAGCGGCAAGAGAAAATTTTTCCATTAATATATATAATATAATAATACAGTCGAACCCCGTTATAGTGAACTCGATTTATAACAAACACCCGGATATAACGAACAAAAATTTGGGTCCCGCCGTTTTCTTGTTGCATTTAATGCTATTTTATCCTTTTATAGCGAACCTTAAAAATATTAAGAATCGGTTATAACGAACGTTTTTTCTAGCCGACCATGAATTTTTTCTCTTTTTATTTTTCTGCTGATGTGAAAAATGTTTTCGACTCTAATTTTATAAGAAAATGTATGCCGGCGAGTAAAGCATGGTGCAAATTAACGATAATTAACGATTTTTTATTAAAGAAAAGTAAGACCTGCATTCTTTCTCTTTTATGATAGCCATGTGTGATCACGCCCCCCCCCCCCCCCCGTCAGTTATTTTCCATTACTTGGAACATAGCAATTCAGTAACGCATTTAAGCTAACTTAACATTAAGCTTAACATTACGCTAAACATAACATTAAACTGACTTAACATTTAAGCTTCCACTAATTTTTTTCTCATTCTATAAAATGTTTAAACGTAATATTTATGCATAAAATTACATATATTTCTTTTTTTTATGGAAAATTTTTCCTTTGCCCCTTTCAACCTTCCTCCTCCTCCTCTCCAGTCGTGGGTCCCAAGGGTCTACAATTATTTTTCTCACTCCATAAAAGTTTTATCTATTAATATTTATGCACATTTTTTCTTTTTTAATGTGAAATGGATTTTTTTTTCTTGCCCCTTTCAATATTCTCCCCTTCCTCTCCCCAGTTGCGGGTCCAAGAGGTCCTCAATTATTTTCTCATTCTATAAATGTTTAAACATTAACATTTATGCATATTTTGTCCATTTTATTGTGAAATGGATTTTTTTCTTGCCCCTTTCAACCCTTTTCCCCCCTCTTCAGTCGCGGGCCCCGGATGTTCACCATCGCTTTTCTTATCTTACAACAGATAAGGAAAAACAAATGAGACCACTCACAATACTTAATTACAAAACTGAACAGGGGCCTGTGGAAAGCTGTAATTAGAAAACCAACTGTATGGCAACTGCATAATTTTTAAACAATTTTAAATCATTTTAAAATAATGTGAATACATTAATATTCGCATTCATTAACACCTTTTATGATGCCATGAATGAAATGAAACATTGCAAAGTACAAAGGGATATTTTTGTTTTGTTTTGATAAGATGTGGTGATTCGAAATTGAGAAAACATAGGCTAATGTTTGATTCAAACACATTCATTTCGGCATGAGTACACAGATTTACTTATTTTTTAGTACAGTAATCCCTTAAAATTCGCGGTTTTAACATTCGTGAGTTTTGATTATTCGCGAAATCAAAAATGTGGAGAATTTCAACATTCGTGAAGACTGAATTTCGTTATTCGCGAAATTTGTTTTATAAAGAATATTTTTCAGAAAGTAAACTCAATTTGTTTTAAAAATTCAGTGAAATACCTGACAGTGGACAGGTTTAGCATACTTTATTACTGTATGGCCAGAGTTGTGAGAACTTCAGTTCTTGTGTTGAGGAAGAAAATACTGATAATTTTTTTTTTTTTTTAATTAATGATAAAAATATTTTCTAAATGTGATTTCAAGTTACAGCTATCCTCTTATCCTAAATGTTCGAAAGATTTCATACATGTTAAATTCAAAATGAATGATTGCCAAGCATCTAGTTTATTTAAGAAAATATATTTAATAACAATGTATTTTTTTTTTTAAAATTTCCACATTTCATTATAAAATTTATACTAAAAATTCGGAAATGTATGAAAACTATGGAAATAAAATTATTCATATTTTTTTAAATAAAATTATTGTTGAATATTTTTTGTCTGTTAGTTACTGAATATAAATAGTATGAATTAAATAAAAGTGTACGTGTATTTAAATTATTATCAAAATATCTGGAAAATGTCTAGAATTATATGCATAAGATACTAGTTCAACTTGATGTTTCCTGCAATTTCAAAATACATGCGCATGTGCATTTCTGGAGTAAACCATATTTTTTTAATCAAAATGCAAAATAACAGAATTCAACACAGGAAAATCGTAACATTGCCACTCAACCGCTGAAATCAGACAAAAGTTTATTTAACTGTAAAATTCTTTTCTTTTCTTTTATTTAATTTATTTTATTTTTTGTAAAATGCCAATCAATTATATGTAGAAAATACTTCAAATTTTACGAAATTTATTTTTCTTTCATTTATATTTAAAGATTGGAGCCCACAAAATGCGCTACATTTCCTTTTTGTAGATTCCCTAAGGCAATTGTACGTCTGGTACATTTTTCAAAAGTCAGTTTAAGAATTTCGAAGTTCAAATAAATTTGAAAATAGACTTGGAGTATCAAACACGGATTCTGGGAAAAGGAATTTAAAATGTGGCTTTTAAATAAGTAGCTTTTTTTCTTTTTGACAGATTTTTTTTAGAGAAATCTTTTCAAAGTGTGGTTGATTCTATTCTTATTTAAGTAGTGCAGTTCACATTTTTTGGTAAACGGCTTATAAAAAATAATCTGTTACATATTAGTCATCATGCATGATATACATTCAGAATATGAATGCATGATATACATGCATTCATATTCTGGTCTTAACCCTTTCGGGTCTGGTATGGGTATGTATTTTAAAGGAATATTATTTATTCTTAACAATTACTTACAAGGAAGGTCTCCATACGGGCATACCCCGAAAAAATCTGAAAAAATTACACAATGTTCTTCTCGTGTGGTTATGTACGTTTATTAAAAAAATTTCGGTGGAATCTCCATTAAGTAACCGTAAAAAAATAATTAAAAATTTCGTTATTTGGCGGTTTATCTCCGGTTGGCGATGGAATACAATTTCAAAAATACTTTATATCAAATACACTTCAATAAAAAGAAAAGCTTTATGTTGAACTTGTTTTGAGAAATTTAATTTAAAAAACTTTTGTTTTGTAAGTTTTAGTTTGTTTTAAGTATAATTTTGTTATATCGATATTTATATGTATATATATATTCAAATTTAATCATCAAAATTTGAGATTTAAAACGAAATTCATAATTTCAATTAATTAGATTTGTTTCAATATCAAAGTCCAATTAAGAATTGTCGATTAAATTTTGTTGCTATGGAAACCTGGCTTTTATTTTTTCAATACTCTTAAATGTGTGAAGATGATTTCTCAATGTAATTTTTTTTAATCTATGAAAACATTTTTTTCCAGTGATTAATTCAATAACTACTTCAACAAGTAATATATATATGTAATACAATATGTATATATATGTATATAATATATTAAAGTCTCTCATTGTTTATGTTTAAATTCATTAAATACCATTTACATGCATTCTAAATATCCAACAGTTTTGAGTTGCATTATAATCGTTTGCTTTTGGCGAGAAAAAGGGCTGCTCGCCAAATCGAGTGACTCTTTCGTCTTTTCCCACCAAATATTCGAAAATATTTTATTTTTTTACATATTTTCTAATGCGATTCCGCCGCTAATTTTGACTGATCCTTTATCACATACATAAATACTTTAATTAGTATTTTTTTAATAAAAATTTGAGTATGCCCAGTATGGAGACCTTCCTTGTTAGTTCATTTCTTCATATAAAAATTATAGTATATAACTATACCCTTCTTATTATGACTTCATATATGTTTTGACATTTAGTAATAACAATAATATAAAAAAAGTTTACTTAATTATCTTTGCACTGTTGGTGATTCCTTTATTTTATACATGTGATATATTAAGATAGGCAGATAGTGGAATTGTCTCAGCATAATTATGTTTTGTCAAAAAATATGGTTTCCCACTTTATTGCACAGGAGTCGTGACTTCATCGATGAAAAAATACCTGGGCTGCTTCAAAATAGTTATTTATTTGTACCGTCATATCATCAGCGAAGCACTCCAATCTCTTGGCTAAACGACTTCAATTGTAAATAAGTAAACGTTCTATTCTCAAGTGAATCCATTCGTCATAGTATACCGAACGACTCGCTCCAAGCCGACTACCACCTTCATTTCCGGACCTCCTGGCTAAAAGTAGAAAATAGTTTCTAGAAAATTCGGTAATCTTAAACACGAGCCTTTCAAGTAAATGGACACTACCTTTAGGCGTCGAGACTAAAACCGGTGGAATCTAAAGTTTCCGCAAACAAGAGTAGGGTTTACAGGGGAACACAAAAAATTTCGGCTACCATACTATAAACGAATTACTGTATACTATAACTTCAAGCTCTGAATATTTTTAAAACTTCATTATAGCACGAATGCTCGTCTTTTGCTACGCTTGAAGTGAAGTTTCCAACTTGTTTTAATTGTGTTTTGTGTAACTTTACATTCATTTATACTATTAAAATATCTCACCTTGTAGAAAAATTGTGCTGCTAATTTTACTTGTCGCAGAAAGCTTTCAAAAATTCTGCCACAGGGATAATCCTGATGGATAAATGATAAATTTTGAAAAGGATATTTTACACTGTATCAAATTTAAAAATCTATTACTTTCTTTTAGGGCAAACCTTATCTAGTTATAATATTTATGATTTTTAAGAATGCGTTATAATTCCCGGCATATTATATTTCCAAACAAAAACTCTAATTACTTTTCCCATACAAAATAACATTAGTATAAGATATTACATTGCTAAAATTATATATTTTTAAAGCGTTTGCAGAAATAAAGTAAACTTTTATCAGCACGTATTAGAAAATATATTTCCTAAACCGCAAATAATTTCTGTTCTTCGTCTTCCGAAAAACATATAATTTCATTTTATCGCTTTTCTTGTAAAATCTTTCCAGGCTATAACCTTTTTTGTAAGATAAATGAGTGAAGAAAACGCTTTCAGCTACATTGAAAATCCAAAGAATGCTTATAGATTACAAACAAGTTACTCTCTTAGCAAAGACACATTAAGTGACTTGTTGTATAAAGAAGTGGTTTTTTTGTGTGTGTGTGTTTGTGTGTTTGTTTTTCAAGATTTCTCGATACACTCGAAGTATTATAAACTCCTGTACTGTATACTATAACTTGAAGCTCTGAATATTTTTAAAACTTCGTTATAGTACGGATGCTTGTCTTTTGCTACGCTTGAAGTTCAGTTTCCGACTTGCAATAATTGTGTTTTGTGTAACTTTACATTCATTTATACTATTAAACTCACCTTCCAGAAAATTTGTGCTGCTAATTTTACTTGTCGCAATAAGCTTTCAAAAATTCTGACACAGGGATAATCCTGGTGGATAAATGCTAAATTTTGTAAAGCATATTTTACACTGTATCAAATTAAAAAATCTATTACTTTCATTTAGGGCAAACCATTATCTAGTTATAATATTTTTGAAATTTAAGAATGCGTTATAATTTCCGGCATGTTATATTTCCAAACAAAAAAGAAAATTACTTTTCCCATACAAAATAACATTAGTATAAGATATTACTTTTTTAAAATTATATATTTTTAAAGAGTTTGCAGAAATAAAGTAAACTTTTATCAGCACGTATTAGAAAATATATTTCCTGAACCGCAAATAATTTCTGTTCGTCGACTTCCGAAAAACATCTAATTTCATTTTATCGCTTTTCTTGTAAAATCTTTCCAGGATAAAACTTTTTTTGCAAGATAAACGAGTGAAGTAAATGTTTTCAGCTACGTTGAAAATCCAAAGAATGCTTATAGATTATGAACAAGTTACTCCCTTAGTAAAGACACATTAAGTGACTTGTTACATAGAAAAGTGTTTTTTTTATTGTTTTTCAAGATTAAGATTTTTCGATACGCTCGAAGTATTATAAACTACAAAAAAAGACTTATTTCAGCTCGATATATATTATCTAAGCTTGGCAGTATCTTATTATTTATTCGACACTGTGACTATATATTTTTAAATATATTTTGTACTATCTGTAATGCAAAGAATGTTTATTATTAATTTATGGAACCACACAAAAGTATTCCATTATCTAATGATAGTGCGCAAAGCATTGCCTGTGGTACGCTTTAATTATATTAAAATATTTCACATTTTATGAAATGGATATATGTTGCTGAGGTTTATTACAAATTACTTCCTGCACAATAGAAAACAGACAGGAACACATGAAAGATTTCGGTTACTATACTGTATCCGAATTACGATATATTTTTCGTCAATATATTTCATAATATGCGTCGTTATATTACGAATGCAACTCATTTGCTGTGCTAGTCTTGCAATTTACGACTTGTTTTAATTGCGTTATGCATAAATATCTATTTTTTTTAATGTATAAATAAATGTCCTTGCAGAAAAATTTTGCTGTTAATTTTGCTTGCCTCAGCTTTAAAAAGTATCTGCCACAGGGGTTTGTGATATAGAAATGATATATTTTGAAAAGCGTATTTCATTCTGTACCAAATTAAAAAATCTCTTACCGTCTCTTATGACAAATCATTATCTAGTTAGAATGTTTCCGAATTTTAAGAATGCATAGTGATTTGCATAGTGAATGCATAGTAGTAGCGGCATGTTATATTTCCGAACTAAACCACGAGCATATATTACATTTTTCCATACAAAATAAGAATAATAAGATATAACATTGTTAAAATTTCTTTTTTAAAGAGTTTACAGAAGTAAAGTAAACGCTTAGCAATACTTATTAAAAAATATATTTTCTAAACCGCAAATAATTTCTATTAGAATTCTTCCAAAAAAAGTATAATTTGTTTTTTTATCGCTTTTCTTGTAAAATCTTTCCAGGCTATAAACTTTTTTACGAGAGAAATCAGTGGAGAAAACGTTTTCAACTACGTTGAAAGTGAAAATAATGTCAATAGAGCTTTTTGATTATAAACAACTTGCTCTCTTAGAAAATAAACATTAATTGACATGTACAGAAAAGTGTTTGGCTATTTATAATAATTTTTATATTGTTGCTGTTTTCAAGATTTTTTGATACGCTCAAAGTATTATAAATTTCAAAATAAAGCTTTATTTCAGCTCAATATATTTTTTTTTATGTTTGACAGTATTTTGTTATCTGTAAGATACTGCGGTTAGTTTTACTTTTATATATATTCTGTCCATTCTATAAGGCAAATAATATTTGTTATTATTTTTAAGATACACAAAAGTTTTTCCATTAAATAATGATAGAGGGCGAAACATTTTTTAGTGCACGATTTAATTATATTTAACATTTTTATATTTTATGAAATTGATGTATGTTGTTGAGGTTTAATACAAGTTACTCCCTGTATAATAGAAAGCAGATGGTATCTAAAAGGACACAGAAAGGATTTCGTATACTATACTGTATCCGTAGTACTGTATTACATCAAGATCAGAATATTTTTTAAGCTTCTTTTATTACGAAAGCACCTAATTTGTTATGCTTGACATGCAATTTCCGACTTACTTTAATTGTGTTATGTATAAATGTATATTCCTTTGTCCTTAAAATAAATCACGTTGCAGAAAATTTTTGCTGCTAATTTTGCTTGTCGCATTAGACAAATCTACCCACTGGGGATAGTGGTGTATATATGATACATTTTGAAAAGCATTTTTCACAGTATGGAATAACAAAAAATGCATTGCATTCTTTTACGACCAACCAGTACCTAGTTATAGTACTTTTGATTTTTATGAATGCTTAGTGATTTTAGCACATTATATTTCGAAACAAAAACGCAACCATATATTACGTTTTCCAACATAAAATAACATTAGTATAAGATATTAAAATGCTAAAATTATTTTTTTTAAGTTTACAGAAGTAAAGTAATCTTTTAGCAATCCTTGCCACAAAATATATTTCCTAAATCGCAAATAATTTCTGTTTGTCGTCTTCTGTAAAAAACATATAATTTCTTTTTATCTTTCTTCTTGTAAAATCTTTCCAGGCTATAAACTTTTTTTGAAAGATAAATCAGTGGAGAAAACGTTTTTAACTTCTTTGAAAGTCCAAAAAATGCCAGTCGAGCTTTTTGATTATAAACAAGTTACTCCGTTAGCAAACAAACATTAAGTGACTTGTTACATAGAAAAGTTTTTGGCTATTTATATATATTTTTTTATATTGTTATTGTTTTTCAAAATTTTTCGATATACTCAAAGTATTATAAATTCTAAAATAAAGTTTATTTCACCTCAATATATTTCTTCTAAGCGTGGTAGTATTTTGTTATCTGCAAGATACTGCGATTAGTTATACTTTTGTATGTATACTGTGCAGTCTAAAGCAAAGAATATTTGTCATTATTTTACAGGCCATACAAAATTATTCCATTATATAATGGTATAGGGTGAAACACTGCTCGTTATGCGATTTAATTATATTAAACTTTTTCAAATTTTATGAAATTGATTTATGTCGCTGAAGTTTAGTACAAGTTACTTCCTGTATAATAGAAAACAGAATGTATTTACAAGGACACACAAAGGCTACTATACGGCATCCGAAGTAATGTATAGTATTGCATCAAGCTCAGAATATTTTTTAAACTTCGTTATATTACGAACGCATCTCATTTCTTACGCTTGACATGCAATTTCCGACTTGTTTTTAAAATGTCATGAATAAATTTACATTCTTTTGCACTATTCACCTCTGGTTCGCCCGTCTGTCTGTCTGTCCGCAGTGCAAAATTACTCTGTTGAATCGTTTGAAATTTTAAATATATATTTGTTGAAAAAATTTTTCGAGTTATTTCAAGTTTTCTGAAAATCAGATGTGTAGTTCCAATACTGGGACAGTCAAAAGTATTCCGTTACATTATGGTCTACGGGGAAAAAAGTTTCAAGTGCTTTTTGATGGTATTAAACCCGTCCGAAAATAATGAAATTAACATGTATTTATGAATTATCTTAAAATACAAATCATGTACAATATGCTGCACAAAGAATAGTTATTATTCGTTTACAGGGTCACACAAAATAATTATGTAACATAATAGTATAGAAAGGGACATTATTTGCAGCATATTTTAATTTTGTTACACATGTAATAAAATCGTTATAACTTGCTTAGGTTCACTACGAGTTACTTCCTGTGAAATAAAAAATACGAAGTATTTACAGGGACACAGAAAAGATTTCGGATACAATGCTGTATTAAAAATGCTGTACGATAATGATAATTGCTTGAAGTTTTAGTTTTGATATGATTTTTTTTTAAGTTTCACTAAATTTTTGCATGTTGCGTTACATGTATAAATGGTGCAAATCATATACAGGTCTACACAAAAGAATTCGCACTCCTTTCTAGGTGTGTAAGTAAATATTTTAAAGGTGGTTTGTAAATGAGTTATGCATTTTTACGCTGAACAGCTTTAAGTATATTACGATATGTTTAAAGAATAAAAATGAAATGATATACAGAGTCGCTCAAAAATTGGATACATAGCCGGCTCTGGACGGTAGTCTCTGGAAGTGTGATTTCATTAGTTTAAAGCATGTTTCAATTTTAAACAGATTTTAGCTAAATAATGGCGTGTATTTAAGGATAGTAGGTAAACTACAGCCTTATACAAAAGAGTTCAAATATGCTTCCGTCTATTTAAATAAATTGCTAAATGTCAAATTTTAATTGTCAAATTCAATTTCATGTGTTTATAACGCTTTCCAACATAGCTGAAAGTGTTTATGATTTCTATTTAGTTCGCCGTCTGCCTGTCTGTCTTTCCAAAATATAACTTGCGTTGAAATAATTTAATTGGTCTGAAAGTGATACTTTTTAACGAGATTTATTATGCCGTGTTCGGTATTGAAAACAAACTATGCATAATTCATGATTCATTTACACAGACACTCAAAACTGTTCCATTATATTATGTTCTGGAGAATAATTATATATTTAACACCTATATTTGTCATCTGGAATGTTCTTTTATCTGTCTGCACATAATAGCGTTAAAAGGACCCAACAGATTGCTTTGAATTTTAATATACATATTCGTTGCAGAATTTTCGTTACTCATTTAAAGTTTTTTGAAAAGCGAATCAAAGCTTAAAAGGATATTAATAAATGTTTTCTTCATTCTATTAAAACCTATCATGCGTAAATAATTCAATGGTATCTAATGATAGATGGAATGATTCAATGGTATCTAACGATGATTCTAGATTCTCATAAGGATTATGGCTCATTTAGGATGGAGGTAGTATTATTTCCCTATTACCATGAATTTAATATACATAATCGTAATAAACTTTGTATCTAGTTATTTGTTCAAAAAAGTGCAACAGCTATTGCACCAAGTTTTACTACAAATATTCTTTGTTCTTAAAAAAAAAAAAAAAAAAAAAAAAAAAAAAAAAAAAAAAAAAAAACATGTCTGCATTTTTTTACAACATACATAAATCTCTACTAAAGTACTTCTTTAACCCAGTGCCCACCACCTTTTACGCAAATTTTATTCGGTTGGTACCACTATTTTTAAAAGAATTAAGTTTAGTTCATTAATTACGAAAATGTTTCAATTAAATAAAATAAAGATTGCTGTTCTTTTTTACCGGTGTCAAAAACAGTGCTATTTGCACCTTTTGAAGCGTCCCTAAAAAGGGACGCTAGGCACTAATGGATTAAAAGAACTAGCATTTCTTAGATTATAACAATTTTTTTAAAATAACAAAATTGATTAATTTTTAACAACAACAAAAAAAATCCTATTAAATCGTTTCACACTGTTTTAAAATATGATGCACAATATATTCTTTAAATAATTTCTTAGATAAAAATTCTCTTAGATAATAATAAAAAGAATATTGCCCAGTTAAACTGATTGCATTGAGTTCACAGCCTACGAATACTAATTGTACATTACAGCCTCATATTTTCAAGGATTAATGCCGTTCGAAAAACAAATAAAGAGGTGAGGATAATTCCCTCCATTTCCCCGTTTTATACTTAATCCCTGAACCCCTTAAACTAATCAGGGACATGCTTTATCATACAAAAAGTATATAGCTGAAATTCAGAGCAAATCGGAAATTCTTAATAAAATTCTTAATAAAATCCCATTAATCTAATATAAGAAGAGTTATCCCCTCTTTTATACTTAACCATTAAACTTTCAAAACTATTCAGTAATTCGTCTTATCAGAAAGAACCTACGTCTAAAATTAAAAGCAAATCCGATAATCGCAGGAGCCCCCTGTTCCCCCTCTTTATACTTTTCCAATGAACACTTAATACTAATCACGGAAATGCCTCATCAGAATGACCCTAAATCTAAATTTCGAACAAAAACTAATAATTCTGCATGAAAAACCCATTTATATAAATTAAGGGGAGGGGGATTAGCCCCCGTTCCCCCTCTTATACATTTCGAATGAACTCCAAAAACTAATCAGGGAAGCGCCTTATCAGAATACATATGTGGGATTAAAGAATGAAGTATTCAGCAATAAAAGATAATAAACTCAATGATTTAACGAACGTGATATCCCAAATGAGACTCATGTGATGATGCGTGAAAAGAACGAGATGTTTTATAGATTTCAGCGATGGCGAGTTTGATGGATTTTTTAACACAAAGCTCAGGGAAGCTTATTTATACTGAATATTATTCATTTCTACTATTATCTTTGAATGTTACGTACATGTTTTATGTCTATTAAACCTTTTTATATTTTCAAGAATATTAGTTTTGCTTAAATCATAAGTTAATCACTCAATATACCACATATATATATCCAAAATTTCAAGTGAATCTGATATTTTTATCATGAGTTATCGTGTTACGCACATACGCACATACAGAACGGACGGGCACATAAGCTCCTAGGATCTGATAGCCTGTAAGCTAATAAAAAGTAATTTAATCCGATAAAATACAGCTTTCTTAAATGTAAAATCGTCTAAAACTCGAATGCTGCTCGTTAATTTTATGCCCAATTTCAATCGCTGCTATTTTATCTAAGAATTTTTTATTTCCATGGCAACAACACATTTCATTGAAATCATACCGACTGAGTTCAAAATCGGGGCTTCATGTAGAGTACACAAGTCAGATGTATGTTGTTCAATAAAAACAAATAAACAAAAGTTCAAAATGGGGCCCTAAGAGCAAGAATGCATTGTCAAAAGAGACCCACTCAACAACCTTAACCTCCTTATTTTGCTTCAGTGCCAAGTGACGTCAATATCCATCTAAACACAGCACCTAACGCTCTCAGCGCCATCTATTGTTTGTCATTCGAACTAAAATCAAGAATCGCAGGGAAAAAATTTTTTTGACCTTTTAGATGACTCTCGTGCAAGAATTTTTTAAATATCTGTAAAAGTTTGCAAGTTATTGATTTTTAAAATCGTTCAGTTCTTTTCAGGACACCCGGTATTTATTAACACATGTATTTACCTTAAAATAATGCAACATATATTTCACAAAAAGTTGTTTATCTTAAAAAATTGAGCTGTAAGGGAAAACTAATGTCATTTGAATTCAGGACATCAAATTCATAGAAAATCAACTCCAAATACCTAGGCACCAAAATGACTGTTAAAAAGTGTTATTGATAGGTGGCTCAAAGAAAGTGGGTTGAGGTTACGGTGCTCCTTGTGCCGACTACCATTGACCACTGCACATTAGGGCGGAGCGTAAAAATTTTTTTTTCGAAATTCTTTTCTCCCTAGCGCGGAAAAGTTGTCTAGTGGTATCAGTAATATACTCACAAAATTTCAAAACAATGAATGAATATCTTCCGGTTCCACTTTTGGGTCGAAATATGCAATTTTAGCCAAAAATGTTGTAATATTTCACATTTCAGTAATATTTTTAATTTTCAATTTTTTCTTCGCCTTAGTGCGGAAAAAGTGAAAGAGTACATGAGGAACACAAGTCCAAAATATTAGAATAATTAAAAAATATCTTCTGGTTCCACTTTGGGTTCTAAATATGGGAAATTTGTCGAAAATTTTCCGATTTTTTTTATTTTCCGATTTTCTATTCCCACTGGCATGGAAATGTTCGAAGAATATGCAAGAAACAAAAGGAAAAAACTTTAGAATAATAAATAAATATCTTCCGTCTTCCTTTTCGGGTATAAAAATGTCAAAGTAGCCAAAAAGTATGTAACTTTTCACATTTCAGAGATTTTTTTTTCTTATCAATTTTCTTTTCTCGCTGGCGTGGAAAATTCAGAAAATCATATACATGCCAAACATAAGTGTAAAAATTTAAAATAATTAATAAATATTTTCTGATTTGACTTTTATTACTTAAAGTGGCAAATTCATGGCATTAATCTACTGAAAAATCATAGAAAAATCGAATTAAAAGCGATCTGAGGGAAATTCCTCTAATAAGTTCAGCTTTCAGTTCGTTTACTGTAGCATTACTGTTGGTTTAATGCTCTGCTCGTGATAGGTTCGTAATGAGGATATTCAGTTTTAGCTTCTATATTTTATTGAAAAATAATACATCTGAAAGTGTTTACAAAATTATAATTTTTAATATTGTTTTGAACTAATAGTGTGCATGGAAAATATTACACAGAAATATCACAATTAAGGCGCAGTATACACGGGATTTGTCTCATCCCATTTTTTGGGATCCTTTAGAATTAAGGACTGGCGTTCTACCAACTTATGAACATACAATGTACTTTTTTTGTTGGTGAAAAATGAATCGAAATATAATTTAAAATCGGACCCACCTTTGGAGTGATAGCAGATTATGGGCTGAAATGGTTGAAGCAATTTAGCAGACTGCTCAGTTCTAACGATTTCTAGGCTAATAATAGTCCAAATGATTGGTTCATATAATGATAAATACAAGAGTATAAAGAAGTTTGACGTTAAAGAGCAGACGAAGTCAAAATTGAAAATTTTCTTATTAGAAAGGAAAGAAAGGTCTGTTTGAAAATTTTTCTTACAAGATTACATCTCTAGAACTATGTAAATGCCCACGTGATATAAAAACTCCAGAATTGGAAGACAGTTTCTTAAGGATCAAAGAACTTCAAGGAAATTGCCCATAGACACAATTGATACATACGGAAACTTGGTAAATGAATGAGCAGGTTCGAAAAAGAATAAGAAAGTTTCAGAAAATGGTATGAAAGGGAAAAAACAATCACTACTGCCTCATCGAAGACTTAGAGTTATTTAAATCTTTTAGTCTTGTTGATGAACAACTGTGTCACGATCTTAGTGATAAACCTTTAGTGTCATTGCATTCGAACATAAATACTATAAGTATATCACGAACAACCCGTCTTCCAGAACTTGAGACACAATAGGAGTGTCCGACCGAGTTGCAGTATCAGTAATAGGTGCACTTCTTGAAAATTTGCTAGTTGTGACACGTGACGACATGTCCAATGTTATAGACAGGCATAACACAAGTCCAAGATTAGAGTTTCATATCCACCAATACCTTGAAAGGATTGTATTTTGACCGTCGAATAGATCAAACTTTTATTCAGAGGAATATTGAGGGAACGCTCCATCAACAAAGAGTGCTTGAAGAATACTTGACACGAACCTGGCTGCGATTATATAGGAAAAGTGTCACCAATAACCTCTTCTGCTATGTTTCTCATATGATTTTCCATACTTTCCGCGCCAGCCAGAAGAGAAAATTGATGAGAAAAAAAATCTCTGAAATGTGAAAAGTTACATACGTTTTGGCTACTTTGACATTTTTAGGAAGACAGTAGATATTTATTTATTATTCTAAAGTTTTTTACTTGTGTTTCTTGCATATTCTTCAAACATTTCTATGCCAGCGGAAATCGAAAATCGAAAAATAAAAAAATGACTAAAATGTGAAAAATTGTATAATTTTCGACAAATTTCCCATATTTAGAACCTAAAGTGGAACCAGAAGATATTTTTTAATTACTCTAATATTTTGGACTTATGTTCCTTATGCTCTCGTTCAGTTTTTCCGCACTAGGGCGAAGAAAAAATTGAAAATTAAAAATATTACTGAAATCTGAAAAATTACAACATTTTTGGCTAAAATTGCATATTTCGACCCAAAAGTGGAACCGGAAGATATTTATTGATTGTTTTGAAATTTTGTGAGTATATTACTGATACCACTAGACAACTTTTCCTCGCTAGTGAGAAAAGAATTTCGAAAAAATGTTTTTTACGCTCCGCCCTACTGCACATTGACAATCTCGTTTGCAGTGGTGTCGGGTTCATTAGATCTAAAATGTCGTAGAGTGAATTTTATTGAATATAGATAATTTTTATAAAAATAATTACATTTTTATTTAATAACTAATTAACTATACATTATTATTTTCCATTACTGATGAAATATACATTTGATATGAAATAATTAATGCAATGAAATTGAGTGTTTAAGTTTTTTGTTAATTTACAGAGAAATGACTCACAAAAAAAAATAAAGCAAGTATTTAACAGTTATCTATATTACTTTTTTTGTTCTTTGATATGATCTTTGAAATAATTAAGACAACATTTTAACCAAAAGACAATCTTAATTTAAAAAATAAAAATAAATATTGCTTCTAAATAAATTCAATTCGAATATCGTTCCGTAATAAAATAAGCACTTTATTGATAGAAGTTATTATTGTATACAGTTCATAATCATCAGAATTACTCATATATTAGCTGGTAAGTGTATGTGTTTATTATATAGATCATGTATATGCAATAAATTTTGTTACATAAAAATATAAAGAAATGTTATATAATCTTACGAAAAACAGGTAAATTTTTTTCAAAAGCAGACACGTTTGCTTTAATGGACAATAAAAATTGTACATTGACAAAGAAAAGAAATTGTTGCATGTTTCAATTTTGCTTTTTGCTGTACATTTGAAAAAAAAATTGCCTTTCCTGTTTTTTACATAACCTACAAAGAAACTTTTAGACAAATAAAGCAAATTCGATTTAAGAACTATGTTTCTATTATTTCACATTCTTAAAAGTTTAATTCAAAGATAATTCAAAGACACAGATAAAATATACCGAACTTTTGTAGTTTCGCTTTAGATTTTGAGAAAAAAATTACCCGACAGTATTTTTTTTCTGTAGCATACGTAATTTTTTGCCTATTACTGTAACATATATATTCTATAACAAGAATTTCTTTTTTTTTACTTATGAAAATGCATATTTTATTGCTCAGGGAATTACACATTTCGATTATTCTTTTTTGTATTTATTTTCTCCTATGTAACCCATTAACTGCCAAATTGATGATGTTGAGATTTTCAACTCTATAGCTGAACTTTGTTTGCAGCCATAAATTCTTAAAACATCATTTTCGCTTCATTTGGTATTAAAATTTTGCGTTTTTCTGTAAAGGTTATTTTATGATTGAAAATTTGTGATGGAATCTAGAGACGCGTGTTTATTTTGATTGTGTGTGAACGCAACAACAGCGGATAATGTGTTAATATTAAAATGTACGGCTAACATTGCAATGTGTATCAGAGATAAATATGATTTATTAGTTATTAGAGGAGAAACCCTTTCAAGACCATTTATCTGAAACGTCTTTTGCAAAGATTGCATAGTTTCCAGAATATACTACGTCAACATATAGCATGTCAGAGTTAGATATTTATACAATGCAGTTTAATTGATTGAAGTTAAATATCACGGATAACAGTTTATGCAATTATTCACATTTAATTACTTGTTTACTTAACAACTTAGTGTAATAGTGCGATATATATTATATTGCGCATAGAGATTATCGATTTCAGATATCATTATGTGACAAGTTATAAAAAATGTTATATATACCGGATGCGCACAAAAGTCCAACGGAACTTAAAAAAGTTATAAGAGCCGTAAAAATAACCGAAATGAAAAACAGTTTGTAGAATTAGAATCTGTAAGTCACGAGATTTTTTTTTAAGACAGTGATAAAAATAACTCAAAAACATCCTGAAGATGACGCTGGAAGCGTTTGACTTTTGATGAATCATTCAATATTATATTTATTTCATTTCAATTTAGTTAAAACTTAGTGGAAGAAAATATTTATCTTATGAAAGATAATTTTCTAATATTTCTTTCTAGACAATAAATAACTCGGTAGATGATCATCAGGGTATATTGTCACCAAGCCATCAGTAGGACTTCTAGTAATAACAAACAAAAAAAAATGAGTTGTCTGAATTACTGCTATAAGAACCTGTATTTGCATCTAGTGGAATATTTTTCAAAATTATACTTTACCTTATCTTATCATTATTATATCTCAGTTTTATAAATTTCCCTACTGCTCCGCTAAACGCAGAAATACTTTTCCATAGCAGTAAACCAGAAAATTCCATTTTCGATTATTATTGCAGATGTCCTACCGTTGCTATGAGGCGATGATATAACTAAAATAATTCTTTTATATCTTCTGCTCCAAAGAAAACATTGAGGGTTACCAGTAAAAATATTTCTTATCTTGTGACATATTGAAAAGTTAATTTTTTGGACAATATGTTATATTGTGGTATTCTGTAAAAGGAATTTTTTCTTGCTTTCTGAAAAAGAATCTAAACTATTGTTTGTTTTTTTTTGTTTTTTTTTTGCTGCATTTTGAACAAAAAAATATTGAAACACAATTCAAGAGAATCATAGAACAAAAGATTTCTCATACTGTGTGTGCAAAAGAGGTTTATTCATAATTATATATTTTTAGAAACTCATCTCTATCATTTACCGATTTTTAACACTTAGACACTTATCTATAACATGATTCTCACTATGATATATACATTTAAGGAATGTTATCTTTGTTTTCTTAAAATGGCTATATGTCCCGAGGATCTTGGATACATATTTTTAAAAACCAGTCAGATCAGCTGATTCAGGAATCTCATTTTCCTTAAGAGAGGAGTTGGGTTAATAAGGGCCATTTTTCGCCCTTTAGCACCTATATGTGACATATATTTTTTTCATTAGTATCCTATTAGTATCATTCATTAGTATACTAATACACTATAAAAAAAAATTCTGTAAGGTTACTAAGAATTTTCTTGGAAACTGGGATGCCTAGAACTTTTTATGTAACCGCAACTAAAGAAAACCACGTAAAATTATTAAAGTTTCTTTAGTAACTGATACTAAATATTGTTTAGTAAACTTTCTAACGATTTGTTAGGGAAGTTTCAAAAGAAACTTCTGTAAGTTTTCTAAATATTGTTTAGTAAACTTACTAATGATCGTTTAGGGAGTTTAGTGAATAATGTTTAATAAATTTACCAATGATTATGTTGTAAACGTAGTAAAGATTTTTTAGGGAGCTTTCCAAAAAACTCTTTGTAAACTTACTACGAATTGTTTAGTAGATTTACTTAGGATGTTTAAAGGAGTTTCTCAAATTAGTTTTTGTAAAGGTACTAAATATTGTTTAGTATACTTACTAGTGATTTTTTAGAGAGTTTACTAAATACTTTTTGGTAAATTTACTAAGGATTATTTATTAAACGTGGTAACCCTTTTGAAGGGTGTTTTCTAAAAAATATTTTGCAGGTTTTCTAATGATTTTTAGTACACTTACAAGGGTTTTTTTGTACAGTTGCTAAGAAATATTGTGAGTTTGTGAAGGACTTTAAAGTACATTTACTATTTTTATTTAGTAATGCAACCTAAGTATTTTATGTACTTTATCAAATATCCTTAATAAAATTTGCATTTTTTTTATAAAACAGATCAAATACTTAGTATGCATTCAAAATAATAGTAATAATAATAAATGCATTATAAAATCCTTTACAAATCCACAAAAAATTCTAAGCAAATGTACTAAAAAAATCCCTTGTAACTGTACTAAAAATCATTAGAAATATAAGTTTATTAAGATACAGAGAAAAAAAATTACAAAAAATTATTATATATTGTATCTAAAACATTTTTTGTATTATCGCCAAAAAGTTCTTTACAACAGTACAAGAGTTAATGCAGTAAATTTGCTAATTTTTTCTTAGCATTGTTTCCAAAATATTTACACTTTCCAAAAAGTATTTGTAACTATAAAATTTTTGCAGTAGTATTACTAATAGTTTTTCAGCAGTATTCCAAAAAGTTTTTAAATAATTGTTTTTTGTATTCTAATACTTATATTAATTGGAGTTTTTATAGTATTTTTCCAATATGAAGTGGAATTTTTATAGTTTTAAATACCCACAGTGGAGCTTTCCTCATGTATCAAAATATTTTTTTACAAAATAAGCAATATGGTCTGACATGTGTTTCAGTAATATCACAGCAATTGCCGTAAGTATTTGTATGTTAGGCATGAGAAAACTCACTGAAGTTTCACTGTAGATACTTAAATAGATACAAATTCATTTTTTATATTAACTGAGCATTGTAATAATATTAAATAAAGAGATAATCTGAAGGATATCTTACGATTTTCAGTTAAACTAAAAAAAGTCAATAAAAATAATGTAAATAAAATATAAGTAGTAAGTTTATAAAATATGCCTAAATTTAAAAAAATATATATACTGATATACACTATATGGCCATTGATTATTGGACACTTGCGATTTTAGACATTTTGTTAAATATCTAGAAAAATACATGAGGAATCATCTCGAAACTCTTAGTGTATAAATATAATAGTATAAGTCATACATATCCGTGAAGATTTTTTACTGAAACTCCATAGGGGACCGTCAACAAATTAAAAAAGAATGAATATCTTTTGAATAACCCTGTCAAAACTAATGCAGCAAAAGCGCTCAAACTCTAGATTATGATTGAATGCCTTATTGTAATACATTGTGTTTATTTTTATGCAAATAGCATGCATACTCGCAGAGTAATTAAGGTTTTTATAAAAATGATCCCAAATTTTTCCAAGTTTTTTCCTTATAATTTTCAGAGTTCTTAATATAAAATAATATTTTTTTCAGAAAATATGACAAACAACATTGCACACAGTACCCTGTAATCAGAATTAAAAAATAATGAAAATTGTATGCAAAATGAGTTGGTTTACTAAATAATTTTTTACTGCGCATGCGTTAACGATGTCAAAATTTCATTTGCATATTATGTTAGCTAAATGTATAGAGGAACTTTTCTGAAAGTCATAAAATCATAACTTAAAATTCTGAAAATAATCGTCAACTGAATAAGGTGAAAATCCGTTATTCTCAAAATGAAGCAAAAACAAGAGGGGTTGTATCCATATATTCATTGATTAGTGTCAATATAGAATACACAATACGGGATGTACTACTACATTTGGATAAAATCCCTCATTTTTTTGCGTCATTTTGGAAACAACAGTTTTTGTCCTTTTTCTAGAGACGATTACTTTCAGAATTTTCAAGCTATGATTTTGAGACTTTTGCAAAAGTTGCTCTATACATTTAGCTAACATAATATGCAAATGAAATTTTGATATCTTTGATGCCTGCGCAGTAAAAAATTATTTAGTAAACCTACTCATTTTTCATACAATTTTTATTATTTTTTAATTCTGATTACAAGGTACTATGTACAATGTTGTGTGTCATGTTTTCTGAAAAAAATATTATATTATATTAAGAACTCTGAAAATTATAGAGGAAAAACTTGGAAAAATTTGGGACCATTTTTATAAAAATCTTAATTACTTTGCGAGTATGCATGCTATTTGCATAAAAATGAACACAGTGTATTACAATATAGCATTCAATCATAATCTAGAGTTTGAGCGCTTTTGCTACATTAGTTTTGACAGGGTTATTCAAAAGATATTCATTATTTTTTAATTTGTTGACGGTCCCCTATGGAGTTTCGCTAAAAAATCTTCACGGAGATGTATGACGTATACTATTGTATTTATACACTAAGAGTGTTGAGATGATTCTTCATGTATTTTTCTAGATATATAGTAAAATGTCTAAAATCGCAAGTGTCCAATAATCAATGGCCATATAGTGTAGTAGAGACAAATTAAATTTACAATTTTTAAAGACAATATTCTATTTGTATAAGTAAGCACTGTGCATCATCTAATCCAATTCATGATTTGAAAACCTGTATATTACGAGAAACAGCAACGGTTTTTATTTTATTTTTAATGTAAATGTGCTTTTAAACTAGAAATGGAAATACAGTAGTCTTGTTCAATTTTGTTAAAATATTTTGTTCAATTCCAAGGTCATGAGAATTTCATTAATGAATGTCTTATGGTACATATATTTGAAACACTATAAAATAACTGGTTCAATAGCTAAAAAATGCAAAATCTGTAAAAAAAAAAAGAAATGTCTTTATCTGAATGCCAAATTTAAGAAAATATCTTTTTTTTAACGTATTATTCTATTTTTTGCTGAATATTCAGTATAGTTGTCACTAATCACTAGGAACTTTCTTCCTTTTATTTATTTTATTGTATTTTTCCTCGATTTTCTTCTTACAAATTTCTTGCATTAACTACACTTAATACACTAGACATTTTCTAATAATTTTTTTGCTTGAGAGTTATGTTTCATATTGAAATAGTGAAAAGGAAAATTTAATTATTCATAGGACCACAATTTTAAAACTCTCAACTGGCTTAAAGATCCGGAAGAATGGATCTAAATGCATGAATATAGTAGAATTCAACTGTAGTTAATTCAGCTCTGGAATTAGAATATCTAACTCAAAAAATTGCATATAACAGAGATGATGTACACACATTAACATATGTGCGCAAAAATCCATATTAAGCATATCATCAGTCATTATGGGCAGGTTTCACATTTTTTTAGTCCTTATCAGTATGCTATAAGCACTAGAGATGGCTAAGAAGACTTTCTAAAAGCAGAAAGTGTATGGAAATAAGAATTAAAACAAATAGAAATGCTTTGGAAAATATTATGAATAGTCATTTTTATTATAAATGTGATATGCATACATGTACATCCAATAAATGCGATGTGATTAAATGACATAATACAATGAAATATGAATAAGTTTCATTTCCAAATAACAATTTATTACATTCTACACAATAAAAATGATTTACATATACATTTTTAATATGACTCATATTTTACAAATATTACATAACTAGAGTTTATACAAATACCTATGAAAATCATACTTATTGATAGTATTTTTGGAAACCTATTTTCTTCAAATATCAATAATCAAACTTACATGCTTGTTAAGATAGTGTTAGAAAATGATTGATAAACTGATATTATTTTTAAATATTCGAAATTTTCAGGGCTTTTGAACATATTAGAAGTCCCGAGTGAGGTATGGGGAGGAATGTTTGTCATAGACAATAGTTCCTTTTCCTCATCTGCTTTTATCAATTTTTCAGCGTCAGGGAAGCTCGCACTGTTTTTAAATTGGACTTCAGTTTTCTCATTCATCTATAGAAGAAAGTTATATGTTAACCTTTAGGTTACGGGGGGATTACCGTAATCCCAAGAAAAAATGTATTGAAAAATACGGGGTAGGGATTGCCGTTATCCCAAAGATTTCCACCCCTCAAAGGTACTGTGCAGGAAGTCATTAAGACCGTTTGGCTCAGTAGGGGTCGAACTGCGTATCGGAGAAGGGAAATTCTGCAGGGAATAGCATTATTTTTTCTAGTCAAAATCAAGGACTTTTTTTAGTAGGGAAATTAAACATTTTTCTACACACGCGAGACTTAAAGTTCTCTCTTCTCAGAGTTGTTAGAAATTATTCAAAGATAGTTATTGTTTGTAAGGCATGATAGTGATGATTTAGGCATGACAGTAAATAGATTATTTTCAATATATTTCCCAATAAATTCCAGCAGTTTAGGACTGCTAATTTTGCTTAGATTTCTGTTCTTAGAATGTCAAATCTAGCATTATTGTTTTTATATTACTATACTAGATATTTTAAATTATGTACTTAATTTTATATCTTGAAAAGAAAAATATCAAATGACTTAATGAAATATTAGAATTTTAATAAAAAGGAAACAATCATATATCATTTTGTGAAAGTTTAATTAAACAAAAAATAGTTTTCTAGGTTTTTTTCTTTTTTTTCCTTTTTTCTTTCTTTTTCCATTCTTTTGTAAATTTTGTAAATTAACCTTAAGATTTTTATAACTTGTTTTCTTATTCTCAAATCTAAGGGGTTTACTTTTTGATGATTTCTGAATTCATTACTGTTGGAAAACTTATGAAACTGGAAGATGTTCTAATTCAGAAATTATGTAATCGAGTGATGTTTTTCAATGTTTTATAAAAGGCAAAAAATATTAGGAAATGTTCTCAAAGTTAGCGTTATAAACAAAATTTCCGGACGCGACCGCGCGGAAAAGGGAAAAAACCCTGTTGCCACGTGACCAAAATTGCTTAAAATTACTGAATAATTTATTTAACAAAAATTGGAAAACTGCACTCGATTACGGATCCCTTGAATAGTCAGGCGCACGAAACTTCTGCCCTCACGTTGAAAATGATTAAGAAAATGTATCAAAAATTTTCACGCTTGTTGAGTAGAGGACTTTGAAATCGCTTTATTTTTATGCCCACAAACAACTACATTTTTTTTATCCCGTGCATATGAAATGATATATTTCCTCTTTCGGAATATGAAAAATTAATCGAATTCTAGCATTATTAGTAAATAATTTTTTCCACAAGCATCTGATTCAAACAAAATATTTTTTTTCATGTAAATCTTAATAAAAATTACATTTTCAATTTTTTAGCTATTGAATGTTAAATTAAACAAAAAAAAAATAATGAATATAATTATGTCTGTTTATTAAGTCAAGAGAGGAAATTATTGGATGAGCTATCATATAAATTGGCGCCTCTGAGCGTCACACTGGAAAATAGCATTTAATTTATCTAAAAATAGTACAGCTCAAAAGGATACTTTTTGTCGGTAACCAAAAAATACCCGCACATGTAAAGAATTATGTCCAGAATTTCTTTTTATTTATTTTAATTTCCTATAAAATTCTGATTTTTTTTTTTTCTTAATTTGGTTTGCCGAATCTAAGAATATTTTAATTATCTTTTCATTATCTCATTTTTTGTCCCGATAGTAGTTATAAAACAGATAATTTCTTTTAATAATCTTATTTCACAGAGAAAGAAAAGTATTACAATGCACAATTTCATAAAATATAATTTCTTCTTAAAAAATGCATTTTGAGTCTTTTAAAATAGTTTTTTTTTTATTTTGATATTTTTCTTTTGACTTTCTTCAAACAATTACCTTCAAATTACCAAATACATCTGGGGAAATTTATTTATTCAATCTCAAATGCTACACACAAACATGCACACACACACACACACAAAAAAAAAAAAAAAATTAAAAGATAAATTTTATTTCAAATTATTTTAGCACAATTTTTTGCACAAACAATCTTTCAGGAATACTATCAATTGGCATTAGGGAAACGTAGGTGCCAAATTCTAATCTTCATTTCTAAAACAATTCAGTACTGCAAGTAAAACGTTTGTCATATTTTTTATTTCTCCTTGGGAGGTTTGACAGTTTATTCTCTGCATTATACTCCCTAATTTAATACATATTTGTGAAGAAAACAAAATAAAAAACTAAAACTAAAATCAAGTTTAACACAGAAATTAAAACATATGTATCTAAATCTTTATGAATAAGTATATAAATAAATATTTTAATATATATATTAAAAAAATCTACATTTACTTTCTTTTACTTTTTTTATATTCTATAAAAGACACCCAAAATTCTTGAAATAATATAACTATAAACTTATCTTTTTAATACTACTGACCTTGTCTTTTTCATGGAAAAAGTTTGGCAGTAAATTTCGCCACGTTTTAATTTTCCACCCCCCCTCCCCCCCCCAAAAAAAAAATCTATCTATCTATCTATCTATCTATCTATCTATCTATATATATATATACATATATATATATATATATATATAGGCACAATGCCTCAAAATGCATTTTTGTAGAAAATCCATAGCAACAAAATTTCTTCCAGTAGAAATATGTCTAAAACTGCTATTCCTAAATCTCTGTGATTTGTTTTCTCTTAGTCTCTCAAAAAATAAATAAATGTATAAATAAAAATAAAAATAAATAAAAGTAAAATAAATGAATAAGTAAATAAATAAATAAAAATAGATAATAATAAATATTACTATTATTGAATTTTCACTTTAATTCTTAATTTAATTCACTTTGATACGTCGCGCCCGACAAGATATTGTACGATAATATTAAGGGCTTAATAATCTGCTGAACAATCTCCAAAAACTTATATTTTGGAGAACATATTTTAAAGAAATATTGTGTCTCATTATTATTCAAGTAAAATTTTTTATCTAATTATATATCAACTACATTGTAGTTTTTAGTATATTTTATTAAAAAAATTAGCATCATAAAAATTAAAACTTTTCTTTGTAAAAAAATGTACATTTTTACATGAATCATTGTACTTAAAAAATGGGTTTAAAAACTCCTCAAAACATGACTAATAATATAAAACGAAAAACAAATAACTAAAACTAAACTAAGTTTACTTTTGAATTATGTACTTGTACATATTGAATTTTACAAGAGAGATAATAATTTTATATTCGTACCATTTATACTTTAAGTTATTTCGTTCGCGTATGAACATGAAGTTTTACATAAATGAAAAATATATTGAAAAATAATTAATTCTTGAAGTTATTTAATATATTATATATAGAAATTATGCGCATAAAAGTATCTTCAAAACAATAAATACATAAATGCTTTAAGTAAATGATAATGAAATCTCACTAAAAATTTTTTTATTTAAACTAATGCAAACTTTAAAGTACATCTAAATTAAGTTCTTAAATTTAAAATAATATGCAAACAAAGAAATTTTTTCCACTCATTTTGTGTATTTAAAATTTACCGTTTTTTTTTTTTTTTTTTTTTTTTTTTTTTTTTTTTTTTTTTTTTTTTTTTTTTTTAAATACAATATAGATAAAAAAAATAATTCAGTTCTTTGATGAAAGTATGCCATTTTTACTTCACCAACATTCTATTCCAGTACCTCAATTTATTTACATATTCACCGTGAGAACATACAATCAGAATATCTTCTAGTACTTATCACGTACTTTTCAAAAGGATAAATAATTATCCTTTTTCAGCAGTAAATGATTTCTTCTGATTTCATTCGGGGAAAAAAATTCCCTAGAAGCAAAACAGGATTCTCCTAAATGCAACCAGATGTGCTAATCACCTACGTCCGCAGACCTCCTGCATGTTTCTTCGTTACTGAAAAGGGGGATGCAGACACTTTAAACTTCCCGTAACGAAGCAACCTTTTAAAATTACAGGACCCGTAATCTAATCGTTAACATGAAAAGTAAAGAAACATTTAATAAAATTTATAATGAATTTGATATTATAAAAAAAATCTACATTCACCTTCGTATTGAATAAATGGATTTTACAAATACTTCAAAATTATAAAAAAGGTACATGCAAATAATGTACTGACATACAAACATTAAATACAATAAACCCAACTAGAGTAAAAAACTAGCCAGAGCCAGGAATCTTACCAGATACCAAGCATTCCAGGTTGTTGCTCTATCCACTAAGCTACTTCAGCCGATGGCCGAGTCTGAAGTTTATCACTAATAAACAAAGTTAGAGAAAGTTATCTTCCATAATTTAGACAGTCTAGGATGACGGGACAACTTGCAGACTTAGGCATCGGCCGGAAAGTGGATAGAGCAACAGCTTGAATGTTGTGATCCTGGGTTCGATTCCTGGCTCGGGTTAATTTTTCACTTCAGTTTGGTTTATTGTATTTAATGTTTGTATGTCAGTATATTATTTGTATGTACCTTTATCCATTATTGTACATCCTTCAAAATCAATTGGCTGCACTAGCTATATAAAAGAATATTTTTCATTAGATTTCATTTTTACAAAACATAAAATAATTGTTATAACATAATTGTTTTAACATAAAATAATTGTTGTAATTTACAATAAACCCTAGAAACGAAAATATCACATTGTATCTGCCATTTTTTCTACCACATTATTGAAAATTAAATATGAATTTTCATTATAAAAACATTTCCCATTCCTTCCTTAGTGAGGGGCCCCACCAGTGGTCGAGAGGTTCGGACCTCTCAACTGGTAGACGGCAGGTGCTGGGTTCGAACCCAATCGCGGCTGTCGGCCTAACCGTTCGGAGTTTTCCGTGTTTTTCTTCGATCCTTGCGTAAATACGGGTTAGGTTCCCTTAGAAAGACCCCCACGGAGGGCACCCCCCCCTGGCCCTATATCCCATTAGCGTAGATAATCGGACGACAAAAATCAATCAATCAATCAATCCTTAGTGAGGGAGGGATGGGACTTTCTTATTAAATTAATTTATTTATTAGTCTAAAATTTTATTTAGAATCAACAAATTTATAATTTTAAAGTGTGTTAAAATGTTTAAAAATGTTATTCTGAAAATTTCCACTTTATATTTGCGAAACATAATCGGTAAAAAATATTTTTGTAAAAATTGTCCTATCTTTTCTACCCCCCCCCTACACTTAATTTTATACACTATAGTTTTAAAATTTTAAAATTATATGCTAAATTTTTAGCCAACAATTTAGTATTTGTTTGGTTCAGGTATAAGCGGATTTAAGGGTGAAAAACTATTTCGAAAAGCAAAATAACTAACTCGAGATTTTGATGTAAAAACAAATCTATATTATCAAGGACAAACATCTGTGCATAACACTGACATCCTCTTGCGAATGGTAACAATTTGAAATGAAATACTGGATTTGCAATTTTTGCTGCTGCTAATTTTTAAACGTCTAAACATCGCACACCTTCAATTTTTAGAACGTCATATGGAAACAATCCATTTTAAAATTATATTTGATTATAAACTATTTTAAATGGCCGGTATATTATGTTTTTTAAAATAATTTTCAAGTGCGATTTTTCGTAATTTATCTTATCACGTGCCGGCTTCAGTATATAAACATTTTGAACATAAAACAACAAAATTTCTTCAATATTTATTTCTGACTAATTTCCCATAACGAAATTAATATTTCCTGTATGAATAATTCAATTAATAATATTAAAAACACACAAATTTAACACATTTGTAATCAAACAATTTAATTTTTTTAGGCAGCAAAATAGCAAAAAAATTATTCCAATGGAATTTGTTTGAAAAGTTTATTTGAGTTCACTGATTATACATGATTTTAAAAATAAACTTGAAAAGATAAATTGAAAAAATATATTCCATACTATCTCTTGCTCTTAAAACTAAGTTTTCATCATCATTTTCTTACGGCTAATATTCCCTAAAAAAAGATAAAACTTCCTCTAAAATTAATTAAAAAATATAAATAAATCAAAATTTAACAGACATATAATTGAGCTACGCGTTTAAATCTATGAAATTATCAGAATATAAAAGATGTACCAAGCAGTGTTGAATTCGGACACTTTTCTTCGAGAGAGACTTCTGTGGCTCTGGGGGGGGGGGGACATTATAGAGTTCCAGGGGGGGAATTGCACTTTTTGACCAATGAAAACCTAAAATCTCAAATTTTCTGGGGGGGATATTTCATTGCTCTGGGGGAAATGTCTCCCCCGGGCCAGCCCCTGAATTCAACACTGGTACCAAGTATAAAAATCTTGGGTTGAGGGAAGATTTCAATTGGTTAACTGCTGTTATAATAAAGTATTAAATAAAGGAGTAAAAAGATGAAGACATTTAAAGAAATTAAATTTTGCGATTACAAATAGGAGACAAAGATAACCATAGTTTATTTACTATTGAAAGTAAGGGGAGGGGGTTACCAAACGACTGATAATTTACAATATTAAAGATTTACAAATAGTGCACAAAAATGAAAAGTAAACAAGTTAAGAGTTCTTCATCGATTATTTTTTGTTACAATAAAGTAACAGATAAATCAAAAAAAGATTTTTTAAAAGCAATAGATTATTAAGATTTTAAACTTTAGATATGAAAGGGCCAAAAAAAAAAGGGTTTTTTTTTCCTTTAAGAAGAGGGGAGATTTATTAGATAACTTATTTACATTACTAAAAATTTACAAATATACGTAAAATACTAATAGCCCAGTGGTTAGTTGGTAGAATTCGTTATTAACATGTTCGCTGCCGCTTACATGAAGATGTGATGAGAATTAATGCCGCGCTGTAGAAGTGGGTTTTTCCCAGAAGCCGATTTCCTTTTTATAACAAAGAATCAGTGAAAGATTTTCCCGCACAAGCGCGTGACTGGCTATTGGACAACACCCCACATCACGCGCTGGCGCGTGAGTGGAAGCGAACGTGTTAAAGGGAAACAGGAAATTAGTTTAATCATTTCATTTTATGTCTACAATAAATATATAAATTTTTTTTCCTCTTACTAGGCGAGCGTTAGAAAATACATATAGATTTAAATTAAAAAATTATTTAAATAAAACTCTTTTATTTAAAATAAAAAATTAAAATAAAACTCTTTTTTAATACCATAATAATACCTCAAAAACAACTAACTATCAAAAACATTAAAACAAATGTTGTCGAGCTTTTTCCTCAACTGCTATTAGTGGTCTCACAGACCGCTGAGTTTTTCAAGTTTCAGAGTTTAATTCGTAATTTTCAGCGTAACTATACATACTGATCAAATTTTGTTTCCTTTGGAATCCTATTACTATGCTAGAGAGTTTTAAATAGCTGAATTTTATTTATAATAGTCCTGTATATAAAGATTTTTATATAAAAAAATAGTATTCTTAGAGTTACTTTAATATTTAACTTTAGTTTAATCTGCCTGACAACCTACTCACAGTAGTTTTGTCTCAACAGTTAAGGGTTAAAGTTCTGAATAAAATGAGCGCCTACAATTAAAATTTTTGTTGGACATTAAATCTCACTGTTCTGTTTAAAATTTTTAGCTTAGTATTCAGAGGTAAAACTCAAAATTAATTAGGAGAAAACTAAGTTATTTTAATCCCTTCAGTTTAAGTCTAGAATTACCCCTCCTCCTTCGAGGTCAAGGTTATAGAAAATAGTTACATTTATAGCCAAAATACCACTTAAAAAATATCTTAGGAATGTCCCAAAAGAGCTGATTCTATCAAAAAAAAAACATTGTCAAGACAGATGTCTAAGAATTTGAAATTAAAAATAAAACGAGTACCCTATTCATATTTTTGTCGAATTCTATTTAAAAATTTTGCCTTAATTGCTAACAAAATAGTGATGGAAGGAAATACCAAATTATCAATCCGCCCAGCCTCTATTTATTTTACATGTTTTTAGTTGTTAAAGCTAATTATGCTAGGGCTTTATTTTGTATATTTTGAGGATTATAATTTAGTAATTATCGATAAAAAGATGCATGAATGATAACTGTTTTACATGTCCAACTGATATCACCAATCTTAAACCATCGTTTTAATTTTACGCCAATACTACAATACTTTATTTCAATATTCCGAAGATTTTACAACTTTATAAATTCAACCTGACAGAAATTGTCATAACTACTGTGAACTCCATCGAAAGATGACAAAAAGGCTCGATAAACTTATAGGATGGAATTTTTGTACTAAACATCTTGTGGTCTTATATTAAAAATTCACCAATTCAAAAGTGTCTGATGACAGTATAAAAGTTTCAAATGAAAGAAAACTTCGGCAGTGTTTGTAGTTAGACTGTGAAAATTGGGGGAGGGGTGGGGTCATCGGTGTGTGAGATAAGTAACGTCAGTTAAAGGTTAACTTAAAATGTGGTCGTATACTAATTGAAAATGTTTAAAAAAAAAAAAATCTTTGTCCTTTAAGGAAAATATCGAAGGTTAGAATCGTACTACTAATTGACTTTGAATTTCCTCTAGCGAAAAGGCCTTTGCACACTCATTTGTTTGCTCCCCCCCCCCCCCAAAAAAAAAAGAAATCTCGCATTTTTTTTAAATTTCCTTACTTATAATAGATATGCACTGTTATTCACTCTGTGTACACATATTTCAAATATCGGATATAATAAACAATGTTTACCCACACTTACGAATCATTTTTGAAATATTTTAAAAATAATGAAAAATACAAATTTTAAGATATTGATAAGTTTGTAGAAGCAAAAGCTCTTCTGGCAGTAGAAGGAAACTTACTTCATTGCAAATTTATCTCGAATAGATTAAAGATCTCGATAATAGATCTCGAATAGATTTTAGCTTTTTCATAATTAGTTGCGACATTGAACTTTTTTTTTCTTAGCCCACTATTAGGCTATAACCCGTAATCATGAGGTTAACACATAAAAAATTCTTAATACATCCACCCTAAATAATAACTCAATATCTTTAAAAAATACTTGTACATAAAAATAAGAAGCACTTTGAACTGATAGCCCCAGTCTGTTGGGGTTTAAATTTTCCTGTTTAGTAATTTAGCTAAAACTTTGAAGTAGAATTGTAAAAATTCAACAAAAATATTGACTATCGGTACTCATTTTATTCAGAATTTTAATCTCTATAACATTTGAATTGAGAATGCTTTTAATAAAAATAGTTTTTTTTAGATATTTTTATGATAATTAATAAAGGCTTTTTTTTCGATTATAAATATATTCATTCTAGACCTACAGGGATATAAACAATTTTCAACTTTCCCCTAATTGATTCAAATTTAGACCTCCCACCCCTCCACCACTGGGCTCTAAAGAGTTTTATACACTTTAAAATTCTATGCGTTTTTTATGAGGAGGGCTTATAATATATAGCATAGAGCGCAATATGAAGGGGTGAGGGAGGAATGGGAAAATGGAAATTTTGAGTGGTGAGAAAAATCTTATTTGACAATTTATTATGAAAATAAAATAACACATAGAGCAGATTTTATTTATTTTAAATTAAAAAGTTTTACAGAGTTTTTAAAATTTAAGTTCTGTTACCATATGGGATGGAGAAAATTCAAAAACAAAATTTTGAGGGTGAAATTCAGATGAAATTTTTAATGAAATGAAAGTGATGTAATCAATTGCTAATGAAATTTAGGATTGATTATTCACTATAAAGTAACAAATAGATAAGAAAATAAATTTTAAACACTTTAATCTCTTGTATTTTGGAGAAGGAGGCAAAAAGGATAAGGGAAATTTCAGAAAAAGAGAAGGGAAGTTTTATTTGTTACATTAAACATTAGAAATTTCGCACTTGTAATAAACGATCACGTATAAAATAGTTATCTGACAATGATATATATGTAATTAACAGAAAATAATTGAAAGATTTACTTGCTAGATCATGCTACATTATAACAAAAAATCAAACAATCTTATCCGAGTTTTCTATTTTTAGTTATTATGAATCAAGTAGAACGAAAATATCCTCCTCAGCCCTGAGACTAATATTACGAAGGATCACAAAAACCATTTTAAATTTTTTTATAAAAATCTCCAAAGATATATCAGTCAATATATCGATGCTTATAATGTGCATGCATTCATTAAAAGAAGTCTAAAAGTAATCTTAACAATTCTAGAAGCATTTTAATTAGCTTAAAGAGTGTTCATTAGTGTCTCCTGGGGGCGAAATCAGGACTGAAGAGGTTGAAACAAAATTTAACACATTAAGAATAAATATTTACTTATTTCCTAACTAGAAATCCTTCTCAATAAGGGATTCAAGATGGAAGTTTTTTCCGGTCCTGTGGTCGCGTAAACAATGATCACGTCACTACTGAAGCCCATTCTGATTGGCTGACAGGTGAAGCTAAGATATTTCATGTATTTGTACAATGCACTGGTAAATAAAATACCTCGGTTACAGATAAAATTTTAGTAAACTTGCAGATTTCTGAAGCTTTACAAAAACTAGTTTTGTAGGTTTACAGATTTTTTTTTTACAGTGTATACCTCATAACAAATAAGAAAATAATAATATCTTGGATGAAAGTTTAATAATTGATGGGAAAATAACATATATATATATATATATAAATATCATGTATATTAATGAGGAAAAACACTATTGCATTAGTTTTAATCCAAAAAATCAATAGTAAATACAACACTAAATGCAAAGTTATGATGAATGGATCGTATTAAAGCTTTTATTTCAATATATGAAATATCGGAAATAATCAATAACAGAAAATATAATGAACAGAAAATATAATTTCAGACACGTTTGGTAATATGTTTCAGATTATTTTCTTCCTTGTTTGCTTCACCAGAATTACTCATGGACCATCCAGCGTCCCCATTTTATAACATACGAGCATATTCAATGATTGTTTTTTTTTTTTTTTTTGATTGAGATATGGCACAAGTAAGCCAGAAAAACGTTATACAGAAGCAACATGCGTCTAGTACTCTAAGACACTTGCGTCTACTTTACATTGAAAGTGCCATTGTATGATGTTGCTTCACTGTTTTTTTTTTATTCAGGTATTATAAATATAGTGTTTAACACTTTTGTGTCGAACAATCAAACTTTGGTCTCGAGAGGTGTCCCTTAGCATCCTCTGTTGAAAATTGTTGCGACTTCTTTGGGAATCTTGGCGTGTCATGTTCGATATTAATTTCTTGCAGAAGTTCCAAATAATCCCGTAAAAATCTATCAATTCTCCCGACATCATTTAGCTTCAGCAACTCTCTGATATTATGTGGATTTTTTTTTAATATATGTGTAAGTAGGTTAGCATGATTGTTCTTTGAATCCGTGAAATAAGGGCCGAAGACATCCAAAATATAATTTGAAGTAATGACGAATACAATACGCTTAACGAAAAGTCTTCCTTTGTATAACCAGAATGAATTTCTCTGAAAAGATTAGTTCGAACTCTTCTGGATATACACTGTAAGAAAAATTCTGCAAAGGTATTAAATATTTTCTAGGAACTGGGATTCCTAGAATTTTTCCTGTAATGGTAACAGCAAAAATCCAAGTTTCAGAATCGGTTACATGGATTTTTCTTGTTATCGTTACATGAAAAGTTCTTGGAATCCCAGTTTCCTAGAAAATGTTTCTTGCGTTTCTTGGTTAGGTTCCCTTAGAAAGACCCCCAGGAAGGGCACTCCCCCCATGGTCCTATATCCCTAGTGTAGATAATCGGACGACAAAAATAAACCAAACCAAACCTAGAAAATGTTTAGTACCTTTGTAGATTTTTTTTACAGTGTAGATATATGTTCTATCGAAAATAATCATCACAGTATCATTGTCGTCATCCGGAATAAATAATCTTCATTCTACAGGCCTCACATATTTTTCAATAACCTGTGTTCTGGTGAAATGTTCCATTCCAAGGTGTTGTGGGACAAATTTCTTAAACAATGCCTGGTTTGCATATTTTACAGAAGATATTATTATTTTTCTTACATTGAATAATGTGGATAGAACAGCATTAGACAGTTCTAAGTTTTAAAAGTAACAATGTAAAGCAAGTACGAGATGACCTCTATTTTGAGGAACTTTTTGAACTTTACAGGTTTAAATATATAGCTAAAATAATGTATAGATATACCCATGAGAGTATAATAATCGATTTCGGAAAATTGTCCAGGTGTATCAAAATCGAGTCCTTCTGATTTGTGCAATTCTGATATTGTTTTAAATACTTTCAATATGTATTTCATTCATCGATGTATTCTCACTTACAGAGGATAAATCTTACAGAGCCAATTTACTGAACACCGGTCAAGAAATATGAGTTTTACAGTATTATTTTCCCGACGAATTATAGTTTCTATAAAAGCTTCAGTTTCAATAGCTTTTGCTACAATAAAGAAGCAGTTCTTATCTTTACATATTATACAACAAGTATTAGAGTAGATACAATGAGGTATTGATAAATGTATATTAGGTTTCTCATTTGCGGTCTCGTCGGCAGTAATCTTTGAAGCAAAATCTCTTATTGTTACATCAGGAGAAGAAATATAAGTATTTCTAGAGTAATGATCACGAAATACATACTATCTACATTTAGCGCACTACTTAGGACTACTCTGCAGATCGTAGTTTTTCGAACATCAGAGCATCGATATCACATCATCGATATTTTGGTTAGAACAGACACGGAAATTCTTTCGCCAGGTTTTACAACAAAGACACTGACATCCAAGCATTATTTATTAGGAATTTCGTTAATAAATGTTTGCAAAAATAGTGTCAGAAAACCACATTGACCTTTCAACAACGTAAATATATATATATATATATATATATATATATATATATATATATATATTACGGCAAAACAAATTTGAACGCTCCGATAACACTGCATTTGAATTTCCCGCATGATACATTCTTTTTAAAGGTAGAAGCGCACGCTGAACCAAAATAAAATAATGCTGCTATGAAAGCTTAAAAGAGTAGTATCATTGCATGTCAAAATTAATTGAGTTTATCGAGCACAAGCTTATACTAAAAAAAATACATATCTTTAACTATGCAAAGCATCTGAACAGTTGTCGGAATTCGAAACTTTTTGTTCGGGTATATGATGGGCAAAAAATAGCCCTTATTAGCCCTCCTCTTTTTTATTCTTATTAAATTCATGTTAAAAAAATAATATTTGTAGACGAATATAATCTTTGTAAAAAAAAAAAAAACAGCCATTCTATTGGCAAATCGATCTTTGCATTATACAAAATTCTAAGAGATTGATGCATTCGACAGTAATTCCGAATCACACTCACATTGAATGTGCGGTACTGACATATATCACTTACTAACAACTGAAATCTGTTTTTTATTATAATGCAGGAAACCATAAAATTCCATAATTTTAATCATGTATATCACAGTTTATAATTTTTTAAACCGAAAAATACTCTGCAACTTTTTCAAGCGCACAAAATGGTATGTTCATGCACACGCACACTATGCAGTTTTGAGTTACACGTAATATTAGATGGTCATAAAATTATTTTTCTAATTTCTGATATTCAGACTATAAAACATTTTTAGTACTAAGTATAATTTCGTCACTATAACAAGATTTTTTATCTGTAACTGTTAATTTATGCTTGAATTTTTTTTTACTTAACTCATTATGTTTCTGACGTTCTTCTATATTTTCTAAATATGTGTCATCTTTTGATGCATTCGTCTGTTCAACTAAAACAAAATACTATACTCTTAGTTTGCCTAGATCGTGTTTGATACATTCCATTTAAACTCATTTTCTTTTTAATGGAACAAACAGCTATCTTCCCACTCGTTCGGTAACACTTAATTTTATTTTCAATTATCGGCATTTTTTATTTCTCAGTACGTTTTTGGCGCCTTAAATAGACACATTTTCCCTACATTTTGAATATTGTATTATGTGCCACTCGCATTTTCGATTTTTCACAAAATATGTTTAAAAAAAATAAAAGGTTAAACGTAAATTGATTGTTTATTTACAAGGTACAGAAGACTGTAATTGACAACACAACAATCTTAATCACGAAATAATCATTATATCATTGTTTTAACTTACAATTTTTAACGGTGCAAACATACTCTCAGATACTTTTTTTATTTAAATATTTACCTTAAAGTGTATAATTTCGCACACAGAGATACTCATTTCCTGTTTATATCAATCACAGTTAATAACACATTTAATTCTATAATTTATACACCACTTCCAATACATTTTTTGTCCAGAGATGTATTAGGAATAGACCGAACATGTAGAAATATATATATTATTCTAAAGTTATTTCTTTTGCTCAACAAATTTGGAATTCATAATCATAGAACTTTTATTAAAACGAGAAGGACTTACAATGTATATCATAATTTGAGTGCAAACTGTGAAAGCTATGAACACTATAACACATATCACCTCAAGGGTAAACAGAAATGCTTACTCAAAGAAGTAATCTTTCTAAACCAATGTCTGCATTTCTATTTAACAATAAATTAAGTCTAAAAAATTCCGTATTTTTATAACAGGAGATAATCATTATAAAGTGATTACTTAGTCCTTTTAACAGTTTAAAGTTTGGCTTATTTTTAAATATTTAAGTGTCTTTTCTGAATCAAAAATGGGTGGCTTTAGTAGAAATATAGATATAAAACTTAATGATGAAAATATTCCAAGAAAAGTTTTTTGTCTACTTATACAAAATTAAAGGCAGGAAAAAATCATTTTTAATTTTGTTTCAAACTGTGAAAGAAAAACAATATACACATATATATGTACATAAGAATATACATTTTCTTAATTTTAACCTAAAAAGTTTTTTTTTTATAAACAACAAACTCTCAGAAGCAATACTTGGATCTGGATAAAACCCTGTAACGCAGAGATTTCGACGTTTTCCGACGATTTGAGCTAACATCATAAAAACACTTTCTAATTCCATTAGGAAGATTAAGTTTTTTTTTTTTTTTTTTTTTTTTTTTTTTTTTTTTTTTTTTTTTTTTTTAGGTGCGAAAAACTTTTTTTTCTAATTAAAAAAATGTCGTTTTTTAAATTTACGTTGCTGAAACTTTCTTGTAATCACGCAATAATTTAAATTATATGCAATGTGTACATACGATTCGAAAAAGAATTGAAAATCAGAATTTAAATTTTTTGGCACTTTCAATGTTAGTTTTCATTCTAAAAAAATTAGAGACAGAATTCTAAATTGAAAAAATGTTACACTAACGACAATCGTATTATATCCCTTTAACTTTCAAAAGTGTCAGAATCTTTGTGTCATTTATTTATTTATTTATTTATTTATTTTTGACAATTTGACAAGAATGAAGTATTGGATTTGTAAATAATTTCGAAAACCAGTTTTCAAAGGATTTTCATGTTTAAGAGGTCGCAGAAACCGTACAAAATGTTTGCCTGAGAGTCTGTCAGAGGCAAATTTTGTGGACGCTTTTTATCAAGAACTTATTAACGGGATTGAATAAAACTTTAGATTCAGATAGTTTTAAATATAAAATACTGTTTTTTTTTTCTTCTATGTTTCTTTTTGTTTTGTATGTCCCCCAATAAAATGCGCTGCTATGCTGCCTCTTTCACGATTTACGGAATAGCTATAACTTAATAACTATAAACCTATTTACATAAAACTTTATTTTCTCTTAATTCTTAATAGTATATGGTTCTGATTACTTTTTGGTATAAATCAGCGAATAGGTGGCGCTGTAATTTAGCATTATCTATGATTATCGCAATAGCCTCTATCTCAAGAACAGGTCCAAGATTTTTCATTAAACTTAAAATTAATTTATTCCTTGATATAAATTAGGGTAGTTTAGATTTTGGATTAAATCACTCATCAAGTAGCCCTTCAGTCCTAATTTTTTTATTACGATTTCCGCCATACTTCTATCTCAAAAACAAATGCACGTATCTTCATCAACTTCAGATTAAATTATAACTTGTAATTATTATTATTAATTTCCGCTGATTGGATTTAGTGTAAATCACCTAACCGGTGGCACTGCTAAGATTATTTTTAGTTAGCATAGTATTAACAGTTTTAGTATTAACAATAGTAACCGATTTTTTTTTTTTTTTTTTTTTTTACCTTTATGTCAATTTATCACCAGTGGTTAATGTATTAATACAAAACTTGATAATATTTGAAAACGTCCCATGATTGAATAAATTAAACTAAAGATTATTATTATATAATTTATAACTGATCACGAAGAGAAACATCGTTATTTCTTGTCTCAATGAAAACCGCTTGAAAGTTTGAATTGTTTTCAATGGACACTTTCAGTATCTCAAATTATCAAAATAAGACATTTTGTGTTATTCACGGAAAAAAAAATGTTCTTTCAACAAGAGAAAAAAAAATGTTCTCCCAAATAAAAAAAAATCAAACAAACTTCATTTGAATTTAATCAGCTTAATGGAACTGGATCGCACTTTTGTGGCGGTTAGCTCTAATCGTGACAAGAAGATGGAATCTCGTCAAGAAGTTTCCGGCCAAAATTTTTATACATTAAAGTTTCTTTCCTTTCTTAAAATTTATGCTTGAAGTTCCTTCATTCAATCTCACGTTCGATAACAAAAAGTTGGAATGAAATTTATTCTCACTTTATATGTGTTATATTTAAATACATAACTAAAAAAAATAAGAGAATTAATATCTAATTGCATTTATTTTCGTCATTTTATTTCATGTAAGTAATGAAATTTCGTAAATTGTAATTTTCTTAAATTTAAATTGTTTTCCTTATTGACATTTTAATTATCAAAATTTCAATTATCTCCCCTCCATTTTTGACCCTCTTTGTATCCCTTTCATCTGCATGGATTTTATTTATTAAAATATTTTAAATGCACAGATTGTTTACTTTCGAAATTGTAATAACATGTGTGCCAATTTGTCACATATTGGTTCTTTTGTGTATAACATAGAAATAGTGTTTTAGATATTATTTCTAAAAAAAATATATGCATGTCGATTTGGCTATAAACTGTTTGATTAAATTTTCATAATGGAAAGATGCTAGTACTGAACTTACTTTCTTTTTTAAATATGGAAGTATTTTGTGTGTTAATAATATTGTTGTGTTCATTGATATTTTTTTCTTCATTTAAAGAAAAAATATGTCATACATTCCTCTTAAATATTATTTTCTATTAAACATATTAATATATTAAAAAAAATTAAAAATATACCCTCACCCTTTTAAACGTCTTAACCATATTTTTCTGTTTCATAATCTTTGAATTTAAGAGCTGATTTGTTTTATAGTTCAAGATTTAATCAAAAAGTTTTTATTTATATTATGCTCTTACATTGCAAAACACAAATAAATATGCATGGAAATCATGTGAAAAATATCAAATAATTTTCAAAGCTATTGTTCTACATACATGATAAATTCTAACAGACACTTCCTTTCTGTTCCGGTCCCACCAGTGGTTTTGTTCGAATCTTAAAAATTCCTTGCGTAAATTCAGGTCAGTTTCATATAGAAAGACCCTCACGGATGGCACCTCCCTTTCGGATTCCCTAATGCTGATAATTGCAAATATAACCATGCAACCAACGTTTCTGCTCCATTCATAGAAATGCATCACTTTAGCTTGAAATGATAAAATCCATAATTATGAAAGAAGCTGAAAGAAGAAGTACAAGTGCCTTAGATTAAATTTATGTAACGAAAAGTATATTTAATTGCCGTTCAATTGATTGTTAAATGTCAGATTTAACGTCATAAGTTTTTCACATGTTTTTCAAAGGGGAACAATTTCCATTGCCTTCAAACTTTAGTAAGAACATCAAGCTCACTGGATTTTATTTTTTTTTTTGTAAATACATATCAAGAAAGAAGTTCAGGAAAAGTATTCAAAATAGCATAGCTTTCAATTTGAAATTAAGATAATAGTTATTCGAGCAGATGTATTTTTTTTTTTTTTTTTTTTTTTGGATCCCATTTTGAAGTTCGATTAAAACTCAAACGTTTTGTACATAAATCAATGTGAAAGACAAAATAAAAGATAAGCATAGTTTAAGAACTATCATTATTATTTTTTTAATGGTACTCATTCTACCTAAAAGTTTTTACCTTTTTTTCATCGTTCAGTTAAAGAATATACAAATCAAAGAGTGAATTTTTTCTATTTCATTTTAAAAAGAGCATACATTTTTATTAAATTTTTAACAACAATTTACGAAGTTTCCATAATTTGCATGAAATAAAATGACGAAAATAAATACAATTAAATATTATATCCCTTATTTTCTTTTTTTTTAATTATATATATAAATATAACACATATAAAGGGATAATAAATTGCATTCAAATTTTTCGTCATCGAACGTGAGATTATCACAAGGAACTTCAAACATAATTTTTAAGAAAGGAAAAAAAAACTTTAATGTATAAAAATTTTGGCCGGAAACTTCATGACGAGATTTCATCTTCTCGTCACGATTAGAGCTAACCCCCACAAAAGTGCGATCCAGTTCCATCAAGCTGATTAAATTCAATTGTGGTTTGTTTGCTTTTTTTTATTTGGGAGAACATTTTTTTTTTCTTGTGGGAAGAACATTTTTTCTGTGAATATTACAAGGGTGAATATCACAACATGTCTTATTTTGATAATGTGTGTGATACTGAAAGTGTCCATTGAAAACAAATCAAACTTTCAAGCGGTTTTTATTTTTTTATTAAAATATAAAGGGTTTGCAATGTAAGGTTACGCTGAAAAAAATAAAGGGTCGATCTACTAAAAGAAATTTAGTGATCCTTGTAATTACAAAAAATTTTTATAATCTTAGTCGATTACAAGAAAATCTGCAAGAATTACTAGACAAAAGTTAGCAACGAATAGAGTTAATAGTTTTATATTTCTAATAGCTATTACTAAAACTCGTTTCGTGTGGCCTTGATAGCATAGTGGTTATAGTAACGGGCTCCATGCTGAAAGGTCCCGGGTTCGATACTGGCCAATGCCAAATACGCCCCGAATGTATGGAGTGTAAGTACTCGTTAATAAAGGGATTATGAAAATCCTGTCGGAGTAGGTAGCAATGTTTGGTGCTGCCATCTATTGCGGTTTTGCCGAAAATCTTCCGCTCCAGAAGTCTGGTTGCAGCTCGAAGGAAGCTCCTGCCCTTCGAGTCCACGTAATGGTTATTAAAAATAATTTTGGAGCTATTACTAAAATTTGCTTGGTGGCTCATACTAAAAATTTTTAAGTTAGTTATACAAAAAATTCTTTTGTTCAGTTTACAAAAGAAATGCTTGTTTCACTTGCAAAAAAAAGTTTGTAATGGTTACTAAAAAATTCTGTGGAATACAAATTTACTAAAAAAATTTTAGTAACCACTTGAATTTTTTTTTTTTTACAGTGTACTAAATTTTTAAGAATTAAAATAATAAGGTAATTTTTATGTAATTATATGTCATTTCTTGGCATAAGTATACCTGAATAATGACAATTTCATTCTAAAAAATTTTTTTACATTATTTTTTAAGGAATGTGTTTTCAGTATATTCCTTTTATTGAGCCTCACATTTCATGCAATGTTCAGTTTTTTTTGTGAATTTATGGAAACCAGGGAAATGAAAAATAAACTTCTACTCAATTTTTACAAAGACATTAATCGTATTATTTTCAGAGAAATATCTAAAACATATTGCTAGTAGCTATGAATCTACTACTTCTGACTTGAAATATCTCAAAAGTAAGAAGAAGTACTCTGCAGCGCCATATTTATACCTGATACAGAATTAAAATGCGCATGCCAGAAATACGATTTTTATTTCAGTAACAATCATATTTAATTATGAAAACTTATTTGTAAAATATAAAAATTGTTACTTTCCTCACATATTTATTTTAAAAGGTATACATATTAATTAGAAAAAAAAAAAAAAAACTAGAAAAAAATTCATGCAGTATAAAAAAAGGTCCTTTTGCTTTGAAAACATCACAGTATGGCACGACAGAAAAATGACAATCTGAAATGCAAAGTCTTTCAATTCATTTATTTATATTTTTAAAAACATAAAATCTCTTGAAAGGACTAAGAATATTTTGTATTAGAGTGTATCAAAATAAATTGCATTATATAACATTTTATAGGATTTTCATTGTACGGATGGCAATTTCCGTATTTTTTATACTCACTCCTAAACTTGTGGCTCTATCAGATTTAGGAAATTAAAATTCACCTAAAATCATATAGTAAAATGTTTCATTAAAATTCACATACATATTAGCATATGTCACAAAATCATAAAATTCAGATACATATTTTTTTTTAGATTTAATTATAAAAATTCACATTTTTTATGCTTTCAAATTTATTTAATATTTAACAATAATATAAGATATATAAATAAGATATAAAGGTTATAATTCACAATCGAAATATTATAATCTGATAATTATAATATTAATAAATTTAAATGTGAAGGTGCGAGTTTCAAAACTCTCCTTAACTATTTTTATACTAATAAAGAAAGTAGTTAATTTTGTAAAATTTACTTATTTCGATGAATCATGGTAAAATCTATTTCTGTAAAATTTTATCATTTTTAGTAAGCCTAAAACGGACAACATGTTTTATTTATTATCCAATTATTCTATTAATAATTCAATTAAATATTATATTTTCAGTTGAAATTAAGTATAAAATTAAATAGGGTATCCTGATTTATTATACGTTTAACTGATGATCGACATTTTTCTCTTAAATTGTAAATACAGTAGATAACTCTTTATAAATATTTCAAAATATTATTGTTAAATATACTTATTTATTTTTCTTTTACAAAAATAACTATCAATTCTTCTGTTATCATTTCAGATCAAACTGCAACAGAAAACGTAAAATAAGCTAGAATATACAACAACTCAAATTAAATAATAATTAAAATATGTTATAGTGAAAAAAATCTTTTTCTGAATCACAGTTTATATTTGTTTTCAACAATATTTAAAATCAGGGACCTAAACGTTTCATCATTTCACAGTCGAAGTTATCTATTTTAAAAGAATCATGCAAAAATATTAAATTCAAGCAGGTTACACTCTTTTTACGGAAAAGAAAACTTTCTCTGCATGGAATTTTTTTTTTCATTACAAAGCTACTGGGTTTAAAAGCCGCACAAAATCGTAAAATAAACTAATTTGTGGGAAATGAGAAAAAGTAGTATGTTTAAGAGACTAGTATTTATGCTTATCTATTTTACTAAAACAGCATAGAAGATTTTTTTTCAATGTAATGAGATTTATATTATAGTTTTTTTCACTGATTTCGAAAAGGAAAATAAAAATTTCTATGGTGTACGCGGTTAAAAATTTCGCTCTAGTTTGAACCAAAGTTTGGTGCTCAGTAGCTGCTACCTTAAGAAGGTGAAATTTCGTACCAACATCGGAAGCTTTCTATTTCAACCTTGGTCAAGTATGCTTCAACAGAAGCTCCAAATAATGATTCAAGATTTCCCTATCTTACAGTGGCAGCTACTGAGCACTAAAATTTGGTTCAAACAAGGACAAGATTTTTAATAGTGTAGAGGTTTATAAAAATCGAGAATTTTTGTCTGATTGTAAACTATAAATTCAGTCATAATAGAAGAAAAGCTTCCAGTTTTTAAGTTACCAATATAGTTCCGAAGGTAACTTATGTTCATGTAGTATAGTTTGTTATATCATCGATAGCAGTTTTTACTGTCCGACGGGAATGCTAAACATAGTATATAGAACATAGATGTCACTCCCGTCTCTTCTTTTATTAATGTGTTAAATATTAAGTACAATATTCATGCCGAGGTTGATCCCAGCGTTGAGCGCGAAGGAGATTGGGACAGTAATAGGACATAAATTTATTACTGATTCAGCAGAATTGTAATACTACAGGTTGCGTTTTCAGCTACATGATTAGTCTCTGGAAAAAATCTGACATAGGGTAGAATTAATGATACATAAAACATGGATGAAATGGTGAAATGTGCTAAATGTTTAAAAATGTCTATTTGAAAAATTCTACCATTTCACATAATGAATTGCCTCTCAAGTGTGATACTGGACAGCATAGCTATAGATGGATTAAGAGAAAGAACAATGTAATAGAAAAAAGGGAAACGATATTCTAAAGTTAATAAGAAATGAATAACGTTTGAAATTTACATATTATAGTGACGAGGCGAACCCGCTGAAATTCGACGAAAGAAAATCTTTCAGAAAGATCTGTTTCATTGATTTATAATAAATCTGCAAAATTAGTTACAGTAAAAAATGCATCTTATACACATTATATTCTCTAAAAAAATATTATTTTAAGCTAAAGTTAACAATGTTATAAAACTCAATTATCCAAATTATTAAACGAAATAAAACGGAAAAAAATACCGGATTTTATAACAGACGATATTTTTGAAAAAATATACGCCTTTTAATTTCCATTTTTTTTTTCATTTAAAGAGAAAATTAAGTTATTCTGTTGCCATAATTACAAAATTGGTACTAAAAATTATTAAAACAAAATTAGAATCTCAAAATTAATTGGGATACAGCTTTCAAACAAATGCATTTAAAAGTACATTTTTTTCTCTATACGACGGTGTAAAAATTTAAAATGTGCGATGTTTAGAAGTGGAAAATTTGCAGTAACGAAAATTGCAAAACCGGATATTGCAGGAGAAAGTAATGCCATTCGCAAAATAACGTATGCGTTACGCACAGATACGTTTGGCCTTTATAATATAGATAGATATGGATGTCGACTCGACAGAAGGAAAACATGCTCAAGAAGGATTACAAAAATCATTTACAATCATATGAGTTTGTATGATGAGCAAAAGTCAATAACTATTTAAACGCAAAAAATATGATGATACCAAAAATATTGAACGTGAAATTTTTCTGATAAAGAAATGCGCGATATTAATATGCATTGTTTTTCTAATCGCTCTATGATTATACTTGCGTTATAAGTAATGGAAAAGTTGGGACATATAAATAAGTCACAACGTTATAGTTGATTGTTTATCGAAGATTGCAGGGAATGTTGATATTAAAACAGTTCGGAAATAATCGAATTGAGAATTGTAGCTTTGGCACATTGTTAACAAATGACAGGTAATATTAACTTTTTAAAAGACATTGAATTTGATATGTAACATTAAAAAGAAATGTAGCCATATTTTCTGATATAAATATGATGATTAAAAAAATTAAAAAGGTTTCCGTTTCAAACAACAACTGTTTTTTTTCATATTAGATAAAATGTTTTTTTTTTGTAAAATTGTGGCATTATAAATATATTGTTTATATTTTCCTCTTACTTGAAAAAATTCTTAATGTAATATTATCTTAATACATATTTATAGCATTATATTGCAAAATCATCATTAGAAACACATTTTCATTTAATATTCAGCTATTCATATATCTTTTATATAAATATGAATTTAAGGATTTATTATTTATATTAATTTCAACAATGAATATAAAATTTAATTTATGTTTTATTTTAATAATCTTAATAGCTCTGTTATTTTAGTGTGCACTTTTTATTGTACATAAAAAATTTACAATATTTAAGAAAGAAACGAACGCTATATCATCAACAACAACTAAATGGAAACAGAAAATGAACGTTTTATTTTCTCTCAAACAATCGTAAAGAAACTGTCAGATAATGCTTTAAACATTTCTTGGAAGATTAGCTTCGTATTTTACTTTAAAAAGTGACAGACAATGTTAGGCACACTTGCACTTAAAAACACTTGCTGAATTTTAAACTTAAAAGATTTCACATTTCCCGAATCAATGCTTCTGCCCCAACAAAAGTTAAATAAATATTTTGATAAATAATAAAATCTAGCAATCTAGTTTTATCATCTTCTCGCGATCGAAGGCAGTTAAAACTAAAGTAATGCCAGAATTCATAAGGTTTGACACTATAGGCCTCAATTATCAATTAAATAAACTTTTCTACCAAAAATTGAACCGACTTCAAAAGCTACTGCAAAGTGAAAAATAGTTTTTTTACAGAATAATATTATGAAATTAAATTAAGAGCGTAGTATCTATCATGCGTATTATTATATTTATGTAGATTAATTTGATTTTTTGAAGTCGGTGACAGCCAAGCCAAGTTACATGTAATTTTCCAATAGACACGCATCCAAGTATCTACGAGTTTTTTTACGGTTTAATATTTAGTTAAAAATTTAACTTTATTCTTTTACGATTTGCATTGGATAATTAATTTTAATTTTGAACTTCGCTTGGCTGGCACCGACTTCAAAAAATCAAATTAATCTACATAAATATAATAATACGCATGATAAATACTACGCTCTTAATTTAATTTCTTAATACTATTCTGTAAAAAAATTATTTTTCACTTTGCAGTAGCTTTTGAAGTCGGTTCAATTTTTGGTAGAAAAGTTTATTTTTCTCATTTTTAGTTAAAAGTTAACGATTTTTTGAAGTCAGTTAATAAAAATTATAATACGGGAAAAAAAAAAACTGTAAACTATACACGTCTGTCAGGAGTTGGGTTCGAACTCACGATCTCTTTCAAGAACCAGAAATCAAATCTGCTGTCTTACACCGCTCAGCCACCTGACTGCACTCCATTCGGCGAGCTTAGTCATCGTCGATGTTACTTTTAGTTTGCGAGAAATCACTAATTTTATTAGTTTTTACTTAATTACTAAAATGTACTGAACCAATTTCAATGAAATGGAAGAAGTACCAATGGAAGATTTGCCTCTTTCATTTAACACAAAAAACAAATTAATCGGTTGGATAGTTTCGGAGTAATCGGTGAACATACATAGAAAAAAAATACATTCGCACCGAATTGATAACATTACTTAAAAATATATATATAACACGGAAAATTTTTTTGTATACTATACACATATGTCAGGAGTGAGGTTCGAACCGACACTCTCTTTCAAAACCAGAGATTAAATCTGGTGCCCTAGAACGCTCTGCTCTCCGGACTTCATTCTCTTCAGAGAACTTATTCGATGTCATGTTACTTTTCGCAAGTCTATTCTCTTTTTGAGCACTCTTTCACTGATAAAGTATTGAGTTAATAAAAAATATCTGATACTCTGTGGTAAAGGTTAAATACAAAATATTCCTAATAGCATAATTAGTATTTAACTTGTTAAATATGTATTAAAAATTATAATACAGAAAAAATTACACGTACGTCAGGAGTGGGGTTCGAACCCACGCTGCCTTTCGAAAACCAGATCTTAAATCAAGCACCTTAGACCGCTCGGCCATCCTGGCACCGGTTAATTTATTCGACATCCATATTACTACTGAAGTGCGAGAAATCACTAATTTTATTAGTTTTTGCCTAATTACTAAAAAAGTACTGTACCAATTTCTATGAAACGGAAGTGGTACCGATTCGAGAGCAAGCTCTCTCATTTAACACCAAAATCAAGTTAATTGGTTGGATAGTTTCGGAGTAATCGGTGAACATACATAAAAAAAAATACATACGCGTCGACTTGATAACCTCCTCTCCTTTTTAGAAGTCGGTTAAAAATGCTCTCTTTTAATGATTATCTTTGATAGTGCCTGAAAATATTCAAAACAACTAATTTAATAATAATTTGAATTTAAAATATATTTTTAAATTAAAAATAATTTATTAAATCGGTAGTTGGATTTTTTTGTCTTGTAAAAAAATTACAAGATAATTAACAGAAAATATTGTTAAATGAATCTCGCAATTATTACAAGAAAAATGTGAAAAAATGAATTGTAACCCTAATGGTATTTAAAAAGTGTTCTGTAGCTTTGTAGTTGAAAATATGTCATGTAAGAGTTTCTAACAGAAAAAAACTACACTTATGTGAATGGTGGAGGAAACAAACCCTTTAAAATATATTTGGCTTAGACTCATTTCTCTGTGCTTTCTAAATGTGATCTAACAAAATATTTTGTAAGCGAAATATAGTTTACATTTATTAGAAGATAAATTAAATATTTTTTTTTGCATTTTGCTCAATGGTACTTAAAAGTAACGTTTGAGCATAAAGAGTTGAATTTAAGTGAACTTCTATGATTTTTTTTTTTCGTGAGAAAAAATTTCCTTTCCGTTAAAGGTAATTCGTTTTAATTTTTACATCTTTAACAACAAATCACAACAAATATTCTTTTATAATTACACAATAAAATACTTTTAAAAAACAAAATCCTAAAAATGTGTATTGATATTAAATTTCTTTTTATATTTGCTAAAATTTAATTAAATTCTAATAAGATTTAAAAACAGAAATATTTAAAGGATATAACTTGATTTCTTAAATAACCTTAGAAATTTGGAAAATGCATTTACATATAAATTTTTCCTTTAAATAATTTTTAAGGGCGGATGATTCTAAAACTGTAAAATAAAACTGGCAAAATTTTAAAGTAGCATGAGAAAAAATAGTGAAAATTCTAAGTACATATTTGCGATCTTTTAATATTGTTATTTTCAATTTTCATTGCTCAGATTCTTAATTTAGGTAAACAATAAAACAAACAAATAAAATGATGATGATCTGAATTGTATGTTAAAATGAATAATATAGATTTTTTAAATTTTTTACTCTCAATTTAACTATTATATGAAATATAACATATTACTGAATTAATTTCAATAAAATCCGAAGAAATATTTCCATAACAAGCAACAATTGTGATAAAAATTCGTTTTCCCTTGCATTTATTCGAACTACTTTTGCGTAATATGGTAAAACAAAACTACATTTAATGAATAATGATATATAGTTCAATAAGTAATGATAAAATACATTTTATTATATTCTAAAATTGCGTTCAGGAATGACATATATAAATTGAAAAAATAGTAGACTAACCATAATTCAACTTGGAAAAACATAATTGCACAATTTATGAAATGGAAATTTAAAGGCATTAATTGAATTCGAAATTAATAGCATTGTATTTTGCTTTTCTAATATTAACATATGATTGAAGATACACTCTTCTTGGTTCAGTGCTGAATTCTTATTCTATATCAGTGTCGGAGATGTTATTTCTTAAATACTATGATTGCCATTTCATATTTCAATATCAAACTTCTGTATATAATTTAATCAAATATTTTGCTTACTGACTACCGCTTTCAAATGCAACACAGAATGGAAATCCGAAATTAGCATTGGATTTGGATTGATCTTTTGTGAACAAATGTACCAGCTGAAAAATTTATCATAAGACGTGATTACCATTAGATCATTTGCAAAGGAACATAGAACTGCCTTAAGACTGTTCTCAAATATAAAAAGGGACAACTTTAAGATAAAAGTATTATTTCATTTTCGTTTGGAAACGTATTAAAGGGGCTTGTGTTGTTATTCAGTAACTAAGTAATAATAACATGTGTTCCATTTTCCCTTTTTTTCATTTTCCGTTTTAAATTTTCCCTTTTTTTTATAAACGCAATAGATACAGTCAAAGGTTGCTTTTATAACGGGATTTGACTAAGCAGTCAGAGAATAGAGAAAAATATCTTCTCACATGATCAAAATCGTTTATAACTCAGTGGGTAATTTATTATAAAGAAAAAAATCATTTCATACCAAATCGCTTACACAGTCAGATTTCTCAATTTTATTTCTTTATCTTTAAAAACGAGTCAGTCATTACGGCAGAAAGTTTTACGCATGTTGACTGGAGAACAGATTTAATAATGCTTGGTGAAAAAGGTAAAATGTTTATAAACATAGTAAACCTTTTGCGTTTTATAATCTTGTAATTATGCATACTCTCCTTGTTTATCTGCAAATTTACGCATATATACCCTTTCTTTTTACCTGTTGAATTTGTCTCTGCTCTTTATAATGAATAGTTTTTAATTAAATATTTTTAATTGATGTGTGATAAGCTTTTGTACGAAATTCCTCCAATGGAACATTTAAGTGAAAAAATACATTTTATATCATTTAACAGTGTAAAACTGAGATTTAGATACATTCGGACATCTAGTTGAAATGTTACAAATTCGATTTTTTCTGTTGAGCAAAACAGCTGAGATTCATGTATTAAGCAATAAATAAAACTGAGATGTTCTAACTTTTCGATTTCCTTTTCACTGTCGGAGCTGTAAACCATAAAACAGCTATCCAGTTGTACTAAGAAGATTAAATTCACAAAACAATATTGTGAATAAAACATTTTTTCTTCATCCCAAAATTATAGTTTGAACTAGAAGACAAATTGAATTTAAGAGTTTCATTGAAATAATAAGAAAATGTAAATATTAGACTGAAATATATCTATGTTTAACTTCATTTTAGTTATAATCATATTCGAGAAACTGAATTTCATTTCAAAAATTAAAAGGGTAAACTTGAAGTTCAACAAAATGCTACTTTCAATTTGTTAGCATAAAAACAGATGAAAAGAAAAAAAATGAGGTTTTGGAAACAGATGTTGGTAAAAAAAAAATATATATATATATTTTTTTTTAATGCTTCCTATGTTCGAAAATGTTTATTTTATTTCAAATTCTACTTGGCAAAATACAAAGTTTAAAATAATATATCAAGCTCAATTTTACGGACCTTTCTAAAAAATTACAATTTTATTGTTTTTAAACAAAAGAAAAGTCTAAAGTTTACTTTTTTTACATTTGAATTTAGGTAAAGAAATGTTACTTTTTACACATATTTGTGATGAGATTTTCATATAGTATGTCTCAAATGTTTAAGCACTACCCAAATCTGGTTTAAATTAATTGAAGAAGAAAATATTTTATGCTAATTTACAATAAATACCCGATATTTATCGAAATAAAAATATAAGTGATTTTGAGTACAAACAGGCAAGAATGAACTGGGCTAAAAAACACATGTCCTACGGGGACAAGTGGCTTACTGTTTTATTCACCGAGAGTAAACCTGATGGTTGGAATGTGTATTGGCATGATTTAAGCAATAAACCAAGGGCATTTTTCAGCAGGCAGCAAGGCGGTAATTCTGTTTTGTTTTTTGAGCATTTGGATTCAATGGCCAGACCTCTCTGGCTTTTCTAAAAGGAAGACAAGATTCAAAAAAGTCTCAAGAGAAGCAAAACTATCATTTGATCGCATTCGGTGACATTTTGGGTGGTCTTGAATGTACTTTTCAACAAGACAATGCCTCAATCCACGTATCACATTCTACAAAACTTTAGTTTTCTCTGAAAAATCATAAAGTTCTTGACTAGCCAGCTTTAAGTCCAGACTTAAACCCGATTGAGAATGTCTGGAGTACTTTAATCCGCCAGGTTTACAGCAATTGAAAGCCATATGACTCTATGAAAGAACTCCAAGAGGCCACTTGAGAAAAATTATATTCTTTGCCATGAGAACCCCTACAAAAAACTAATAATTTCGATGAACGCACGTTTATTTAAACTAATCAGAAATCACGGAAAAATAATTTGTTAATAAAAGTTCTGTAAATATTATAAATCTGGTTGTTTTTAACATTGGACATATACTTTTGAGACAGTTTTTTTTCTTTAAAAAATATTATATTTTTTAAAATTATGTAATTTACTTTTTTCTATTTTTTATATAATTTATTTAAATAATGTTGCAAAGCCTACAAATAAAAATTTTTTACTTATTTTAACTTTTTATAATTCTTTAAAAATCGACATTATATGCTTGTCTTTAAACTTTTGAGACAAACCTTAATATACTATGTAATTTCAATGAATGATGTTAAAATGTTTTTAAAATAATTTTTTTTCTGAAAAACACTGATGAATCACACAAATAAACTAAAAAATATGAAATAATTTGCTGTATTATAAAATAATCAAACGATTCTATTCTGTGAGAGTAGCTTTTTCTTTTTATTTATTTATTTTTTACTGCACAAAAATTTTATTGCTATAATTTTATACTGCAACTTTTTCAGATTTCTTTGATTCTAATGCTCTGTTGAAGAATATTTATTCGTTGGCCATTAGACATTATTCTTCATAAACTGCTGGATTTTCAATTCAAAAATTTTATGTTGCGAATACTGAGCTTCAATCACAATTTGCATTTATTGTACACAATATGTAAAGCTAAGAAATTCCAACAATATCTTCTCCCTACAGCTGTTCCCCACAGAGTTTCTTTTCTGGTATATAAAAGAAATTAAAATAAATCTTTATATTTGAAATTTGACATAGAAATTTCAAAAAAGTTACATGGATTAAAAAGTATTAGCCTTAAACGTTTGCCTCATATGTAAAATATGTAAACCCGTGTATAAATATATATTATTGAAATTTAAAAAATAGTATAATTAGAGGCGTATAATTGATCACGAGTCTTAACAACGTATCGGTTTGATAATTTCATTATCACTCTTTAAAAATAATTTAAAATAATAACCTCAATAATGATTATTAAACATCTTAGAGCTACACTACAAAAAAAGTTTCACATAATTAAACTAAATGTAGCTAAATGTTTTGAATTCCTATATCTATATTTATAGATAATTTTTTGCGTTCTTGTTTTTAATTGAAACACTTTTCTGTTTTCCTTTTTAATTCAAAATGTAACAGAAAAGTTGGATGCTCTCGAGACTAGATAATATATATCGGCATTTTTATTTGAAAAGTTTCCTTTTGGGAATAATATTTCTTGTCCACTTTTTGAAATAGTATTAAACAATATATAAAATAGAGCATCTTACAACGCTCTTTTTTGTTTTGATAGGACATAACCACTAAAAAAAACACTGTTTAGTTGCATTAAGAAGATTAAATTCAAAAAGTTTTTAAAGTTTTTCTTTCTTTTTCTTTCCTTTTCATTCGAGGAGAAAATTTTCTCTGTATTCAAAAAATGTCGAGTTGTGAAGTTTTAATGTCTCAAAATGATAATTCTATAATTTTAATGTTTAAAAGCTATAACTCTATAATTTAAAAAAAAAACAATTTTTCAAAACGCTATGTGAAAAAAAATCAAAAGTCTAAATATCGAAAATTACTTATATGATTCTCGACATTGATAAATATAAAAGTGGATATTTTAAATATTTATCCTACATTCATTCAAATGCAGAAACGTTTTTCATTATACTACTGCCAGAATAGGGACGCGTAATGTATTATTATTTTATTATTATAGTTGTTCTATATTTTTATTTTAAAATCAGAATGAAATGAACAAATAAATTTTTATATGAACTTCAGCAACTACTATCTATATTCTCATTATGTCAGTCGTAAGGTACATTTGCGCGGACGCACTTTTGCTTTTCAACCGCTTTAATTGTGCACACAAAATCTCTATAAATTTATTTGAATAATTAGACATTTTTGATTTATAGGCAGTAGATGATCGTTTTTATGCAATGTAAATTATTTAACCCATACAATTTTGATAGAATCTTATCTTAATTTAAAACACATAAAGACCTAATATAAAAACAGTTTTTTAGGGTATATACTGCGTACATTGCGTTTACATATTTTTCATGTACCTCTAGTAATTATAGAGAAACATTTCGTGTTTTTTATTTTTTATTTTTTTTTAAGAATGTACGTCTTAATAGACAAGAGATGCTGTTTAGTCTTATTTTAGGAGAATTTTTCGCGTATTAAAAAAAAAAGAGATTATCTGATCAGGTGTTTTAAAGAAGACATGATATCATATACGTTCCATAGTTCAATAAATTACATTTTTTGCGCAATAAAATATTTTTTTTTATTTCAAGCGTTTGTTTATGCAAATAATTATTGACAGAAAATTATATTAGTTAAGTAATGGTAGAGCGACTCATTGACTATGTGAACAAGAAAGAATATTTTAGCAGATATCTGCTAAAATTCATAACATGTTGTGGTCATTTCTTTACCAATGCTATTTAATGGTATTAATATTGTCCAATTCTAAAGATTCAAATTCTTCAGCTCTGTAAATTAATAATTTTCTTTTACATACCATTTATTACGATATTAAGAATCAGTAACAAACATTTTGTCCATGCATCTGATATTTTACTTGTCTTACATGGTAAATTTAACAGCATTAGGGGATACAAAAATTTCTTTATGGTTTTTAATTTTCAACAATGACAATAAGGCTTTCCCATTCGTAAAATAAAAAAAGGAATAAATAACTGAAAAAGTAGCTTTACCATTGAAGTGGGAAAAGTAGATATTTTTAAATGGTGAATTTACGATTTTCTGGAGAATTACAAGAAAAAAAAGTACATTGAATATTCATGAGGTTTTTTTAAATATTCATAGGACAGTGCCAAACAAAACATTAGCAATGTCTGGAGAAAAATGGAAAGATGGAAAGATTTCTAAAAATATATTTACCATTTTCTTTCTTGGCATTTCAACAATATATAAACTAAAATAGGAATAGCCAGAAAGCTATGCAGTTGCAAAAAGGTTTACAACAAGAATTGCCAGTCTCGGATATTGAAAGGAAAAATACTGGACGACATCCTCTAATTTTACTGAATGAATTAACAACTAAGCAAGCATATAAAGCAAAGAAAGGAAAATATTCTATTACTTATTAATGACTGCCAAACACACCCGAGAGATTTTTCATTTTCAAATTTAAAAGTAAAGTTTTTACAACCTAATACAACATCGCATTTATAACCGTTACATCAAAGAATAATTCAAGCTTTCAAACTACATTATAGAAAGTCTTACCCCAGGTTATATTTCCAAGAGTAGAAGAATCCAAATCAGCAAATAAAATTGCTGCATGAATAAACGTTCTAGATGCCATAATGTGGGTTGATTATTTATTAAATTTTGTATGTCAAAGTACAATTTCAAAATGCTTTGAAAAACATCGGTTTTCGCAAAAAAAATTCTGAAAGTATCAGTGATTCATAAATCGAAAATGTTTAGATTAGTCTTTTGAATATTCAAATTATTATAAATCAGTTGCCTTTGGAAGATGAACCAGTAAAGGTTAAATTATTCATTAATTTTGATAGGGATGTCAAAAACAACGATGGTTCCATTGCTCCAGAGCATTTTAATCAAGAAATTTGCGACATGTTTACATTTGAAAATGAAAATGAAGACCGTTTGTATCAGTGGAGATGAAATTGAAGTTGAAATCAAAGAAATTGATGAAATGTCCGTCACAGATATGTTAAAAATGTGCAAAAAATGTATGCCCTTAATAACTGTGCAAAAACTATTGAGGATTTATTGAGGAAATTTGAAAGCATGATTGAAGATAAAAGTTTTAAGCAACGAAATATTTCTGACTATTTTGCTGTAAATGAAACTTTGTAATTTTTTTAATGAATTTGTTTAGTTCATTAATTCCAGTAATAAAAACTTTATTATTATCCAATTACAATCAAAACAATAATGCGTATTAAGTAAAGTGTAAGTTGTTGTTTTGTGTTTTTTTATGTCAACGACATTGGAGGTTTTTCATCTGAATTCAAAAGATACAAGATGCGTTTTATGATAATTATGATATTTATCGTATATTTTTAATTATTCCGTTATTATAATTGTTAGTTAAACCATTCATTGCTTAATATAGCGCATTTTTACGTATGTATATTTTAATTTGTTTTATATTTTTAGACCATTAAAATTTTAACGTAATATTTTTAAAGAAAATTTATAAAGCAACTTCCTCAATATAATGATTATTTTAGACGGTCCCAAGGATGGTCAATTTAGACAGTTTCCACTGCACTATATATCAATTTATATACACATATATTCTCATATTATATTCTTCGATGGAACTGCACACGATTTATGAATCATGTACAGTTTCACGTGAATATAGACAAGCTTTATTACAGATTCTTTATAGTACTTTTTTTTATTTTGACTGTTAGAGTTAATGACTGTAAACATGATATTTAGTTTTCTGATCCGCTTAAAGTTATAAAAAGGATGAGAGTCTAAAATGTAGACCGAAACTTTCGCCGCATTTTTAATTGAAAATGTATTTATATAATTTTTAATTTGTATGTCTGAACATTTGAGTAAACAATTTTATTTTACTTGAGAGAGGTGTAACGAAAAATTAAAAACAAATGTTACTGACATGTTTCGATTCCAATCTAATAAGAACCATAATCATAATTATTAGATTGGAATCGAAACATGTCCATAATACAGTCGAGCCTCTATATAACGAAATTCATCGTTCCAGTAAAAAATTCGTTACATAGAAAAATTCGATGTATAGAGCATGATGTTAAAAATAGCATTTAATGTGTAAATTTTGAACAAATATTATTTTTGATCTTTTTAATTAAGAATTTGAAATGTTTAAAAGTATATATTAACCTAACATTTTATTTCTTACTTATTTAAGCAGTTTCAAAAAAGAGAAAAGACATTTATTTGAAAGCTTAATGAAAATCAAATAAGGAAGACTTACATAAATTTCAGAGGAAGAAATCTGTAATTTTTTGTTGTTTTGATTTTAAAATTACAATTGTTACGCTCTCAAAAAAAATTCTCAAATTTTAGCAAGGAATGAAAAATTGTAGTTGATATTTTCCTCCATTTGCAGGTCTCTCTTATGTGCTCTCATTGATTCCTCTCTGATATGTGTAACAATTCAATTGACTGTGTTTTGAGAAGGATGTTGAAAGGTGTGTGGGAGGTGGGATGAACTTGTTAGATTTAAAGAATAAGGAGAGAAGTAATATTTATATAAAAAAAAAACCTCTCCACTGAACGATAAATCAAAAATAAGTGATGGAAAATTGATTCCATATGATTTCGAAGCTTTTTTAAAACTGAATAAATTAAGATCAATTTATGAAAAAATTCGTTATATGGAGATAGATATTTCGCTATATAGAGTCTGTTTTTAATGTAATCATGCGAAAAGGGGACCGTTCTTACTAAAAATTCGTTACATGGAGAAATTCGATGTATGGAGTTTCGTTATATAGAGGTTCGACTGTATTTGTTTTTAATTTTTCATTACACCTCTCTGAAGTAAGATAAAATTGTTTATTCAAATGTTTATATATAAAAGGGGAATATCTTAAAATCTTGTGATTTAAAAAACTAAAAGATTTAATAACATTTTTATGATTGTGTATCTGATTAATCATAGTATTTTTTATTTTAAAATTATTCATATAGCTTTAAAGTTTTATTGTGAATCAAAATTAAACGAATAAATGATGCAAAAATTGCGTAGGAAAATAACTAACTGTAGTCAGAAATAGATTGATAATAAATTATTACTTTTTGAAAACTTTATTTTTTTCAATCAACAGTTCAACGATTCGTTACACAATTTCATTTGAAATAAAGTCCATCTACTAAGTAAAAGATTATTTGAGCTTTTTTTATTAAATGGTTGCTTAATGTTGCTAAATGATCTATCAAATGTATTTTTTTTCAGTCTAAGAAATAATCCCGATAGTTTTCTCTCTTTATTTCTCCATGGAAGGATTTAGGAAGGATTGTCTAATTTTCGATGCAATAAATATTTAATGGGTATTTAATACTTAATTTCCAAGTACTATATTTTTTTCTAAATGTAAATATGTGCAAGGATTACACGTGAAAATAGAAATATAATTGAATTAATTGTATACGCCTGCATAAAATAATTAAAGTTTCAATTTGAAAATAAAATGACATTGTTTGTGTGCAAGCTGTATTTGACAGGCTAATATTGTAATTTTCTCAAGAAATTAGGAGTAGTTTTGTTATATAAATGTTTCAATGTACTTCAGGATGTACATTTTTTAGTTTTCAAAAACTGGCGTATCAATAATATTTAAAATCACGGACGCCATATTTAATATGCCAATGCATTTCAATGCATTATTTCAAAGTTTCGATGGTGTTCTTTTTTTAATGCGATGTTCCTTTGTTATATAAGACTAAATAAACATCAAATTACATAAAAACTCATTTAATTAGAATTGATGTAATGCAGACAAATAATAGTTATATAAAAACACGATCCACGTACTTTATACACCAAAAGAATTAATTCAGTGCACTTTCAAAGCCAAAGTATAAATCGTCATTTATATTTTTAAATAGTTGGATATTTAGTGCTAATGTAAAATGCATAAAAAAGAAAAAAAAAGAAATCCCACACATACATTTGCAGTTTATTTCATATGACAGCGGTCTATAAAAATAAAGAAAATGCACCAGTTAAAAAAATTTCTTGAACACTAAAGATGTTCTGAGTTGATGGTCAATGAGGCACAGATTCATATTATTTTCATTTTGATAATTTCTAATTATACATTCATTAATATAAATCCATATTAAATCTTATGTAATAAAGCAAATACTTACTATTTGATGTACTTTAAACTTTTCATTGTACTGTTAATCTTCGAAAATGTTACATGATATTCGAAAATGTTTTATGTATAATATTTCTTTTCCTTAAAAAAATATATCGGAGTACTATTTTTGGAAAATAATTTGTTTTTTCAGTTTCAAAGAGGGAAGAAAACAAAGAATAACGTTTGTTTTAGTGCATATTCGTAACCACGTTAGAAAAAAAAAACCTTCTATATTGTTGCGTGTATAGGGTTCTTTTGATCTTATGGCTAGAACACTTCAACTCTTGTTTCTTAGAAAAGTGGAAAGTAATTTATTTACAGATCTTCAGAACAACAGAGTCTTCGAAACTCACAAATATTACTAGATATTCAAAAATAACTGCTCAAATCTATCGTACAAGTAGAGATATAGGTCCCATAGACTTTTCATACAACGTCTCAACACTAAATAACATTCAAAACAACGTAGATAAAGCTCAAGCAAACTTGCTTAACAATCGCCTAGTTGTTCACTCAATGACTGACTGATAAATAAAAACCACAACAGCTCGCATTGCTCTCCTTATATAGGCTCGCAACATGCGCTGGAAATTTCCACAGGCTTCTCGAAAAATCCAGAAAACCAAGGAAAAACATTCAATGTAACAGCATACCTAAGGGGGGTTACCATAGAGAGGGAAGGGTTACCATCGCCAACAATCGCCAAATTTGTCACCAACTTGGCGATATATCTCCAAATTTGGCGACAAAAATTAGTCGTCAAAAGTGACGCCAACTTGGCGATATCTCTAATATTTCGCCAAGCTGCCACAGACATTAAGTGAAAATAATAGACAAGTTTGCTTGATAACAGAGAGAATGTAACAAAAACTAATTTTAGTAAAGTAATGGAGCTTAATAAGATTATTTACATTATTTTACAGTACAAACACTAACTATTTACAAAATTCGTAACAATATTATAGTAGACTCTTGATTAACCGGTAACAGTTTATCTGAGTTGTGGACTAACCATGTGGATCACAGTTTTGCATGCATTTTCTTATGATGCTGCTTAATGTAAATTAGTTAAAACAATCTGGTTAAAAAAACATGAGGGTAATTTTATCGAATAAAATGAAATTGGAATTCCAACAGAAGATGACAATAACTACTGATTTCTACGGAAAAATATGGAACATTTAAGAAAGTTAAATTTTTCTGAAAATGCCGACGAAGAATCAGTGCAACAATAGTTTATAATAAATTCGAAATTGAAACATTTCGAAGTTTTCAGGGATGATGATATTATATATCTTCTCGCTTGTGGTTCCAAAGAAACAACGAATTTTGAAAAAAGCCCTAAAAAATAAGAAGAAAATCGTGTAGCTCTTCCAAAATTGTCCTCCTTACTCCTGATGTTGCCTGTAGGAGACACTAAAGAACACCTTTTGAATTAATTAAAATCATTCTAGAATTGATAAAATTAATTCTAGACCTATTTATTAAATATGAGCATATCATAAGCATTGAAACATAGACTTCTACACGTTCGAAGATGTTTCACCATAATTTTAAACAAGTTTTTGTGGCCATTCGTAGTACAAAAAAAAAGTCGATCTACTAAAAAAACTTTAGTGATCCTTGTAATTACTAAAAAATTTTTAGTAATCTTAGTCGGTTACAAGAAAATCTGTAAGAATTACTAGAAAAAAGTTAGCAACGAATAGAGTTAATAATTTTATATTTTTAATAGCTATTAGTAAAACTCATTTGATGTGGCCTTGATAGCATAGTGGTTATAATAACGGACTCCAGGCTAAAAGGTCCCGGGTTCGATACTGGCCACTGCCAAATACTCACCGAATGTATGCAGTGTAAGTACTCGTTAATAAAGGGATTATGAATATCCTGACGGAGCCATCTCTTGCGGTTTTGCCGAAAATCTTCCGCTCCAGAAGTCTGGATGCAGTTCGAAGGAAAATCCTGCCCTTAGAGCCCACGTAATGGTTATTAAAAATAATTTTGGAGCTACTACTAAAATTCGCTTGGTGGCTCATTCTAAAAATTTTTAAGTTAGTTATACAAAAAATTCTTTTGTTCAGTTTACAAAAGAAATGCTTGTTTCGCTTGCAAAAAAAAAAGTTTGTAATGGTTACTAAAAAATTCTGTGGAATACAAATTTACTAAAAAAATTTTAGTAACCTCTTGAATTTTTTTTTTAACAGTGCACTGATGATGATGTTAAATCACGTGTACACACTGAGGCATCACTAATTTACTTGGAGCAAAAAGATGAAAGCACACCGGGTGAAGAAGTATGATATTCAGAAATTTGAGTAGTAAAGTTCGTCGAAAAGTAAATGAAAAGCGAACACAGATCGCTATTATTTCATTCTTTGAAAAACATTGAGATAAATTACATATTTGTTTCTTTGATATTGTACTAATGGTAGATTTAAATAACATTAAAATTTATGTTCATTCTCTTTCTTTTGTGTTAATTGATTTATTAGTGTTCTGTTGTAAAATAGTTTGAAAATGTTCATCTTTTTTTTTCGAATCTTCATTCAAATTTGCACAAATTCGAATATCCGGATCGAGGCAGTTCCTTACCATCCCAGTTAATTGAGTTTCTACTGTAACATTAAAAAAAAGATCTGTATTAAATATCAAGGGAAAAAAAATACTCATAATCTTGTGCATTTTTTAATTTTCCTTTATGATCTTAGTGTTAGAAAAGATTTCAAAATCCATGCGTGACATATGATTTTCTGCTTGTTTTCTTTTTCTTTCTTTTATTTAGAATTTCAGAGAACTACTTTAGTATAGCGTTACACGTGAAATACTTTATTAATTTTTCAGAAAAAAACATTTTTTTTTAATTTCAAGATACAAATTTCGAAGATATGCATCAGTTTTTTTGCATGTTCGAAATTGAATAAAACAAAAAGAACAAATCTTTATTTAATGGTGAGTATCCTGAAATAAATCGTTATTAAATAAAACATATTCTTATTATCTTGTATACTTTTTAGTCTTCATTATAATCTTATTGTTAGAATATGTTTATGATCCAAGTGTTATATATGATTTTTCTTTCTTTTTAAAATTTCAGAGAAAAGATTTAAGAAAGCGTTGCACGTGAAAAACTTTATTAAACTTTCGGAAAATGATTTGTTTTCCATATCTAAGATACAAAATGTTAAAGAACCACGTAAGTTTTATTGCATAATTGAAATTGCATTGAACAAAAAACAAAACTTTTTTAAGAATACATATCATTAAAATAAACCCGTATTATATCCTATGAAGTAAAATAATTGTTTATTATTTTGTATACTTTTAAGTCTTCATTGTAATCTCATTTTTTGGAATACGTTTATGATCCAAGGATGATATGTGATTTTTCTTTCGTTGCAGACTTTCAGAGAACCACTTTAAGATAGCATTACACGAAATTTCATTCTCATTTCGGAAAATAATTTTATTTTTCAGTTTCAAAGATGCAAATTGTCAACGAATAACGTAAGTTTTAGTACAGTTTTGAAACATTAAACGAAAAACAAAACTTTTTAAATAATGCACTGTAAAAAAAGTGTCGATCTACTAAAAAAACTTTAGTGATCCTTGTAATTACTAACAAATTTTTAGTAATCTTAGTCGGTTACAAGAAAATCTGTAAGAATTACTAGAAAAAAGTTAGCAACGAATAGAGTTAATAATTTTATATTTTTAATAGCTATTACTAAAACTCACTTGGTGTGGCCTTGATAGCATAGTGGTTATAGTAACGTACTCCAGGCTAAAAGGTCCCGGGTTCGATACTGGCCACTGCCAAATATGCCCCGAATGTATGCAGTGTAAGTACTCGTTAATAAAGGGATTATGAATATTTTGGCGGAGCAGTAGCAATGTTTGGTGCTGCCATCTATTGCGGTTTTGCCGAAAATCTTCCGCTCCAGAAGTCTGGTTGCAGCTCGAAGGAAGCTCCTGCCCTTCGAGTCCACGTAATGGTTATTAAAAATAATTTTGGAGCTATTACTAAAATTTGCTTGGTGGCTCATACTAAAAATTTTTAAGTTAGTTATACAAAAAATTCTTTTGTTCAGTTTACAAAAGAAATGCTTGTTTCGCTTGCAAAAGAAAGTTTGTAATGGTTACTGAAAAATTCTGTGGAATACAAATTTACTAAAAAAATTTTAGTAACCTCTTGAATTTTTTTTTACAGTGTGCATGTCATTAAAATAAATCCGTATTAAATCGTAAAAAAATGTAACAAACGCTTATAACCTGGTGACTTTTTATTCCTTAATTTATAATCTTGTTACAACAAGAATTTAGGATCTTATTTTATGTGAAGCAAAGAAAATGATTACAAAGTTATCGTCGATTTCCTTTCACTGAAGTAGAAATGCAGAATTGATCCCCACTTTTATCGAAGTAAATTGAATCCATCCATTAGTATTCTAGCTTTAGCTGAAATTAATGAAGCAATAAATTTTTATTTGCTAAGTGGAATTTAATCCAGCAAATTAAATGCTTTCAATTTCTTTTCATTTGTTAATGTAAGAGATTAAAGGATACTGTTGCGGGGTTGTATTAATAAAAATCACTAACTTATAGAACATAAAGTAAGCAGCTTTGAAATTTTAATTGAAAAATACAGGGTGATTAAATTTTGCCTTTGCTATATATAACAAATAAATAAATGCATTTTTTTTAAAACTAGTTTAAAGACATTAAATTACAAGTTTTCGAGATTCATTTATTGATGCTTCACTGTTAAAAATAAATGTGACGAACTGGTTGCATTTGTCCCCCAGGGGTGAAAATGTGTTACCATTTAACACCCGCGGGTTTGAAAATGTGCTTGGGGTGCCATTTGATATCTCACTGGATATTCACGCTAATTAAGGTGCCGAGCAATGCATACCGTTGGAAGATTTTCACCCCTTAGTCATTTGCGCATGCTCTGTGACTTGTATCCTTGCCCTTCAACTCACCGTCACTGATGGATCAACAGAGCAATTTCTTCCTACGATGACTATCGCAACTATATCCTATCCCAATTTCGTTTAGAGCTTCGGATCGCTAATTTTTGGCGAGATTATTTATATAAAGCAACCTTTGAATTTCAGGACATTTGAACATTTCAGGGAGACGAGGGACGAGCTTGCAATCAGACGTTGTGGGTTTGAGTCCTTCGTGGGGCAAAAGTGTGTTTGTGTTTCTTTTTAATTTTTTATTATTGGCACACTCTGGATTAAGGGTGCCATCTTTTCACCCTAATTAAAGGGGCCATTCTGGCTCCTTTAGGGGTGTCACCAGTGAGATAAGCCTATCACTCTTAAAAGGTGCAATGTGTCACCATTAGTTTTAACAGAGTTTCCTCAAAGCCACACTATTTGCCGCAAGTAGCGAAATTACGGAAATCTTTACTTTACCTGATGTAAAAGCTGCATTTTTCTACATACATGTCAAAATTACATACCTTTGAAATTAAAGTAAATTAAAATAAAATTAAAATTGAATCCAATGCCAATGTGAAAATTGATCAACATGATAATCTGATAGAACATTACTATTTTGTATTAAAAATATTTAAACGTACGTTTAAATTTTATTTCAGGTGGCCCGAACGACTAGTTTTCATCGATTATAACATTAATTTCCGTAAATGTCACATTTACTTGGCATTAAACACATTACTCGTGTTTGTTACGTCATCAATTCGCCATTTTATTTGTATTTTTATTAATCTTTTATTATTTTTTTCTAATTATTTAAAATAAAAAATATGCCAATTTGTATGATTTTACGAATAGTTTGGCGATTTTTATATTTTGTCGAAAATGGTCGTTGGGATAATCTAGTAGTGTCTGCAATTCCGTAATAGAACAATACTATTATGTATTAAAATATTTAAAAGTGCGTTTAAATTTTATTTTGGAATTGCAATGCATTTTAAAAATATTTTACATACGTTTTATTTTCATATTTTATACTATGCATATCTATGATGAGTAAGTATTAATGTGCCCCCCTACGACTGATTTTCATTGACCATAACATAAAATTGGATAAATGAAAAAAAAAACTACAAATATATAGAATAGCTAGAATATAGAGTAAGGCTAATCTTAAATTTCTAAACTAATGGTATCTTTTTTCTTTTTTAAATTTTATATATATTTTTTATTTATTCTTATTAAATTGATATAATTTATTTTATTTTTACAAATTTAAATTTATTTATTTTTTTTGATTTTACTATAGATAAAGTTAATCTTTTAATACATAAATACTCAATTTTTTTACCTTTTGCATGTCTTTTTTTTTAACCAAAATTTTTCCGAAAACTTTTTGGTGCGATGTATTCATATTATCCTCCCAAATGTTTTTAGTAACTGAATCTCACAAAAGTCGGCCAGTCATCACATTATATTACCTATTATTATAGAAATATTTCAAATAGAATATCATCATTACAGGATTATTTATTTAAACTGAATAAAATACAGCGAATAAAATGTCGAGATATTATTGAAATGTGTTGAAGTATAGAAGAAATTAAAAAATGACAGGCTTAGAAATATTTTAGGTCTTTATAGTCAAAATTGTCCACGATATATATCATATAAACGTGTCTTATATAGCTTTTATTCTTTTTTTACATAAAAAATGAAACTAATTCTAAAACCATTTAAGAAAACAACAATAAAATTTCTATAAACATTCGCTCCATACGAATGCTGATAAATTACAATTTGTTTATTAGATTTCAAGTCACATTACCACGTTCATTCTAAATCTTAATTGAATTCCATTTAATTAAAGAGATTATTAGCTCATATAGCATTAATGTGCATTTTATGCCCCGAAGCCTTCGTAGATGATTAATTTATGCTTTATACTATCTCATATCATTTTTACTTGAAGGATTTCTTCTTTGATTAAACGTTAAATGCCATAGAAAAAGCATTTAAGAGAATAGCTGCAGTGTAATTCAAAATCCATATGTCACTCCAATTTGTAAATAGTTCAAAAATCTGAGTTATGATTACTGACTATAAAATCACGATAACAGCGTATTTTTGATATAAAATAAAAATAGTAGAATAAGAGGCTGTTAATCGATGATGGTGGTTAATATAGCAATGTATAATCGGAAATTTACTGTATTTAAGAAGTCACCGTACTTTAACCAACTCAAGGAGGTTTTTAGCACTGTAATAACTTAATAACTTTTAGGTAGATTTCGTATGAAATGCTATCTATTGCGGTCACTTCTATGTTGGAATTTCTGAAAACATTTCGCAGATCTACTCGATCATGACCTCTAGACCCCAAAACTACCATCAATAAAAATATTCACCTGTATCTATGTATCCACATACCTATATATCTATGTATCTAATATATTTATATACATACATATACATATCTATCACTTTCTTCTGGACACGATAACTTCTACAATTCTTCTGCAATATCCTCCAAACTGATACATAAAATCAAGGTGCATAAAATTTCGGTGGTGTTCGTTAATGGGAAAAATCGGACCAAGGGGGTGGAAATACGGAGGGTTTTCGTGAAAACATAAAAAACACCATAACTTCTTCATTTAAATAGATATCGAATGAGTTTAAACTTTATATTATTTCTGGAAAATAAGCGAAACATTTATGCATGACACATTTTTGATAAAGTTAAAAATGGGCTAAAGGGGCAAAAAAAAACAGAGTTTTGGGGAGAAAAAAATCATACATTCGTCAATTTTTAAGATATCAAATCCATCTAAATTTTGAATAAATGTTCTCAACATTATCTAAAACTTTTGTTTTTAGAAGTTTTTGATGGCTATTTTTTGCAGATTTGCAGATTTTGCAATTAAAAACGAAAACAAAAAGAGGGGTGATAAAAGACAAAAACTTTGTCAATTCTTAAACTATCAAATCTAATGAAATTTATTTTACATCTTCTCAATAATATCTATAAATTTTATACTAACAATATTTTCAAAGGATAAATTTTTTTATCAGAAATAAATTAAATAAAAATAGGAATTGAAAAAAAACTTCAAATCCAAACAGCTTATATTCTGACTAATTTTTAAATTCATTTTTGATTTTAAACGAATCAAAATGGCAGATCCTCTTATTTAAAAACTATATAAGGTGATGTATTGGCCTGGTATTTGATAAAGGCTAAAAATAATTCAAAAAAAGGCTTCCAAAAATCTATTTTGAACAGAATTTCCCGAAGTGATCGTGAGGTCCTCTTATTTAGAAACTATATAATACCACGTATTGCCTAGCTCTTTGATAAAGGCAGAATATATTTCAAATAAGGTCACCAAAATGGATATTTTGAACACAATTTCCCGAAGCGATTGTGATTGAAAAATTGAAGTATTCAAGTAACGAAATTGATTTTTTCTGACTCATTTTTAAATTCAGTTTTGCTCTGAAATGCGCCCAATTGGCAGGTTCTCTTATTGAGGAACTGTACAATGGGTCGTATTGGACAGTTTTTATTTTTTTTTTAAGATAAAGAATGAACATATTTCCAAAAAAAAGCTGCCAAAGTTATCTCTTCGCACATAATTTCCCGAAGCGATCATTAAAGAATTGAGGATGTATATGTATACAAATAACAAATTGGCTCTTTATGACTCACTTTTAAATTCAATTTTGCTCGCAAATGCATTCAATTGACAGTTTTTTTTTCTATTTAGGAACTATATAATGTGCCGTATTGGTCAATTTTTTAATAAAGTCAGAATATATTTCAAAATATGTTGTGAAAAGGGGTATTTGAGAAGAATTTCGCTTAAAATGTTTCTGATAAAACCAGTTATTACAAAAAAAAAAAATAAATAAAAAAAAAATTCAAAAGCGGCGAAATACTGATTTTATCTCTAATCAAATTTTATTTTTTGTTGTTAAAATGAACACTTTTCGAAATCTATCTTCGCCGTTATGCTAAGGCAACAGGGTTTTTTTTTTTCTCAAAGTGAATTCCATTAGATTTGTTCGTTTTTTAAGTATTTAAATTTATATTATAAATTATCCTGTTAATTTATTATTAGAACAAATCAGATTATTGTTCAACTTTTACTTATTCTCGTTCTTTGTAATTGTTTTATAATCATTAAATTTATAAATTACAATTAAAATGTACTTAAATGAATTGAGTTTGAATGTGATATTTTATATAACAATTTATTTTCAAAATTAATAATAATTTTTTAGAAACATCTATGTGAATTATAATAAATTATTAATATTTTCTGATATTTTAAGATACCCTATATATCTATATATTTTTGTGATTTTTTATTATTAACGAATGTTTTGTTATTCATTTAAATAATGTAAGTCATTAATTTTTAGAACAATAATTTACTTTATAAAATATATCTGATTTATATTATCTACCAATGCTAAGCTTAAAACTGTCACGCACACACATACACACACACACACACACGCACACACACTCATATATATATATATATATATACCGGGTGTCCCTGAAATGACTGATGGATTTTAATATTCAATAACATGCGAACGGTGACATCAATTTGATAAATTTTTGCAGGAGTGTTATGTATAATGTCAGGAGTTTTTTTTTATCGTAATTTTTGATTTTAGTTCGAATTTCAAACAATAGGCGGCGCTGACGTCGATTGAAGGCCAGGTGATCAGTGCTAAGTGAAGCGTCAATTTGGCCTGCAATTGCCGTCAGCGCGATCTATTCTGTGAAATTCGAACTAAAATCAAAAATTATGGTAAAAAAACTGACATTATAGATAACACCCCTTCCAATTTTTTTTTTTTTTTTTTTTTTTAAATAGCTGTCACCGTTTGCAAGTTATTGAGTTTTTAAATCCATCAGTCATTTTTGGGACACCCGTTATATTTATATTATATTTCTTATAAATCATTTTTATATATAAAAAATATTAAATGTGTTGCAATTACAAAATTTATCACCAATGTTATATAATTCACATAGGGTGTTCTTGAGTAATATTGCTAGATTGTGTAATAATGCCAAGAACTAATATTGCGCATAATTATGAAATAACCCGAAAAAAGACACCTGCGGTTTCTGTGCAAAACCGCTCTGAGTCGCAGAAAACACAAACAACAGCGTTTTTTTTTTTTTTTTTTTTTTTTTTTTTTTTTAACCATTTGTATGCTTTATTGTAAATCAACGCTTGATGAATCATTTGCATAATTTGTAGTGCATTTCATTATCTTTTAAAATGTTGTAGTAGATTTTTCATGTGTTGCGACATAAGTTATAGTCTAAATTTAACGCCGCAATGAGTGTATTGTGGTAATAATGACATTTTATGGCGATATTACCTTGCTGATTCTTTTCAATTACGGAACTACATACGAAGAGGGTTTATTTTTTTTATGCATGAAACAGCATTATTGTCATTGTCAAAATAATTAGATTAAGGAGTCCAATGCCCAAAACTCATCAAACAATTAAATGTTTAATAATGTAAAAATAATTTCAATTTTTTATTAATAAAATTACTTTCATATTCTATTACCAATATTTTCAAAGTCAGATTTCCATTAAATTCCCACATAACTATTCATTTGAGTTCAAAATATTTATTGTATGCTTTTTCACCATTGTGTTTTACCAAATTTTATAAATTTAAGCTTCAATACCTATTTAATTATTTAAACTATGTTAGATTATTGTGCCTAAATGAGACGCTATTTCCAATAGTTGTGTCAAATTTCGTGTAGAATTGTCATTTTATTGAATAAACATGCATTTTATTGATTAGGAAATTAATGAATAATTTGTTTTTAGTCAAAACTATTTTTTTAAATGAAATTTTTATCTGTACATTATAAACTCTTACAATTTTTTTTTTATCCATGGAAATTTTAGTGTCAGCAGAGCTAACAGTATATTTCTGATCTCGATAATTCGTGATGATCTGGTATTTCTGGTCTGATCTCGATGGAAGTCATGATCAAACCGTCGCTGGAAAAAATAATGTCACATATTTGTTTTACATTCTGAAAGTTTTAATAATATTCGTCGAAAATATTCGATGTGATAATTCGCAAATATGTAAAAGGGTAGGAGTCCGATGATTTTTAGGAATATACTGGATTTTACATGAAGGATATTCTCTGTATTGAAATAGTGTCTACGAAGAAAAACAAAATAATGATTTTCTTCGTTCAAAAGGAAATTGTTTAAATATGTAAGGTACTCAGTTATATTAATTAAGATGCTTTATTATTTTAATATGCACATTAATGTATTAAGGGGATGCCAAAACCCAAATTTGTCAGAAGAATTGAAATGAAACGCATTTATTTTTCAAAATTCTTTATTCAATTCCTTTTATTTAAAGGATTATAATCTCGTATTTCAAATAACTTTACTGAAAGCGCATTTTATGCCTGAAGATTTCCATTGACGGTTAATTAATGCTTTAGATGATCTCATGTAAATTCTACCGAGAGAATGTCTGGTTTGAGTAGGCATTAAACATCTGCAGTTGAAAATATTAATTATATCTAAAGTCAAGGTCTCTTTTCAAACATACATTTGGAGTGTATCGAAAATTTTTCTTTTAACTTAACATATTCATTAAAATATGTGGAGTTAGTTGCTTAGAATAATGTGCATCCTAATGATGTTATCAAGGTTGAGTTGTAATCGTGGAAAGCGATTTTAGAATTCAACATAACATTAATGTATTGTTTATGCTATACGTAATACGTATACGGAATAAAACATAGAGTATTCCAAAAATTATATACATACATTAACATTATATACAATTTAAAGCAATTTATGCTTTGTAAGGATATCATAAAAACGCTAAGAATTGAGGAAAATACACTGTTGATTTATTCTTTTGAATAAAAGTCACTTTATACATTTAACACGTTCGCTGACGCTCACGCGCCATCGCGTGCTATGGTGCCAACGTTAAGGGGCCACTCACGCGCCAGAGCGTGATGTGGGGTGATTGCCAATAGCCAGTCACGCGCTGGCTCGGGAAAATCTTTCACTGATTCTTTGCTATAAAAAGTAAATTAGCTTCTGGAAAACCCCACTTCTACAGTGCGGCATTGACTATCATCACATCTTCACGCAAGCGGCAGCGAGCGTGTTAAATAATTTCTATACTTTAAAACTATATTTAGGGCGACTCTGCCGGCAGTTTATTAAATAATGTCAATGCTACGTGGTGTTTACGGTATTTCTTTCATTTTGCGTTTTTAGAAGTAAACCATCACGATTGCTTCAATCGCTAATGAATATTCTATAATAGAAAAAAATTAAATTTTCTAAAAATTCGAAACAAAATTATAAAAAAACACATTTTTTCTTTTATTTGTCATTTTCTTATTGATAATCGACGAAAGAAAGCAAGCAACAATTTAAAAATTAATTTTCAAAGTTTCATTTGATTAACAATAATTCTCATAAAAATACTAGTTTAAACAAGGAAGATGAAATTGAGTTATTTCAAATTTCGGTATTTGTCTCCAATGATTCAGAAACTAAATGATTACACTTTCCAGAAAAAAAAAGTTGACACCAATGCAACAACAGGTGAGCTATGAATCAAGCAAAAATATTATGTCTGCTGCCACATATGAAATTTGTTTCCACCCGAAACGGCGGCGCCGTATTTCAAAAGTTTAATCAAATACTTGCGTGGTCACGCTATTGCATATGAAAATGAAAATATAAAACCTCAATTATATTAAACTGTGCCCGCTTGAACCTGAATGTGTTGTAATTTATGATACACCTGTTATCTTAAAAAAGTAGTACCAGATAATTTCATATTAAAATTCAGAATAAGAAAGTTTGTTGAATGTTAAACAGAAGTTTGAAAAAATATTTCTCAGCATCAACTGACAATACTTTAAGCAACACCTTAACAATCCTAACAATTAAATAGATTTTGCAAATTTCAAGATAAAAATTCAATGTAATAATATGATTGAAGCTCTACAGAATGAAGCCATTGAAATTATGTTTAGAAAAAATGAATAACTTAATGGTAACATCTCATTTATTATTCTTAAACTTTGCATGCGCTTCATAAAATAATTATATATATATATATATATATATATTATATATTAATCCTATCATTTTAGACTTTGTCAATGTACTATTATTTACGCTTCTAGTAAAGTTTGCCTCTTTTTATCCTATTCTTTCTTTTAATTCTGAGTAAAATTTTCGTCATTTTATACTATATGCTGCCTTTGCATGCTATATATTTTTTTTATTATTTTGTTATGTTTTCATATGATAGATGACTCTATTGCATACTCTATTCTTAATTCGTCTTAAATTGTACTCTCCTTTTTTCCGATAGATATTACCACTGCATATTTTCTTTCTTACAGTTGGTCAAAATATTGATCAATTGTTAATTTATTTAGCTAATTTATTTAATATAAGAATAATAAAATTTTTTAAATAATATTTTAAAAAGAAAGAAAAAAAGAAAAACAACTGATAAGTGACAATTGTATGAAATGAAAATATTTAAACATAAAAAAAGATATTATATTCTTAAAAAAACATTTAATGAGAAATATTACAACTGATACAAGATTTGGAATTTATCGTTTGCGTCAGGATTAAAAAAAATTGTATCTGAAAATTTGATTACAGGATATTTCAAATGCATTTCTTTCTTTTCCATTCTATCTTTCCATTCCTTTCTTTTCTTTTATATCTGATTCCTCCATCATGTGACCTACAAGGGAAAATAGCAAAAATGATAGTAAATAAGGAGAGTTACAAACTCACAAACTCACAAACATACAGGTGAAGTTAATAAAAGCGTGGTAAAAAGACCGTACTTATGAATTACATGTTATTTTATCTATATGACTTTGTCAAATAATGTGATTTTAAGCCAAAAATGCTGAAATGGGAACTTTACCTATGTGATGTTTGCTATTGTATTTTCAGGTGTACGAAAATATACTTGGAGTACATTTTTACATTTGGCTTTAAATTTTATAGATATTAATTAATATTACAAAAGTTGGAGTCAAATATAAATATCTTAATGTAAATAGCTGTAAAACACACTCACATATTTTAAACTATTTTCAGCTTTTAAAAATTTTTTCGCTATACTATATTGCTGTTTGTTGCTTCCAAATATATATTTTCTGGATTCAGTGTTAAAGAATTGTTATTTTTTTTCCTTAAAAGAAAAAAAGTATTACTTATTATTTAATTGAAAGTTCTTTTTAACATATCGGCAATTGCAGAAAAAATCACTGCTTTGAAAGTTAGACATAGAAGATTATCATCTTGAAGACGATATATGGTATATTGATAAATTGAAATGACAGTATTATTAAGAAAAAATACCAGCATTATGGAAAAAAATTTAGTTATTTTACTGAAAATACAATTAAAAATCGAAATTAAAGGAACTTAGAATTAATCTTACGAAAATTTAAGTAATTGTGCATTATTAAAGAATTTTCATGGTGAAATAAATTTTTATATTTTATCTCATTACTTTTTAGTATAACTGCTTATGGATGTCAATTTTTCTGATAGGTGCTATCATAATTTTTGACTAATCTTCCATAATTAAGCATCCTGCAAACTGGCGTATCGTATAAGTTGGATTGTTTCATGATTTCATATATCAGCAATTTTTAGCACTTTCCAACGAAGTTGAAACGTGCTTATGCATTCGGTTTGACTGCCCGTCTGTCCGTGCTCTAACTCACGTTAATATACTGGGATTGCCATGAAAATTTAGAACATTATTGATGTTTACCCTAGCACGAACCCTATTGAAAAGGAAGTTTCTACCATGATTAGTTTATCTACAGGAAGAATCAAAATGTTCCCATTACATTACGGCCTATGGGGAAAAATCGTTTAAAAGAAATTTTAAAGATGTTATACCATGTCAAACATATTAAAATTTATATGCTTTTACAAGGTGCATTAAAATATGCAATCTATAAAATATAAGGTGAAAATGTAGCTATTTTTCATTTACAGGGGCACACAAAATATTTGCATTAGATAATGGTAAAAAGGGGAATTGTGTGTGACATATTTTAAATATATTAAACTGTTTCATGTATAATAAAACTGATGTATGTCAATGAGGCTTAGTATAAATTATACGATAATGCCTTCCCTAATATAAAGGACACACAAAAGATTTCAAATAGTACATTCTTTCCGAAGTACTGTATATGTATCCGATGATAGGTGATGGATGGTTGAAATGCATTTTAATTGTGATATGCGGGTTTAGGTTTCACTAAATATATGCACATTATATGTTGTGTACAAATGTTTTAGTTGATATACAGGGCTACCCAAAAGAGCTCACCAACGTAACTGAATAAGAGCGTAAATTACTTAAATGTGGTTCTTAAATAAGTTATGCATTTTTACGCTGAACTGCATTCAATTTACTGAGAAATGTTTGCAGAATATAGATAAAAGGATATACAGGGCCACGCAAAGAATTCTGTACATGGACGCATATGAATGTTAATTTATGAGAATGTGATTTCAGTTGTTTGAAAAGTGCTTTAGTTTACAATAAAGTTTAGCTTCAGGCTGACGTGTAATAAAGGTACGAGGCAAACTACAAGGCTGAACAAAGTATTCAAGTATGTTTCAATTTATTAGTATAAGTTGCTGAAAGAGAAATTTCAAGCTACTAGGCATTTTTTGCTAAACTAAATTTTCCCATTATATAGGATGTAGGTTAGCTGACAGATCAAATACAGGGCTGTTCAATAGTACTGGAATACAAATTTGCTTTATATCCTTATTTATCTAAATAACAAAGTTTTGGTAAAGATTTCATGAAGCGTTGGGAAGTGCTCCATAATCTACGCTTAACGCATGATTTTTCTTACCTGTCATAATTGTAGCAAATCCTTCTCAATGAAACTTATGAGAAAGAACGTTCCGATTACATATTAAGTAATTATTTATAAATTTGTGATTTTTCAATTCATCAGTTTTTCCAAAGCACATTCTGTTTAATAATGAATTTGGTCAAAAATTCATTCGCAAATTCTGCAAATTCAAATGTACTCAATTATGATTTTTGAATTAAAATTTGCTTTTTTTCGCTTTTGTGGAGAAAATGTTACCAACAATATATATATATATATTTTCTTTTTCGTGACGACGTATCTTAATATTCTTGGTGAACATTTTAAAACTTTTAAACCAGTAAAATGATGTATATGATATAATTCGATGCTACAAACAATATCTGCAATCATTGTAATACACTAAATTTTAGTATTAAAGTGACAAAATACTGAAATAATTCAACATTTGGATTCCTGTTGTCATAGCGACATCATTTTACTATTATGTCTTATTGCAGTGAATTATCTAGAATTGTTGGTGCATAATATAAAAAAATTACATTAGATTAATTTTAATACAATTATTTATTCGGGTGAATAATTCATATGAATTGTAATTTTCCTACTGGCCGAAAAATGCCCGAACCAGAAATCAAACCAGGGACCTTTTGGCTAAAGCTTCCATTGTTCTGCCAACTAAACTATGCCAGACATATCCGGAAGATCAATTCATACAACTCAAATTTTGCCCAACACATTAGAAAATATAATCTCGCAATAGCATTTACATCGATTCCTGATATCGGGAAATATATTACAGGTAGGATTCCACATAAGGGGTGTGCACGGGTCGAAATTTCCAAGCCCAAGCCTGGGCCGACCCGGCCCGGCCGCCCCGTAGAAAAAAATTAGCAGCTTGACCCGGACCGCCCCGAAAGTTAATAGTTCGGCCCGACCTGAAAAAAGTTAAAAATTTGGCCCCTACCTGGCCCGGCCCGAGTGAATTTCTACCGAACATTGATCTTTGATCTTTAGTCTTACGGAAGAGTTCAGACCACAAAAACATATCTTTAATGTTTTTCATGTTTTTAATCTTCATTTATGCAGAAGTGCCGTGGGCTGTGATATTTATGCTTTTAATGAACCTTTGTTTGTGGTATATAAATGTTTCAGTTATCATTAGCATTATTAATCCATATTCCACGTAATGGAGACATAAAAATCTAAAAAATGGTATATGGTAAAAATAAAATCTTCTAAGACAGAATTGAATTGGAAAGAAAAAATATACGTTCTTTTCTTCGGGTATGTAAATGTTTAATAGATTTTTTTCTCGCATGTTATTGTATTTATTTTGCAGTTTAAAAGGAATTTGTAGTTTTTAGTTTAAAAGAAAATTGCGTATCAATCATGTTTTTTTTTTATGTGTTTAACTCTATTTAATTTAGCGTAATAATCTACGATTCTATAAAAAGAATAAATTCTAATGTTTAATTGTAGAATAATGACGACTTAAAAGTATATGCCTTTTTTACAAAAATTTTCGGACCAAGCCAAATTCTACTGATTTATGAACAGACTTGGCCACGTCGAGAAAAGGATTTTCATACGGGATGATTCAACAGAAACTGATTATTTTGGTCCGTGAAGACTAGGAAGAATGAAATAAATCTCGGCTTCGTTCGGAAAAAATAAGTTAGTTCCGGCCCCATACCCCGGAAAAAAAATTAAGGCCTGAGCCCGGCCCTGCCAGAATGCCGTTAATGGAAATCATCCTGAACCCGGCCCGTATGCTCGGCCCGCCCAGATGTCCATTCCATACATACTTAAAATAGGTTCTATTTACCGATTTATTTTTATTCAAGGTTCGTTTTGAAAATAGGAACAGCGTAGCAGGCATACTCTATTAATAGTGTATGAACTAGGTTTTTCTTTTCAAATTAAATCAAATACAAAATGAAATTTAAGATTATTTTTATAGATATTGACTTGATTTACAATAAATAAATATTGCCATGGAATGGAGGATTGTGTTCAAGAATCCAAAGTGGTAGGAGAAATTACATATTTTACTTCAGTAAAACAGGCTTACAAAATCCTTTTCTTTCGACCAAATATTTCTTCAAAACGGCAAGTAGTGACTAGGAATAAAGTATTTTGAAAATTTTCGGAATATTTTCTAGTTACTGTTAAATTACAGAAAATATATTCTGTAATGATTATCTATAATTCTTTTTGTAAAGAGACACCTGCTTATATTATGCTGATATAAAATTTTAGAGTAAAGACTCAGTAGTAGATCGCTCCAACAGAAAGACTTTTACACTGAGAGATCGCAGTCAACGAATGAGTGATGATACAAGTGATGATATTCCACCGACCCCGGCTGCTCTTAATCCTAACTTGATTGAATGGCAATTCGCCAATTAATATAACCAGTGTAGATTAAAATGGAAACAGCATGAACGAAGGAAATATCGCGTTTCTTACTTTTGAATGCAACAAGGATGCAAGTTTTAATCAGTTTTACTGGACAAGGAAAATAAAACTTGGGCATCACTATTAAAAATTTCTGAAGATCAAAAATTGAGTTGCGTTGGTGGATGTCCTCCAACGCGCACCGTGCACTTCTAACCAAGTGGAAACCGAAAAATCTTTAGTATTGTTTGTAATCAATTATCCTTTCGAATTAAGGAAATAGATAATTTTCCTGGAATTTCTAATATTTTAAAAACAAAAGCTGCAAAATCAACACAATAGCAGTTATTTGTAGAAAAAAATGTTGATTTCTGACCTCTTTTTTTTGCAATTTGAAGTATTTCGAGAATATTTTTTTTAATAAAACATTTCAACACACATGAAAATTTTAAAAGCTGTTAAAAATGTCATTACCTTTATACTTTAAAACTAGTCATTGGGGGCCACCGTAATACTTACCCCACTAAAAAAATCTGTAGAAAATCTACAGCTTTTTGGCCCAAATTCTGTGGGAAATTCGAAGGTATTTGGCCCATTATGCAGATATATTAAAGAATATCTTTAAAAATTCTAGAGATATTCTGCAAAGTCTTCTGATAAGTCTGCAAATTTTCGTCAAACTTCTGTAGAATATCTGTAGAAAGTGGCGATTTCTTCAGCTAATCTTAAGATTATTTTTAAGGGGGTAACCATCATATATATGCATATATAATATATGAAAATAATACATTTGAAAACTATTTATAAAATGGATTGCAATTTCAAAACAAAATTTAAACGTGTATTTATATTTTTATTGTGCATATTAATGCTGTATTAAAGAGTTGCTTATGAATCTCTTTAGGTAAATTATCCAACACGCCTAACTACTCAAGGGATACTGAATTGCGAAAAAGAAACATCCTTATAACTCCAAAAATAATAATCTTATTAACTAACAGTATATTGCGTCGGATTAAGCGTCTCATTTCCAATTAAAATATGTCTTTGAATTGAAATTTGAATGAAATACAGGGTCATTAAAAATCGAAGAATGTGGAAAACACGATTACAGATATCTCGGCAACTAATAATTCGATCAACTTCGTTCTTTATGCAATATTTGTGTTATTTTATTGCCTTTTACGATCGTTCCTTAAAATAAAAAATTTCGAAAATTTTTATATAACTTTCACCAGAACGAATTTTTCGAGAGTCCGAAAAAAATAGTTCCGGATAATCGATGTTATTGATATTAAATAGGCTTCATTCCATTCTTACATACTAAGTACATACGAAATTTCAAGTCTCTATCTCAATTCGTTCGGGAGGTAGAGCGTTTAGAGACAGATAGATAGACAGACAGACGGACGGCAATTTTTTTTTTCTAAAAATATGTTTTTCGAAATTTCCAGTGTCAAAAACGTGTAAATCCGTCAAAAAAATTTTCGATTTTTAAAACGATTGCAAGACTTACCCTATACTACGTATGATGCGTAAGTAAAAGCTTGGTTCAATATTTTTGGCGTACTAATCTTACGCAGTTTGAAAGAAAAAACATTCTGTGTTGAACGTTTTAAAAAAAGATCCTAAGTCTACACAATCTTTGTTTTAAAGCTTTAAAAGACAAAGAAAGAACATTGAATCCGTAAAACACCTTTTATACAGATTATCTATAGACAATAGAAAATGAAAAAGTGTAGTTTTTATTTATTTATTTTCGAGCCAAAAAATATGTAAATATTTAAAAATATATTGTTATTTTTACTGTGTTTAATCCAGAATTGGTTAATCATAAAAAAAAGGATTTGGAGAAGCGAAATTTTTGTTTTCCGTCTCTCTGTCTGTTTGACGATAAATGTCGTATATAGCATCTGATTCATTTGGAATTAAGTAAGCATGTTTATGAGGTATCAGGAATGAACTAAATAGTGTTTTTTTGTATTTTTTGGTCCATTTCTTCGGAAAATACCAAACATTCTATTTTGCGCCATAATGGTTTCCTATGGTAAATCAGATGATTTTTAAATTTTCATATCTTGAAAGAAAATGATTGATTTGATTAATGGATTGATACAAATATTAGGTTTACTTACACATTATATCTAAGTTATGTGAACAATGGCTATAAGACAAATACAAAAAATCAATTAATTGTGATGGAATTTAAAAATATTTTCTAAAAATACTAACTTAATTTTTCGACAATAAACAATGTGATTTAAATTAAAACACATTAAAAAATGCTTTTTTTCACCAAATTTCTATCACTGTTATAAAACATTAATATTGCAATTAGACTTGTATTGCAAATATTAATAAAAGTTATTCATTTTTAATTTACCAGGGTTCGTGCGGTTACCGTTATTTTTCCAGGTTTTCCAGGTCCTGTTTACCTGTATGTATTTTTGATAGATCTAGATTAAATGAAAAAAAAAAACTAATAAAATTTTTCTATAAGAAAATCTAATATGTACATTATTTTCTTTAAGACAATGCTGGTACCCAAAACATTTTCCGATTTTGTAATTCAAAGACCTGTACAAATCTTTGATACGTACCTACTAATCTAAGAGCTAGTAACGTCAAAAAACACGTCTTTTTATCAAGGCTCATTTTTTTATATGTTCTTCCCCTTTATTGTGCAGTACGTTTGCGGGCGGTCTGGCAGTCGGAAGAGGTTGCATTTACCTGTGGCAAAAGGGGTTATGCAGGTCAAAAAACTTCAAAATCACGTCATTTTATCAAGGCTCATTTTTTTATATGTTTTTTGTATGTTTATATGTTTATATGTTTTTATATGTCCCTTTTATGGAAGAATATGTTTGCAAGCGGTCTGGCAGTCGTGAGACGTTTGCGTTTACCTGTGGCAGAAAGGGATATGCAGTTCAAAAAATTTCAAAATCATGTCATTTTATCAAGGCTCATTTTTTATATGTTTTTCCCTTTTATGGTAGAATATGTTTGCAAGTGGTCTGGCAGTCGGGAGACTTTGCGTTTACCTGTGAGAGAAGGGGTTATGCAGGTCAAAAAAATTAAATATTACGTCATTTTATCAAAGCTCGTTTTTTATATGTTCTTCACTTTTATGGTGTAGTACGTTTGCGGGTTGTCTGGCAGTTGGGAGACGTTGAGTTTATCTGTGGGAGAAGGGGTTATGCAATCACAAAAACTTTAATTACGCCATTTTAGCAGATTTTTGTTTGTAACATTTGTTTATACTAATTATTTTTTATATTAATCCATTATTGCTAGACGGTACGGCTAGACTCTGGCAGATCAATAATATTGTTAATATATTACTGTTTGGATAGCAGACAAACTTTAGTTAATTTGCCAGACACAAATTGGCATAAATATAAATATGGCAACGAAACTGCCTGTTTTAAGAAATGGCATCTTTTGTAGGGATTTGGCTTCATTTAATGACAGTAACGCAACCGAATTTGTGTCTGGCAAATTAATTATAGGTTCTTTGCTATCTCGTAATTTTTAAGCTTGATAAAATGACGTAAAGAGGTGTTAACGCAACGACTCCCGACTGCCAGACCACTTGCAAACATATTCTACCAAAAAAGGGAAAAACATATAAAAAAATGAGCCTTGATAAAATGACGTGTTTTTGAAATTTTTTGACCTGCATAACCCCTTTTTCCACAGGTAAACGCAACGTCTCCCGACTGCCAGACCGCTAGCGCTAAACGTATTTTACCATAATAGGGAAAAACATATAAAAAAATGAGCCTTGATAAAATCAGGTGACGAAAACGTTGCTAGCTCTTAGACTATACGGTTTTGAAAAAAAAATAATAATTTTAGAAAAAATACTCTTAATAAGAACAATAATAACCGCTGTAAAATCTCAGATAAGAAAAGAAATAATAATATGTCTAAATAACAATTATCAGTCCTATATGTTTTAAAGTTTAATTTTTTGTACTAAAGTTGATGTCTGTATAAAGAAGACACTCTGTAAAACGTATATCTGTCAAATCATCTGCGCAGAGCTATTTTCAAAAGAGCAAAATTTCTCATGACAGTTAACTACTTACAATGAAACATTTTCTCGGTCTCCATCATTTCATCCTTAAACATTGTTCACTGTATATAGAAACAAAATGTGTTTTATATCTGAAAAGAACACTCTGATATATATGTACAATATACACTTGTAACAAAATCAGTGACCCTGCAGTTGTTCCATTTGACAACTTCTGTATCAAATAACAACATAAACAGTTGTAAATGTGAAACAGATTCAAGGTATCCGAGCTGACATCTAGAAAAGTAATTCATCTCAAACGAAAAAATAAAAAAAGAAGAAACTGAGAACTTGTCTACACAGACACATAGTGTTACAGAATAAGTCTGTATAAATGAATAAAATAAAGGATATATAAATATTATCTTTATCCTGGACGAAAAAAAAATGAAAAGATATCAGGAGGGTTAATAAATAAATAATGTAAATAATTAAATACTTTTATAAATAATTTTCATAAATTGATATAGCTGTAAATTATCAAGCCTAGAAAAATATTAAAAAAAATAAATTCATTTTTATGTATAGATTACGATTGCTTAATTACTGACTATATATTTTACAGCTGTAAAATAAAACATTCTGATGTTTTAAAACTGTATTTTAAAGCCCAAAAATAAATATAAATCCATCCAATATTTATAAAATCCTGATCGAATTTATGAAAATATTGAGTGAATGATTTATAACGTTCCATAGATATTTATCATAAAATATTGAACGTTTTGATCTGAAATTAACAACAACTAGTAATGGGATGTCTAATATGTGGATGTCAAATGTGGAAATAGAAATTTATAATTTAAATTATTTTCAAGATATAAATTTATGCTTAATTTTAATGATAATTTTGATATACAAATCCATTTTTCTAGAAAAATTAGAGAAAAAAGAAAATGATTGGATGATCTCTTATTTCAATCGATACTGAAAATAATTTATAATTAAACATTTTCAGAATATTATTATTAATTTAATTTTGGTTGTCAGGAATTAGTTTATTTTATAATCCAAAATATTTAATATTTATATAAATTCCATAAACGTAATAAAAAAATGTATTTTCTATTTGGTTTTTAGAAAAGGCGGAAAAGGGGAAAAATAGGGATTATTAGATTAATTTTTTATGGTCGTTTTCTAATTGCATTACAAAACTGAAATTATTTTTATTCTCATATACAGAAAATTCAACATTGTGATTCAATTATATTTCCAAGAATATTTCAAGACATTTTCAGGCAATGAGACATAAAACGTAGTCTTAAAAATAATTAAAACCAAAAAAATATCTACTGAATAGTTGTGAAAAAGTAAAACTAATCACCCCTTACTAAATCTGCAACTAGTTATAAAAGAAGAAATTTACTAGTACTAAATGTTTGAAAATAAAGTCTACGTTTGAATAATGGAAACAAAATTTGCTTAGAGGGGCATATAGAAAACAAAACCAGAAAAAACACTGTTTTTATTTTCTCGGCAATACCCAATATTGATATAATATTTTAAATCTTCGGTTTAAATTATGCCTCGATACAACATTTCAAGTCATTTTAATGATGAATTAAGAATACTAAAAATTTAGAGTTCGTAATGTTAAATGTCATTATCATATTTTAACTAATATTGTCTAAAATTATAATCTTAATGTAACGATTTTTTGTCAGGCAATAACATTAAAAAACCTAATATAAATTTTGAAAATGTAATTAAAAAAAAAATTATAACATGAGTGATAAATTATGAGATCATATTTGAAAAAAAATTGAATTGCAACTTACAGATTTTTTGATGATTTATATTTATTATATTTAAATTCATGCGAATACTCAATTTAATTTTTTGTTCTTCCAACAACTTTTCGAGTTATGGATAAATGACGTTAAAATGGTCATTTATGATATCCACAAAATCATAATTTTTAAATATATATTTTAATCATTTTATAGGAATGTTTGAACTCGAAATAAACGAAACATATTAAGGGAGTGAAATGTTTATATTGGCATGAAAACGTACATTAATAGAAGTGACACTGACATTTTTTAGCAGGTCAACAATCAACTACCGAAAATTCATTTGGCTACATAGAGAGTTCTCGATGTCTTCCGACCGACATTAGCAATTTGGCGAGTAAGAAATGAAACATTACCCAAATAAAAAGAAACGTTAGCAAAATAAATTCAGCGTGAAACACTTAAAAAACTATCTTTAGCCCCTTATTGTATCCGTTAATCTTCAATAGGTTCTAAAATGACCCAATTTTTCGTAATTGCTTATAAAATAGAAAAACAATCATCCACTGGTGAAATTATATAAAAATGTTACATTCTAAATGTTTTCTAAATTTGTAAAGGTTTCATACATTTTATAGCAATCTAAAAACAAAATAAAAAAATTACCGTTGTGTAAATATATACTAAAAATTGGTATAAGATTTCGATTCTTGATAGACAGAAAAAACTTGACTGATCAATGATACTTTGCATAAAACTAATAAACAGCATGGTAAATAGCATATTTCAAACCTGCGTTATAGAAACAAAATGTATTTGGCGCTTGATGCGTCTGATTGTCTCTTTACAGATGCGATTTCTTTTAGTGTTTAACTGAAAATATAAAAATACCTAACGCATAATCATTTCTGTGTCTTTCGCAGTGGCTAAACTAAGTTGATGTTGAGTCAGTATCTTTATAAATAGTGCCATGTAAATGGCACGGAGTGATTGAACATGTAAAACAGAATCAATTGTTTAGTAATGCGGACAAGAATCTCGAGTGCTTTGGTTTATCACACATACAAACTCACATAAAGAAAGAATATTGGGCATTCGCATTTTGGCGAATTTTATTGTTGGTTTACTCGCCAAATGAAGCATTTTGTCGGGATTTGGTGCAATGGCGAGCGTCAATGGATAACCCCCTAAAATAAGCTTATTTTAAAGTAACAAATTTCTCGGATACGAATTTAATTAAAATTTGGATAAAAGATTGTATAATCGATTTATGGTGCCAAATGTGGTTATTGCTTTTGAAGAATATATAGAATTTGGTTTAGATTTAGCATGTCCCATGCCCAACAACACTGCCTAAGGAAATTTTATGTACATCATTTCAAAATAGGCTTTATTTAAAAAAAAAATATGCCAGTAACTTTCTTCTAGAGTAATTTTTTGCTTAAAAAAATAAGGCTATACACTGCACTTTTCCCCGCCTAATACCAATTTGAACTTTAAGTATATACCAAATATGGAAAATATTATTTTCTGAAACTTGTTTTATTATTATTATTATTATTATTATTATTATTATTATTATTATTATTATTATTATTACTATTATTATTATTTTATTATTATTTTCTTCTACCTGTTTTTTTTTTAAATCCTATTCTTAAAAATGTCTAAGGTCACTAAATTCTTATTTTTATAAACATTTCTAGACATATAGCATTAACCTGATATGGAAGAAAGGCAATCTACAATTTCTGTTTTACTGCTGTTAACCCTTTCAGGTCCTTTTTTTCAATTTTTATAAAAAAAATAATATTATTTTAATAACATTAACACTAGTTATCTAAACAGATTAATTAGTGTTTACCAAATATTCCATTATCTGAAACATAAATAATGTTGCTGTTTTGTGTACTATTCAATTCATATTCATATAACAATAGATTAAGGAAGAATTTAGAGATGTTTAGAAAATATTATATTACAACAAAATTTAACTGATATTACAGCTTTTTAATTCTTTTTGCACCTTATTAAACAGCATTCTTTCAAGAAAATAAATTTTACTTTAAATTTAAACAGTGAAATATATGATTAAAATAAAAGAATCACAAGCGGTTCCAAAGAGAATTAAGCAAATAATAATTATTAATATTATTACTAAATTCCTAAATATAAATTGAGTCATATAGTAAATGCATAGGCGTATACTAACATTACTACACGCAAATAGTAGTAAAAGTAGTTCTTCCTCTAAGTGTTTCGTACGTAATATTACGTTCACTAAGCTCCAGATTTCACTGCAATGTAACCATATTTAAGAAAATATAATTCTATAGATTTAATGAATTTTCAAACCATTTTAGAATGATTAATTCTCTGTAGGGTCACATTCATATTTGCAATTAAGTTTTGTTGTTATAATGTTCAGAGAATCATAATTCTTGAGCATTTAAAAAAATACAGTGAAAACAACTTTACAATTTTGCCCATTTTCAAGACGCTCAGAGGGTTAAAACAAAATAATACTCCATCAAAAGACATGTACTATTAATAATACACCAGACCCAAAAGGGTTAATAACAATGGCGATGTATTTTTCATGTGAATCATGATGCGGTTCTTATTTTTATACATATATATGCACAGATATATATACAGATAGACGCATGCGCATAACCATAAACATATTTATAAATGCATCATTATCGATCTACCTGTGATTATCCATACGTGTGTCTGTGTAAGGATAAACATATACGAGTAAAAATATCAAAATATTTAATACAATGTGGGTGATAAAAACTTAAACAAATAATTTGCCAAATCATTTTAAATAAAAAAAACTCTTGTAATTCTAAAATTTGTTTGCATTTCTTTTATTGAAAACAGGTATGTAATTTAGATATTTTTATAAGCAGCATTAAACTTGTTTCTAAAATAAATTTTTATTCACTTTTGAGATATTTTATATTTGCTGTACTTTTGAAAACAACCTACTTTTCTTTAAACACCCGAGGCAAACATATATAATATTATATTTTTCAAAAGCATCTCGAACAACTTCGATGCATTATTTTTTAAGGTAGACATTAAACAAAAATATATAAATATTCAAGAACAGAGAATTCAAGAGTTCATTTTAGCTATAGTAAGTTTGAAGTTTCATGGGACTTTTCATAACCATTTTCTTTAGAGAAAATTTCGTTTCTGAATTTTTAAATTATGTATTTATTAAAATCGCGTATTTGCATTCAAACTTTGGAAAAAAAAAATATATTTTACTAAAAAGAATACATTTTATATCAATCGCAATAATTAAATATAGAGCAATACACAGAAACATGTAGGATTTACAGGATAAATAAAAATTAAATTAAGGTAATAATAATATAAAAAAAAACTTTTTTATCAAATAATTCAGAAAAAAATAGCTTTAAATAAAAGAGCACTAAAAATAAGGTGTTGTGTAGTTAAAAGTTACACTTTGTAAGCAAATAATAACGTTAGTTAATAATGTAGTTATTTCTTTATAAAAATCAATGAATATGTAACGTTTTCGAAAGAATAAATTGTTGAGAGTAGCCATATTTCGACCACCACTTTAAAAGGACATTTGCCATTCTGCCATTAATTACAAAAAGAGACGCCGGCGACCGCTAAAATTCTACTGACCAGAATACTTACATTTATGATTACAAGTATTACCCGCCTGCAAAAGTTGTTTTCAAAACCCTCTACCCGTCTGGAACATAATATTCCGTATACTAAGCTCCAGTTTTCACTGCATTATGAGCAATATTTAAAATACTATAATTCTATAGATTTAATGAATCTTTAATGCATCGAAGAATGATTCAAGCTCTGGAGGATTACATTCGTGCTTATGATAAAGTTTTTTTTTTTATAATGTTGAAAAATTGCATCTTCTTAACATTTTAAACAAAATGTTAGGAAAACATTACATATTTACCCATTTGGAAAGTTAACAAAAATTAAAATTATCGGCGTTGATGTATTATTTTCTTACTAACCCTTTGTCTACCGGCAGCACTTATAAATAACATTAAAATTACTTATTATAAAATTCTTTTAATACGTCAATCAGTTATAATACTGTTTACAACGAGTTACAGATATATTACTTTATCTTGTTCCAAAAGCATTATTGGTTACACAAAACAAAAATATTTTTTAAACGAAATTTTTTTTTTTTCTTTTTCTTTTTCTTTTGCATCTTTTCAGCTTTCTTGGCGCTGAGGCAGGGGAATGTGGAATTTTCAATTTGAAAATATTTCTACATTTATATTCTAAGAACATCATATTTGTACATTTTAAAATTCTACAAAATACCAAGAAAATATTTTAAAATAAAAGATTTGAGTGGGGTTATAAATATAGTACAAAATCCCTGTAAATTCAAATTTAATTAACCGCTCTAAATCCATGAAATATGAATTTTTCATGAATTTATAATTCAGTAGATAAATGGTTAAACGTAAGAGAATAGTTTAAAATTAAGGTAATATATCATGTTTTACTATATAAATTCATTCATTTATTGCGCATATTTTTTTTTTTTTTAGTCTTGAGATTATGCGTTTTAATTGGACCAGCTTGAGTGGCTTAAATAGATGCCTTAATACGATCATAAATAATCAATTTCGATGGCAGTAGTCATTGGATTTTGTTTTTCTATTTTTTTAATATTTTATAGTGAATTAATATCCCATACAGGTTTTTGAATATTTTAATTTTTTTTCTTGCATTTGGATCAATTTAATCATACAGTTTAGGGTTATATAAACATAAAAAATAATTTCATTTAAATGAAATGCTCCCTACATAGTTTTTAGGGTACATTTTAAATTTTATTAAATAAATATTTTTTTTTATCACACAGAAAATTATTGAATGTTGTGCCTTTATTTAAAATAAACTGTTTTGCAGAAATTGACAAAATTTCTGTAGCATAACCTTACAATCTGTGATTGTCACATTTACAGCAATTATAACGTAAATGATATGTCTACAGCTTTAATTTGACAATGCTATTTACATATGCCAATTGATCCGAAAAAAAAAATCATTTCATCTTTAAGTATTTTAACAGTAATTGTCGTATAGCTATTGTGAACGGCGGCCGTTTCCACTAGATGCAATATAAATAGAAAGTTTGATTCAATCATAAGATGCTGTTTCTGTATTAAACTTTATGTACCGAGATATTATAATTTAAAACCATTTATTCTGAAGTTTTTAACATTAGTAAGATCTCGAAATTAAACAAAATAATTTCAGAAATATGAACAAATAAGTTGAAAATTTCAAGCTGATATGTGATAATTATAAAAAGAAGTTGTCTGCAGAACCGTTAACATCTGTAAATTGTTTACAGATGCTGAATCTTATACTTATCGCTAAAAGCACAGTTTAAAATTCTCGAGTACCCGTCGCAAATTAACCCGTACATTCTACATCAGCACGATTTGGAATTCCGTAACTGAAGTTACTGCACATATCTTAATTGGAAATATAGTGATAATGTAAAGAAACTCGTGATTCCTATTAGAAATTTAATAAAAAAATTAAATATATACTGATTTTTATCAAAAAATTTATTTTGTTAATGAAAAATACAAAGTAGTTAAAGCATGATTTAAAGAACGCCAATATTTTAAATTTTGATCGAAGCTACGAAATATGTTGACGATCTGCAGGTCGTGAACTCGCAATCTGTTAAGCCAGATATTCGAAAATGGCTAATGAACAATAAAGTAACGAATTTTTTTTTTCAACTATAATAATCGAGATTAGCTCGCTTTTCCTTCATGTAATTGACTGAAGCAGAAATATAAGATAAAAGTGAAAGTTAATGTAGTATTAAACTAATAATATTGAATTATTAACAGCTGTAACTACTTTTTGAAATATTAAGATGTATGAGATAGAAGAAAATTTTATGATTGACACAACCAATTAGTGTAATTAATTAATAATATATTTCCAATACTTTTGAAAAGTTATTATTACTATCACATATATGTATATACAGTCTTCACCCACTACGCTGGTCGTTTTTTTTAATCTTTAAACAAATGAGATACATATAGTAGAGATTAAAAATCCTAATATTTAATTAAAAATGTATAACTGTTATCTTATTCACCTAATCTTAGTTAAGCTAACCGGGCAACAGCCGGCTGGGATTTTTTGCTCAGATAACCTTATTGGTCATAACAACTGGTCTGCCATTTAGCCAGCTAGGCAGAATAAACATCAAGTAACGGAACTCTATATAACGATGCGAAAAATTGCCCTGGCCGGGAATCGAACCCGGATACTTGGCTTACAAGGCTTTACCTATTAAGCTAATCAGGCGATAGCCGGTTTCGATTCCCGGCTTGGGTAATTTTTCGCTGAATTGGAAATATTCTATTCGTATGATAATTTTACCAATCAGTTTGATTGTGTTAAAATAATAGTATATCTACGTATTCATCGTTATGTGGAGTTCCATTACCTGTGGTTTATTCTGCCGAGCTGTCTAAATGACAGACCAGATGATATGACCAATAAGGTTATCTGAGTGAAAAATCCCAGCCGGCTATTGCCCGGCTAGCTTAACAGGTAAAGCATTGGCTTTGTAAGTCAAGTATTCGGGTTCGATTCCCGGCCTGGGCTATTTTTCGCTCAGTTGGAAATATTCTATTCGCATGATAACTTTACCGATCAATTTGATTGTGTTAAAATAATACTATGTTTAACTATTTATATAGTAAGTGTATTATCTTGAATTTCTCGATTTTTCCTAAAATTGCTGCAGAAATGTCCTAAAAGACCACTTCATGAAATCTTCTTAGGTTGGAATTTGTAAAATGCTTATAATACATGTTTAATTTTATTTTAGTAGATTAGTTTCAAATTTATGTCTTTATCTAGAACTGTTGCTGAGGTATGGCGGAATAACCTCAATTTTCGTCACCCGAATTTACATCTTGTTAATACTTTTGGAAGATGAGGGAAATTTCTAAAATCGCTAAAATAAATGTTTAATATATTTTTAATAAGGTTGCTATCTTTAACTTCACACCTTAGCTATTGCTGCTTGGATATGGCTAGTAATGGACGGTTCTCTAAAATTTACTAATCAAAAATTCGTTATCTTAAAAAACACAATCGAAACACTCATTCATGACTTCCTAAAATCTACAATCCAAGTGTTCTACAATGAGTCATTAAAATTATTGTTTTTGCATGCGTTTAAAGGATTTTTGTAAATACATGGCAATTTAAAACAGGCGGAATTCCAAAGCAACAAATCGAAGCAAGGTAATAAGGGAACCACAACAACATAAAAGTCATAAGTCATATGACGCCGCTCCATGGTTGCAGATAGTGAAAAGGTGCAAGTAAGAATAAAAAGACAAAAGCGTTTATGTTTATGTATCATAAATAACCAATGGAAAAAGAGTTAACGTCACCCCTGATAGCAAAACGAGGAACTATATGGATTGTTAATTGAATCAATATTTTTCACTGATTATTCTACATCATTGGAGATCAGTTCCTTAGCAGCCCCGTTATTACAAGATCTCCAACTTTGATACGTTAAACGCATCACCCGGCAGGAAAAAAAGGGGTAGAAGAACAAAGGTCGTGCATATTATAAATAAGTTGTCACAAGGTTTTCCAAGGATATATAACATGAGGATTGTCGGTTAAATTTAGAAAATTACCCCCTGTGGAAACAAAGTGAAGGCAGAGACGCGAGCAGTGTATAACACGTAATAGTGGAAGTAGAGTTTTCCAATTATATATCACATGAGGGATGTCAATAAAACTTAAAAAAGTGCCCCAGGATACGAACTATCGGGTCCCGCGGAATACACCCTCTACCCCTCTCTTAGGAATTTTGATATATTATAAATAATACTAGGGGGTTCAGCCCCCTGCAAGCTATTTTCGCCAACCCCTGTTCAAATTTCGGTACATCTAAAAACATAATAGTGTGCACTGTTTAAAAAATATTATCTGGTTATGGGAGATTGAAGATACCAATATAATGGTTGCTATTATCTGTAATCGGGTTACCATGCTATTGTCTATAAATGTAGCAATTTTCAAACACATTGGCTTCATCCATCGCTATCTTAACAATTCTGGCTGTTTTTTGGCTGTTGAAAGATAAGAGAATTGTGAAATTAGTAGAAACAGCTGCCTCCCAGAAGCTAAAATGGCCCTTTTCTGGTTAGGCATGAATTGTACTGGGCTTGGATGAGAGAAACGGGTATCTCATTCCTTGCTACTTCAAGTCTATGCCAAACTCATTAACCATATTAGCTGAAGAGAGTTGGCGGGTTAGTCTCTCAGCAATCCATGACCAAATGTTTTCAATGGGTGAACGATCTAGAGATCGAGCAGGGTAAGGCAGTAATCGACTATCCTGTGTATCGAGGAAGTTCAGAATACGACATGCAACAACTGGTCGAGTGTTATCTTGTTGAAAGATGGCATTTGTCAGGTTCAAAGACGGGACACAATCACTGGACGTAAAACTTCAGATGTGTACGTATCTGCGTTCAAATTACAATCGATCCAAACTAAAAATGTCTATTTTGTGTCCAAACCACAACACCAGGTGCCGGACAACTATACCGATATTATATTCAAGTAAACGACAATAATTCTCCTGGGAGCCACCAGAAAAATATACATCTATCAAATTACTGCATGCAGAACCAGAACTGAAAAGACGACATTGTGTCACTCCTGTATCCAGCTTTCTTGTTCTGCATACCAGAGTCACCGGCTCTCTCTATGCTGCATTATCAAGGGAAGATGGAGTATGTACCGTACTAGTGGATATAGAAAGCTCTGGAAATACACAAATTTCCTTACTAATGGCACATGATGCAGTTGTACAGTTTTGCAGAACCGACCTCACAATATTCCCTTTTCTGTCCTCTCGTGCATTAGTCATGAGTGACAGTTGAGAATCTGCATGCCGTTTAGTATGATCCTCAGCAATGCATTGATTCCATGTTCGCATTACAGTGGTTAGATTTCAACCAGTGGGAATAACAATAAACAGAGCGATAATCTACACTCTTGATAGGCAACGGTGCTGCTTCTATCGAATTCCGGCACTTTTTGGTAAGTTTTTCTTATTATTATTCGATGTTCCGAAAGCAGCTTTCATGTCGTGCTTTTGATGTCGTTTTTTCCGCCAGCAGAAATACTGATTCATTTGCAGATTTCTAACATGTCTTTCTTTTGTGTAATCACCAGGTCATTCCTTTTTGGTAATGCAATTTCAATTGTCAGCAGTGCACGTAAATATTAAATTAAATAAAATCTATTTTTTCCTTTAATAATTAATAATATTAATGATTAACTTGTATTTAACTTTTAAGCAATGATTACAATATTTAATGTAACAATGATTACATTCTAAGTGTATAAAACGCATGCTTTAATTATATATTTTATTCTTTTATTTGTCCTCTAATATTATATTATTTATATTAAAATTTGAGAACGTTTGTATATAAATTAAATTAAATTAATTTCAAAATTTAAATTTATCTTTTTATTTATTTTTGATATTTAAATACTTAAGCATTATAGTTTTTGTTATTTATTTTATAATCATTATGCTATGTATTTATTTATTTTATTAGGATATAAAGTAAAAGTGATTTAAAAAGATATTTAATTTTCGCTTGTGTATCTGTAGAAAGAGTAGGCTTGTTTGGCATCATCTGATGAATTAATTAAATTTTTGCTATATGTTCTCAGGCAATTTATTTTACTAATAAACTCAGGAGTTGACAGCACATCAGTATATATTTCCTACATGTTCAGGCGTAATAAAAGCAAAAATCGTGCATTGAAGCAGTGAAGAGTTAATTGATGTGTTATGGGATTATTTTCGACAAATATGTTCTGGATGTAAGTAGGGGTGATCGTTAGTTTCATCGCCCTACCCATCCACTAACCGTTTTTCATTGTCTTTAATTTGTCTACTTTTCTTTTAAGTTTGTCCGGTTTCAATTTATCTCATTCTTCCCCTTTTCTAATTAGAGTTCAGGGCATACGGGTCGTAAGTAAAAAAAAAATTGGCCCTATTCGTGGTCGCTTTTTAGAGATAGCGTCTCGAGAGTCTTACTGTTCGGGACGTTGGTAGGGGGTCGCCGACGAAGATCGGCCGTTCATTGCCGCGGTCTGTACCCTGTAAACTCCGCGAAGACCGCCAACTACGTCCAGAACAGTGACACTCTCTTGCGCGTAAGCGCGTTCGCTGCTACTTGACCACACTGTAAAAAATTTTTGGAACGTTATTCAAATTAGCAGGAACCTTCCCGATATTATCTGATATGTGAGAGCTGTTTTCACTTTCCGATAGAATCAGGAAATTTTCGGTTTACTTTCCGAAGTGAACGAAATCCTAGCTAATGCATGCGCAGTCCAACTATTTCTCAAGTCGAGTGTTTCTGCAACCGCGAGAATCGGAAGTGATATGTTCCCGCCTAATCACCACTTCGATGTTCTAAAGCATTTTTCTTGCATAAACAAAGTAAGTTTGTGTTATATTATTATTTACTTTTGAGTTTAAAGTTATAATTCAATTCTATTAATATTTATTTTTAACTTGTTTACCAGTTTAATTCAGGTGTTTAATTCAGGTGATTAATTTAGTATTGCATATTTCACTGATGTCCATGAAATTCAGTATGAAAGGTAATAGAAGTAATACCTATTTTTAAAAAAATGATGATAATACTTTAACATGTACTAAGAAAAAGGATAAATTTCTTACTTGTAAATACATTAAAATATATATAATTTCTAGTTACTGAGAAAAGAATTTAAATTCGAAACAAATCACAAATTATAGACGTTGCAGACATGATGTACGCAGTTTCTATTTTGAAAGTTTTTATACTTTTTAGAAAATGTCAATTTTATTTAAAAAAATATTTTTGATAAGAATTGAATGTATATATAAATTAATTAATATTAGCAATATTTTATTTTTTATAGTTTTTTTAAATGTAGAATTAGTCATTCAAGTTTATGAGTTGCAGACACGACATTAATGCCTTTCATCTTAAACGTAACAAAATTTAGATACAAATATCTTTATAATAATAATGCAGTTTTAATATAAATGTAAATATACACATTTGTATGTATTTTGATGATATAATACATACACATTTGTATGTATTTTAATGATATAATACATAAATGATACTTATTTTATATATTTATCTATTTAAATTAAAAAACAAAAAGAAAAATTTAACAAGAAAGCTGGGAGCTCTGCCGTTTGCCAATTAAGATTAGCAAGTATTATCAATAATGTTATATATATATATATATACGAGAGCAGTTAATAAGGGAACAGAAACAAGATGAGGAGTTTGGTAGTTTGTATCGTTATTTGGAAAATCCTGATGATGTCCCGAGCGCAGATGTGCCTATGTTTGAGAAATGGTCCCAATCATTTAAACTTTTATTTTTATTCTAAAATTGTAAATTCACGTGGTGAATTAAGAGTTTTTATTCCGGCTAGTCTTCGTAAGGCCATCTTGAACGAATTTCATGATAATCCATTAGCAGGTCACTTAGGAATCAGGAAAACTTATGCTCGAATTTGTGAATCCTGCTACTTCCCTAAAATGCGGGAAGCAGTGCGCGCTTATGTCTCCAGCTGTAGCACATGCCAACGTTATAATTATAAAAATGTAAGTCCAGCTGGCAAATTAATTCCTATTAAAGTAAATTTTCCTAATGAATGTGTAGGTGTAGATTTAATCGGTCCTTATCCATTGTCTAATCCTAAAAGATATAGATTTGTGCTAGTTATAGTTGATTATTTTAGTAAATGGGTAGAGTTAGTCCCCCTCAGGAAGGCTTCTGCACCTGCAGTTGCCGATGCATTTTTCGATAATTATATTTCTAAACTAGCTAACCCGCCCGGCGTTGCCCGGGTCCGTAATAATAATGTTAAACGAACTTCAAATTTATATGATTTTATCTTTAACTCGAAATATGTGTAAATACACTGTTAAAAATTTGACTCTTTTGCTGCATCGTCACTCCACCGCTTTTATAGAAAATGATTACTTCAGCCTATTATGGAGCATTCTCATAGGTCAAAAGACAGATATTCTATAAAAGCGGGGTAGTGATGATGCAGCAAAAGGGTCAATTTTTTTACAGTGTACATAATATTAAATACGTGCCCCCTGACTGTGTCAAAAATCGGTTTAAAAAAAAAAATATTTAGCTGCAAAAATACCCAAAATAAGTGCAATGGGAAACGCAGGAGGGAATATGTGTCCAACGATTGCTTGATTTTCGTGTTAAAGTGTTGATATTTATCCTTAAAATTACTGTTAAGTGACTTAACTAAATACTTTTTTCACATACATATCCCAAGTGAAATATTTTGAATTTCAAACTAATTATATCACTCTTAAATCCGATTATACCGTGAATGAAATCGATTCTCGGTGATTAGCTAAAAGGTTAGTATATAGTATTATAGTTCCTAACCGTAACCAAGTTCTAATTTAAAACCAAGTTCTAACTATAAACGAAATATCTTAACCATCTCGCGCTAAGTACTTAGTTTCACTTTCGACCGCTACGGAGCGCATTATGTTTTGTAGAACATCCTAATTTTAGGTTCGGATTGGATTCATGTCCATGGAAATTATTTTGTCTTCTTCGGATACGATTATGGTTTTTTGGAATACTTTGTTCAGTTTAGATTCGGTTCAATTCAGATTCCGTGCTTTTTTTTCCTTCAAATGGGATTTTTAGGTTCGGGTCGGGTTGTACTTTTATGGAAATTATTTTACCTAGTTTTAATGAGGTTATACTTCACTGAAATATTTTTGTTAGGTTTAGATTAAGTTTAGTTCAAATTTCGGGATTTTCTTTTTTCTTTTTTTTCTTTTTTTTTTTAACAAATTTTTTGATTAGGATTGGGTTTATGTCCATGGAAATTATATTGTCTTGTTTGTATCTGGTTATAGTTATTTGGAATATTTTCGTCGGATTCAGATTTGGTTCGATTCAGATTTCAGATATTTTTTCAAATTGATTTTTAAGGTTCTGGTCGGATTCATGTCCAGGGAAATTATTTTGTCTTGCTCGGATCCGGTTTTGGGTTTTTCGAATATTTTTTTCGGGTTCAGATGTCGTTCAATTCAGATTTCGGTTTTTTAATGGAATTTTTAGGTTCAGGTTGGGTTGCGTATCAACGGAAATTATTCTGCATTTTTCGAATAAGGATATGCTTCTCTGGAATATTTTTGTCAGATTCAGATTTAGTTCAGTTTTTTTAGGTTCGGATCGGGTTCATGTTCATGGAAATTTTTTGTTTTGTTCGGATCCGGGTATGGTTCTGTGGAATATTTTTGTCAGGTTCATATTTGGTTCGATTCAAATTTCAGGTATTTTTTTCAAATGGAATTGTAAGTTCGGATCGGGTTCATGTCCACGGAAATTATTTTGTCTTATTCGAATCTGGTTATGGTTCTTTCGAATATTTTGATCGGATTCATATGTAACTTGCATAAAATTTCAGTTTTTTTTTTTTTTTTTTTTTTTTTTTTTTTTTTTTTTTTTTTTTTTTTCAAATGGAATTTTTTAGGTTTGAGTCAGGTTTATGTTCACGGAAATTATTTTGTCTTGCTCTTATCGTTTTTTTTTTGTCTTAGATTGCCTACAGAGAAATAATTTTTCAGCTTACAGTGTAATATTTTAAAGATTTTTCGAAGTAAATTTTTAGAATTTCGAAATTTCAAAAATTTAATTTAAAAAAACTATGAAATGTGGCACTTTAAGCAGAAAAACACATTCTCTGGTAGCAATCTAAAGCAAGAAAAATGTCAAATATAAGCATTCTTTGCAATCAGAACACAACCTTTTCAAAATATTTACCGTTCAAAACTTTTGTATAAGATTTTTACAGCTTACCTGATAAACAAATCGTTTACTGCATAATTCTATTTGATCTTTGTTTTTGATTAATTTAATTTTGAAATCAGGGTGTTATTTGCTGCACACCCTGTACATTCTAATGTACGAAGTACGAACGATCCGACGTAACAGCTGTGTTCAAAAATCTTAAGTTAAACTGACATTTTGCCAGTCTATGAATTTTAAAGATCTTTGGGAAAAAAACAGTCACTTTTGAAATGTCAAAATCTCAAATTGGTTTCTTTCATAAAGTAAAAAGAAATTAATAGAGTGGAAGTATTATCTCTGGAGGTGATGCTGAAAATTTAACCCTACATTAAGTCCAATTAAGTACCGACAAAAGCACGTGCTTTGACACGCCTATCAATTGAAACAGATTTAAACCCATATTTTTTTTGCTCTTGTTTCTTAAAAAGAACTAACCTATCGCTTCACCGGTAAAAATTTATTAATTATTTTATCATATGTGTTTTAAATATCAATATAGAAAATTATTTTACCGTTTTGCTTGAAAATATAACATTTTTTGTTAAAACATTAAAATCGTCTGCAGTCAGAAATCTATATTTTAGATTAATATTTATTACTTAAATTTTCATACATGATTTTAAAAGAACGTTTTCCTCAATACATTTTAAATATTTATTTATATGCAATTATTAAGTCATAAACATTTTTCATCTACGTTATAAAGTATTTAAAATTACATTAAATTAGGAAACTTTTAGTAATTGAATTTTTAGTTCGCATCAAATGTTTTCAATATCTTATTTAATTTCAATTTGACATTTAATTATTGCTAATTTTCCAGTTTCTTTTATTTTAAAAGCGAATATTTATTTTAATAAATAATAATAGAACAAAGACCATTTTAAAAATTTGCTATTTCTTCTTAAAATATGCTTCAGTTGTAATTCATTTCTTTCAATTCGTATTATAATACAAAATCCCTTCCACGTCCTTTTGTTTGGAACATTAAAATTTGAGCGATAAATGGATTCATATTGCAAACCTTTTTTGAGGCTTACTTCACCTCCACTTATCTCATTTCTCCATGGGTTTCTTTAATTCTCTCTCAGCTTTCTTATTACTTCTGCGAAAATTTTTACACAACCATCCAACCGTAAAAATATGAAAGAGAAAAAAAATGGTAAAAGATGATTTTTTATGAGAGTGACCTCTCGATTTTAATTAATTACTCAGTTAATAATTGGAATTTCGAAATTCTGAGCGTCAGGTGCATCAGGAGAGATATTGGGCTACTCTCAGAAAAAATTTGAGCTTCGTACGTACCGTAGTTTTCGCTAACTATCGCAGACACACACACACACACACACACACACACACACACACACAGAGCGATTTGTTATTTTATTAATATAGATATATTTAGAGCTATTGTTGAATCAGGGGGAGGGGGTGCTGTTTGAACCAGTGTTGGATAACAAGTTAACAGACCAAAACTAATGGGGGGCAGAGAGGGCACATGCCCTAGGCGCCAGGCGAAGGGAGACCATGTGAACCTGTTGTATTTTGATATTTCTCACGTTTATGTTTAACACGGTATTGTTAAACACGTCCTGTCTGGGTTATGCCAAAATATAGAAGAATTTAAGGATATGGCATAAAGATCCTGTATAAACCGGAATCTTTTTAGATTATTTCCGATTCCACTTACAAGATTAATGAATCAATATTTTACAAAAGAGAATACGTAGTTCAGTATTACATATTTTATTATTATTAATTTTAAATGAAGTAAGATATTAGAAAATTAGTAAAATTATATTTGTAAATATGCTTTACTGAGGAAAGGGGGGGGGGGCACCAAAATATGTTTGCCCTGGGTTTAGCATACTAACTAAACGATCCAAAGGCGATTCTGCTATGTATTTTTCAAAAATCAAAGGTTTTCGGTTCCGAAAAAAAAAATCGTCCTCAATCCGGAAATTTAGACAAAAAACATATTGCAAATTTCGTTAAATCGCCTCCCAAAAAAATCAATGTCGTAAATCATTCGCAGAAAAATCGTAAATATCGTTAGAGTTTTGCACAAAAAACACGAATTTCTGTAGATAATCGTGAAAAAACTCAAATTTCGTCTGAAGATCGTGAAGAAAATGTGAATTTCGTCAATTAATAGTGAAAGAACAGAAATTTCATCAAAGATTCGGGGAAAAAAGCAAATTTCGATGGAGATCACAGTTGAAACGAAAATATCATCAAAATACCTGCAAAAAAACACAAATCGCAAAAAAAATCACAACTTTCGCCAAACTATCTAAAAAATTCTGCAATTTTTGTCAAAGAATCACGAAAATTCCGCAAATTTCGTCAAAGGACCGTGAAAAATCCGCAAATTCCCTCAAAAAACCGTGAAAAATTTGCAAATTTCATAAAAAAAACTAAGTCCGATAGTTTCGTTCAAAGATCGCGAAAAATCCACAAATTTCGTCAAAAGGTCGCAGAAAAAACACAGAACCAAAAGTAATTTCCCTCCCCCCCCCATTTCTCACACAATCTGCTGTAACTTTTCAGAAAATTTGTTGCGAATTTCAAGGAAGTTTTTGCTTAGAATTAAGTTTGAAGATCCCTTTGACAAATTTGGCATTTTCCCGCAATTCTTTAAAGAATTTAGCGTTTTTTTCCTCGATTAACAACAAAATTGCCGTTTTTTATGATCTTTTAATGAAAATTTCGAGATTCTTTCATAAAATTCGTGTTTTTTAAGTGGTATTTTGATAAATTTGGGTTTATATGCAGGGGCGTGCAAAGAGAAAACTGTGCTCAATGCAAAATTTCAATTTAGTATTCTTTTTCTTCTTACAGGCCAAAAATGATGTTGGTAGTAGAAAATCGGCACCCCTACTTTTCTGCATCCAGGGCGACTCTCCCTTCCCTTCCCAGGTCGCTGTTTATATGGCGATCCTTTCATGAAATTCGCAATTATTCCCCAGTCATTTTACAAAATTCGTGTTTATTCCGCAATCATTTTATGAAATTCGCGTTTACTCCACAATGATTTTACGAAATTCGCGTTTATTCCGCAACCATTTCACAAAATTAGTGTTTATTTCTCGATTTTTTAAAGAAATTTATGTTTTATAGCGATCATTTAAGAAAAAGCGAGTTTTTATTTTGCGATTCTTTGAGAAAATTGGCGTTTCTATCGAGATAATCTAACAAAATTTTCTGCAAATGATTGATGAAATTGATTGTGAAAATATGCATTTAATCCTCCGTTCAAAAGCTACGAAAAATCGGTTATTAGTATGGAAATTCGGAGATAACTATCCGAATTTCCGAGCTGATAAATGATTATTCATAACTTTTGGAATCGAATGTGTTAACTTTTTGGAAAATTTGAAACGGAATTACTCCGTTCTCGCGACAGAAAATTGCACGAAACTTGTCAATCGATTGCAGAAAAAAATGCGAAATTTGACGATCCATTGCGAAAAATATCATGAATTCAATGAATTTGTCGCTGTAAAAAACTCGCAAAATATGTCATTCATTCACACGAAAATATCAGAAAATTTGTGATTTTTTTGTAGCGGGATCCTCCCGCCATACGATATTCTTTTGGGTGGGATTTCAAAATTTCAGGCTCGAATCCCGCCATCCCGCCCTGAAATTCAAGTCTTGAATGTGAATTTCTTTAAAATATCTCAGAAAGAATATGTGAATTTTGTCAGAGTATAGCGAAAAGATTATGTGAATTTCGCCAGAAGATCACAAAAATAAAATGCAAATTTCAATGAAAAATCAGTAAGAAAATGCTACAAAACTAGAACAATCTCTTAAGTTGTATAATTATTTTCAGAGGAAAAAATTTATTGAATTGAAAGACTGAAACCTTTCCCTTTTAAGAATGTCAAAAATAGTCGCGAAACAAACATTCACACACACATATGCAAAAAAAGTCCTCCAGATTAATTTTAAGTGTGTGTGCAATGATTTTTCATTTTCAAAGGCTGCCAGAACATAAAATGTTTCTGTCCTATCAGAAAATCGCCATTTTCACATTCAGTTCATGCACTTGGCACACCATGTTAAAGAAGGCTAAATCATGCTTACAATAAATAAATAAAAAAAAAATATTTTTTTTTCTAGAAATCATGGTTGAATGTAGCAGAAAATAAAGTTGAAGTCCCAGTTTTTTTGTCCATAAAATGAGGCATGAAGTACCTGAGCATTTAAAAAAGGTAATCCTTAAAGCTTTATTTTTGTTATATTTTAATTAAAATAAATATTTCAGACGAGTCAAGTCTCCAGATTTCAACAGAAAACTCTTAATTTTCACATGTTTTTCTATACTCCTGATTTTCGACATATTTCTCCTGATTTTATGCATATTTTAAAATATTCTATTACAGTAGACTCCCTAAAATCCCCACATAATTTACGAATGTAAACTATGAAATATTTAGTTCAGATATAATTACACAATTTGACTGTTTTAGTCTTATATCGATTCCAAACATATTTCAATTTGTAATTTTTGTTATTACTGAATTCCTGTTTTTTCATCAAGGAAAAATAAATGTAATTTATTGCTGAAAAATTTAAGATATTGCTGATATCACTGGTAATTACAATCTTACCAAATATATTTATGTACTAGTCAAGTTTTTTTTTGGTTATTAAGTCTGACAATAAAACTTCCATATTTTATTATTTTGATATGAATTAGTAATGTGCCTTTATGAAGGCACAATGATTAATTTCGGAAAAGTACATTTCATCTGCGTAATAGAAATGTAATCATACCTTAATAAATATTAACTTGAACTGCTCTTAATACTTTAATCATTTTGAAAATTATGTAATTTTTTATTATTTTAGTATATTAGTTATTTTATTTTTTATTATATTGTAAGCAATCATTATAGTTTTCACTGCATTATTAATTACATTTAAATTGCTGTTTTAAGAAATGTAAACAAAGCAATGACCAGAAATTTGCAAAATTCTAAAATCCGCACAACCTCTGGTCCCAAGCTGTGTGGCTTTGACGGAGTCTACTGTATTTTACAATCAATTGTATTGTGATTCAGAAATGCAAAATTCCAGTACTAGTATAGGTGTAATTCTTTACTGTGATTGATCATAATACAATCCACTCCCTCTAATCTGCAACCCTAAAATCCGCTCTATATTTTAGATGTAAGCAAACAGTTAAATTCTCCTTTTTTTAACCAAGATGTGCACTTTGACTATAATAAAGGTTGGACTGTACTGATGAATTTAAAAATTTTTAATGCATTTCTGCATTTATTAAAAGAAAATGTTTTATGTATCTTATAAATAACTATTAAGACTGCTATCTTCTGAGCACATTTGCTGACTATGTAAAAGATAGATAGCTCTTGAGGATAAACATCTTATTTTTTTAGAATAAAAACAAACTTATGTTACTAATCAAGAAATTCTGACTCTTAAGGGCATCAAGATTAAACTGCATAGCATAAATAAAAAATGATAAAGCAAACAACCATCACTGTGATGTTTGATAGATTTAAAAATAAAAAAAAGTTTTAAATTAATTTTATATTATTATGTCATTTAAATGTGTTCCTATTGACTATAGCTTTTTATGCATGAAAAAGTATTTTCTTTCATTTCTGTGTTATTTATTTGCTGCATATTTAACATTTGTTGATAAATTCCAAATATTAGAATGTAAACAAAGAAATGACCTATAATCTGCGAAATTCTATAATCCGCAAAACCCTTGGTCCCAACCTGTGCGGATTAGAGGGAGTGTACTGTAGTATTTTATGAGATAAACTACAATCAGATTCTTAAAAAACTATGATGGATTTTTATGATTTACTCTTTTTGCATGTTTTGGATTATTAATAATTTGATTCATTTAAGGCTTTTTTACGATTTTTACTATAGTTTGATACATGTTAACAAACTGCCACCTTCCCTGTAATATGTAGTCAATTTAAAATATGTTAAAACATCATATCGATCAACTACAAGAAAAGTGATAAATCTCGCAAAAGTTCATGCTGTGTTTTATTCCGCTAATCATTTTATACCATCATATGTGTGTCTTGCTACACAAACAGTTTCATAAGTGAAGTTATATGGAAATTTAATTTTTTAATGATATATCCATTTGTGACTTCTGACCACAGAAGTGAGGTGGATTATGTAAGGAGGTATTCAACTCTCGATACCTCGTTCTGCATCCTCATTCTTGAAGATTTTGTGTTTTTATGCATGTTTCCATTTCTTCATGCAGAACTAACTGCTATACAGTATAATTATGCAAATTGTCTTTTGCCTCTCATTTAAAATTTACTTTTGTTGAGATGTGTCACTATTCTTGCGAGTGAACAATATGTTTAAACGCATTATACTTGCAAGGAATACATATTTTCCTTATATAAGTAAGAGTGACATATTTCTTTTTAATCATTGGGGAAAATTAAGCATCCCCCCCCCCTTGTGATGAAGAAAGAAACTATATGAGTGGTGTATTGTTATTAAGAAATATATCCTTATATCAATATTAAAATATTAATAACGATATTTAAAAAAATTAATCTAAACCTTACATAATTTAAATTTGAAATTTTGAAAAAAATCAGTTGAATTTCTGAATTGGGCAAAATCATAACAACCCTGCTTTAAGTTAAATATGCTAAATTTATATAGTTTCTTTCATTAATCGCAAATAAGAGATCAATTAAAAACTTTTTCTTTTCCTTCTTTACAGCTAATTTTTTTTTTTTTTTTGAGGGGGGGGGGGGCATTTTATTAATGCTTAGAAATTCCTTTTAAATCTGGTTCTTTTGAAATATATTTAAATTCGCATTTATTTTTGCATTGATAACTTAGATTAAATATTGATACAATTGTAAAATCATGAAAATTTTTGAAAAACCCATAATGGGTTTTTTCAAGTGGGCTCGGGCGGGTTGTTTTAGGCTGGGCCCCCATGGCAAAGCTGGTCATCATCCTAGTCATTAATAAAAGTATTTGTTATGAGAACTGTTGTAATATTTTAAGTCTTCCACAAATATGCTGCAACACTCTGCTCGGTCCATTTAATGGCCGACAGTCCTAATAATTCAAATTCTATTTAACCAAGTTATCAAAATTTTTGCTATGTCAAAGAAAAACTAAAAAAAAGTAAATAAAACTCCATGAAATAATACATTGGTTGATCGCAGGCACAAAATGCTGCGCAGTTTTTGATAGTTGATACATAGAAAGAAAATATCACAATTTGCAATCAGCTGCAGGTAAATATAGCCAAATTTGCCATTGGATTGACTATAAAAACTGTGAAATTCATTGCTCAAAAGCAGAAAAAATATCAACAAATTTTGCCAGTCGCAGGAAAAAGCCACAAAGTTTGTCTCACTACTAAGGTTTTGTCAACTGATCCTTGGGGGGGGGGGGGTATTTATCAATGGGTAGTTGGTCAATCGCAGAAGAAGCTCTGCTCTTTTGGCAGTTGCTTGCAGAAAAGCTGCAAAATCCACCAAACGGTTTAGGATTAAAATTATTGTAGAAGATTTAAGTTTACCCATGATTTTCTCCAATCAGTCTCAAGAAAGGTCTCAAAATTTACCTATCAGTACAGGGAAAATATCGTAAATTTTTACAAAAGATGAAATTGCACTCCTACACATACAAAAAAAATCTCTTTTTTTTTTTTATTCCCACAAAACATTTTTGATCAGCTGAAGGTTTGTTGCAAAATATTTTACTTTGAGGTATAGTTTATGTTTTAACAACTTATAAGTCAATAGATAAAGGTTTTTAAGATAAGTTTTCGCATGCAGGACATTTTGTCCTTTTTCCATGGAATGCCCTAATATGTTTCTAAGTTAGTCTTAATTTTATGCTCCGTCTTCTGGTATTTGTTTTCTTCTATTGAATATAGTTTTTTTTTCAGGAAAACTTGTATTTTATATAATTTAGTTTATAAATTAATCCATTAAAATTTGTAAAAGGCTACTTTGCTTCATTGTATCCAAATTATGTGAAATGTAATGCAAAAAAAAAAAAAAAATATTACTTGATTATGCCATTGACTAATTTCACCAAATTATGCAAATATCCAAACTAATCACTAAATTATACAAATTGGCATAATTTTTATTTTAAATAATGAAAAAGCGAGTAAATTAGTATAATATTGATAAAAGTATAAATTAAAAATCACTGATGATGTAACGTTCTTGTTAAGTGTCAAGTGACATTTACAATTATCCATTTTTGGTATTTTATCATAGGCGATAGATTTTGGTTGAAAAAATAATCAAGTAGTACAAAAGAAAAAAATATTTATGCAAAAACTGCTTGTGTTTTTGGATAGAATGAAGCAAAAGATATTTATTAAAATAAAATTAGTTTAATAAAATAAATGCATTTAATACACGCTATAAGCTCAGTGAAAGTGTGATATATTTGAATGTGTATATGGAAAGTAAAAAAAAAATTTGTTTGAATGTTTAAATATTTTTCAGAAGACAAAAGAAAAACGTTGTAATGTAATTTTAAAGCAAATCCTTTTTAAAGTCCCACCACAGGATCACTTAAATTTTAATATAAAAAAAAATCCATCTTTTGAATTTATGAAAGAAGTTAATAAAAAACACCAGTGGGTAAATTTTATCTCTTTTTACATCCAAATAATGTTTGTACTGTTTATATAATTATGTAAATAGAATATGAAATTTCTTTTTCATTTATATTAATAGCAGAGTATCACACAGAATTTGATATATTTAACAATTTAAAACCTAAATGTAATATCTTAAAGCTCCCATAAGGTAATGCTGTATCCAGTGTTGGCATGGTTTAAACCAATTGGTTTAAACCATGGTTTAAACCACGGTTTAAACCAATTGGTTTTTTTCTCAAAAAAACCAATTGTTTTTTTTTCGAAAAAATCTAATGATATTTTCTCATTTTTCTTTATAATTTAAGACTTACAAATTGTATATAAATATTTTCTCTTTTAACACTTTTTTTCAGCAATAAGTATTAGATATAGTGGGCCTAGGTTTTTTTTTTTATGTATAGGATGAAAATCACTATGCATTGGTGAACATATTCCATTGCTGTAAATCTTAGAACATGTGAAATGATCAAAGATAAAATAGATTAAAAATATTCAATATTTAGTATAAAATATTTTCATTAAAAAAATACAGATTATTTAAAGCAATCTATCATAACATGCACAAGCTTTTGAATATGGAGCTACAAAACTTGATGATCTTTAACATTTTGATAAAATTATAAAAGAAATTTTTTTTTTCTTGGGGAGATAATCTTTAAAAATCAAAATATGAAGTTGCATAAGAGAGTATTCAAAAATTGGGTGCTAGTTATAGTATTTTAACAATAAGAAACTAATTTTTCCCCCTTTGTTATCCAGGGTTGTTAAATACCTGGGTTTTTTCAGGAAAAAAACAATCCACTGTGTTTTTTCAGGGGTTTTGGGGTTTTATCAGGGTTTTTTGGGTTTTTTCAGGTTTTGGGGTTTATTGGAGGTGGTTGAGAATGCTTGAAAAAAAAATTCTTATTACTAAATTTAAAGTAGCTAATTGATTATTACAATTATATGACATATATCATTGACAGTAATCAAAATTGTGATAAATTGATTATTAGTAATAATTTATAAAGTATTTTTTATTATTACTAAATAATAGAATAAGCCAAGTAATTCTACATGTCTACATAATTAAATTAGGATTCTAAGCATATATGGTATTTTGTTATGAGATTCTATTGTATAACATAGAACGGATTACACATCAAAGTATTTTTTTTATGGGAAAAAATTTGTTTGTTACTTACACGTGCTACAGAGATTAACTAACAATTATTTCTTTTAAAAATTGTGATGGTATAAATAGGACATTTCTTTTCTTTGGGGTGGGGGGTGATGGTTATAAACTTTGAGTGGTGTACTGATATTAAGAAATATATTACAATATATTATATATGTAATATAAATACATTATATATGTAATTTAAAGTTGAAATTTTGAAAAAACTCACTCGGGTTTTTTCCTGGTTTTTTTCACACCCCCCCCCCTGGGTTTTTTGGGCTCGGCAAAATCATAACAACCCTGTTGTTATCTGCTAAATCTAATGACTATAAAGGTTGATTTCAAATTGTCTCTCAAAAAACAAAACCCCCAAGAAGTATCTCTTTTTTTTTCTATTATGGAAAATAATATTTACATTCATCAAACTACATCAGATGTTTATTATAAGTAATCAAAAGGTTGTTTATAAAGTTTTTCAAAGTTTCACTGTGTAGAGTAGTTTATTGTTTGGACATAAGACTGTTTACTAATAACTGTTTAAATTAAAATATGATTTTTTTTCAATTTTCTACATAATTCACTCTAATTATTTAATTTAAATTATTTTAAAATGAATTTATACTAAATATAATCCAACAATGTCTATTTTTATTAATAAATATGCATGTATATGTACTAAAAAAGGATGTTCTTAAAAAAACCCGGTTTAAACCAAAAAACCTGGTTTAAACCAAAAAAACCTGGTTTAAACCAAAAAACCTGGTTTAAACCAAAAAAACCTGGTTTAAACCAAAAAACCTGGTTTAAACCAAAAAGAACCTGGTTTAAACAAAAAAAACCCGTTTTTTTTGGGTTTTTTTAAAAAAAACCTGGTTTTTTTTCCAACCCTGGCTGTATCCCACTTTTAACTCATTTAGGGTTTTTATTTTTATATTGATACATGTATATTTATTTTAATAATTTAGTTTATCAGTCTCAGCAGAAAATAAAATGTATCTCTGTTTCAGAAATGATTATACTAAATACATTTTCTTTCCACATAAAACTACTTCCTTGGCCTGCCACATTTCTAATTCCAAAAGAGAATTTTTTAACAGATTGATCACAATGATTGATGAGTTGCTGTGGTTGACAAAAAGTCAATTGTTCAGACATCTTTCGAACGAAATTAAGGAATATACATTATTCCCCAATATGAAACAGCCGGACATCACAGTTCGTTTACTAATATATGAATATCCTTCCCTAAAATCTTACATTGGGAAAGGTCATGAAAGTTGGAACATCAAGGTATATGATAAGGTGAGAGAGGATGTCAAGAAAAATAAATATTTAGTGCCTACTCCAAGAAGAAAGGTTTACATCGACAAGTTATTGCTGGCACCAAAGAGGCAAAGAAATTTGTCTTTGGAGTGCATTTCATCACAAGTCAACATCAACAGTGAAACATTTCAGTCTTTTCTTGTTATCGGGAACATTTTTAACTATATTGGAGTAAATATGGTTTCAGAAAAAAGTATTATTATCGAATGTAATGGATTTTTGGAGGCAGTATCTGTAGCAGTAGGAATGTATTTTGTGTGTAATATTGAATACCCTAAACGAGCAACAACCACATATTTGTTTTATGAAAGTTGCATTCTGAAATTAATCCCCGAAACATTTCCAACTAAATTAATTACTTTTTGTAATATTTTGTCGAAGTTTTAAGTCTTATTAAAATCTTTCTGACTGATATTTTTAATTTTTGAATAAAATATTAGTTCAATAAATCATTTTGAATAATTTTTTTTGTTGTTGTTGATGATTCATAAGTATCTAGCTTTTATATACTTTTAAATTTGAGTCTAATTTGAGATCAATAGCTTATAGCTGTTTTTTTTTAATAATATGTTATCTTTGAGCTAGAAACAGTGTTTCTTTGTGCACAGTCTATTTAAAAGAAAGCAGAGGTTTTTTACATGCATAAAACTGGTATGTATTTAATAATATTAACATTAATACTTAGTCATTCTTACATGAATTACTGATGTTACAAATATTGCCACTTAAACCATGAAAACTAAAGCATTTTTAATTACATATTTTACTAAGAACAATTACTGACATAATATAGCATGGTCGTTTCATTATCTGCACTTCTCTACAAATTTGCGTTTTTTATGTGCTGGTTATATAAGATATCATCTTTTTATTAATATAATAAGTATTTTAATTAAAAAAAATATGTGTATATTTTGAAATATTTGCTTAGTGTGTCAAAGTATTTTTGCTGTTAAAAATTATATCGGTAATGCTGACAATAGTTATTTCAATAAGAGAAGTAGAATGTTAAATATGTTTAGTGTTATCACTTTTATAATTTATATTCATAAACATCATAATGGGATAACTGAGTTCAAAATTGGACAAATTATTGAGTTAAAAAATTATTTTTTATTCAATGTTCAATAAGTATAATTCTTAACAATTTGTCATAAATACCTTGTTAAAATAAATAAATAAAATGAGTAAAATAATTATTTTAGGACTGTTTATATAAAAAAATGCCTTTCTGAAATAGTTAAATATATTAATGTTTTATATGACCTCTGAATCCCATTAGCTATATTTTGTGAAAGTCTTCAAGCACTGATATGCAAAATAATCTAAAATAATCAGTCTTAAGGGTCCTGTCCCTGCCTGCATAGACACTTGTGAGCTAATGCTATTCCTGTAGGGTGGCATTTTTCTAATAAATCTTTCTCATTTTGATATTTTTAAATAATTTTCTTTGCATTGTATAGTTGATGTCCTTCACAAGAACACTCCTTGCTTACTTTTACAATTTTTGTCTCAGGTATTGCTTTATAAAGTTACTTTTTTCTGACGGGTTCTGAAAGTGAAAATAACTTTATAAAAAATAATTGTGACCAAAATAAAAAAGTAATCAAGGAGCCATCTTATGAAGGACATCAATTTTATGCATGTCTGAATTGACATGCAATACATATACCAAACACAAATAAGGAAAGACTAAATAGGGTTTGCAAGGATTCTGGAATATCTCGATAAGCCCTGGATTTTTGTTTTTATTTTCCAGTACTGTATTTTTTCCATCATTTTGTTCAAGAAAGAAACTGAATCAAAATATTGGGAGGGGGGGGGGGAATCTATGATGTAAAATAGTGACTAAATGCAGCAAAATGGTCCTGAATATTTTGGGGAGACTTGAAGTGGAAACTCTGGTCATAAAAGACAATATGTAGTCATCTAGGTTAGGTAACAATGTTGACTCAAAAACTATTGTACAATTTTTTTAATGTTTAAAGTCTTAAAAGGGAAAAAGAAAAGAAATGATGCATGCAACACAAAGAAAAATTGAAAGTAAGCATAAATGTTTATTAAATTTCAATATTTGCATAGATAATGCACAAATAGAACAATAGTAATAAAATGTTCCTTTTTTCAATATATACTAAAGAACAAAAATATTTATCATGCATTCATAACAAAAATGTATGTCATAATATTCATAAAGAAGTGTATTACAGAGTTATGTAATCTGACAAGCTTTTGAAGGAACGGTTTTTAGGTGAGTTATGTAAGAAATCCTGTATACTGCAATGCTTTCATTTATATGAATATATATACTTCATTTTCTTGTCCGCACGATAACTGCGATAATTTTGTATGGATCATTTTGAAATTAACACAAAAAATTAAGAAGCCTTAAGATTTCTGTTCCTGCAAGCAGAGACGCTCTCGACTAATGCTCCTCTTAGAAAGAGATTATTTTCTAATAACGGTTTTGCATTTAGAGATTTTTAAGTATTTTATTTATTTATTATTATTATTTTGGCATTGGATAGCTGAGGTCCCTGAAAGTTGCTTTTGCTTTCAAAACCGGTTCTGAAAATAAAAGTGTCATTCTAAAAGATATCTGCAACCAAAATAAAAAAAAAGCACCAATGTAAAGAACCTCAGCTATCCAATACAGAAAAAGAAAGAAAAATAGAAACGAGTTATTAAGAAATAACCTCATAGAGAAAACACTAGCTTGCAAGTGTCTTGGTTTGCAGGAAAAAGAGCCTTAAATTCATTAATGGACTTGGTCAAACCATGAAGGTAAAAGTTAGGGCTAAGGGACATTTTTTGAGAAACAGAAAAATCATCAGCATTTCCTTACTATGAAAAATTGTGAGTTCCATATTGTACTATTATTGCATCAAAGATTGGTGGCTAACAACATGCGTTTGAAAAGCATTTCATATTGCTAATAATTATTTGAAGATGAGGGAAAAAGTTTTTGCAGTGAAAAAAGATCTCCAATCATTACAGATATCATAACCTAGTAGATTTTTTCTGAATGTTTTTAATATTTACATTTATCATTTTACAATCTGACCCCCCCCCCCCCACAAAAAAGTTATTTAAATGACTCATAATTTGTGTTATCTCACCTGAAAAATTGGATTGAAATTAACTGGATTATGATTCTGCGTTCATTTAATTTTTATGTACAGTTAGCTTATGAATTTTTACACAATCTACTTCTACTTTTAAGCTTTGCTGAATGGAATTTTCTAAATAATGAATTTGCATTGCAAACCCAGAAGACAGTGTTTGTGGGAAGAAGTTACAGATGCCGTTTAGATTTATCATGTGTATCTCATGCTTAAGTTGTAAAAAAAGTAATAAAAAGTTGTAAGTTTAAGTTAAAAAAAAAATCCTAATTATAAGAATTTCTTAAGATTGTTAGAATTTCCTGTCTGCTAAACGGTTGACTTACTTTCAGTACTTTGCTGTATTAAACAACCTCTTAAAACAGAACTGCAGCAAATTTTTAATAAGTTTTGCTAGAGGAATTTTTGGGGGATAGTTTGTTTCCTCCAGTGCATAAGACTTAGCAGCAATGTCGGTAATAAAATACATTCATGTTGCACACACCAAAATATAAAGAAAAGCCTCTAAAAAATAATGTTCATGTGTGTTTTTGCGAAAAAAAGGGGGGGGGGGAGGATCAATTTTCGAAGTTATTATTATTTTTATTAATAATATTACTACCTTTTTTCTTTTTGAAAATACAGGCCACAGCTAAATTTCTTTTTCTTCTGATTCCCTAAATCTGATGTTAACAGTGCAGTTACAGTATTTTTTATTATAAAGTTAGTATGCTATTTTCAATTGTTTCAGTCTTTCATAAGTCCAATAATGCATATTTGTATTGCTGACTTCAAATTAAGGATGAACGTGAAATTTTCAGTTGTGCCACTATCAAAGCAAAACAAAATATTAAAAAATGCGTACAAATATTTTTCTGCGATGTTTTCGAATATATACGGAAACATCGCCGAAAAATATTTGAGCACATCTGCACTACAGTGACAGTCGATTTCAACCGAAAAAACATTTAGCTAAAACGGGAAACCTTTTAGATATATAATAAAAACTTTTATACATATTCAAGAATATTCTCGATCCCAAATGAAATGTTCCATATATATTCCGAAACCTTTCCGTTCCGCAATGAAAGATTGGCTACACAATCTGAAAACTTTCCTATCCTTAATGGAAGCTTTACTATGTTTTCAGATATATTCAGAAAGGCTTCTGATATATTCAGAAACTTTTCCGATCAGTAATGAAGTATTTTCGATATATTCAGAAACTTTTCCGACCTGTAATGAAATATTTCCGATATATTCAGAAAGTTTTCCGATCCATAATGAAAGGTTTAAGATTATTCTGAAAGGTTTCAGATGTATACAAAAAGCTTTCAGATATATTCAGGAAGGTTTCGGATACATTAAAAACTTTTCATTACGGATCAGAAAGGTTCCGTGTTTTAACCGAAACACTTTCCTGTTCGAATCAGAAACCTTTCCGTTAGTATCGTGCAGCACAGGTCTTCGTTATTTTCAGAAATGTTTCTGAAAATTTTTTACAGTGCACGAATAGGGCCAAAATTCCTTACTTACGGTCCGAATAGTAAGACTCTCTTGCACGTAAGCGCTGCTTCTGAAAAGCGGCCACAAATAGCGCTAAGATTATTTACTTCCTTCCCGAATGCCTTAGACTCTAAACATAAAAGGAAAAAAAAAACAAGAAAAATTCAAGCCGAACAAATTTACAAGAGAAACTAGACAAATTAAAGATAATGTAAAACGGTCAATAGGTGGACGGGGCTCTGAAACTAGTGATCGCTTCAACTTTCATTACGAACATATTTGCCTCCGACAGCTGTTGGGGGTTGTTAGGTCATCCGACGTTGTTAGGGGTCGGCGACCGCCACCTACGTCTCAAGGAAAGACTCATTTGCGCGTAAGCGCGGTCGCTAATAAGCGACCTCGAATAGCGCCAAGATTACTTACTTACACTTCTCAAATCTAACATGATCTATATGTACATGTACAGTATGTATTAGTACGGCATCAGTACAGTATTTTCTACGTCAAAACGGTGGAGTTCAGTTTTGGCTGTACCATAGAAGGAGGTTTTCCCATATATTACACTTTGTACCTTAATATAGCGTGCAATAATTTTCCTTCGTCCTTTATCCTTAAATAATTTTTGACAACATTTGCATATCACCTTTTTTTTTCTTGATGCATCATGTTACTTAAAGATGATATCATTAGGTGGTATGTTTTTTTCTTGCTTTTTCTTTCCATGTGCATCAGAATATTTTTTAATTCTTATTTTTAGAAGTTTGTTTTCAGTTTTAATGTGTGTTGGTAGTCTTAATTTATTATTTAACTTTTATTAGTTATTATTTAACTTTTTTACGGCTAATACGCAGATGAAACCGCACACTTTATTTATAGTGGCAAACTATTTAGGACCTAAAAATTCTACTTTAGTTCTACATATTTCCATTGTGTTTCTTTATTTTTTTCATGTTTCTCTCAGGTAATTTGTAATCAAATTTAATGGTTACATATATTATACATATATATTAGCATTCGAATTACTACACACGGAATGCGCAAGTAATTATGAATGTATGCTTTATAAATGTATTATTATTTCCCTTTGAATTGTAAAAATCTTTCTGAATCATCAATTCTTGTTACGGATATCATATATATTATTATGTATACAATATTGGTTAGCGAAAAATTTGACAACGTTGGTAAACATTTTATGTAATTATTTTTACTTATGTAGTTATTTGATGCCGATATATAAGAATTTTCATTTAATACTGCAAGTTTATCATTTCCGTTTGTTTCTAATTGTAGTCCAATTTTATCTCGTTAGATGAATTGTATCCGAGATGGACATTGATTTGTAGTACTGTACCGATTTCAGCCCCTCTCCAGGTTCCAGTGTTGTCAGCAAAATGATATATCATTTTCATGATTACCATTTATTTCTTTCACCATACTAAATTAACAGATACACTATGAAATTTGACAAATAAAACTTTTCATACATAAAATAAAAATAATCAATAATAATATTAAAGTACTCGCCAACTCCGTCACTGCCACATTTCTCCAACTCTTGGCTTTTTCTTTTCGTTTCCAGCAGTCCCATATCTCAGCGCCGTCTGGCCAACATAGAAGAAAACAGCCTGGATTCAGGACACGCAGTCAGCATCGCTTCTTGCAAAATTCTTGGTGGGAGTTTCATGCCAAATTCAATTCTCGGAGTCGTTACAGTACTACATATAACAGCTCTCTCTCTATATATATGCATATATATACATTTCATAGAGGTATTTATTAAACAGGAATACATTATTTTTTCATTCCAAAATTGAAGACGAGAATAAGAAGTAGTATGGTACACCAAAATTCCATTTATCCACATATATATGCTATTTTATGTCGTATAAGAGTATGAAGAAAAAAAAATAATGATAATAGCTGATAGTCTGTATATAACCATGATTTTTTGGTAATCAGTTCCAACTCACTAATGGATGAAGTATTCTATTTTTTCTCTAAATTTCATTAGACAAAATAAAAATGTATATGTGCAGTGTATGTCTTATCTTTTTCATTCTTTTTAGGGAGAAGGGTTTTACCTTAAAGTGCTTTTCACAAGAGATGAAAGTTTCGGTTACTATCGTGCCTATAGCTTCAAACGAATTTCTCTAGAAACAAGCAGTTTTTTTTATTACCGGAGCAATTTTATAGCCTAGAATGTGGGTTCAAGTATTTAAAGCCAATCGAAAATTTTAAAAAGAACGAGTCATAGACAGTTTTGTTTTCACTTCAAAATGTTCATTACAATAGCACTTTAATATTAGCAAATGTTTTATCTGTTACTTAATCCCTTTTCTATATTTTGTTATGTAAAAATAGATTTTACATTTATGTTTACAGGAAATGTTCTGTAATGTCATGTTCCTAATTTACGAAAATAAAACATAATTACGGCCGAACATATACAATTCTCTTTTCCGAATTACACACGTTTCAGAAAAGTGTTCTTTAAAAAAAGATTTAAACTAATAAACTTTCAAGACTTACTATAATATTTGTAAAAAAGAAAGACTGATTTCTGACATTGATTATTGGAAACGGTATTAACCATTTTAATTGTTTATTAATCAGTTATCTAAAATTTGAATTTTGTTTTTTAGGATGTTAGGGATTCTTTATTTAAGAATTTTCAACTGCTAAGCTAAATTTATACATGAAAATATAACAAATAAAATATATTTTAATACGAATGTTAATCTTAGTAAAAATCATGTTTCTTTGTAAAATGAAATGTTATTCAATGTTATTCTCAAACGTAAAGAGCTTTAATTAAAAATAAGTATCTGAAAACTTATATTCCATGTTTCGAAATCTGATTAATAATTAAAAATGAAACATAAAATGCATAACAACTACTCACAAATTAACAGAAGAAAAAATAATAATAATTCTTAAAAAATGACGTTTGTTTCTTAGAAATATGATTACACAATTTCAAATACATTAAATATTACTTAATACTGAATAGTAGACAATTTATACATTACAAAATGTAATAATAGTTTTTATTTGCACGAACTTCTATCTCAGGCTACTAAACTTGATAAATAAGTCATCTATATATATTAATGTACGTAGTAAAATTAAAAAATTCTGGGACTACGGACATTCTTAACAACTGCCTAAAATGAAACTGTTTAAAATGTATTCTCCCAAACCTCCCCTACTTGTCCATGTTTGTTTAGTCCATGCAATGTTTACGAAGCACACACGCAGAAATTATCTTCCGAAGTTAGTTAACTTTTCCCTGCAACGTAAGAAACATAACTTTTCTTGAATAGAGCTGCTGCATTAAATTCTGTCAACGCTTAGGAAGAAAAATAATGGAGACTTTGAATTTGGTCAGACTGCTGTACGATAAATCTACCATGGTGAGTCTCAAGGTTTATGAATGGCATCCATGTTTTAAAGTGGATAGTAAATTCTTCGAAAACGATAAACGCACTAAACAAACCGCTGAGGTTAAGCACTAGTGCCTTCTGTATGACAACGCTCCATCACATTAATACTAACTGGTAAAACAATCCCTCATCAAAGCTCGAATGAACTCCCCCCCCCCTGTCAACTAGGCATAGCCCAGTATGGCTTTTATCTTTCCCACCAATGAAAAAAAAAAACGTTTGCAGCGACAACGTTTTCAGTTATTAGATGAGATGGAAGCAACATCCCAGGAGAACTTATGGGAGGTTGCAAAAAATAGTTATACGTAAGCGTGCAGAAGTGTATTGTAGCACAAGAAGACTACTTAGAAAGTAGATATGCTTCTGTACTGGGAACTATTCTCGGTAACATTTTTATAACTTTTCCTCTATATTTTGGATCATACTAGGTAATTCAGATTTATATTAATTTTGAAAAATGCGTATAAGATTTTCAAGAAATTGTTTCATAATGTAGAAAAAAATGTTCGTTATTTTTCGAAATAGATAAATAATTTTACAAATAATAATTAAAAACCATCTCAAGCTAAAACGTGTTTAAAATATACATAAATTTATTATTTTTCAAAGAAAAGTAAATATAAACTCTGAAAAGTATTATTAAATTTTCTCGGTGTTTCAAAAATTTTACTTTTCAGTTTTATTACGTACATTAGACAACATACTTAAATGGGAAAACAAAATCCTATCTCAGAATTACTTATATATTTTTTTTCAGAAATCATATCAGATTCTATAAAAAGAAACATAATGTGAAAACTTCTTACTTCTCTTACAGTCTAGCTTCAGAGTTCGATTGCAACTTCACATTTTTTATGAGATTCCTAGAACTGAATTCTATATGAGATTATTTCTGCAGCGAAAGTTCGTGGCTGCCATAATAGTGTAGATTTTAAAAAAAAAGAAAATAAAGTAATTTTATGTAAATGTTAATCTTATTTAATGTTTTATTATATTATAGATACTAAAAAATTGCAAATAATACAATTTGGCAAGATTTAATGAATTATATAATATATACAGTAGGGTAGAGCGAAAAATATTATTTTTAAAAAATCAAAAACGGGTAGGTGCCAAAAGTTGCCTTTATACTACTACATCAACTGCGTGAAATTTTACCGCTGAAAAAAATGGCTTGAGTCTGCGCTTTTGCTCCAAAAATCGAAATTTTGGGTAAAATTTGTCATTTTTTGACATTTTTTGACATTTTTTCAAAAAAAATTAAAATAATTCCTACAGAGCTGGTTATTATTTCAAAGTGTTACTTAAACCTTTATATTTATCTGCTTAACATATTTAAACTATAAAATAATATCTGTAGTCTGTATAATTGGAGCAAATCTGACAACTTTTGGTAAAAAACAGCGTTACCTCTCTATTGGAGCATACAAAGAAATGTTGTTTTGAATGCTTTCCTTACCTATCTGCTTTCAAAACTATTCTGTATATAATTCGTAGATGTGGCTGCGTTTCATATCCCACCCGTCTCAGCCACCCAACAATCTAGGCCCAGTGTTTTATTTTTGTATTGACTTGTTATTTGTTACCCGAAGAAGGGTATAAGTTTTCAGTGTATCAAAGTAGTTTACCTCTTCTTTGTTTTCACTGACATTGGATGCTACTAGTGTGACCTGTTGCACGTATATTTTTATACCTTGTAAAACAGAAGAGGAAGCTGAGTAATGTATTAGGTATATTCTTAATTGAACCTATTCAGCAATCTATTACCTTCATTGAATTTTCATACAATTAATACATTATGATCGGGAGTTCTGTTACTACAACATTTTTTCAATCAATTACATTATATATATAATGATATGCCTAAAAATTGATTGTTTGAATTCAATTTCTATTATGTCATCATTTACTGTACCTATTACATTGAATATATTTTGAGAAGCTAGCAGTTTAATATTATGACGATCGTCACAGAGTATTGCAAACAAAATTTTCGTGTAAAGCAACAATATTTCAAAAGAAGTTTTAGTATTTGTTTTATGTCGTTTCCTGTGTTGTTTCGTAGTCGAGTAATTTCTAATAAGTTTTTAGACATATTCTTTAGATTTGTATTACATTTGATATAAAATATCCCGCTGTATAAACTATTATTATATATTTTGTAAGTGAATCTATGGATTCTGATTGCTAATCTGTGCTTATGCAAAGCGGAAAATTTTATTCGCTTTATGGGCTGTTTTTTTGTGCGAGATGTTTTCTAAATTCCTGTTCCCCATTTCTTCTGAGAAATAGCTTTCCTTATGAATTAGCTTTGCAATCTCCTATAAATATTTCTAGTCTGTTCTGAGTATGTTTTACTTAATTTGTGAAAAAAATTCAAAATCTATTTTTTAAAAAATTGCAATAGGAAGTGAATAGTACGTAGACAAAGATTTTCTTATTGATCCAATGAATCCATGTAGATTATAATGTTTCACATCGACTTCACTAATAATTGATGCAGAGGAAATTCACGGGAGTTGAAGTAGCATATGACCCATTATTATTATCAATTTTAAGTTTACCCAGTGCAAAATGGTTCACAGGACAAATAGAATTCTCCTAAATTTAAATGAGTACTTATACTCGATTAGAGTCTGTACATACTCTCAAAAAGTACTATGCATTATAAGTTTATGCCCAGGACAGTTCACCATCAAATATTATTCACTTATAAAATGGGGAACTAAAATTTAATGGGAAATTACCTGTCTACGAAAACACTTAGAAAACGGCATAAAACTAATACAAAAAAGTGATTTACAACAACGGTTGCTCTCCACATGCAGGACAAATTCCCATTGCAATTCTCTCGGACGATCACCAGAAATCACTTTAAACAGCTAGCTTCTCAACATATAAAAAATGCAAAAGCAGATTAAATGATGGCATACTTATAGATGAAATACCTGAAATCATTTTTGAAGCAGGTCATTACGTAAAGAAATATAACTGATTGAAAAAATGTCGTGGTAACAAAATTTCTAATCACTTTCATCAACTGGATGTAAATTTGATAAAGAAAATAGATGGACGAATAGATCCCTTTAATAATATTCCCGTACATTACTCTGCTTGTCATTTTTTTGCATAAGCTGTAAAAATATACATTAAGATAGTCACAGCAGCATGTGGATACAAAGAACAGATAAACTAGATGGATGCATCGAAAACATGCCAAATTTTGACAAAGAAAATCACAATGAATACATAAATAAAACACTGTACTAAGATGATTGAATAGTTGGGAAGGGTAGTATATGAAATATAGCCACCTCCATGACGTATGTCCAAGGTAGTTTTGAAAAGAAGAGCTGTATTAAAAACAATTCATTGTATGTCCCAATAGAGTAGTAATGCCGTTTTCTTACCAAAAATTGTCTGTTTTTCTCCAGCTATACGGAATAAAGATATTGTTTTATAGTTTAAATATGTTAAGCAGATAAATATAAGGGTTTCAGTAACTCTTTTAAATAATAACCAGCTATGTAGGATTTTTTTTTATTTTTGTGAAAAAAAATGTCAAAAAATGACAAATTTTACCCAAAATTTCGATTTTTGGAAAAAAAGCGCAGACTCAAGCCATTTCTTTTCATCGGTAAAATTTCACACAGTTGATGTATTAGTATAAAGGCAACTTTTGACACCTACCCGTTTTTGAATTTTTAAAAAGTAATTTTTTTCGCTCCACCCTAATATACAATGGTGGCCAAAATTGGTAACACTCTCAGGTAGCTTCCATTCCAAAAAGTAAAAAACAACTACCTTTTGAAGCCGTCCGGAGGAAAGCACTCGGGAAATTTAGCTATATTTTCGTTGATCATGACCCCTTGATCACAAAACCACATTCCGTTGAAATGTTGACTTACATACTAAAACCTCCAAATAACGGACACCTTGGGGACAAGGAAATTGTCCGCTATTCGGAGGTGTCCGCTATTGGGGAAAACCTCGGAGATTCAAAAATTGCTTCAAAATGCTTAAAATTTCATTAATTGACTTTTATATGTCCTAAAATTTTAATATATGATTAATCAGAAATTAAAATTATTTTTTAAGCGATAAAATTAAAATAAAATGGTACATAAATTTATTCGCTGTTTATTACATTCTTAAAAAAATATTTAAAAGTTTCCATTTGCATTCAAAGATTACATATAATTTTTTTCAATGTGAATTTTTAACCCTGTCAATAGTTCTGATGTTTCTGAATCATCTTAAAGATAAAAAAAAAAAAAAAAAAAAAAAAAAAAAACCGAAATTGCTCACTTTATTTTGCCACTTCTTAAAAACTTAAAATCTCAAATCATCCGGAGAGGAATGGAAAGGCATTGTGATGCCCCAGGAGGTAATGTCCCTTCGGACTATCCCCTGAATTTGATACTGGACGTGGGAGGGAAGATTTTCCTACATTTATCTGTGATCACAAAATTTTGACTCATTATCCTGACAAATTTCTTTCTATCCTGACAAAAAAAGTTTTTTTTTCTTCGTTAAAAAACAATTACTTATACTTTATTGCCCAAATTAGTGTCCGCTATTCGGAATGTCCGTTATTCAGAGGTTAAACATTCAAAAATTCAGATTTTGGGAGTGGGGATAGGAAAACTTTCCGTTAAATAGAGATGTCCGCTATTAGGTAGTGTCCGTTATGGAGGTTTTACTGTATATACTAAATTTATATATATATCCATATGTATATATAGATATCGATATTTGATTTTTTGTGCTGTTACTCTCGATTTTATGAACCGATTTGGATGAAATTCCTTATGTGCATATTTTGAATGAGTTCATTGGACAGCTTCAACTGCTATCTTTTGTCAAAATGGGGGCTATTTGAATTTGTGGACACTTATGGAATTTTTTATTTTTTCTAACTTTTTAAAAAAATGACCTATGTTGTTAACTTACATTGTGTGACTGTTTAAATGTATTTTGATATTTCTAACATTCTGCTTAAAATGATGTATAAGAGTTTGCATTTTATGAAACGGAACCTTTTCTATATGTATACAAAGTTTAAAAACATAAAAATTTCCAAAGAATCAAATGGACGCCATTTTGAAACAATATGGTGGGTGAAGCTGGCCAATAAACTCGGTCGAGACATTAGTACTCCTATTATGCATTTAAAAAAAATATCCAAATTGGCTCATTAATTCGAAAGTTACAGCACGACAAAATTCAGATATATGTATCTATAAATATATGGATATATCTATTTTTATAGTATATATATGTAAGTCAAAATTTCTCTGGAAGGTGGTTTTGGGATCTAGGGGTCATGATCGACGAAAATATATCAAAATTTACAGATGGGCATTCCCCGGACAACTGAAATAGGTAGTTATTTTTTTTTTCTTTTTACTTTTTGTAATGAAAGCTACCTAAAATGTCCACAAGTTTGGCCACCACTGTATAGCTGTGTAATTAGAGGACAACCAAATAAATACAATGTCTAATTAAACCCCTGATAGTCTTACAATATAGCAAAATAAAAAAGCTGTTCTCTCTGTATTTTGTTGTAATCCTTAATATAAAAATAATCCTAGGATCGTACAAAACAATTTATTTACGAATATCAATAAAATTCTGGAAAACAAAAATCGGTTTTCATATATTAAAATCTACGACAGCTGTTGATATTACTTTGAAAACTGCCTATACTGAGAGTGAAACGAGGTGATTAGTGAAAATATTAACACGGACTTTAAATAACAATTGAAAAACGCCAAAACTAAAACGTGTTTAAAGCATAGATAAAGTTATTATTTCTCAAAGAAATGGTAAATATAAACTCTGAAAAAGTATTATTAACTTTTCTCACAGTTTAAAAAATTCTGCTTTTCATTTTTATTGCGTACACTGAAAAATACATTTGAACAACAAAAAAAAATCTTATCTTAGAATTACTTATATATTTTTTCAGAAACCGTAGCAGATTTCATAATAAGAAACAAAATGTGAAAACTTCTTACTTCTCTTCTAGTTTAGCTTCAGAGTTTGATTGTAACCTCATATATATTTTTCATTGGATTCCTGGAACTGGCTTCTCTATAAGATTACTTCAGCAGTGAAAGTTCGTGGCTGACATAATAGTGAATAAATTTAAAGAAAATGATTTTATATAAATAGGAATTTCATTTAACGTTTTATTATATTATAGACAGAAAAATGTATCTATAGAAAAATTTGATAACGTTTCACGCATTACATTTTTAAGAAAAATGGTTTGAATGCATTCGAATAAATAAAATCACTAATTAAAACTCTAATTCCTATCATCAAATTGAAACATGGATATTTGTGAAAGAATTAACATGAGTTTATCCGCAAGAATCTTTTAAGGGATAATTTTCTGTGTCTCATTTTAAAGTATATATAAAGTCATTATTTTTCAAAGAAAAGCAAATATAAACTCAAAAGTCATTATTAAATTTTCTTAATATTTCAAAAATTCTGCTTTTCAGTTTTACCGCATACATTCAATAACATATTTAAAAAGACATCCTAATTTAGAATTACTTATATATACTTTTAGAAACTATACCAGAGTGTATAATAAAAAACAATATGTGAAAACTTCTTACTTCTCTTCTAGTTTAGTTTCAGAGTTAGATTACAAACTCATAATTTTTATGAAACTCATAGAACTGGCTTCCATATAAGATTATTTCTGCAGCGAAAGTCGTGGCTGACATAATAGTAAATAGATTAACGAAAAACGGAATTAAAGTAATTTTACACAAATATCAATGTCACTTAAAGTTTTATTACATTATAGATATAATAAAATTATCAGCAATAAAATTTGGCTGCATTAAACATATAAGACTTAAAAAAAATTAGTCTGAAGACAATCAAATAAATAAAACTACTATTTAAACCTCTTATGCCCATATTGAAAGCAAAACTTGACGATTAGTGAAAGTATTTACACGAGCTTATACGTGAGAATATTTTAAGGGAAATATTTTTGTACGCATCATTTTATCATAATAGAGCATAAAATATATATATTAAACGCTCCAATTAGCGAAACTCAGTTTAAGGAACATTAGTAATTGTTCCAAATATAATTATTCTAACATAAATATGTAAATTGCTTTAAGGAAGCTATCATCAGTCATTCCATTTGACTAGAGAATTACACTACACGGCCATTGACCGCCCACTTGCGATATTAGACATTTTGTTAAATATATCTGTAAAATACATCAAGAATTATCCCGAAACTCTTACAAGGGCACCACCAAACATGGTGCTCACAGATTTTAATGATTTCTAAGTATGTTGTAGGGGTTATACCACTAATTATTCAGCTGAAAGGATTCTTTCAAATGGGCCTTGGTTTTTGAGAAATTGGGGGTCAAAGTTTAGCGTTTATTTCAAATACCTGTTAGTATTGCCTATGTTCAGCAGCACTGTGGCTCCGAGGTAAAGTGCTGGACTCCAGACTCGGAGGTGGCGGGTTCAACTCCAAGTTGGACCACCTTTTTTTTTTTTTTTTTTTTTTTTTAATCTTTACATACTTTTTACATGTTACATATTTTAAGCTGAATTTGGAATTCTACAGCTTTGAACTTATTAACATTTTCTTATGTAGATTGTTTATTTTTTTTTACTTTTATTTTTCTTACTTAAAAAAATATGGTTCAAATGATAAACTAATTGCACTTCAAAATTTATAAAATAAATAAAAAATGCTTATATAATTAGAATTTTCAAAAAGCATAAAAAATTTTGAATATTTTAAAATCGCTTTTACTTTAAATATTAATAATTTTGCTCAATTACTTTTTTCAGATTTTCAAATGAATATTACACAATTACATATTATTTTTATCTTTACATACTTTTTACACGTTACATATTTTAAGCAGTATTGGAAATTCTACAGCTTTGAACTTTTTGATATTTTTTTAATAAAGTAAATTTATATTTCCGAATTTATTTCATGGAAATTTATTTTTATCTGCAATTTATAAACTAATATTTTTATTGACAAAACGGCATAACTAATTTATGCCTTGAATCTTTTTTTTTTTTTTTTTTTTTTTTGTTAATTATTATGTAATTTCTTTTTTTATTAAGCACAATTCTGAAATAATAATTTTTCTCTTTCCTATCGCCTTTTTTGTGGAATTTTTTAAACGAAAATTTATCCTTTTTTTGTATAAATTATACAAAATAATTTTCAGGTGCAATTTCTCAGACATTTATATGATTAGTTAATTCAAATAATGCATACCTTCAAAAGTCTAATAAAATATTATTGCAGTAGTGTTAAAATATTTTCCAAATTTTTACTGATCTTTAAATACATTTATTTCTAAAGTTCATCCTCAATATCATTTATCGTTTGCACAAATAAGAAATGAAGGATTATATTTAAAATAATACATATATTTTTTATTTTAACAAATTAAAGCACTATTCATAAAAAATCAACTAAATTGGGAAAATCGTTTGCTAATGAAATAATATTTACGATAGATAAAAAATATATATATATGTATTTATTTTATTCGTCTGCTTTTATTTTCTCGGTAAAATCACGCAAAAATAGAAATTCTTTTTGCTGTTGTCATTTAGTTTCTTTTGCAGAACTAGTTAAGGAATATAGGTTATGTAAATTTATACGAGTTTTAAAAAGATGAGATTTCAGTCACGAATTAGTTCAAATTTGCGTTTAGATTAATAAGTTTTGAAAAAACTATTAATTAAAAAAAAATCATAAACGTTAAGTTTTTAAGGAAAAGGTTTATATAAAAGTTGATCAAAAAATAAATATTTGCTCTTAAATATCAAGTAAGATTCTGTTAAATTGTGAATAATTTAATTACTTATTTTTATTCACACGACAAATATATCACGCGATACTGTAAATTTTGTTAATACATTCAGCGCAATTCCCTACGCAAATGATTCTAAACGGTTTTTTTCTGTGTGCATAATTTCTTCACTTTCATGTTTTAAAAGTGCTAAGGCCTTTTTTTTTGTATTTGATATGGTGATTTATTTTTTTTTTTTATATTGGTTCTGTATTATACATGCGATAAATATACTCATGTAATCAGTTTTCAGGTTATAATTATAATTTTTTCCAAATAAAAGTGTGTATAAAGATGCGTTATGTGTTAAATTTAATCTTTTTACACTGCATATACCAGTAACATAAATATATATATATGTAAGTATATTAAATGTAATAATAGATTGTCTAAAAATCCATGCACAGTATTGTGTAATATTCATTTGAAAATCTGAAAAAAGTAATTGAGCAAAATTATTAATATTTAAAGTAAAAGGGATTTTAAAATATTCAAAATTTTTTATGCTTTTTGAAAATTCTAATTATATAAGCATTTTTTATTTATTTTATAAATTTTGAAGTGCAATTAGTTTATCATTTGAACCATATTTTTTTAAGTAAGAAAAATAAAAGTAAAAAAAATAAACAACCCACATAAGAAAATGTTAATAAGTTCAAAGCAGTAGAATTCCAAATTCAGCTTAAAATATGTAACATGTAAAAAGTATGTAAAGATTAAAAAAAAAAAAAAAAAGGTGGTCCAGCTTGGAGTTGAACCCGCCACCTCCGAGTCTGGAGTCCAGCACTTTACCTCGGAACCACGGAGCTGCTGACCAAAGGCAATACTAACAGGTATTTGAAATAAACGCTAAACTTTGACCCCCCCAATTTCTCAAAAACCAAGGCCCATTTGAAAGAATCCTTTCAGCTGAATAATTAGTGGTATAACCCCTACAACATACTTAAAAATCATTAAAATCTGTGAGCACCATGTTTGGTGGTGCCCTTGTTAGTATATAAATATAATAGTACAAGTCATACATTTCCTTGAAGATTTTTCCCCGAAACTCCATAGGGGACCGTCAACAAATTAATAAATAATGAATATCTGTTGGATAACCCTGTCAAAACTAATGTAGCAAAAGCACTCAAACTGTAGATTATGATTAAGTGTCTTATTGTAATAAACTGTGTTCATTTTTATGTCGGTAGCATGTATACTCGTAGAAAAATAACGGTTTTTATAAAAATAGTCCCAAATTTTGCCAAGTGTTTTGCTTATAATTTGCAGAACTCTTAATATAAAGTAACATTCTCTTCTGAAAATATGACAAATAATATTTCACACAAAACCCTGTAATGAGAGTTAAAAAATAATAAAAATTGTATGATAAATAAGTAGGTTTACTAAATATTCACTACACGTGCGTTAACGATATCGAAATTTCATTTCCATATAGCTAAATTTACCATTATTATACTATATTGCAACTACTATATATACTATACTATACCACACTATGGATACTATATTAATATATTGCAACCACTTCATTTGTCATTAGCTAAATGAATAGAGCAACTTGTGTGAAAGTCTCAAAATCATAGCTTGAAAATTCTGAAAGTAATCGTCTGTAGAATAAACACAAAATTCGTTGTTCCCAAAATGAAGCAAAAAAATTAGGGATTTTTTTCAAATGTAGTAGTACGTCCCATATTGTCTATTCTATATTGACACTAATCAATGAATATATGGATACAACTCCTCTTGTTTTTGCTTCATTTTGGGAATAACTGATTTTCAACTTATTCTATTGACGATTATTTTCAAAATTTTTAAGCTATGCTTTTGCGACTTTTGCAAAAGTTGCTCTATACATTTAGCTAACATAATATGCAAATGAAATTTTTATATCGTTGGCGCATGCGCAGTGAAAAATTATTTAGTAAACCTACTCTTTTTTCATACAATTTTTATTATTTTTTAATTCTGATTACAGGGTATTATGTGCAATGTTGTTTTTCATATTTTCAGAAAAGAGCGTTATTTAATATTAAGAACTCTGCAAAAATCTTGGAGAAATTTTTGACTGTTTTTGTAAAAACCTTAATTTTTCTACGAGTATACATGCTATCGACATAAAAATGAACACATTTTATTACAATAAACCACTTAATCATAATCTACAGTTTGAGTACTTTTGCTACAAATTGGTTTTACAGGGTTATCCAAAAGTTATTCATTGTTTTTAACATGTTGACGGTCCCCTATAAAGTTTCGGAGGAAAATCGTCAGGGAAATATATTACCTGTGCTATTATGCTTATACACTTAAAGTTTCAGGATAACTCCTCATGCATTTTTCTAGATATTTAACAAAATACAAAAAATCTCAAGTGGACGGTCATCAATGGCCATGTGGTATATTTGAATAAAGGAAAATTTTATTTTGTAGTCTAAATGTTTTTCAGAAGTATGTACAAAATTTTTAAGAAAGTGTTTCAAAATGTAGAAAAAAAATTCATTACGTTTCGAAATAGATAAATAATTCTTCAAATAATAATTGAAAACCATCTAAAAATAAAATGCGTTTAAAATATGTATAAAATTATTATTTTTCAAGGAAATCAAAAGTATAATATTATTAACTTTTCAAAGTGTTTCAAAACTTCTGCTTTTCAGTTTTATTGCATACACTAGAAAGCACATTTAAAGAGAAAACAAAATCCTATCTCAGAATTACTTATATATTTTTTCAGAAAGCGTACCAGATTGTATAAAAATAAACAAAACACGAGAACTTCTTACTTCTCTTCTAGTCTAGCTTTAGAGTTTGATTTCAACCTCATAATTTTTTATGAGATTCGTAGAATTGATTTCTATGTAAGATTATTTCTGCAGTGAAAGTTTGTGGCTGACATAATAATGAGTAGATTTTAAAATAAGTAGTTTTATATAAATGGAAATCTCATTTGATGTTTTATTACATTATAGATATAAAAAAATTACAGATAGCAAAATTTTACAACATCTCTTGCATTATATTTAAAAAATAATATGAAGATATCCAAATGAATAAAATCACTATTTTAAACTTTAATGTCTATTATGGAAATGTAACCTGGAGATTGGTGAAAGTATTAACTCGAGCTTATCAGTGAGAATATTTTAAAGTTTAATTTTCTATGTCTCATTCTAAAGTTTATATAAAATTATTACTGTTTTTCAAAGAAACGTAACTATAAACTCTGTAAAAGTATTATTAGCTTTTCCTAGTACTTGAAAATTTCTGCTTTTCAGTTTTATTGCGTACACTAGAAAACACATTTAAAGAGAAAAATAAAATCTTATCCCAGAATGAATTATATATATTTTTTCAGAAACCATATCAGATTGTATAATAAGAAACAAAATGTGAAAACTTCTTATTTCTCTTCTAGCTTAACTTCATAGTTCGATTGCAACCTCTTATTTTTATGAGATTCCTGGAATTGGCTTCTATATAAGATTATTTCTGCAGCGAAAGTTCGTGGCTGACATAATAGTTAGTAAATTTAAAAAAGCAATTTTATGTAAATGGAAATTTCATTTTATGTTTTGTTATATTATAGATATGAAAAATTTATCGATAGAAGAATTTAACAACGTGCTATGCATTATGTTAAAAAATGGTTTGAAGACATTCAAATAAGTAAAATCACTGATTTAAACTCTAACGCCTGTCATTGAAGTTAAACCTGGAGATTAAAGAAAATATTAAAACGATATTATCCGTGAGACTGTTTAAAGGGATTTTTCTATGTGTTATTCTAAATTATATATAAAGTTATTACTTTTCAAAGAAAGCAAAAATAAAATCTGAAAAAGTATTATTAACTTTTCTTTGTGGTTAAAAAATTCTGCTTTTCAGTTTTATTGCGTACACTGGAAAACCCATTTTATTAGAAAAAAATGCTACATTTGAATTACTTATGTATTTTTTTCAGAAACCATACCAGACTGTACAATAAGATACAAAATGTGAAAACTTCTTACTTTTCTTCTATTTTAGCTTCAGAGTTCAAATGCAGCCTCATATTTTTTATGACCTTCTTAGAACTAGCTTCTTTATAAGATTAAATCTGCAGCGAAAGATCCTCGTGGCTCACATAATAGTGGATAGCTTAAAGAAAACTGAAAGGAGATAAAGTAATTTTACGAATGTAAATCTCATTTTAGTTTTATTACATTAAAGATATGATAAATTTATTGATAGCAGAATTTGACAGTACTTCACGAACTGCATTTAAAACCAGTCGGAAATTGCTCGTCAAATGTAGCAAATGATAAAAAAAAAAGGTTCATACAATAACAAAGTTTTAGAAATATTCAGATTCTTCCGAATTCAGACTCTACAGTACTTCGGATATCGTATAGTATCCGAAATCTTTTGTGTGTCCCTTTAATTACTATGTGATTTCTGTTATACAAGAAGTAACTAGTAGTAAACCTCAGTAACGTATATCGATTTCCTAAAACGTCAAATAATTTAACATAATTAAAATGCGCGCCAAATAATGGATCCTCCTATACAATTATGTCATAGAATTTTTTTGTGTGGATCTGTAAATTAATAAATAATATATTCTTTGCACCTCAGATTGTACAGAATGTATATTTCAGTGTATACTTCATCAATGTATATCAATTTTACTATGCTTAAAGTATTTTTCTCATTTCAATAATGCAACGGTATACTTTTGGTAATCCCTGTAATTTATACAGCCGATTTTCAAAAAATTAAAAATGAATCGACAAAAGTTTGCTACAATTATGGATTTTAAATTTCGAACTATTCGGTTGAGTATTTTTTGTAATGCTATTTTCAGACGGAAGGACAAACAGAACGACGACTATAGGAGCTTCGTATTTATATAATTGCAAAAACACAAAAAAAAAGTTTTAAAGATATCCAAATAAGTAAAATCACTATTTAAATTTTTAATGTCTATTTTGAAAGTGAAACCTGGAGATTGGTAAAAGTATCTACACGAGCTTATTCACGAAACGTATCAAGAGATAATTTCACTAAGGTCTTGTGATTATTAACCCAGAAGGACGGGGAGTGAGGTGTTTTGACAACCCATGCTTGAAAAAATTCATCATCTGTCGATGCTTATAAACCGTCAGGTATATCCGTACCTGCTTCCAAAGTTAAATTCCGCGTATAAAATATAAAAATAGCGAATTCAGACTGTTTTTTAAACTTATAAAACGATTTTGGATGTGTAGACACTCAAAAAATCTGATTCATCTGCACTCTAATTTTTATGAAAATTCATATTTCTCGGTAATGTGATCCAGAATATTATGTAGATTTGTTATAATAGAGATTGTAAAGATAAATCTTTAACACTATATGCAAAAAATTAAGATTTTAGATAAAGGGAAATAAAAATGAGTGCTTTTAATTTATATTTTTATTAGTTTTTAAAATTATTACATATTTAACATTTAATATATCATTTTTCATCATGAAGAGTAATTATCATGAGTATCATTAACATATTCTAAAGATTTTTTTTTTTAATTTATGCCATTTAATATGTTTGAGGGTGTACTGACACCCATGCCTGTTCTCGTGGTACATTTCACGGGCCCGTCATGCGGAATTTATTTATTTATTTATGTCTAAGTGGAGGACTACCAACATGTCACTATGATCCAATAATTGTAAAAGATGTAAACTGGTTTCTGATCACTTGACAACCTTTCATTTGTGTCACGTAAAGTGTTATTCGCGTTTATCTAATAACGATTCTTAATAGAGGGAAGATGTCTTTATTCACCAAAACCCAATAAAAGGTTAACAGCTATTCTAGAAATGTTTATATCGAGAAATTTATTTAAAAAACTATTTTAAAAACTTTACAAGCCTTGTACATATTGACTACTTTTATTTTTCGAACTAAACTCGCTATCACCCATAATCGATATCGATAGTCATTATTCGAAATTCCTAACCTGTAATTTTGTCAACTATTGAAATATGCGAATTATATCCGGATTCCATTTATCAGAGTGACCTTGAAAAACTTTGCTCTCGCTAAAAAACGATGTCGAAACTAGCATTCAATAAATCCACCACATTCCAGCACACATATTTTAGAGTTTATGAAATGTACTTTGTAATGTTACTTTAAAATTTATAATCACTGTGTGTTTAACTTAACATATATATGTATATATAAATAAAAACATTAATTGTAAAACAATGTATAATCAATTGAATTTAATACAAAATTACCACTTTGAAACGTGGTTAAAATATAATAAAAATAATATAATCGAAATTTGTAGAACAGAAGTATAAACTTCAGGCACCCAAATACTTTGGAACTACAAATATAGTGTGTGGTTTTATTTTCGTAATATCCGTGAAAAAGCAAAACAACCAAAATAAAATGGAGAAAATCATTTAAAATAAATCATAATAGCATTAGCAAGACATTGAATTTAACATATAAAATAATTAGTATACCATTAAACAATTAATATCAGCCATAAATTATATATGATATGATTAGAGTACAATATTACAACTCAAATAACGGCAATTTCCTATGAAGAGGTATCAAAAATTTACAAAGTAGAAATCTCAATGACACTAGACAAAGGTTATGCGCAACACAGCAGTATAATATAACTTAACGCATAATATTTATGAGATTGCTAAAACATTTAGCTACCTCTGCTATAAATTTAAATATAAATATATATGATAGCAATAACAGGAAAATAATTCATAATGAATATTTCATTCAAAATAACGATTAAATGAAATTTAGATATGAAATACCGATTTGAAACTTCTTTAGTTTAATACATTTTGAATACATGTGATAAAAAACAGCTATAAATGTAAAAATTTTGCTGTATTTATAAATATGACTGTATGTTTACATTTCAAAACTATTTTTAGAACAGGAAATACAATGCGATGAAACTAACTTCAGTCATTTCTATAGATCCAAAATTTTGAAAACATTTCTTGAAATTCCCAATATTTAATCACTGTTAGAAATTTATTTATTTTTATATTTTACATCATCCTTCTGCAATTATGACAATAAGATTAATGTGCTATCCAAATAAGAAAAAAAATGTCTTTATTTACTTTTTTATAAATTGATTTAATGGTTTTGAATTTACATTCACCTTTCAAAAATAAAACATGAGAAATACATGCGTAACTTACTTTTACATTTACAATTATTATACCTAAAAAACGGAAATAATATAATAAAAATATTCTAATGAAATATGATTTAATTAGTTTTAGTTTACAGATGCCTATCAAAAGTACAATGCAAAAATCTTACTTGTATATTTGCAATAATTATTTTACAGAATGATGTATACGGATGTATAAATATTTATAGGGATGTAAAAATATTTATACGGAAATAATTTTATGGAAAAATCTCATAAAATATAATATTTGTAAAAAAACAAAATTGTAAATGAATAAACTTTAATAGAACAATTAATAAAAACATAATCACAAGGCATATTCTCCTATTATGTCTTTTGTTCAAACCATAGCGATTTCCAATACACATTTTTGCGATATTCGATTGGAACTGTTTCATTTGTTATGTTAGATAATTACAGAATCATTTATTATTTAATAATAGTAAGCAATTCAAGTTTTTTCTTTTATATCATGTCAATCAATGAAATTTTATTGCTCTATTATTGTCATATATATATTTTTTTTACCTAAACAAAATAATGAATTTTAAAATTTCGTTTAACATTCATAATATGCAATGACTTTGCATTATAAATACGATTTTTTAACATTTAAAGAAATTTAATAATACCAGCTGAAGCCCCAAAATGACGAATTAATCGAAATTCCTTGAACATGTGATCCTGTGCCCGAAATAACACAACTTCTGTCACAAAATTGTTTGAGCTCTTTTTTTTAAACATTATTAGCTTGGCCGGAAAACATTATGACCGAAAACGACCCAATAATCTTCGAACGTGTGACCTATCCCAATGATTTTCTTGTGTATATAAAAGATATAATACAATTTTTAGTCAAAATCGTGAAAACCATTTTCTAGTTAAAAATAGCGTGACCCACTGTGGTCCAAAAATGACCCACAATTTTTTTTTCTATAACAAATAATAATTCTTTCTACATATAATATAATAAAAATATTTTTTTCTATAACAATAAATAATAATCTTTTTTCTAACATGCGACTAAGCCCCATGTCCTTCTCGTGTCAAAAAAAAAATCGATACAAAGTTTAATTAAAATTTATTGAGTCATTTTTTTATATAATTTGAATGACTCTTAGTCATTATGACCCAAAATAGTTAATTAATCGAGTTTTCGGGAGAATACAAAATATAGTTATAATAGTGAGAGCCGTTTTCTAGATAAAATTAGCGTGACCCAACATGATTCTCAAACGACTCTCGAAATTGAAATTTCTTGAACATGTAACCTAGCCCAAAAGTTTATGCATGCCAGAAAACCGTTTGAATGCAAAATTTAGTTAAAATCAATTGAGTCGTTTTTTAGATATAATTTGCTTGACCTGGCCAATTATGACCCAAAATGACCCATTAATCAAACTTACAAAATTTAGTAAACAATCATGCGAGCCATTCTCTCGATAAAATTAGCGTAAAGCATAATCACCCCAAAAATTACACACTAATAGAATTTTCTCTAAAATGTGGCCTAACCCAAAGGAATTCTTATAATCCAAAACGATAAAATATTAAATTTGGCCAAAATCCTTAGAGCCGTTTTTTAGCTAAGACTCATAATGATCCAAAAATGACCAACTAATCGAAATTCCTGGAACATGTGACCCAATAATTTTGACGGCACGAACCCAGCCTAATAACTTTTACGTGCCAAAAAACTTTGGTATACAAAATTTCGTTAAAGTAGATACAGCCGTAAATTACTTGGTCCTGACCCCTTATGATTAAAAAAAAACCCACTAATTGAATTTTCTATAATATGCGACCTAACCCAATGGTCGTCTTATAACTGAAAACGGTAAAATAAAAATTTTTGTCGAAATCGTTAGATCCTTTTTTTAGATAAAATTCGTTTGACTCATAATGACCCAAAAATGACCGACTAATCGAAATTTCTCGAACATGTGACCCAGACCAATAATTATATCATGCCAAAAAACTGTTGGATACAAAATTTCGTTAAAAACAATCCAACCGTTATATATATATATATATATATATATATATATATATATATATATATATATATATATATAGCTTGATCCTGATCCATTATGACCCAAAATCACCCACTTATAAAATTTTATGAAACATCTGACCAAGCCCAATAGTCTTTTTGTGCCCGAAAATGGTAAAATACAAAATTTTGTCAAAATCGTTAGAGCCTTTTTTAAGATAAAATTTACACACACCCACAATTTTTGCTCATATTATAGTATAAGATTTGCGCAGTTACGGAAGCTTTACCTTTAAAATTCACCACATATTATTTCCGAAAATGTATCTATTCCCTATAGAGAGAGATTGAATAAGAAAGAAATTACCAATAATTATTCATTTAGGGAGAACATATAAGGTAATTACTGGCGAAAAATTTAATGACATCTTTCCTTTAAAAGTTTTTCATTGCCTTCTTTTGTTTAAAGGTAATTTTGCGTTGTGCTTTTGCAATGCCAATTTCAATATATTTATTTGAAAAGAAGTAACTAGAAAAAACTATAACAAAAAAGAAGAAGCAGAAGGAAGGAAGGAAGGAAGAAGAAAAAAGGAGCTGTTTTATATTACGAATATTTTGATTACGAATATTTTAATTTAATTTTCGAAGAATGTTACTACTTAAGGAACTGAGTGTAAGCTCTTTAGTTTTTATTAGGAATGAATAAATATAGTACTTATTTTTTTTCTTTTATTATTTATTATTACTATTATTTCCCAACTTTTTTAACAAAATGTTTTCTAAAAAAATGTCATTTGATAAATTTTATTTCTATAGATTATTAAAAAAAGCAAAAAATTTAAGTATAACTAATTGCATTTTTTAATTTAGTTTTTAGTAATTTATTTCAAACGTAAAAAAAATCGTTATATTATCAAACCAGAACTTTATATCTTATAGAACATATTAATTTCGGTTTATAAATGTTCAATGTCTCAATGCGATATTACAAAGAAAAATATTTATAATATGTTTTTGCCACAAAAAGATTAAATAAGCTAAAAAAATGAATTTTTTTAATGTTCCAATTTTATTTTCTTCGTTTTATTTTAAAATCATGTTTATTTATAAACAAAACACATTTTGGTTTATAAAACAAGAATTATAAAAGAAAAATAGCTTTTATTTTTAAACAAACAAGAAATGAAATCATATTGATTAAATTATAGCTACCTAATTAATTTCAGCATAATAATTTCACCTTTCATCCAATGCAAATTTTGTATTAATATAAATATAAATTTTTATGTATATATATATATATTAAAAAGCTAATCTTATTCAGCATGTTTTTCGATACAATATGCTTTTCAAATATACATTATTTGGAGACATTTCTGAACAATATAAATTGTTGTTACTTAATTTAATAAAAATAATAAATAAATACATTTCAAAATCATTTACAGAATATATCTATATCTATCTACCTGTCAATCCATCTGTGTCTATCTGTATATGTATCTATACATTAAAATGAATATATCATATGAAGAAAGCAATAGTGTTTACAGTGGTAACTTGGAAGGCAATACGCAGCTATTGTTATTCAAATTAATTTATTTTATTTACATATTTTTGTTCATTATACTATTTTTAGATTCTTTATTCTCTTTATGCTTTTTATTCTTTATATTAAAAAAATCTTTTCAAATATTAAATATATTTTAAGCTTTAAATGAGATTCGTATATAAGAATTACTGTGAAGCATTCACATTTAAAGATCCTTTTAAATTTCTCTTAAGAAACTACACGAATGTTTAACTAAATTTGAGGCAAGATAAATTGGTAAAATATGCTCAGATGCGTGAAATAAGCTTTCTTCAAATAAAGTCTATTTTAGCAAACAGTATGATTATTTTCATGAAACAGAGCGATATTAAAGATTAACATGAACGTATAAAATTTAGCTGCTTTCATCTCACATAAATGTGACTAGTAATTTCAGAGATTATTTTGCGTAATGTAAGGGATTTCCTGAATCTTTCGTTGCTTACACTATTTCGTGTTTAATACTTAGACTGAAAAGACTCACTAAATTTCTGTCCTTAATATGTATTTTAGAGCATATGGTTGTTAAAAATTTCATTTAACACATTGCATATTCACAATAATACAATTATTTATTATTAACGGTAAATATTCATTAATTAACTGGATGATTATTCTAAATTCATGCGGGAAAAAGAAGCATAACTGTTATTTTAAGTCTATTGCAATTATTCTGAAAAATATTTTTATATTTTTTGTCAGTTATCCGCGAGAACTCGCACCCATTTTTGAACACGAGAACTCGCGCCAGGTCTGTCATACTTTAGTTCATTTCTGTAATTGAAATATCAATTAACACAGTTTATAAGCCAATTTTATGTGCTTATATATTTCAAAATAATATATTAAAGAATTTTAATGAATTGAAGACAATTTTGACACGTAACATACTGGGGCTCAACACAGAGACTTTTTTCACATTTTTGGCACATAAATCTTGATTTTCGGTCTTTATTACATGGACAAATGCACATCGTTTATAATTCGCCTTGAGTTTTTTAGAAGGTGGTTCACTATTCGAGATTTCCAGTTTCTTAGAAGTGCTTGGACAAGTTGTTTTTCTTTCAGGTTTACGGTTTCTGTGTTGTTCTGAAAGAACGAGATTCAGTGTTTTCAGAATAAAACGTCTGTTTCTGAACTTTGAGGGTGGATTTTTCGTGGACATCAAAAGAATCCTGGCATTAATGGCAGCCACATTCAACATTGAAAATAAAATAGCCATTGGCCAACGATTTGATATTCTTGCCGCAGTTTATCCTGCAGCCATTTCATCGACAACGTTCACAGCTCCTTTCGTGAAATCATAAAACGTGATGATATCTGTTTTTTTTCAGATCAATGGTAGTTTCATCTATCTTATCATCAGGATGCATTGTAGACAACAAAACTACATTTTTGTTCTTTTTTGCTGAATATGAAACAATTGTTGTTTCTTTTTGGAATCCAAAGACTGAAGAATACAATTCTTTTTTCACTTAAAATTCAGGCGGTATTTCTCTTTTATTTTCTCTAAGTGTTCCAACAATAGTAATTTTCCTTTTTAAAAGTTCTTGAGCAAGCTCATATTTCGTATATCAGTTGTCAGTTGTTAAGTTTCGTCCAGAATTGAACAGCAATGCATTGAACCGCATCACAATGGTTTTCGAACTACAGTCTATTTAGAAGGGTCCGTCAGGTTGCTGACCAGCCTAAATCTCCATATTCAAGTTATAAATTACTCTAGAATCTACTAGAATCTTTATGCCATATTTAGCAAGCTTTTTAGGTATATACTGCCAAAAGCTGCACCGTCCCCGAAAAGGCTCCAATTTTTCATCAATTGTGACGACAGTATGTACATTTTTACAATTTGCATCAAATGTTTATAAAAAATATTTAATTGAAGCCTATTTACCTATTTCTCTCCTACTTTGTCGTTCATTAATATTGTCAAAGCGAAGGCATCTCATCAAAAAGAGGAAACGAATGCGACTCATGGTTTTAGGAAATATGTCAATCCCGGTTCCATCCACGGCATACAAATCCTTCAAATTAGTGTGGAACGATTTATAAGCTCCACGTAGATATAAAAGTACGAGAAATGCTTTTATTTCGATTTCATCTGTCTTCCTTGCATCTCTCTCTCGAGTAAAACGCTCTTGAAATGATTCGATATAAATGTTTGTGCATTGCACCATCATATCTAACATGTTGTTATCGAACAGAATATTCCACGAATCTAGAAGTGAAGTGACATCACTAGAATAAGCAGTATTACCGGGAAGCTTGCTAATTATATTTCTTGAAGGCTTCCAAACATTTTGCCGGTAATTTTTCTTCTCACATTTTGTAATTTTTTCTTTAGAGATATAAAAATTTGTTGTTGATTGTGAATATTCATCTTCTATTCTGATTCAATTTCAGTAGAAGAATCATGATGGCTATAATATTCTTCATCACCAGAGGAAACACTCTCGTCAGATATATTCTCATCATCACTAGAAACAGTCTCTATAAGATGTCGAAAATATTCATTATCTTCATCGTAATTCATATAGCGCGTCATTATTTACTAAACGGATAGGAGAAAAAAGAACGATCTGATTGACGCGAGAACTAGCATGGGTATGACAAACCCGCGACACCTGTTTCTCTAAATCTATTTTTAGAACATAATTAGTTTTCCCGTTCATGAAAGAATGTAACGTTGGATACAGCTACACGGAGTTGTGATCTAATCCGATAAGAAGAAAGTAAAAAATACGTTGAATGAAAATAGATCGGGCATCTTATACACGCTGCGAGTTCTCGAGGGTTAATATTCATTTTCCATATTGAATGATCTTTTTTCTTCTATGGGGTAATAAAATATTGTTTTCTTTTTTAAGAAAAAAAACGATGTAATACTGCTTTTTTGTATGATGAAAATTTGTATAAAACAACTTTGAATTGAATCGGAAAAACTGGTACTCGAGAGGAAGAAAGGAATTACTTTTCCTGTTGCTCACATCTAGCTTTGAGACTTGGTGCATTTTAAAGTCGTAAATTAGGATGTTTGAAAATTTATATCTTTTCTGATAAAGTAATATTTTGTGATTTGCAGCAGCATAACTGTCTGAAAATGGCCACTTATCGCACTAATGCAAAACACTGTCGAACATATATATATACAGGCCGATTCTAAATTTTTTACAGTAAAAGAGGGGTGATAGTACACATCAAGACAAACAATATTAAATAGGAGACCAAAGGTCCCAAACGTTTTCCAAAGGAGATAGCCGCCATTAAAGTTTAGGTACCAAAATTTCAAATAAACATAAAAAACGGAAAATCGGTCGATTGATTTGCAGTTTTCACTAAAATTATTCTTTATATCGGCATTTTCATGAAATTAAATTATAAAGATAAATTTCGAAAAATGCCGATAGAGGGCGCTTTAGACTTTGGAGTAACGAACAACTATTTTTTGCCGGTATATTTTGCATCTCATTAAATGTTTTCGTAAGCATAGACTCAAACTTAAATTTTGAACTCAAAATCTGAAAGTGGGAGTGGTTAAGTAGCACAAACTAAATTGTGTTCAGAGGGTTCAAATTTGAAATGATTATAAAAAATGGAAAAAATGGTTCATTGATTTGCGGTTTTCACTAAAACTATTCTTTATATCGGTATTTCCTTAAAAATAAATTATAAGGATAATTTTCAAAAAATGCCGATAGAGGGTGCTTTAGACTTTTGAGTAACGAACAACTGTATTTTGGCGTTATTTTTTGCATCTTATTAAATGCTTTCGTAAGCTTAGGCTTAAACATAAATTTTGAGCTCAAAATCTGAATAGTTGGGAGTGGTTAAGTAGACAAACTGAACTGTGGTGATAGGGTTCAAATTTCAAATGATTACAAAAAACGGAAAAATTGGTCAATTCGTTTGCGTTGTAATTTTTAAATGAGCATTTTCTTAAAAATAAATTTAAAAGATAAATTTCACAAAAGGCCGATAGAGGGCGCCTTATATTTTGGAGTAGCGTACAACTATTTTTAACGGTTATTTTTTTAATCTTATTAAATGCTTTCAAATGCATAATTTTAAACTTTAGGTTCAAATTGTGAATCTTTGGGAGTGTTTAAGTAGCGAAAATTTGAATTGTGTTCGAGGAGGGGGGAGGGTTAAATTTCAACTCCTGGACACATTTCAGTTTGCGCTGCTTAACTACTCTTACTCATTCAGATTTTGAGTTCAAAATTTAAGTTTAAGTCTAAGATTCCGAAAATATTTAATGAGATGCAAAAAATAACGGCAAAAAATAGTTGTTCGTTACTCCAAAGTCTAAAGCGCCCTCTATCGACATTTTTTGAAATTTATCTTTATAATTTATTTTTAAGAAAATTCTAACATAAAAAATAGTTTTAGTGAAAACCGCAAATCAATGAACCAATTTTTTAGTTTTTTTATAATCATTTAAACCTTCTGAACACATTTCAATTTGTGCTACTTAACCACTCCCACTTTAAGATTTTGAGATCAAAACTTAAGTTTGAGTCTAAGCTTGTGAAAACATTTAATGGGATGCAAAAAATGCCGGCAAAAAAGAGTTATTCGTTACTCCAAAGTCTAAAGAGCCCTCTATCGGCAGTTTTTGAAATTTATCTTTATAATTTAATTCCAAGAAAATGCCGGCATAAAGAATAATTTTAGTGAAAACCGCAAATCAATCGACCGATTTTTCCGCTTTTTATGTTTATTTGGAATTTTGGTCCCTAAACTTTAATGACGGCTATCTCCTTTGGAAAACGTTTGGGACCCTTGATCTCCTGTTTAATATTGTTTGTCTTGATGTGTACTATCACCTCTCTTTTATTATAAAAAAATTTGGAATCACCCTTTATATATATATATGTTGCGGCCAATACCCGGAGCCTGGCCAATTCTAGAACTGGCCGGCCAATACCGGAACTGGCCAAGCCACCTGGCCAAAACCCGAAATACATGAAATAAACAGCGTATTTCGGGTTTTGGCCGGCCAATTCGCGAAATGGCCGAGAAGCCTTGGCCAACATCCGAACTACGATGCATAGGTACCAATTTTTTTGTAATTAAGGTAATGTAACATTAAAATGTACAGTTAAAATTATTCCCATTGATTATATTGAAACGAAATATTTTTGTGTACCCAACTAAATTAACCAAAAATAGTACAAAATTCCCTTTCAATATCGAAATTAATTGATGAACCAAATACGATGACAATTACAAGTTAACCGGAAACTTTACTCGAGTTAGATCACGGACAGGCTGACGTCTAGACCATTTGAATTCATAGACACTTTCAACTATGTTAGAAAGAATTAAGCCGAGTACTTATATCTATTTCGCGAATTTGCCAATCACTACTGGCCAGTTCGCGAATTGGCCAATTGCATCTGGCCAGTTCGCGAATTGGCCGGCCAATTCTAGAATTGGCCAGTCATTTTTTAACGTTGCTGGCCAATTCGGGTATTGGCCGGCCAGTTCTAGAATTGGCCAATTTCGGGTATTGGCTGCAACATATATACATATATATATATTTGAGAAAAGCATTTTTAAATATGAATTATTTAAAAAATATATAAAATATTTAATTTTTTTTAAGATTCCTACAAAAGCCTACGAATTTGGTTTTGAAAATTTACGACATTATATTCACATTTTTGATGTGTTAAAATTGGTGGATTTTCAAAAATATAATTTCTGGCAGTCCTATCCAAAGGTCACAGCACAAATTCAGGCAAATAAAAAATTCGTAGTGCCATACCTGCTGACTTAACTCTGTTTTAGCGTGAAATAAACAAAAAAACTAACAATGCAAAATTTAATGTATAAAAATTTACATAAAATATGAATTTAACACAGAATTTTTATCGGTTATCTAACGTTTATGTTCAGGGTTACAAAATGCACCAGGTCTCGATACTAGGTGCTAGCAACACAAAAAGTGGTTCACTTTTCAGTCGTCCTAATGAATACGTATATTCACTTTCTCCTTCTGGTATGCCATTGCACAAATTAAAACTGAAAGTAGAATGCATAACCATGCCTATGAGAATTCTATCAGTAACCTATGGGTTATATAATGAAACTCATTTGTGTGAAATACATAATCGTTGTCGAGTTTTAAGAGAAAAATGGTGATCAAAGTGGAACTGTAGTCAATATTCCATGAAGTGAACTAGATACATCATGTCCACTTACCTGTATCAATTTCTTAATTATGCGAAACTATATATAAAATATATATATATATATAATTTAATATTAAAATTATATAAAATATATATATATAATAATTATAATATTATATATAATAATTATATAATATATATATATATATATATATATATATATATATATAAGACATGATTCTATTTCATAATCGTGCTCTGACTTCATCAGAACAGTTTATCAAGCTAAGACAGAGAACGTTGTTAGAAATTCTGGTAACAAAAATTTTTTGGAAAGATACCACTTTATTGGATAGTTTTCCCACTAAACATTTTTCATTATTCTAAAAAATATGTTTCGAATTGTGATCCCACAGCATTTCAATGTTCAACTAGAAGTAAATATTTGACAAATAACAATAATAAAATAATAAAAAAAATAACTGCATACAGTTAGTATTTCAAAAAGTTTATAAATATTTAATTTTTTTAAACCCCCAATACTTTTTCATCATATACTTTTTAACTCATATTGTTTTTAATTTCTTTAAAATTTAAAAGTTTTAAGCTTGAAATTTTAAGATTTTACAGAAGTGAGCATAGATTTATATATATATATATATAATATAATATTTAATATATATTTTTACTGGCACATATCGTGTAAAATGATGAAATTTGATACATTTTCACTACTTTATTATTATTTTTAAAAAATAATAAACATCTTGATGACTCATTCCTTGTGCATCGTTATCACATATATATAACATGGACAAAACAAATTTAAATCTCTATCTCAAATAGAAAAAAGTTTTAATTGTTTAAAAACATGAGAGTGATAAATACACTAGCGAGAAAAAAATCCCAACACCAAGAAAAACTTATTGTAGAGTAACGAAATTTGGACAGTGCATTTGTAAAGTTAACATGCTTAATTGATTAGATTTTCGAGATCTCAGGTTAGTTTAAGGTCAATAAAATGCATTACAAATGTGAAATGCTGTTACATTATTAATCGCTATAACCTCCGGAATTTTGAATGCAAGCCTGCCCACGTGCATGCATTGTGTCATACAGGTGCCGAATGTGACTTTGTGGTATGAAAAACTCCCCTTGAATGATTTTCCTGAATGGCAGCACTACAGGTTTAATTATCAGTCTGACGTACACATTTGCAGTCAGTGCGTTTGGGAGAACCACGAAAGTGCTTCTGCCGTCATAGGAAGTTGCTCATCAGATTGTAGGTTTAGTGTGTTTAGGCCGCAGACAGTTTGGTTTCAGGCGTTCTGCTGGCCACCATCTGACCAGCGCACGGCCATTACTGGCACTAAGGCAGAACCTGCTTTCATTAGAAAACACAGCAAATCTCCAATCCATCCTCCAATAAGCTTTGGCTTGACACCATTGACGTCGCAAACGGCAATGACTTGGAGTCAATGGAATGCATGCAACAGGGCGCCTTGCTCGGAGCTGTCCTTGAAGTAACCGATTTCTAACAGTTCGTAGTGTAACTGTGGTACCAACTACAGCACGAATTTCTGTCGCGGATGCAGTACGATGCGCCACAGCCATACGCCGAATACGACGGTCTTCCCTGTCAGTGGTGCCACGCGATTACACGGAACGTGGTCTTCTTGAGGCTCTTGTGGTCTTCTTGGGGCCTTCCATCCCTTGACCACTGCTTCTAACAATCATGCACAGTGGATACATTCCGTCCAATTCTTTAGGCAAAATCTCGGAAAGAAAATCCACTTTCTCGTAGCCCTACTTTATGACCCCTTTCCAACTCGGGGAGATAAGGATATTGGCTTTTTTGACTTCTTAAAAACATTCATGATCAACCTCATCTCAATTCGTCAAATTTTGAAGATAAATAATGCTCACGAACTTTACAGCACGCATTTAAACAAACCTGACTTTAAAGTTGTAAGTGGCGCTAGTAGCGCCACACTTATGTGCGAAGCATGAAATTTGAATCAATGTCATCTTTCAGATCTATAAACACGCCTACAAAATTTCGTTTAGCTAGCATGAGTTTTTATTGGTGTTGGGATTTTTTTTCCGTCAGTGTATATGACCTCGATGAAAAATGGCCTTTTAAATTTTAACTCGTATGTGTTTTTTGTCCACATTTAAGTTAAACTGCCACCTTAAACTTATCTGCAGTATAATTCAAGAAACGTTATTACGGCTCTTGTAAAAAAAATCATAATTTAGATGAATGTAATCATCTCCTAATTTATGAACAATTTTCAGCGAAAATTTCCATCATCGATGAAAATAAATAAAAGACCGGATGCTGATATAAATGATTTACATTCATGTAGAAAAGAAATCCAAATGCACTGCATTTGCTATCATAGAAAAGGGTACATAATAACATGCAGAAATTTGATGCATATCACTACTAAAAAAAACACTAAAAAAATTAAGCACATAGGCCAATGTGAGTTAATTTTGATATCGCCTTTAAAATTTGTTCGATCCCTAATAAAATAGGTTTTTAAAACTAAACAAAACATTGCATTTGAAAACCTTAATAGTAACTTTTTAAATTTAAATTTATATAAGTTCACTCCTTAAATTAAAACGATTCCTGATTATAGATTTTTCTTTGCATTTTTTATTTTACATAAAAAAAGTAATATATGTCTGTGTTTAATTGATTTTAATTCGCAATCATAATAATCTACAAAGCAATTTTCTGTCTAGCGATTTATTTCTTGATTTAAAAAAGTATGGGATGCTAAAAGAATTCAATCTAGAAACATGTTTTTTGCAGATTTTTCAAATAACAGTTAATTAAAGAGTTTAAACTAAAAAAATACAAGTAGCTAAATTTTTAATTAAAAGCTAATTATGATATTTTGCATAGTACATTTGAAATTTTTGGCAAGTAACTGCACACATTAATATATTTTTTTCTATATATCACTTACAAGATCCACAAAATCAATGAAGAAAAATGCATTTTGTGAAGTTATTTTGTAATACGACCTTATTTTGTGTACAATTTACATTGCTATATTAAAAAATATATATATGTATAATTTATTAAAAACATTTCTCGTGAAACATTTATTCTTTTTCGAAATATTTAAAATATGCATTTAATTATTTATAGATTAGTTTATTTTTTGTCCAAAAAAGTTACGTATGATTGTGAGATATTTGTTACAGAATGAAAAAAAAATATTTTTAATTATTTAAATTAATATTTTTAAAAATACATTTTCAAAAAAAATTAAAGTATTCATTTATATAAATTTGTATATTGATGAATTCTGTGTCTAAGTATGAGATTTTATAACAACACTAGTAGCAATTTATGAGAAAGGTTATTTGCTAATCTATAAATACCAGAGCGGAATTGTGGTCAGACGCCAGTTATGTTAACAGTAATAGATCAATACCAATTCATCAAATTGTCCTCCATTCTAGGAGGAAATGTTCGCAATTCGATGCGATGAGAGAATAATGAGGTGATATTTCAGATTGTTTAAAAGTAAATATATCTTTTGAAAGGCTTTTACATTTCTGGAAAACATTTTCTAGTATCGAATTATTCAGAATATCGTATATTCAGAAATTTTCGTCTTGATCAATATAATAACTATGAAACTTATTAATATATATGAATTTCATTCTCTACATAGGAACATTACTATTTTTATTTGTTTTTCTTAGAAAATATGGTTTTATGAGAAATTTATATCATCTAGTATAAGAAAATCTATAGTATAAAGGACAAATTTATCTGTGCGTAACGCATACGTCATTTTGTTCATGGCAACAGTTTCAAATTTTCAATGAATTTCGGTATTGCAATTTCTGCTACTACAAATATTTTACTTCTAAATGTCGCGCATTTTTAATTTTTACACTATCGCACAGTGGGGCAAAATCCCGAAAAGCTGGTCAAAATATAAAAGTGTTATTCAAATTGTACGAAAATTCGTGTACAGGTGTTTCTGAGGATGCTAAGTAAGAATACAAAATTAAAATTTAAAAAATGGCGAATACAACATGGCGGAACAAAAATTTTAATGATTCGAAAGTTACTTAATTTGTATGAAATTTCGTAAACTTTTCAGGATGCTAATTAGAATTCAAAAGTTAAACTTAAAAAAGTAATATGACAGATTAAAAGTAAAAACAATTAAATTTAAATGAAATTTAAAATTTCGAGGTTAAACATAAAAAGGAATTTTCAAGGAACCAAGACATATTTAATCTAAATTTAAGTACTTAAACATAAACTAAAATATTAGACTATTTAATTTTTATATTATTATAATAAAAACGAAAATATATCTCAGAAATTCACTTTTAGAATTAACTGTAGAATAAAAAAAAGGTTTTTCAAAGGTCAAGGTGTCGAAATAGGTAGCAGAACTTGTTAGCAGTATTAGAAGATCATGTAACTCTTAGCATCAATGATTTTAATTTCTTCTACGATAATTTACCTAAACTGGAAATGAAAGAATCTGATGACATTAAAAGACGTAAAGATAGCTTTCTTTTTTTTTTTCGCGCTACTGCATGTTTGCAATAAATCTTCTCGATACCTTTTGATGAGTTTGTTGTTTGATTCGTAATTATCTTAAGGCACTTGACAAATTGGCAGTATGTTGCAAATTGAAAATAATGTTATTTCTTTGTCATTAATAAGTAGTTTGCGTACCGAAATAGGCATATAGAACCAGAATTGTAGTTCAAATCTACGATCTGTTTGTAAGAAAAAATCTTCGAAATTGATCAAATAAATGGCTACAAGAAATTATTTATGACATAGAATCATTTTTTCAAATCTTCGTATACGCTCGTTATAGAAGCACAATTAGTTGCGTTTTTAAACAATCGTTGAATTGCGATGCCATCATTTGTGCTTCTAAATCTGGGGTTTGATTTCACGACGAGAAGTCAATTGTAAACGAAATATTCTTTGCAAATTTAATTTTGCAATTTCAATATTCTTCTTTTCATGCAGAGTACGAGCTTTCCAATTTTTCTATCCAGTTTCTCTGCCAGGTGTAAGCCCTCTCTAAACATCTTATTATGTAACGTAGAGAATTCTAAATTATCGTTACCCACTTTTAATTAAAAAGTGTCATATCGGTAAGAAGCTGTTTTGATGTTGTCTGATATAGGTAGCAACATTGAGTATTACACTAATTCGATATTATCGACTATTTCTTCTATATCAGTAATTGTATTAAAAGAAATAAATTAAATCTCCTGGTGTTTAATACAATCCCATTAATTGACATCATTATATTTCTTGAAAAAAAAATGGATCTTGATTAGGCCGAAAAAATCAGTGAAAGGAAGATCTCTGAATTTTCAAACTGACGATTCATGAATTATTCGCAACATTTATGTATTGTTGTACGGGAGAAGTGAAAAATATATTAGAACCTCCTGCCATCTTCATAGCTAAATATTTGTTTAAATGAACTTAGAATAGTTGTGCCATCACATCCTCACTTGCAAACTAAATCCAAACTGGTAATGTATGCGAAAGTCCATATTCATAAGGATTTTCACTCTCGTTAATGAAATACGCTCGGCAGTTTGATCTAGCAGATATTCGCATTAACAAAATAATTCTTCTAATTACAATAGAACAAACAAAATTACTACCGATAAAGATAAGAAAGTATTATTCTATGTGATGAGAAATATTTTCATTTTTTCATTGGCAAGTTCACTTATCAAATTAATTTAATCTTGCGATTACAGTACTTATTTACAATATAATAAGTAATAAACTATTACAAAATTGAATAATTCAAAAATTTGAAAAATATTTATCAACTAAATTAATGCGAAAATTACTCAATTTCAGAATTTTTGAAGCGGTAGAAAAAGTGGCATTTTTACTTGCAGTTACTAAAATATGTGTGAAATGCAGATTGGCAGTTTTTGGCAGCTGGTTTTTCATCAATCACTAGACAAAAACCCAGGTTATTGTTTCCATTAAATTTCGTTGCGGAACACTGTGGAACGTTTAAACTTTTTGATGTTTCAGAAAAAAAAAATATTTTCTAAAATATTTTATCAAAACTGACTATGAATTTATTAATTTTTATGTGCTTAGTATAAATTTTGTAATACATGTTAATAAAGTACACACTATCATAGTGTGAATCCATTTCAAATTATTAAAATCGGATGATATGATAAAATGTAGCGTGCGTTTAGAAGAACTGCTGTTTTTCTGTTTTTATTCGCTCTAAATGACACTCCTTCAAGCATCATTTTTGAAATAATGCTGCTTGTAAGCGCAAAGCAAAAATCTTTTTTTAAATACAGATTCTGACTCTCCAAACATTATTCTAGCCAACTATATAATCAAAATTCTCTATATCGTAAATTCATTTTTCGACTTTTGCCAGCTTTTTGGGTTTTTACCCTTCTGTGCATCGTGTAGAGAAAAAAATGCACTTTCAAATGAAATTTGTTCGAAAGATGTGTCTTTTAATACTTCTTTTCTAATCGTGGCAACAGGACTACTCCATTTCTATTAAAAGCAAAGGAAAAAAATGATTGCTGTATTTTTATGTTCATATTTTTGCATTAAAAGAAAAAACATTGAAATTTAAATATCTTCTGCTATAAAAAACGCCAAATTTTTTATTTCATTTACAAAATTTGATTTACACGTAAAAAAATATCAACAGTTTTGAATCAGTTTTGAATCAAATTTACCAAATTAAAATGCCAATTTTTTAGAAAAGTGAATACGGATGTGAAATGTGCATTTTTAAATTTTGATATGGCGAAAATGATGCCGGGTTTAGATTTCACGGGAAAAATAAAAATTCTATAATTGAGTCGAAGTTAAATAAATTTTGCTTTTTTTCATCTTGGAATACTAGCATGAGAACCTTAATTGATAACTTTATCATAATAGCATATCTTTATTATTTTTTACTGCTTACATATACGATTAAAGTTTGATTTTAACGATTTCTACAACTGCGTTTTATAGAAATAGTATTTTGTTAGTTTGGCGATAAATATTGTTTGTTTAAGACTTAGACGTACGAATATAAAATGCTTTTTTTACTATAACTAATTTTGTAGGTTTATCATAAGTCAATGAAATAGTTCCTTCTTAAACATTTTCTTTCCAAAATTTGATGGGTTCTAACTTGTATACATAATATCCATAACATTTGAAAACTATTTCAAATATTTGTTACGTTTGCATTTACCAAATAACAGCCAATTAAAATATTTAAAAAAAATGTGCGCTAGTTAGTTTTGGCTTCATCTAATAATATGTAATTTTTCATGTTGTTAAATAAGATATTTCATATATTGTGATCATTTCTAATTGGGACCACTAAAAAAATAAAAGACTGTTTCTATTTATTGGGCAACTTTTCATTACATTATTTAATGTTATACAGTGTATAAAACAATGAAACATTTAAAAGAACATAATTTGTTTTCTGAAATTCGATAAATGTGAAGCTCATAGATAGATTATAAAATGATTATACTTCTATACTTGTATAGATTATTAAATTCAATCTCTGTTCTACTACATATCAAATGATGAAATGAGTTGTCTATCTTTTTTATATTTTAATACATGCTTGTATCTATAGAATGACAAAAAGTGCGAATCCATTTTTATTTATTTAAACTACAAGAATTTTCGATTTAGTGATTCTTTGGGGTGATCGGTGTGAGCAGACGACTAATCACATACTGGACAAAGAAAACTTTAAAAAACACAGAACCAATCCAGAAATACATCATCATATGTCATCAAAATCATCGAATATAATGACAGGATGTCTATGTAAACGAATGTCTGCATGATAAGATACAGAGGCTTCTTTCATATGCATTCAAGTGTATTCTGTTTCAAGGTTGAAATAGGAATCATTATGTAAAAGTATGTGTTGCCTTTCTTGTGGCTCTATTAGAAAGAAACTGAGACGGAACTCGAGCCGAATTTTTTTATACTTTTATTTAAAAGTTAATGTCTTAAATGATGCAATGTATTTTTTTACGAATTTACTAAAATAATAGAATGTTTTAGCAGTTGCATGAAAGAAGCTGCAGTAAGATATTTATTATGCTTTGCACACTGATATTGTTGGAGGGTTTTTTTTTCTAGTGATGCAAGTAGTCAATCTTTTTTCGTATTTCAGAACCTTAATAAGTAGATCGATTATGTATCTTTAAATCAACCTTTTTAGTTTTAAATAACCATACCCTTAAAGAAAAGGTTTCTGACTATCACATGAACTTACTAATTCTCCTCAGAGTCATTCACTGTTTTCGAAGTAAGATTGTCTCTAACTGCATTGTCAGAGTCCCATTTGTAGTGTGTACTGCAAGGTGTAAAAATGACATTGACAATTAATTAAAACGATTAACAATTTTATGTGCTTTATATAATTTTAGTTGTTCATGCGCCTAATAAAACCGAAGCCAACATTTATTTGATTGGAAAATATAATCGTGTGATTACTTTTGTTTTTCATAAAGCAATCAATATCAATTGTTATTTTTCAGGGAAACTGCTTCATTTTTTAAATTATTGTTTTATCTGCAGAATTTTTTACCTATATATTAATTCTCCATATAGGTAGAGTTATTTTTTAAATAATCAGACATGTTCCTTAAATCTAAAATGAATTTGTAATATGTGTAATATTCTCGCATCTTCATTGTACATTGTACATTAGATAATATGTTACAAATATAAACAAATAAATAAATGAACAATGTTTATAGCATCGAAGCACATTATTTCTTTTAGGAATTCAGTTTTGGTAAACATACGATATCGTCATCAGTACAAAATATGATTGCTCCGAAAATAGAATTGCTCGATGACACCATTTGCAGTTCGCATAGCCTACATATATTTACAGCAAAATATAAAGTGATTAAGTGTTTAAAAATTGTTTTTCATCCATTTATATTGTTATTCAACGAGTAATTTCTAATTGTATTATTTACATACTTTCCTAAAACTAAATATAAAAAAAGTCTGATATTTTGTAGTGTCCATCGTTTCTGAGCAATGAAAATGTATTTTTGTCTAACTAATGTTAAAAAGTGCATACGATAAATATATAATATATATATTTAACTGCACAAGTTTTTACCATTTTTTGCGTAAATATAGTTTATGGATTTTTGTAATAATTTTCATTTACTTCGTGTTTAATCGATAAAGCCGGCTATTTATTAGACCGTTAATCTATACACTTGACGATCCATTGATATGAGTTTTAACATGATGTTCAGACAAAACTGCCACTTTAACCCCTTTATTCTAGTTGATATTACATTTTGAAATTAGTGTCATTATTAAAAGTTTTCGGTAGGACATATCATCCAAAACGTCTAATAAAATAACTCTGAATTCGTCAAATTTGCAGTATGTACCAAAACTTTACGGAGATAATTTTTAAAAACACACATCATCGGAAACTGAAGTCTACTTTCTGATGGTGAAAACGATATTTTAATAATTATATCAAGCAATGAATAAGCATTCTTCAAATTTTTCTCGTAGACTAATCAATTTTTCTCATAGGCACAAAATTTCACAATCGGAAAGATTCAATGCAGCTGAGCCATAACATCCGTGTGTCTGAACGAAAACCCCTGTAATAATATTTCGTATGAATTATGCTTCTCACAAACTTTTCCTAGTTTCTATTTGTAGTAATTATCTATTTTATTTTGAAACTTTGCTTGTAATAGTATTCCCTAGAAAAGTATCATTTTCGTTGCTTTCAAAACCCAGATCACTAATCCAAAGTGGAAAATCCTATTTACTTTTTTCTTCAAAACGGAGCAGTGCGCCCAGCTCACAAAAGTGATTACATTTATTAATTCTATTGACATTGAAAGAAAATTATTACAAAATTATGTAGGACACCGCTCATACTGTCTAACAATTAGAATAGTTTTTAGTGATGAGATGTTTTTTTGGAAACGAAACACATTGTGTAATGGAAAGAACTGGGGAGAGTAAATCACTTAGAACCCAATCTAGGGAAAAATTCATTTGCATTATTTGCTGAAATAGTCTTAAGTTTCTTAAATATAATAGTCCTAATTACAATTTTGTCAATAACCAAGACTTAACCTATAACTTTATATAGTTAACCGAGAGAAAATTTATTATTATTATTGATTTCAAATTAAATGTTAAATTGTTTAAAGCCATCTTAGCCTGTTCTTAAACTGCCTACTCACTTTTTAGTCTACAATATTACATTAGTTTCAATCATTATTTGGGACTGAACAATGTAACAGTATTGCACTCATATAATACTTAAAATATGCGCAAAATTCTTATTATATTAAAATGTTAGTAAAAGAAATACAAATTATTGATAGCTTACTCCTCTATATTACACGTATTGGTAAATATTCTGCTATTGAGTGTGGCGTGACGGCACGGTAGAGAGGATGAGTATTCGTTTCTTAACATTGTTGCAAAGTAACGTTCATATATATGTATGTGTATACATATATATATTTATATATATTTTTTTATATATATATACACATATATACATATCTATATACATCCATACATATTATATCTATATCTATCTCTCTCTCTATATATATACATATAGAAAGGGTTATATATATATATATATATATATAGTCGAGTCTCTCTATATCGAAACTCCATACATCGAATTTCTCTATATAACGATCTTTTAGTAGGAACGGTCCCCTTTTCGCATGATTACATTAAAAACAGTCTCTATATAGCGAAATATCTATCTCCATATAACGAATTTTTCATAAATTGGTCTTAATTTATTCAGTTTTAAAGAGCTTCGAAATCATATGGAATCAAATTTCCATAACTTATTTTTGATTTATCGTCAGTGCTGAGGTTTTTTATACATTACTTCTCTCCTTGTTCTTTAAATCCAACGAATTCATCCTACCTCCAACACCTTTCCACATCCTTCTCAAATCTGAGTCAATTGGATTGATACACATGTAAAAGAGGAAGCACATGAGAGACCTTCAAATGGAGGAAAATGTTAACTACAATTTTTCATTGTTTGCTAAAATGTAAGCTTTTTTTTGACAGCGTAATAATTTTAAAATCAAAACAACAAAAAATTACAGATTTCTTCGACTGAAATTAATGCAAGTTTTCCTTATTTGATTTTCATTCAGCTTTCAAATAAATGTCTGTTTTCTTTTTTGAAACAGCTTAAATAAATAGGAAATAAAATGTTAAGTTAATATTTACTTGTAAACACTTGAAATTCTTAAATTCAAAAAATTTCTCACATTAAATATGATTTTTAACATCATTCTCTATACATCGAATTTATCTACGTAACGAATTTTTTCGGGAACGGTGGATTTCGTTATATGGAGACTCGACTGTATATATATATGGAGATTCTTCTTTAAAAAGTTCTTTTGAACACATAAGTAAATAAACTCGGAGGTAAATTAAATTCTGACACCGTTTTTAAACTTTTAAATGACTTATATTAAACGTTAATATTTACAAAAAAGATATTTACATAAGACTATTTACAAAGCAAACAATCATAACTCTAATTAATCAATTACATCTTATACGGGAACTCGTCTTCATCTTACGTTCTTTTACACCAACTTAAAACTAAAAACCTTCCATTCTCCTTTCTTCCGTTCAGTTCTTTTTTCTACCGCTTAAATCGTCTGGCTTCTTAGGAATTAATAGTTTCTTCAAAATCGTCTGCCTCACTGAGAGCCTGTTCATCAGAGTTGCGATGCGTAGAAAATAATATGCAGATCTAATAGTGGAGGAGATTTCCCATATTTCGGCCATACTGATGAGACATTCGTCCTCGAATGTATTCTTGTTGGCTGGAAACAGCAGCTGGATCATCTGAAAAGATAAAGAAAAAAAAAACACAGCAGCATCCAAAGTCTAAATTGAAAAAAAGAAGTCATCATTCAAATTATTTATCAAAGCTTAGATTATTTCTTGAAAAAAATTCATATATTTTTTTTTTCGCGTCTTTTCGTCTTCTCTTTCTTACGTCCTTTCATCTTCTTTTATCTTACGTCTTTTCGTCTTCTTCTTTCATACGTCTTTTCATCTTCTATTACCTTACGTCTTTTCGTCTTTTTTTTCTTCCGTCTTCCGTCTTCTTTTATCTTACGTCTTTTCGTCTTCTTTCATACGTCTTTTCATCTTCTTTTACCTTACGTCTTTTCGTCTTTTCGAGAATAAAGTTAAAATTCTATTAGTTGTCAGTCCAGAGGTTTGTCATAGTTGGCATAGTGTCACAATCGGTGAAATTCTTTTTTTTTTTTAAGCTTCGTCCGTCCACGGCTTCATGTACTCTGCACATGTACTGGTAACCATGGGTCCTTCGTTGAATCCAAGTTTCTTTACATCGTAGGTGTCATTATTTTTTACTTTTATGACTTTGTACGGACCTAAATATTTTGGTTTTAACTTCAAACCTGGACCTTGTTGTGTGCGTTTTATAGCAACCACATCATTAATCTTAAATTTGTTAGCTTTCTTTCGTCTGAGGTTGTAAGTTTTACGGTTCTCTTCTTGGACTTTTAAAATCTGTTTTTTAGCATTTTTTCTCATATCTTCGCGATTATTTGTAAAATCAGATTGTATTTCAGCATTCAGAAGACTAGTAATTTCAATGTTATTTTTTAGTTTCATTTTAGTACCAAACATCAATTCAAAAGGAGTTGTGCTTATACTTCTCTGAAAAGTCAAATTTATCACCTGTTGGACGTTGCTTACATGTGTATACCATTTTTTAGGATTATCGACAGACAATTTAGACAGAACAGATATTATGACAGAATTTAGACGCTCAACTTGGCCGTTAGACCTGGGTAATCCAGTGGTAATCGGGATATGTTTAATATTTTCATTGATGCAATAATCTTCAAAAGCTTTAGAGGTAAATGCAGGACCTTTATCTGATATAATTCGAACTAGATTTCCAAAGATAGATTTTTGGATTTCTAATTTAGAAATTACTTCGGCAGCATCGGTAGATTTTGTGGGATACAATCAAACAAATTTTGTGAATGAGTCAATGACCGAAAGGATATGTTTGTAATTTTTATTAGTGCTTTCTAATGGACCTAAGTGATCAACATGGTACGTATGTAATGGAGCTTCTTCTTTTTCTATTGGGTGAAGTAAGCCTTCTTGTTTACCACATTTTCTATTAACTAAAATACAGGGAACACAATTTGCTATACATTTCTCAATTTTTTGTTTAACTTTAGGGATGTAAAAATCATTTTCTAAACTTTTCTCTGTTCTTGCAACTGCGTAATGACCTTTTTCGTGAGCGGCCTTGATTATATTCATTTGCATGTCTTCCGGTACAACTAATAAATCATTACCATTAACACATTTATAAAGAACATCATTTTTAACTAGATAATCATCATAAGATTTCACCTTTAGGATTTCTTTTATTGTTTTAATATGGTCATCGGTTTCTTGAGCTTGGATAATTTTTAAAGTTAAGCTAACTTGGATTACCATGCAAATAGGATACCTACTTAATGCATCGACATGTCTCATACTGCTACCCTGTCTATGTTCAATAACATAATCAAAATCGGATAACATTATTGCCCATCTAGCTATTTTTGTACTCATTTCTTTTTTATCCATAGTCATTTTAAATGCATTACAATCGGTTACAATTTTAAATGGGATACCTAGCACATATACTCTAAACTTTTTCAGGGCTTTAATTACAGCTAAAACTTCTAATTCGTAACTAGTGTACCTCCGTTCAGCTTCGGTGGTTTTTTTACTTGCGAAATAAACTGGATGAAATTGATTATCTACTGGAGATTGTTGCATTAAAACAGCTCCATAGCCATCAATACTGGCATCACAATGGATTTCGGTCGCACTTTTGGGACTGTAAATTACAAGTACTGGTTCTGACGACAAAATACGTTTGAGTTCATTAAAAGCTCTTTGTTCTTCTATATCGAATTTAAATTTTGAATCTTTTCTTAGCAGGTCACTTAACGGTTTAGCTATAACCGAATAATTTCTTATAAATTTTCGAAAGTATCCTGTCAATCCTAAATAACTTTGAACATCTTTGGTACACTTTGGTTCGGGAAAATTTATTACTGCTTTAGTCTTCAGTGAAGAGGGATACAATTTACCATTTATGATTCTATACCCCAAGAAATCAATTTCACGCTTCAAAAAATTGCATTTTTTAAGATTTAATTCTAATCCATATTCCGATGCAGTTTCGAGTACAAGTTTTAATTTTTCTAGACCTTCAGCTTCGTTTTTAGCAGGTATTATTAAATCATCCATATAAATGACAACAATGTAAACTTTTAATAGGTTTCGAAATACATTATAAATATACTTTTGAAAAACACTAGGGCTATTGGTCAACCCGAATGGACATTTCAAAAATTCGTATTGTCCTTCATGAGTAACAAACGAGGTGTATTTCCGCGAGTCTTCTTCAACATCTACATGAAAGAAACCGTTTTTCAAATCTATGGTGGTAAATACTTCGGCAGAATGTAATTGGTCTATTACATCATCAATAACTGGCAAGGGGAAATGCTCACGTACTGTCTTTTTGTTAAGACATCTGTAATCAACACAAAGTCTCATTGTGTTATTTTTTTTCTTGACTAAAACAACCGGCGAAGAAAAATTAGAAGAACTTTCTCGAATTATTCCCTGAGCTAGCCACTCCTCAATTTGGTTTTCGACTATTTTTTTCTCGCATGGCGGTAATCTTCGAGGAGAAGAACAAACTGGGATTTCGTCAGTTAAATTAATTTTCATTTTAACATCTACTGTTTTAGTTTTAATTGGTACATAATTTTCAATTAAAGAGTATAACTCTGAACGTAATTTTTTGTCAGCAATGTGAGTTAAATCAATTTTAGGCTCATCCAAAACATTTACAATATTAACTAAAAAGTCATTAGACTGAACTTCAGCTTTAAACAGTTTCACTTTATTCTCAGAAATAGTTAATGTACCTTGATGAATAACATCAGTGCCAATAATTAAATCGAAATTAATGCAACTGTCCTTAACGACAAAAATAGTAACTTTAAATCATGAACCATCTACTTCGATTTCTGAATTGAAACAACCTTCTGGTTTAATTGAGGCTTTTCCTAGACCGGTCTCGTAGGTTTTAATTCTACAAAGTTCTTCAAATTATCATAAATACTTTTCTTTAACAAAGTCTTTTGGCTACCAGTATCTATTAAAGAGATTAAACACAAAGAATAAAGCTTTATCTCTTTCAGAATTAAATCTTGGGATGTAATAATGTTTACTTGTGACTGAGCATTTTTAACACTTGTATCTTTAGATTTATTACATTGAAATGATTTATGACCATAAGCGTTACAAGCAAAACAAAGCGGCCCTTTATCTTTATTTACACAGTTAATACTCTTATGATTATTCCCGCCACAATTAAAACAACGCATATTTGGCTTTACAGGCTTAAATTTGTTCTTAACTTCAACTTCGGATTTAATTTTAGGCTTAGCTCCTTCATATTTATGAAATTTTGCATTTTCATACTCCGATCTTATTTTTTCATAAATCTTTAATTTTTGTTTAAATTCAGCAATATTGGGACAACCATACAAAAAAGATTTTTTAGAAATGGGGTCATTAATTCAATTTATTACATACTGAATAAGGGCAGAATCTTCAATATTGCCTTTTGAGCATAATTGTTTCATATTTAAAAAATATTCATCTAACGATTCATGTGGTCTAATTTTTCTTTTGGACAGCAATTCGTGTAATTCAGCTGAATTGCACGTTTGACCAAATTCAGATATGAGTAGGGCTTTTAATTTAGACCACGAATTAATATTTGTTTCACTTTCAAGAAATAATTTTGCTTTGCCTGTCATACGGCGTTTAGCCAAAATCAATTTGTGCAAATCACTAACGTTAAATAATAAAACAATATCTTCAAAATCGGCAATCCATTTATTAATATTTTGTACTTGAGTACCTTCAAACATTGTAATCATACTTTCAATATCATTAATAGAAATGCTTGGTTTAATAACATAATCAGGAATCAGAATTTTCTGATTTTCATTACTTTCACAATTAGAACTATCAGAATCATTTCTCATATTATTCTCAAAAACAGTTGAAATATTTTTAGTTTTATCTTGTAAATCATCATTTAATTCATCGGCACTCTCGTCATCACTAAGAGTACCTTCATCGGGTATCATATTAATTTTCAAAATACTAAAATCACATAAACTAGAAATTATTCTGGCAGCAATTTCATCAAAAGTTCCCGAATTATTTATACACAAAACATTGCAAATGGTAATTAAGTCGTTAACAGAAAAATTATCTTTAATTTCTTTGAATTTAGTTTGATATTCATCGGAATCTACTTCAAACGTAAACCCAGTAAAATTCCGAATTCTACGTCGATTATTTCTGTCACCGATTTCTCCAAAAATTAATTTGTGCAATGTCTTAATACTAGCTGATTTTTCAGTTTTCAAAGAAAACTCTAATTCCTTTAAATCAACTAATTTTTCCATTATTGAAAAGAAAAATGAAATAATAAACTCACTGTCGGACGCTCCTCTCAGTCCACAAAACTTTGAAGAATGTCCTAGGTAGTTTTAGCTGCCACCACCGATATTAATGGGTGATATCGGTCACCTGCTGTGAGGATTGTGTAAAATAACACTGACGCTGTTAATGAACTGAACTAACAGCTTATTTAAGATATAGATATGTACACAAGAAACAATATTTACAACTATCTACAATTACAACTCGGATATAGATGATCCGGTTCAACATTAAATTAACTACAATAAACGTTGGTTGTGTACCGTTCAACTTACACTTTCTTCCTCACACTCAACGCACGTTAGATACGCTTTATCAGAGATTACTGCAGAATCTCAATACACGAGGGTACTAGGCCTCACTTCTCGGCCTATAACACTATCCACCGGGACGCCTTGTCCCACGCTCAAAATATACCCTATCCAACAGGACCACAAATCCTGAGCGACCTATCGGTCTCAACGCCAAGCGAGAACTGTCCAACCTCTCAGTCCAGAGTTGACCTTGTCAGAGATCTTCCTTCCCCCAGCAGGGCCTCTTAGAGTTCCTCCTTTGGTTCAATTCCGCATACCAACCTTGAGTCATGACATCTACTGTTTACACTCACTCCAATAGCTAGATGACAGCTGAGGCACGCCCCGCGGCCATCACTTTCATTCATCAACGAGTGCGTCATCTGCACACCTGTGTCAACATCTGTCATTCGTTATTATAGAAAAGAAAGAAAGGTATTTCGAGCTTCACGGATACACAACCCACAATACATAAAATATTCAGATAAGGAAATGTTATTCCTTTCTAATTCAGGGCAGATGTCTTCTAGGAACCTGACACCCCCCACCTTACCGGAAAATATGCCTCTTAGGGGCTAATTTTCCCCAAACATATAATAATATTACGGAAGAGTTCAATAGTCTCTTTGCAGATTTCTTCATTCTAAATATTACATAGGCATTTTCAGGTGTCTGAACATTCTCTACTGACATCTCTACTGAACCTTATACTAATACTACTATTGCATAAACAATACACATGCTAATTTACTATTATAAACACAAAACTTTAAAAAAAAATATTTACACACACACAAAAAAAAATTAGACATGTGATGACATCCTTTAAGGTTGTCTACTATTTTGACATTGATACTGATGGGCTAGTAACTGGTTGTTCTTCCCAGCTCTTTCTCTGTAGCCTCGAAATTGCATCAGCATTCAAATGTTGAACTCCGGGACGATGAGAAATGCTCAGGTTCCAGCGTTGCAAGGCTAGAGCCCACCTAGTGAGTTTGGGCGACCTTGGGGTTGTTTCCGTGAGAAATTTTAATGGATTATGATCGGTAATGACCTCAATTTGAGATCCATAAGTCCACTTTTCAAACTTCCGCAACCCGAAGAGAACACTCCAAGCCTCTTTCTCTAAACTCGGCAAAGCACGCTGGGCCCCTGACAATTTCTGACTGGCAAAAGCTATAGATTTAAACTGACCTTTTTCATCTTTTTGAGTAAGACAACATCCTACTGCAAGGTCGGAAGCATCGGCGTGAAGCTGATATTCCCGGCCTACGATAGGTGTAGCCAAACTCGTCACTTTACACAACTCATCTTTAAGAGTATTAAATGCTTTTTCTGCCCTTTCATCCCATGGTACAGTATTTTTGACATTTCGTTTGGTTAATTCGGTTAAAGGTATAGCTATCTCAGCATAATTTGGAATATAAGATCGGTAGAATCCCATTAATCCCAAAACTGATCTAACTTCCTTTTTAGTCTTTGGTCTCTTTAAGTCCCTTATTGCTCCGATTTTCTCCTCATCAGGTGCATGAGTTCCACCCCCAATAACATGACCTAAAAACTTAGTCAATTTCTCTCCAAATTTACATTTGTCTAGTCTAATCGTAAAATTTCTATTTTTCAACTCTTCAATGACAGCCCTGACATGCTCACAATGCTCTTCCCAGGTATCGGAGAAAATGATGACATCATCAATATATGCTTCTGCATACCTCCGATGACCTTGGAGAACCTCATTCATGTCTTTTTGAAACGTAGCAGCAGCCCCTGATAATCCAAAAGACATTGTACGCCACTGATAAGTTCCGTTATGCGTCGTAAAAGCTGTCAGAGGTTTACAATCCTCAGCCATTTTAATTTGCCAATAACCCCTCAATAAATCTATTGAAGATAAATATTTAGCCGCCCCTGCGGTATACATAATTTCTTGGGAATCTTTCATCGGGAAGGTGGGAACCTGCGTTACAGAATTTAAAGCTCTGTAATCAATACACATTCTGACAGTTGCATCTTTTTTCGCAACGCAAACAACTGGATGACTAATTTCAGCATTCGACGGTTCGATTAGATTTAATTCTAATAACTCCTGAATCTGCCTATCCACTTCCTCTTTATAAGCTACCGGCACGCTATATAACTTTGGTTTTTTCCTTTCTACACCGGGTTTCAGATCAATACGATGTTCCCCTACTTCCGCTGGTCGTACAGGACCCATAAACACTTCTTTATTTTCCCTCAAAATGGACTTTAAATCTTTGACTTGACTATTAGATAGTCCTTTTATTTCAAACCTCTCAATATCCCGTTCTATCTCTTGATCCCGGTTCAAAATAGGAATTTCCCCAACTTCTCCAAATTCCTCATCACCTTCGAAAACAATATTAACTATATTACATTTACCGATAAATTCTCTTATCTTATTTTGGTGCACATGCTTCCTACTCCCGTCGGCTAACTCAACAATAAACGAATGCTGGTTTCGTTTTTCTACAATAGTTGCCGGCCCTTGCCACCTAGAATATAACTTATTAGTCAATCGGGGATTAACAGTATAACTTTATCGCCTACCTCAAACGTTTTTTCTTTTGACCTTAAATTATAATGATACGCCATTCTATTTTGTTGAACCTCAGACGACAATTTTGCCTCATTTGCGGCTCTTTCTAAGCGGTTCTTAAGTTTATCCAAGTACTCATGAATCGGCGTAGTATCTAACTGCGCTCCCTTATTTTCTCCTGCCCATGACGACTTAAGAATCGATAACGGACCCTCCGGCGCTCTACCATATAATAACTGGAAAGGTGCGATTCCCGTCGTAGAATTTGGGACTTCCCTATACGCCCATAATATAAATGGTATTTGTTCATGCCATTTTTTTTCTTCTTCCCTAATCGTATGATGTAGCATACGTTTAAGAGTCTGATTAAATCGTTCCACAAGTCTGTTGGACTGTGGATACCGTGGAGTCGAAAATCTTGGACTAGCACCTAACCTTTTCTCAAATTCTCTCGTTAAGTCGGCAGTAAAATTGGTTCCATTGTCGCAGGCAATTACATTAGGAATTCCTGTTCTCATAAATATTTGAAGTAACGCCTCACACGCGGTTTTAGCAGTTAAACTTTTTAGAGGGATCGCATCCGCCCATCTGGTATGCTGATCAATTAAAGTCAGTATATACCGATGCCCTTGTGAACTTTTAGGATCAATAGGCCCAATTAAATCAACATTAACAACCTGAAATGGAAGTTCCGGCCGCGACACTGGGGAAATAGGAGGTCTATCATTTACTTTAACCCCTCTAGTCAATTGGCACTCTACACATGATTCACAAAACTGTTTAGCTTCTTTTGCCATTCCCTCCCAATAAAAAGAATACCTTATTCTCTGCAACGTTTTCTTGGCTGCATGATGCCCTCCAAATACCGATGAATGCGCTAATTTTAAGATTTCTTCCCTTCTTACCTTGGGTACTACTAATTGCGCTATAGTTTCGCCTAACAATTTCTCTTTATGATACAATAATCCGTTTACAATATAATAATCCCCTTTTTCCTTTTTAGCTAATTCCCAAGCTTTCTCTAATTCTTTACATTCCAACTGGGATTTCTTAAACATATCTGAGTTACTAACAATAGATTCATTATTTTCCTCCGTTTCAGTTTTTTCTGGATCCTGACTTTGTACATTTTGCGATCTCGCGTCTATTACGTAAACATTACAGCTATCGTTACTTACATCTTCCTTTTCATTCGAGTTATCAATAATAATTTCGGAACTTTTTAATTCTTCGGACTCTATCAATGGCTCCTCAAGATTGACACCTGACAACTCATTAATCACCTCGGGATGTAAAATTACTTGCTCATTAATATTATCAGTTACTGCGCAAAGTACTTCCTGATGAATAATATTAGTTTGCCCGAATTGCGGAATAGCTAGCGGTAGTTTAACTAACGGTGATTTAACAGCTTCACCAAATAACCCTTGTAAATAAATACTACCCGCTCCCTTTAATTTCTCTTCCGGGACTAAATCTTTATGAACAACACTAATCTCACATCCAGAATCAACCAATCCCTTTGCTTTTTGCCCATTAACACTAACTTCAATTTTCTCAAGTTTATTTAATTTCTCACCAATAACATTAGTTTTCTGCTCGGCCTTTGCCGATATTCTAGCCACAATAGCCCCATTAGGTAACTCTTGATTTTCTTTCACCATAATCTTATGAACACCTGCTTTCTGGTCTCGCCCTTTATTGCCATTATTAGTTCCCTCATTACCCACTTTATTACAAAAACGTTGGTAATGACCTCTCAAACCACACTTAAAACATTTAGGCCCTAAAGCATCATTCGTCTTCTTAAACTCTGTTTTCCTATCCGGAAAAGAATTACACTCATTACTACCATTTTGCCTCCAACTACCCCTAAATTTATTATCCTCCCTCGGTCTCATTTTTTCATTGTTTACGTACTTATCTTTACCTTTAAAGCTTTTATGCGTAACCGCATAAGACTTATGTTTAGCATCAAAATAATTATCACACTCTTTAGCAATTTTAGGAGCTTCTAACCATTTACCCTGGTGAGTTAAACTAATATATGCTGCAGTATCCTCATCTAGCGTACTCATTAGCTTATCAGTAACTATTAACTGGCTGACCTTTTCATAAGTGTCCGCACCTCTAATTTTACAATAATTTTCCCACGTAGCTATTAAACGCGATACAAATAATACATGGGTTTCGTTCGGATTTCTCCTAGCTTTCCGGAAATTTTCTAAACATGCCTTCGGGGTTGGCTCATCTTCCCTTAGGACTAACTCCTTTAATTCCTCATAATTCTCCATTTGTTCCTTAGTGGTATAAATTAACAAATTATCCGCCTTATCTCCTAACATATTTAGTAGAATTTCGGCCTGCTGGTTTTCCGGTACATCTTTAGTTTGGAATGCCCTTTCTAAACTGTTGAAAAATAAATTCCATCCCTCAGTCCCTTCTAGTACTTTGATAGATAGAGTTTTAACACTTTTGATCAATTTTTCTATATTACTTTCATTATTAGATTCCCTAACATTAGAATTATTTGCCGAACCTTGAACCCTTAGTCTCTCCATTTCTAATTCATGTTCCATCCTTAATTTTTCTATCCTCTCTTCTCTTTCTAACCTTTCGTGTTTTTCTTCGCGCTCTAACTTTTCCTGTTTTTCTTCACGCTCTAATTTTTCTTGTTCTAATCGTTCTGCAACAATAGCGTCAGATAATTCCTTAATAACCCCCTCGTCATACTCATCACTGTCCATTATCTTTTTCTTAAGCTGAATTCTGGTATTATCTTCCGCGAATTCAACACCCAATTCTTCAGCTATCACCTGAAGATCAACATTTTTAGTTTCAATAAGAAAGCCATACCTTCACCGATTGTTATAACCACCCCACAAGAATAGTTAAGCCTACCAACTTAATATTTCCTAAATTTCTAACTTAGTACAGATATTTCTCCACTTATTATACTAATTAATACCATTTCAGATAATCCATGCATTTCATTTCTAATTAACCTACTGAATACTCTAATTTTTCTCAACCATTGATATCACACAATTTACTTCCAATAAAACAAAAAAGTAAAACAATAATTCGATTTGACTGCTATGCAATATAGATTCCAATATATACACTTAGATAACAACCTACAATTTATATAATAATACTGATACGTTGAAATTGAATAGAAGTATTGATGTCAATCAAAAAATCCACATAAAGAAAAATTGAAACACATGCATACATAAATTCCTACAATTATCCTCACTAAAATATTTCCGAACTCAATACTGGTTCTTACACTTAAAACAAATATACTGAAAATCTTTACTTTTATTTTTACTCACTATGGCTCTCTTTTGAGCCTTTTTTTTTCACTATGGCCCTCTTTTGGGCCTTTTTTTTTCACTATGGCTCTCTTTTGAGCCTTTTTTTTTCACTATGGCTCTCTTTTGAGCCTTTTTTTTCCACTAGTATTGGCCAATTAAAATCTTCATTTGCTTAGAATTTTGATAACGTAACTCTTAAAATTTAAACAGTATTGCTTCATTTAACAATTACTTTAACAACAATTTAGATTTAATGCATTAATTTAGTTCACTAATATCATTATAAATAGCATATAATTATCATCTCAAATTATTGTGACCTTTCTTTAAAACAATAGCAATATGGTTACTAATTCTTTACACCTATCTGAACACAATTATTTCATTGCACATAAATTACATAGACAATTTACTTAAATTACTATTAATTATACAACAATACAATTTGGTTCGAGATGTCAGAAGAAATGAATGATCAAAACACCTTACCTTATACTTTATTTGGTGGGGTACTCTTCTATTCACAGATAGCTCCACGATGTAGCGATAATCAGGCACAACACAGTTCAGTTTAGTTCTTTCTAATAAAGATACGCACAACACTTTAGTCCACACTAGACGATATGGCACGATACTTTATCACACACTCGACGATACGGCACGACACTTTAGCATACAATCGACGATCCGGCACGATGCTTTAGTACATACTCGACGATATGGCACGACCACACAAGAATTCCACTGGATACTCTGGCATTAACAGACTGCAACACGGCTCGCTGGTCACTGGTTTCAGGCGATTCTATCCCGACGCTGCCACCAATTTGTCGGACGCTCCTCTCAGTCCACAAAACTTTGAAGAATGTCCTAGGTAGTTTTATCTGCCACCACCGATATTAATGGGTGATATCGGTCACCTGCTGTGAGGATTGTGTAAAATAACACTGACGCTGTTAATGAACTGAACTAACAGCTTATTTAAGATATAGATATGTACACAAGAAACAATATTTACAACTATCTACAATTACAACTCGGATATAGATGATCCGGTTCAACATTAAATTAACTACAATAAACGTTGGTTGTGTACCGTTCAACTTACACTTTCTTCCTCACACTCAACGCACGTTAGATACGCTTTATCAGAGATTACTGCAGAATCTCAATACACGAGGGTACTAGGCCTCACTTCTCGGCCTATAACACTATCCACCGGGACGCCTTGTCCCACGCTCAAAATATACCCTATCCAACAGGACCACAAATCCTGAGCGACCTATCGGTCTCAACGCCAAGCGAGAACTGTCCAACCTCTCAGTCCAGAGTTGACCTTGTCAGAGATCTTCCTTCCCCCAGCAGGGCCTCTTAGAGTTCCTCCATTGGTTCAATTCCGCATACCAACCTTGAGTCATGACATCTACTGTTTACACATCACTCCAATAGCTAGATGACAGCTGAGGTACGCCCCGCGGCCATCACTTTCATTCATCAACGAGTGCGTCATCTGCACACCTGTGTCAACATCTGTCATTCGTTATTATAGAAAAGAAAGAAAGGTATTTCGAGCTTCACGGATACACAACCCACAATACATAAAATATTCAGATAAGGAAATGTTATTCCTTTCTAATTCAGGGCAGATGTCTTCTAGGAACCTGACACTCACTTCATAATCAGATGCTCAGCTTCACACACTTTGATTTCACTTTCATCGCAAAATTTTACCTCTTCTGAAATAGCTTTGTAGGCTTGACATTCCATCACAGTTCTAAAAAATATCGGCTTCCAAGATATTAAAAAATATATATTTCCATCTTTGTGGGCGTGCGTCTGTATCCCACTTCTGACACCAAAATTTATGGAGATTCTTCTTTAAAAAGTTCTTTTGAACACATAAGTAAATAAACTCGGAGGTAAATTAAATTCTGACACCGTTTTTAAACTTTTAAATGACTTATATTAAACGTTAATATTTACAAAAAAGATATTTACATAAGACTATTTACAAAGCAAACAATCATAACTCTAATTAATCAATTACATCTTATACGGGAACTCGTCTTCATCTTACGTTCTTTTACACCAACTTAAAACTAAAAACATTCCATTCTCCTTTCTTCCGTTCAGTTCTTTTTTCTACCGCTTAAATCGTCTGGCTTCTTAGGAATTAATAGTTTCTTCAAAATCGTCTGCCTCACTGAGAGCCTGTTCATCAGAGTTGCGATGCGTAGAAAATAATATGCAGATCTAATAGTGGAGGAGATTTCCCATATATATATATATATATATATATATATAGGACACACACACACACACACACACATATATATATATATATATATATATATAATTTTTGTAAGTGTATAAGTTAAAATACCTTCATGCAACTGGCACTAAGCAGCTCAATTTTGCACGAAGTCCATATAATTTTGTACGAAACATGACAGTAATGAAAAAGATGAAAAATAGTGTTCAATAACAACTTGAATAATGAATTAAAATTTTCAAAACAAGAACAACATAATAAAAGAACTAGAACAATTTTTCTGCCCTTCGGAAAGTGGGTGAAGAAACAGGTATATAAAAAAAAAAACTTATAAATCTATCTTTACAGGTTTCGCAAGGCATGTTGTTTGTTTCGCATGTTACCCAACAAGCAATATTGAATCGCACATCACCTTTCTAACTTTCTATAAGGACTTTCATCAACAAGTGTTCATATATTCAACTTCGTCGAACACACTTCCATCATGGTGTTTAGCCACAAGGCTGTTGCCACTTCAAATAACCTTTCTTGGGATCATTTACATAATGAAAAACAAACTGATATGGATAAAAAAGATTCGCAAGAAATTAAAAAAGCAGTGAATTTAAAATTTCTTTCATTAGGCAAATTTTATAAAATCTGATAACTTGCCGAAAAATAATGTTAGTAAAAACCTCTTTCCTTATATTTGAAAACCAATGAGGCATTGATTAAATTTTAAAGTTAAAAGAATTTCTTTTATAAAGTAACTTAACCTGTAATCTACCATTATTAATAATGAAATCAAGATCCAAAAAATCTAAATGAAAACAAATATCAGAAGCTTTATTCAAATTTAAACAACAAGGATGTATGATTAATCGATACCAACAACTTATTATCGAATACGATTACGTCATCGATACACATTAAAATTCTGAAAGACTTGTTTGAATTTAAAATAATTTTAAATTCATAGAAAAAAGAAAAAGATTAGCTGCAGAAATAGAAAAATTAGTACTCATTATACAAAATAAAAATTTAAATTTTTTGATGGGTATTGGTACTAAATTTGTAACGGTTGGATGCTCGTGCTGGGAGTTAAATGCAGACATACTCATGAATTAAGATAAAAAACACAGTTTATTAAAAACTGTACGGGCTCAAGGGAAGTGGAGCAAGTCTAATTTTCACAACTGAGAATACTACGAAAAGACTAAACGCATACTCACAGGCTCCGAAAACTAGCTAAATCGGGGCAACTCTGATTACTTCTCACTATCTTTCAGCTAAACTGCTAAATAAAATCTAATTAGACAGCCCGTGGCTGTAGATATCTTTCATTTACCTTGAGATAATCAAATGCAATTAAATTTCTTACCACCGGCCCACTTCTCTATTCGAATTCTCAAACTCCTTCACAACTCACGGGAGGCTCGATGCTACTTGCAATCTGCTAGATACCACCGGGAAACAAATTCGCTGACTAATATCGCTCGAACACTCGGCTGGCTATCGCCAGAGATTCACTTCGCTATCTAATATCGCTAGTCACACTCAGTCTTGGCTGGCTAATACCAGAGACACTCACACACACTCAAACTCCACGCTTTTATATGCTGTAAACTGAGATACTTCAAATTAACATATTACTACTAACCGCGAGCCTAACGGCAGAATCCGAAAGAGACACACACACTCTAGAAAGTTAAAGTAAAAGAGAGGATAGATGTCGCTTTTACGTTTACACATGTTAAATTATTGACGTCACGATCTCAGAAATACTAAAGTGCCTTTATGACAAAGGTCACTCCCTCACAACCCCCCCTTCCACAGAGAAAAAGGGCTAGGCCAAAAGCATGCCCAGAACTTTTCTTGTTATAAATTTCAAACCGTAAAAAAACAAAGTGATGGGCGAAATTTTGCACCGAAACATAACTTTTAAAATATTACACTTTAACCCATCACAACAAAACCTCAGTTTGCCTCAAATATTCACATATTAAATCCAATCATCCTTCTATCTTAAAAAATAGCCTCCGTAAAAAATTCAAAACTCGTAAAACTTTCAAAACTAATTATTTCCTCTTTCAAAACAACCCACTCCACTGGAAGTGCTAAAATTCATCAAAACACTAAGCTTTCGAAATTTACCTCAATACTGAAATACAATTGTATCTTTTCCAAAAATTTCTCCAAAAACCTTTCCTAACACTAGAATTTGCACCAAGTCCAAAAAATCCAATGCGCAAAAATTTTCCTCAACAAAATTCCGAACTCATCTAAAAATAAATTTACTTCATACTACTGCTACGTAATACCTACATACCCATTAGCCAATGAACTAACTCCCAAAACTTCTTCAGAACTAGCTCCACTTTCACAATATTTGGGGCACATACGTACAGCTTCACATAGCTTCACATATCAAATTTACAAAATGACGTCATCATACTCTTCATCTGTATAAACTAAAAGAAAAATAACAATATCAATATTTAACACAGGCATACTTCCCTGCAAGAAAATCACATTAACATTCAATTTTAATACAAAACAATTTCATATTCAAATGCAACATAAAACTTCGCAACACGCGGAAACCATTCCCAACTAAATTACAAACGTAACACATAAAACACGAATGGCAAGAAGAAAATTAATTCATTAAATGTTAGTATAAGAGATAGAAACGTGTGTCAAGGACTACTTGACCGCAAAACACGTGCACGCCTGACTCGCGGCGCGTGTACAAAATAACCCAAATTACTATCTGTACCTTTCTGAAAATTAAACATACATTAACATTCATTTTATAACACATGAACAGTATAACAATATAATAACATTTTAACAACTAACATAACAATTTAACAATAGATCCAGAATTTTTAAAAAGCAGTTAAGACCAAAATTTCAAACATACATAAAACTTACAATTTTGCAAACAAATTTTGAACACAGTTAAGCACTAATCGTGAGTCCGTCAAAAAATTCCAAAAATGGCCAAAAATACAAAACAGTCTCTCTGCTTTTTATTCCTTCACATTGCTACCACATATATGCACTCTAATAGAAATTTAATAAGGAACATGATCACCCAATCATAGAGATGATTCGCTGCTAGCCGGCTTCATACTACAGGATGGCTTTCTCCTCTTGTACCAAAAACCTTGCACGAAGGATCTTCCGTCATCAGAACTGTACGGTGACGCCACAGTTGACTGTCGTGCCTGCAGCCTGGTCCTGAATGGATGCCGTGGGATACTTGTAGGTCCCGCTCGACGACTCTGCTCTGGCCGGTTCGCTGGGGTCACTCCATGGCGAGATTCACACTGCTGATGCCGGTAATCTGAATGTTGTCTCCTCTTTCTAGACGCACCCGAAGTTACTGAAGATCCTAGGCCACGTTTCTTTCCGGATCTATGCTGTCTCTTATTGGGCAAAAATTCAGAATTTAAAGTTCTTTTAACAATTTGACGAGTGCCCATATGAAATCTTTTTCGAGGATTAATTACTGAAGATGTTGAACTATTAGATAATTTATGTTTTTGAGGCTGCTGTCTAATAAGTGGAGGAACGGGACAGTTTATGATCTTTTTTCTTTTACGGCACACTGAGTCTGATGTATTTGACACTGCTCTCTTATTTTTATTATCATACTTTGCTCTCGGATTGATAGGCTTTCTACTTTCAATAACAGTTTTTGGAGTTGTTTGTCCAGATTTTCTATTTGAATACTGATGAAAAGAATTAGGAGAAGAAGTGCTGGACGCGGGACACTCATTGGATCGGGAATATTGCGAAACACCGCTCGACACATGAGAACCTTCAGTACCATTTTCTCTAAACTTATAAACTCTAACCTGATCCAGATTAACAGTCATTCTTTCACCATTGACATTAACAACCAAATTATTATTCCGAACTTCCAAAACTTCAAACGGACCCACAAACTTCGGATCAAACTTAGCTACTCTCTTCTGACGACTTGAACTTAACCAATGCTTTTCTACTAACACAAAATCTCCAACTTTCACTTCTAACTTCCTCCTACGCATATTATAATACTGAGCTTGCTTCTCCTGCGCTTTTCCCATCTGAACTTGAGCCTCCTTAACCAACCTCTCAATATCCTGGCACATAAACTGACTTTCCGCATCCGACACCATAACTAGCCTTTGAAGTAGAGTAATGACTTTTCTACCCAAAAACAATTCAGCCGGTGTTTTCCCCGTTGACTCGTGAACTGCCGTACGAAGTGCGTACACAAAATGCTGAAGAAACTGGTCCCAATTTGCATGATGAGAACCAACATAAGAAGAAATCATTTGAATTAATGTACGATTTACACGTTCAGCCATATTAGACTGAGGACGAAACGGAACAGTAAAAGAATGATCGATCTCCAGCTTCTCACACAGAGACTTAAAAATATTGAATATAAAATCATAACGAAATGGTTTACCAGCAACAAGTGCGTCAAAACCAGTATGAATTTCATTTATTAAACTCGGTTTATCTGAAAAGACTTCACCAAAACCAACCAAAGACTTATTAAACTCCTCCTTCTCGATTTCACTTAAACCCGACTCTCCCAAATCAACTGACACTGAAACAGGCTCTTCCTTACACACATTCTCATCATTATTCACGATTAACGACTTTTTAAAGAAATCCAGACTAATTCCTCTATCTCTCATATAATCCACACCAACTATACATTGCACTGTTAATCCATCTAACACACAGAATTCCCAACATGTCTTAACCGAACGAATTTCAAAGTCCAGCTCTACTGAACCTTTATTATTACAAGCTACTCCTTGTGCCGACTGAACCACCAGACTTGACCTCTTCAACTTCTTATACGAAAAATATTTCCGATAACAATCAAAAGAAATGAACGACTTATCTGCCCCTGTATCGAAGACACTTTTAACTACAATACCATCTAACCAATTAACACTTCAGGTAACTCAACCGGATTAATAGTAACTTTATTCAAACTCACAGAAGGCTTTTCCGTTTTAACCTGTGACTGCATACCTTCCGAAATACAGTCACCTACCAGTTTAACTGACCCGACCTCTTAGCACATCTCCTTTGCATTTATCTACCTTCAAAATTCTCATCCGAAGTTAATCTCCTTACTTGCGAAGAAACATTCCTGTCCCGTACTCCCCCTCTCCGATCATAACCACTATTCTGCCTATTTCCATACATATATCTATCACCACTTCTAAAATTATTAGCACCACCACGATTCCTATTACCATTACCAGTATTTGACATATTACGACCAAATCCATCATTTCTATTACTCAAATTATCATGCATAAATCGCTGTCCCCCTCTCAAAAAATTACGTTCCCACTCATTTCTCAAATTACTATCCGTGACAGGTCTCTGACGAGGGCTACGCGAATCCCGTTGATCCGAGCTATGCCGAGTCTCATACTTCGATAAAATTTGGTGCATTTCTGAAAAATTATTCGATGCTCTAACTTCAATATAGTCCTGTATATTCGGATTAAAAAGAGGAAAAACAATGTCCAACAATTCCTCAAATGTGATATCTAAATCCAATTTATTTTTTAGTTCAAGCTTACCTAGATAAAACTTTGATGCTGACTCATAACTATTCTGCTTATTGAAATAGAATTCTTTTCTTAAAATACTTTTATCTTTAACGGGAGGAAATGCCTTCTTTCACTCAATCACAGTCTGTTCAAATCTTTTACCTTCATCATTAATCAGAAATTTTCCTAATTTCTCTAACCACAAAAGTGCTTCGCCCATCAATGAGCACTTAAGCACTATGTATCTATTTTTCTCAGGTATATTATTAAACAAAATATAATCATCTAGTTTGATTAAAAATTCACTAATGTCACCTTCACCGGTAAAATAAACACGTGGCACAATCTCACAATGTCCGACATTTCGTTGGGCGCCATTTGTAATGGTTGGATGCTCGTGCTGGGAGTTAAATGCAGACATACTCATGAATTAAGATAAAAAACACAGTTTATTAAAAACTATACGGGCTCAAGGGAAATGGAGCAAGTCTAATTTTCACAACTGAGAATACTACGAAAAGACTAAACGCATACTCACAGGCTCCGGAAACTAGCTCAATCGGGGCAACTCTGATTACTTCTCACTATCTTTCAGCTAAACTGCTAAATAAAATCTAATTAGACTGCCCGTGGCTGTAGATATCTTTCATTTACCTCGAGATAATCAAATGCAATTAAATTTCTTACCACCGGCCCGCTTCTCTATTCGAATTCTCAAACTCCTTCACAACTCACGGGAGGCTCGATGCTACTTGCAATCTGCTAGATACCAGCGGGAAACACACTTCGCTGACTAATATCGCTCGAACACTCGGTTGGCTATTGCCAGAGATTCACTTCGCTATCTAATGTCGCTAGTCACACTCAGTCTTGGCTGGCTAATACCAGAGACACTCACACACACTCAAACTCCACGCTTTTATAAGCTGCAAACTGAGATACTTCAAATTAACATATTACTACTAACCGCGAGCCTAACTGCAGAATCCGAAAGAGACACACACACTCTAGAAAGTTAAAGTAAAAGAGAGGATAGATGTCGCTTTTACGTTTACACATGTTAAATTATTGACGTCACGATCTCAGAAATACTAAGGTGCCTTTATGACAGGTCACTCCCTCACAAATTCAGATTAAACAAAAAACAATAAAAAGTAATGCTTAATTAATATTAAAAATAAAAGTATATAAATTCATTTTGAAATTATGTTATAAATTTAACGTCCTTTTTGAAGCTTTTCATGAGTGGGAGTGGTATATATTAAATAATTTTGCTTTTTTTTGTTGGTCATAAATTAAATAATTTTAATTATACTTATCGTAATCTCAGCAAGGAAGATTGCAGTTACATTCAATTTTTACAAGAAAAATATTTTATTGTTCTTGTCGATAAAGCTTCATCTAACTATGCAATTATTTGAAAATTATTTTATATTGAAAAAGATGAAATTGAATTAAAACGAGTATTTTTTAAACGGGTATCTCTTTTTTTCCCTCGAAGGTCAAGGTGGGGGCATGGATTTCTTGCATATCTATTTTGTTTTTTACTAAGTTATTATAGATGTTTTGTAACAATTATAAGGTTTTTTTTTTATTAAGATTTAAAAATTTTTTCCCTTAAGAGTTAATTTGTTGATACATGGTTTTATTGTTCAAAGTTATTTTACTTATACATTTTTACATTAATAGAGTATGCAAGTCTGTCATTCTTTGCAAAACCTGTGAGGATAAATTTATAAGTTTTTTTTATACCTGTTCCTCACCCCCAGCTACCGAGGAGCAGGGAGATTGTTCTAGTTGTTTATCGATGTTGTTCTTGTTTTAAAAAGCTTAATTCTTTATTCAAATTGTTATTGCACCCTATTTTTCACCTTTTTCATTACTGTCATACTTTCATATAAAATTATATATATATATATATATATATATATATATATATATATATATATATATATATATATATATATATATATATATATATATATATATATATATATGTATATATATGTATATATACAGGGTGTATCTAAACTACTGGGCAAAACTTTAAGGGGTGATAGTATACATCAAGACAAATAATATTAAATGGGAAACTAAGGGTCCCAAACGTCTTCCGAAGGAGATAGGTGCCATCAAAGTTTAGGGTCCAAAATTTGAAATGATTATAAAAAGCGGAAAAATTGGTCGATTCGTTTGCGGTTTTCACGAAAACTATTCTTTATGTCAGTAATGTCTTGAAAATAAATTATAAAGACAAATTTCAAAAAAGGCCGATAGAGGGCGCTTTAGACTTTGAAGAAACGAACAACTATTTTTTACCGTTGTTTTTTGCATCTCATTAATTTTCTTTAGAAGTTTAGACATAAACTTAAATTTTGAGCTCAAAATCTGTGGATAAGTAGCGCAAACTGAACTGTGTTCAATGGGAGTGGGTAGGTTCAAATTTCAATTGATTATAAAAAACAGAAAAATTGGTCAATTGATTTGCGGTTTTCACTAAAATTATTTTTTATGTCAGTATTGTCTTAAAAATAAATTATACAGATAACTTTCAAAAAATGTCGATAGAGGGCGCTTTAGACTTTGGAGTAACGTGCAACTATTTTTTACCGTTATTTTTTACATCTCAATAATTCTTTTTAGAATCTTAGACATAAATTTTGAGCTGAATATCTTAATCGTTGAGAGTGGTTAAGTAGCGCAAACTGAACTGTGTTCAATGGGTGTGGGGAGGTTCAAATTTCAAATGATTATAAAAAACGGAAAAATTGGTCGATTCGTTTGCGGTTTTCTCTAAAACCATTTTTTATGTCAGTATTTCCTTGAAAATAAATTTCAAAGATAAATTTCAAAACATTCCGTTAGAGGGCACCTTAAACTTTAGAGTAACCAACAACTATTTTTAACCGTTATTTTTTTTTTTTATCTAAATAAATGTATTAAAAGCTTAGACTTAAAATTTGAGCTGAAAATCTGAATCGTTGTGAGTAATTAAGTAGCGAAAAATTGAACTGTGTTCGTAGGGTGGGCAGGGTAACATTTCAATTCCTGAACACAGTTCAGTTTGCGTTTCTTAACCCCTCCCAACGATTCAGAATTTGAGCTCAAAATTTAAGTCTAAGGTTTTGCAAGCATTTAATTAGATACAAAAAATAACAATTAAAAATTGTTGTTGGTTACTCTAAAGTTTAAGGCGCCCTCTAACGGAATTTTTTAAAATTTATCTTTAAAATTTATTTTCAAGGAAATACTGACATAAAGAATGGTTTTAGAGAAAACCGCAAACGAATCGACCAATTTTTCCGTTTTTTATAAGCATTTGAAATTTGAACCTACCCGCTCCCATTGAACACAGTTCAGTTAGAGCTACTTAACCACTCTCAACGATTCAAATTTTCAGCACAAAATTTAAATTTATGTCTAAGCTTAAAAAAAATTTAATGAGATGCAAAAAGTAACGGTAAAAAATAGTTGTACGTTACTTCAAAGTCTAAAGCGCCCTCTATTGACATTTTTTGAAATCTATGTTTATAATTTATTTTCAAGATAATACTGACACAGAGAATAGTTTTAGTGAAAACCGCAAATCAATTGATCTATTATTCTGTTTTTTATAATCATTTGAATTTTGAATCTATCCACTCCCATTGAACACAGTTCAGTTTGCGCTACTTAACTACAGATTTTGATTTCAAAATTTAAATTTATGTCTAAACTTCTGAAAAAAATTAATGAGATGCAAAAAATAACGGTTAAAAATAGTTGTTCATTACTACAAAGTCTAAAGCGCCCTCTATCGGCATATTTTGAAATTTATCTTTACAATTTATTTTTAAGACAATACTGACATAAAGAATAGTATCCGTGAAAACCGCAAACGATTCGACCAATTTTTTCGTTTTTTATAATCATTTCAAATTTTGGACCCTAAACTTTGATGGCGCCTATCTCCTTCGGAAGACGTTTGGGACCCTTAGTTTTCCATTTAATATTATTTGTTTTGATGTGTACTATCACCCCTTAAAGTTTTGCCCAGTAGTTTAGATACACCCTGTATATTTATATATTGCAAGCTGTTTAGGGTAGGTTGCACTTGTATGTTTGTGGAACCCCCTGCTCTCATCCGAAATTCTGAGATTAACACTAGAAGGATATATATATTTCCATCGAAAATAATTGTTTATTTTAATAGCTTGAGAAGATGGTTAAGGCTTTTCCCCATTAAGCAATCAATTTTTAATATTTTTATTGCATAAGTGTCAGAAAAGATCTGCCACATTTTTACATCAAAATTATGTCAACACTTAAATGCGGTCTCATCCATGGCGATAATTTAGACAAGTAAGAAAAATCATAGATTAAGCATAGATTATGAAACACTTTCCAACACTTAATGAAATCTATAACAAAATTTTGTTATTTAGGGAAATAATAGTGTATAGCCAAATATACCCAAATATGTATTCCAGTACACTTGAGCAGCCCTGTATTTCACATGTCAGTTCATATAATGGGAAAATTTAGCTTTGCAAGAAAATACCCAATAGCTTGAGATTTCTCTTTCAGCAATTCATATTATTATATCAAAACATGCTTGAATACTTTTGTTCATCCCTGTAGTTTACATTGTACCTTTATTACACGTCAGCATTAGGCTAAAATTAATTGTAAACTAAAACAATTTTAAAACACTGAAATCACATTCTCATAAATCATCATTCATAGGCGTCCATGTACCGAATTCTTTGCGTGGCCCTGTATATCCCTTTATCTATATTCTTCAAACATTTCTCAGTAAATTGAATGCAGCTCACTGTAAAAATGCATAGCTTATTTAAGAACCACTTTTAAATAATTTACGTTCATATTCAGTAACGGCATAGCTTAGTTGGCGGAACATTGGAAGTTTTAGCCAAAAGGTCCCTTGTTTGATTTCTGTTCCGAGCATTTTTCGGCCAGTAGGAAAATTACAACTCATATGAATTATTCACCCGAATAAATGTTTTAAAATTAATCTAATGCAAAATTTTAGATATTATGCAGCAACAATTCTAGGTACTTCACTGCAGTAAGACATAATAGAAAAATGATGTCGCTATGACAAGAGGAATCCAAATGTTGTATTATTTCAGTATTTTGTCATTATAATACTAAAATTGAGTGTATTACAATGATTGTAGAGATTGTACGTAGCATCAAATTATATCATATATATCATTTAACTGGTTTAAAAGTTTAAAAATGTTCACCAAGAATATTTAGATACATCGTCACGAAAATGAAAAAAAAATATTGTTGCTGACATTTTCTCCACATAAGCGAAAAAAAGCAAATTTTAATTCAAAAATCATAATTGAGTACATTTGAATTTGCAAAAAACCGCCAAGGTTTCTGAATTTTTGACCAGATTCATTACTAAAAAGAATGTGCTTTGGAAAAACTGATCAATTGAAAAATCACAAATTTATAAATAATCACTTAATATTTAATCAGAACGTTCTTTCGAATAAGATTCACTGAGAAGAATTTGCTACAATCATGACAATCAAAATTACAAAAAAAAATAATGGGGTTAAATATGAACAAGTTAGAAAAATCTTACGTTAAGCATAGTTTATGAAGCACTTTCCAACGCTTCATGAAATCTTTAACAAAACTTCGTTATTTAGGTAAATAAGGATATGAAGCCAAATTTGTATTCCAGTACTATTGAACAGCCCTGTATTTGATCTGTCAGCTAACATACATCCTATATAATGGGAAAATTTAGTTTAGCAAAAAATGCCTAGTAGCTTGAAATTTCTCTTTCAGCAACTTATACTAATAAATGGAGACATACTTGAATACTTTGTTCAGCCTTGTAGTTTGCCTCGTACCTTTATTACACGTCAGCATGAAACTAAAATTTATTGTAAACTAAAGCACTTTTCAAACAACTGAAATCACATTCTCATAAATTAACATTCATATGCGTCCATTTACAGAATTCTTTGCGTGGCCCTGTATATCCCTTTATCTATATTCTGCAAACATTTCTCAGTAAATTGAATGCAGTTCAGCATAAAAATGCATAACTTATTTAAGAACCACGTTTAAGTAATTTACGCTTATATTCAGTAACGTTGGCGAGCTCTTTTGGGTAGCCCTGTATATCAAATATAACATTTATACACACCATATAATGTGCATATATTTAGCAAAATATAAACGCGAATATCATAATTAAAATGCATTTCATACCTCCATCAGCCACCATCGGGCACATATACGGTACTTCGGAAAGAATATACTTTTTGAAATCTTTCGTGTGGCCCTGTAAATGCTATGTACTTCATACTATGCAAGACAGTAGCGTATAATTTATATTAAGCTTCAATGACATATATCAATTTCATTATACATGAAAAAGCTTAATATATTTAAAATATGTCACACACAATTCCCCCTTTTACCATTTTCTAATGGAATTCTTTTGTTTGGCCTTGTAAATGCATAATAGCTACATTTTCACCTTATATTTTATAGAATGCATATTTTAATATGTTTGACAGGGTATAACATCTTTAAAGTTCCTTTGAAACGATTTTTCCCCATACGCCGTAATGCAATAGGAAACTTTTCATTCGCCCTGTAGATAAACTAATCATGGTAGAAACTTCATTTTCGATAGGACTTGTGCTAGGATAAACGTCAATAACGTCCTAAAATTTCATGCCGAGTATATTAACGATTTTTTCCCATGGGCCGTAATGTAATGGAAAACTTTTGATTCGCCCAGTAGATAAACTAATGACAATAGAAATTTTATTTTCATTAGGGTTCGGGCTAAGGTAACCGTCAATAACGTCCTATAATTTCATAGCAATAAGAGTATATTAACGATTTTTCCCCATAGGCCGTAATGTAATGGGAAACTTTTGATTCTCTCTGTAGATAAACTAATTATGGTAGAAATTTCATTTTCGATAGGACTTGTGCTAGGGTAAACGTCAATAACGTCCTAAAATTTCATGGTAATCCGAGTATAGTAACTATTTTTCCTCCATAGGCCGTAATGTATTGGGAAACTTTTGATTCGCCCAGTAGATAAACTAATCATGGTAGAAACTTTATTTTCAATAGGACTTGTGCTAGGGTAAACGTCAATAACGTCCTAAAATCTCATGGCAATCCGAGTATATTAACGATTTTTCCCCATAGGCCGTAATGTAATGGGAAACTTTTGATTCTCTCTGTAGATAAATTAATCATGGTAGATACTTCATTTTTAGTAGGGTTCGTGCTAGAGTAAACCTCAATAAGTTATAAAAATTTCATAGCAATCCGAGTATATTTGCGGGAGTTAGAGCGCGGACAGACGGACAGACAAACCGAATGCATAAGCACTTTTCAATTTTGTTGGAAAGTGCTAAAAAAACGGCTAATGAGAAACTGATTAGAATTTTTAAATGATGCATGCGCCAAAGGCAAACCATAATTGGAAACTTAATAAAATACATGCAGTGAAACAAACTCCTAAAGATAATTGCACTTGCATCTGGAAAAGGGTAAAATTTGCAGTTTATATATCGTCTCATTGTATACATTATTTGTAATTTAAAACGAAACAGATGTAAGAATACAGTAGTTGTTCCTCATTTTTTTTTTATAATTTTAAACAAAGCATGAGACAGTTGTGCGAGTCAGATGAAACTGCAAATTCTACAAAACATACGCAATTATCTACTAATATATATCAATTAAGTTTTAAAGAGGATATATTTAGATAAAGCTTGTCAATTGAAACTTTGCAATGAGATTAAAGCTTAATACGCGAAAAAATAACTCAGAAAATAATTTAGCATGTAATAATTTAATTTCAATATTTACAAATATATTAATACTAACTTAAGAAATGAAAACAACCATTTAGAAGATGATATTTTCAAAGATTAAAACTTAAGACTTGTAAATAAATTCTATATTTAAAAAAATGGTCTTTTAAAACCGGTTTAACATTAGATTGTTTCTTTTTCCACGATCGTCACATATTTTGAATCGGTGGTATTGAAAATATGACCTCGTTTCTTTGCTTTAAAAGACAATCTTTCATTTGACTTCTTTCTTCGGATTCGATTTTTCCACATCTGATATTTTGCGTGTACCCATTTTGCAACTTTTTTACTTTCTTCTGTATTAACAATAATATTTCAATTTCCTAATTAAATAAAATCTCTTAAAAATGTAATTATTTTAATAAAAATTAAATGCGGACATCCATTGCGCCATCCAAAATGTTTGAACGTTTCCTATTGTATTAATAAATTCAGTTAAAACATCGTTTTCATGATGATCAAAAGATGGCTACGCAATAACAGAATTATACATTACGTACGCCATTGATTAATTACTAATTTTCCCTAACAAATAAAATGCGGACATCAGTAAAATGAAATGTGGTCATCAGAAGTACAAAACATGGACATCACAAGGTCTATTCTCGCCCACAAACTACAAACATTTTCCAAATGGTTATTAAATTAATCGAACAATACATAGGCAGCTCCATAGGAGGCAAATGAATTTCATAAAAGTATTAAACTATAAAGTAACAGACAGCCAATTCATAAAAAATGCAAAATAATTAGATATTTTTTGCTTTATAATTCAAGTATAAAATAACCAATGTTCTACATGAACTATTATTTTTTAATTTAATAAATGATGTCCCTAAAAACGGTAAGTATTTTTTATACCTTATTATTTTTTAATCTTCATAACAGATGTTAAATTTCAAATTATTTTATAACTTTTCAATGCAGTTTTCTTTAAAAATCATTTAATACAACATTATATTCTTAAAAGAGACTTTCACGCGTAATGTACACCTTCTTGGAGATACATGGTCAATTAATTTAATAAAACAAAATACAATTAATGATTCCAATCAAAATAATACTTTCTGATTTATTTGAGGCTCTATCATACGTTTTAATTGATTTTGTTAGATTTTTTTTAATTGCTGTAAAAATGTTCTTATAATTTCTTAATCGACATTGCATATTAAAACATTCATTAATATTGTTTATCATTTCTTATCTTTTACACTCATCTGGGACTTTTTTGACAAATTTTCAAGACAATTTTATACAGAAATTAAAATTTAATTCAGTAAAGCGCAAGCAAGATTTTAGTTCCAGTGAAATGTTTCAACATTGAGTGATTTTGTATAATTAGCTAGAAGAATGTGTTAAATGTTGTATAAAGCGTTATGTAATTAACAAAGGAAGTACTGGTGCATAAAATGTGCTTTTGACAGACCTGTTAGGATAAGGTATATATAAAACATAATGGAGTAAATTAAATTAAGTAAGAAAGATGAATTTCTGATTTTCTTTTCAATCTAATAATATGTTAAAAATAGATCATTTTATTAATGGAAAGGCACTTATCTAAGAGTTTAATAGTGGGGATGAAGAGACATCTGCAATAAATTATTTTTTTATATGCTAAATTAGACATTGAAAAATAATAAATTATATAATATATATAAATATATATATATATATATAATTCATTATTTTAAACTCCAAAACATGCTTGCATCGAGTCAGATAGACATTTATAATTATCTCAGCATAAAATTGCATGTACTACATCAAAAAGTTACTTTTGACTTTTGAGTAGTGGAAACTACTCCAAAGATGTGCATATTGTTTATGTTAGCCTTTTATCACCTCTGGAGTTTCACTCCCAGGAAGTAGTATCCGCCGTTGGAGTCTTTCAAAGGAAACTTACAGAGTATTTTTTCAAAGTTACTCAAGGTCCGACGAAAAATTTAGAACGATTGGGCCTACAAGCGCGATTTGATTCGAACCCACTACCTCCCGTCTTTCAACTTTGAGAGTAGAGCCTTTCGGCCACTGGTGGTGCTCGCTACTGCAAAAATAACTGAATAATATCTAAAATAATAAATTATATTTCACTATGACTCAAACATTATATGCTGAATCTATTCAAAATCACCTCCCAAATGTGAGTATTATTCCATTGAATCTACCTTATAAAGCATGATAAAGCACATTAAACGGAATACATTCCATCCCTTCTCTTAGGGTGATTTTCATTTCTAATAAAAGTTTGGGATTTTTTTTTTCGGAATCGTGATTATAATTAATCACCAAACTGGAAATTACAGGTTGTATTTTTGTGACATATTGATACTCAAGACGAAAATTTCTGAATATACGATATTCTGAATAATTCGATACTAGAAAATGTTTTCCAGAAATGTAAAAGCCTTTCAAAAGATATATTTACTTTTAAACAATCTGAAATATCACCTCATTATTCTCTCATCGCATCGAATTGCGAACATTTCCTCCTAGAATGGAGGACAATTTGATGAATTGGTATTGATCTATTACTGTTAACATAACTGACGTCTGACCACAATTCCCCTCTGGTATTTATAGATTAGCAAATAACCTTTCTCATAAATTGCTACTAGTGTTGTTATAAAATCTCATACTTAGACACAGAATTCATCAATATACAAATTTATATAAATTAATACTTTAATTTTTTTGAAAATGTTTTTTTAAAAATATTAATTTAAATAATTAAAAATATTTTTTTTTCATTCTGTAACAAATATCTCACAATCATACGTAACTTTTTTGGACAAAAAATAAACTAATCTATAAATAAGTAAATGCATATTTTAAATATTTCGAAAAAGAATAAATGTTTCACGAGAAATGTTTTTAATAAATTATACATATATATATTTTTTAATATAGCAATGTAAATTGTACACAAAATAAGGTCGTATTACAAAATAACTTTACAAAATGTATTTTTCTTCATTGATTTTGTGGATCTTGTAAGTGATATAAAGAAAAAAAAATACGTGTGGCACTCGGGGACTGCCGCGGTAAAGCTATTGCATAGCATTTTTTATCAACTTATGCAATTATAATTATTTATTTATTTTTTATTTATGCAGTTTTTTTTTTTGTCTTTAATATTAATTCAAGTTACACTTTTTGAGCGTGATGACCGATAACAATTTTTTTTTCTTTTATTGAATAAATGAGAAGTTAATATCGTTTAAAATATTTTTATTATCTTACAATACATGTAGGTTAATCAGGAATTTTTATCATTGAAACTATACGTTTATGGTAGCTGAAATAAAAAACATATGTTAGAGACTTGATATTCTCAAAATGTCTGAAAAATACAGCGTCAATGTCTGCCGAAGTCTACCGAAGGATACCGTGCCGAAGTCTGCCAAACTGAAGCGACGTTAGCCGGAGTGTTAGGTTTTTTCTTGTTACGGAATTTCTAGATTCTTTCGCCGCGCTCAAAGCCCGCGATAAAAGCTATGCAATACCTTACTAAATTACCAAACAAAATTTGGCTGCGCTACGAAAATTAGATCTCGAATTATAAGCATTTAATATTTTCCGAACCTCACCGTGGGGGTCTCCTGCCACCAAAAATTAACACTGTCTCATAATAAATTACCAAACAAAATTTGGCCGCGCTACGAAAATTAGATCGCGAGTTATAAGCATTTTAAATTTTTCGACCCTCACCATGGGGGATCTCCTGTCACCAAAAATTAACAGTCTCATAATAAATTACAAAAAAAATTTGGCCGCGCTACGAAAATTAGATCGCGAGTTATAAGCATTTTAAATTTTTCGACCCTCACCATGGGGGGGGGGGTCTCCTGTCACCAAAAATTAACACTGTCTCATAATAAATTACCAAACAAAATTTGGCCGCACTGCGGAAATTAGATCGCGAGTTATAAGCATTTTAAAATTTTCGACCCTCACCGTGGGGGGTCTCCTGTCACCAAATGTAACACTGTCTCATAATAAATTACCAAACAAAATTTGGCCGCTCTACGAAAAGTGATCGCGAGTTATAAGCATTTAAAATTTTTCAACCCTCACCGTAGGGGGGGGGGTTCCTGTCACCAAAAATTAACACTCTCTCATAATAAATTGCCAAACAATATTTGGCCGCGATACGAAAATTAGATCGCGAATTATAAGCATTTTAAATTTTTCAACCCTCACTGTGGGGGGTCACCTGTCACCAAAAATTAACACTGTCTCATAATAAATCATCAAACAAAATTTGGCCGCGCTACGAAAATTAGATCGCGAGTTATAAGCATTTTAACTTTTTCGACCCTCACCGTGGGGGGGGTCTCCTGTCACCAAAAATTAACACTGTTTCACAATAAATCACCAAACAAAATTTGGCCGCACTACGAAAATTAGATCGCGAGTTATAAGCATTTTAAATTTTTCGACCCTCAACGTGGGGGGGGTCACCTGTCACCAAAAGTAACACCGTCTCATAATAAATTACCAAACAAAATTTAGCCGCGCTACGAAAACTAGATCGCGAGTTATAAGCACTTTAAATTTTTCGACCGTCACCATGGGGGATCTCCTGTCACCAAAAATTAACACTGTCTCATAATAAATTACCAAACAAATTTTGGCCGCGCTACGAAAATTGATCGTGAGTTATAAGCATTTTAAATTTTTCGACCCTCACCGGGGTTCCTGTCACCAAAAATTAACACTCTCTCATAATAAATTACCAAACAAAATTTGGCCGCGATACGAAAAGTAGATTGCGAGTTATAAGCATTTTAAATTTTTCGACCCTCACCGTGGGGGGTCACCTGTCACAAAAAATTAACACTGTCTCATAATAAATCATCAAACAAAATTTGGCCGCGCTACGAAATTTAGATCGCGAGTTATAAGCACTTGAAATTTTTCGACCGTCACCATGGGGGATTTCCTGTCACCAAAAATTAACACTGCCTCATAATAAATTACCAAACAAAATTTGGCCGCTATACGATAATTAGATCACGAGTTATAAGCATTTTAAATTTTTCGACCCTTTCGATGGGGGGGAGGGGTCTCCTGTCACCAAAAATTAACACTGTCTCATAATAAATTACCAAACAATATTTGGCCGCGCTACGAAAATTAGATCGCGAGTTATAAGCATTTTAATTTTTTCGACCCTCACCGTGGGGGATTTCCTGTCACCAGAAATTAACACTGTCTCATAATAAATTACCAAACAAAATTTGGCCGCGCTACGAAAATTAGATCGCGAGTTATAAGCACTTTAAATTTTTCGACCCTTTCGATGGGGGGAGGGGTCTCCTGTCACCAAAAATTAACACCGTCTCATAATAAATTACCAAACAAAATTTAGCCGCGCTACGAAACTAGATCGCGAGTTATAAGCACTTTAAATTTTTCGACCGTCACCATGGGGGATTTCCTGTCACCAAAAATTAACACTGTCTCATAATAAATTACCAAACAAAATTTGGCCGCGCTACGAAAATTGGATCACGAGTTATAAGCATTTTAAATTTTTCGACCATTTCGATGGGGGGAGGGGTCTCCTGTCACTAGGGCTGGGCGATATACCGTAATATCGTTATATATCGATATTTCTTTACGTCCGCGGTAACGATATTGAGATTTCAATCCTTCCGATATATCGTTTCAAACGGTATTTCATCCTACTTTCGGAATTACGGAGTTACGGAATTTCGAATTTACCTCTATCGGCGCAAAAGTTGTTTACTTTTGCAAATGTTCGCGCCGTAATCGGCACATGCGTGATACTTCTGGTTTTGAGCCGGTGTCGCGCACATACCGGAATATGGGTGAACAGTCTACTTTTTGCGCTGGTGTCGCGCACACACCGGAATATGGGCGAACAGTCTACTTTTTGCGCTGGTGTCGCGCACATACCGGAATATGGGTGAACCGTCTACTTTTTGCGCTGGTGTCGCGCACATACCGGAATATGGGCGAACATTCTACCATTCTGATATACCGCTTTATTTATCGGAGTTCGTTCGAGAATCGAAGTTGAAGCACTCGTTCGAGGATCGGGCATTTCAGATCAATCACTTGTTGACTTGGTGGCTGACTGTTGTTTTCCTTTGAGCTTGTGTACAGTTATTGCAGCCGGAATGCAGAATTGATTGACATATTTTCAAGAATGTGAGCACAATTAATCGATATTTCTTGTATGTTTGTTTTTCATTTATTAATAGCATTAATAAATAATTATATTAAATCACATATTATTTTACATTTTTTATTAATAACATTAATAATTTACATGTATGGTAATTCTATTATGTCATTTATTTTAAGCAGAAATTTTACTTAAAGCGAAAGTTTTTTCTTTTTTCATTGTGATTCACCTTAGTTTTAGAGTTTATTGGATACTAATGTTTTTAACCGTTTAGCGTACGGGTTTTTGAAAAAAATTACAAAATCTTTTTCAAATTAGGAAGGAAAATACTTTTCATTTTGAAAGATCGCTAAAATTCTATGGATGGTGTCTTTCTGCTTGGCAAAACATATTACCCATCCACAGCATGACAATATGATTATTGTATAAACATTCAAGTTCCGATTTCGCTGAGTTCGATAAACAAAAACAAACGATGGATAGTTTCCTACGTTTTCTTTGAGGTCTTCTGTACTGGACACTTGTAAAAGACGCTCAAATTTTGTAATAACTTATTACATTTTAATAAAAATTTGTCACACAGCTTAATTTACTATTATTGCAAATTGCTGAAAATTTGAAAAAAATCGGTAAATTAACTTGGGAGTTATGAATTTTTTTTCCCTTTTAATGGTAAAAAAATAAAAGGTTTTTTTTTTCTCCCCCCCCCCTCTTTTTCGTTTGTATGTGTCATTGAATGTGTTTTTCGCGCACTTAAACAACTGAAACTAGTTGATACTTTCACAAAACCCTTTTTATAAGTTAAAAAAAAAAATCGAACAGTTTATCTCTTATAAAAGAATGAGGATAGTTTTGATTTTGAATATCATGGCTCATTTTTATTTCAAGAGTTCACTAATGCAAAAACATCCGCTCAATGTTAATCTTATTTTTTTATACCTCGTTTGCATTTCCATACTTTTGTTTATTTATATATTTATTTTTATAAAATAACAGTTAAGTTTCTTTTTCCCGCATGAATGTAGAATAATCATACAATTAATTAATGAATATTTACCATTAATAATAAATAATTGTATTATTGTGAATATGCAATGTGTTAAATGAAATTTTTAACAACCATATGCTCTAAAAATACATATTAAGGACAGAAATTTAGTGAGTCTTTTCAGTCTAAGTATTAAACACGAAATAGTGTAAGCAACGAAAGATTCAGGAAATCCCTTACATTACGCAAAATAATCTCTGAAATTACTAGTCACATTTATATGAGATGAAATGCAGCTAAATTTTATACGTTCATGTTAATCTTTAATATCGCTCTGTTTCATGAAAATAATCATACTGTTTTCTAAAATAGACTTTATTTGAAGAAAGCTTATTTCACGCATCTGAGCATATTTTACCAATTTATCTTGCCTCAAATTTAGTTAAACATTCGTGTAGTTTCTTAAGAGAAATTTATAAGGATCTTTAAATGTGAATGCTTCACAGCAATTCTTATATGCGAATCTCATTTAAAGCTTAAAATATATTTAATATTTGAAAAGATTTTTTTAAATATAAAGAATAAAAAGCATAAAGAGAATAAAGAATCTAAAAAATAGTATAATGAACAAAAATATGTAAATAAAATAAATTAATTTGAATAACAATAGCTGCGTATTGGCTTCCATGTTACCACTGTAAACACTATTGCTTTCTTCATATGATATATTCATTTTAATGTATAGATACATACACAGATAGACACAGATGGATTGACAGGTAGATAGATATAGATATATTGTGTAAATGATTTTGAAATGTATTTATTTATTATTTTTATTAAATTAAGTAACAACATTTTATATTGTTCAGAAATGTTTCCAAATAATGTATATTTGAAAAGCATATTGTATCGAAAAACATGCTGAATAAGATTAGCTTTTTAATATATATATATATATACATGAAAATTTAAATTTCTATTAATGCAAAATTTGCATTAGATTCAAAGGTGAAATTATTATGCTGAAATTAATTAGGTAGCTATAATTTAATCAATATGATTTCATTTCTTGTTTGTTTAAAAATAAAAGCTATTTATCTTTTATAATTCTTGTTTATAAACCAAAATGTGTTTTGTTTATAAATAAACATGATTTTAAAATAAAACGAAGAAAATAAAATTGGAACATTAAAAAAAATCCTTTTTTTAGCTTATTTAATCTTTTTGTGGCAAAAACATATTATAAATATTTTTCTTTGTAATATCGCATTGAGACATTGAACATTTATAAACCGAAATTAATATGTTCTATAAGATATAGAGCTCTGGTTTGATAATATAACGATTTTTTTTTTACGTTTGAAATAAATTACTAAAAACTAAATTAAAAAATGCAATTAGTTATACTTAAATTTTTTGCTTTTTTTAATAATCTATAGAAATAAAATTTATCAAATGACATTTTTTTAGAAAAAATTTTGTTAAAAAAGATGGGAAATAATAGAAATAATAATAAAAGAAAAAAAATAAATACATATTTATTCATTCCTAATAAAAGCTAAAGAGCTTACACTCAGTTCCTTAAGTAGTAACATTCTTCGAAAATTAAAATAAAATATTCGTAATCAAAATATTCGTAATGTAAAACAGCTCCTTTTTTCTTCTTCCTTCCTTCCTTACTTCTGCTTCTTCTTTTTTGTTACAGTTTTTTCTAGTTACTTCTTTTCAAATAAATATATTGAAATTGGCATTGCAAAAGCACAACGCAACATTACCTTTAAACAAAAGAAGGCAATGAAAAACTTTTAAAGGAAAGATGTCATTAAATTTTTCGCCAGTAATTACCTTATATGTTCTCCCTAAATGAATAATTATTGATAATTTCTTTCTTATTCAATCTCTCTCTATAGGGAATAGGTACGTTTTCGGAAATAATATGTGGTGAATTTTAAAGGTAAAGATTCCGTAACTGCGCAAATCTTATACTATAATATGAGCAAAAATTGTGGGTGTGTGTAAATTTTATCTTAAAAAGGGCTCTAACGATTTTGACAAAATTTTGTATTTTACCATTTTCGGGCACGAAAAGACTATTGGGCTTGGTCAGATGTTTCATAAAATTTTATAGATGTTTCATAAAATTTTATAAGTTGGTGATTTTGGGTCATAATGGATCAGAATCAAGCTATATATATATATATATATATATATATATATATATATAAAGGTTGGATTGTTTTTAACGAAATTTTGTATCCAACAGTTTTTTGGCACGAGATAATTATTGGTCTGGGTCACATGTTCGAGAAATTTCTATTAGTCGGTCATTTTTGGGTCATTATGAGACAAACGAATTTTATCTAAAAAAAGGATCTAACGATTTTGACAAAAGTTTTTATTTTACCGTTTTCAGTTATAGGACGACCATTGGTTAGGTCGCATATTATAGAAAATTCAATTAGTGGGGGGGTTTTTAATCATAAGGGGTCAGGATCAAGTAATTTACGGCTGTATCTACTTTAACGAAATTTTGTATACCAAAGTTTTTTGGCACGTAAAAGTTATTAGGCTGGGTTCGTGCCGTCAAAATTATTGGGTCACATGTTCCAGGAATTTCGATTAGTTGGTCATTTTTGGATCATTATGAGTCTTATCTAAAAAACGGCTCTAAGGAATTTGGCCAAATTTAATATTTTATCGTTTTGGATTATAAGAATTCCTTTGGGTTAGGCCACATTTTAGAGAAAATTCTATTAGTGTGTCATTTTTGGGGTCATTATGCTTTACGCTAATTTTATCGAGAGAATGGCTCGCATGATTGTTTACTAAATTTTGTAAATTTGATTAATGGGTCATTTTGGGTCATAGTTGGCCAGGGTCAAGCAAATTATATCTAAAAAACGACTCAATTGATTTTAACTAAATTTTGCATTCAAACGGTTTTCTGGCATGCGAAAACTTTTGGGCTAGGTTACATGTTCAAGAAAATTCAATTTCGAGAGTCGTTTGAGAATCATGTTGGGTCACGCTAATTTTATCTAGAAAACGGCTCTCACTATTATAACTACATTTTGTATTCTCCCGAAAACTCGATTAATTAACTATTTTGGGTCATAATGAGTAAGAGTCATTCAAATTATATAAAAAAATGACTCAATAAATTTTAATTAAACTTTGTATCGATTTTTTTTGACACGAGAAGGACATGGGGCTGAGTCGCATGTTAGAAAAAAAAATTATTATTTATTGTTATAGAAAAAAATATTTTTATTATATTATATATAGAAAGAATTATTATTTGTTATAGAAAAAAAATATTTCTGGGTCATTCTTGGACCACAGTGGGTCACGCTATTTTTAACTAGAAAATGGCTTTCACGATTTTGACTAAAGTTTGTATTATATCTTTTATGGACACAAGAAAATCATTGGGATAGGTCACACGTTCGAAGATTATTGGGTCGTTTTCGGTCATTATGTTTTCCGGCCAAGCTAATTATGTTTAAAAAAAAGAGCTCAAACAATTTTGTGACAGAAGTTGTGTTATTTCGGGCACAGGATCACACGTTCAAGGAATTTCGATTAATTCGTCATTTTGGGGCTTCAGCTGGTATTATTAAATTTCTTTAAATGTTAAAAAATCGTATTTATAATGCAAAGTCACTGCATATTATGAATGTTAAATGAATTTTTAAAATTCATTATTTTGTTTAGGTAAAAAAAAATATATATATGACAATAATAGGGCAATAAAATTTCATTGATTGACATGATATAAAAGAAAAAACTTGAATTGCTTACTATTATTAAATAATAAATGATTCTGTAATTATCTAACATAACAAATGCAACAGTTCCAATCGAATATCGCAAAAATGTGTATTGGAAATCGCTATGGTTTGAACAAAAGACATAATAGGAGAATATGCCTTGTGATTATGTTTTTATTAATTGTTCTATTAAAGTTTATTCATTTGCAATTTTGTTTTTTTTTTACAAATATTATATTTTATAAGATTTTTCCATAAAATTATTTCCGTTTAAATATTTTTACATCCGTATAAATATTTATATATCCGTATACATCATTCTGTAAAATAATTATTGCAAATATACAAGTAAGATTTTTGCATTGTACTTTTGATAGGCATCTGTAAACTAAAACTAATTAAATCATATTTCATTAGAATATTTTTATTATATTATTTCCGTTTTTTAGGTATAATCATTGTAAATATAAATGTAAGTTGCGCATGTATTTCTCAGGTTTTATTTTTGAAAGGTGAATGTAAATTCAAAACCATTAAATCAATTTATAAAAAAGTAAATAAAGACATTTTTTTCTCTTATTTGGATAGCACATTAATCTTATTGTCATAATTGCAGAAGGATGATGTAAAATATAAAAATAAATAAATTTCTAACAGTGATTAAATATTGGGAATTTCAAGAAATGTTTTCAAAATTTTGGATCTATAGAAATGACTGAAGTTAGTTTCATCGCATTGTATTTCCTGGTCTAAAAAAATAGTTTTGAAATGTAAACATACAGTCAGATTTATAAATACAGCAAGAATTTTTACATTTATAGCTGTTTTTTATCACATGTATTCAAAATGTATTACACTAAAGAAGTTTCAAATCGGTATTTCATATCTAAAATTCATTTAATCGTTATTTTGAATGAAATATTCACTATGAATTATTTTCCTATTATTGCTATCATATACAGGGTGTATCTAAACTACTGGGCAAAACTTTAAGGGGTGATAGTACACATCAAGACAAATAATATTAAGTGGGAAACTAAGGGTCCAAACGTCTTCCGAAGGAGATAGGCGCCATTAAAGTTTAGGGTCCAAAATTTGAAATGATTATAAAAAACGGAAAAATTGGTCGATTCATTTGCGGTTTTCACGGAAACTATTCTTTATGTCAGTATTGTCTTGAAAATAAATTATAAAGATAAATTTCAAAAAATGCCTATAGAGGGCTCTTTAGACTTTGGAGTAACGAACTACCATTTTTTACCGTTATTTTTTTGCATTTCATTAATTTTTTTAGAAGTTTAGACATAAACTTAAATTTTGAGCTCAAAATTTGTGGTTAATTAGCGCAAACTGAACCATGTTCAATGGGAGAGGGTAGGTTCAAATTTCAAATAATTATAAAAAACAGAAAAATTGGTCAATTGATTTGCGGTTTTCACTAAAATTATTCTTTATGTCAGTATTGTCTTGAAAATAAATTATGCAGATAAATTTCAAAAAATGTCGATAGAGGGCGCTTTAGACTTTGGAGTAACGTACAATTATTCTTTACCGTCATTTTTTGCATCTAATTAAATATTTTTAGAAGCTTAGACATGAACTGAAATTTTGAGCTGAAAATCTGAATCGTTGAAAGTGGTTAAGTAGCGCATACTGAACTGTGTTCAATGGGGGGGATGTTGAAATTTCAGATGATTATAAAAAAAGGAAAAATTGGTCGATTCGTTTGCGGTTTTCTCTAAAACCATTCTTTATGTCAGTATTTCCTTGAAAATAAATCTTAAAGATAAATTTCAAAAACTCCGTTAGAGGGAGCTTTAAAGTTTAGAGTAACCAAGAACTATTTTTACCGTTATTATTTTTTTCTTTTTTTTTTATCTAGATAAATGTTTTAAAATCTTAGACTTAAATTTTGAGCTCAAAATCTGAATCTTTGTGAGTAATTAAGTAGGGAAAAATTGAACTGTGCTCGTATGGTGGGCAGGGCAACATTTCAACTCCTTAACACAGTTCAGTTTGCACTTCTTCACCTCTCCCAACGATACAGAATTTGAGCTAAAAATTTAAATCTAAGATTTTGCAAGCATTTAATTAGATACAAAATAGAACAGTTAAAATTGTTTTTGGTTATCCTAAAGTTTAAGGCGCCCTCTACCGGAAATTTTTGAAATTTATCTTTAAAATTTATTTTCAAGGAAATACTAACATAAAAAATGGTTTTAGAGAAAACCGCAAACGAATCGACCAATTTTTACATTTTGTATAATCATTTGAAATTGGAACCTTCCCACCCCCATTGAACACAGTTCAGTTAGCGCTACTTAACCACTCTCGACGATTCAGATTTTCAACTCAGAATTTAAGTTTATGGCTAAGCTTAAAAAAATTTAATGAGATTCAAAAAATAACGGTAAAAATAGTTGTACGTTACTCGAAAGTTTAAAGCACCCTCTATGGATATTTTTTGAAATTTATGTTTATAATTTGTTTTCAAGACAATACTGACATAAAGAATAGTTTTAGTGAAAACCGCAAATCAATTGAGAAATTATTCTGTTTTTTATAATCATTTGAAATTTGAACCTACCCACTCCCATTGAACACAGTTCAGTTTGCGCTACTTAACCACAGATTTTGAGCTCAAAATTTAAGTTTATGTCTAAACTTCTAAAAAAAAATTAATAAAATGCAAAAAATAATGGTAAAAAACAGTTATCTGTTATTCCAAAGTCTAAAGCGCCCTCTATCGGCATTTTTTGAAATTTATCTTTATAATTTATTTTCAAGACAATACTGACATAAAGAATATTTTTCGTGAAAACCGCAAACGAATCGAGCAATTTTCCCGTTTTTTATAATCATTTCAAAATTTGGACCTTAAACTTCGATGGCGCCTATCTCCTTCGGAAGATGTTTGGGACCCTAAGTTTCCCATTTAATATTATTTGTCTCGATGTGTACTATCACCCCTTAAAGTTTTGCCCAGTAGTTTAGATACACCCTGTATATTTATATTTAAATTTATAGCACAGGTAGCTAAATGTTTTAACAATCTCATAAATATTATGCGTTAAGTCATATTATATTGCTGTGTTGCGCATAACCTTTGTGTAGTGTCATTGAGATTTCTACTTTGTAAATTTTGATACCTTTTCATAGGAAATTGCCGTTATTTGAGTTGTAATATTGTACTCTAATCATATCATATATAATTTATGGCTGATATTAATTGTTTAATGGTATACTAATTATTTTATATGTTAAATTCAATGTCTTGCTAATGCTATTATGATTTATTTTAAATGATTTTCTCCATTTTATTTTGGTTGTTTTGCTTTTTCACGGATATTACGAAAATAAAACCACACACTATATTTGTAGTTCCAAAGTATTTGGGTGCCTGAAGTTTATACTTCGGTTCTACAAATTTCGATTATATTATTTTTATTATATTTTAACCACGTTTCAAAGTGGTAATTTTGTATTAAATTCAATTGATTATACATTGTTTTACAATTAATGTTTTTATTTATATATACATATATATGTTAAGTTAAACACACAGTGATTATAAATTTTAAAGTAACATTACAAAGTACATTTCATAAACTCTAAAATATGTGTGCTGGAATGTGGTGGATTTATTGAATGCTAGTTTCGACATCGTTTTTTAGCGAGAGCAAAGTTTTTCAAGGTCACTCTGATAAATGGAATCCGGATATAATTCGCATATTTCAATAGTTGACAAAATTACAGGTTAGGAATTTCGAATAATGACTATCGATATCGATTATGGGCGATAGCGAGTTTAGTTCGAAAAATAAAAGTAGTCAATATGTACAAGGCTTGTAAAGTTCTTAAAATAGTTTTTTAAATAAATTTCTCGATATAAACATTTCTAGAATAGCTGTTAACCTTTTATTGGGTTTTGGTGAATAAAGACATCTTCCCTCTATTAAGAATCTTTATTAGATAAACGCGAATAACACTTTACGTGACACAAATGAAAGGTTGTCAAATGATCAGAAACCAGTTTACATCTTTTACAATTATTGGATCATAGTGACATGTTTGTAGTCCTCCACTTAGACATAAATAAATAAATAAATTCCGCATGACGGGCCCGTGAAATGTACCACGAGAACAGGCATGGGTGTCAGTACACCCTCAAACATATTAAATGGCATAAATTAAAAAAAATCTTTAGAATATGTTAATGATACTCATGATGAAAAATGATATATTAAATGTTAAATATGTAATAATTTTAAAAACTAATAAAAATATAAATTAAAAGCACTCATTTTTATTTCCCTTTATCTAAAATCTTAATTTTTTGCATATAGTGTTAAAGATTTATCTTTACAATCTCTATTATAACAAATCTCCATAATATTCTGGATCACATTACCGAGAAATATGAATTTTCATAAAAATTAGTGTGCAGATGAATCAGATTTTTTGAGTGTCTACACATCCAAAATCGTTTTATAAGTTTAAAAAACAGTCTGAAATCGCTATTTTCATATTTTATACGCGGAATTTAACTTTGGAAGCAGGTACTGATATACCTGACGGTTTATAAGCATCGACAGATGATGAATTTTTTCAAGCATGGGTTTTCAAACCACCTCACTCCCCGTCCTTCTGGGTTAATATTCACAAGACCTTACTGAAATTCTAATAATGGAAGATGCGCTCTATTTTGCCCCCTCAACTATGTTCTGAAAGTATGATACAAAATTATCTTTTATGAGAAAATTAGTTAAATATAAGTAAAATAATAATCTATGTTAAAGATCATAATGTAATTGATATTCAATTAGGAGTCTATCATCAACAAAATTAATAATTAAAAACATTTAGACTACTGAATCAAATTTTCCTTAATTTCAATAATTTTGCAGTCAAGTTGAAGGACCGATTACAGCTTTTTTAAAACTATTCACATATTTATGTTGGAATAAGTATATTTGGAGCCATTATTGAAGTTCCTTAAACTGGTGATTGATAATTTGTATGTTCAATAACGTTTATATTCTCTTGGTTAGAATGAGACATAGAAAATCATCTCTTGATACGTTTCGTGAATAAGCTCGTGTAGATACTTTTACCAATCTCCAGGTTTCACTTTCAAAATAGACATTAAAGATTTAAATAGTGATTTTACTTATTTGGATATCTTTAAAACTTTTTTTTGTGTTTTTGCAATTATATAAATACGAAGCTCCTAAAGTCGTCGTTCTGTTTGTCCTTCCGTCGGAAAATAGCATTGCAAAAAATACTCAACCGAATAGTTCGAAATTTAAAATCCATAATTGTAGCAAACTTTTGTCGATTCATTTTTAATTTTTTGAAAATCGGCTGTATAAATTACAGGGATTACCAAAAGTATACCGTTGCATTATTGAAATGAGAAAAATACTTTAAGCATAGTAAAATTGATATACATTGATGAAGTATACACTGAAATATACATTCTGTACAATCTGAGGTGCAAAGAATATATTATTTATTAATTTACAGATCCACACAATAAAATTCTATGACATAATTGTATAGGAGGATCCATTATTTGGCGCGCATTTTAATTATGTTAAATTATTTGACGTTTTAGGAAATCAATATACGTTACTGAGGTTTACTACTAGTTACTTCTTGTATAACAGAAATCACATAGTAATTAAAGGCAGACACAAAAGATTTCGGATACTATACGATATCCGAAGTACTGTAGAGTCTGAATTCGGAAGAATCTGAATATTTCTAAAACTTTGTTATAGGATGAACATTTTTTTATAATTTGCTACATTTGACGAGCAATTTCCAACTGGTTTTAAATGCAGTTCGTGAAGTACTGTTAAATTCTGCTATCAATAAATTTATCATATTTTTAATGTAATAAAACTAAAATGAGATTTACATTAGTAAAATTACTTTATCTCCTTTCAGTTTTCTTTAAGCTATCCACTATTATGTGAGCCACGAGGATCTTTCGCTGCAGAATTAATCTTATAAAGAAGCTAGTTCTAAGAGGGTCATAAAAAATATGAGGCTGTAATCGTAGTCTGAAGCTAAAATAGAAGAGAAGTAAGAAGTTTTCACATTTTGTATCTTATTGTACAGTCTGGTATAGTTTCTGAAAAAAATACATAAGTAATTCAAATGTAGCATTTTTTTTCTAATAAAATGGGTTTTCCAGTGTACGCAATAAAACTGAAAAGCAGAATTTTTTAACCACAAAGAAAAGTTAATAATACTTTTTTGAGATTTTATATTTGCTTTCTTTGAAAAGTAATAACTTTATATATACTTTAGAATAACGCATAGAAAATTATCCCTTAAAACAGTCTCACGGATAATATCGTATATTTCCTCTAATCTCCAGGTTTAACTTCAATGACAGGCTTTAGAGTTTAAATCAGTGATTTTACTTATTTGAATGTCTTCAAACCATTTTTTAACATAATGCATGACACGTTGTCAAATTCTGCTATCGATAAATTTTTCATATCTACAATATAACAAAAAATAAAATGAAATTTCCATTTACATAAAATTTACTAATTATTATGTCAGCCACGAACTTTCGCTGCAGAAATAATCTTATATAGAAGCCAATTCCGGGAATCTCATAAAAATAAGAGGTTGCAATCGAACTATGAAGTTAAAATAGAAGAGAAATAAGAAGTTTTCACATTTTGTTTCTTACTATACATTCTGATATGGTTTCTGAAAAAATATATTTAAGTAATTCTGGGATAAGATTTTATTTTTCTCTTTAAATGTGTTTTCTAGTGTACGCAATAAAACTGAAAAGCAGAAATTTTCAAGTACTAGGAAAAGCTAATAATACTTTTACAGAGTTTATAGTTACGTTTCTTTGAAAAACCGTAATTTTATATATACTTTAGAATGAGACATAGAAAATTAAACTTTAAAATATTCTCACTGATAAGCTCGAGTTAATACTTTCACCAATCTCCAGGTTACATTTCCATAATAGACATAAAAGTTTAAAATAGTGATTTTATTCATTTGGATATCTTCATATTATTTTTTAAATATAGTGCAAGAAATGTTGTAAAATTTTGCTATCGGTAATTTTTTCATATCTATAATATAATAAAACATCAAATGAGATTTCCATGTATATAAAACTACTTATTTTAAAATCTACTCATTATTATGTCAGCCACAAACTTTCATTGCAGAAATAATCTTACATAGAAATCAATTCTACGAATCTCATAAAAAAATATGAGGTTGAAATGTGTTTTCTAGTGTATGCAATAAAATTGAAAAGCAGAAGTTTTGAAACACTTTGAAAAGTTAATAATATTATACTTTTGATTTCCTTGAAAATAATAATTTTATACATATTTTGAACACATTTTTCTAGATGGTTTTCAATTATTATTTGAAGAATTATTTATTTCGAAACGTAATGAATTTTTTTTCTACATTTTGAAACACTTTCTTAAAAATTTTGTACATACTTCTGAAAAACATTTAGACTACAAAATAAAATTTTCCTTTATTCAAATACACCACATGACCATTGATGACCGTCCACTTGAGATTTTTTGTAATTTGTTAAATATCTAGAAAAATACATGAGGAGTTATCCTGAAACTCTAAGTGTATAAGCATAATAGCACAGGTAATATATTTCCCTGACGATTTTCCTCCGAAACTTTATAGGGGACCGTCAACATGTTAAAAACAATCAATAACTTTTTGATAACCCTGTAAAACCAATTTGTAGCAAAAGTGCTCAAACTGTAGATTACCCTGTAATCAGAATTAAAAAATAATAAAAATTGTATAATAAAGGAGTAGGTTTACTAAATAATTTTTCACTGCGCATGCGCCAACGATATAAAAATTTCATTCTCATATTATGTTAGCTAACTGTATAGAGCAACTTTTGTAAAAGTCGCAAAAGCATAGCTTAAAAATTTTGAAAATAATCGTCAATAGAATAAGTTGAAAATCAGTTATTCCCAAAATGAAGCAAAAACAAGAGGAGTTGTATCCATATATTCATTGATTAGTGTCAATATAGAATAGACAATATGGGACGTACTACTACATTTGAAAAAAATCCCTAATTTTTTTGCTTCATTTTGGGAACAACGGATTTTGTGTTTATTTTACAGATGATTACTTTCAGAATTTTCAAGCTATGATTTTGAGACTTTCACACAAGTTGCTCTATTCATTTAGCTAATGACAAATGAAGTGGTTGCAATATATTAATATAGTATCCATAGTGTGGTATAGTATAGTATATATAGTGGTTGCAATATAGTATAATAATGGTAAATTTAGCTATATGGAAATTAAATTTCGATATCGTTAACGCACGCGCAGTGAAAAAAAAAATTAGTAAACCTACTTATTTATCATACAATTTTTATTATTTTTTAAATCTCATTACAGCGTTTTGTGTGAAATATTATTTGTCATATTTTCAGAAGAGAACGTTACTTTATATTAAGAATTCTGCAAATTATAAGCAAAACACTTGGCAAAATTTGGGACTATTTTTATAAAAACCGTTATTTTTCTACGAGTATACATGCTACCGACATAAAAATGAACACAGTTTATTACAATAAGACACTTAATCATAATCTACACTTTGAGTGCTTTTGCTACATTAGTTTTGACAGGGTTATCCAACAGATATTAATTATTTTTTAATTTGTTGACGGTCCCCTATGGAGTTTCGGGAAAAAATCTTCAAGGAAATGTATGACTTGAACTATTATATTTATATACTAAGAGTTGCGGGATAATTCTTGATGTATTTTACAGAGATATTTAACAAAATGTCTAATATCGCAAGTGGGCCTGTCATTAATGGCCATGTAGTGTAATTCTCTAGTCAAATGGAATGACTGATTGATAGCTTCCTTAAAGCAATTTACGTATTTATGTTAGAATAATTATATTTGGAACAATTACTAATGTTCCTTAAACTGAGTTTCGCTAATTGGAGCGTTTAATATATATATTTTATGCTCTATTATGATAAAATGATACGTACAAAAATATTTCCCTTAAAATATTCTCACGTATAAGCTCGTGTAAATACTTTCACTAATCGTCAAGTTTTGCTTTCAATATGGGCATAAGAGGTTTAAATAGTAATTTTATTTATTTGATTGTCTTCAGACTAATTTTTTTAAGTCTTATATGTTTAATGCAGCCAAATTTTATTGCTGATAATTTTATTATATCTATAATGTAATAAAACTTTAAGTGACATTGACATTTATATAAAATTACTTTAATTCCGTTTTTCGTTAATCTATTTACTATTATGTCAGCCACGACTTTCGCTGCAGAAATAATCTTATATGGAAGCCAGTTCTATGAGTTTCATAAAAATTATGAGTTTGCAATCTAACTCTGAAACTAAACAAGAAGAGAAGTAAGAAGTTTTCACATGTTGTTTTTTATTATACACTCTGGTATAGTTTCTAAAAGTATATATAAGTAATTCTAAATTAGGATGTCTTTTTAAATATGTTATTGAATGTATACGGTAAAACTGAAAAGGAGAATTTTTGAAATATTAAGAAAAATTAATAATGACTTTTGAGTTTATATTTGCTTTTCTTTGAAAAATAATAATTTTTTTATATATACTTTAAAATGAGACACAGAAAATTATCCCTTAAAAAATTCTTGCGGATAAACTCATGTTAATTCTTTCACAAATATCCATGCTTCAATTAGATGATAGGCATTAGAGTTTTAATTAGTGATTTTATTTATTCGAATGCGTTCAAATCATTTTTCTTAAAAATGTAATGCGTGAAACGTTATCAAATTTTTCTATAGATACATTTTTCTGTCTATAATATAATAAAACGTTAAATGAAATTCCTATTTATATAAAATCATTTTCTTTAAATTTATTCACTATTATGTCAGCCACGAACTTTCACTGCTGAAGTAATCTTATAGAGAAGCCAGTTCCAGGAATCCAATGAAAAATATATATGAGGTTACAATCAAACTCTGAAGCTAAACTAGAAGAGAAGTAAGAAGTTTTCACATTTTGTTTCTTATTATGAAATCTTCTACGGTTTTTGAAAAAATATATAAGTAATTCTAAGATAAGACTTTTTTGTTGTTCAAATGTATTTTCCAGTGTACGCATTAAAAATGAAAAGCAGAATTTTTTAAACTGTGAGAAAAGTTAATAATACTTTTTCAGAGTTTATATTTACCATTTCTTTGAGAAATAATAACTTTATCTATGCTTTAAACACGTTTTAGTTTTGGCGTTTTTCAATTGTTATTTAAAGTCCGTGTTAATATTTTCAATAATCACCTCGTTTCACTCTCAGTATAGGCAGTTTTCAAAGTAATATCAATAGCTGTCGTAGATTTTAATACATGAAAACCGATTTTTGTTTTCCAGAATTTTATTGGTATTCGTAAATAAATTGTTTTGTACGATCCTAGGATTATTTTTATATTACGGATTACAGCAAAATACAGAGAGAACAGCTTTTTTATTTTGCTATATTGTAAGACTATCAGAGGTTTAATTAGAGATTGTATTTACTTGGTTGTTCTCTAGTTACACAGCTATACAGTGGTGGCCAAAATTGCGGACACTTTTAGGTAGCTTTCATTACAAAAAGTAAAAAGAAAAAAAAATAACTACCTATTTCAGTTGCCCGGGGAATGCCCATCTGTAAATTTTGCTATATTTTCGTCGATCATGACCCCTAGATCCCAAACCCACCCTCCATAGAAATTTTGACTTACATATATATACTATAAAAACAGATATATCCATATATTTATAGATACATATATCTGAATTTTGTCGTGCTGTAACTTTCGAATTAATGAGCCAATTTGGATCATTTTTTTAAATGCATAATAGGAGTACTAATTTCTCGACCGAGTTTATTGGCCAGCTTCACCCACCATATTGTTTCAAAATGGCGTCCAGTTGATTCTTTGGAAATTTTTATGTTTTTTAACTTTGTATACATATAGAAAAGGTTCCGTTTCATAAAATGCAAACTCTTATACATCATTTTAAGCAGAATGTTAGAAACATCAAAATACATTTAAACAGTCACACAATGTAAGTTAACAACATAGGTCATTTTTTTTAAAAGTTAGAAAAAATAAAAAATTCCATAAGTGTCCACAAATTCAAATAGCCTCCATTTTGACAAAAGATAGCAGTTGAAGCTGGCTAATTAACTCATTCAAAACAATAGTACTTCAACTATGCACATAAGGAATTTCATCCAAATCGGTTCATAAAATCAAGAGTAACAGCACAAAAAATCAAATATCGATATCTATATATACATATGGATATATATATAAATTTAGTATATACAGTAAAACCTCCATAACGGACACTACCTAAGAGCGGACACCTCTATTTAACGGAAAGTTTTCCTATCCCCACTCCCAAAATCTGAATTTTTGTATGTTTAACATCTGAATAACGGACATTCCGAATAGCGGACACTAATTTGGGTAATAAAGTATAAGTAATTCTTTTTTAAAGGAGAAAAAAAAACATTTTTGTCAGGATAGAAAGAAATTTGTCAGGATAATGAGTCAAAATTTTGTGATCACAGATAAATGTAGAGAATGTAGATAAATGTAGGAAAATCTTCCCTCCCACTTCCAGTATCAAATTCAGGGGATAGTCCGAAGGGACATTACCTCCTGGGGCATCACAATGCCTTTCCATTCCTCTCCGGATGATTTTAGATTTTAAGTTTTTAAGAAGTGGTAAAATAAAGTGAGCAGTTTCATTTTTTTGTATCTTTAAGATGATTCAGAAACATTAGAACTACTGACAGGGTTAAAACTTCACATTGAAAAAAATTATATGTAATCTTTGAATGTAAATGGAAACTTTTAAATATTTTTTTAAGAATGTAATAAACAGAGAATAAATTTATGTACGATTTTATTTCAATTTTATTGCTGAAAAAATAATTTTAATTTCTGATTAATCATATATTAAAATTTTAGGACATATAAAAGTCAATTAATGAAATTTTAAGCATTTTGAAGCAATTTTTGAATCTCCCAGGTTTTTCCCAATAGCGGACACCTCCGAATAGCGGACAATTTTCTTGTCCCCAAGGTGTCCGTTATTTGGAGGTTTTACTATGTAAGTCAACATTTCAACGGAAGGTGGTTTTGTGATAAAGGGGTCAAGATCAACGAAAATATAGCTAAATTTCCCGAGTGCTTTCCTCCGGACGGCTTCAAAAGGTAGTTGTTTTTTACTTTTTGGAATGGAAACTACCTGAGAGTGTTACCAATTTTGGCCACCATTGTATATTAGTATGAAGCGAAAAAATTATTATTTTTTTAAATCGAAAACGGATAGGTGCCAAAAGTTGCCTTTATACTAGTACATAAACTGTGTAAAATTTTACCGCTGAAAAAAATGGCTTGAGTCTGCGCTTTTTCTCCAAAAATCGAAATTTTGGGAAAAATTTGTCATTTTTTGACATTTTTTCACAAAAATAAAAAAATCCTACATAGCTGGTTATTATTTAAAAGAGTTACTGAAACCCTTATATTTATCTGCTTAACATATTTAAACTATAAAACAATATCTATATTCCGTATAGCTGGAGAAAAACAGACAATTTTTGGTAAGAAAACGGCATTACTACTCTATTGGGACATACAATGAATTGTTTTTAATACAGCTCTTCTTTTCAAAACTACCTTGGACATACGTCATGGAGGTGGCTATATTTCATATACTACCCTTCCCAACTATTCAATCATCTTAGTACAGTGTTTTATTTATGTATTCTTTGTGATTTTCTTTGTCAAAATTTGGCATGTTTTCGATGCATCCATCTAGTTTATCTTTTCTTTGTATCCACATGCTGCTGTGACTATCTTAATGTATATTTTTACAGCTTATGCAAAAAAATGACAAGCAGAGTAATGTACGGGAATATTATTAAAGGGATCTATTCGGCCATCTATTTTCTTTATCAAATTTACATCCAGTTGATGAAAGTGATTAGAAATTTTGTTACCACAACATATTTTCAGTCAGTTATATTTCTTTACGTAATGACCTGCTTCAAAAATGATTTCAGGTATTTCATTTATAAGTATGCCATCATTTATTCTGCTTTTGCATTTTTTATATGTTGAGAAGCTAGCTGTTTAAAGTGATTTCTGGTGATCGTCCGAGAGAATTGCAATGGGAAATTGTCCTGCATGTGCAGAGCAACCGTTGTTGTAAATCACTTTTTTTGTATTAGTTTTATGCCGTTTTCTAAGTGTTTTCGTAGCCAGGTAATTTCCCATTAAATTTTAGTTCCCCATTTTGTAAGTGAATAATAGTTGATGGTGAACTGTCCTGGGCATAAGCTTATAATGCATAGTACTTTTTGAGAGAATGTACAGACTCTAATCGAGTATAAGTACTCATTTAAATTTAGGAGAATTCTATTTGTCCTGTGAACCATTTTGCACTGGGTAAACTTAAAATTGAGTATAATAATGGATCATATGCTACTTCAACTCTCGTGAATTTCCTCTGCGTCAATTATTAGAGAAGTCGATGTGAAACATTATAATCTACATGGATTCACTGGATCAATAAGAAAATCTTTGTCTACGTGCTATTCACTTCCTATTGCAATTTTTAAAAAAAATAGATTTTAAATTTTTTTCTCAAATTAAGTAAATTATACTCAGAACAGACTAGAAATTTTTATAGGAGATTGCAAAGCTAATTCATAAGGAAAGCTATTTCTCAGAAGAAATGGGGAACAGGAATTTTGAAAACATCTCGCACAAAAAAACAGCCCATAAAGCGAATAAAATTTTCCGCTTTGTATAAGCACAGATTAGTAATCAGAATCCATAGATTCACTTACAAAATATATAATAAAAGTTTATACCGCGGGATATTTTATACCAAATGTAATACAAATCTAAAGAATATGTCTAAAAACTTATTCGAAATTACTCGACTACGAAACAACACAGGACACGACATCAAACAAATACTAAAACTTCTTTTGAAATATTGTTGCTTTACATGAAAATTTTGTTTGCAATACTCTGTGGCGATCGTCATAATATTAAACTGCTAGCTTCTCAAAATATATTCAATGTAATAGGTACAGTAAATGATGACATAATAGAAATTGAATTCAAACAATTAATTTTTAGGCATATCATTATACAGGGTGATTCATAAAAGATGGGCAGAACTTTAAGGGGTTATAGTACACTTAAAGACAAATAATATTAAATAGGAGACTAAGGCTCCCAGACGTATTCCCAAGGAGGTAGGGGGCATTAAAGTTTAGGGTCCGAAATTTCAAATGATTATAAAAAATGGAAAAATTGGTCGATTCGTTTGCGGTTTTTGCAAAAAATTTTCTTTATGCCAGTATTTTCTTGAAATAAAATTTTAAAGTTCAATTTCAAAAAATGCCGATAGGGGGCGCTTTAGACTTTGGAGTAACAAACAACTATTTTTTAACGTTATTTTTTGTATTTCTTTAATTGATTTCGAAAGCTTAGACTTAAACTTAAATTTTGATCTAAAAATCTGAGTCCTAACTAGTTAAGTAGCGTAAACTGAAATTTGAAATTTGAAACCCTTCTCCCCCCAGAACAAAAATCAGTTATTCCCGATCTTTGTGTCGTAGATTAGGCTCTAACTACTGCCGCGTTTTGCTAAAATTATTCTTTTTGTCAGTATTTTCTTGAAAATAAATTTTAAAGAAAATTTTCAAAAAATTCCGATAGAGGGCGCTTTAGACTTTGGAGTAACGAACAACTATTTTATACCGTTATTTTTTGTGTCTCATTAAATGCTTTCTAAAGCTTAGACTTAAACTTAAATTTTCAGCTCAAAATCTGAATCGCTGAGTGTGGTTCAGTAGCGAGGGGAGGGGGTTCAAATTTCAACTTCTGAACATAGTTCAGTTTGCACTACTTAACCATGCCCAACGATTCTGTGCTGTGATACGAGGCAAAAATACAACTTTCGTCAAGGACTGCATAGTCGGAACATTAATAATCGCTATAACTTCCGGAATTTTGAATGCAAGCCTGCCCACGTGCATGCATTGTGTAATACAGGTGCCGAATGTCACTTTGTGGTATAAAAAAACTCCCCTTGAATGATTTTCCTGAATGGCAGCACTACAGGTTGAATTATCAGTCTGACGTACACATTTGCAGTCAGTGCGTTTGGGAGAACCACGAAAGTGCTTCTGCTGTCATAGGAAGTTGCTTATCAGATTGTAGGTTTAGTGTGTTTAGGCCGCAGACAGTTTGGTTTCAGGCGTTCTCCTGGCCACCATCTGACCAGCGCACGGCCATTACTGGCACTAAGGCAGAACCTGCTTTCATTAGAAAACACAACAAATCTCCACTCCATCCTCCAATAAGCTTTGGCTTGACACCATTGACGTCGCAAACGGCAATGACTTGGAGTCAATGGAATGCATGCAACAGGGCACCTTGCTCGGAGCTGTCCTTGAAGTAACCGATTTCTAATAGTTCGTAGTGTAACTATGGTACCAACTACAGCACGAATTTCTGTCGCGGACGCAGTACGATGCGCCACAGCCATACGCCGAATACGACGGTCTTCCCTGTCAGTGGTGCCACGCGATTACACGGAACGTGGTCTTCTTGAGGCCCTTGCGGTCTTCTTGGGGCCTTCCATCCCTTGACCACTGCTTCTAACAATCATGCACAGTGGATACATTCCGTCCAATTCTTTCGGCAAAATCTCGGAAAGAAAATCCACTTTCTCGTAGCCCTAATTTTTGACTTCTTTCCAACTCGGGGAGATAAGGATATTGGCTTTTTTGACTTCTTAAAATCATTCATGATCAACCTCATCTCAATTCGTCAAATTTTGAAGATAAATAATGCTCAAGAACTTTACAACAAGCATTTAAACAAACCTGATTTTAAAGTTGTAAGTGGCGCTAGTAGCGCCACACTTATGTGCGAAGCATGAAATTTGAATCAATGTCATCTTTCAGATGTATAAACACGCCTACAAAATTTCGTTTAGCTACCATGAGATTTTATTGGTGTTGGGATTTTTTTTCCGTCAGTGTATATGACCTCCAAGAAAAATGCCCTTTTAAATTTTAACTCGTATGTGATTTTTTGACCAAATTTAAGTTAAACTGCCACCTTAAACTTATCTGCAGTATAATTCAAGAAACGTTATTACGGCTCTTGTAAAAAAAATCATAATTTAGATGAATGTAATCATCTCCTAATTTATGAACAATTTTCAGCGAAAATTTCCATCATCGATGAAAATAAATAAAAGACCGGATGCTGATATAAATGATTCACATTCATGTAGAAAGGAAATCCAAATGCACCGCATTTGCTATCATAGAAAAGGGTACATAATAACATGCAGAAATTTGATGCATATCAATACTGAAAAAACACTAAAAAAATTAAGCACATAGGCCAATGTGAGTTAATTTTGATATCGCCTTTAAAATTTGTTCTATCTCTAATAAAATAGGTTTTTAAAACTAAACAAAACAGTGCATTTGAAAACCTTAATAGTAACTTTTTAAATTTAAATTTATATAAGTTCACTGCTTAAATTAAAACGATTCCTGCTTATAGGTTTCTCTTTGCATTTTTTATTTTACATAAAAAAGTAATATATGTCTGTGTTTAATTGATTTTAATTCGCTATCATAATAATCTACAAAGCAATTTTCTGTCTAGCGATTTATTTCTTGATTTAAAAAAGTATGGGATGCTAAAAGAATTCTATCTAGAAACATGTTTTTTGCAGATTTTTCAAATAACAGTTAATTAAAGAGTTTAAATTAAAAAAATACAAGTAGCTAAATTTTTAATTAAAAGCTAATTATGATATTTTGCATATTACATTTGAAATTTTTGGCAAGTAACTGCACACATTAATATATTTTTAAGCTATTGCATAGCTTTTATCACGGGCTTTGAGCGCGGCGACCGAATCCAAAAATTCCGTAACGCGAAAAATCCTAACACATCCGTAACGAAAAAAACCTAACAAAGCATGATAGAAACCTGATTATGGAAAAATTGGCATATTTTAGCATTTTGGGGATTTCGAATTTGTTTTCACTGTTTCTAAATCAATCCCATATATAAACACGTGTGTGTATGCGTGCATATTAGAATTTACAGAAACTAAGATCCCTAAAGTTCATTTTTCATAATAAACTCACTTAAAAATTTTCTTATATATATATATATATATATATATATATATATATATAAGAAGAATTTATATGTATAAGAAGAAGCTATTTTTCCGAACACATGAAAAAAATTACTTGTATAATAAAATGCTCGGAAACAAATTTTAACTAAATAGTTTTAATCTCGTCGTCAGTTCAGATGATAGATAATATTTACCAAGGAATTAAGTAATCTGTTAACTGAATTAAAAGAAAAAATAAAGAAAAAATCAACATATCAACACACAATCGTTGATGTCTCAAAATTGATTTTTCAAAACAAACATTCTTAAAATTCCGAACAACGACATTACTTTAGCTAGTACTCTGTAAAAAGAGTAGAAAAAATCAATAAATTTATATATATATTTTTCATTAAATAGAACATACATTAATTTTCAAGACCTTACTACCGTGTTAATGATACCGATAAGTTATATCTAGAAAGTTGAAGCATCGCATACAAAAATCAGCGCAAGTGGAAAAAATACAGAATCCCCAAAACTTTTTAAAAATAAATAAACTAAAAAAAAAGATGCACGAAAGGTCTTAATTAAAATAAAAATTCGTTTGAGTTTACTAATTTAAAAACATGACTTAATTAAATTCAAGTATGGAAAGAAATGTCATATTTTAAAGTATAAATATCGGAAAATTCATGTTTTTAAATTATGATTTTTAATGAAGAATTATTAATACAAATCCAATTAATTTTTTTATGTATTTAGCTTCTCTTTTCATAAGTTTGAACTACATGGTGTTAAGAAGCATCAGAATGAAGTAAATTATAGATAGAAAATCATTTTTTTTTACATTTGTTACTTAAACTTGAAGGTCTGGAAACTGAATCTGTTCGCATGAATTTAATTTTTAATGTTATGTATTTAAAATCTATTTTTTCCTTACATTGGAGAACATATTTACTTGAAAAAAAAAAAAAAAAAAAAAAAACTAAATGCATTTAATTAGTTTTCTGAAATTTACAAATATAACAATTCTATATTTTGAAAAGAAATTTTACACATTTTTTCAAGAAAGTGTTGAGATTATAATTCTTAAAAATATTCAATTTTTAAATTTTATGATGTAATTCCATTCATACTTGTAGCTACTAAATAATATATACCTTAGAAATATCGAATTTCGCACGCATATTTCATGAAAGTGCTGCGATTATACATTTTTAAATTTTATAATTTAAATTTTATAATTTAATTCATTTATATTTATAATTACTAAATAATATATACATTAGAAATATCGCATTTTGCGCAAATTTTCCATGAAAGTGTTGAATTTGTACATAACTACTTAGCTTTTAAATTTTATAATTAAATTCATTCATACTTGCAGCTACTAAATAATGTATATCTCAGAAATACCTCATGAAAATCAATATCATTAAAAAATAGTCAACATCTAGGATACAGAAGTAATAAATTATCATGTACAAAAATTACAGATACGCAGCAAAAATAATGAATAATTCCCTATACTAGGATAGAAAAATAACTTCAAAGGAAAATACGTAGTAAACCTTACCTATGATTTCAAAAACCATTATTTAAAGTGGGAAACTAAGAAATCAGCTTATTTTCCAGATTTAAAGAAGTATTCATAAAGTGTAGGTTTAGTTTGCTGCACATCTATTATGAGAAACTTTTTCGTGTGTTTTGATATTATAGTAATAAATTTTCTCAAATATTACTATCAATTTTCAGGACGATATCAATTGCCAATTAACCATATTAAGCCACGAGATTTAATTCACCTACACAAGAGTCTAACAAATATTAAGTTTAATGTTAAAATTTAATGCTGTTCATTTAGCATATTTATCGGTAAATTGATTATCATTGAATATTAAATCAATCATTTATATTTAATATACCATTCATTTATTGAATCAATTATATATCATTCTGTATTCACTGTGTTTCACTGAGTATCAGTCATTATTGAGTAAGTTGACTTGAGATTTGATAGCATCCGGAAATATCATGTTCATGTATGAGAAAAAATATTAATACATTTAAAAATATATATTCTGAAATGTACAAAAAGCAGTGATAACTGTTTTTTTCTTACAAATATTTAATGTATTAATTTCAGATATTTCTGTTGATAAAAAACAGTTTTTAGAATCATGATAATCTCAAATATTTCTACAGCATTTTTTTGTTTGTTTCTGTTTATATTATATTTTACTAGAATAAACAGCATTTGTCTTTTTTAAGCTATATTTTATGAACAACGAATGCAGGAATGCGCTAAAAAGTAACGTATCAACGTTTTTTATATTAAAAAATATATGCCACGTTTGCTTTTTAATGAAACTTTAATTGTTTGAAATTGAATATAAAATTCTATAAAAGAAAATATCAGAATGGAAACACTTTTATCTTTATACAAGTAGGAGTCATCCAGCATCTTTAAAACACCTTCATATAAATAAAATACACGTATATACGAGAGTGATACAGGAAGTAACGGCCGTTGGGAAAGTAAAAAAAAATAAATTTAAATCAGACTAAATGATTTATCACTTAAGAACGATAATTCAATAAAGGCGCTTGGATTAAAAAAAAGGACTCAAATCGCGATATCTTCAAAATTAATGTAACCATAGACCAACATAAAAAGAAGTCAAAAGAATCTATACGTCAGATTTAGCCAAAATATTTGATCCATTTGATTGCATTTCTCCCTTTATAATTTCTGCAAAATTTCTACTTCAGAAACTATGGAGTCTTCATCTGACATGGGACAATCCTGTTTCACTACACATAAAAAATAGCCTATCATAGCCTTTATAAAAATTCGAGAACAACTTACACTATTTTAACATCTATTGCTGTGCCAGGGTTGACCAAGTGACAATTAGTATAAAAATCACTGCAACACTTTTGGAAAAAAATTAATCAATAGTTTTACAACAAAGATTAAAATTGCTTAAAGAAGAATCTAATATTATGATAGGATTTAGGTACAAAAAAATTAAGGTATCTATGGAAATTAGCTAGAATGATCAAAACATATACTGGATCTGATAAAAAGGTGCGGGTAGTTACCCTGAGAACTGAAACAGTTAATTGAAAAGGTCAATAACTAAGTTATGTAAATTACCTTTGAAGTGAATTTTGAAACCTTTTCGACTTTCAAGGCTGGGAGAATATTTAGTTTTTAAAATTGTTTGTTTGATTTCTAAGTGTGTTTATATTTCAGTTGCACTAAAGTGAAAGCTGAATATTCTAGCCCTTTCTATCTTTGTAAGGATAAATAAAACACATACTCTGTTTTTATCTCTGCACAGGGATATTGTTGTTCATTTCCCTTTTTTACAAGTAGAGTTTGTGAATGTCGACGAGTGTGTATTGTTGTTTCTAAGCGGATATTTTGTGTGCAAAACACAGAGTTTTTACAAATTAGTTGGCCAAAAAGAATTATTTATTGAATGGAATTGACAGGTAAAAAGTAAAAGTATTTAGAGGTAAGTAAGACAAAAAACAAAATAGTACAAGTTTACTATTATCATACATTTTCAATCTGACTTCCTTTCGTAACTTTGTAAATGCTTCATCGGTAAATCATTTATTGTCACAGATTTGTGAACATGTTTTCGATGATCAAGTTTATTGCAGTGTAGATTCAAAATTTTTTGCAGGAATGGATGCAAGAAGTGACGTCTTGTACACTTGGTCCTTTACAAAATCTGATAATCCGAAAACAATCGGTGAGCGATCTAGTGATCATAATGCCCAACCTGGTAACTAGTAGATCTGATTATCGTAATACCCAACATCATTACTGGTAGATCTGATTATCATAATGCCAATAACAATTACCTCTCGCTAAGCGAAAGCGTCAGTTATGACATCTAATGCAACCTATGAATAAACTTTGGCACTAATACAAATAGTTTGACTTTCAACTAGTTAATTTCATTTTATATTTCCGAAGTACTTAACTTACAAAACTGGCCGCTTAATTTGTAGACACCCACTATTTAATTAAATAGTGTAAAATGCAAAATGTTACATTCTACTGCTTCATTAAAAAATATCTACAGTGCACCGTTTGCCGTATTTTTTGAGTTTATACCACGTATTTGTTTCGCAAAATACACTTTCAAACTCCGGTTGTGCATAAAAGATATTTATTTAGGGTTTGGCTTACCTCTGTATATATGAACATTCATCACTACATAAAGCTTTCTTTTTCAGTTTTATTTTCATATTTAAAAAGCATCTAGCAATATGTTGTTAGTATTCTGCAGTACTACAAAATAAAAATGGCCTAAAATTTAATTAATAAAATCTTTTTGAAAATTTTCTAGTAATTATTCTCAGAAAATCTTCATTTAAATGAAGTGTTAAAATTTCCGGTGCGATGTATATGAGGCTGCTACTTATGCTGAAATCCTTATTCAATTGAACTTAACAGGTAATTGCAGGTAATTACTAAATCACTTACATTAGCTTGAACAAAGTCATACAAACACTATAATTTACTACATTTGATTCCTTCTTGGGAAATGAAAAAAGTAAATATTTTCAATTACAGCAAAGCACTGATTACATTAATAAAATCAATTTACTGATGAAACACAGATTCTTATTTGAAATTCTTGGCTTTTGTTTAATAAATATACTTGTTAGTAATTTAATAATTGTGTATCAACTAAATTTCATTATATTCATTCGAAAAACTTTAATTTTGTAATAATTAAAAAAAAAGTCGGCAGTTGATAAGTGCCGCATTTTATTGAATTTCCGTTTAAAAAAAGTTGTTAAACGGATACTTTGTTGAATAATACTTGTTAAGTAGCAATGTATTAATTTATTACATATTATTAATTAAATTTCTTATTTTGAAATGTATTTTTAATATAATTAAATTAGACTCAACGGAAATATAAGCATATATACTTTTTTTCACATAGGAAAAAAAATAAATTCTATTTGAAATGTTCAGAATTTTTTTTTCCAGTATTTGTATAATTTTTTTTTTTATTTTATAATTTTCTATAAAACAAGTTTTACATTTTAATATGAACTCATTCAAGATAAACAATTTTAAAAATCAACAAATCATTAATTTGTTATATATACCTGATTTCTATTTCCTTTATTAACATAACACATTTTATGTATTTTTTTGTATTTGTAACACATATAATGTAATTGTTGTTTTTATTTTATTTTCTCAACATTACTGTAGAAAATCATTTTTTACAATAAAAAAATGTGTCTCGTGTGAAAAGTTGAAAATTGCCTTAAAAGCTGTATGTCATCTGTAAATTTCTGAAACAGTTTGGATAAATATATTATAACACAAAACATATTTTTATGTATTAAAATTTATTTTGAAAAATCATATAATAATTCAACTATTATTCTTCGTTTATAAGAAGCAATAAAAATAGAATATTTCCACTAACGATTTATTCACCCTAATAGTGCTTTTATAAGATAAAGAAATTGTTTTATTTGTAAAAATAACATATAACTTGAGAATTTTAAATATTGTGTTAAATTTTGTGGAAAATTTTGTGTTAGTAAATTGTTTTTCATTTATTTATTTAATCTGGAGAAAGTAAACATTTAACATAAAAAATATAAAGGGGATATGCTTACCAACATCAGTTCTCACTAATTATATTTTCTTTTTAAGGAGATTCAGCTTCTCACAGGCATGCAAAAAAGTAATGATGATTTGTTCTCTTATTTTACTCCTGTTTTCGCACTTTGTGTAAGAAAACCTACATTTTGGCATATGGTTTGACTCATTTTATAAATAGGAAAAATAACAACTTTCCTCCAAGATTCCGACACATATAATGATTTAATATAAGGGAGTGCAGTCGGACTAGTTCACCCATGCGGGTAAGTCATTTGGTTGTAACAACTGTTAGATCAATGTGTGAGATCTACACTACATGGATAAAGATGACCGTCCATTTGCGATTTTAGACATTTTGTGAAATATCTAGGAAAATACACGAGGAATTATCTTGAAATTTTAAGTGTGTAAACGTAATAGTAAAGGTATAACATTTCCGTGAAGGTTTTCTCCCGAAATTCCATAGGGTACAGCCAACAAATTAGAAATAATGAATATCTTTTGGATAATCCTGTCAAAACTAATGCAGTAAAAGCACTCAAACTATAGATTATGATTAAGTGGCTTATTGTAACAAAATTTGTTCGTTTTTATGTGGATAGCATGTATATTCGTAGAGAAATTAAGGTTTTTATAAAAACAGTAGGATTTTGTTTCAAGTATTTTCCTTATAATTTGCAGAATTCTTAATATAAAATAACATTCCTTTCTGGAAATATGACAAATAATAATATATACAGTACCCTGTAATTAGAATTAAAATATAATAAAAATTGTATAAAAAATGAATAGATTTAATAAATGCTTTTTTCCTGCGCAAGCGTCAACGATATTTAAAAATGATTTGCATATTATGTTAACTAAATGTATAGAGCAACTATTGAGAAAATCTCAAAATCATAGCTTTAAAATTCTGAAAATATTCGCCGATAGAATAAGCTAAAAGTACGTTATTCCATAAATGAAACAAAAAAATTAGGAGTTTTATCCAAATGTATTAATACGTGCCATATTGTGTATTCTATACTGACACTAATAAATGGATATATGGATAATAAATATATAGATATGTAAATTGGATATATAAATATAAACTGTCTTTATTATCGTGTGCATGCATAAAGTGTAATCAATCTTATTTTTTAGGAATACAAGATTTGGGTCCTATTAGAAACATATTATTAATGTATGCAGTTAGGATTAACGTCCAGCTTCAAGCATCTCTCTCACTTTTAATAAAATGGACAGAAAACGATGCCCATCCAAACAATGGATCGATAGACCAGATTAAAAGCATAAACATTCATTTCCAGGTTATTACTTTAAAAAATGTTTGGTGTTTCTTTTAAATAGGAATGTTTACGCAAATGCTACGATAGAAATTATTTCCCATGCCATTTTTTTTCTGAAAAACATTTCTTTACAATAACGCTGTTACTAGAAGGAATGAACATCTTGCCAAAATATTTCACCCCTTCGTTAAATGAGAAATTCGTTCTTTTTAACTTAGAATGTGAATGACTGAATGACTACTTGTTTGTGCTTAGTGCCTTATTTTTAAGCGTTACAAAAAAACATAAAAAATACGTCGGAAATGAAAATTTCTCAAAATTTTTAAAATACATCTTTCAAGTAGTAATTTGCAAGTTATGACTTTCTTTAACTCTTGATAGAAAAAATACAAATAAACTTACTGCTTATATTTAAGACCTTGAAAAATAAAAAATCTACAAACTCTGAGTAAAGCGTTGATTTAGGCACAAAAATACTTATCTTATATTATTACTAGTATATAACCCCCGTCAAAAATAACGGAATTTTGACCTGCATATTATTTTCGTAAGACTTCGTACAAACAAACAGAATGAAGATTTTATTATTAAAGAGTTTGTATTGTAGAAAAGCATATTTTAAAAATAGCAATACAAATGATTTTTTTAACTTGTTTTTAAATTTCTGAAATAGGTCAACTATTGGGCAAAACATACAGCAGCATTTATCACAACAATGAAAATAATTAGCAAAGTTAAACATATTTTCTGAAAATTTCACTAAACATTACAATTAAATATTGATTTTTTTTAATTTTAAAATGCTTTATTTTACAAAAAGCAATGATTCCGCAGCGATTTTAGCCATATATATAGGAAAGATATGATAATAGATTCCTAGATAATTGATTAATAAAGATTTATACTTTATTTTTAAATTTGGGTTTGGCGCCATCTAGTAGCAGTTAATATAAACAAACAACAGCATAAAAAACGCTTTGGAAACAACATAAAAAAAAACTTTTTGGAAAATTTGTAGTTATTTGTAGAAAATATCGAACCAAGATGGATTAATTAAGATCAAAATCAATTTTTAAAAACTCTATCTATGTGACTTTAAAAATTCATTCCTTATTAATGAAAATCAAAATCGTTATTATTATTTCCTTCGTAAAATTTTAATTTTATTACGTCAATTTTTTAAAAGCTTAGCTTATATCCACTTGAAATGTGCTTACATTGTAAACGAAGTTTACATTTCCTATGAAATGAAATTAAAATGTAAGTAATATACAGTCATGTATAACTTATACTAATTACAACAAAGCAGGTATTTTTTTAGCATAGTAATTTTTGAATATAATAACTTTGAAAAGTAAGAAAAATTATACTTTAATAATAGCATGTGGAAAAATAATTTTCAATCTCATTAATGCAATTATGATACTATCTCATATATCCATTACACCTTGAGGAAAAAAATATTTTTTTTTATAATAGAAAACAAAATTTGAAAAATTAAGTTGAAAAATGTTGACATCTTAAAAAAATCATAATAAACCGAAATTTAAATTATATCTAAAAAATCACACGAAAATTATTCTATTTATTTATAGCTTGGTATTTTTAAATTATATAGCGAAAATGTTCCAGAGAAATCTCTTACGCATTATTACATCTTGCAATTTTTATTTATTACTATTAGTATTATTATTTTACTATAAATCCAATGGAAAAAACTATTCATTTGCATTGATGCTGATAGATGGCAGCAAAATAAAAGCTGAAGTCCGTCCACAGTGCATAAATCCGTGAAAAAACCATTGACTTGAAAAACCATTAAGTTTTTTAAATGTTGTAAACTTACTGCCTATAATAAATGTAAACGAAAGTGAAAAATATAATTTAAAATTTATTTAAGTATTTTAATATGATTTTACAAATACTTTAAAATCCTACTTAGATATTTTTATTGTTATTATTATTTTAATGAATCACTAAGAGTCATTCATTTATTTTTTGTGAAAACGTCGATTGTTTATTTTGTTTATAATAGCGTACGTTTAATTTGGAACTTAATGTAATGTAATTGGATATGATATACATGTTTTATAGGGAAATTTCAACAAACATTATTTCAAGCAGAAGAAATGATCATTTAGCTGTCATTGTTAACATATGTTTTCCATTAGGCCTAACATGGCGTTTAGCAACTGTGGATTCGTACAGCAGAATGATACGCACTGGAAGCGTTCTACACACTTCTCTCCCGTCGCATTTTATTATAAGTAGATGTTTCGGTAACATATGAAGACAACTATATATAATCTCATGTAATTATCATTTCATAAAGGAGAAAACTATGAATATTTATGAAACGTCTAAAGAACCCTAAAAAAGGGACGCTATGCATAAATAGATTAATATCCTACCCATTCAACATTCTGGGCAAACTGTTGTTATTGATTAGAAGTTTTTGAATGGATTACACTATTATAAAATTTATGAAGATCCTTACTATGAATTTACTATCCATTACGTTTATTTTCATTGTTCTTTCAACTGCAATATTTGTAGTTTTATGTCTAATGATACATAAGGTATTTGAGATCAAGCATGCTGCTTAATTAAAACACACAGTGTACTGCATAATAGCTTATATGGAAACATGTTTTTATTGTAAATCATTTAAGCGATTTCAATATATTTTCTTTTGTAGGTCTCGGAGAAGAATAACTATAATTAGATGTTTCAGGAAAAAGCAAAAACTAAAGATAGAATTATCATACTATGTAACAAAAAGCCTATTATCGATAAAACGCTAAATGTAATAAAAAATACAATAAAAGAACGTAATAATAAAATACTCAAATAACTTCAGGACTTCCAATTGCTTTAGTATAAGAATTTCATCTAGTGTTTAGCTTTAATAACATGCGTTAATATCTGAGTTAAATTTCAATTTTTTAAAGTTTTCGCAGGAGACACTTATTAACAGAAACATATAAGTAAGTGCAGTTAACAAATGTTTTTATTAAAAATTCAAAAGAGCAAAAATAATATTGAGAGATAATTCAAAATCCGATACCTAAGTAAAGCTTGTAGGTCAAGTCAGTAAAACTTTTATAATAAGTCGTTTTACAAACCTATAAGTATCCGATTAAAAGAAAAAATCATTTTTTAATTCAACTATTTCATATAATTCAAGAAATGCAAGTTAAATTACAATTTTTTAGTAATATGTACGGAGATGTTTCAGAAAAAAGCAAAAACTAAAGATAGAATTATCATACTATGTAACAAAAAGCCTATTATCGATAAAACCTCAAATAAATTACAGAAGAAATAATTTTAAATTTGCCTTTATTTAATTCCTCTGAAAATTACAGTCAAAAATATTCTATACGGTTATTTTCAATTTAAAGTCAATTCTTAAAGAGACATTTTCTCCTGGTTCAGCAGCCTTTATTGAAAACCTATAAATAATGTAAAAATTGCATTTAAAGGTACAGTATAAAAATATTTGACTTGAAATGCGTATATTTGTTTACGTACATACGTTTGATTCCTTTACAAATATTATACGAAATAAAATCCTAAATTGAATTTGCTGAAATTTAAGAAATTTGTAGGTAAACATTTTTTTAATGGATATAAATTTATTATCCTTCTATTATTTATTTATTTTTACTCACTGATCCAAATCACAATATTATGTCTAGCTATGTTACAGGATGTCTTCACAGAAAAAAATTCGACAAATGATAATTTTTTTTACAATTTTAAAATTCTAACAATATTCTAAAGTATTATAAAAATTGGTTTTAAAATCTACTTAATATATAGATTGACAGCAAATACAGTTTGAAATGTGTTCTAGTTATACATACCCTTATAAGAACTATGTGACATAAAACTGCAAAAAATTAAAAGTTATTCAGCGGATGCATTAATTTCGATTGTTATACGTGGGTAGTTAAAAAATTATTATCACTAGTGTGTATAAATTATTCGTACTGTGATGATTCATTTGGAAAATCGATGCCTATCACTTAAATGTTTATATGATCAATTTCCGAACCGTAGCTACTATATTAACAGGCTATTAAGAGGTGAGGGGTTCAAGCTTAAAAGAAAACTTTTCTGAAAACTTTTTAACCCTTTCGGGTCCGAATTTTTTTTTCAGTTTTTAGGAAAAATTACTTTTACTCTAATAACATCAACACTAGGCATCCAAATAGATTAATTGGAGTTTAACGAATGTTTCATTGTCTGAAAGATAACGAATGTAGTTTTTTTATGTACTATTCAATTAATATTCATATGAAAATACGCTAAGGAAGAGTTTTTGGAGGTGTTTAGAAAATATTGTATTACAATAAGATTTAATTTATAAAACATCTTTCTAATACTTTTTGCGATTTATTACAAATTAATATTTTAAGAAAGTAACTAGAATTTTAAATTTAAAGAGTGAAATATATGTTTAAAATAAAAGAATCGAAAATGACGTTAAGAGAATTAAGCAAATAATAATGAGTATATTTTTGTTACTAAATGCCTAAACAGAAATGAAGTCATATAGTACATACATAAACATAATACTGACATTAATGCATGTAAATAGTAACAAAAGTATTTGTGAAAACAAAATAATACTCCGTTAAAAGACGTGTATTATTAATGGTGCATCAGATCCGAAATGATTAAAAGTGGGGGGGGGGGTAAGGTATAAAAGCTGGTTGAATGCTTATGGAACCACATTTGTGGCAATGGTTGAGACATGGCTACATCACTATGGCTCCGGGTCTAAACAACAGCAGCCACATGCCACCCACTGTCACAAACAACATGCTCCACAACAACGCTGTTACATATGCAACACTGTCACATCCTATGTGCTTCAAATATCCCTCCTCTTTTACTCCACTCTCCAAAAATATGTTAATAAAGACTCTGTGGTTCTGAAATTGAGCATATAGACATATAAGACATTAGCCCTCGATATTTCACATAAACCATTGCAGCACAAATAGTTTATATACTCTAGGATCAATAATTGTTGAACAACCCACGTACTAACCAAATATGATAATGTATTTAAGCATTGTTTTATACATATGTAGCTTTATATACTAATTTACTACGCAGCAATTTGTGAAATCTTCTCAATTTTGACTAAAGTATGCAAAAAAATCTTTCGTTGTACACAACAAAAGTATTTTTAAATATTAACTTTAAATTATTAAATTTATATATAACACAATTTATATATATATATATATATATATGCGTGTGTGTGTGTGTGTATGTATGTATATTTATTGTTTTATTGATGTCCAAAGACATTTAGTGGAGAATTATAGTTAGAATATTTTCAATTGAAAGTCATTATAATTAATAATATGAGTACTTCTCGCAATTTTCTGTATCATCATCGTAATTTTCTGTTCAAAAAATCCTTCTTTATACACAAAATTTATATTTAAAATGAACAATTTCTTTTCTAATTATAACTTTTCGTTTTTTATATTCAAATACATTAAGGGTAGATATACAGTCGAGAAATTTTTCGATTGCAAAGACATTATGTTGAATAATTTGTGTACTTCTTGCAGTTTTCTGTATCAAGTTTAAACATTTTTCAATGTGCATTGAAAAAGTCTTTTTAAATGCACAATTTATTTTTTAAATATAATGTTTCGTTTTCTTGCTGTTCAAAGATATGAAGGGGGGGATTACAGTTAAAAAATTTTCCATTTCACTATTTTTAAGAATTAACGTATTTCTCGCACTTTTCTTTATCGTGTGTTCAAAAATTTTCTTTAATATACACAGCAAAATGTTTTAAATGAACATATTTTTTATTATAATTTTTCGTTTTCTCGATGGAGAAGAGAAGTACAGTTCAGAAAAAATCTGACTATAAAGTCATTATATTTCAACACATTTTTATATACACAACATACGATATTTAGAAATATGCAACAATAAAGGACAGCTCTGGATCGCAGGATAACTGTACTACACGGGGATATCTGCTATTCATAGCTGAAAATGCACAAACATATAGGTGTTGAAATCGAAAAAGTGTCCGATTAAAACAGATGTATGCTTTTCGGGAGTGTACATAATTCAGTTACTTGAATTTATTCTCGAATTGTCAGAAATAGCTCTTTGGTAGGCAAAAATCGTATTAAATTATAAATTGAGACGGTAAGGTTTAGAGATTTCAACGGCAGCTCTGAGATAAAATGACAAATAACAACCCTTCTAAACCTCATATGTCGCTAATTGTTTGAAAAAAAATGTTTGTTTCTGTTTTTTCCATTTAAAACTTAGCATATCTTAACCCCTACGGGAGGAGCGACACGTATACGTGCCGCAAAAAAGCTTAAGAATCATTGTTTATCCCCACCTGTAAAATTTTACTGTAAAATTTGCCCTATTCAATCGGAGCATTTTCTCGATTCAATAAGATACAAATTTATGATTTTAAAAATCGGTGATAAAACATTAAAAATTTCGCAAAAGGCTCCCGTCGCGAAGGGCTAAAAGAACAGTTGTCCGACAATCTAATTTATCTTCCGTAAATATAAATCCGTCTAATAACAAAACTATGAACTATTCATAGTTAAAAGTTTAGTTTCATTCATCTGTATTGAAATACAACAAAATGCATGTATAACAATAAATTAACTAGAATGATATTTTTAGATAACAACAAATGTAATATTGATACATCAATAAAAAAAAATTTTAATGGATTCTGCTTACAGAAAAAAAAAATCTATGTAACTCAGTGCGTTAAGAGAAGCAAAGGATCTGAATTATTTAAAAAAAAATCATAAAGAATAATTGGTTATAAACGTTGTAGATTTTCAAGCAAACTTGCATCAGTATATTTTTTGAAGAAAATACAGTTTATAATCACCATCAAATAGAGGAATCACTGATTTTTTTCCTTTATACATAAATTTATAATTATTTCTACGTCGTATAGCAAGATAATCTTTCTTTTCGGCTATCTGTAATAAAACGTGATAACATCAATTTGCTATCATTAGATAGTTTTATATGCTGTGGTTAGAGGAAGATTAATATTAACAGAAGCAAATAAATATCAATTTATCAAAATGTTCTCTATTCAGATAAGGAATTATACGTAATTGAATGTAGTAAGAGTAACATGTGGACTATTCAATCTATTTAGAAATGAGAAAATAACTTTATTTTCAGAGCTATAGCTTTCGTGAAAACGATAATGCGTTAGTAATAATAATAAAAGCGTTAATAGTGATTTGACTTACAATTAAATGTTTGAATTGATGTTGTACAAAAAAAGAGTAATATGAAAGTTAAATTCCTCAATGTGAATACATTTTTATATTCTGAGTTCAGAAATTGAAGCGTTTGTAATTCTATGTGAAATGAGAAAAGTGTTTGATGATCTAGTCTTTATAAAAACATTTAATCTCAGAAACTATAACTTTTAGAAATGTGATCTATATATTTTATAAAGAAACATTCATTTTGATTAATTTTACTCGTGCGGGTAAAATGTAATAAATAAGATTTATGTTTACGGAAGTACAACATTATAAATTCATTCAAAAATAAGTGTTCAAAATGGGAAATATACGTAATTTAAGAAGACAACCACGTTAATTGTTTTAAATATTTATAAAGAGCAAAAGTATATTTGTCTTCAGAAGCTATATCTGGCTGAAGCTAATTTATCTTCAGCAAGGGATGATGTGAAAACCGAAAAAAATACAATTTTTTAATAATATTGCATATCAAATCTGCTCAGATCTATTATTAGTTTAAAGAAAAGGGCCAAAATTTTATGTAACATAGTTTTTTGAAAAGATTTGTAATAGACTCAAGTGGTTAAAAACATAGAATTTTAGGGAGAAGAAAATTTATATTTTTCTATTTTCAAGATATCAAATTCAATTAAAATTATTATAAATCTTTTTTCTATATCTAAATCTTTTATATTGACAAGTTTTTGAAAGAACCAATTCTTTCAGCAAAAACAAATTAACTTTAGAATGCTACCGATTCGTATCCCAAAAGAAGCCAAATACATGCTTCGCCCAAACCAGGAAATAGTTCGTGCCACTCACTACTGTCATTTTACTTGGGCTACACTTAAAAATGTTCCTTCTTCCTGATGTATTTGCGCACGCGGCGTTTTCTAAATAATATTTTTTTCGCGCAGTCGGATGGTCAGCAGTAGCAATTGTATTTGTGTACCAGACTTTCTGTACTCCCGAGATTTCCGAAAAAAAGAAATTTGGAGCTCATCATAGTCTGTCTCGAAACGAGCTATTTGAGGGAATTAAGTGATGCAGAAAATTCTACTTTTGAAGGTAAATCAAAAAAGAAAGTTTTTATTGATGTTGCAAATGACGAAATCGGACACAGCAATAGGGATGAAAATGCTGAATTATCCTTTGACAATTAAGATGCAGATAAGGCTTGAAAAACAATCTCAAGAGAAAGATAATATGAGGTCAAATTTTGTAGCTAAATATTAAAACTGCAATATGCCAAATGAAAGTCGGTGAAACAGAAGTATTTCGATTTTTTTTTAGTCAAACGACAAAAGCAAATCTATTTTCTTTTTCTTTTTCTTTTAGACAAAACGACATAAGTGGGATTTTATTGAATCGTTGTAATTTTCATTCAAATTTTCTATACAAAATTCCACTGACAAACTAGTACTGACAAACTGACAAATTAATTGACAGCTTCAAAATAGCTATTTTTGTTTACCATTTACAAAATTTAAGAAGATCGATTAAAAATATTTAAAAGAAATATACATTCAATTAAATAAATTTATGTATGAATACGGAAAATGAAATAAATTTTTCAAATAAATATATTATTAAATTCTAAAAGCATTCAGAGCAGAAATTTCAAACATGCTTTCAATGTTGCGCTAATAGCGTATTTTCAGAATTAAAGCGTTTTCTAATTACAGATAAAGGTCTTTTTGGTACGTTGATAACACTACTGAAAAGAAAATCTTGGCAAACTCATAGCATGCAGCAGAATATTTGCTTCATGGCATTGATTGAATTTATAAATCAAAAGATTGTGAAACTGCACAAATTATATAAACTAGCTAAAATTTGTCCAAAGTTGATTTTTTTAATTTCAAAAGACATTCAAAAGCACCTTAAGAAATATGAATATTTATGAATAAGTTAATTAACTATTTAAAGTACGTAAATATATTTCATTAAAATAATTAAAGTGAAAGAGAATTAGATTAATAGCTAAAAAGGAAAGCCATCAGACATTATGCAAAGGTTTTGATTACAAAATCACGAATTCTGTTTCAGATAAGAAAATCTGTTTAAAGTAACTGATGTTTTCGATTTTAAGAATTTTACGTTTGAGATTATTATTTTCATAAGAGAATAATATCCCCATTAGCACTTGTAATGAGATAAAATCTACACAAACCACATTTTTTCTTAAAAAAAAAAAGAATAAGCACCGGTCGTATGTTTTTGATCTGCCTATACATACCAAGATAAACGTGAGGTGTAATGGAATGTATCTTTTCTTGTTTTTGTTTTTGTTGTTAACTAGGAGAAATGTGGCTGTTAGAATTAAAAAAAAATCAACGTGTGTACAAAACTCTCTTATAAATACTTTTCTTTTATACACACTAAAATATTTTATTTAAAGATTAAGATAAAAGCTACTTGTATGTATTGATGAAATTTTAAAATGTAATTAACATGCATTATAAAGAAATCATTTATGTTTTAAGGGGTAAAATAAATCGTTTGCGTATTTTATTTTTTTGAGTGATTTTTACTGAAACTGATACAAATTCAGAAATTAAATACGAAATACACAATTTTTGCCATAAAGTAAAAGAAGTGGTTTAAATTTTACAATATAGAACAGTCGATTCGATTCAAAGCATATTTAGCCAAAAATATAATGCGAGACAAAGTGGAGTGAGATTTATCTCACGCTACAAATGTTCGCACATGTACTGGCGGGATATGAAAAATTCAAAATTCTCATAAAATAAATTAACTATAAACCGGACATCATTCATTTGACATTTAAGATAAATTGTTCTATATAAACATGCAAAAATGTCATGTATCTTATTTTTGTAATTTTAAGAACATAATTTAAAAGGTTTTTTATTTATTTGAAGAACTAAATGTTTTAATTTATGATACTTCATATTAACGTAATATATATATATATATATATATATATATATATATATATATATATATATAAATTCAGCGCGAGGATGTGAAAATTCTTGCCTTTTCCGGCATATAGTTTAGTCCGGTACACTGTTAAAAAAATTCTGAAATTCACGAACATTTTTTCCTGAATTTCACAAAAAAAAGTCCCTTTTCACAACAAAAGAGCATGTTCCGTTACAAATCACAAAATTCCACCATATTTCCTAAAAATAACGAAACGGATGGAAATAAAAACAAAAAACGGAGACACTCCGTTGTGTGGGAGGCTCCATGGCCGACTGGTCAAGGCACCACACCGCTAATCGCCTGCGAGCGCAGATTATGAGTTCGGGTCCCACTGGCGCCATGGAATAATGAAAACATAAAAAGAGCCTTTAAAATTACATTTTTTCTGTTTATTTTTCTCTTATTTCTTATTAAAAAATCTTTTAATTTATTAGCCAATAGAATAAATAAATAAATAAATAAATAGTGTACGACAATCTCAAAAATTGTCTATATTCATATATTGTAAAAAAATTGTTAATAAAAAACCTTAAGAAATATGAATATTTATGAATAAGTTAATTAACTATTTAAAGTACGTAAATATATTTCATTAAAATAATTAAAGTGAAAGAGAATTAGATTAATAGCTAAAAAGGAAAGCCATCAGACATTATGTAAAGGTTTTGATTACAAAATTACGAATTCTGTTTCAGATAAGAAAATCTGTTTAAAGTAGCTGATGTTTTCGATTTTAAAAATTTTACGTTTGAGATTATTATTTTCATAAGAGAATAATATCCCCATTAGCACTTGTAATGAGATAAAATCTACACAAACCACATTTTTTATTAAAAAAAAAAGAATAAGCACCGGTCGTATGCTTTTGATCTGCCTATACATACCAAGATAAACGTGAGGTGTAATGGAATGTATCTTTTCTTGTTTTTGTTTTTGTTGTTAACTAGGAGGGAGAAATGTGGCTGTTAGAATTTAAAAAAATCAACGTGTGTACAAAACTCTCTTATAAATACTTTTCTTTTATACACACTAAAATATTTTATTTAAAGATTAAGATAAAAGCTACTTGTATGTATTGATGAAATTTTAAAATGTAATTAACATGCATTATAAAGAAATCATTTATGTTTTAAGGGGTAAAATAAATCGTTTGCGTATTTTATTTTTTTGAGTGATTTTTACTGAAACTGATACAAATTCAGAAATTAAATACGAAATACACAATTTTTGCCATAAAATAAAAGAAGTGGTTTAAATTTTACAATATAGAACAGTCGATTCGATTCAAAGCATATTTAGCCAAAAATATAATGCGAGACAAAGTGGAGTGAGATTTATCTCACGCTACAAATGTTCGCACATGTACTGGCGGGATATGAAAAATTCAAAATTCTCATAAAATAAATTAACTATAAACCGGACATCATTCATTTGACATTTAAGATAAATTATTCTATATAAACATGCAAAAATATCATGTATCTTATTTTTGTAATTTTAAGAACATAATTTAAAAGGTTTTTTATTTATTTGAAGAACTAAATGTTTTAATTTATGATACTTCATATTAACGTAATATATATATATATATATATATATATATAAATTCAGCGCGAGGATGTGAAAATTCTTGCCTTTTCCGGCATATAGTTTAGTCCGGTACACTGTTAAAAAAATTCTGAAATTCACGAACATTTTTTCCTGAATTTCACAAAAAAAGTCCCTTTTCACAACAAAAGGGCATGTTCCGTTACAAATCACAAAATTCCACCATATTTCCTGAAAATAACGAAACAGATGGAAATAAAAACAAAAAACGGAGACACTCCGTTGTGTGGGGGGATCCATGGCCGACTGGTCAAGGCACCACACCGCTAATCGCCTGCGAGCGCAGATTATGAGTTCGGGTCCCACTGGCGCCATGAAATAATGAAAACATAAAAAGTCCCTTTAAAATTACATTTTTTCTGTTTATTTTTCTCTTATTTCTTATTAAAAAATCTTTTAATTTTTTAGCCAATAGAATAAATAAATAAATAAATAGTGTACGACAATCTCAAAAATTGTCTATATTTATATATTGTAAAAAAATTGTTAATAAAAAACCTTAAGAAATATGAATATTTATGAATAAGTTAATTAATTATTTAAAGTACGTAAATATATTTCATTAAAATAATTAAAGTGAAAGAGAATTAGATTAATAGCTAAAAAGGAAAGCCATCAGACATTAAGTAAAGGTTTTGATTACAAAATTACGAATTCTGTTTCAGATAAGAAAATCAGTTTAAAGTAGCTGATGTTTTCGATTTTAAGAATTTTACGTTTGAGATTATTATTTTCATAAAAGAATAATATCCCCATTAGCACTTGTAATGAGATAAAATCTACACAAACCACATTTTTTCTTAAAAAAAAGAATAAGCACCGGTCGTATGCTTTTGATCTGCCTATACATACCAAGATAAACGTGAGGTGTAATGGAATGTATCTTTTCTTGTTTTTGTTGTTAACTAGGAGGGAGAAATGTGGCTGTTAGAATTAAAAAAAATCAAAGTGTGTACAAAACTCTCTTATAAATACTTTTCTTTTATACGTTTCCTACGTTCTTTTTCATTCTACGATACGTTCTTTTTCATTCATTCAAAAAAAAAAAACAGTGGTTTTAAACATAATTTTTTTATTTAAACTATTTAAAAAATTAAAATTGATTAGAAAAAAAGTATTATGCATCAGTCTAAAATAAAATAAACCGTTTACAAATATTCTAAGGAATATATTTGAAAGGAAATCTTTAAAAAGCAGAACAGATTTTCCCACTAACTCATAAAAGACATACTTTGTATAACCCAGTATCAGCAGCGTTGGCTCAGTTCGTAAGGATTTGTTCCGCAATCCAAAGGTCCCGATTTAGATCCTCAGGACGGCGTGAACTAAATTATACAAGATAATAATTAAGTAAAATAACATAGCAGCTTAAAATCACTCGGTAATTTCGAATTCTTTGGCGATTAATCGATTCATTAATTTTAAAAATCAAACTTAAAAATCAAACTTTGTAACGGAATGTTACTGATTCTTCAAACGGAGTTTTCCCTTCTTGTATTTCTCACAATAGATAATCTACTAACGGAACGGTAAAAGTTACTCTGCTGCCGGTAGTTTCACCGTGAATTCACAGATTTATTTTTAACAGTATACAGTGTTTGGCTGCATTGAAATCTGATAATAATTTGTCTAATACAAAATTAAATGAATTGATATCATCAAACAAGAATAATATTGACAAAAATACCTCAATTTAATTTGTGAGTAATGTTCTATATTCGTTTACGAGTGTTACAGGGTTTACAAGTGTTAAAAAAGTGCGTGAGCTGATTGAGGCTGTTTGCTGAAGAAAACTGTAGTTTTACAAATGTAAATTTACAGTAATTGATATGATTATTAAAATTTTAACCACACACTGTACAAAAAAAAGATAAGTGAATCTGCAAAATTATTTTTGTAAAACTAGAGAAAAATATAGCTTTACACAAGAATGTAGTAAATGTACTTTAATTTTGCGAAAACTAGTCGCCTTTGGAGACCTTTTTGGTCTCCCTTAAATGCATACTATGTATTAAATCATATTGTTTTTATTCATAATTTATTTTTAATTGCTCAGTTGTTTTCAAAATTAGAAGATTCAGCTTAGCACCTTTAAGCATCACATTGGCGAAATTGCAACAAAAAGGCAAATATATTCCACACATGATAACCCCGCAATTATTATTTATACTTTAATAAAATATTTATTTACTTTTATTTTTTTTTAAATGATATAAATTTATTACAGTGATTTGATTTATTTACAGAACAGACTTATATCTGTTATATGCTTTTTTCCGTTACATAAAAAGTTCTAAGAATTCCAGTTTTCCAGAAAAGTTTTAATAATTTTACGCATTTGTTTTTCCAAAGTATATGGTCATAGTTTCCGAGACAATAGATTTTCTATAGCGCATCTATATAATTTAGAAGGGATTAATTATTTTTTGGAATATTGCTAGTGTATATAAGATGTTTGTGCAGCGATGGTTGATGCGGAACATCGATCCTAATCTCTTAGATGCATATTTGCTCTATTTCAAAACCGTAGCTCTTTATTAATATTTTTAGAGGATGGAGTAAAAAATGAGGGTACGGGTAAGGAATGAAGTTTGTTTTAGAGGTTATAGGGCCATATTTGTGACAGTGAATAAGACATGGCTATAGTCCTTTGGATTCTGGATCATTGTGATGTAGCCATGTCCCATTTACTGCCACAGATCTGACCTCATATGCTCCAAATCCACTTTTCTTCCACTCCACCCCCTTAAAAAATCTGTTAAAAATATGTCTTTTAAACTTCACCCATTCCTCTAAAAATATGTTAATAAAGCAGCTACGGTTTTAAGACTAAGCATATACGCATCTAAGGCATTAGGCATCGATATTCCACATCAACCATCGCAGTAAAAAATAAAACAATAAAGTGAAAAAATATTTTATACACACGAGGGATAATAATTATTGAACCACCCACGTAAATTGCAATAATATATTAATTTGTCTAGCAATAAATTGATTGGAATCATGTTATTAAACAACGATTAATGTAAGGCATAAATTTCTTTAAAATATATTATTTTTATCAAAGTGGAAGAATACGTTATTTAGATGCAATACTAGATAGACGTGGGCCGTTTTTCAAAAAAGAAATAATTTTATTTCAATGAGCATATCTCATCGTCACTTATCTTTTGAAAAGTAATATTTATTAGAGATATTAATACTTGTATAATAAAATTCATTAATATAGTAATAACTCTTGCTATAATAAATTGAAGAAATGTTGTTAAATTATGACTAATGTAAACGGAAACCCATCAATGTCACTAAAATATAATCCTTTGTGTTCAGAATAGAAAGAATGTGAAATTCTATCTTATCAGGTAAACGCGTAGGATGTTTTATTCTGTCATAAAATTGGAAACAATCTAGCTTCTGAGATTATTGCTGTTCTAAAAGTCAACTATATATTTTGGAAAGTAATATTTATTACGGATGATTTTATGAGCACAAAAATGTGATAGAAGAAAGAATAAAAAAAATAATCATGTGGAAAGTATGTGATGAAAAGATTATTAATGTACTGAGAAATGAAAGTAGAGATATATTTTCGTTTAATAAATAAACGTGTTCGTAATTCATTTAATTGTGGGCTATTCTGATATATCTGTAATTACATTTCATTAATGTTACATCAATATTAGTAAGATCTATTTTCAATATTTCTAAAATAAATACAATAATTCAGATTATTGTATTTACAATAGAAATGCAATACAATAGATTTTTATCCCTGATCATAACTACTATCATTGCACGCTTACCCAAGCCTGGCATATTATCGCCCTTCCATATACTTCCCCAAAACTGCCTATCTAATATTTTTACAAGACCCCTTCTTATAGGCAAATTAAACAAGATTTTTAATATCGAAATATAACTTTGTAACTTCACGTCATCGGCATGCATGGTTTTGCAATCTATGACTATGCACCAACCTTGTGGCTACTCCTCCTATTCAACTTCATACTATTGTCATCACTCACTCTGCTCATTAGGGTTTAGCGAAAAAAAAAATTTTTGAAAATCAAAAACGGGTAGGTGCCAAAAGTTGCCTTTATACTAGTACATTAACTGCGTGAAATTTTACCGCTGAAAAAAAATGACTTGAGTCTTCGCTTTTGCTCCAAAAATCGAAATTTTGGGTATTTTGTCATTTTTTGACATTTTTTCAAATAAATTAAAAAATTCCTACAGAGCTGGTTAGTATTTAAAAGTGTTGCTTAGACCTTTATATTTATCTGCTTAACATATTTAAACTATAAAACAATATGTTTATTCCCTATAGCTGGAGCAAAACAGGCAACTTTTAGTAAGAAAACAGCATTACCACTCTATTGGGTTATACAACGAACTGTTGTTTTTAATACAGCTCTTGTTTTCAAAACTACCTTGGACATGCGTCGTGGAGGTGGCTATATTTCCTATGGCACCCGGCCCAACTATTCGATCATCTTAGTACAGTGTTTTATTTATGCATTGATTTGTGATTTTCTTTATAAAAATTTGGCATGTTTTCGATGCTTCCACCTTGTTCATCTGTTCTTTGCATCCACATGCTGCTGTAACTATCTTCAGGTATATTTTTACAGTTTATACAAAAAATGACAAGCAGAGTAATGCACGGGAATTTATTAAAGGGATCTATTCGGCCATCTATTATATTTATCAAATTTTTACTCAGTTGATGAATAGTGTTTAGAAGTTCTGTTACCACCACATTTTTTCAGTCAATTGTATTTTTTTTTACGTAATGATTTGCATCAAAGATGATTTCAGATATTTCAACTATAAGTATGCCATCATTTATTCTACTTTTGCATTTTTTATATGTTGAGAAGCGAGTTGTTTAATGTGATGGTGATCGTCAGCGAGAATTGCAATGAAAATTTGTTCTCCATGTGTAAAGCAACCGCTGTTGTAAATAACTTTTTTTTTTGGCATTAGTTTTATGCCGTTTTCTAAGTGTTTTCGTATCCAGGTAATTTCCTATTAACTTTTAGATCCTCTTTTTATGAGTGGACAACATTTGATGGTGAAATGTCCAGGGCATAATCATATAATGCATAGTACTTTATGAGGGAATGTACGGATTCTAATCGACTATAAGTGCTCATTTAAAATTAGGAGAATTTTATTTGTCACTGTGAACCATTTTGCATGGGGTAAGCTTAGAATCGTGTATAATATTGAATCATTCACTACTTCAACTCCAGTGAATTTCCTCTGCGGCAATTATTAGATAAGTCGATATAAAACGTTCTAAGCTACATGGATTCACTGGATCAATAAGGAAAATCTTTTTCTACGTACTATTATTCACTTCCTATTGCAATTTTTTTTTTTATAAAATAGAGAATAATTTTGAAAAATTATTTTCTCAAATTGAGAAAAAGATACTCAGAACAGACTAGAAACTTCTGTCAGAGATTGCAAAGGTAATTCATAAGGAAAGCTATTTCTCAGAAAGAATGGGGAATAGGAGTTTAGAAAACATCTCACACAAAAGACAGCTCATAAAGTTAATAAAATTTTCCGCTTTATATAAGCACAGATTGGCAATCAGCGTCTATATGTTCACTCACAAAATGTATAATCCAAGTTTATACCGCGGGATGTTTTATACCAAATGTACTACACACCTGAATAATAGATCTAAAATCTTATTAGAAATTACTAGACTATGGAACAACACGGGAAACGACATAAAGCATACTAAAACTTCTTTAGAAATATTGTTGTTTTACACGCAAATTTTGTTTGCAATCCTCTGTGACGATCGTCATAATATTAAGCAGCCAGCTTCTCAAAATATATTCAATGTAATAAATACAGTAAATGATGACATACTAAAAATTGAATTCATACAATCAATTTTTAGGAAAATCATTATATATAAAATGTAATTGATTGAAAAAATGCTATAGTAACAGAACTTCCAATCATAATGTATTAATTGCATGAAAATTTAATGACGATAATAGACTGCTGAATAGGTTCAATTAAGATCATACCCAATACATTACTCAGCTTCTCTTCTGTTATACATGGTATAAAAATATACGTGCAGCAGGTCACACCAGCAATCCAAATCATCCAAAGTCAGTGAATACAAAGAAGAGATAAATTACTTTGATATATAGAAAACTTATACTCGTCTTCGGGAAAAAAGTAACAATTCAATATATAAATAAAACACTGGACCTAGATGATTGGGTGGTTGAGACGGGTGGGATAATGCAACCACCTCTATGAGTTATATACACAGTAGTTTTGAAAGCAGCTAGGTAAGAAATGCATTCAAAAGAACATTTCGTTGTATGCTCCAATGGAGAGATTAACGCTGATTTTTCACAAAAAGTTGTCAGATTTGCTCCAATTATACAGACTACAGATATTGTTTTATAGTTTAAATATGTTAAGCAGATAAATATAAAGGTCTAAGCAACACTTTTAAATACTAACCAGCTCTGTAGGAGTTTTTTAATTTTTTTGAAAAAATGTCAAAAAATGACAAATTTTACTCAAAATTTCGATTTTTGGAGCAAAAGCGCAGACTCAAGCCATTTTTTTTTCAGCGGTAAAATTTCATGCAGTTAATGTACTAGAAAAAAGGCAACTTTTGGCACCTACCCGTTTTTGATTTTCAAAAAAAAATTTTTTTCGCTCCACCCTACTGCTCATCCACCCTTTGTCGAGAGGGAGCAGCCGGTACCTTGGCAGACGGAATTGTTTTATTCATTTATAAATAATATAGTCGTATTTTTTTTTGGAAGGTTGGGGGGGGGCTAATTGTTAACGAATCTTAGCGTGTTAGGAAGCACTTCGAGTAATGAAAATATCGTCTACGTAGGACTCTAGAGCTCTGGTAATTCCGTCCTAATTAATAATAAATGGATATATTGGAATGGGCAATGAATAAATGGATAAATATTTCAAAATATTGAGGTTTTATGTGAAACATTTACAATGAAATGATGACATAGCTATAAATACAGAACAACATTGCAAATGTTGCAAATTTAAAGTCAGTACGTAATGAATATTATAATTTCATTGAAAATATTGTAAAGAATAGAATAAATTTTGCACTGTTAGACTTGAGGGGACAGTGAACCTTTATTTGAGCAAAATCGTCTATGGCAAAATCGTCTATGGCAAAATCGTCCATGGCAAAATCGTCGACAAAAAATGTCTATTTCTATGATATAATAGAACCAAAACAGTTTCTTATTAAAATATCATTTATGAAAGTTTTAAGAAGTAAATAATGAAGGTAAGTGTATTTATATACTTAAAATCTGTTTTTCTCAAAACTAATTTTTCAGCGTTTTTAGATTTTTGAAATGCCTCTTACGACGTAATTTTGATCGATATTTATGAAATTGATAAGGAAGTATCCTGATAATGTTTAGAAAGAAATTGTGTAAACTTTTAAAAATTCGCCTTTATTAAGACAGTTAAATTTGGTTTTTTCCTCATTAAAATGCAAAATTATGATGAAAATCGATATGGAATTTAAAAAACAAAAATCTGTAAAATGTTAGTTATTCAGGAGATTTAAAAAAAATTACACAAATTTGTTTATAATAGAGTTTTAAGAGATAAAAATGGAAAAGCAAGAAAATATCTCAAAAATTAAGACACGAGGAGCATTTTAAAGTTTCGTTTAAAAATTTAAAGTGTTTAAAAAAAATTAAACATTTTATTAACAATGGAAATTATTTCGAAGATATTCTATAGGCTTTTGGTGACATGTATATGTGCACAAAATTTCATATTTTATGATGAAAATGAAAAATAAAATAACGTTCACGGATGTTAAATATTCTATTTCACTAAAATTACGTTATTCATGACACACATGATTTCTGGATAATCGTAAATGTACGTCCAGAGGAATTACATTTATATCCCTGAAATTATTTTTCATATACATTGCAAAATATATATGTATATGTGAATAACCCTGATGGTAATGACCTGGGTAACTTTTTTCGCATTTCTCAAAGATAAATTATTTTTCAATACATAATGCCAATTTCTTCACCATCAAATAAAGCAATAAAACTTCTTTCAAACAATTTATCAAAAATTTATCCTTTAAAAAATCAATGTCAATAGCATACAGCCCGATTAACATAGATTTTGCTGTTTTCTTAAAAAATTAAATATTTCAATCTGCATTCTATAAACATTTCATTATTGCATAAATATGAAGCAAATAAAGTAAAAATTCGAATCAGAAGGATGTTCTATTTTAAAAAAAGCTAATACAAAAGTGCCTGTCTAATTTTTTTATTCTTTGAGTTACTTACATTTTGTGAATTATTTTTTCGATGGTGCTACTGAAGAGTCAAAGTCTGGGCAGTGCCGTGTACGTTAGCTAGTATGTAACAATAATTAAAAATAATAATAATTTAACTATTATTCTTTCAAATATAATTAATATTAATAATGTTTGAGCAATAATTGTGAAAAAAATTCTGAAGTGACCAAAATCTACGATTTTACTAGACATTTAGTGATTTTGTGTAAGTACCAAATATTAATATTTTTCAAAGTTATTTTACATTCAGACTGAGGGTATGATGGAGCAACTTTCTCATACCTTGAATGTTTTGATTTGATAAAAGAAATTTCACACAGTAGTGACACACCTTACTTTTTAATTAAGATATAAAAATGTGAAATTTTTGTATTGTTATCGGACATACCATCTTTGTACATAATTTACATAATTCTAGTATATCCTGTCATAGATTAAAAATCAATTTCAAAATGTCATCTTTACGTACAAAAACACCTTCAGTTAAATAAAATAGTGATAAAAGGCTTCAAATGTAATCTTCTTCTTCTTCATATTTCATATTTTAATATATTTATTATTTAAAATACTCGTCGAACGTTTACATTTAAAAACTAAATTCTAGTAATGTCGCCCTTTTATATATATATGTGTGTTGCGTGAAAGTCACAGTTTACATAAGATGCCTCAATAAATCATCTAGTTAAAATAGCTATGGTATACTGCAGTTATTATACAAATTAAATATGAAGTCTGCGTCTGAAATAACGGAATTAGAGAAAGCGGAAAACGGATGTCGAAGACAATTAAAAAGTGATAAATCATCTAATGAGTAAACCTAAAGGAATTTTGTTTTTAAAAAATTCTGATATAATTAATGGATGACAAAATAAAAATGATCACTTTCATCGAAAGTCATCATTACGTGCGATAATAATATTTTTCGCAAATAATATATTTTTCTTTATTCGTCAACATATGCTTAACTTACTAATAATGTAATATGCATTTTTTTACTTTACGCATAATATTTCACAGTTTTAAAAAATATATAAAAAACTTTTTAGAAAAATTCAACATGGATTACGCTTGAAAATTTCTTTTAATATAACTTTAGAAAAAGAAGAAATAACGTCCTAATAATTTATGTAAATGGTTATTGTATCATTGTATCTAATCTAGCTGAATGTATTTACAAAATAATAGTATGATGCAATAAAACCGTTTACAATAATTAATTTTACAATTTTATACGCAAGCACTGAAAAAAATATTGTCACTGAAAAAAAAAAAAAAACTTATACATCATGTTTTATATATGAAAGTAATTAAACCCTTTTTTTGTTACGATGTCAGACCGTAACAAATATGACTTATTTTTGAAAGATAATATTTATTATAGATAATAATACCAGTATAAAAAAATACAATAATACAGCAATAACTTTTGCGATAAAAAATTTGAGATAATGTTTTCAGATTATGGTTAGTGTAAACGGAACGTCATTTAAATATAATCTTTTATGAAAAGAAATAATGCGAAATTCTATCATATCATATAAATGTCTAAAATGGTTCACTTTGTCATAAAATAAGGAATTAATCTAGTTTCAGAAGTTATTACTTTTTTTAAAGTCAACTATATATTTTTGGTAATTAATATTTATTACGGATAATTTTAGAAGTACAAAAAAAAATATATTGTAATAATGTTGCTATCTGTTCTAAAATAAAATTAATAATAATAATCTCTCAGAAAATATGAGATGAAAAAAAAAGTATATGCTGAGAAATGCATGTTTAAAAAAGTTTTCGTTTTATAAATGTTTTTGTTTTAAATAATGCCTTAACACTAGAACCGCGGGACTTTTGGTATATCTAGAACCGCGGAGCCGGTCAATTTGACCCGGGATGAAAAAGGATATTTAAATATACCCAAATAATGAATTTGATTAGTTAAAAGATTACACTTACTTATAATAATCAATATTTCTTAATATTTACATTATTTTTTTACGCATAAAGTCAGCAGAAATTTCCTACATTTCAGAAAATGATATTATCAAAATTGCATTTTATTCAGTATGATGAAAATACACTGAACAAATATTGAACATGTATTTTAAACATAAAAAAACTTGGACTTAATAAACACTAAAAATAGACTATCGCATTCAACTGAATTTAGATATATAACCTAACAATGTTTTTTTTTTTAAATATAAAAAATACAAGTTATTTACTGATTTATCTAATTCAATTTATTGTATGCATTGCTTGAAAAACATGGTTAAAGATTTGCACATTTACCAGAAACGTGTGGGTACATTATATTTTGAGGTTTATCTTTAATTTAATTTTCACTTTTTTAATTGTGATAACAAACTCTTTTAAGGTTAGTTTGTGTTTTTCACAGTTTCTAGTATTTCTTCTTGGTCAAATGATAAGTTTTTTTTGGGAGGGGGTGAGGGGTGAGATGGGGGGGAGGGCGCAAGAATCAAAAAACTCTTTTTGAACGTCTTCCACTGGGTTTTGAATAAATTGGAGCATACTAATAGATTTTCATGTTACAGATTTGCATAAAATCCAAGCATTGATAACAGAAAAATACAAAATATTATAAATTGCATTCATTGGCCTCCTATAAAAAGCAGTCTTGACATAAGCAGACTTCCTATCATCGGGGTAGTCACACAGCTATATTGAATTTAACTACATTGTTGTAAAAAAGTGTCTTTAGTATTTTTTAGAATTATCTAACGTTTGAACAGACTGCAAAGCAACAAAACAATTTTACTTTTTTCTCCTTGGTAAATAGTTAGGAGGATGTCTGATTGGTGATAGAAGAATTGCCGCATGCAATTTAGATTTTGACATTTTTACAAAGACTTGTATTTCTCGTTTTGGGTGATTTACACTTTCTATGTTTTTTTGCAATTTATCTGGTTTTTTTAAACATATACCGAGTAAACCTACTCACAGATCTTGAAAGAAATAAGTGCTCATCTATGCTTATGTTAGATCCTTTTATATAATTAGTCTTGCAGGTTTTTTTTTGTTTTCATCTTTTTTATTTACAGGTGAGAATGTGCAAGTTATTGTTTATTTATTTTTAAAATTTTTATGAGTATAAAGTTCAAGTTTTGTCCATATTCTTTTTTTTATATCCGATTTTTTTCTGGTAAATATTACAAACTTTCGTTCAATACTGATAAATTTTCATCTATACTCCAGTGAAAGTCCAACGATGTTAAGAGTATAGGCAGAGCCGTCGTCACTTTCATTTTCATCATTAGAATTAAATTTTCTTCATTTACCGGCAGATATTCATTCTGAATAAGTTTAATTCTCAATCATTTTCAGATAATAGTTGTTATCATTCCAAAGTTATCTTGACGGTAATATTAAGACATCGGAAATCTTCTTTAAACTTTTAATAAATGCATAATAAAATTAACTACAATGCTATTTATCAATATTTGTTGTAATTTTCTAATGCAATCATCCATTCTTCACATCAAGAATATAAGATCTTCACAGAAAATTTTCACTATTCCCCCTTTCATTATTCCCTATAAAAGGAATTAGGAGTTTGATAGATATACATTCTCATTACTTATGAAAAAATGCATCTTTATTTTCTCATTTAAGCGTAAAAACTTATTACGGGTCAAATAAACCCGCTTCGCGGTTTTAGTTATATGTGGTTATAACTCAAAAATTATTTGTGGTATTTGCTATTAAATTCGAAAAGTTGTTGTTTAGCTTAAAATATTAAAAGTCAGAAAAGGAATCATTTTTTCAACGAATATTTTTCGCATGGCGAGAAATTGAATTTCGATTTGGGTCAAATTGACCCGCTCCGCGGTTCTAGTGTTAATCTAATATATTTATAGTTAATTTTTTCTAATATTAAATGAATATTAATAAGATATATTTGCAGTATGTCTATAGTAAATACAGTTTTTCAGAATAATGAAGTTCTATGTGAAATTTCTATAATTGAATGATGATATATCTGTAAAAGTAGAATTCCATTGCAAATGGTGCAAATTTAAATTTAGTATATATCAAATATTAATATTTCATTGGGAAAATTAAAAATAACGCAATAAATTTCACATTTTTAAGCTTAATGTAGTAAATATAGCAGATTTAGTTTCGTTACCAGATTTTCAAATCTGGTGTTAAATGTGCTACTTTATTAAAATGACATTTTTATGACTTCTGAACAAATATAAATGTTGTATTGAAGAAATACAATTGTATAACTGAAATTCTTTTTCGTGTATACATGTATATGTGTGAGTAATGTTGATATCATTTTAACAATGGTAACGATCTGGCATTTTTTTTCTCATTTGTCGAAAAGTTATTACCTTCCAATCACCACAAAATCTCAATTTCTTCATCGTCAAATAAGGACATAAAACGTTTAGAAAACAGTTTTCTTGAAACAGCATATCTATTTACTTTTTTAAAGTAAAAATATTTTTTTACAAATAATTGTTAAGAATTTATTTTCTAAATGTCTATGTCACTAGCTGGCATCCCGGTTCACAATGATTTTGCTGTTTACTTAAAACAATATAAATCTTTACGCGCTTGTTTTCAAGCAATATTAAAAGTTAGAAGTAAAAGTTTTACATCGATGTAAATCCGAGCCGTTGAACACTGAATTAATTAGGATTCAGTAAAACTTTTGATAATTTCTACGTATATTTAACAAGAAGCTAATATGAGGGCGTTGGTTTTAAAAAATATTAAAATGTTTTTAGAAGGTGTTACTGCATATAAACATATGAGCATTATACTCATATATTAAACCTTTGAATTCATGCAGAATAATAATGTACGTTTAATAATTTATAAAACAACACCTATTGAAACTATTTTGATTTGTTTATGATTACTTTAAATTTTTATTTATCTTATGTATTTAAAAAAAATGAATATAATTTATCCGTTAAATAAAAAATTAAATTCAAATATTGAATGACGGGAAAACATCTTTAGGTCGCTTAAAGAATCAAACTGGAGTTTTCACCCATGTTCTTTACAATATGTAAAATATTTTCTATCCCCTATCCCCGGTTAGACATCTTGTTTTTCAGATGGTAAGTTTGTCTTATATATAAAAAATATTAAACCCTTTTTTTTCTTCGATGACACATATCTAATAATCAGCATGACATGATTTATTTTATATTCAAAAAGACATTTTACATCTTATGGTTTTACAACATAAAGACTTTTTGCACCAAAGCAATAAAAATAAACATGAAAATCTGGCATATCCAAGATTATGTGTTTTTATGGACTAATATGAAATTTACTTCCAGTATATTTTTATGCGTGGTTGATTTACTTGTAAATGTATTATATTACGAAAGGATAAAACATCCATCGTTACTTTAAAAAAAAAAGATACTAGTCAGCTATGAAAAATTTTAATGAAATTGACTGTAAACCCAATTTGTAATCATCAATCTTATTTAAGCAAAATGTACTGGCTAATTTAATGAATGTGGTTCAAGTTCTGCATGTTTATAGAATAACTTTTGTCATAGTTCACCAACAATAAATTCACAAATAATTTGTTTTAGATTTTTTAAGCGAACTACAAAAATGTTTAAATTACGTTACTCATATTGTTACAAGACATGTATGTCAAAATAGTTTTTTAAGTTAAGACATTTAGCTTTTTGTAAGGTCTCTAGATCCTACAAACTTAAGTCTTGGAATAAATATTAATTCTCCAACATATAGAAAATGAATGGTTACACATTTGTAGAACCAAATCTTACTGATTTAACATATTGATGGGTGGTGAGATACATTATAATAATTAAGATTCGCAACAGAAACTTTTAATTAGGTTTTATTTTTATAACTTTAGGGGGAAAAGAATTGAAAAATGGTTTTCCTTATTTTAAAATAAAAACATTCCATTTTTTCTGGTGCCACTACAGCATTACATAAAAGCAGTTGATTGCCCCTCATAGGATTATAGTATTTTAGACTTTTATACATACATGTTTTTAGGGCCAAAAATTAATAAAAGTATCATAAATCAATGTGTTTTGGTGATACCAATTCTTTAACCTATATATTTCAACAGTCTTAGACTGATGTTATCAGGTATGTTGTTCCCACCAGAACAACAAACGACCTGAATCATTCTTTAGTGTGAATCTGGAGTCGGCTTTCAAGAGTACAGAAGCTCATTGTGGTCTGGTATAGGAAACATGATCATTGCCCATCATAAACAGGATCTTCACTATTTTTCATTGAATGTAACACGCACGTCTAATCGACTTGCATAGAAAATTGCATTGTGAAGGTGCCTTCACACCATTTTAGAGGAGATTCTTTTCTCTGATTCTATTAAATTGCCTGCGACGAGATGAGGCATTGTTGTACGTCTTTTCTTTCAAGTTGAAAGAACTGAAAAACTGTCTTCTGTAGATTATGTAACTCATGGTCGGCCTGAAACATGTCTTTTGGGAACAGAATCTTCGGATTGGTTTTGATTCCAAAGTTGTTGGACCACACTGCGAGATACATTGAGACGTCTAGCAGCACCAGCCAGTGTCAACCCCATTTCCATTCGTTTGACCTCCCATCACCTGTACTAATCGGGGAAAAGAATTCTCTCAGACATTGCTAAATTCGACTGGTTTGTGTCAATACAAAAGCTAAGAACGGTTGAAAATAAGCAAAATTTACAGCGTATTAAAAACTGAATTTCTTACCCGTTAAGGTTTTATTACATCGATGGCATCGATTAAAATAAAAAACAGATCATTATCATACGTGTTTTTACATGTATGTGTGTATGAATTTGTAAACAAAAGAATATGCATGTAAATTTTACTTATTGTTATAAACTTTTAAACATATGAATTACACCTTGAATTTTGAATGGGATATTATATAATACTAGCCTATAAATATGCTCACTAGTGTAATAAAAGAAATTGGCATATGTATATATTATTGTAACTGATATATTACATATTCTAATGTGAAATGTAAAAAATACTATCGTACTACCAGTAGGAGAAATTAAACTTTTATTTATGTTAAAACGTGAAGGAAAACGATACAGGAAACAGCCTATGATTCCATGCATAGACTTTCACCTTTATTTCAAGCAAAATATGTTTAAAAGGTACAGTTTAGAATCACAATTAGTTTCATTTTCATTTGTGTCATATATAAACAAATGCACAAAAAATGAAATTTTCAAGTCAGAATAGACAAAATGAAAAACGAACATTCAGATATAAAAAAACTGCCTAATATTATGCTATATTTCCCCTTAAAAACGGAACTCATTTACGTATCTTATAATAAGATTTCTAAATAAAATCGCTGATATAATCTTGGTTAAAATATTTTATTATAGTTCTTATAATAAAAAATAGAAAAACTGAAGAAAAAAATGTTCCTCCTTGTAAATTCTTCACGTACTACCGTGGTTCTTGAAGGAAAACTAATTACGTTATCGTTTTAGGCCTATATTGTGTTATTTTTTCAGTTTGTAAGTTATCCCTCAATAAATCACGTGCCAAATAGCTGTCATAGACAGCAGGAGAAATGATGTTCGGACGCTCTTTTTAATATACGAAAATTCAAAGTGGTGATAAACTCACGTCAAATACAGTAAATGATGATAAATCATTTTAATGAGAAAAACCTTGGGAAATTTTGTTTTGCAGAAATTTGAGACAATTATGCCTGGCAAAGTAAAGATGATGTGTTTCACTAAAAGAGTAAAAAAATATTAGTGGATTTTTTTTCAAGAAAATATTACTGATTTTTTCCGTAAGAAGGTTTTTACTCTATCCACCAATATAAAAAGAGTAAAAAAAATATGTATCGATAATCAAAATATCGCATACAATAAAAAATTTAGTGCTTAATAACAATATTTTATTTTAAGAAATGATAAGACACGGTGCAGTTCTTTGGGAAATAAGTGAGTTTTAAGACCCGTTTCCTGTGAAATTATCTGGCCGATTTTGATGTAATTTGAATTCATATTCACTGAATTATGCTCAAGACTTTGGTAGATAGTTTATTTTAGAGCAATTCCAAAGTTTCGAAATTTTGGAAATATAAAGCACATGGTGAATATGTAACGTCATATGAATGTGAAAAAACGTAATGAAGCATGATAAAAACCCGATAATTAAATTATTTGAGTATTTTAATTCTATTGCGCCAATTTTTGATATAAATAACATCATTTACAACTACATTCTTTTGCATATGTTACATAAATTTATGCAATTTTACGTTGGGTTTTACCTGAATTCATTGATTTAATTTTTTATATTCTGTGTTAAATTTAAAAATTTATTTTTCAAAAATAACTTTCTTCCAAGCAACACCGGGCACTGTAGCTGTATACAGGGTGACCAGAAAAAACGTAACGAAGCCTAGAAGTAAGGTCACGGTTGATGATTTTGTTTTTCCTAGACTCTCACGGTTTTATCCTCTTATTAATCTTTATTCTAATTATAATTTTTTTAATAAGATGGCAAATAAACGGAACGCTATTTTGGAACTTCATCTCCAGGGAAACGTGTATGTGAGATTGCTCGATTGCTTCAAGTGCCTCATTCAACAGTTTCCAAAGCAATTAAAAGATTCAAGGAGCTTGGCCATGAAGAAGACAAATTAGGAAGAGCCAGGATAAGAACTGCGGATACCTCCAGAAACTGACAATTCATAAAGAACCGAGTGTCCCGAAATCCTCGGGTGTCGATGAGAAAAATAGCGAGGCAGACTGGGATTGTCCGGAAATCTGTTCGACATATGGCCAAAGAGGAGCTTAACCTTCATCCTTATAAGCTGAAACAAGCGCAATTTCTCACTGAAGAAAACAAACGAGTGAGGCTTATGAGATGCAGGGAGATGCTGAAGCGAGTTGCAACTTCACGCTGGGAGGGAATCCTGTTTTCTGATGAAAAGCTATTCTCGATAGAGCAGTCGTTCAATCATCAGAATGATCGTATTTGGTCAACAGCATCCCCAGGCAAATCTTCCATGGCTCAACATCGTCAAAATTCTAAATCTGTTATGGTGTGGGCAGGAATTTGCGCAACAGGCAAAACTACTCTCATTTTGATCGATTCTGGGGTCAAATTGAATAAAGATGTGTACCGAAAAGAGAATCTTGTAGATGTGGTACTTCCCTGTGCTCAAAAACACTTCGGAGACTAGACTTGGACTTTTCAACAAGATTCAGCGCCTTGTCATCGTGCGAAATCCACACAGGACTGGTGTAGGGCCAATTTTTCAAACTTCATCTCTGTTCAAGAATTGCCTCCATACTAGTGTGACCTTAATCCCTTGGATTACAGTTTGTGGTCGATTTTAGAGGCAAGAACTTGACGAAAACATCACAACAGTTTGGAATCTCTAAAGCGTTCGTTGATTCGGAAATGGAAGCCAATCACTCCAGCAGAGCTGCGGCCAATTGCTGAAAAATTCATCAAACGTTTGCGTCTCTGTATCAAAACAAAAGGAGGACGCTTCGAGAAAAAGTGATTTTTTATTTTTCTAATACATTGTTGTTATTAAATAAAACATATGTTTGTGCAAAAGTTTGTGTGTTTTCTTTAACCGAATCAAATTAAACTGTTAAGTTTTTTCTTGTCACTCTGTATAATAATAATAATAATAATAATAATTGTTAAGGAATCATTATTTCAAATTAAAGTAATATGAATAATGTGTGATTTATTATTCATTTGACAAGAAAATTCAGAAATGAACAACTTTTATGATTTTACTAGTGATTTAATAGCTTTATGGAAGTACCAAATATTAATATTTTATAAAGGTTTATTCTTTTTCATTCAGACTGAGGATATGATAGAGTAACTTTCTCACACCTTGACTATTTTGACTTAATAAAAAAAAATTCTTACACTAGCACAACACCCAAATTTTCAATTGTAAAAATATGAATTTTTTGTATTGTCATCAGACATACAGCCTTTGTACATAATTTGTATAATTCTAGTATTCCCTGTTGCAGGTTAAAAACTGTTTAAAAATTTCTTCTTCACGAGTTGAATTAAATAAGTGAAAAAATATTTTGAATTTAATCATCATTAGATTTTATATTTTAATATATTTATTATTTAAAATACTTGTCGAATGTTAACATTTTTGAAAAGTGACAGACTACATAAGATGCGTCAATAAATCATTTAGTATATAGCTGTCATACACTGCAGTTAGTACACAAATGAAGTCGAAAGTCTGTGTCTGTAATAACGAAGTTAGAGAAAATGGAAACCGGAAGTCGAAGACAGTTAGATGGTGATAAATCATTTAATGAATAAACCTAAAGGAATTTTGTTTTTAAAATCTTCTGGTACAATTAATAGATATCAAAATAAAACTGATATCTTTCATCGAAAACTTTTTTCATTACTGGAGATAATAATACTTTTCATAAATAATATATTTTTCTTTATTCGTTAACGTACAAGAAACTTATCAAACAATCTAATATATATATATATATATGTATTTATTTTTACGCATACATTTTCACGGTTTTAAATAAATTTACATAAAACTTTTTAGAAAAACTCAACGTCGATTACGTTCAATTTTTCATTAATATAGCTTTACAAAAAAATAATATGCTTATAATTTATGTAAATGGTTTACTTTCTCGTTATATACAAATTAGCTGAAATATACACAAATAGATAGTATGATGCAATGAAACCTTTTGCAGAAATTAATTTTACAAATTTCAAACACAAAGACTATAAAAAAATAGGTAATGTTACTCTATAAAATTGATGGCAAACTGCTGCCGACAAATTTATGATGATATTTGCCATATAAAAAATTTAATTTATACTGATAAAACTGGTGTAATATTACATATTAATGTAACTAAACAGCAGTTATATTGGTTCAATTACTCAATGAAATAATGGAGCAAAGTTACCATGAACTTTATGGAATTATTTTAGATAAAGTTTTTTTTTTAATGAATAGATTTAGTGTAATAAATACATATCAATAGGTAATATAAAAGTGTTTTATAAAAGATGATGAAAGCTTTAAAAAGTGTCAGTAAACATTTAAGCAAACAATTTTCATTAAAAATACATGGTCGGAAATAAAATGCAAATATGTTAGCGATGTTATTGGTTTTATTAATGACGGCCGACAGGATATAGGCCCTAGAGAGAGTGCCCTCCGTGGGTGTCTTTCTAAGGGATAATAACTCGCATTTACGCAAAATTATCCAGGGTTCAAAGAAAACCAAGGAAAACTCTGAAAGTCAAGGCCGATGTGTACGATTGGGTTCGAACCGAGAACCTTCCATGTAACAGTTTCGAAAGCATAATCTCTGAGCGACTGGTAAGCAAAGGAGTTTGAAAATGGTCTACGCAAACAGAGATTAATGCTCCATTCCATTTGAGAGTTATTGGGAGAAGAATTACTGTAAAAGCTTGGAAATATAATAATGGGAAGAAAAATGCGTCGGTAAAATTTCCCTTCGATCAATGCTTAAAAGCCGCATAGCCGTGTGTGTAAATGTCAATCGCGGTTAGAACGCATTAAAAAAGGTTGCCCTTCTTTAGCAGAAAAAGGGTTGATATGAATGTTATCCACGGAATTGTAAATAGAAACGACAGAGACTCCACCATTGCATGAATAGCGGATTCCCATTACAGTTGTTCGACCGTAAAATATTTGAAAGCTTGTACTGATGGGAAACAATTTCCCCTCCCAATCGGATTATTATTTTTAGGAACCATATTTAAAATTTAAAGAAATATAAAATAAAGTTCTGCGTCATGAACTCTTAATCTGCTACCTTTTTTATTATAAATACCAATAATTTTTTGAAATTTATTACTTTCGTATTAACTGCATGTCAGGAGTTAAGAGCGGGAGATTTACCGAAAAATTACTTATTCAGTTCTGTTTAAGTGGTTAAAGCTCGTAAATCGTTTGCATGTGTTTTAAAGTTGCGGAATCTGAAAATAATGCTGAAATATTTACATTGTTTGTAATTTTATAGAACTTAACTTAAAATCGTAAGAAAAAGAGAGTTGATCATTCCTTCGAACTTAATTAGGGCCATAGGTGTTACGCGCCTATGTTGTAGCTCTAATCTACTTGGACGAGTTCTTTTAGGAGCTTTTCATGTTTATCAGTTTGGCAAAAGTAAATACACAGCCCACTATGGGATATTTTTCATTGGCCACTAACTTGAACGCAAATTTGATAATAGGAGAAAATCCAATTCAACGAAATTGAATATACATATATTTAACTGGAGTTTTTAGTAGAAAGTTTAACATGTTTATGAATACTAATTTAAAAATTTTATTTGCCTCAAAATCTTAAAATTATCAAAGTGAAAAACTGTCCAAGTCTCTACTAGAACCAACATCATTACAATTACACCCAATGTTCTATCACCGAGTTATCTGGAGGATTATAATTTACAAGGGAGCCATTTCGGAGCTGCTTACATATAGTACAGACACGTGGTACATTTTGCAGCCCTAAATATAAAAGTTTAAAGAACCTTAAATTCATATTTTATGCATTTTTTATACTTTTAATTTTCAGTATTGGATTTTTATTTCTTTATTCCATACCAAAAAAAGATTTAAGTCGACAAATATGGAGCTACAAAAATTCGGCAGCTTTTTCCTTGTAGTATATGTAGGATATGTTTTAGAATAATATCAAATTGCAACTTCTTCGATAATTCATAGCATAAAAAACAAGAATTAGCGCTTTTCAGCACTTTGCAACAAAGTTGAAAAGTGCTTATGCACTCGGTTTCTCTGCCCGTATGGCCGTCTGTTCGCGCTCTAACTCTCGTAAATATACTCGGATTGTCATGAAATTTTTAGACGTTAATGTTTACCTAAGCACGTACCCTATTGAAAATGAAGGTTCTGCCATAATTAGTTTATTTGCAGGGACAGTCAAAAGCTTTTCATTACATTACGGCCTATGGAGGAAAATGGTTTCAAATGATTTGAAAGATGTTACACCCTGTCAAACATCTTCAAATTTATATTTATCTACAATGTGCACTAGAATATGCATTTTGTAAAGTATGCAGCAAAAAGAATAGATATTATTCATTTACAGGGCCACACAAAAAAATTCCCATTCATAATAATAAAGGGGGAAATTGTTTGCAACATATTTTAATTATGGTAAGCAATTTCATATATAATCAGATTGATATACGTTGCTGAGGAATAATATGAGTTATTTCATGCATAATATTAGTGCTTAGTATTTACAGGGACTCACAAAAGATTTCAAATTGTATACGTAATCTAAAAGCCTGCATATTATAGATGATGGCCGTCAGATGGATGAAATGCATTTTAATTATGAAATACGACGCTTTTAAGTTTCCCTAGATGCATGCATATTATATAGTTTATACAAATGCTAATTGTTACAATATTTAGATGTACAGGGTTACACAAAAGATCTCGGAAAGGTATTGAATATGAGCGTAATTTACTTAAAGGTGGTTTTTAAATATGTTATGCCTTTTTACAATGAACTGCATTTAGTTTACTAAGAAATGTTTATGTAATATAGATAAAATAATATACAGGGTCACGCAAAGAACTGGATAGATGGTCGCCTTTGGATGTTAATTTCTGAAAATTTAATTTAAGTAGTTTAAAGAGAATTTATTTTTAAACTAAACTTTAGCAAAACACTTTCCTGTATTAAAGGTACTATGTATTTTAGAGGGCTAAACAAAAATATTCAAGTATATTTTCATCTATTAATATAAATTGATGAAAGGAAAATTTCAACCAGTTAGGCGTTTTCTTGCTAAACTAAATTTTACCGACAGTTCAAATACAGGGCTTTTGAAAAGTATTGGAATACATATTTAGATATGGATGTTATTTCCCTGAAAAACGAAGTTTTGTTGAAGATTTCAAGGACTGTTGGAAAGTGCTTCATAATCTATGCTTAACGCATGATTTTTCTGTACTTGTTTTCATTTGCAGACGATAAATGTATAAATAGTAAATACATTTCTGTTAAAAATTTTCAAGATCATCGTAAACTATTTTCTAAGTGAAATACAAAATAAACAATCTATTTTTTATTGAAGTGTGATGGAATAAAGTTTCGACTGTTTAAAATGAAATATTGTTGCATTAAATGTTGCATCATTTGGTAAAAGTTATCTTAAATTAAATTAATATTTTTATACAATGTAAATTATTTATTATGTCTCTATAGATCGGACATTGCAGTTTCTAGCGTACTCCAAACCATTGCTCACGCCCGAAAAACTGCATTGTTATTAGATTAAAGTTGCCGGAAAACTCTTTGAAAAAAAAAGCGCAAACAGTTTTCCGCCAAAAATGTGAGTATAATTTTGTACTTTTTCAAAATCAAATTTGCAAGTTTTCGGAAAAATTTTTAAAACTTTTTTCAATATTTTACACTTATTATTAACCAATTTGTATTTTTAAATGATTTTCACTGAAAAAAAATCTATGGTAATTGTTCGACAGGAAGTTTTCAAAATTGCATTTTAGTAAGTTTTGCTGCTGTAAAATCAAGAAGTATGATTTTAACAGTAAAACTTTATCAATTCTCAAATTTCGTAATGTAGGGTTTTAAAATACATCAGGTCTTATTGATATGTACGAGTAGCTCCAAACGTTATGGCCTTGTTAGTACCTCGCACTCTTATTTATTTGGTAAAGAATGTACCCACAGAACACGAACGAATTCCTTTCATGAGCTATCAGTTTCTCGTCAAAATGAAAATGAGAAAAAAATGAAACTCAAAAAATTGCAAAACTTAAACACTGAACTACAAATCGTCAATGTAACTCAGTGGTGCTGCATTGGCGCTAATACCAAATACCCCCGTTTCTGTATGAGCATGGATACTTTATTACTCTGTTCGTCTCACGAACAAGATTGATAAGATTTATGAAATTAATATTTTAAGTTATTAATACATTTTCTACAAAAATTTTCACTTGTGTGTATATAATAAATGTGTATACAAATAAATATTTGATCATATGTTATGAGTGCAACCTTAACAAAAATATAACATTGAGAAATACTAAAATGGAATCGTCCAGTTATCGCAGTGGTAGAGTATTGGTGCATATTGTCATCGATCCGGGTACGAGTCAAGGTTTGGACATTTTTTCACTTTCTTGGTTTTACGCTTTTAATTCTTTGCGGCGCACTATCTTTTAAAACTGAAATTTAGAGAAAACAATTTGTAGGTAGACTATTTAGCCCTAAAGTTTAATTTTTGTAAAGATTGCACATACCGTCTTGATTCTGTGAGTATTCCATAAGTAGGAACACTGAGTCAATAGAACTCTGAAAACCCTTGCAGTGTATCGCGAATATGAGTCAAAGTTTTTGCACCTGAATGCAAATGACTGTTTAATTGGCGGGTAATTAATATTTACATTATCATATATGCACAAGTCTTATGTACAAAAATATTTACAATTTTTTCTCTTCATGGAATTGTTGGAAGCAAGTTGTAACTTTTCTTAAAATCATAAATATACATTACAGGCAGGTTTTGCACATAAAACTTGATTTGTGTGGCCTTTTATTCATGCTTCAAAATGTACATCTTCGTCCTTCACCTTGCATCCGATTATTTCGAAGTTTATATAACGCATAAAATTCCACACTTTCCGACGTGTACATTTCAACATGCCACTTCAAAGTCTTACCGACGCCGAATCATCCCCTAAATTCAACACTGTTCCACACATCATTTCCAGAAGAAAAAAAAAAAGAAATAAAGATGTTTTCGCTAGCATGGCTTTCAGATATGTAATATTAGAAGAAAAAGTTTCTGAAGGTGCAGTGTGTCCTTGATCGTGGAACACCCCAATTTATTAAACCTTTCTACGTATGCTATCTGTATACGGAATTCAAAATAATATAGAATAAATTATATAAAGTGTATGCAAGGAAATAGTAGAGAAATTATTTTTGGAAGCAATTATTATTATTTTTAAATTCCTAGTAAATATAAGGTTTTAAATAACCGATCATAGCTAAAAGTTATTGATTGATAGGAGTGGTACTTCAAATTATTATTTAAGTAGAAAGGTAAAAATAAATTGAAAATTTAACATATTTAAGAAAGGTATTTAAATGTTTCAGAAGCGAATCAAACTGTGTGTTCCCGCTTACGGAACATTGAGCTACAAAGGATTAAGCCTAGTCGAATAAATTTTTAATCAATAATTAGCGTGAAAAATTTTCAAAAAAATTTCCGATCATGAATATGAATGACAGTCACGTTGTTTTAGTGCAAACGGATAAATCTTTCGTAAGCGGAGTACACGTTAAAAAAATAAAAATCATGCTTGAAATTTATTTATAATACCCCCCAAAAATCAGTAAATTAAGACAGAGGTGTTAGAAGTCTAAAAAATTACAATAAAACAGATTTGACTATTCAAATGTTTCCGCTTTTAAATTCATATCAGCATTACACACAGACATTTTAATGCTTTATACTATACTTTCAATGGAAAATAAACAGTAAGAAAACTAAAAAAATATATCTATATGCTCCATACGAACATTTTTGTGTAGAAAAACTCAATATTTCGTAATTTTCATATTGATACCTGGTTTGTATAACCATTGTTCTAAAAAATAAATAACAGTAACCTAACAATATAATAGTATGTAGCGATCATTTATTTTTCTTTTAGTCTGTTTTCCTTGTTCAATTAATCTTAAAGACGATACACAGTTAGGCACTGACATTCATATATAATAAACACATTTCCTGTGAATAAATGTTTTTATAAAGACGGAAGTTTAATAATAAATTGAGTTAGCAGATTTTCTTATTTTTATTCTTTATTTAGAAACTTCCTTGACAGAAATAATCTTTTTTTCGGATACTTTGTCATACGAATGAAATGCATCACTCTGTTTTGTAAATGAAATAAAAGTGTTTTCTTTTGTTTTAGATGTAGTGAAATAGACAGTTCGATGCAGATATTGTTTCATTACTTTGTAAGTTGTTGCTAATGTTTCGTATTTGCTTGTCGTGATTGTTTTGTGAAAAATTAATGTTTCATTTTTTCCTTTAAATACATGTGCTATTTTTTAATATGATAAAAAATTAAAATATTTTAAAAATATCCTTGAAAAAATAAATTTATCGATAGTTTAAAAAATGCATTTTAAATAGGACACGAAAAGTTATGCAGAAATGCGAACAGTATTTTCTATATCTCAAATTTATTTTATTTTATGAGAGAAACATTGAGATGAAATAAAAAGAAAATTTATTTTGTATTAGACTGATAAAATTTCAGAATATTTTAAAAGTCCCTAGTCATAAACAAAGTGCGAGGGAAAGTCAGCAAGTCGGCCACTCGCCGATATGAGAGGTCAGAATTTAATTAGAAACTGTTTGCAATTATGCTCAGCATTATTGGCAGCATTATCTAACTATAAGATGTAAATTCCGAAATAATGAGACAGTAGTTATACAAGAAGTACAGGGACGTTCAAAAGTTGTTGAAGAAGAACGGAGCGGTCGCAAAAAAATGTAACTGCAATCGAGATCACGGTTTAAGCCTACAGCTGACTAACATAAAGTACATAGCCGAAGAAGCAGCCGTTGTTCGCCTATCATCTCTAACCATTTGTTCAACATTCCACACTGTTTTTGCTGTCACAATCAAAACAGGACGATCAATTTGTTCTTCGTCATCAACTTTTAAACAAACTTGCTCCTCTAGTACAACTCATAAAAAAACTAAGTGTCTTTTATTAAAAATCAAATATTTGCTGATAAAAATATTTCATTTTTCCAAAGTTAATCGACTTGTTTATTTTATAGCTATTCCTTCTTTAACCTCGGAAATGGGATACATATGGTGATTTGCAATTTATGACGATACTTCCATTTGCTAAATTTTCATAGACGTATGTTTTTGCTGCATTCATCTATATTTTGCTGTATTTTTGCTATATTCCTATTCAATTTACGAATGTCAGAATGTTAAAGATTGTTGAAAAACATTTCTACTGAAATTAGAAAAAAAACACAGAATAAATGCAATAATTTATTTTTTAACTACTAATTTTATAATGCCATAAATAATAATAATAGAAAAACATAAATAACAAAAACCATTTCATTCAAAACTTTGATTTTAATATATATATATATATATATATATATATATATATATATATATGTAATATATATATATGGTAGGTAGATTCAATTGATATTTAATATATTTCCTAGCTGACGAATTCTACGCTTTTTATCACAAATAATTCTCCAAAGAAATGTTGAACTTTTAACTCTTTTGTTAGATGATGATTACAATGTTTCAAGGTTAGATTAAAATGTTTCATTCAATTGTCCGATTACAAAGTTTATGACTGGGGACCTATATAATATTCGGAAATTTTATCACTATAGTATAAAAGATTTTTTTCTTTTAATTCGATCTCAGTTTTTCTCTCGTTAAATAAAATGAAAAATACGAAAATACGAATTTAAAATACGAAAAATTCTGTTTTTTTAATTACATAATATTTTGTGCCGTATTTCAAATTTAGTTTTTAAAACTTTAATTTGTCAGCTCTTCGATAAAATGGACCTTAAATTTTGCTTAAAAACTGGAAATGTTTCTGTTGATAGCTATGAAATATGCACATAAACTAAAGAAAATTTCCATAATGTTTGTTCCCTGTTATATTTATAATAAAAAAAATAAATAGAATATTTATATATTCTATTTTTAAACGTTTTTGTTAAAAATATATGTATGTCAATAATATTGTTCTGATACTTCTTTTTGCAATTTTTATAAATAATTGTTTTATTCAATGTACGCTAAAAAATTTTACATAAAAATTTATGACCATTAAAATATTAAATGGATAAGTACAACTATTTTTTTCAAACACCATAAACATCATTAGAATTTTTCTGTAATTTTCATATCTTTATTAAATTTTCTTAATAGATACTAACTTGCAATACATTCACACATATTATTTAATTTCAATGAGAACATATTCAAATATGTATTGCAATTTCAAAGCATACATAGCAATTAATTTCAATGAGAAAAATGATATCGATATCAAAAGATACTGAAAAAATATTGTCGTTATAAAATATTTTAAGAAAATAGTTTTTTTTCATATTTATGTTAATTGACCTTACGAATATATATATATGCCTGCGATGAAACACACACACACACGCAGACAGACAGAGCGTTTTGTTCTTTTATTAGTATAGATTGAATAACATGAATCACGATCGTGAAACATATCTTATGGCAAATTCATACCAATAATTTTGAGACAAGTAGAAATTTAATATTTTTAACAATATAATGGAACAATCATCTGTTATTCCATAGAGCTCAAATCCATAGAAAATGCTGAGAAAAAAATAAAAAATGATTATAACTTACCAAATTGCCCAATATATAACATAAGAAATTCACACGAAATCGCGAGAAAAAAAAACTGTTGCATTATTTTATTATTAAAATGTTTGTATAATTTTTATTGAAGATTACTGAGTGTTTCCTGTAATTACCCTTGTAACCATTGTCTTATTTTCCCCAATTTATGAATAAGCCGGTAACGCATACCTTTTATATCTCCATGCAATTTAAGAAAACAAATACACGAGGTTTGCACATTTTAGGTCTGATGACATTCGAAAAACTTAAATACGATGTCAAAGATGAATATTCCTTCTTTGATAATCAATATTGATTTGGTTATTAATCAGTAATTTTTCGTTATTTCAAAAACTGCAATATTTTCTTCGTACACCATCTGTTCATGTACACTGTAAAAAAAAAAAAAAAAAAAAAAAAAAAAAATCTGTAAAGTTACTAAACATTTTCTAGGAAACTGGGATTCTTAGAACTTTTCATGTAACAGCAACAAGAAATATTCATATAACCAACTCTATTACATGAATTTTTCTTTTTACAATTACATAAAAGTTCCAAAAATTCCAGTTTCCTAGAAATATTTAGTAACTTTACATATTTTTTTCTCTTTTTTTTTTCAGTGTAACAGTGTGAACAAACATTCCTATAACTGATTCTATTATATGAATTTTTGCTGTTACTGTTATATACAAAGTTCTATGAATCGCAATTTCCCAGGAAAATTTAGAAACATAAAAGATTATTTTTCACAGTGTATGCAAAAAATACATTGGCGGAATCTATTTCAAATGGTGCAGAAAATATTTTATTAGTTGTTAAAAATATGAATTTTTTTGTATAACAACGCTAAAAGATATTATCCCAAATACCATTATTTTAATTTTATTAATATTTGTTTGTGCATGGTGGATATCTTTTCTTCATCATCTGCATCACTTTTCTTACATCCTAAATTTTACGGAATAGTAAATATAACATCAATTATTTTACCTATGCAAGTGAGGTTTAAAGCAATTTGTTAAGAATAAAATAAAAGTTTGGTAATTGCGTACTTTACTAGAAGAAATCCTTTCTGGGAAATTTAAGCATAAATTTTAAGAATATTTCCCTAAATCTGTCTATGAAAAAGTTTCTTAGAAAATAATATTTTCAAAATGACACGTTTTTTTTCTCCAAATAAGACGAATGTACGTGAATTCTTAAACAAGTTACAGATCTGGAAGTTGCTCTCTCTCCACTTTAAAAATACCAAAATTTTTCAAAAAATAAAAATCGCACTTTTAAGCGTTTTATATATTTCTGTTGGATCACGAGATAGAAATATAAAATTCCGACCTCTAGTATTTTTTTATACTAAAGGTATGAACAAAAAATTTAAAGATTCAGATTTGATTGCAAGTTGCGGTATGGTGAAGACAAAACGTCAACAAACGCTATTAGAAATATTTTAGTAAGAATTAGATTTATCTCTTTTCTTTCAATATTTACACGCAAAATATATTTTGTTGAAAACAATGTAATAACAGATATTTAATTTACAAATACTATACTATATATGTTCAACAAAGATCTGAGAAATATCTTCACACAGTTTAGCAGAAATGTTGCGATATCGACTAGTTACTGTTGACAGCACCATATGACTGTTTTTTCACAACATTTTATTTTAACTAATCAAGTTTTGTCATCTCTCTTATCATCATCAAATTGGTCTACGATAGTTCCGTTATTTATAAAATCTTGAATGAACATGTTGACTATTTTCGAATAAGAAAGCATGCATTTAAACAAAATATATGAAAAAAAAAAACACATTTTTTTTGTTGTTTGTGTATGTGTGAGCACTGCCGTCGATGAAAGTGTCCCACTGCTTTCTATTTTACTTCTCAGGGAAATACAATTGTCATATTTATGTTCTCTATTTAATGTAAATATCTTTGTAATCAAAATTTAAGCATCTAACCTAATCCTTAATAAATAAGGCAAAACTAAGCAATCGAAAACAAATGTCTGAGATTTTTTAAATTTCTCTTACATCTTCTGTGTTTTCAACTTATGCCATCCAAACAATTAAAAGATTGTCTGTATAAATCCAAACAATGTACAAAATACAGAAAACGACCACTCGCATAGTAATGAAAGAGGGAATTATTTATCCACTTGTGCACGTATCTTCTACCTGTTGCTTCTGTTTCTGAGAGGGTTTGAAATGATATTTAAATTCAAGCGTTTTATTGATCTATTGGTGAAGAATTTTCCATTATAAAATGCCATTCAGTACAAGAAGAAAACTGTTCCATTTTAAAAATTTATAAAATTGAAATAAACGTAACTTCTTGCAAAATCCAAGTAGATAGCAATGTGCATTAAAATATCTGAAATTTGATTCTAAAATACTTTTTTTTAACTATAAAAGTCATCATTAAATACTCTACGTCTAGAAGAGTGATACATTGTGATTGTGAAAATGCAAACTATTTTTTTTTAAATGCGTTCTTATTAACATAGTATAACATTATTCTGTAGAAGATTCTCTGATTAAGTTTTTATAGGAACATTGATAATTATAATAAAATTTATGAATTTTTAATGTCAGCAAAACAAACTTAATTTCAAAATTCACTAATGAAAATTTAATAACTGCACGTCCTTCCACTGCTTTTATAGGATATCTCAATTTTAATCAATGAGAATGCCCTATAATGCAATGACGTAATCGTTTTCTATAAAAGCGGTGGGTTGACGATGCAGTAAAAGTTTCAAATTTTTAACAGTGTAGTATGCCAACAAAATTATCATTATTACTATTATTTGTTTAATACTATAAGTATAAGACAATACCAATGGTAAATAAATTTTGAAAAACTCAGTAAGAAACAAGCAAAAAAATGTTTAAATTAATACATTTTTCAATAGTATCTTAGTCTTTTAAAATAAAAAATACATACTAAATACATTTTAACGATAAAAAAGAAGATAAAAAATTAAAAGATAGAATTAAAAGTATGTTTTTTACTACGAATATTTTATCTTATGTCAAAGAAATATTTTCTGGATGTAATTTACATCATTATACCGGCTCTGAATTTGTTAGATATCACGTACAGTCCGCTCTCGTTGATTCGAACTCGTCGGGATCACAAGAAATGTTCGAATTCTCCGAAGCTCGAATTATGGAAAGTATGAAATGAAAACATGCGTAATATGATACTATTATAAAGGAATTAATGTTATAGTGGTTTTTTTTTATTTCGTCTGTTATCCTTAGAATATGACTTAATATTAAATTAGAATGTACATTAACTAATTAAAAGATAAACAAGTACGATGGAAGAAATATTTAAAGCGTCACTGATGGACAGACAGGCGGGGCTCTAAGAAAGTGAATATCAAATGCATTGGATTATATGTATACTGGTTCGGAACATATTTCACAAAAATCAAAGAAAGAAAGTTATTCAAATGATCTGAATCCGTGAGAAAGAAGCGACAAATGAAAAATCGGAATTCTCGTTAGTTCGAGTTAAACGAAGTTGAGAGAAAATGAGTTCGAATTAATGAAAATTGTTAATGTTATTCTGCCATTGAAAATTTCGGGTCTTCATGTTTAGTTCGAATTAAGCGAAGATTCGAATTATCCGATTTCGAATTAACGAGAGTCGACTGTATTTCTTTTAGATATTTCTTATATATTTAGAGACCTTAGGATTTAAGACAAAAAATACTCACATGTTTTTATATTAAATAAATAATATGTAATCTTAACGAGATACAATAAAATTTGCTGCTGCGGAATCACTAATATTCGTAAGATTCAAATGATTTTCCTCAAATTTCACATAAATGAAATGGAATGGGACATTGAATGGTAGAAATTTGGTCTCTTGGAGCTGCATTGCAGAACAATTTAAAAAATAGCTGCTTTCAACACCTATTTTTATAATACGTATAGGTAATTGTGAGCTAGAATCAAAAATACAACTTATATCACTATATCTTATGCATATTTTTCCTTTATTATTACATCATTCCATTATCTTAAATTATACAATCATAATGGAAATTCCATAGTATAAAATATTTTCAATCATACGCAATGAGCGTAGTTAAGATATTTGCTATAAAACCATATTGATCTTCCACAACAAATGCTTATTTTTTCGTGGAACAATGAATATGTATACTAGAACTAAACAAATAAGAAGGATAATAGAATAAGATAATCTTTATAGTTATAGAAAAGATATATAGGAAAATGTAGAAAGTCGATGGTTGTTACCGAAGATGAAATCAATATTTTCCCCTAGAATTATCATTAATCAAAATATCTAATAAAAAATATTTGATTTTGTTATTTGTTAAAATATTTTTCGAAGATTTCTACAAGAACTTTTTTAAACAGTTTGTTTCATATCATTCTTAATATTCCATTGCAAACGTTTCATTATTTCGTAAACAATAATTTGTAACTTTATATACTGATCAAACACAGGCAAATGTGAAATTATTATAACCATATATATTAGAATAATAATAACAGATATGTGTTTTTGTCAAGAAAATTGTTCAAATGATAAAATTAAATTTTCGCGTTAGAATATTCCTTTAAAAGTATTAAAATCTCAGTAAAATTTGTGTAATATTTATGTCAAAAGTGATACTAAAAAATTGTAAAGATACTTAAAAATTCATTTTGTATCCAAATTTTAGTTCTTGTCTCTCATTATTGGCCAAGTGGTGTGACTGTTTTTATAGTCATAAGTACCACTATTTAAAAAAAAAAGCACAACATTTTACAAAAATAATACCATAATTAACAATTTAAAATATGTGGTAAACATTATTTTTCAAAAGAAAAAAAAATCCACTAAAATGTCCCGGCCGTTTCTTAAAAGGTTAAGCTTTAAAATGATCAAAATAAATTAATAATTTTTTTCTAAAATGCTATGTTTCTCTCGGAATAATGCTTTTACACTAAAAGCATAATTTATTTGAATATAAGGAAAAAAAATGTATGTCTACACATTTTCAGGCTGATTTTCTTTTTTAGATAATAGTCCTGTAACCTTATTAATTTCCCATTCCAAAGTTTCCTTTTTTTTAACCTTTAACAGAAAGCACATGTGATTGAACTAACTGAAGTTATTATTATTATTATTATTATTATTATTATTATTATTATTATTATTATTATTATTATTATATTTTTATTTTATTTATTTATTGTTATTATTATTGTGTAGAATATTTTTTTAAAATAACTATTTTCCAATTTATTTACTAATAACAAAACTATATATTTATTATATTGTTCAACATATTTCTAAACATATTGTTAAAGATTTTATCATACATTTATTAACACTATATTAAAAATATCTCCCTATTTTTATTTTCAATTAAGAGTGAAAATATATATTACGTGACATCTTAGACTGAAAAATTTGAAACTATATAATGAATCGTTCTATATTTTTTTAAAACAGAAATAATTACATTTAAATTTCACTGGAAATGATAGTCTGATGATAAAACAAGTTTCGGCACAAAAGCTTATTGATAGTATGAATATTTTTTATTAATAAAAAGTTTGAAAAAAAACCCATAGCTGGTGGTAAATTTTAAAATAACAATGATTGTAAAGGAGAAAAAATAAAACTTAAAATATAATTTTAAGCTATTGCATAGCTTTTATCGCGGGCTTTGAGCGCGGTGACCGAATCCAAAAATTCCGTAACGCGAAAAATCCTAACACATCCGTAACGAAAAAACCTAACACTCGGCTAAAGTCGTTTCCGTTCGGAAAACTTCGGGACGGTATCCTTCGGTAGACTTCGGCAGACATTGACGTGGTAATTTTCAGATATTAGGATATCAAGTCTCAAACTTATGTTTCTTATAATCTAATTTTCATAGCACGGCCAAATTTTTTTGGTAATTTATTATGAGACAGTGTTTATTTCGGTGGTCTTATTTATTTTGGTGACAGGAAACCCCCCACAGTGAGGGTCGAAAAATTTAAAATGCTTATAACTCGCTATCTAATTTTCGTAGCGCGGCCAAATTTTGTTTGGTAATTTAATATGAGACTGTTAATTTTTGGTGACAGGAGACCCCCCACGGTGAGGGTCGAAAAATTTAAAATGCTTAATACTCGCGATCTAATTTTTTTAGCGCGGCCAAATTTTGTTTGGTAATTTATTATGAGGCAGTGTTAATTTTTGGGGACATTAGAACCCCAACGGTGAGGGTCGAAAAATTTAAAATGCATATAACTCACGATCTAATTTTCGTAGCGCGGCCAAATTTTGTTTGGTAATTTAATATGAGACTGTTAATTTTTGGTGACAGGAGACCCCCCCCCCACGGTGAGGGTCGAAAAATTTAAAATGCTTATAACTCGCTACCTAATTTTCAGAAGACAGAAGACTAATTTTTTTAGCGCGGCCAAATTTTGTTTATTAATTTATTATGAGGCAGTGTTAATTTTTGGGGACATTAGAACCCCAACGGTGAGGGTCGAAAAATTAAAAATGCTTATAACTCGCGATCTAATTTTGGTAGCTTGGCAAAATATTGTTTGGTAATTTATTATAAGACAGTGTTAATTTTTGGTGACAGGAGACCCCCCACGGTGAGGGTCGAAAAATTTAAAATGCTTATAACTCGCGATCTAATTTTCGTAGCGCGACCAAATTTTGTTTGGTAATTTATTAAGCTATTGCATAGCTATTATCGCGGGCTTTGAGCGCGGCGACCGAATCTAGGAATTCCGTAACGAGGAAAAATCCTAACACTCCGGCTTACGACGTTTGAGTTTGGCAGACTTCGGCGCGGTATCCTTCGATAGACTTCAGCAGTCATTGACGCGGTATTTTTGCATAAGTTGATAAAAAATGCTATGCAATAGCTTTACCGCGGCAGTCTCCGAGTGCCACACATGTTTTTATTTTTATCGCAATATTTTGCTTAGTTGTTGCTTTAATGTTATAAATTTCATTTTATTTTTCAGTTGATGTCACATTTACCTCTATAAATAAATATGTATTCATCTACTTTTTTAAGCATGATTTAAACGACATCCACGTACGACAAAATTTTCTAATTAATCACCAAAATCTTACGAATAAGATTCTGATAATGAAAATAACATATCGTCACATATTATTATTTATCCTCATTTAAAACTAAATTTCTTATTTACAATTTTAAGTGTGATCGAGTCCTTTTTTCCTTTCCAAAATGTATATATATTACCTTTTGCGCTTAATATGTTGATTTCATTTTATATTCTCAATCTCACTTTTGTCTTTGATAAAATGTATTCTGGACCTAAATAATTAAAAACATATAAAATTTAGTTTTCGTGAAAAGATTTAATCTAACCGTCTTAATTGCACTTCGTTCAAAAGCCGATACAAGATATCTCTGTACAATGAACCAAACACAGGGGTTGTCAAATGTCAACAATCCTGACACCTTCTGAAATTTTTACTCATTTCGAATCAACCACTGAATCTAGGTTGATAAGTCCCGACTAAAGTCCCAAGTGTAAGAGACTGGATGCCATGTTGAAGCTATTGCACATCTCTAGCTGCTTTGAGCTTATTATTACTTTCATAGTCTTACATCGACCCTGACAGCTTGAAACCTCGAAAACTGCTCACGAGATATGGCATAACAATGCATAGATTAAAACATTTAGTATTCTTCTATCAAAAATTTTTACACTTCAACACAAAATTAAATGGTCATTATTATTTTTTTAAATGAAAATGACGAGCACGTGCATTTTACGAAATTGAATTCTGCCAAGCCTCAAATATCAAAAATGAACGCACAGTTGAAGATCGTTTTCCACGGCTGCTTTGAATAGATAATAACATTTATCTTTTTTCACGGAAGTCCCGGAAGTACTTGAACGCACTGTAAATTTTATTTAACACCTTTTAGTTATCAACTATGCATATTTTTAATAGTTTTCTTTTAATAGTGCAAAAAAGTAATATATTTATAAAAATATTCGTAAACTATTCTTAAAAAATTATATCAAAATATCAAGTTAAGCACAGAAAGAATCCTAATCAGTATAATTTTCTTAAAAATGCTTCAGCTAGAATATTGATTTTATGCACAGATAAATTTTCCCAACAAATAGCGTAATTTACGTTCCACTGAATAAATTATCCTTAAGCATACCAGTGAGCTTTGAATGAAGTGATTTGCTCTAGATCGTTATTGATTCTTCTATTACGAACGCTTATTATTTCTTTCAGCAGTGAAATGAATTCTTGGAGAAAGACTTAGAATGAAAGAATCTCAATACTTAAACAGACAGCAATATAAAGGGATGATAATTGTTACAGAAAGTTATAATGCATTATTTCCCCGTTATTTTCTAACTGTAAAATATATTTTTATTGATTTATTATTGTTATTTTATTTTTTATTGTAAATTATATATATTTTATATATATATATATATATATATATATATATTTAGTGGTAGAATATTTCAAATATTTAAATATGAAGTATTTTTTTCATGTCAAAATTTTATTTAAATAAAAGAGCTTTTTGATAAGCGATTTGCCTTAATAAAGAAGAAACATAATGTATTAAGGGGCTGTGCATATATAATGTTATCATTTTGGGGGGAATAGGGGGCATGGCACATGATATCGTAAGATATCGGTAGGGGGAGGGCGTTTTTTTTTTGTTATCGATAATATTTTTGATCTAATATAAAAAAAAAAAGTCTTTTTATTTGTAACATAGTCTTTGGTTAAAAATAGCACATTATCTTTTTTCTGAAATATTGAATACCCCAATGTTTGACATTCCTATTCTTTTTCATATATTTTATACGTGTATGGATATATAATCACAGTTCGAGAAGCCATATATGAAGTATATTTAAAATGAAGCTTGTATTTACTAATAAATAAAATAGAAATAGAAAGAATTTTGTCCACTTGTTGATGATGATTTTTATCTGCGCCCCACTCCTTCTCCGTTCAGGCCAAGTGCAACAAAACTTAATCAGAGTTGAATGCATTATGTAAGAAAAAGCTATTATAAAATATTTTTAAACAGGAACTATTCATTTAAAGTGTTACTTGATATAAAGTGATATTTTATTGACTTCTCTTCATTTGGATCAAAAAAGCATGCGCAAATTATTGTAGCCAGTTTTTGTGTACCATATCAAACAAAAGTAAAGTAACAAATTGTAAAAATTATATATATATATATATATATATATATATATATATAACAATTTCATTACTGGAAGGAAGGGGGTCCAAAAACGTTGAAAAAGTCGATATCGTTATAATTGTCCAGCCCCAAATATGAAGTAGCGCAAAATACGTATGATTTTGAAGTTTACTCTTTCCAATCTACTGGTTTCTGCCAATTCATATGTTAAACTTATATAATTTATCTTTTTAATTTTTCTGGTAGCGATCTCCAATGGTCGAGACTGCTACTGTTAGATAAAAAAAGGAAGGAAAAAAGGAAGCTGGGGGATTGCGCACCATATGAAATTGGCTGCGCAAAGAGTGCCAGTGGACCATTTAAAATAAAATAAAAATAAATTAATAAAACCTTTCGGTTTTTAGCATTTTTTTATATTGGAAAAATCTTATTATTTTTTGATATTTTAATTAAGATAAATGCGAAGGAAGTTTTATTATTTCAAAAAGAGAGAGAGGGAGAAATTCTAATCAAGAAATCGGAATTTAAAAAATGCAACCTACTGGAATAAGCAAACTAATGAATCAATTCCTGTAAATATTGTAAAGAACGGTAGAACGAGATACAATTACTGACTATCAAACCAGAAAATTTTTATATCTAATTGCATTAAGTTTAACCTAGTCACCAGTAACACTCGTTACATTTAATTGCATCAAGCTACCGTCGCTTCTTCATTACTTAATGATAATGCACTATTAGGTGAAACGCTGTTGATTTTATCCTCTAATCTGTAATTTAAATAATTAAGAAGACTTTATTGATTGAAAATGATGTAAAAGTTACCATAACAATGCAGAACTTTTACAATTCAAGATTAGTGCACATTTTTTTGGAACATGAAGAGAAATTATTGAAAACAATTTATACTAAAGCATTTGATTCAGAATCACAAAAATTGTCTCATATACACTCACATCAACAGTTAAAATTATGCAAACAGAATTTACACTGAACTGATTGAAAACAACATCATCCATACAATAAATTTCTTTAAAAAAGTGTATCCATTAATGTAACATAAGGTATATAAATATATATATATATATATATATATATATATATATTCGATCAAAACAAACAATAAAAAAAGCTTGCGACATTCTTTTCTAATTTGTTAGAATAAATGCAATAAATAAATAAATCTAATGCATACAAAAAATATTCATTTCACGAAATATTACTGCTTATTTTTATTTATGGTAAAATAATAAACTTAATAGACAGCCTTCATATTTCAATTCTGCCTAACAGCTAGCTTTTAATACGAACAATTTTTACAAAATAATTGGGCTTTTCTAGTAAATATCACTTATAAATTTTTAACAGGAAATCATTTGGGCAAATAGTTCAGGAATTATCAATATTCAAAGCTTAAAGCTTTCTAATATTAAATTTATATTTGTTTGTTGAAAATCAGGTTGAACTGTGTGTATTTTTTAAAGTTTAAATCAATAACTGTTTCGGGAATGATCTGCAATTTTAGATAACGATTTTTGAAGATTCCAGCAATTAAATTCTAATGGAAAAAAATATAGATTGCAATTTATATTAATTTCGAAAATTTACTTATATTGAAATAAATTTAAGATGTATTTCGGGATAATCTTTATATCGTGCAATACAAGAGTTTCCTTACTTCGTTTAACATTTAACAAGTAGTGCGATAATAATAAAAAAATTTTAATAATCTTAATTTTTTAAAGTTAATACTTTGAAAAAATTTAAAGACTTATTTTTTACAATAAAAATATGTTCCAGTCTTCAAATATAATTTGAAAAAAAAATTTAAATTGAATATGTGTAGATCAAAAAAGTGTGAGAAAAAGATGTATTCAGTCATTGCGAAAGACTAATAAGAATTATTTAGATTGTTCATTATTATTATAGATTATTATATTATTTTTAATAACGATTTCTAATGTGGCGTTTTATCATAATTGTGATAAAACTTAATTCCAAACTTTTAAATTGTACCGATAAATTTTGAGATAAATTTTGCTTTCATGATCCCAAGTACTTATTTAAACTAGTTGGATGTGTCAATCCCAAAACATTCTTCTATCTCATAAGTACATTTTAATATTTAAAAAAAAAAAAAAAAAAAAAAAAAAAAAAAAAACGTGGTGACCCCAAAGTTACCCACTAACGAATTTCCTCGAACATTTGATCTAGCCTGATGAGATTCTGGTATCCGAAAAGCCTAAAACGCAGAATTTAATTAATATTCTAAGAAAAAGAGTTTAGTAGTGAATCATGTTGGGTAATTTATACTAAAACCTAATAAGCATCTATTTATGTCAAGACCTAACAGAATCTGAAATTTGATGGAATTTAGTCCATTAGTTCTTGAGATATAGTTAATACAAAAAATTTGCAAAACGTTGCACAGCAACACCATATCTTGGACAATTTATGCCAAAATGTAAAAAAAGCGTCTAATTATGTTATGGTGTAAAAGAATCTGAAGTTTGATGAAATTCTGTGCATTAGTTCTTGAGATATAGCTAGTTTAAAAAAACCGTTTAAAATATAGCACATCAGCACCATCAGTTGAAGGATTTATAACAAAACGTAATCATCGTGTAATTATGTTATATGTCATTTTGTAACAAAATCTGAAGTTTGATGAAATTCTGTGCGTTGGTTGTTGATATATAGCTATCGGGAAAATCGTGCAAAATGCAACATAGCTGCACTACCTGTTGCAAGGTTAATACCAAAATGTAATCAGCGTCTAATTATGTTATATATTCTAGTGTAATAGAATCTAAAATTTGATTAAGTTCTCTGCATTAGTTCTTAAGATATAGCTATTGCAAAAATCATGCAAAATGTAGCATAGCAGCGCCACCTATAGGGCAGTTCACACCAAAACCTTATCAGCGGCTATGTATCTCAAGGTATCGCAGAATCTGAAGTTTGGTGACATTCTGTGCATTAGTTCTTGAGATACAGCTATCATGAAAATCATGAAAAATGTGGCATAGCAGCGCCACCTGCTGGCCAATTTACACCAAAACCTAATCAGCGTCTATGTATATCAAGGGGTCACAGAATCTGAAGTTTCGTGAAAATCTGTGCATTAGTTCTTGAGATATAGTAATCTTGAAAATCATGAAAAACATAGTATAGCAGCGCCACCTGCAGGCCAATTTTCACCAAAAACCAATAGGCACTAATTCGTATCAAGGTTTAACTGAATATAAAATTTTATTAAATTTCGAGCATTAGTTCTTGAGATAGAGCGCCCACAAAATTTTTGTCACATACAGACAGACAGACAGACAGACAGACAGACAGACGGACAGACTCACAGACAGACATTTTCTAAAAATAGTCAAAACGTGTTCAGGACCTTCTAAAACGTATAAATCCGTCGAAAACCGGAAGTCGAAAATTTTCATGAATCCAATACTTTCTTCTTGTAAAGATAGAAGAAAGTAAAAAATCCATTTATAATTATACTAGGCTAACTGTCAAATATTTCAACATAAAATTGAAATCATCCTTTAGCCCGTGAATTATTTGAGGAATTTCGAAAACAAAAAACACAATAATTGTGACACACGTGTTCATTGTTCAGATATAACATACCAACAACTTCGGGCGTTGCTTTCATTATTGTATTCCATGTGTACGGGTTTTAAAATTTAAGTAAGGCAAAAAACATGGCTGTGAGACCATTATATCAATCAAACCTCACAGCATTCAAATTCCCTGACATTTCCAATTTTATTTCACTATGGTGATCTAGGATGGATATACAATTGTTAATTCTTGATGTTGTCAAAAGAATCTAAGAAGGTTAGACATTTACAAAACTGTGAGTATCGTGTAGTTGCGGTAAAATTATTTAAACCCCTTACGTAACTCTGTTTATTTAATTCATTTTACTTTAGCTTAAATTAAATTTTAAATTTCTCTCGAAAATCAAAGACTAAAACAGACATTGTATCTCTACCAGTGGCTGATTTGGCCTTAAAAATCTTCAATCAATGGGGAATAAATGAAAACCCGTTTACTGTGAAACCACCACTTTTCTTTTAAATTATCATTCAAGCTTTTTAAAGCCGGTGAAAATTAGCATGCATTTAATATCTGGGATCTCTGAACGGGGGTTTGTGAGCGTGCCTTGTAGGGGGTACGGTTCCCTAGTTGTTTGAAACCATTGGTATGAGATCATTGTTTCTTCTTTCGTTATAAATATAGCTTAAAAAGAAAAAAAATCTGGAATGGTGAAATTTCAGCTCGAAAGTAAACATGGATGAGTGAAGATAGATATATACATTGAATGTTCTCTTATGAACCACAAAATTTCTAGCAAAAGGCCCAGATTGCTATAAAAAATAATAGAAGAATATTTATTTGTGTTACATTGGATGAAATATTTCGAAACATAATTCATGCGCTTGGTTTAAACTCATCCAGATCAACATTAATTTTATTCTATAAAAGTTTATTTTCCCTTTAACAACGAATATGAATATTTAGATGGAGACAAAGAAAATGAACAAAATCGTTATGATTACGGGATGAAGTATTCGTAATGAATAACGGGAATATTTAAGAACGATAATTGTTATAAAAAACATTTAAAGTAATAAATCACATTTATTTATTGATAAAAAAGCGGAATTTTAAATAACACAATGTCAGTGGATTTTAGCGGATTTCTTTTGTTGTAGATTGTTACTGTCTTTTGCAGATCATTGATAATATTGCACCAAAAAAAAGGCATTACGGTATTTTCTCTTGTTCTTTGATATAACTTTATGCTAAGTATATGTACTTATCTAAATAAATAAACTGAATGCAATTTCAAAGGCAATTAATATATATATATATATATATGCATATAGAATGGTGAAATAAAAATATCAGTTTAATAATTTATAAATTTTAAAAAGTTAAAGATAACTTACGTACTTATTTTTCGATTATAAATAATTAAATAAAATTATTCCAATGGTGATCGCATTTTAATTGAAAGTTTATCATTTTCTCTTCCTTTCTTCTAATTGTTAAATAATTTTCAATATTAGCTTAAGTTGGCAAAAAGAAATCTATCTTTTTCTTTAATATCTTTTGAAAGCAGAGGTATATTCAATTTTATTTTAAAATATTATCTCAATTTTTAAATATATATAGATATAAATAAAAATTTGAGAGTGTAATTGCATTCTTTCGATTTTCGTGTCGCCAAAAAATGAAAATATTTTAATTTGGGATCACAATGAAGAGAAAACATCAATCGAATATCCATTTACAGAGGCATAAGAGAAAATGCATATAATAATTATTACCTTCACTTTTACATCAATGTAAATTTTAAATTACTCTGGAGATATGAAAAGACAAGAACATTTGTTTTACACCAGAAAACCTTTTTATCAGATGACAGTTTTACAGCATTGACACAGGTGGCTATTTTTAAACTCTAACTGGCACCACACTCAAATAACAAAAATACTTAACAGATACTTTGACAAAATTTGCAAGAGAAATACAATCTATTTTAGAAAAGTGCTGGCTCTAACGGGATATAAAAATAGTCGTCTGTCAACCCCTTATTTTCACAAAAGCAAATCATAATGTGAAAATTCTATATGTTTAAAAATGGAATTTACTTTTTTTGAGTATTTAAAACTATATTTATATTAATACGACAATGAAGTACAGGGGTTGGACAAAAATATGGAAACACCTTTTGAAATGCATGTTTGAAAAGAAAGATTGATTATAATGAACTATGTTGATGGCACTGGAGTTTTCGCTTACTGACGCCACCTATACAACTTCGTAAAATCGCTGCACCGTTCAGTCGTTGTTGGAGCACTGTTATGTGAGATTATCATTGCATTATGTCAGAGTTAACAGACTTCGAACGTGGACAAATTATTGGCGCGCGTATGGTGGGTGCTTCCGTAAGCAAGGTAGCCGAGGTTTTTAGTGTTTCAAGAGCTACTGTGCCGAAGATTTATTCCACATATTTGAAATGAGGAAAAATCATCATCCGCTAAATCACAGCGCAGACGAAAGTGTGTGCTGAGTGATCGTGACAGACGATCATTAAGGAGGATTATCGCGAAAAATAAGCAGTCCACAGCTGCAAAAGTTACTGCTGAAATGAATGTCGTGTTACCAAATCCCGTGAGTACCAAAACAATTAGAAGGGAGCTTCATAAATGGGGAATTGCTGGCCGTGTTGCAATTGAAAAGCCATCCATCAATAATGCTAATGACTGTAACAGGGAAAAGTGGTTTCTAACTCATAAAGCCTGGACTATAGAGCAGTGGAAGAGCGTAATATGGTCTGATGAGTCTTCTTTCACATTGTTCCCCACTTCTGGCCGAGTTTACGTCTGGAGAACGACATCTCAAGCCTATAATACAGACTGCTTGTTGCCAAGAGCAAAACATGGCGGAGGTTTGGTGATGGTTTGGGCAGCCATATCGTGGTTCTCTTCTGGCCCCATGATAACTCTGTAAGGGCGCATTACTGCTCAGACTTATTTGAACATTTTGGCCGATCAAGTCCATCCAATGGTACAAGCTTTGTTCCCCAATGATGATGGTATCTTCCAAGACGACAACGTCCCCGTTCACACAGCTCACATTGTCCAGGACTGGTTTTCTGAGCACGAGGATGAATTTTCGCATCTCCCCAGGCCACCAAAGTCATCAGACTTGAATATTATCGAACCTTTGTGGTCTACATTGGAGCGGAAAGTGTGTTCTCGCTATCCACCACCAACATCGTTATCTGAACTTGCCACCGTTTTGCAGGAATAATGGTACAATTTTCCCTTGGCAAACATACAGAAACTGTATTTATCCATTCCGAGAAGACTGCAAGCTGTTATGAATAACAACGGGTACCGTGCACAATACTGGGCAAGGAAACGTGTTTTTTTTTAAGGTGTTTCCATATTTTTGTCCAACCCCTGTACATTACATAGTGGAATTCTGAAATGTGAATTATCTGATATATGATACATTTTACTTTTATTTTAATATACAAATGTCACGTATGCTGCATTTTATACACTACTCTTAAATATTTCTCATTATCTACATATTAAAATCTATTTTTCGTCTTCCAGTATAAAACATTTTTTAAGGTCTTTGATATTTGGTTTGCTGTCTATACTTTTATATGTGAATATATAGCGGCGGAAAAATAAACATTTCGTGTAAATATTTCTAACTCACAAAGTATTTAAATATATCATGATAAATTTAGTACACAGCAAATCTCCTCTTATCTCATCTAAGTTCATTTTTGTTTTAAATTTAGCATCTAAACTGAACTGCTGAAAATTTCCCCTTATACTTTTCAGGGAAAATCTATTAAAAGTTGGAATACGTTTGCCTTTTAGAAGAAAAACTGTTTATTGAAGGCTAACTATATGAGTTGACTTAATTTTTTAATAACGAAAGAATTAATAATATAGTAAAACATTAATAAAAAGACAAAGTTGAGTCAAAAAATACATTGTGACGTTACAAACATATATATCGTAGTTAATACCAAGTGAGTTTGACATTTCCGATAATCCATTATCGCCAGTATTAATCTTATATTTGGCAATAGTTTTTTGGTCGATGGTATAACCCAGTACTATCATATTTTGTGTAATATATCTTTCAAATTTTAAGAAGACCCATGGAGACTGTATCATAGCATATATTCTCACTACGTAAGAAGATCTGTATTAATTCTATACTAAATGATAAGCAAATAAATTATTGATGGATAATTTATTGCATATACTGTATCATATATTTGTAGCGCGTATAACAATTATTAACACGTTCGCTGCTGCTTACGCGAAGATGTGATGATAGTTAATGCCGCACTGTAGAAGTGAGTTTTCGCCAGAAGCCGATATACTTTTTATAACAAAGAATCAGTGAAAGATTTTCTTGCGCCAGCGCGTGATTGGTTATTGGACATCACCCCACATTTTGCGCTGGCGCGTGAGTGGCTCCTTAACGTAGGCGCCATTTCACGCGCTGGCGCGTGAGCAGCAGCGAATATGTTAAATAGCTTTGACATTTTGAAGTGTTTTTCCAATATAGTTTTAAAGAAGGAATTTTAAATATTCTTTTTTTTTCTCTATTATAGTTTGCCTCTGACAAAGATTGGAATATTTCATAGCAAGAATACCTCAACATTTCATAAATACCAGTCATACCAATTCAAAAGACGTGTATTTTATTCTTCATCCTTCTTAATGCAAATCCAATTTCCCCAATAGTTGGACTATTGCGCATTTTATATGATGTTATTCTCTTTATATCTAGTGAAAAACATGAGTAAATTCAATTGCAGATCTTTCGAAAAGGATAACATCTATTTAAGATCAAATATGTAAAATTTATTGAATTTTACCAACTACATTTTCCATTTTTCTACAAACCACTAAAAGAGATGCTCAAATGTGAATGAAACAAAAAAGTATTTGAATGATCATAGAATGTTTTAAAAATCAAATTAATTATTCGTATTTCTTTGAAAAAATTATCCTGCGGACAAAAGGAATCTTCACTATAAACATAAAATTCAAATATTGTTCAAAACGTAAGTGGTATATATGAAATTAAAATAAATTCCTGAGATTTAAATATTTGAAAAATTTAAAAAATCAATTTTCTGCTATTACCATTAGGAAAAACGCATATTTTTCTGAATCAACACACTACGTAAGCAGATCTGTAAAAAATCTTAAAGCATGACAAAAAAAAATTGATTTATAAATTATTCCATCATTATATCAGACATATGTATCACTTTTAGCAAAACTTAAGTTATTTTGAAGTTTTTAAGTGCTTTTCATGCATAGCTTTAAATTAATTTTAAATATTTGTTTTTTTATTAAAGTTTGCATCTGACAAAGATTTCGAATGTTTCATAGCGAAAATAACTCGCCAGTTCATAACTACCAGTCACATTAGCTCAAAAGACGTGTATTTTACCCTCCTTTATTCTTAATGCAAATCCAATTTCCACAATAGCTGGACTGTTGTCAGTTTTATCTCATGCTGTTCCCTTTGTATCTGTTGAAAAAAAGGAGTAAATTCAATTTCAGCTCATTTAAGATGGAAATATCTATTGAAGATCTAAAATGAGACATTTATTGAATTTTATCAACCATCCTAAAGTAATGTTCTATAAAAATGACTCACGTGTTACAGGATATGCGTAAAGAAACTTACTGTTTCCCTTCATGCAGTATTACGAATAAAGATAAAACTATCCAACGGAATTTTCATACATGCAAATATTAGATTTTGTACAAGGCGAACAAGAAATTCGTTAAAAAGTCAAGTGTTAGTGATGTGAACTTTTTTGATGTATTTTTATTGCATTTATTTCATATTTATACTACACTACATTAATATCTCAATGAGAGACATTCTAAAAGTGAACTGTTAAATTATAATTTCACGGAAATAATAAATATTATTTTTTTAAACAGAACATCATTTACATTGCTTTTTTTAGCAATTTTCCATTTCATATTCATCTTTGAGCACGTTCTTTACTTTTCAGTATATATATATATATATATATATATATATATATGTACTTATTTATTTACTTATTGTGATATTGTCGTATTAATTTCATAACAGATATTTTTATCGTCAACCAAAAAAAAAATCAAGTTTCACGGCATTAAAATATTGTTGTTATAATTAAAAATCTATAATGATGATTTCAGTATCTCTTTTGTTTTAAAGGGCCTCAAGAGTCTTACTTTTTACCTGATGGTGCAATTTCGCTACATGTCACATTTAGTTTTTTTCTCAGTAATTATATAACACAAATGCATAAAATTTTTAATATAGACAACATAATATCTCATATTTAAAATATTTTTTAATGTTTTATATTGAAATTTTAATTTCTTTTTTATATATTTAATTTTGATAAAAAATAAAAAATTACATTTGACTTGCATCCGCTGCGCGCAAGTTTGTAGCAATAATAAAGACAAGAAAATTCAAGAGTTCAAGAACTATAAAGTTCATAATAAAGTAATAAAGTATAAAGAATAATAAAGTTCAAGAACTTCCAAAATTATTAATAAAGATGTAAAACTAATGTATCTTGAACGTATATTTCCTTTGTAAACAATTTAATTATTTATATACTTAAAATTGGAAATTTTTTCATTATTTTTTTTATTTTATAATTTCAATTTATATTTTAAATAAACAAATAATAAAAAATTATTGCAAATGCAGTATACGTTCAAAGGTACATTAATTTAACATCATTATCAATACTTTAGGGGATGGGCTCTTGAACGAATAGTTTGTTTTGCTACAATCTTTGGTGGTGGATGAAAGTGAAAAAATATTTTAAAAAAATATTATCATATTTTAAATAAAATCAAGCTCAAACAATAAACAATAAAGTAAAATTTTAAGAAACATCAAGACATTTCAAGTGACATCGCCGGCTGACACAATGATCATTTCAAGAAAATGAGTTGTTAAGCTGTTCATTAATATAGTTTCATGCTGTGTATTGTACTTGTCGAAACAAATAGACTGAATATAATTTTAAAGGTTATTAATATATAGAGAGAAACAAAGAATGAAAACAATAAAATATTAGTTTAATAATTTAATTATAAAATAAAAAATAATGTTAAAGGTAATTTACGTACTTATTTATGGAATATAAATAAGTAAAATAAAATTATTTGAATGACTTGGATTTTAAATGGAAATTTATCATCCCGCCAAATGAGAGGTGCGCTCCTTCTTACATTTTCTTCATGTAAAAGGACAGCGACAACCGGATATTCACAAAGAAATTGTTTCTATTTATGGGAACATTATCAATCGACAAAATGTAACAAAATGGTGTCGTCATTTCTCTGAAAGTAGGACCAATGTTCATGACGAACAAAGAACAGGTCGGCCATCTGTGATCTCTGATGCCCTTCTTCAGAGAACGGAGGAAGCAATTCGTGTAAATAGACGTCTCAAATTGAAGGAATTGCATCAGAAGTCACATCTTGGAGGAAAACCATCCATGATGATTATGAGATCAATGACGAAGTTGAAATGTGGTTCCGACAACAGGCGGACACCTTCTATGACTGTGGGGTACAAAAGCTTGTGCCCCGACTTAACAAATGTTTGGATAACGGGGATTTTTATGTCGAAAAAAAATAAATAATCCAGAAAATAAGATGTAACTTAAGTTTTCTTAATAAATGTTTTTTTAAGGAATGCGAGCCATTGTATCTTTACTTTTTGAAATGTCCTCGTAGAAAAAAATCAATCGATGTATAAAATGAGATACTCGTTGATATTTTTGTAACAAGCCTTAAGGAATGATCTATACCATTTACTGACGCATGAGAGATATTGTAGGTAACAATTGTTAGTTTTTCCTTTTAATGTATGTCCATGTAAATAGTAAATGTCATAAGATATATGAAAATGCAATAAAGAAAATTTTATCTGAGAAAACATCTTTAACAATCAGCAGTCTTTAAAGGGCTGCAGCAGGTGACTAATACTAACTGGCACTTTTTACTGAAAACAAAAATCCTTAAAAGACACTTTGACAACATTTGAAAGAGATATGCACTTTAAAATTTATAATTAGAAAAACAATGGCGTTAACGGAATATAAAAACATTCGCCTGTGGCAGCCCTGTCTTCACTAATAGGAAATTATAATGCTGTTGCTGACGTGTGACCGAAGATTAAGAGGGGTGTTGGAGCTTCCATTGAACTGGACAGACGCTGTTGGAAGTCAGACTTCTGCAGTTGAGGATATTCGGCAAAGCCCCAATAGATGGCCCCAAATCGCCACCATCTCAATTTTGATAAGTCTCTGAAGGAAAGCGGAGGTTTCTCCAAAGATCACTTCCCATGGAAATTGCTATGTCCAACCACATGACTTTCAGATCTCCTTTATTTAACGAGCGCGTATGCTGGATATTCTCCGTGGGTCTTTAGTGATGCCATGCATTGAACCCGGACCTTTCAGTCTGGAGTTACGTGCTATAACCTCTAAGCTCCCAAGGCCCCATCAAATCATAATGCATAAATTCTATATGCTTAAAGAAAATTTCATTTACTTTTGTCTAGGTATTTAAAACGATATTTCTATTAGTACGGCAATGAAGCTTCATATTTATAATCTATTCTTTTCTTCCAGTATAAAATCATTTTTTATTTCTTTGAAATTTCCTTTGCTGTATATACATTTACATGCGTACATATAAAGGCGTATTTTTTTTTTTCAATTTAGGTTTATCATTCACAAAATATTGAAATACATTATGAAGAATATAGCACATAATTCAAAACCTCCTCTTAACGCTTTTAACTTCACTTTAATTCAAATTTAACATTTAAAGCTGAACTGTTGACAATTTTCCCTTAAGCTATTCTGGTTACAATTATTAAAAATTTGAAAAAAAAATTGCCTTTTAGAAAAAAAAAATATGTATTGAAGCTATAACATAAGAGAGTATCATTAATTTTTTGGAAGCTAATTTTCTTAAATAATAATAAACTCTTTTAAACTGAATTTATCTTATACTATAATGCGAGCAAAAATTGTGTGTGTGTGTCTGTGTGTGTAAATTTTATCTGAAAAACGGCTCTAACGATTTTTGCAAAAATTTGGATTTTACCATTTTCGGATACGAGAAGGCCATTGGGCTAGGTCACATGTTCGAGATAATTCGATGGGTCATTTTGGGTCATAATGGGCCAGAATCAAGCTATTTTTATCTAGAGAGCGGCTGGGTCGAATTTAAGGAAATTTTGTATCCAATCGTTTTTTGGCACGAGAAAACTATTGGGCTGGATCACATGGTCGAAAAATGGCGATTAGTTGATCATTTTGAGGTCATTATGGTTCAAGACATTTTTATCTAAAAAATGGCTCTAACGATTTTGACAAAATTTTATATTTTATCGTGTTGGATTACAAGAAGACCATTGGGTTAGGTAACATGTTCGAGAAAAATCGGTTAGTGGGTCATTTTTGGGGTCATTTTGGGTCATGCTATTTTTATCTAGAGATTTTCTCACGCAATTTTGACAAAAAATTGCATTTTATGGTTTTTGGGTACGAGAAAAACATTGGGCTAAGTTACATGTTCGAGAAAAAATTTTAATGGGTCATATTGGGTCATTAAGGGTCTGGGTCAAGCTATTTATATTTAAAGGACAGCAGAATCAATTTCATCGAAATTTTGCCTGCAACATTTTTTTGACACGAGAAAGCTAATCGGCTAAGTTACACGATCGAGAGATTTCGATTATTAGAGTCATTTGGGGGCCATGATGGATCATAATGGGTCATGGTCAAGCTATATCTAAAGAACAGGTGGATCGATTTTAACGAAATTTTGTATACAACATTTTTTTGACACGAGAAAACTATTGGGTTAGGTCACATGTAGAAAAAATTTTGATTAATGGGTAATTTTGGGTCATAAAGGATCTGGGTCAAACTATTTATATTTAAAGAACGGCAGGATCAATTTTAACGAAATTTTGTATGTAACAGTTTTTAGACACGAGAAAACTAATGGGCTAAGTGACATGTTTGAGAGATTTAGATTATAATGATAATTTGTGGGACATGATGGGTCATAATGGGTCATGGTCAAGCTACATCTAAAGAACGGGTGAGTCATTTTTAAGGAAATTTTGAATACAACATTTTTTTGGCACAAGAAAACTATTGTACTAGGTCACATGTTCAAGAAATTTCGGTTAGTGGCTCACTTTTGGGACATTTTGTCTAAACAATGGTTTTAACGACTTTGACCAAGTTTCGTACTCTATTGTTTTGGATTACAAGAAGTTTATTGAGTAAAGTCATATGTTAGACAGTAGACACTATTCAATTAGTGGGTCATTGTGGGTCAAGCAAATTTCATCTAGACAATGTCTCGCGCAATTTTGACTAAATTTTGAATTCTATCGTTTTCGGGCTCGAGAAAATCATCGGGTTGGGTCAGATGTTCGAGAAAATTCGATTAATGGGTCATTTAGGGTCATAATGGGTTAAGATTAAACTAATCATATCTAAAAAACGGTTCAGTCGATTTTATCTAAATTTTGTATCCACCCGTTTTTCGGCACGCAAAAATGAACGGGCTAGGCCACATGTTCGAAAGATTTCGATTATAAGGGTCATTTGTGGGTCATGATGGGTCATGCTAATTTCATCTGGACAATGGCTCTCACCATTTTGAATATAATTTGTTTTACAGGGTGGTCATAAAATAACCTTGCCGATATATGGAGCTCTGACGGCCAGTCCGCTCAACCGATCGAGGTGAAATTTCAGATATAGCTATTCAGAGGTATGAGCTCGAGATTCTGTGAACGGCAACAAAATGGCGCTCACGCTTACGGTTATAGTTACAGAAACTCAAAATTGTCTAATGGCAACAACAATTTTTTTCACCTCAAAATGCTCAGCGGAAGCGAAAACTTTAAAGAGCGTTGCAACGGTATGGTTATTGCAATAAACGGACGCGTTATGCTCGCACAAAATCAGCTCTATGAACGACCCCCCCAAAAAAACACAACCGAGGCGTACGAAGAAAATTTGAATATGACAGAGGCAAAATACCAGTCACGGAACATAGTTTGCCAGATAGTCAGCGTAGAAAACGGATAAAAAGTAGGGTGGGAATGTTAGTTCTTCAGTCGGAGATCGCAGATGCCAACAAAATGACTTTGTTCGTGGTGAGTTGTTAAAACTATTATCAAAATGAGATGAATGCTACGAAAACCTGGCACGTTTACCGTGGAAACCATCGCCAAATAGGTGGCCTATGCATTTTACAAGCTCTTTGTGATTTAGTAATGAAATTCGAAGAAATTGGCTGCACCTGTGATAGTCCGCGATCCGGACGACCAACTATTCCTGAGGATACTGTTATGGAAGGGCATTACATAGAGACCAGAGGAAGCATGCAAACTACAAAAGGTGCATCTCGTGTATTTGATATACCGAAATCAATGGTCTTAAACTTACTGCGCTCTGTAATTTGCATGATTCCTTAACGGTACCAGCGCTCCCAGATGTTGGAAGTGAGAGACCATCAACAACATTTAGACTTTGTTAATGGATTTCTTATCCAATATGATGAAGATAACAATCGGCCTCTTCGCATATTATGAACGGATGAGGCACATTTCATCTTAACTGGTAACGTCAATGGCCTCCGCGATCCTCCGACCTCACTCCTATCGATTTTACGTTCTGGGGATATCTAAAATCTAGAGTGTACATGTGCAATCCGCAAACTTTGCCGGATTTGAAAGATTCTATCAAATGTGAGATTGCAAACATCCCTCATGCGATGTAACGTTTGGCTGTATTGTCCACAGTCGCCATCATGCAAAATGTAATTGCCTGTGATGGCACCCATGTGGAAAATGTGTAATCAAAATAAAAGTTTTCTTTTCTCCGATCTGTATTATAATCAGGGATTAGTGTACTGACTCTGTGTCATATGAAAATTGTCCCTATTGCTCCCCAATCGAGTTTTTTTCTGGGGGGGGGATTTGCAGAACAGTTTTTTGTGCGTGCATAACGTTCTTGCGATATACGTACGATTCCAACGCTCTTTAGGTTTTCGCATGCGCTGAGCATTTTGCGATGAAAAAAAATGGGTGTTGCCATTGGAAAATTTCGAGTTTCTGTAACTATAACCGTAACCGTGAGCACCATTTTGTTGCCGTTCACAGAATCTCGAGCTCATACCTCTGAATAATTAGGTATATCTGAAATTTCACCTCGAGCGGACTGGAAGCTTGAGCTCCATATATCGGCAAAGTTTTTTTATGACCACCCTGTACATCGTTTTCCGGCAATGGAAAACCATTGGGCTAGAACACATGCTCGCAAAGTGGGTCATTTTGGGTTATAATGGCTCAGGGTCATTCTAATTATATGTAATAACAACGACATAATCAATTTTATCTAAATTTTGTAAAGAATAGTTTTTTTGTCACGAGAGGACTATTGGGCTGAGTCGCATATTAAAGAAATATTAATGGATCATTTCGGCTTCATTGAGGAATGTTGTCAAGCTAATTTTGCCTAAGAAAGGGCTTAAACGATTTTGATTGAATTTTATATTTTACTGTTTTTGATTACCTGAAGACAATTGAGTCACGTTTAATCAAATTCGATTAGTGGGTCGTTTTTTGCAATATGGGTCAGGACCACGAGAGTAAGGCAGCAGCCAATAAGTTGGCGACTTTTGACAAAATATTGGCGACATTTGGCCGAAAAATCGACATTATGATTACGAAAGCCAAAACACGTATTTGGCGCTAGATGTAAGAAGGTTGACAAATTTGGCTAAATCTGGCAAAAAATATTGTCCTTCAGAATGTGAAGAAATTTTTATACATTTTTAATAGGATTCAAAATGGTTAAACTAATCACAGTCCAGCTAAAAAGTAATTTGGATCGATGTCCTTTCGTTGTAAATTTTAAAAGAATGTAAAAATGTGCATACATACATGGATTTCTTATTGATTGTTTTTGTAAATAATACTGTTATAAACAACATGTTTTATAGTAATAATATAGAGAGACTGATAAAGTAAAAATACTATATCGCGTTGAACACAAAGTTAATTTTGACCGAGTTAAGCTCGGCCACTCCTGCTAGTATACATAAATATATGTTTAAATATAAGCAAGAAATGTACTTGAATATTTCTATAAGTGATAAACATTAATTTTAAAAGGAAAAAATACCTTTATTTATTCCCTTCCGACATGTTTCACTGCATCCGATGGCAAAATTCTCAAGAATTCAAATAATACAAATATATTTGCAAAACACAAAAAAACAGGAAACAAAAATGACGTTAAAACAAGCATAATGAAATTAACTGCAATAATAACAAGTTTGCACGTGAAGCGTAGCAAATGAGGTGCGTTCGTACGATAACGAAGTTTTTAAAATGTCATTCTCATAAATCAATCTCATGAAATTGTAAATAATTGCAATTAATACGCACCAAACAATGTTCTCACTATACCATTATGAAATGGAATACTTTTGTGTGGCCTTGTAAATCTGTAACAAATGTTCTTTGCACAATAGATTATGCAAAATGTATATTGTAATATATACGTTATAGATGTATATCAATTTTATTATATTCGACTGTGTGTAACACCATTAAAATGCATTTGAAACATTTTCCCCATTGACCGTAATGTAACGGAATACTTTTGATTGTCCCTGTAATTGATCTATGTACCCGATTTCCATGAAACTTGAAATTACTCGACAAAATTATGTAATAATTATGTATTTTAAATTTCAAAAGATTAAAAGGTATTTGAAACTTTTTTCCCCATTGACCGTAATGTATCGGAATACTTTTGATTGTCCCTGTAATTGAACTATTCATCCGATTTTCATAAAATTTGAAATGACTCGACAAAATTATCTAATAATTGTGTATTTTAAATATCAAATGATTAGGTTGCTTAGTTTTTGAGTTGCTATATGCGGACAGACAGACAGACGGACAGATGGACGGACTGAACGACAAATATAGGTGCTACATATTTACATAATTACGAACGCAACTAAAAATGGGTATTCATGAGCTTGAAATTTTTTTATTAATGCTTAAATATTTTGAGTATTACTTGATTATCTCGTCGACCGATTCACCAAATTAAATGGCAAATTATACAAATTGGCATGATTTTTTTAATAATAAAGAACAAATAATTTCGAATAACATTAATCCAAATACAAGGTCGAGTTAAAAGTACTTGGTGACATAACAAACACGTGTATCGTGATAATACCAAGTAAATTTTACATTTTCATTGATCCATGATCATCATTAGTTTGGAAATAGTATTTTGGTCGCCGGAAAAATCTAGTAGTATCATATCTGTATAACATCTCTTTCCAAATTTCAAGATAATTCATGGAGACTGAATCATAACATATATTTAAAAATAGAAACCCAACGAATATAAATGCAAAAATAATGTATGAACATGTATTAAACAGCTGTTTTGAATCTTCTGTCGAGATTCTTTAACAGAGCAAAACTCAGCGAGCTAGAAAAAGCAAAACTGAGCTAGTAGATTCAAAACAGCTGTTTCCAACCTTTTCATACATTATTTGTGCATTTATAATCGTTGGTTTTCTATTTTTAAATATTTTTGCACAAAGGCTTTATTTACTATTTTAACATAGCATATATTTTATCTATGAAAGAATATCTCAATTAATTATAAGATAAATAATAGCAAATGCAGTCTTGATGCATAACTGATTTCAACATTATATCGTATATTTTCCTCATTTATAACAAATAAGAAATAATGTTTTGAAATAATTTTTATAAATAGTTTTAAAGTAAGGAATTTAGAATATTTTTTTCTCTATTAAAGTTAGCATTTGAGAAAGATTTGGAATATTTCATAGCGCTTATACCTCGGCAGTTCAAAAGAACCAGTCATACCAGTTCAAAAGACATGTATTTCATCCTCCTTCATTCTTAATGCAAATCCAATTTCCACAATAGCTGGACAATTGTTAGCGTGTTTATCCTCGTGTTTTCCCCTTTGTATCTATTGAAAAACAAGGGTGAATTCAATATCAGCTCTTTTGAGAAGGATAATATCTATTGAAAATCTAAAATGAGACATTTATTGAATTTTATCAGCCACCCTAAAGGGATGTTCTATAAAAGTTACTGACGCGTTACAGGATAAGCGTAAAGAAACTTTCTATTTCTCTTCATGCAGTACTACGAATAACGATAAACCCATCCAATGAAATCTTTATACATGCAGATATTAGATTTAGCGCGATGCAACCAAGATAAAAAAAAATGTATTATCTCAATAAATCTGATAACAATGGCAGTTCTTTAAAACATTATATGTTAGAGATGGGAATTTGACTGATTTATTTTTATTGCATGTATTTCATGTTTATACTACACTATATTAATGCCTCAATTAGATTCTAAAACTGAACTGTTAAATTATAATTTAATGAAATATAATAGATATTAATTTGAAAAAAAAAAAACATTATTTACGTTACTTTTTAAGCAATTTTCCATTTCATATTCAGTCTTTGAAGTCGTTCTTTCCTTCCCATTGTAAATTTTTTTTTCTTTCTTTTTTTGTGATAAAGTTGTATTATTTTCATATCAGAAATTTTTATCGTCAACAAAATAAATGAATAAATAAATTTCTAATTTCACGACATGAAATATCGTTGTAATATTTTAAAATATTAAAGATAAAGCAAAATAATTTCATTATCTTTTTTTCTTTAATACCTGCTGCGCAACTGCAAAATTTCTAATTATTTACTGTCTTAGTAAAAACAAAATATAATTTTGCATTAAATTTATTTAAGTATTGTAACTCAATTTTAACCAGTTTCTAAAATGACTTTATAGAAGATATTTCTTTAAATCTATCTCAACAATGAACAATAAAATTGCCTTTTTTATGTATTTATTTCCTGGAGCAGTTAGAAAATAGAAAAATTATCAAATGAATTACAAAACTCAGATTTAAAACGATGTACCGCATTTTCTTGCTAAACTGAATTTCCTCGATAAAAACGCGATTTTTTGTTTTTAAATGATTAAAGTAAATTTTATATTACGCTAAGTTATACTATTATTTAAACACAAACAAACTGACTTTTAAATTTTGGAAATATGAATTAATTGTTTTTCATCTGAGCCAAAAATTGCCCAGGCTGGGAATCGAACCCAGGTCCTTGGCTTCCAAGATAACGCAAGCTTAGTCTATCTACGTACCCATTGCTATATGGAGTTTCTTCAGTTTCAGATTATTCTGTCGAGCTGTCTAAATGACAGACTAGTTGTTATGATCTATAAAGTTCTCTGAGCGAGAAATGCCAGCAGATTGTCGCACAGTTAGTTGAAAAGGCAAAGCATTGGCCTTCTCTGCCAGTGATCTGAGTTCGATACCCGGCCTCGACAATCTTTCACTTAGTTAAAAATATTCAATTCGTAACAACTTATAATGATTATATGTAACATTATATATTCCTTATGTAGTGGATTTCGTGTGGATTTTTAGTTTATTCTTAAATAAACTATGCAGGCGATTTTATATTTTACTGTTTTGAAACCGTGCAGATTTTTTAAAATGAATAGCGTATTTTCAGATTTGCAGTTATTTGAGTGCTCATATAATAAAGATAGTAAGTGACGCACTGATCATTTCAAGAAAATGAGTTGTATTGTTCCACATGTATATTTGCGTTGGCTGCCAAATGCCTCCTTTATAAACTAAATTCTCTTTAAGTATTACGTTATTTTTAAATAAGAAATTTGCCTGATAATAAAGGCCATTGACTGTCGTCAATAATATTATTATCTGATTTTTTGTGATATACTATACCTTTATCATCTGAACTTTTTAATTATGTTTCTTTCAAGTTTTACGGATAATAAAATTTGGATTATTTCAAAATGAGAGTAGGAGAAAGTGGGACACATTAGGATGTTTCCCATCTTGGGACATCTCAATTTTCAGGCTTTATTTTGTAGTTAAAAATTAGCACCCATAAGTACCAATATATGGTACTACAATTTAATCTCTCATGTGTTTTAGAATCATTAGTGTTCCTTAGCAACAAGTTATACCATTATTTTTATTTTCTTTGATGTTGAGTGTTTAAATATTTTTGTATTAAATAAATATTCTTTTAAAGCATAGTAATCCTACAAACAAAATAGGTCAAGGATGTATTTCATTAGAATTTGAAGAACATCAAATTTTTCGCATGAAATACAAGACCTGTGAATGAAAACATCTGCTGCAATTCAAATTATTTATGTGTTTTAATGCTTAAATTATTTCATGTTCAACTAAAGCTTTCTAGATAAAGTTTTTTCATTTATTAAATATCTAATTTTACACGTATTTCTGATTAAAACTGATGTCCCAACCTGCCCCATTTTAAAGGTTTTATTTTGTTTATGAAATTTTGTTTGTTTAAAGATTTTGATTTGTTTTCTAAGGAAAATAGTGCTATATTATGATGTTTATATAATACAGAAATGTATATACTTTATATCTAATTGGTTCTAAAATAAGAATAAATGTTAATAAAGTTTAGAAAATTTATTTACTGAAAAATATCTCAAGGTGCTCCACCTTCCCCTTAAAACTTCCAAGTAATTCAGTTACCTTTCCCTACTTCGTGTTTAATGCAATTTTGCTTTCTGAAATAGCAGGACTTTTGGTAATATTTTATGTTTATTTTCATTTAGTATCTTTTTGAAGCGCAAATAAATTCAATTTCATAACTTTTGAGGGTAAAAACATCTATCAAAGGTCCAAAATCTGAAACTTATTGAATCTTCTCAAACATGCTTTAAGGAACATCCTTTACAAAAAAATCCCTGTCGGTTTGGTCTATAGGCGGAGGTAAATTTCGAATAGTGCTCATTTCAACAACAAAAAATAAAATTTGATTACATATAAACCCAGTTTCACAACTTTATTTGGCCTATTTTCAAAAATTTTTACTTTCATTTTTCTGTAAATAACGGCTTTTATCGGAATGATCTTAAGTTAAATTCGGCTCAAATGCCTATTTTTACAGCATATTTTGAAATATATTCTGACTTTATTAAAAAATTTACAAATATGGCTTATCATATAGTTCTTAAACAACAAAAAACTGTCTATTAAATGCGTTTCAGAGCAAAATTGAATTTAAAAATGAGTTACGAATGATGAAAATAATCAATTTTTTATTGAATACAACGTCAGTTTTTAATGATGATCGATTCGGGAAATTTTGTGCGAAGTGCCTAGTTTGATAGTATTTTTAAAAATATATTCAGCCTTTATCAAAAAAACTGACCAATATGACACATTATACAGCTCCAAAATAAGAGCACCTGTCAAATAAATGCGTTTGAGATCAAAACTGTATTTAAATATGAGTCAGAAAAAAGGCAATTTGTTATTGTTTTGGATACCTCAATTTTTTAATCACGATCGCTTCGGGAAATTCTGTTGAAAATATCCATTTCGCCAGCATTTTTTGAAAAATATTCTGTCTTTATCAAAAAACAAACCAATGCGTCACATTATATAGTTCCTAAATAAGAGGACCTGTAAAATGGATGCGTTTGATAGCAAAAATGGATTTAGAAATGAGTCAGAAAAAACGCAATTTGTTATTTGAATATTTCCTCAAATTTTTAATCACGATCACTTCGGAAAATTCCTCAATTCCGCTCAAAATACCTTTTTTGACAGCCTTTTTTAAAAATATATTCTGTCTTTATCAATAAACTGATCAACGCGTTATATTATATAGTTCCTAAAGAAGAGGATCTGCCATTAGGACGCGTTGAAAGTCAAAAATGAATTTAAGAATGAGTCAGAATATAAACAGTTTGGATTTGAGGTTTTTTTTCCTCCAACTCCTATTTTTGCTATACAAATTGGTCCTATGAAAAAAATTTCAATACAAAAGTTGTAAGTATTATTGAGAATATGTAAAATACATTTAATTAGATTTGATAGTTTAGGAATTGACAAAGTTATGGATTTCTGTATTTCAACCCCCCCCCCGCGCCCTTTTTGTTTTCGTTTTTAATTTTTTTATCTTCAAAAAATAGTCCTATCAAAAACTTGTGAATACAAAAGTTTTAGATAATAATTAGAACATTTATATAAAATTTAATTGGATTTGATATCTTGAGAATTGACGAAGTTATGATTTTTTTAATCAAAAAGCCTATTTTTTTCGCCTCTTAAACCATTTCTAAATTCATCAAAAATCTATCATGCATAAACTTTTGGTCCATTTTTAAGAAGTAATATAAACTTTAAACCGATTCGATAGCTATTTTAATAAAGAAGTTATGGCTTTTTTTTCCACAAAAACCCTCCCTATTTCCACCCCATTGGATCGATTTTGTCCATTAACGAATTTAGTCGTGATTTTATACCCGTTGATTCTATGTATCAGTTTTGAAGGGATTGGAAAAGAACTATAGAAGTTATCGTGTCTAGAAGAAAATTGTATGTATATATATATATACATATATACTTTTTTGCTGATGGTAGTTTTGGTGTCTAGATGTCATGATCGGCGTAGATCTGCAAAAATATTTCAGAAAAGCCATGATTGGGGCGACCGCAATAAGTCGTATTTTATACGAAATCTACCTAAAACAATAACGCATTACAGACGATGCTAATCAAGAATTATCTCATTTTTCGTATGCAGTAAAAACCTGGTTTAAATTTCGTTATAGCTGAAACAGGACAACATCAAATGTTTAATTTTTATAAAGATTTTTAGGAACGAGCATTCTTTATCAAAATTCAGTTACACTAGAGAGACTTATATATCACTTCAGTTGTAGTTCCAAATAATTTGGGGTTTGACAATTCTGCTTTGGTTCTACAAATTCCATTTGTATTCATTTTATTTATTTATTTAATTTTTACCTCATGTTCAATATGGTATTTTTCTATTAAATTAAAATGGTGCACACAGTGTCTCACATAAGTGATGGGACACTTGTGCTTTACAACAGGAAACTAATCAAATAAATTAAAAAAACATGTACACATTTTTTTCTGGGTGTGTTTCATACTTAAATTTAGTAAAGATTATTACATAACATACATTTTGTCAAAATATTAAAATATTAATTTAATAAAAATACAAATGTTTAGAACGGAGCAAAAAATAGCTCACATAAGTGATGGGACACCATTATATATGCAACAAAAATCGTCTGAAATAAGCAATAAAAATATTTTTGGGGGTTTTATTTTTACTTAAAAGCAATTGGCAATAATTTATAAAATCGTCTGCAGTATTTCTCTCCAGTTTGTTTTGGAATTTTTGTGTTTTTTAGCTCTGTGTAGCCATGAATGCTAAACGAAAAGAAACTTCGCCTGAAATTTCGAAAATTTTTTATTAATTTGCATGTTGAACGTGGAAAATCTATTAGAAAAACTGCTGAAAAAGTTAACTTGAGTCGTTCAACAGTTTTCAATATCATTCAACGATATAAAAAGAATCATATGATTCAGGATAAAAGAAGACCTGGCCGACCATCAAAGCTATCCAATGGAATAAAGCGAATTATCGTTCGAAATATTAAAAAAAAAAATCCAAGAAATAGTGCTTCAAAAGTTGCTGCTGATTTACAAGCATTATATGGAATAATTGTTAATCCTGAGACTATTAGAAGGGTAATTCGATCCGCTGGATATCACAGTAGAGTAGCCAGGAAAAAATTCTTCGTAGATGAAAAGAATAGAAAACTCAGACTAGCTTTCGCAAAATCCAACATAAATAAGAATTCTGATTACTGGAATAAAGTTATATTCGATGATGAGAGTAAATTTAATATATTTGGTTCTGACGGTAGAATCTTGGTGTCGAGAAAACCCAGGGAAGAATTTCGCAAACAGAACTTGGTACCAACAGTAAAACATGGTGGAGGAGGAGTTATGGTATGGGGGTGTATGTCGTCCGCTGGAGGTGGTAATCTTGTTTTTATTGACAGTATAATGGATCAGTACAAGTATATTGATATTTTAAAGCAAAATTTGAAATCTTCAGCACTAAAATTGAACCTTCATAACGATTTTAAAATCTACCAGGACAATGATCCCAAGCACACTGCTCTTAACGTTAGACTCTGGCTGCTATATAACTGTCCTGAAATAATAAAAACACCACCACAATGTCCAGACTTAAATCCCATATAGAATATTTGGCAAGAATTAGAATCAAGAATTGGAAAACACAACATTTCTTCAAAACAACAACTAAAATCGATGCTTCAAGAAGAAAGGGGTAAAATCACTCCAGAAATCACAAAAAATTAGTCGAATCCACCTCAAAAAGATTAAATCATGTTTTAAAAGTAAAAGGAAATCCAACAAAATATTAAAACCTTTTAAAAAGTAAAGTTTTTGGATAAATATTTGATGGAAAATTAAGTATCCCTACACTTTAGGTGAGCCATTTTTTGCTCCCTTCTGAACAATTGTATTTTTACTAAATTAATATTTTAATATTTTGACAAAATGTATGTTATGTAATAATTGTTACTAACTTTAAATATGAAACACACCCAAAAAATTTCTGCACATACAAAAAATTTCTTGTTTATTTATTTTATTGCAGTTTCTTTTTATAAAGCACAAGTGTCCCATCACTTTTGTGAGACACTGTATATTGTAATTGTTTAACTATTAATAGTTATATATATATATATATATATATATATATATATATATATATATATATATATATATATATATATATATATGTATATATATATATATATATATATGTATATATATATATATATATATATATGTATATATATATATATATATATATGTATATATATATATATATATATACATTCCTTTCTCCGCAGAGAAGTCATGGCCAGCGAGAAAAAAAAATAAATGTAGAAGGTCAATATAAACACTCCTTGGCTGCTGCAAGTTCATTTTATTAAACGGTAGCTATAATATAGGGAAAAGCTCCTGTTGCAGACGATATTTTACCGAAACATCCAAAAAATTTTCCATGCTTTACTGCATCAAGACGTACTCATGCAAGAGCGCACCCAAGAATCTTTCTTCTCATCTCCCTTACCACCTCTCGAGCTTCCTCTTTTAAATCTAAAAAGAAAATTCTAGAACATTCTGTAACCTCAAACCATCATTCTTTTATGTAAACAGAATTCTTGTCCAGCTACGAGACTATTTTCCACAGACGATAATTTTATTTTTAAAAAAATATTATTTAACCAATTTATAATCGACTCAGAATTTCTTAGGCAGACGATTTTTATAGATTATTAATTTTAATAGAAAAAGAAAAGAAATGAATTTATTGATATGCACACACTATCAAAGGTTGACGGAGGAAAAATAAATAAATTGATAAAATAAAATAATGATATTTTTTGAAGGGTATGGTTTTGGAATAAATTTAATAAGACTTTCTTAAAAAGGGTTGATAAAAACATAGAAGAAATGAGTTTTATTTGGAATATTAAGAAATAAAGTTTAATTAAGAATATTTTCAATTTAGAGCCATCTTTTTAAATTTACGCGTACTGGAATAATGTTTTTTTAAGGCAAATTAAGAATTTATATCGTCTGCATAAAGATTAACAGATTAGATCTAACAAGAAGATTTTAATTTAATAATTTGAAGTAAATACAGAATATTATTATAAGAAAATTAAGATCGTATAAAGGTTAGTTTTGGCGAGAAAAATTTAAAAGTTGTAATATATATATATATATATTCATATATATATATATATTCATATATATATATGTGTGTGTGTGTGTGTGTGCGCGTGCGTGCGTGTGTCTAAGAAAATTATCTTTTTATTAGTTTTTTAATGAATCGCTCCTCATTTCGGATATTGGTCCAATGACTTGCAGTTTGCATCTCATTTTGACGTGTCATTTGTATTGATCGTGAAATGATTTGTATTTTTCTTTATTATTATGGTTATGTTTCTTATCAGAATTAGAATCGAAACATCTCAAGTTATTTATTTTTTAATATATATTTTAACACCTTTCTTAAATAATACAAATTGTTTATTAATATGTTCATAAAAAAGGTGAAGTTTTTAAATATAACGCATTGAACAACTCTTTTTAAGTTTTTCTTAACTTATTCGTCCGTTTTGGGGGATTTTATTTCTCTGTTCCTTCGCTTCTACTCAAATGAAACTTCTGCAATAGCTGGACTATTATTCTTTCATGCCTTTCATTTTGTGATTTTAAAAGTGGAATCAATTCAATCTGAGAAAATTTCGCAATTGAAATACTTTCTGAAAGTGTAAAATTAGAAAATAAATTGAATTTCCCCATCATTAAGAAATGCTTCATTACAAATGCCTAAACTCTATCAGATTACAATGAAACAAGAACAACAACCGCTTTGCTAGATATATTCTTGTTATAGGGAAGGGGGATAAATACTGGTATCGAAACAAGTTGTTTGTAGTATAAAGCACAAATCAAGTGAATATAGCTGTCATGGAGAAGAATTTAATTTAACACTTAAACCTTTATCTACCGATGGTACTTATACGTAACATTAAAATTACTTATTATAAAATAATTTTAATAAGTGAATTAGTTGTAATACTGTTTGGAATGAGTTATAGACACATTAATTTGTTTTCTTCCAAAACCATTAGTGGTTATACAAAACAAAAATATTTTTAAAAAGATGATTTATTTTGCAGTTGTATATTTTCAGCTTTTTTGGCGCGGAAGGAGAGTGATGTGGATTTTTCAATTCGGTAATATTTCTACATTTATATTGTAAAAAAACATCCTATTTGTACATTTTATAATTCTACAAAATACTAAGAAAACAATTTTAAATAAAAGATTAGAGTGGGGTTATAAATATTGCACAAAATCCCTGTAAATTCAAATTTAATTAATTCTTCTAAATCCTTCAATCCTTCTAAAATCCATCAAAAATTTATTAAATGATTATGTAAATCTTTTAATTTAGTTTAATGAATTTAAGTAAAACGCTTTAGAATGTAAAACTTTCTTGAATTCATAATTCGGTTGATAAAGGGTTAAATAACTTAATTCAAAACATGTAGAAATAAATGAAAACATGATTTATCTCCTACTAATTTGTAGATATAAAATAAATTAAAGAAGGTTGTGTCACAATGGTTCAACAAATTTACTGATGCATTTAAAATAATAAATTCCATTAACTACATTATTAATTTCTAGTTTCAATAAAAGTTTTTTCGGTCAAGATTAAACCAGTTGCAATCAGGTCATGAACAAAGATTTTTGCTTTCATTGATCATTTTGCATGAAAAATAATTTATTCACTAAATTACTCAATTACGCAATTTGATTATCTCTTTAATAATTTAGTTCTGTTATTAAAATCTACTACAAAAATTCCTTAGATTAATTGGAAGCTTCAAAAAGAACTTTTTATCTTTTTACTAATTAAATCTTCCATTAAAGATTTTCTCTAAAAATGAATCCATGCCGAGCTTATCCTTAATTAAATCATTTTACTTAATGCACTGTAATAAATTTTACTAATGAGGAGTTTTATATTTGATTTTAAGTATCATAAAGCAAAATAATTGAAGAGAATTTATAAATCTAATTATTTATTTTCATAATAACATGAAACTGTACCGAAATCACTGATTAAAAAAACAAAACGTTAATTTCAAAAACGCGGAAAAAAATGAGGGTTTTTTATATACTCTTTTATTTAAACTAATTTGGTTCATGTATATAAAGAAAATACTTTTGAACCGAATTTTTACTTATTTCCGGATATTGCTGACACATATGAATTATCTGTTCTATTTGTGCATTTTCTCAAAATTTTTAAGGAGCCAGTGGCTTCTCAACCCCAAAAAATACAGTGACCACATCAAGAAAGAAACGTATACATTTTTTATAAAATGAGGAAAAAATTGGGGAATTCAATCGTGTATAGTATAGTCGTGGGGGGGGGGGGGGAAAGTAAACACTCCCCTAATAACTATTCAATAAAGTATTGTATAAGAAAGACTGGTACATAACAATTGGAAATAATGTCTACTTTTAAATAATGTATATAAAATTTGTCTATGGGACTATCTATATAATGAAACGAAACCTAACTTCTTTTATATATAGCAGTACCCAATAACTCTGGCAGCATAAATGAACTCTACATCTAGTCTAAAAACAATTTTTCAAGGAATTCGTAAGATAAGTTTCCTAGAAATGAATTATTTTTAAAAAAGAATATTTTTAGGATTTATTTTATGTTAAATTGAAATTTATTGAAATTCATATATTTTTTTGAATTTTACTTTAATTGAAATTTCAATTTGAATTGATATTGAATTACAATTGAAATCTAATGAAATTTATATATTTTATTTTAAATTGAAGTTCTGTCTCCATTGTGCATTAAGAGAGCCCCCGTTTTGTGGAGACAGCTAGATTACAGGATAGCATAAGACATTTCCAAATATCTAGTCATTTCTATCGTAGACGGCCCCTTTAACCATAATTTTGACGTATTTTAACCAAAATATAAAACTACTTGGAAGTCAATTTTGAAATTTTGAATTTCTGTAAAGCAGGGTTTAACAAACCTAATTCCAATTCATAATTTTTTCAAATCATAATTTCCTAATTCCTAATTCATATCGTAAAATTATAATACATTTATATTTGTGCATTTTAGTACTGTTGCTACATAAAAATATAGCTCATTAGGAGCATACTTTCCGGGGCTATTATTAAAAATATAAAAATGTAATTTAACATCAGAAGCACTAAATTTTGAATGTTTATAATTCAAAAACTTTCCATTCATATGAAATTTATTGTCTGAAAAGTGTATAAATCGAAGATTTGAAATATCTTGTTAAAATTGGGTATTCTATTCTAAATGTTCCGAAATTTTAAATCATTCGGTTCCGAAAATTCGGGAACATAAAATAGATAAAATTGTATAACAAACGTTGAAATAGTGACAATTTTAAGAAATGTTCGTAAAAAAATCTATGTTGTCAGACTTTAGCAGAAAAAAACCTTGAATTTCCTCAAATTATCACACAAAAAATGCAAATTTCGTCAAAAAGTCTAATTTCATCGAGGAATAAGAAACTCGTTCTACATCAAAAAATTGCGAGAAAAATGCGACTTTCGCTAACCTTGCAAGACAAATTGCTACAAGAAAACATAATCAACACACGAAAATATTAATTATAAGAAATAATCTGAGATAAAATACTAATATTTATACTAATATTTATTTAGTTGGGGATATTCATAAAATAATTCTTATCGTTATTAAATTTCTGTATCATCCAATTTTTGTAACACAGATTCCTATAAATGATTTTATTTGGTTATACAAGGTGCATAAGAAAATCTCTGTTACCTGAAAATGTTTGCTAAAAGAGAGAGTTACGGCTATACAGGTGAGATAATTTTTATAGGAAATGTGACTACGTCCGACCTAATGAAAAAAACAGCGGCGTCCCTAGTGACAAAATTTAGAAGATAGCCATTACAAGTAGGAAACAAAAGGAGATAGAACAAAATTTCTAATTATAAAGTTTTAGAGCATCCGTTAATTAGTAAGAGACGATACGAAGATAAAATACTGTTGGTTCTCTCAGATAAAAGGAATTTTCCCCTATAAATCCAAAAAATGTCCGAAATCGATGCACGAAGATTCAATTCTGCATAGGCACAGTTCGGGAATATAGCAGTGCGCAGGCACAGACTGACATTATAGTGTACGGTGACGTCTGTAAAACATTAAATTCTAATGCATTTAAATTTTTCCTTGAAGATCTGTTGTTGCTCCCTTGATAAAAACAGCATAATTGCATAGTAAAAACTTATCGATAGCACGATTTAAATCTTTTATTTTCTATGATGTAGCAGTCTTTATCGTTGACCAAAAACAAATTTAACATACATGATTTTTTTTTTTTTTTTTTGAGAATGAAAAATTAAATGAAATTAAGAATGATTTCGAATTAATGAGATGTCACAAAAAGTGCATTTCTTAAAGTAACGTATTTAAAATAATATTTTCTTAAAGTTTAGAGCTGTGTGAGAGTGCCGGATTTTGTTAATTTCGAATATTATGAGGTATTGCTTATTTACGGCGAATACCAACAAAGCTCGACGCATGCTGCTCGGAAATTTGCCTTTCGTTTTTCAGCTGGGCCACATCAAAGTATCATCGCAACTGTGATGCGACAGCTCAGAAGTGAGGGCAAGAGGCACTAGAAATCATCCACGTCCTGAAAGACTAATGAGTGGAGGTATGCGTATATTTCTAGACGATATTTTGACATGTGCACTTTTTCTTCCACACATCAGTACAAAGGATTTCAACATGACTTATGTATTAATACGGACCCAAATATGAAAAATACTGCATGGTAAACAAGCACATACTTATTGTGCCATTTTGAAGCAAACACTGTTCCACAAGATAATGAGGGTCTTTTCGATTGGTGCAACTGAGCGTTTATTAATGTTGAAGGTAAATCGGGCGTTTTGTCAGACATCGTTTTGTCGGGAGCAGTACTGTTATAACATAACCTAGTTCTAAATCGACACAATGACCACTTCTAGGTACTGTAAAATATCTCATAAGGACTATCAAACAGACACCAAATGTGCTGGTCCATTAACGTGTGGTGCAGTATCTGGAAGGACCTGTTATTGGGACCAATGGTTTACGATGGCACATTATACGGGCAGAGGTACTTTCAATTATTGCAGAATATCATACCTAACTTTATAGATGATATTTCTTTGTCTGCATTACGGTACCTCTGATTCCTACATGGAGGTGCCCTTCTACATCATCCAGCTGCAGTGTGAAGTTCTATCAAAGATTCTTTTGGAGAACTATTTATCGAGAACGTGGCTGAGTTGAATGGCCTCCACGATCACCGGACCTCAATCCATTCAATTTCTTTCTATGGGGTTAAAAATTTGTGATATCTTCCATGTTGAAAAAAGTTCATGGGGATTCACACTCACAAATACAAAAGTCTATCATGAGCAATGGCGATAACTTCAAAAATACTAAAAATTAACTATTTATCACTGTGAGACAATTTTTTTTGTGTGTGTGTGTGATTTATTAAAATGTATTGACGTAAGTACGTATTTATGCAATGAATTGTGCACATTTCTTCACATTCCGGCTATTCCTTTCAAATGATTACACAAAAAAAGTGCATGGATTTCGGACTTTTTTGGGTATACAGGTGACGATTTACGTTATCCTTGTCAACAAATTGTCGTTTGATAATAATTAACTGAATCTCTATTTCTTCCTATTTGGAAACATTGCTCTACCCCTTTTCGTTTTCGATTTGCATTGGCTATCCTCCAAATTTTGCCACTATGGGCGCTGCTTTCGATTGCAATAGATTGGGGAATAGTCGCTTTATTATACCGTTAAATAACTAGTATAACTATAACTCTCCCCATTCGCCAGTATTTTCCGATAAAAGGGAATTTCCTGTGCACCTTGTATATATAATTGTTAAGTTACCTCTTCTTATTCATACAAATTGATGAATTGATATTCATTTAATCAATCTCATTTTGCAAAGTCAGACAGAAAAGTGAATAAAAAGGAACAAAAGAGTATAGAAAAATCTTTTAAGCAGTGGAGATGATAAATATTTCTTTTATTGTGAAAAGTAGCTTTTTTCCTATTTTTTGAGCAAAGTTTTCCATTATATGATCTGAACATTTCAAGATCAAAGGCAAGAATGGATATTTTATTACAGTATCCTTTTAGGATAAAAAACATATCTTCCATTTCATGAAAAGGATTTGCTTGTATATCAAACTGACTGACATTTGAAAAAGTTCTTTCAAGAAGACATTTTGGCGTCTTTTGGTATGCCATCTTTTGTTAAAATTTTGATAAAAAATGTTTTTCGGTAAAATACAAAGCAAAAAAAAAAACAACTTTAGTACTATTTAAAATTATTTTATATGTCATGCATATATTTATATACAGTTCTGATGGTGATTTTCTAGTCTATTTTAAATAGCGTGATTATTTACATAGTGCGCAGTAACATCTTTCGTTGAAGAGATTAAATTTATTTTTTGACAGAAATTTAATATTAAACAGATTTTCCTTACTTTCATAGTTTTAATTTTAAAGAAAATTAGTGTATGTTTGTTATTACAATTGAAAGTAATACAGAAGAGAAACAAAATATCCAAATAAATTGACGTAATTACCTTATATTTTTAATTATTGTAATCTCCAGGTTTTCTTCGCGTTACTTAAATAAGTGATCTTGTAAAGCGTACTCGTTACCAGCTTTAAGATACACTCGGAAATTTGATCTGCTATATAACATTTAAATTTGAAATTACAATAATATGCATTACTTGAACTTCTTGCGTTTTTCGTGATAGATTTTTTTTCTTTTCGGTTAATTATTGCAGCTTTCATTCTGCGTGGACAGTTTGTGAAAAAATACTCGAATCACGTGATGTTCTGTACTTTTTAATTATGCAATATTATTAATTCTAATCATGGAGACAATCGAAATTGTTCGAATAGCTTTAGATGCCACTTAAGTGGAGAAAATTTAACATATCATTATATATATATATATATTTATACATATATATCAAGATTTATATAATTAAGGAATGATACTTTACAAGATGTCCATTAACAAATCAATATACATCAATAATAGTATTAATGAATACAATAATAAATAAATATAATAATCGGAGAAAAAGACATTTACTTACACAATTAAATAAATGCATATTTTGTGTAAATTATTAGAAGTGTTATTTGATGGCTTATTATTAGATGCCTATTTATTGAACTACTCAGCATTTTTTTTAAACTGCATACTAAGCTGTCGTGTATTATTTTGTATTGCAGCAAGCCGTGCAATGCTGCCAAGTATATTTTTAAAATACTGACACTTGACTTTTTATATTACTTTTTAATCATAAGAAGATTACGAATTACTCACATGAAAATTTTCGTATTACAATTTTAAATGATTCTACTTTGATTCTTACATATTTGTAGCACCACATGATTCTTTTAAAAGGGCAGAATATTTTTTTGCATATTCATATTCTGCCCTTCTAAAAATAAAAAAAAATTATAACAAAATTAAAATATTTTATAAAAATTACATTATTTTTTAAATACTTATAATACAGGGTGATCAGAAATAACGTAACGGTTTAATTTCACTGGGCTAAAGAAAACACAAAAATTTTTGCGCAAATAAATGTTTTATTTATTAACAACAATGCATTAAAAAAATAAAAAATCACTTTTACCCGAAGTGTTCTCCTTTTGCTTTGATAAAGAGACACAAATGTTTGGCTAAATTTTCAGCAATTGGCCGCAGCTCTGCTGGAGTGATTAACTTCCATTCCCGAACAAAAGATCACTTTAAAGATCCAAACTGTTGTGAGGTTTTCGGCAAGCAATTTTTTCTAAAATCGACCACAAATTGTAATCCAAGAGATTAAGATAATAAGAGTATGGAGGCCATTCTTGAGCCCAGATGAAGTCTGGAAAATTGGCCCGACACCAGTCCTTTGTGGATTTCCCTCGATTAGGAGGCGCGGAACCTTGTTGAAAAGTCCAAGTCCCGTTTTTGAAGTGTTTTTGAGCACAGGGAAGTACCACATCTTCAAGTATCTCTTTTCGGTACACATCTTTATTCAGTTTGATTCCAGAATAAATGAAAATGAGAGGAGTTTTGCCTGTTATGCAAATTACTGTCCACACCACGGCAAATTTAGGATTTTGACGATGTTGAACCATGGAATATTTGCCTGGGGAAGTTGTTGACCAAATGCGATCATTTTGATGATTGAACGATTGCTCTATGAATATCAGCTTTTGAACACAGCTTGAAAACAGGTTTCACTCCCAGCGTGGAGTTACAGCTTGCTTCAGCAGCTTTCTGAATCTTTCAAACCGTACTCGTTTGTTTTTTTCGGTGAAAAATTGTACTTGTTTCAGCTTATAAAGATGAAGATTCAGATCCTCTTTGGCCTTAAGTCAAACCAATTCCCGGCCAATCCAGCCAATGCCTCGCTATTTTTCTCATAGACACCCGAGGGTTTTGGGATGTTAATTTCTTTATCAATTGTCGGTTTTCGGATGTGTTCACAGTTCTTTTCCTGCCTTTTCCTGACTGGTCTTCTTCATGGTCAAGCTCCTTGAATATTTTGATTGCTTTTGAAATTGTTAGATAAGGCACTTGAAGCAATCGAGCAATATCACATACTCACTTACCCTGTCGATTAAGTTCCAAAATAGTGTTCCGTTTGTTTGCAATCCTATTAAAAAATTATAGTTAGAATAAAGATTAATAAGTGGAAAAAACTCCGAGAATCGCGTAAAAACAAAATCATCAACCGTGACCTTACTTCTAGACTTCGTTAAGTTTCCGTCTGGTCACCCCGTAAAGGTTTTTTCCAGATCAATGTCCAAAACTAATAAATTTATGGGATCATTTTCAGGTGCAAATAAAGAAATTTGTATTCAATACATCTCTTATTATTATTGTTATTTAGTTTCTGAATTATAAATAAACAATTAAATTGAATTTTAGGAATATGTTTCAATGTAATCATCATGTGTATTTGAGAATAGGAGAATAATTTTCCTCAGCTTATTGTCCATAACTTATTAAATAAGACTTCTCTCGTCTATTTTTCTGATAGTGTATCCATTTTCCATTTTCTTTTTCATTCATTAAGAGTCTACATAAGTGACCCCAACATTATTATGAAATACTGTGTTATTCTATAAAAAAAATTATGTGAATCTCATCTGATGTCAATTGAAAAAAAGAGTTTTATTTACAGAGAGTTGCAACCAAATGAAGACAGATTTAACCCTCCAAGCGTCTTGCAAATGGGTAAAATTGTAATGTTGTTTTCTCTGCATTTTGTTTTAAATGCTAATAAAATATGATTATTTCAATATTACATAAAAAATCTCATTTAGGAATATAAATGTTACCCTTGAGAGTCTTAATCATTCTTCAATGCTTTGAAAATTCATTAAATTTATAGAATTATAATATCTTAAACATTGCTTATATTGCAGTGAAACCTGGAGCTTAGTGTACAGAATATTACGGGACAAACGCTTAGAGGGCTAATTTTCGCAAATTGTCACCATGATGAGAATTTTTAATATATAAAACTTTAGAACAATTTTTAAAGATCTTTATTCACTGCTGTGCAAAATTTAAGGACGAGTCAAAAAATGTCAATTTTCAAGGGATTTTCAAGCGATAATTTTCACGCGAATATTCAAAAGGAAGTAACATAATTCGAATAAGTACTATCCTTGTACAACAGCTAGTCCATATATCATCTCATTCAGGTCACACATGGTCACAAGTGTCACAGTCACTACGCCGGAACAAAATATGGGAAATTCCATACGTCTCTTTTATGAGTCTCAAATGACTAAAATATGTGACTCCACTGAGAGATCACTGTGACTGCTGACATAAGGGTCTCTGTCACCATTTGACAACGTGTTGTGACAGACAGTCACCATGTGACTTTAATGTGACATTATTTGATGATTTATCATAATGCAACATTTACAAGGACTTTGAAATGAAGTCTCCAAATGACAGTCACATGAGAGTCTTAATAAAACGACATTGTAAAGCCACCTGGTGACTCGACATAAAACAGCAGTCGCAGTGACCTGTCAGTGGAGTCACATATAGTTATCATTTGAGACTCATAAAAGAAACGTATGGAATTTCCTATTTTTTGTTTCGCCGTAGTGACTGTGACTGTTGTGACCATGTGTGACCTGAATATGATGTTATATGGACTAGCTGTTATGCAAGGATTGTACTTATTCGAATTTTATTACTTCCATTTGAATATTCGCGTGAAAATAATCTCTTGAAAATTTCTTTTCTGCAACATTCTTTAATCACTAATAAGTTAAAAAAACTAATAAAATAAATTGAATTTAAGTGTAAGCTATAAGTATATAAAAATGCTTCTATTTTTATTTATTAGAAAGTCCTTAATGCATTTATTATCTCTTCTTTCGCTTTTAGGTACCAGAAAACACTTCTTTAAATAATGACAAAAGGTATGTTAAATAGGTTAGTGTTTGATTATGAGAGCGTTACTAATAAAACATATATTCGATTTAACAATTACAATTTGAAATGAATCTTTTACGATTCGTACACATCTGTAGTAGCAGGCAAATATTTTTGAAAGTATTTATTTATTTTTAAAAAATATACCTGCATTCTTAAAGCATTTTTTTTTAGTTGTGGACGCGGTTACTGAAAGGAAAAAATTAAAATAATAATAATAATAAATTTAACATAAAAGCCTTTTTTAAGAGACATTGTTACTTCACATTTGGGGAGAAAAGTGGAGAATTTAATATACATAATATGTAATACAAGACAATACAAAGGCTAAAAGTAAATGCTTTCCCTTTGTGCTATAAAGAAAATCATAAAAATACTAGTTTTAATTTTAAAAAGAAAATTATGACATATTGTTCCATTAATGTTGCAGGATGTAAAAAAATTTCCTGATTCTTAATTTTAAGAACTATTCCAGTGAGAAAAAATCACTTGCATCCTTTTAGAAGGAAATTCCTTTGTGTATCCGGGTAGCCACACTTAGAGAATGAAATGTTTCATAATCAAAATATAATCCGTTAGATGAAAGTTTTTTTCCCCAACTTTGATAAGACGAAGACGAATAACAAAATATTATCGATTTAAATCATTAAAAATTAACATTAAATCTGTTGCGCATTTTGTTGAGTTTCTTTAATTGTTGTCTACTTTTGTGTCTATTTCTGCTTCCTTTATAGTGAAAACAGCTTATAAAAGATATTTGGTTTCAAGCACACAAGTAATATGTTGGTATTCAAAAAGTAAATAATCTATGATTTAAAAAAATAAGTGATTAAATTTAAAAAGAGATTAAATAAAAAAATAATTGAATAAAAATTAAAATCACAAACTTCACATTCCACAAAAGACGAATTCTAATAAACGCGTATTACTTAAAAACAAACTTTCAGATTGAATTACAACACATAGCAAGTTCGAACGAAATACATCTATAACACATGCAAAACGCGTCTGAAGCAACGAAGTTTCTTATAAGACACTTGTGTATATTTTAGACACTATTCTCAGTTCGTTTGCCTCATGATCATAGTAAAACAATTATGTGCTGTCATTTGTTTAGTAAACGTAAAAGGGTAATAAGAAGTTTTCTGCAATTTGACACTATGCATTTAGTTAGGGGGAACTGGGGCACATACAACAAAAATTCAACACAATTATATGAAATACCATTCATCGAACGCATAAGATAAATAAGTAATTATTTTACTTGAAAATTTAAAATTTATACAATTTTCTTCCGTAATAGATGAAAGAAATATTATCTGAAATTAAACATCCTAACTACTTATCTCAATCGCTTACATTTATCGAAAACACGTATTTATGAAAAATGTTTTTTCAATTCATTTATCTTCAGATTTGTTTTGGACAAGTAATTAATTTTTTGTACTTCTAATGAGACTTTCATTTACAAATCATTCAAACTAAATTAAATGCAATTATATATAAAAAAATTACTTTTTAGTTTAGTTTTAACAGGAAATCAATAAATATGATGCGCAGATATTTATAAATAAACAGTTTAGTACTGAAAATATTCTGTCATTTTGCTTTAAAAAAGAAAAAGAAGAAAGTCACAGCAAATAATTTGAGTGTATTATTAAATTCAGTCACATAATGATCCTTAATTATAACTTACCTTAAATAGATGTTAAAATATAATTTCATCCAAATTTGAAAAAAAATTGTAATAAATTGCTATTAACACGAAGAACATAAGAATGAAAATATTTACTTTAAAAACTTACTATTCATATAAATTTCATCAATCTCTGCTTCATGTAATTTTATAAAATTATATTTATTTAATATAACCTTGGTATTATATAATTTATCCTATTTGAATTGCGCACGTTTATATAGAAATAGGGATATCATATTGCCTTTGAATTAATTTTTCTTGAGATTATTTTCAAGCGTTTAATTACATTTCCATTTTTATTATCGCATTTATTTGGGCAAATCATTCAACCAAAATTAATTAAATAATAAAATAGGCTTTTGCTAGCGTTTTCTTTTATAATGATGCTCTGTAATTTTATGTAATTTATTGCCTATAATGCGTCGTGAAAATAAAAATATGTAGCGGGAACTGGGGCACATTGATACAACCCCTGTACAGCACACAGGATCATAACAGGAAGTTTCACAACAGCTCCAAAAGGTGATACTAGTGAAATTAACTACATACAGAAAGTTTTATAATGATTCAATAGCTTGATGAAATGGGATGGGGGATTAATTGTTTTTGTAGGTCAAAAGTAAATTTAAGTTGTACAATTGAAATGGTATTACACAACTGTTCCAGTATTTTCAACCGAAAATAATACCCTCCCTAGCAAGTAAAGCTACTCTTTATCAGTTCATCATTCTTTATTGTTAGATAAATTATGAAGTGTTGGATTTGCGACTCATTTTATTAAAAATGGCTGTATGGGGCACATTGATACAATCTTTCTCGGGGCACATTGATACAACCTAAATCCTTTTCTAGTTCTAAAGGTTTTCATTACCTTTTATCATTACCACTTCTTAATGCAACCCTTTTTCGTCAAAAATTTCTACTATTAGTTTTTAATGAAGTGAAACGCTCTAATTTCTTCATATTAGAACATTTTATAGTATTTTTGCAAACACAAACTGTACAAACTTACACAATATCTAATGCTAGTAGAATTAACAAAAGAAATGGACGGCAGCCTGGAAAATCTCAAATTTATATCGATTCACTAGAGAAAAAAGTGTTATCGACATGAGAAATGTTAAGTAAGAGAAACAAGCTGCAGAACAGTACAGGATAATTATATTATAAACATAATTTTTAATATAATCCTTTATTTTCTCTTTGTAAACCGATTTATAAACAGAAAACCTAGTAATTCTTTCACCTTTCCTAAGAAAGAAGATAATTCTGCGGTTAAAGTGCCAGATATGACAAACTTACCACAGCCAACAAACAGACAAGGAAAAGCCAGAACATCAGGTCATTATACATTTCATTTTGATTGCTTTAATATCGCTTACAAATAAATTGTGTGCGATTTTAATGTCTAGAAATATATATAAAATGGTTTTCTAACTATTTTTCTATGAAAAATATGCATTGGTGTTATTTTGTCTCCATTTTTCCCAGATGTGTCAAAGTGTATCAATCTGCCCCGGGGATGGGACACATTGATACAAATTACTTTTTTTGATTTTTTTTAAATTACATGCAAAAATAATATATAAAACAACGATTGTACATTATTTTTTACACACTACACAGGTTTTGCTCATATCACATAGAAAAATTACTTGAAATTTCTGCTTTCTAGACACCAAATTTTTTTTTTTTGAAAAAAGCTGTATCAATGTCCCCCAGTACCCCCTACTTGTTTTGTAAATGTTTATGGATTTTTTAGTTCGCCTTAAAAAACTATATAAACAATACGTTTCAACGAAACAAAAGACTTATAAAAGTCAAAGATTCCGTTCGACAATTTTTATATAATCCTTTATCAACAGTAATTTTTAGGAAACAACTTAAAATCAGATCGCTATATCACAGGTAATTTTAGAAATTTAAGTGATATTTAACCTGTCTTTTTTATTGACATACCTTAATATTTACTACTAATTCAATAAAATTCGTGTTACTACTCTTGCATGTTCGCTAAATATTAGAAATATGTTTGGATAAAAGATTAAAGGCCCTTTAAGCATCATTTCGAATAGCTCTACAGCAGGAATAAACTTAATCTAATTCTTCAGTTAGAGTAAAGAAAATGATAAGTAACAAAAATACTGAGTGACATCAACACCACTAAGAAAATTTATCTGTTACGAATGATGCAAAAGAAAAAATGTAAATAATGAAACTAGAGTTAAATAATTAAATAAGTTGAAAGAAATTTAATGCATAAGAATGAGAGTTATAAAACCAAATTTCTGTGAAAAATAAATCCAGAAAATTTAAATAATATTTATATTTCAGAGCTGGGCTCGGGCCTTACTTCTGAAGTCTCGTTCCGGGCCTAGTCACTAATTTTTTCGGGACGGGCCGCGCCGCGCTTGGGCCTTAATTTTTTTCCTGGAGTATCGGCCCGGGTCCAAAGTATTTTTTCCGTGCGAAGCCGAGACTGATTTCATTCTTCCTAGTCTTCACGGACCAAAACAATCAGTTCCTGTTGAATCTCTCCGTATGAAAATCCTTTTCTCGACGTGGCCAAGTCTGTACATAAATAAGTAAAATTTTGCTTGGTCCAAAAATTTTTACAAAAAAGGCATGTACTTTTAAGTCGTCATTATTCTACAATTAAACATTAGAATTTATTCTTTTTAAAGAATCTTAGATTACTAGGCGTTTTAAAATAGAATTAAACACATAAAAGAAAAACATGGTTATGACGAAATTTTCTTTCAAACTGAAAACTGCAAATTTCTTTTAAACTGTGCATCCATGCAAAATGAATACAACAATACGCGAAGAAAAAATCTATTAAACATTTGCATCTGCTAAGAAGGGAAGGTATTTTTTTCTTTCCAATGCGATTCCGCCTTAGAAGATTTTACTTTTACCATATACCATTTTTTTTAGATTTTTTTGTCTGCATTACATTGAATATGGATTAATAATACTAATGATAACTGAAACATTTACATACAATAAACAAAAGTTCATTAAAAGTGTAAATATTGCAGCCTCCGGCACTTCTGCATAAATCGAGATTATAAACATAGGGGAAAAAAGACTAAGATAAGTTTTTTTGGTTTGAACTCTTCTTAAGAGTAAAGATCAATGTTCTGTAGAAATTCACTCGAACCGGGCCAGGTTCGGACCGAATTTTTAAAATTTTTGTTAGGCCGGGTCGAGCCCGAGCAAAAATTGGCCAGGTCGGGCCAATATTTCTTTCGTTCGAACCTGGGAATTTTGGCCCATGCAGATCTCTACTACGTGGTATTTGGAATATTGAAGCAGCTAGTTCTTTTCTTATGCGACTATTGTTATTTACCGTTGCGTTTGCACATTTTCTTCAGTTTAAGTGAGACGATTCGGGCTCCTGGTGTTTCCCCGTATCCTCATTTTTCACTTACTGCCTAGAATATGAAGAAAATCGTGAATTAATGACATGCATAAAACATAGGTTGGTTGTATGGGATTTCATGGCGCAAGGTCCCCCCGGGGACATGCTGCGCCAAGACAATGTTGAAAAGAAAACAATGTTATTTAAAATTAAAAATCACACAGCAATGAGATAAAAGACTAATTAAAAGAGGACAAAAATCATGAAAAACATTAAGTGACAAAAAATTGTAGAATTTGGTTAAAACATAAACAATGAATAAGATGAGTGAATTTACATAAAAACAAGATTAAAAATAAACGAATTCACAGTTATGATATTATTAAAATCAGTCAATGATGGTGAAAAAGTAGATCGGAGCAATCAATAAGAAATAACAACATGAAAGTAAATAGAATGTAAAAATATTTTAAATACAGACTAAAAAGTGAATGTTACACTAAAAACCTGTCGTAGATGAGAATCAAGTGGATAAAGGCAATGCGGTGATACATGAAATTAAAACCCAATTAAAACTAGGCAAAGATATTTAAGTGCAAGAAAATAAAATCCGGAAATAAGTCAAAATTCTAAAACAACATTTTAACGACACGAAAACCCAATTGGGAAAGTACCACACAAAACCCAAAATATAACTAAAACAAAGACCAATAGAAAAAGAAATTAATTCAACCAGGCACATACTCCTCAAACATGGTGTTTTCCTCGGAATCCGAGCCACTACCATAAGACTCGGATTCCATAGCTTCTTGAACATAATGATGCATTTGCCTAGGATCTTTCAAATTTCTCATACATGGGCTTAGCGATGCATTTTTCAATCTTTTAACAGCAGTCTTCCGCCGTGGGGATGATGGAGTTGGGGTTTTTATGGTTTCTGTTCGTTTTTTCTGCGATTTCTGTAATGTTTTTGTACTACTAACAGTTTGGGTCCCAGCCGTGGTCCCTTCTTTCTGAACGCCAGTTTTCAAAATTTGACTATTGTTGGGTTTTTTAGAGTTAAATGCAGATGAATTCGGATCATTTTTTGGTGGGGTAACAGTCTTTGTCTTTTTTAGAGATTTGGATAATTCATTAGATTGAGCTTGAGATTTCTGATTCAGTTTTTCAAGATAAGTGATTTTTACAGGTTCTGTGGATGGTAGCCAGCGTTCTAATGGCGGATTTACCATACATTTAGCAGGGAGAGAGATATCCCGTGTTTCTTTAATTGGTGTGCAAGTTGATTGTGTTTTAGTAGATTTATTAGGAGGATATGAGGAATCAGTTTGGGTACTTATGTGTCTTACAGAAATTGATTGGTTTTTAAGTAAGCTGGAGTAAGAAATTCCGACAGACGGGGTTCTGTTTTCTACAAGTTTGCGGGCTTCAGGATAAGACAAATTTTGAGTAATTTTAACGGTGATAATTTCCTTCTCTCTGCTCCAGTTAGGACAAGTACGGGAATATGCTGTATGATCTCCTTTACAATTTGCACAGCGTTCGGGTTTTTCACAAGATTCATTGTTGTGGCCGACTTCTGCACAACGTGCGCAAGTAAGAGATCCACGACAATTTGTCTTAGTATGCCCGTAACGCTGGCATTCGAAACAACGGATAGGATTTGGTATATAGTGGCGGACTGGACAGCTTAGATAGCCAGCTTTAATTCTGGTTGGTAATACAGGGCTATTAAATGTTAGAATGATATGCTTTGTCGTTAAAACTTGTTCATTCCGACGGATAGTGATACGGCGTACATCTATTACATTTTGGTCTTTTAAATTTTCTGTCAGTTCATCCTTAATGGAGAATAAAAGTTCAGATTAGGATATTACACCACGACTTGTATTTAGAGTTTTATGAGCCTGGACAGACACGGAAAAAGTACCTATGGCTGAGCAATTAGAAAGAAATTGCGATTGTTTGACAGTAGAAACCTCAACTAGTAAGTCCCCAGATTGCAGTTTTTTGATAGAATGATCATCCCCAAGAATAGATTGGAATGTTTTAGCAACGAGAAATGGTGAAGTCTTTTTAAAGGAGCAATCAGAGTGGCTATCAGTACGTTTTACGATAAAGAAGCGAGTGAAAGAAGGCGTCTGTACACTTTGTTGCTCTCCACGAGGGAGAGAAATAGAAGGAAATGAAGCTTTTCCATCCATTATAAAAAAATAAAATTCAGACCCCGGCCGCACCACCCACTACCGAGCCCAACAAGGGGATGCACATTCGTGCACCAGTGCTAACCAGGGCCCATACGGTCACAAGACAACCCTATGTCAGTCTCCACCCTTAACGAGATGACTAGTAGTTGCTCGATCACTTGATCCCTAAAGCCAGTGACAAAAATCAGCTGACCAGCCGATTGATGCATACGAGACCAATATGGACCTCCCGTCTACCTGAAGCAGAGGCCAAAGCAGTGTGTTGGTTTCCCTCAACTACCAGGATCCCCCTTTCCAGGGACACGGGTCGCCACGCACGGCCAACACGTGGGTGGTTTACGATTCTCCATGAGTCGATATGCAGGATGACATCGTCTCATACAGAATTGCCCTCACCTCCGAAGAGGAAACCACAACGAGAGTGAAACAAAGAGGAAAGTAAGTCCAGAGGAGGGAGAGGAAAAGGAAAGGAGAAAGATCACTCAGGTTCCCCAGGGTTGCGAAGCCCGTGAATACCTAAAGAAGGTATCCCCCTGGGGGCATAAAACATAGGAATAAATATTTATAAAACAATAATAAACCCGCCCGCCTATTACGAGGCAATGTGACCCTCTGGTGTCAAAGTATCCCGGATTACGGCATTGAATGTCTCTTATTACTATATAATGATAGATATAAAATGTATAGCGTTTAAAGTTATCAAAGGTAAAATATTTTTTTTCACACAAATGCTATAGGAATATTTTTTCGCAAAATTAGTTACTTAATGAATAGAAAAAAATGCCACAAATAAATGATAAAATTCTCATGCTAAATTTATATTGCATTAAATAACTCGCTAAACACATTAAAATTACTTTTAAGTGCATACATATAACGTAAAATTATTTAAAATCGTAAAAAATATCTTAAAATACATTATAAATATGTTAAAGTACATTAAGACCCAATAAAAACTCGAAAGATTTTCCACTATTACACTTTCTCAGTACTGCAGTTTTAAATGATGTTATCATTTTCAATAATAAGCGCAAAGTATAATAATAATAATAACAAATACATGTAAATCCGTACTGATGATGGCCGTCTAACGTCCGAAAATATGCAATTTTAATATTTTTTAATGCATTTTAAGATATTTTTAATTATTTTTTTAATTATTTTATAATTATGCAAGCGGCTGTAAGTAATTTTAGTGCCTTTATTCGCATTTTTTATAAGAAATTCTATTATAATAAAGTAGAATATAAAATATTTGCGTATATTTTTTAATTGTGTTATATAAATAAACTCTTTGTTTCTATTCCTTCATATTTACACAAAAAAATAATGCTTTTTAAAGCCTATATTATCATTTTAAAATATTTTTACAAAAGAAAAAAAACACTATAAAATGACAAAAAAAAACAATATGGTTTTGTGTATTTTATAAAAATCAAATTTGTAAAGTATCTTATTCTTAATAACAAAATTCTTAGGAAAACGTTTTGAAATAAATAAAATGCACAATTTATCAATCTTTTTAATACGTCTTCAAGATATTCTGAAAAACACATATCAATTTGATTAAATATCTGAATTGAGAAAACTCATATGTTAGCTCATAAAAATAATATGGCTTTTTTAATACAGGACAGTTCACGAAATAAAACCAATAAGCAACCTAGATATTCGCAACAGCTGGAAAATATCTCATGTTACAACGTAATGTAACATATCAATTATGCGTTGCGTTAAAAATCTCCAGAATAAAAGTAATTTATAATAAAATATACGCGTTTTTTCTCGAAACGTAATCAGGAAATGAAAGAGAAAATATGGAACGACACATGTTTTCAAATTGTTTTATTCATTTTTGTTCCTTTTTATGTAGTTTAAAATCTGCCTACTAGGTTCCAATTTTTGTGCTTCATTTATATTTAATAAGTAATGGGAATTTTGTATTTACGTGAATATCAATTTAAAACCGAATGGAAATTTTTTCAGGGGAAAAATCTAACTTAACCCTTTAAAGACAGGATTATTTTCTATTTTTAAATGCAAATCTTGCATATACCGCCAGTTTTTATCTAAAACAGCAATTTCTGTTTGTTTTAAGTCATAAAATAAACATAATGCTTCTCTCGGAATTACTGGTATTAAAAAATGGTTCAAACTTCTGTGATACTATAAAGCACCATAAGGGTATAATTGATTAAGATGACAGTTTGCCTTTTAAACTATTCTATTTTTTAAAAATCATTGCTATTTTCAAAATCTGTAGTACTTTTTAGAATATTGATACTGTTGTCATCTGTTTTTTTATTTAGTAGTTTTTTTTTTATTCCGTATTACACAAGACTGAGCATGGACTTTTAGATGCAGTCTAATATTAATTTTAATGTGATTTTTTATTATTATATACAATGTAAAATGATGACATCTAATGCATCCCCATACATGTTTCATTAAATATAGATACATAACTAAAAACTAAGGCCTATTTCCATGGCTAATTCCGAAAGCTAATTCCATGCGCAGATTTATCCCATATATAATAAAGGACATATACAAAAATTTAAATCTCTGTCTCAAGTTTTAAAAAAAAAGGCCTTAGAATTTTTAAAACAGGAAAGTAAAGAAAGTATGAGGATGGAGAAAAAGCTACTTAAATATTTAATTTAAATGGTTTATTGCCGTGGCAGCATGAACAAAATTTGTAATAACTCGTGATATAAATAACTTATTAATAAATATGTTATGTCAAAATATATACAATTAATCAAGTTTTCATTTAATGTTAAAAAAAAGAAACTAATATTTTTTCGCAAATTTTAAGATAAACTGTTCTTTTAAATGTGATCATAAACGATAATATTCAAAATAGCGAAGAACAACACAGATAGATTTAAAATCTACTGCGCTTTATTCAATTACAATTACACAAGTCTTCTTTTGATCTGTAATATAAAGAATAAACATGTCAGTGATTTCAACCGAAGTCATTTAGACTGTAGTGACACCTAACGCAGAAATTTCAAGTGTACAACAATCGTTTTAATTTCCAGAGAATTTCAAATTTTATAAATTTCTTTATAGGAAAAAAATGTCTTGCCAGTGCAGTTTGCTTGAAGCTAAATTTACTGATTAATTGATTATGCTTTTCAATTAATTTTCAAGCAAGTATTTTATTATTTTTATTCTATCCCTCACTTGCACATCCCGATGACAAACGCTTACTCTAACTGCATTTAAACCAAAGCTAAAAGTGCAACACTTATTTTGCGTAAATATTCCTTAACGAAATTAAAACTTCATTAATAAATAGAGTAATTAAACAAGAAAAAACAATAAATATGCATTTTCAAAATATAGTGTCATCCCCGAGTAAAAACCAAAATATTCAAATATAAGGTATTCTGGTGAAATAACACCAGGTGGGGTAATTAAGCCAAGTGCTAATATTGCGAATAATTATTCAGTAATCCGGTAAATCGCACAGACGGGTTCTGAGTCATATAAAACACTAACAATAGATTAAAGTTAATTTGTTCCATTTGTAGGCCTTATCACTTTTAGAAGCAACTAAATTTAACACTTGATCTAAAATTTACGAGGTAAGTTCTGTGATGTTTAAACTATATTTTTGTAAGAAATACTTTGTTTGTTATATAAATTTTTAATGCATTTCATGTACTTTCACGATGTTGTTAAAGATTTTGGATATGTTCGCAAGACAGTTTGTATTTTAAAATATACTATGCAATAAATATATCGAGTAATAATTTCTCGCTATTTCTCGGCGGTTACCCCTATGATTTCCCGGTTTCAGCGTTATTTTTTTTACTTTATTCGAAACGAAGACCATTTAATTCCTTCTATACAATGTTTCTAATAACTCTATTTATGCGGTCCTTTTTAAGCAAAAATAAACTTTAAATTTGTTATTCTATTGCCTCCTTCCTCCCTTTATTTCTTTTTCTTACACTTTCACAAAAAATTGAACATTTTTTATCACTTAGAATGCAATCTATCAAATTCTAGACCTGTAGAGTTTGTATTTTTAGAATTGGGCAATTTACATGGGATTATTCCATCTGTTCTTACAGATTTGTTTGGATGGCGTTATTGCCCACATAGGTGGGTAATAACGCCAAATAGCATTGGTCAAGAAATCAAACTATTACAATTTATAAATACATATCTATTAAATTATTTTTTTACAAAGATAGTCAATGAGTTGCTCTATCATATCCTGCATTTGTTTAAAAGATATAATCTAAAACTAAGCCATGAAAATTGGTGAAAGCTTAACGTGGCGTTATTACCCCAGGATACCTTAGTTAGCACAGAACATATTTCAGCGTTAAGACTTAAAAATGCATGCTTTTACTTCGTATAAAATAACGTTATTAGTATCCACTGAAGAAATGCATATTTATTATACAGTTTCAAACAACATCAATACAAAATTATTCATTATGACGTCATTATTGCGGAATAATGATGAACCCTAGCAAAATACGATGTAGATATTCATAAAATTCAAGTTTCGTTAAACTGTTTTCTTGAAAATATTGCATGTTTTACTCAAAATGCGTGCAGACAACTTTTTTTTCAAAGAAATTTATTTTTTCAGAAATATGTGCAATACTTTTTTATAAGTGAACATAACTATTCTAAAAGATGCATAGAAAAATTTGTTTCATCATCAGATAATTTAGAAATGTTTATAATACACGGCTCCTGAAAATATCTATTTATTATTCATGTTGTTCTTAATACATTGATTGCTCTTGTGGCAAATTCTTCATTAAAAAATTGTATTTAAAATATGTTCTTTTCTTTCCCGAAATACAAAAACAATTTCTCAAGTATTTTTTTAGACATTCATCAAAGTCTACAATAAAGATTGGTACATATTTCAAATGCAATACACTTTAAATCAAATCACATCTATCAAATCGAATAAGCAATAAATTGAAAATAATATACCAGGGACCACTAGCATCAAAAATCCATTAATCGTGGAATTGAAAATAAAATAAAATCGAATATAAATAGTCATACAAAAAGAATTAACTAAGTATGACTAGATTTGACAAGATGAAAATAGGTTTAATTCAATTAATTATTGATGAAAGGTTGAAAGGAATTACCTTTTTCACAAAAAGCTAAATTTCAAAGCGAATGATAAAAAATAACAAAAAATTAAATGTGCAATTTTATCACCGTCGACCTCTTTAAAGTAAGTATGACAGACGCTTTTGGTAAACTAATGTTAATCATACCATTTTTTTCTGCAAGGAGCACAAACATTTCTACAAAATGTTCTAATTGTTAATATCCGCTATGACTGATATATATAATAACATTACAGCTTTTTAATAATAATTAATTTAATTGAACATATTTTCAGCCTGCCAAACCTTGTCATACCTTGCTCATTTTCTTCGTGAGACCTTTTTGCTATCGATGTGCATTAAAGTTTTTTAATTGTTTAAAGATGTTAATTCCGTGGTGGCGATTCTCTTTACGTCACCGAGAACTATCTATACCGATCATAATATATTTTGAAATTTTCTAGAAGATGTAGAGAATGGGGATTTAATGCGTGAAAAACCCTTCTGCACCTAATCTGCACACACAAGAAAACGTCCAACTAATGTTTATTCTTGTGATTGATTGTCTTGATTGTGTTGATTGATTGATCTTCTTGATTTCTATGGGATTACATGCAAAAAATATCATTTTAAATCTATTTCTCAAAACACATGAAAACTTTTCAGACATGAACAGTATGTGTACGTATAATGGATAAAATTTAATTTTTCCATAAATTGTATTAAAATTTAGATTTCACATTTATTAAAAATTTTATTTCAAATAGTTATTCAGTAAATCGGACAATAAATGTTTACAAACTTTTTTTTTGAAAAATATACTTCAAATAAATGCATATTTAGCTGTTTTTTGCTCTATCACCGTCCTTTCTAATAAAAAAATAACACGTTTTTCTAAGAATCATAAATTTAAAATAAATATAAATAAAAATATATAAAAACGTACATTTGCATTTTTACACATTATAGCTAGCTCTACATAAGCTTTATAACATGGCTGTCCTTTAAAAAGACTATTTATTTATTTCTTTATTTGTGCTTGGTTTTAAATAAGCGTGATATGTCAAAGGTAACATATAATTTTAAATTCAATTACGCATTGTTTACCACAAAGAAAAACTTTGAAACCACAAATATTGTTTTGATGAAACCGCCATGACTCACTATAACTATTTATTTTTCACCACAAATTTATAAATATGCGTGCAATTATAGAGACATTCAGTATTTTTTTTTATCTCTAAGCAACATTTTATTAATGAGCTACCAGGAATTATTCTTCATATTTCATTAAAAAAGAATCCATGATTTTAAAATATCTTTTTATTTTAAAGTATCATTTCTCCATGTCCAGAAACTTGAAACTTGTTCAATTATTTCAAAAATTGTTAACAAGAGTATTTTCCGTGTCTTTTTGACGTAATCCAAATTGAAAAAGAAGTTGAATTGTCTATTTTTCTTTTTGTAAGCCAAGTTACGTATTAAAAAATAAACAAAGTGGCACTTTATGGAATTGTGAAGAAAATTTAAAAGCTGATTTAATGTTATTTTAAAATAAAAGGAATATAAAAATCTAAAGTTATTGACGTTATAACTCAGTAATAAATAAAAATCATTTTTGCAATATATTAAAAGTTTTTATTTTAATAAAAAGTTTTATTTCATTCATTTTCCTTTAATATACGAGTATTTACCTTGTACAGGAAATGTTATGTTTTGAGTTTATTAATTTTAATTATTGCAGTAACAGTAGTGATAAAATGTTTTGTTATTATTATGTTAATAATCTACATAATATTGTAAAATCATTTCCTGAGTTACATAACAAAAAAGGATAAAAAAATGGCAATTTTAAACTGAATATTTACTTAAAAATTTTCATATTGCGCAACAGCAAATATTCAATCATAAAATTTTTTATAATGCTCTTTCAGAATTAATAACGACTACCTAAATTTGAAATAATTTCTCAAGCAATGCGTTCACAAAGTCAATTAATATTTGTACTCATAATGTTTTTTTTAAATCTTTAATATTTTTAATATGACCTGACATGTGATTTTAGGAATTACATGTACTAATATCAAAAACATAATAGCAATATAATGAGTTTAGGGTTTTTATTAAATATTATTCGCAGTAATGTCATAAATTGTTTACTAAATATTAAAACATATACAATTTTCTAATGGTGCATTAAAATTAAAAAAAAAACATGCCTTGCCAAAACATTGCCAATATTTTCGTTTGTAAAACCCATTTTAATGTTCGCATTTAGCAGCAAATATTTTTGTTTCACAGTCAGTGTGTCTCTGAGTGAAGGAATTCATTATAAATGACATTTCAATATAAAGTTAATTTTTTATCCAATATTGGTATTCGATATAGCTATTTGCGGTTAAATGAATATTAGTACAGTTCTATAACTTCTCTCTCACCCCCCCCCCCCATACTAAAAGAAATAATTTATGTTGGGATGCTAAACACGAAATTAAGCTATGTATTTATTTATTTAATTCGCATATAGAATAAGAATTTTTTTTTTATTTTTTTCCTGTAGCAAAAGCATTCCCAGAGCATTATCAAATATAAACTAGATGGAAAACGTCAAAAGTTCACGGCAAAAATATAAAAGCAACAAAAAGAAAAATATATATTTTTTTCAGCTATAAAAGATTTTTTTAGAGAATATTTTTTTATTAGAAATTTCAATAAATGAAAAAAAACCCTGCATTTTATATCCAGGCAAGCAAATGCACTCATAGAATTTCTCTCAACTGATGTTTTTCCATTTACCGACAAAACACCAATATCACATGATACCGGGCGCAGAATCGGCGCACTGGTGCCACGATCGTCACAGACTCTTAAGAACGTCTGCAGATTATTTTTCAACCGTTAAAGTTTTTAAAAAATGCTAGAAATAATTTACCATGTTCCATTGTAACATTATCCGGATCACATACCATTGACGAGCTCCGATTCACGTTAAATTATAAATCAATGACGATTCTGTTTTGAATTTTCCGAAAATTTTCGGCAATCATTTCTAAACTTTGAAAAAACCGTCATAAATCTGAAAATTCCGAAGTAATATTAAATTTTGACAAATATAAAAAAGGAAAAGACAAAATTGTCAATTGTGCGAAGAAAAAGCACCAATTTTGCACATATATATCGGGAAAAACGTGATATAAATTATAAATTGATATGAACATGATCATGATATAAACATGATAAAAACTATAAATCAAGTACGATTCTGTTTTGAATTTTCCGAAAAATTTAGGAAATCATTTCTAAACTAAGTAATCTAACTAAAGCAACCGTAAATTTTGACAAATAGTCTAAAAAAAATCACATTTTTAGTTGTGCGAAGAAAAATCATCAGTTTCGCGATATATCTCAGAAAACATGATATAAACTATAAATTGATATGAACATGATAATATAATCATGATCATGATCATTAAATGTGATATAAACATGATAAAAACTATAAATCAAGGACGATTCTGTTTTGAATTTTTTTGAGAAATTCAGGCAATCATTTCTAAACGTAAAAAAAAAAATCCATCATAAATCTTGAAAATTCATAAATTTTGACAAATGGTCTAAAAAAATCAAGTTTGTTAATTATGCAAAGAAAAATCACCAATTTTGCTATATATCTCAGAACAAATATGATATAAACTATAAATTGATATAAACTATAAATAAAGGACGATTCTGTTTAGAATTTTCCGAAAAATTTAGACAATCATTTCTAAGGTAAGTAATCTAACAAAAGTAATCGTAAATTTTGACAGTCTCAAAAAAATCACATTTGTTAATTGTGTGAAGAAAAATTATCATTTTTGTATGTATCTCTGGAAAAATGTGATATAAACTATAAATTGATATAAACATGATAATATGATCATGATCATGAAATATGATACAAACATGGTAAAATGTATAAGTCAAGGACGATTCTGTTTTGAATTTTCCGAAAAATTCAGGCAATCATTTCTAAACATAAAAAGAAAAATCCATCATAAATCTGAAAATTCGTAGAATTTGACAAATGGTCTAGCAAAAAAACCAATTTTGTTAATTGTGCGAAGCAAAATCACCAATTTCGCTCTATATCTCCGGAAAAACATTATATAAACTATAATGATAATTTATGATCATGATAAAAGCTATAAATCAAGGACGACTCTGTTTTGAATTTTCCGAAAAATTTAGGCAATCATTTCCAAACTGAGTAATCTAACTAAAGTAATCGTAAATTTTGACAAATGGTCTAAAAAAAAATCAATTTTATCAATTGTGCGAGGAAAAATGACATACTTCGTCATATATATCTTGGAATATTTCTCAAAGGGTAGTGAAAAACACTCAAATTTTGTCAAAGGATCGCAAAAAGACACATTTCAACAAAAGATCACAAAAAAACTACAATGAATTTCATTCAAATTTAACAGAAACGTATTTTGATAAAAGGTCAAGAGAAAATACAAAATTTGTCCAGGTATCACGAAAAAACGCAGATTTCGTCAAAAGTTTGCCAAAAAATGGAAAATTTCGTTGAAAAATTTTGATAAAATGGCAAATTACATCGAAAGATTGCGAGGAAACAACAAATTCCCATAATCTCCAGAAAATGACAAATTTCCTCAAAAGACATTGAGAAAACGAAAAAATTTTTCCAGGTATCACAAAAATTATAAATTTCATCAAAAGAACGCAAAAAACCACAAATGTTTTCTAGGCACCATAAAAAACACAAATTTTGGCAAATAATCACAAAAAATAGCAAATTTCGTCAAAAAATTGAAAAAATAAATAGCAAATTTCACCCCCCCCCCAAAAAAAAAAACCCGAAATTTTGTAAATAGATGACAAAAAACAGCAAACTTCGTCAAAAGATCACAAAAAATAACAAATTTCTTCAAAAGATTGCTAAAACAATTTGTAAAATTAGTTGAAAGACCGCAAAAAATACCAATTTTGTTCCAGGTATCCCTAATAAGACACAGATTTCGTCAAAGTATTGCAAAAAATTAAAATTTTGTCAAAACGTATATAAAAACGAAAATTTTTTGAAAAAGCAGCAAAATTCGACAAAAATTTCTCTAAAAAAATAGCAAAATTTGCAAACAGATCGTGAAAAGCTGCAAAACATTGTGAGAAAACAAAAAAATTTCTCAAATGGTTGGGAGGAAACGACAAATTTTATCAAAGGGTTGAAAAAAACATTTCGACAAAAAAAATGCAAATGAATTAGAGATTTCTCAAACAAATAGCGAAGATAACGGCAACCTTTGCAAAATGATCTCGATGAAAGGATAAATTTTGTCAAAATATCACAATAAAACGGCTAATTTCATCAAAAAATCGCGAAAAACCCGCAATTTTCAACAAACGATTGTGTGCTGGAATGGATTTTCTCCCTGTTTCGGCAATGAAGGATGGTGTTAAAAATTCTGAGGTTAAAAGTAGTTCAATTTTAAAAGTACTTTCTTTTTATGTCAATCACAAATACTTGTAACATAATGCAAGGGATTGAAAAGAGGACATTAGTCTACGTTCTGCAGACTGTTTTTAAATTTCTACTTGTGTTGCAGATTGCAGAAAAAAGTCTGCTGCTGTGGACATGATATGGATAAATTATAAATTACTGTCATGATACATTACTAATTTCATACAAAATGCATTCATTTACACTGTGATGACAAAATCACCATCGTAATTCATTCTTTACTATTGATATTTGTGCATATATTTAAATGACAACATTATGACGAATGTTGTTATTACCGCCTTCGTTATTAATGCTTTGTACTTTGTTATTAATGGTAATATTAACTCAGTTCAAAGGTTTAAGTAGATCAAAGCGTTTTAAAAACTTCAATGTTGTCTACAATAAGGTAATAACAATATGCTGTGCTGTGCTAACCGAAAAGTACCAAATTTAAGGGGTTTTGTCAAACATTTCCAACGTTACTTTTTATTTTCTAAAATATTAGATGTTATAATTAAAAAACACTAATATTCAAGCATACCTACTGGAAAAAAAAAAAGTTAAAATGCTGAAAAAGGCGGTTTCCCCCATCAGATACCAAGAAATCCAAAATTTCAATACCATTATATTTCAGAAAATTAACATTTGCCTTAATTTTATTTTAAATGTTTGAATATATAAAGAGAATGTAATTGAACTAAAATAGTGGTATTCAAAACACGTAAATCCTTGGTATCGGTAAACCATGAGGCATATTTCCTAAATCAGCAATAAAATTGAAAAATTAGTACTCAAAAAATGAAAAAAAAACTAATTTAAAAAATGCATGCACAATACTTATACTCTGGTCAGCGTATCATGAGATTTTCATGATCGATCACGTAAAAAAAAAGTATCAGTAGAAGGAAAATTCTGAAACTTTCATTTATTGCAGGGAGAAAAGATGTAACATTTCGCTAAGATATGCTAGATCCATAACTAAAAAGCTTAGGACTCGCTATGAAAAACAGCAAAATAATAGGTAGTTCTATGTAAAATAATAGAGATCGAAATGGACACAGCAAAATAAAATGAATAATGATTAATAACAAATAACTTACTATTTCAAAATGGAAAAGGGTCAGAAGAGAAAAATTCTATGAGTGCATCTGTGAATGTAATTTGCCTGACTATAAAATGCAGATTTTTTTTTCATTTATTGAAATTTTTAATAAAAATAAATCTTTAAAAAATTCTTTTATAGCTGAAAAAAAAATACTTTTTTTTTCTTTGGTGCTTTCATATTGTTGCCGACAAGTTGCGAATCAATCAGTACAGCATGGGAGTATTTATCTGTATTTAGACACCCAATTTCATCTGCACACACTGAACTCTCATTAGAGTACAGCGTCCCGCACATGCGCTCTGACGATGATACATTGAGTAAAGGTTGTTACTCCGTGCGATGATGTGATTGTGTTTCTCTCTCTACGATGAATCGTTCTCGTCAATGTGTGTCTTGGAGCAGCATGTCCCAAAAGGGACCTTGCGCCATAAAACCCTATATAACCAACCGTTCTCGTCAATGACTCACTTGGACAACCCAGAAGACTTGCTCGCGTATGCGTAGAGACCATTTTTAGCTATGGTGAAATCCAAAAGCCTATGTTTTTAATATATATGATTATTCGCTAATTTAAGCAAAATTGTAAATTTTTACAAAAAGTCTCCATTTTTTTTCATTCAATAAATAATAAATCAATTTTTGTACTATTAAAATAAAAGTAATAAAGTGTAAATGTGAAATAGTAAATATTTTTTTGTTAAACATAGGAATGTTTTTGATAAATGCAACATTATTGAAATATTTGTCAAAAATAAATAATATATGTAAAGATTATATGCTGTTACATATTAAGCTTCATCATCTTTTCATTTAAAAAAATAAATATGTGTTTGTACTTACAATAAATTAATGATATGAACTAAAATGATAGTTTCAGTTTTTTTAATTTCTTTAATAATTTGTTTGACACTGATTAAAATTTGGCATGTTTATTATACAGGAGATATGTCCACGTAAAAAATAAACCTTTCACTCATAATATATAATGAACAAAAGAAAATATTTCAAACGGAAGCAGTAGAAAATTTAAAGATAATATCTATATTATAAATTAAAAACATTTCTTTTAGTAATACTGATGTAATATTTACAATGGAAACACCTGAACAATTATTTTCCCTTTTACTGCGATGTTTTGTACCTCATAAATATAGTACATTTTATTTTTAACACTGTTTGATAATATATACATACATATAAAATAAGGTACATATAAGGTACATATAAAATAAGATATGTTTGTCTGTCTGCTTGACCGCCAATAGTGCCGAAATTATATCACCCAAGTCTCTAAAATTTTCGCCATATGTGGATGTTAGCACCGGAAAATTCACTTCGCAGCAGATAGATTTTAGATTTCAATTTAGATTTTTCTTAATTAAAACTTAATGTGTATGAGGATATTTTTAGCTATCCACCAATCTACTGCAATTAAGCTGCCAGATTAGATGCTATTTGCAGCTCGCCACCAATCCGCGGTAACGAAGGAGCCAATCAATAAGAGCAGGAAGTAAATATGGAATTTAAAAAGTACTTTTTATGGCTGAATGCTTGGAACAAATTACATACGCATTTCTAATTTTTTTCCTGTTTTAATGATTTTATTTTTCTTGACTGATTTACAATCGTTCTTCAAAATCCATACATGGCACCATCCAAAAAAATTCTAAATTTGGTTAAAAACTCTTTTTATATTTTCTTAGGGTTTTTTCAGATGAGCAGCACACGTCGCGCATTGTTACAAATTTTAAACTTCTGCTGCATTATCACTAAACTTCTTTTATAGAAAAGATTACTTCACTTTATTGTGGAGCATTCTCATTGGTCAAAATATCGGTTCTATAAAAGCGGTGGAGTGATAATGCAGAAAATAAAGTGAATAAAAACCTTAAAATAAAATGATAATTTATGATTAAATAATAAAATGGTAATAAATATACAATGATAATGTACTAAGTTTATGCGCAACGCAGCAATTATATTAGTATATAACATTTATAAAATTATTAAACATTTAGCTACATTTGTAATACATTAAAAATGTATAACATATCAATAACAAAAAAAATTCAAAATGAATATTTTTTCAAGATGAAAAGATACCAAAAAATGAAATAGCAAAATGGATTTACATTCATAATTACTTGCGCAAAGTAGCATAATAAATTGAATGCTGATATAAAACCATTAATTGTGAAGCAATATAAATTAATAATAATAGTATAAATAATTAAAAGGAAGCAATTAAAAGAAAGAAATATAAATAATTAAAAGGAATGTTTGAAATATATGCAGAACAATACTAGACTCTTCAGATTCCAAATACTATAGATCAGATTCCAAATACTATTTGTTTAAATGTGTCCTAATTTACTAATTTCTTTATACATAATACTTTTTCAAGTATGACTTTGATTTAAAATGTATCTCTATCTCGTGCGAACTTATTATGGAAGATTAACCCATTAAAATATATAAATAAATTTTATATAATCACATGCTGTTATTCCCTAATGAAATTAAAGCTTGTTTGATAGATAAATTAATCAAAATAAATAAACATAGTTTTCATTATCGTGTATGTGTCCAAACATCGCCCTTAAAGCATCTAAATTATAATTAAAAAAGATTTCTGTAAGAAGCGATTTTCTGTAAGTTTCGCGATATATTCGTCCATTGACCATTCGCACTAGGCTAACACTGAAATATCGCTTTGATAGCTTTATAAAACTCAACTTGAATACATTATTGATAATTTTCGTGTATAGTTGCTTATTGGGGATTTTAGTAAAATGATCTAAATATTGCATATTAAATGCAAAAAATCTGATTTGAATATCCGAAAAAGTATATTGTTTTCACTCATGTTCTGCAACTCAAGACGAATCGGTTGGATTCTCTAGTATTATTAATACAGATTTCAAAAACTATTACAGAGAAATATCTGTTATTTATCTTTCTTAAATCTATGATTTATGTACAATCAATCATGAATAAAATACAGCGATAAATGAAATGTTTTATCATAAAATAAATGAACCAGAAAGAAATGATTTTCAAAAATATAAAGAGATTTATAAATCATGATTAATATGATGATAAATCATATCATAAATCTTATCATGATAAATTATGATACGATCGAATTAATTTTTTGCATTAAATATCGCCAAATAAAAAAAGGAATATTACGCTTTGCAAATGTATTGAAATGGTGATTTATTTATTTTAAAAAAACTGGAATTTTCATTTTTATTTTACTCACAATATTATTTAATTGCAACAACACTATCTTTAAATTCATATCTACAAAATATACCGACTTTTTTTTCTCTTTTTTAAAATTTTGTTTCAGTTTGAGTTTTAATAAGAGATGTATTTCATATAAAATTAAAACTTTGGCCAATAGAAAAATGGAAAAAAAAATGGCCTACACATTTTAATTTAAAAAAATTGTTTTTGAATTAAATTTTAAAATGACTTAAAATTATTTGAGTCATCAAAAGAATTTTTAACATCACTGCATCAAATTATCATTCATTATGAATTCGTAGAAAAAAGAAAAACAAACCTAAAATTGCACTATATGTAAACTCTTTTTAAAAGTAACAAAAATATTTAAAATTTGCGTTCTATTACGTTAAGACATTCGGGACACATTTTGTTTTATTTTATTTTATTTTATTTTATGTTTTCATTGAGTTAAAATTCTAAAATGTTTCTGTTAAATTAATTTAACAGCAATTTAAATGTATATTTTGTAAATAAAATCACATGATAAAGCATCTCAGAACTTTAATTAAAAATTAAAAATTTGCAAAAAAAGTGGTGTAATTTAAAATCGTTTCAACTCGAAATACTGTTTGAAGAATTTCATTTTTTTCATGTAAATAAAGATAAATATATAAATTTTAATTTTGATTCAGAATAAAAAAAAAAAATTTAATAAAATAAAAAATATTTAATATCAAAATGAAATTAAATAATGTAAGTTTAAAAAAATTCAAAATTAATTTTTTTCAAGTTTGGTGCATCAAAATTAAAGTAAAACATTGAGAAAGGCATGCTTTAAGTTTCAACCATTTTACTTTTTACGGTTAGGGACTTATAACACTTTAAATGTAAGAAATGGCGAAAAAACCATGAAAAAAACACTACTTTCACAAGAAATCCTTTCTATAACAGCTATTGATTAAAAACTAGATTTTAAGAACAAAACAAAAAGAAAAAATATAATACTTTTTGTTCCACTTAAGGCAGATACATTATTTGTACGCTATTTTAAACAGAAAGAAACTGACAAACTTTTGATGATCTAAATGTTTTTAGAAAATTTGAAGATTTTTGTGTACTGGACCCCCTTAATTTTTAGTACTTCCAACTGTAAGCACAGTCTTTGTCAGAGAATACAAAGATACCTTTATGCCATCCACTTATTACCACTTAGAATCCTCTTCTCAACAAGTCATGTGGTAAAGTCGTTCACATTACAATTGTAAATTAATGAATTACATTGTGTTGTTGGGGACATCAGATCGAATACAGCCTCGAAAACGCTAAAGAATGTTCATTTAATCCTAATATACATGCCAAGATGGTTAAAAAATGACGCCATCAAAACAGTTTCTTCTATTTATGTCAGGCTGCAGTCGGTATTTGTATGGTTAGTAATCGGCGTGCTTTCGGCCTAGTTTTCTGTTGATACTGCGTGTCCCAAGAATCGAACCGGATTGACGCGGCGTATAAAGAAATTTACGTAATCGTCAGCGGCAACCGGTATCATGTCAATACCGCCAGCAGTGGTCGTAACTGCTGGCGTCCGGTTGCTTACGAATAGCTCTGAATTTGCTGGTGAACAACAGCACACACGGTATCACCCAGCACTTTTGTGTTTTAAAGCCGACCATGAAATCTTTTGATACTAGTTGCTTTTTTGGATATGTACTATCACCGTTTAAAGTTTTGGTTTAAAGAAGGTTTTAAGAAACACCCTGTATAGTTGGATATCATTGCTTTTTAGACATATTTAAGTAATCCGATAACCTTTTTTAATTTTAAAATCATTAAGTAGTATGCTATTATTTTTCGTGTGGTAAAATAGATTAAAAGACTGGTAAAATAATAAATAAAATTCTTGTTTAGATATAAATTCTTTTTATACCACTTAAAATTTATTTGCTAATTAAATCTTGTTTTATACTGATATCATCGACATAGTATCAGTTCAAGTAAAATAAAAAGAACAACGTTTTAGAGATACTTTTTTTCATTTTTTTAGATTCTTTGATACGAAAAGGGAAAAGGAAAGAAAGTTTAATAAAATGATTACCTACGGGAGAAAAGAAAGTTTGAAATCAAATAGTGAAAACATTTGAGCAAGAACTTTTTCCTCTACATTTATGTTTTCGACATTTTCTCTGGGGCAGTTTCTTTTTTAATTATTTTCTTTTATATTCCAATTTCATTATCAGACAAACACATTTAGTTTTATAAACGTATTAATTATTATAAAGTAATAATAATGTAATAGTTATAAAATTCATTGAATTTTTTACCTTCCTCAAGCAAACAAATACACAGATTTAACTTAAATAAAAATTCAAATTTCAATAAATTATGTTTTCAAAATTATTACACGCATTAACAAGCGTTACATGAAAATAATGTAAACAGATTTCATGATTTTATTGGCCTTTTCTCAAAAATAGGGTAGACGTGGAATAAAGATACTTTAATCTTATTAACATGGACAAGGACATAAAGATAAGCAGATTATAAAGGCATGTAAGTTTTTTTTGTGGGATTCATCAAAGATCTTATTTATAAATTTCCATTAATGAATAAAATCAAATAACTTAAAAGCACCAGTGCTGCATTAAAAACAGTTAACAGCATAACACTTTAAATGAGAACTTGAATACAATTTAGATGTTTGTCATGTTACGAAAAGTAACGCTTATTAATTGCTTGTGTTCTAATTTAAAAAATGCTACATTTACATGTGCCTTCAAGTCATCGATGCATGAGTAAAACGTAAAGATATTGATCACGTGAGATATAAAATATATTGTAAATGCAATATGCAGATAAATAATTTCGAAAGAAGAAAAATTAAAACAGATGCTTTTAAATTAAAAAATAAAGGTATATTTTTTCCAAAATGATTCAAGAATGAATTTTCCGTTTTTGTTTTCACTATGCATACAAATGATATTTTAAAAAATATATATAATTTTATAATGGCTCAATTACTCAATTTTCTGTTCGCGTTCTATTTTTTGGTTCGCATTCCATTTCCATATATATATATATATATTAATATAAATAAATACTTTAATTTCTTCATTTATATTGAAATTTTACGCGTTATTTCCATTTTACAGTACTTTAACATATGACTCAGAAAAAAAGGTAGTTTTTGCTAATTTCAAATTCATTATATAATTTTTTACCTTATATTAACCCATTTTCGGCCAAAGGTTCGTATACGAAACATTTCGATAAATATTTTTTTTTAACACTCTGACACATTTTTTTTCAAGAATTTTATTTTTCTTCTATTTTTTAAGGCTTTTGAAGACATCCATAAAATATTAGTAATTCAATTGGAGTAAGCACTTTCTCTTAAAAAATTTTCAAAATACGCTAGAGTTTTAATTTGAAACGCCTTTGACAAATTCGACTTTTTAAAAATATATTATTATTCCAATTGAAATGAATTATATGTTTTTAAAATAGATTAAAGTTGCAAATTCTGTATATGAAATAAGAATAAAACAAAAGTCATAAAAATAATATTCATATTCATATTATTCATTATAAGAAATAATATTTTATATTATTATATAAAATATTATTTCTTATATAAAATATTATTTTTCATGCACGAATCTTTTTTTGTGTCTTAATGTATGTAATTTAAGCATATTTAAATAAAAATAATGCTACATTTTATAAAATTTCTGTGCTTGGCCTAAAATGGGTTAAGGAACATATTCAGTTTTAATGTATGGTTTAATGGTTTCCTTAATTTTAAATTTTTTATCGTAAGTAAGAATTCATATCTGTCTTTTGTAACAACACCTTTAAAGCATCGTGCTAAAGTCTTTTATTCGTAAGATTTTGTTGGAAATTTTGTAGGAAGAGAGAAAAATTATCAGCATCCGGGAAGAAATTTTGAAATTTGGGGCGGCAGTCAAGGTACTGACTTGGTCTTTATCATCTCTTGAGAAAGAATACAACTCTCAAGCTACGAAAATGTAATATAATGAAGAACGAAAATTCATAAAAAAGTTTTCCGCAATTCCGTCATGTATTTTTGATATTTAGAAATTTCAAAAATCAATATATTCTTTTATAAATAAAGAGTCATTTTTTGTACTTTTATTGGTTTGGAAACATTTATTTTGACTACATTTCGAAACAGCTTTTGGGGTATATTATTCAGTTTCTTAACTCCGAATATTAGTATTAACATGCTATCAATTCTTGATTGAATATTTTAATGAAATAATTTATAGATATATGAGTAACATAATTTATAGATTGAAAATAACATAATTTATAGATTGAAAATAATAGATATACATTATCTTTGCTGCTAGTATTAGTTACTTCAGAGGGTATTTGTTAATGGTGTTAAAAATAACAGTTTCCCAAGCCTGTAATTCTTTCTCTTATGAAGTATCGAGTTCATACACTTAGACGATTTTAACCAAACGAAGACCATCAAAATCAGCAAAATCGCTCATTTTTTTTCAAAGTGTCTCCGAAAAATGTATCTCCTTATAAGTTTTCATCACCAAATGTAATTGTTACATTTAATTCGTATGATTTTTTCCCACTCTACTTACCTTTTATAATTGATTACAAGACACTCGTAAGATTCTGATCATTGTTTAGAAATGTTTTCGTCTGCATTTTTCATCTTATTAACAGTCTTTTTAATTTAAAATAAATTACAGAACTATTTTCATGAAATTGTACATCTGTTCTCTGTGTTTATTTACATACTGAATGCGTTAATATATCTCAAAATTGTAACTTTCGGAAACGGATTTTTATTCGCACAAATCTGGTGTGAACCATTGCTTTTATTTTTAAATATTCAGTAAAATCATGGAAGCTATTTGCATTTAGAAAATATATGTTAATGTTTGTGTTCGTACTAAATCATTAAATTTGTTTTTCTTAGTAAATTTTGTTGGCATCTGTTATTCCTAAATATTCTATGCACATAATATTTTCTCTGAATCCTTTGAAAATTTCTATAGCTGTTTGTAATTACGTCTGCGCATGTTTCTTTTAATATAAATATGAATTGTAAAACTTAGAGCTAGTTAATTATAACAATATGATGCGAAATTTCTGAAATTTTCGTAAAATTAAAAAAAAAAACCTTTTTATTCAAATATATAAAACTATGCTCAGTATTATTTTTGTATATATACATCTAATTTGGAAACAAAATTCTGGTTATTTTCACTTATATGGAATGCACATGAAGGATTTCAAAAGTTCTCCAAAATGTTTAAAATATTCAGAAAAATTCATTATTTTTCTCAAAATAAAACAAATAAATACATAAATACAAATAAATATAAATAAATATAAATAAATGTAAAAAATAAAGGCTATGAAAAATCATTTTTATTATATTTAATAAAATAAATTTGTATGTGGGCTGAAATACAGCTTTGAATATTTCACCAATTTAATAATTTTTACAGATCACTGAGGTTATGAAAGTAATCGCTTAAGTTTAGAGGATCCATGAATAAAAAGGTTAACTTAATAGCATAAAAATTCATGCTAAATTATTAATAATCCTAAAATATAAATTCATGAGTGTATGAGGAATTAGGGTTTTCCGGGATTGACCCATTCTCAAGTAAACGTTTTTACCACAGCATGACACAGATTTAAACACATGTCGTTACTACTATGAGACCTATGGTAAAAGAGTAAGAAAACTGTTAAAGTACAAGCAGGAATACAAAGAACTATATTTAGTTATTGTAGTACTTACAAATGATTAATATGCTTGCAAACAGTTAGCATATGCGTAAAACGTAACAACTAGCAGAATATTTTTAAAACGAAATTCAAATTCAATCCTTCACACCATAGCGTTAGATTCATGAGCAAATGCAATAATGACAAGCAATTCAAGGTGTTGGGCAAAAGATAAAAGTTCAAATCAAAAAGGAATCGCCACTACCCTGTTTCACCAGTCTAACCAGTTTTGTACAACTCTCCCAAAAATGTTTAACTTTTCCTTTTTCTTTTGGATTTCTTTCTCCTCGTCATTGTGTTGTAAAAAAATTAAATTGATTTATCTCTAGCTTAGAATACTTCATAAAAATGTAAATTTATAAATAACGGAAAAAATTGAGAAAATTTTGTTAAAGAAATCGAAATTGAATTTAAAGTATATATATATATTTTTGCAGATATGAGTTATGGCTAAAATAATGAATTTTAATCGGATGAATTTTCGCATTGCTAATAAAGCGTAAAATAAACATAATAAAAACGTGCACAAACCTTTTATCTGAATCAATGGAAAATGTAGCAATGTTTTGCCAACTGAACCATAAGATAGTACCCAGCTAGGTACTTTTCATCTTATACGTTGGAGGGGTTACATCATGAGCATCAAATGAAAGCATTTTCATGACCAGCAAACTTAAGCCTAACGTGAAATGGAATTAGTCTTAGCGCAATAATAAAAGCCTGAAGTATGATATCTATCCTATGTGTAAAAATCCTAACGAATTGCATTTATGAAACAACTGATTATATTGTACGTCTATTTCTCCTAAAATATGGATTTTTGTCAATGAAATTAACGGTAATCTATATCTAACGGCATTTGCATATATAAAAAGGAAAAATAAAGGTATAAAAAATGAATTTTTTTAATGACTTTATGTATTAGATATATTTCAAAGTAGTGAATTTCTAATATCAATAAAATTTAACGTTTATTTTTTAACAAGCAAATGTTCATTAAGAATAAGATACATATGTGCTGCATTTTACATAATAACTAAACAATATTTGTTATGCTTGTGTTGTGTCGTGATTTAATAATATTTTATTTCAAAATTCTTAGCAGAGAAAGAATTGCAGGCTTGGAAAACTTCTATTTTTAACATTTTTAAAGAACCAATAAAAGTATAGAAAATGATTCTTTATTTATGCAAAATATGTCGCTTTTTAAAGTTTTTAAATATCAAAAATACATTAAGGAATCACAGAAAATTCGAAAATTTTTTTTGATATAAATTTTCGTTCTTAATTATATTACATTTTCGTAGATTAAGAGTTGTATTCTTTCTAAAGAGATGATAAATACCAAGTCAATACCTTGACTGCCGCCCCAAATTTCAAAAATTCTTCCCGGATACACTGATAATTTTTCTCTCTTCCTACAGAATCTTTCGAAAAAAAGACTATCGCACGATGCTTTAAAGGTGTCGATGCTTTAAAGGCTTTAAAAGTCAGATGACTTACGATAAAAAAACTAAAATTAAAGAAACCTTAAACACATACTTTAAAACTGAATATGTTACTTAATTTAGCGTGAAAAATTATATGGTGAATTCGAATGAACAACAACTACCTCATTTTTCTGAGTCATATGTTAAAGTACTGTAAATTGTAAATAACGCATAAAGTTGCAATATAAATGAAGAATTAAAGTATTTATTCATATATATATATATATATATATATATATATATATATATATATAAGGCTCCTTGGCTAGCTAATTTATTCGAAAAATTTGTAAAGAAAATTGAGTAGTCGATTCATTATAAAATTATGCATATTTTTAAAACTATCATTTGTAAGCATAATGAAGACAAAAATAGAAAATTCATTCTTGAATCATTTTGGAAAAAATATACCATTGGCATTAGAAGATATGTATACTGACATTTAATGGTTAAAATAAAGGTATCAAAATATATAGCTATTCATGATTTTTTATTGAACCATTTGCTGCCTTTTACATAATATTGAATAAAAAGAAGGCAAAAAAAGTACAAGAAAATAATTACCAATGAAACAAAAGAAAGTTTGAAATCAGCAGGAAAAAACTTTGTGTTAAAGTTTTTCCAGATGCATTCTGCTTTCTACATTCCTTTCGGGGTAGATTTTTTTCCTATTTGTTTTTCATTCTTAGATGATATTTTTGTAAACAAAACCATTTTTCTAAAATTGACTCTTTTTCTGTATCATTTATTTTTTGCAGCGATTTTTGTTACTTTTACTTCTTGGTAGAAATTTTTTATACAAGAAATGAAGTACTAGACATAAAATGAAGTTTTTTAATGACATGATGCATTAGAAAAATTTCAAAATAGTGAATTTCCAATATCAATAAAATTTATCGTTTTTTTTTAACAAGCAAATTTTCATTAATAATAAGATAAGTATGTGCTGCATTTTACCATAATAACTAAACAATATTTGTAATACTTGTGCTGTGTAATGATTCAGTATTGTTTTATTTCAAAATTCTTACCAATAATTATTAAAAGATTACTATTAATGATTATATGATAGTTACATGGATTTATCGATGAACTTATTAAGAGCGTTTTTTACTGTTATTTTCGGTGCAATATACTGCAATATACGGTGCAATATTGGCATTTAGTTCTTATTGCATCGAATGTAACTCCAACATTTGTTCAACATTGGTATATTTCATATTTATTATTAAGATAATCAATTAATTTTAAAAAATAATTTGTAATAAAATAATTGCGCTGCATTAAATATATATTTTACGCAAGTCTTAAATTAATCAGATTTTCTTTCATTTTTTTCAGGTTTTTAAATAATGTATCTTAAATGTCTTTACGAAGTGTCAAACATTAAATTTTTTACTTTATATAACAGAAGATTACATCGTTAAAAGTTAAGTAAACTAAATTTAATTAATTACTGTTGTCAACATTTTTTTTACTATCCTTCAAAATCCATTTATCATAATATTTTAAAGAAATTGTTCATTTTTTTGCAGTTTCTATTTTCAAGATATTGGATTTGTTTCCACTTTAATTACAGAATATGTTGTTTTTATTTATGACATTTGTTATTTTGACAGATTTGTTGGAAATTAATTGATATTAACATTTATTCCTCTAAATGTACAATATTAGTAAACTGTTTTAAGAGTGTTTACTTTATTTTAGCTCCTTAATTTACAAAATTAATGAATAATATTTTAAAAATTTTAAGAAAAGTATGTTTTGTTATACCGTAATTGTATTAAGTACTTTTAAATATATATATATCCCAAAATTTTATACGAAACTGATAAATTAATTAAAATTTATTATGTTATACCACACATTACACAGTTTTGAGTACATGGGAAGTTTCAAAAGAATATATTTAAAAGGAGACCCTTTCTAATAGAATTATTAAAAAAAGTATGTTATAAAATATAAAAAAGATAATAATATGCGTAAAAATAGGGGCACATAAAGAACACCTTTGCTTTTGTTTTTATTCAAATCCAAGCTCTTTAATTTTGTCGAAGCCTAGAGAAAAATATTTAAAAAAAACATTTAATCGTGAATATTTTCTGTTTATATTCTGTTCTTCTGATACTTCTTGTTTTTGTCACATATATATGTTTTTGGTATGTCTTTCAAAAGTAATTTTTTACACCCAATATAAGAAATAAAATTTTATTAAAAAACAATTTCTTTCAGCTGGTTTCAACGAGCCATAAATTTAATCATCCAAAAAATAAAGTACATCTCGCTTTTGCTCCGGTGTCTGAATCTCCATCAATATGCATTGTAGTTTCAATACCTGTATAGAACAGCGTTCTATACAGGGACTCTAATTAATATCTGCTTCGCGGCCTTTCTACAGACAAATGCCCTAGCTGCAGGCAAGTGTGTTAAATGCCCTTCAATATGACATGCATATTTCGTTGCAATTTTACTCGCTTATCGCTTTGATTGGTTGGTTGGTTGGTTGATTTTTGTCGTCCGATTATCTATGCTAGGGATATAGGACCAGGGGGAGTGCCCTCCGTGGGGGTTTTTCTAAGGGAACCTAACCCGTATTTACGCAAGGTTCGAAGAAAACCACGGAAAACTCCGAACGGTTAGACCGACAGCCGCGATTGGGTTCGAACCCAGGACCTGCCGTCTACCAGTTGAGAGGTCCGAACCTCTTGCCCACTGGTGGGGCCAACTTATCGCTTTGAACGTCTGTTCTGTTTAACTGTATTTTGAATTATTTCATTGATATTGCTATAGTTGTATGATGCCTACACCTAATTATCTGCTTTAATAGCCCTTTACCTTACTCAATTAGGGTCATTATATGAGGTGGATAATAATGTATTTGAACACCACTTTTTATTAAAATAATTTATTCTGATGACGAAGATCGAGAACATTCAAATAGTAAATGCAAGACTAATATAAAACCTTCCAGACTGCGGGGTATAAAACTGACATATGCAGTAAGAGGAACGATAAATTAAAAGCACTTTGAGCGCTTGCTCATTAAGAATCCTTGCAAGGGCTTCTGCAAGAGCTGCAGCAGCTAATATGTGCAATGCAATAAAGGGTAACATAATTTATTGTTTTATATCTCGTTGATATCATCGTTTTTGATCTGGTGACACATCTTTTGTAGACGAACCGAGATCCTGAAGGAAATCAAGTGTAGATGATAAAGAACTGCGATATAGATATTATAAAGTTATAGATGCAGAGAGAGCCTATATTACTGTATAATATTTTGTTACTAAAAAAATATTTTTTTTTTTCTTTTTTGCGTGTGCTTTCTGTTGCAAGATTTTCTTATCAACCCAATATAAAAAGGTGATGTCAGGGATTACAGAAGAATAATTTTAATGGTCTTTTTGTGCTATAAAAATGAAAAAAAAACTGAGAAATGAAATATTTAGATTAACGTTGATCACTTATACAACGGATATTTAATATGTAAAGAACCAATTAGCGATGAAGCATTAAGTATATTATTTAATGTTTCGAAGCAATTAGGAATGCATTTCCTAAAGTTATATCAGATTGAGAGCGTATTGTTACATGGTTTTTCGTTTTACATATAGTTTGTAATATTATTTCGTTATACTAGCTGATTTTCATCTTTTGGATATGAATTTTGATTTTTATCAAATCCAAACTTCTATGATAAAGTTTGCTAAAATGGGACAAACAATATCATTTACTAATACATGGCCATTTAAATATAAGTAGCTTTCTTTTGAACATTTACTATAACAGTAGGCTAAAAGAAGTATTGAAAGATAGAAAACCAACGATTATAAATGCACAAATAAAGTATGAAAAGGGGAGCAAACAGCTGTTTCGAATCTAATAACGAGATTCTTCTTCAGTGCAAAAACTCAGTGAGCTAAACAAAGCAAAACTGAGCTCAGTTTTGCTTTGTCTAAGATCAGATTTGCTTTGCCTAGCTCACTGAGTTTTTGCACTGAAGAAGAATCTCGTTAGTAGATTCGAAACAGCTGTTTGCTCCCCTTTTCATACTTTATTTGTGCATTTATAATCGTTGGTTTTCTATCTTTAAACATTTTTGCTCAAATGCTTTATTTATTATTTTAATAAAGGAAGTATTTTGGAAGAATTTTGTTAAATCTCGAAATAGAACAGAATTAATCTATGTAAACATTTTCTATTTTTCTAAACATGTTTTATCATAAATAAATTACTTCAAAAAATAGCCTCTACTTTAATTGATGAGACTGAACATGAGTTTGAAGTTGGCAGAACAAGGACGTCATGGTACGGATTGTATAGATGACCGGACCATCTTATAAAAATATACTTTAATATTTTCATTCTTCTTCCCTGGATTTTCAAGTAGACCATTTTAGGTGTGTTCGTTATTATGTAAATACATATCAGCTATAGTCATTGTTCAGTCAGCCTGTTCGCACATGACAGAGCAAAAACTACTCAAACAAATCTTTCAAAAATTAAAATATACAACTTTTGCATAATTTTGTCGAGCCATTTCAAATTTCGTGAAAACTGGATGCATAAATTAATTACATCGACAATAAAAAATATTCCGTTACATTAGAGCCAATGGGAAGAAGTAATTTCAAGTTTATTTTAATGAAGTTACTCTCTATCGAACATATTAAGTTTAATATGCAGCTAAGAAATATTATTAAAATATACATTCTGTAGAATGCGACGTACATTTAGTATTTATTATTGATTTACAGGGCCATAAAAAGTATTAAATTGAAGAATGGTATTGACAGGCACATTGTTTGTGACATGTTTTAATTGTATTTAATTATTAAATTTTGAAAATTTCGAAAAAATACTATTTATTGTTTAATCACTTCTGATGCACATAACAATCCGGTTTAACAATTTCAGAATGAACACAAACGGTTTCAAAATCGCGAACCCATAAATAGTTTAGTCACCACGTTGTTAACAAGAAGAATGTTGAAAGGAAAAATAAATTTTTATCATCTGAGATAATACATTTAACATTTTAGAAAAGAATCTTGTTAGCTTGTTTTGCTTGTTTAGCTTGTTATTAGTCACTAAAGTGACTAATAACAAGCTGATATTCATGAATTTTTAAAAATGTCTTCTACAAGCAAGCCTACAGTGCATGTTTACGCTTTATATTGGTGTAAGTATGTCGTACTTTTAAATTAATATTCTTTTTATTCTGTTGAAGCTATTTAATGCCCAAAAACATACTTTATTGCTATTTTATATTTAATTCTAACTTCTGCATGCTTTTCCCGGCACTTATCTTGCAATCCGGCATGTAATCAAGCATAAAATTCGAAAATAAACGATTCGGATTAACCGGAATTTTGGTGAGTATGGTTCGGATTAGCAGGCTTCTACAGTAGTCTGTTATTGGACGTCCGTAACTATTTTTATTTTACAGAATTCACAATGTTATTTTTAACGTTAAAAATTCGAAAGTACTATATTGATAAATAAAATTTTGGCCATAGAAAATCAGTATCACCGTCTTTTGCGAAAATATATATATAACTTTGTAGGGAGAAAACTGCATTAAAGAAAATCGGCTATGAAAGCTAAATGCATAAGTAATAATTACTTTCCATAAGCGAATGTTACAGATGTAAAAGGTTGCAAATATGCAATTTGGTGATACAAAAGGGTTTCTTAAGGGTTTCTTAAGGGTTTGTTAGGGTAACTTCTATAAAAAATATTTTTTAAATAATCGTTACGTCTTTATAGCATAAAGTAACCAAAAGTCTATTGCATTTTTTAAAAATGTATTACATTTGCTCTCTACAAAAAATATTCCTGATTTCAAATATTTAGTCAATCTATGACTTATTTTAGTTTTGTAAAAATAATAATTTGAGATAGTTTATTTTTGCGAAATGAGTAATTTAAATCTTATCTTAAAATTTCAAGTGAACGTAAATATTTGTACAATCAGTTATAGACAGGAAAGCGGCAACAGAGACAATAACCTCATCGAGTTCTTTTGAGATCGAAATTTTGCATTAGTTAAATCTCGATTACCACATTAAAACGCAATCGGTCTGAGAAGTCATATCTTGGTGGAAAACACCTAAAACCTTTTGGGGATGACTCATAGATTTACTATTATATTTTCTTGCTCCCAATCTTCCATGTTCACATAAATTTAGATGCAGAAAAGAATAATGGTAAAATTACGAGTCAACTACTAAAATGGGTGTTTTAGGTGCTTCCCACTCAGATTTCACTTGGCAGACTGATTACATTGTAAGATGCGTATCATGATTTAAATAATTCTATATTTTCATAAGTGAACTCGATTGGGTGATTGCCTGTGCTGCCACCTCCCGGTTTATTATAATTTTTCCAAGTCAATTACTTATCCTTAAATGGTTAAAACTTTGATGAATTATGAAGAAAATTATATATATATATTATGAGCAGAAAATAATTTAAAATTTTTCATATCAGTTGGACATAAGGTTGAAGTGCGTTTTTCTTGTAAACAAAATTTATACTAAAATCGATTATTTATGTTCAAGTTAAAATTATATTTGAAAGTGTGTTTATGAGACAACATATATAAATGTAATATCGAATTTTTGTAGTAGATCTCGTGAAATATGCTAGTAATTTTGAAAACAATATTCTCAATACTTCGCTTTTCCTTCAGTGAAACAGAACTGATATTTTTCCATACACTTCTTGTCTGGAACACCTGTTTCAATTCCCAAAACTCGATCAGACACTTCCAAAATATCGAATATACTGTTATCCAAAGAGAAATAACTTTATGCTTCTCTTAAAATAAAGGAATTAAGATTTAGTTGTTTTACGGCACAACGATGTTTTATCTTGTTAAACATTCTTGTTGTTAATATTTTTCTAAAACTAAAATTAGTCGCTTAAGTAAAATGATACAGTGTGTTACCGTAAATGTGTATATATATCTATAGTCTTTATTATTTATATCAAGCAATAGTTTAGCAAATAATTTGTGCTTTAAAATGCTTTTTTGTGTTTTAAAAAATAAACAAAGCTTTAAAAGTTAAACCTAAGCTTATTTGAATTTCAAACAAATATTAAATAAAACATAATTTCTAATATGAGTGTGAATACATTTATTATATCTGATTTTATGATAAAATTTTGAATGCATGTTATAATAAAGATTTTCTTTTTTCGAGTTTATGTCTGTAGTATAGATACACAATATAAAAATTCTGTAAATTTATTAAAATCTTTTTAGGAAAATGGGATTCCTTTATTTTTTTTATGTCAAAATTCCATGTAACAGATAAACTTTTGCACCAAAATAAATAATTCTATAAGATTAGTAAGAATATTTATGAAAGTTATTATGTTTAGAACATTTTGAGTAAATGCTTTTCGGTTACAGTTAAAATCCTTATAAGGTTAGAGTAGTTTTAGTTGATATAGTTTCAAAGCTACAGATATCTCCAGCATTGTAAATTTTATTTTATCGATTTACCTCTTTTATTCTGTGCCGTGTAAAGATAACATTTTGATAAGCATGCAAATTTCTCTTAATTTACATCCGTAGAATTACAGATTTTTTTTTACAATGTATCGTTAATATATACTGCGTGTATAATGTTGCAATCCAAATATTTTTATGCTTAGCATTTGAATTGTTTAAATACGATGAATATCTATAAATTTGAGACAAAATGTATAAAAAGGAAACATAGTCAATGATTAGAGTTGAATGTATTCAATAAACGTAAATTTGCGACAGCAGTCGCGCATGTGGTAAGCAAAAATTAAAGTTTTCTATTCAGTTTTTTAATCTTGTAATTATAAACTATTTTAAATGCTTTTAGACAGAAAAAAACATATAATCCATAATATTACCAGACTCATTTTTATTAATTTAAATCTTTTAGTGCTCAACTAACGATCAACCGATCAATCGATCAACATTTTTACAACTCGAATTGGGATTTAAAAAAAACATTCCCTCTAGCATTAGATGATTTAATAATGTATTTTTGTTGCAATTAAGGGAGACCCGTAAGAAAAAACCCAAAATTTTTATTATTGATTTTAAAGTAATGAATTTTGGTGTACTATTTAAGAATCTTCTTGTAATTAATAATTAGCAAAAAAATTCACTTTTTATTAAAAAGTATATTTTTTATGGGGATTTTCATGATTTTTTTTTTGTCGAAAAATACACTTTTTAAAATTACTACTTACTTCAATTTTCAAAATTTTGGTATTACTAAAATTTCTTAAATAGTATTATAGTATATAGAAAAGAACTAAGGGGAGATATTTTTAATTTTCTATTTTAATCGGCTAAAAAAAGAAAAATACGCATGGTAAATTTCCTTAATTTTGTTATAATTTTCATGTTTACCAATTTATGTAAAATTTTCAGAAATAATTTTAAAAATATCTCTCCTTACTTTTGTTGCAAATTTTTTTTAAGATTCTAAAAACATAAACACTTTGTTTCTAAATCATTTTACCTCTGAGCCTTAGTACTTTGAACTTAGGCAAAATATGAAAAAAGTCATTTTCAGGAAAACACGTTTTAAATGGCCGCTAGTCCTTTAAACTCTATAGTGAGTACAATTTAAAAAGCTCATTTTCTACCTGTTCCAAGTGTCCCTGAGTGCTGAGATTTTGCATGGATATTCGCAAATATGTATTTTATCGTTTTCTGAGAAAAAAAATGAACTTTTGATGATTTTTGGCTGAAAATGGGTCTCGGGTCTCCCTTAAACTAATTACAAAACAGTAAAGCCCAAAAATCTTTTTTGAAACCATATCGTGATAAAAGGAAATTTATTACAAAACGAAATGGAAAATTAAATAGTACATCCATTGAATCATAGAAATAAATTGCAAGAAAATTTCTATTAAAAAATAATATAATATTTCATAAGACAATTTTTGCATACAATTTTTTCATCTCTAATTGCCCATGTCAAATGTCTACATTAGACCGAAAAGTTTAAATTCGTTGTTCGAAAAAACAAAAGATCAAGCTATAACAGGGTTTGCACGCTTCACAAACTTTCAAGCACTTTTTACCAGAATTTTTGTTGAGTAATATATTTACCTAATTTAATTATTTAAAAAAAAACCTATCCTCATATATAGCGATCAGTACTTTACGAAAATTCTAGAACTAAAACAGGTAATAGGTAATATTTTCTTTCACTTTTTTTTAATATTTAGAAATATTAATATAAAAATGGCAACATTTTTGCTGACAATGGACATTCAAAATTTCCAAATCTGACAAAGAAATAGATTTTTTTTTCTAGAATTGTGAAACCAGATGCCCAAATCTACCTGATGCAAAAAAAAAAAGTTTTTAATCCTGAAGCTTCTTCGTATATTTATATAAAAAAATTTTCTTGATCAAATAATAAATATTTTTTCTAAGTTTGTCCGTTTATAAAGAGGTTAAAAAACGACATGCTTACAAATTAATTTTTTTCAATTATAAGATAAATATAAATGCACATTCGAAAGTTAAAGGCTTTTTTATTTGGCATATAAACTTTTCTATAATTTTAAATTATGTACCTTTGCCAGTTTTAAATTAATATTCAGACAATTTCAATAATTTATCAATGATATACATTTATATCAATCGCATACAGAGTAATTGAGTTGGAAATTATAAAATAATTTAATTTAGAATTTTTCAAACATTGTTGGATCAATATACTTTATGGAATGTCGCAACATATCATGAATCAAAGGAATTTTTGAAATGAAGACTCATGAAGATATATTATAGTGGTTCATCAATCATGAAATTTAAACAATGCATATTTAAATAAATATCATTTACATTCTTACTCATGCGTCATCTCTTTATTCATTTCGCAACGTAGTGTGAAATCTGTGTGATTTATATTTGTTGAAGATATTTGAGATTTTAATTTCAAAAGATAGATTTATCATCATTTCACTCACATCTAAAGAATACCATATAATGATTGTCTTCGAGATTTTTCCATTTCAATGGCGAGGTAAAAATAAGTAAAATTTAAAATATCTGTATTTTAAAATTAAAAAGAAATTTGTTTCACTTTTTTTTAGTTTAAAAACATTATTATATAAATTGAATAAATGTCTAAAGCCCTGAAAATTCAAACAAGTATCGAGAAAGTGCAATAAAAAAATACAAACACGAACTGAAAATCCAGTTTTAAAAGCAAAAGATTAAAACAGCTTCCATGAACATAATTTGATTATAAATTTCTATATTTTATACTCTAAAAAACTGCTTTTGATTTTTAAAAATGTAAGAGTTTTATTAAAATCGCATTTCTCTTCTGTTAATCTAGTTTTCCTTTCTTTTTTTCTTTTTGTTTCATTTATATTTTCCACAAATATAAATTACAGCTAATTGCTTTATAAACCAAGTAAAATGGGAGAAAAATGTGATTAGAAAACGTGTGAAAATTCTTGCACTTTTCTCAAAGCTTGAAAAGGTTCTGTTTAACAGCCTTTCAAATAGAAACATAACTTTTATTTTTATTTCACTAGGGAATATTCATACAGTTTTGATTTTTGAATCGGAAAGCGCTTTTCTTACAAATGGAGGAAAATATAAGAACTGCTTAAAGATAGAAAATCAACGATTAGACATGCGCAAATAAAGTATGAGAAGGTAGCAAATAGCTATTTCGAATCTACTATCGAGATACTTCATCAGTGCAAAACTGAGCAAAGAGACAGAGAGATGCAGGCTTATATACCCGTTATGGGAACAATCCCGCCTAAAGAAAAGCAACCAATGAGAAGAAAGCAGCCAAAACAACTGGGTGGACAAGTAGCGACATCAATCGGAGAACAAGCAAAACAAAACTAAAAAGCAAGTGAAAAAAAGAAAAAAAGTATTAAATTAAAGCTTTTCCAAATACTTGGAAAATAAGGAGTACTAGATAAGTCATTGACTTAGGAGTGAAAATTTTTTATGATGTGGTAAGCTTCCCAAAAATCAAGATCAAGAATGGAAGGACATTTATGGATGATGGTGGCTGAAGAAAAGTTAAACTTATGTTTGGAAGACCAACAATTTTGAGCAATAGAGGAACGTTTAAGCTCTTGATTTTTGACATACCTTTTGTGTTCCATTAAACTAAATCTGAGAGCGCATTTAGTCTGACCAATATAAGAAAGACCACATTGGCATGAAACTTGGCAAATATCCCAGTTATCTAAGCAATCAATTAGGTGCTTAAGATTTGAAAAAGCAATTTTATTAACAGGAGAAAAAATAACATTGAAATCGAACCTTTTTTTAATTTTAGCAACTTGCTGACTGATTTTGGGGGAAAAAGGCAAAACAACCAAAGTATTGGAGTTCGAATTAAAGTTTTTTCTTTCAGATTGGGTGGATTTAGTCAAATTTCTATGAATTGAATCTATAATATTAGGGGAATAACCACGATCAACAGCAATAGCTTTTAGATAATTAAGTTCAGCACTGAGTAACTGAGGAGTTGAACAAATATTGGAAGCCCGGAAAACAAAAGTTTTAAAAGCCGCAACTTTCTGGTTAGGAGGATGAGAAGAATATCTGTGAGGTGGAAGACTGACCGCAAAAGGTTTGCGAAAGACAGTAGTCTGAAAATTATCTTCATTGCGAATAACAAGGACATCTAGAAAAATATAGCTCTCGTGTTTACAGTTCTTTTATAAAGAAGATCATACATTTTCTTGTCATTTTTTGAATATAAATAATATATAATTGATTTTCTATATTATGTATGGTTATACAGAAGCAAGTTCATTATCTCCACAATGGTTAGAATCTTATGAGTAGTTGCTGTATTTTTCTTGAAGTTTATGCCAAGAATGTTCCAAATATACCATTCTTGACTAAATTCAAAATTAAGTCTTGAGCATATTCTGCAGTCAGGTTGTAACCATGTGTTAAAAATAAAAATCGTAAGTACATCATACTAATTATCAGTACATATATAATGAATTGTAGCGTATTGCAATACATATAATTATTTTAGTATTCCTATACCTTTCCTGTGTTTTGCATTAAAATTTGTTAGATTTATGTAATTCATATTTAATTAATTTCTGATTCAAAATTGTAAAATACTCTGCATTATTATTTTACAAGATAATTTTAATTTCTTATAAAAATTGCATTTCTTTTTTCCATATTCAACATTTTGTATCGGCTTTATGAAACATCCTGACAAAGAACAACTAAAGATAACAACTTACATAATCTTAATCAAAACATTTTTCAAAATTCTTTGATACTAGGTGTTTGAAGAAAATGCACTACTGAACTAGTTATTGAGGGACAGTGTAATACTTACCCATCATAGATTTCCACAATATAATATATGAAAATAAAACATACTTAAACTATTTATACAATGCATTATAATTCCAAAACAAAATTTGAATGTATATTTAAATGTATATTTAAATATTTTTAATATATAGAGTAATATTCTATCAATGAATTGCTGATTTACCCATTTCGACAAATTACATAAAACGCGAAACTACTCAAGTAGTAACGAATTGCGTAAAAGTCATATACTTATAAATCCATAAAAATAATAACTATGAGTTTACTACATCAGATTAAGCATCTCATTTCCAATTAAAATACATCTTTAAAATGAAATTTGAATAAATACAAGGTCATGAAAAATCGAAGAATGTGAAAAACAGAATTACGAATATTTTTGCATCAAAGTTTCCGATTGGCCTCGCTCTTTATGCAAAATTTGTGCTATTTTATTGCCTTTTACGTCCACTACTTAAAATAAAAAAATTGAATTTTTTTATGTAACTTTCATCAGATCAATTTTTTCGAGAGACCGAAAAAAACAGTTCCGGATAATTGAGATTACTGATATGAAATAGGCTTTATCCTGTTCCTACATGCCACGTAAATACAAAAATTCAAGTTTCTATCTTAATTTGTTCGGGAGACACAGCGTTTACAGACACGCAGACGGACGGCAATTTTTTTTAAATATGTTTTTCGGAAGCTCCAGTATCTGAAACGTGTAAATCCAACATTTTCTTTTTCGAATTTCAAAACGATCGCAAGAGTTACCGTATGCTACATATGATGGGTAAGTAAAATATCTTCAACATAAAAGAGAAATGTAAATCAGCGTTATTTATATTTGTGTAAAGAATTTTAAATTATCATTGAAACAAGCAAATTTATCATTATTACATTGACATTTAAGGAAAACAATGTAGAAAAAAAATGAGAGCTTCTTCATTGACGAAACTATTTTACTTTTTATGTGCGATTTCATATTCGCTAATGATTCTTATGAAACATAATAATGAAAATAAAGTTGAATTAAAAAACCATATTCCCTCTATATATAATTAAAGCTTCGTTTCATAAATCTATTTTTATCCACTATTCATTAATTTTATTTCATGTGTTACACGTAGATGGTATTTTATGGAAAAAATAAATCTTGTGACTTCATATAATTTATTATTTTTCACTGAGATTCAAATTATGCCACATTTATCATTCTTTACTGCAAAATATTACGCCTCAAAAGAATGTGGGAACTGCAAACATTTAATTTCGTTGATTCATTAATCATGAAACTTTAGCAATGCATGGGTAAATAATTTCCATTTCTATATTATTACGGTGTATTTACATTTTGTAAAATTCATGCTATGTTTATTTAAACTGTGGACGATTTACGAATGTTGAAGTATTTAATTGATTTATTAACAAATAACATCATATTGTCGTTTCAAAAGATGTGGTGTTTTTTTTAGATGAATTTTTTTAGTTTTTAAACTTTTCAAACTTATTTGAATAATTAAAAAATATATATTTATTAACAGTTTAAACGTTTGTTGTTTTTTCCTCTGATTAATAAAGAAACATCTTTAAAATTGTATGACAAACTTTCTTTTTTTAATTGTACACATCATGCAGTTATTTAATAAAAGAATTTATGTAGAAAAATGCCCTCATATTAAGATTATAAAAACAAAAAAATATATACAGTAGAACCCCGCTAATTCGGACCCCGTTAATCCGGATCTCCGGATAATCCGAATCGTTTTTGGCCTTTTTTTCAAGTTTGAGAAGCGATTTTGCTAATTTCCATAACATTAATTTTTTTCATCGTCGTATTCTGAATAAAAACAACTTTTTCTGAATTCTTTTCGGAAGAATTCCTTATAAGCTTTCTTATTTAAACTCTTATTTAAACTACACCCAACGAGCTACTTATGCTCAAGCGGATGCCTGACCATACGGCTAGCAAAAAGTATAGAAAACTGGCACAGCAGAAAATTACAAACTTTTTTATTACAAAGTAAACATTTTTACTGTCTGTAAATAATCAATAAGTTAAAAAATTATTTTTTGTAAGTATGCTTTATTTTATTTCATTTTTTTTTCTCATTCTCCGGATAATCCGGATTTTCGATAATCCGGATTGGGTCTGGTCCCAATTAATCCGAATTATCGGGGTTTTACTGTATAAAGTTTTATATAATGGGAAATTTTATAATTTTCAACTTTTTACATTTATTCTCTTTAATTCTAGTCTGAAAATAAGTCAATAAGAAAAGACATCTTTGTAATAAATTGTAACTAAAAGCCTTTATTTATGTGGTTTATAAAGATGGATATTTACGTAATATATTGAAAAAATGAATAATAAATAAATGAAAACTATAAAACTTCACATATTATGTATACATTTTGCTTATCATGCATAATTGCTCATGTATTTTACCTATTAATAAATAAAATGAAATAAACAAATAAAGCAAATTAAAACAAATGTTTATATAATTGTCTTTTATATTTGTTACAGTACTGTAAAGGGAAAATATTTATACTATAAGAACGGTATTTAAACATTTATCCAGTGGCAATTCAGCAGCATAAAAAGGCTAAACGTTAGACATAGTACAAATTTTGAATATCTCGATATTTTTAAATGACTGTGAATAAGAATATTTTAATATGTTTATCTTTAAAACAAATCGTCGCCGTCACACTTAGTTTATTAACTTTTTATCAGCTTCATTAATTTTTTACATCCTATTGTTAGAGGTGGGATGTATTTAGTCTGAATATATTGCGAAATAAAATCATGTTTTTATCAAACATTAGTTTTTGTTTTTATTTATATTTAGCATAAGTGAATTAATGAAATGGCGTGCATGAATTTGTTTTAGATAAAACTTTTGCAAAGGTGAACGTTACCTAACACAACATATAGCGAAATGGGATGATTTTATTCAAAAGTATACATTACTAAAGGTGTGTTTTTTTACGTTCCGTAGTATACAAAGAATAATTAAACAATCTGAAATACGTAACTCACATTCGAGAAAAAAACTGATTTTAATGAAAACAATTGCAAATTGAAAAGTCTCATAGTGATAAATGTCGTTAAACTATGGGATAAAAAGAAATAAAGCAAAGGAGTTCAGGTTTTACAAAGATAAATTTTCCTTAAATATTTCATAGTACAAATACTAATGTTGCATAGTACATAATGGTAGTTCCAATAAAAATAATTAAAAAGGCATGCAGTTAAATAATTAAACTACATTCCACCACTATGAATCAAAGTACAATAAAAAGGTAAACGAAATATATTAATACAGTTTTACATTAAAAATTCTGCTATTTAAAAACGTGGGCAATATAAACAACTTTAAAGTAAAGTAGGAAAAAAAATCAATTTGTTTAAAGTACACTGATAAATGCACACATATTTATGAAAATTGTAATACCACGAAAGAATTATCGGAAATAAATAAAGTTTAATGCATAAATGATTAGTATTGGTACAAAAAAGTTAACATATTTTCAAAGACATAAAAAACTAATAAGTGTCCGAAACCAGTATTTAATTTAGCCACCATGCGCTGCCATAAGTGCTGTTATATAAAGTGGAATAGAGTCAAACACATTTTGTTTGGCTGTCTGGGGTTCATTCAATATACTTTGTATTCGTACCCAAAGATTTGCTTTCGAAGCCACAGAAGGATCCCTAGCGAGACGCTGATTAGCGAAATCCTCAAAATATTGAATGGGCGACATATAAGCAAGCCACAGAAGAAAGTATTGTGTTAAGTTGCATGTGTCCTGTTGACAAGAAATTTTAAAGATTTGTTGGAACATATGGCGGTTAATATCCTATTGAAAGATAGCTCCCGGAATGCTTTGAAGGAAAAGAACGAATTCGGGGTCCAACATTTTACTCATGTACTTGTTGGTGTTAAGATTACCCCCACTTCGTACCCGCTAGCGTTTATTACGAAAATGCGGTCGTAATGGTACAATGTATTAAAGCTAGATTCGTCAAATAAAACAACTTGTTGTCAATCCGAATCTCTGCAGCCTCTATGCACGGGCACAGTGCAGAAGAGGGATCGTGTACGAAGGATGTCTTGCACGCAGTCCAAGGTACAACATACGTCGACAAAATGACGATGCAGACAGTGGTATACTTCTGACAGTTGATGAATGCGCTATCATTTGTCTAGATGACGCTCTACGGCCTATCAGCACCATGCTGATAATGGATTTATATCGCACATTGATTTGACAGTTCAGGGTCAACTCTCACATTTCTGAGTTTCTCTATTGTCGTCAATACACGGTTTCGAAACTCGCATCACTGTGCTGCTTCTACGGAGCGCACGAGCTGTTATTGTACGGTAAAAAAAATCTATCTTTCTTCATGAATTCTAATGAATTCCCCCCCACACACACTCTAACTGCGCCATTTGTTAAATTTCCTAATTTTTTCCTAAAAGAAGAATAGTTACATAATGTTTACCCTTAACAAATAGCCACAGACAATTCGCAACGTCTCGCTACAGCATTCTATTTCGATAGTTTCAGCAGCATTTCAGCAATCAACGAAAATGTGTTTTCAAATTATTGTATGAAAATAGAATTTGTCAGAATCTGCCAACAATGGTTGTTTTTTATAAAAGATTAGAAAACATTGTATATGTGAGTCTTTCAAACACGATACTTTTAAAAGTAGAAACGTTTTAATACTAGAGAGGCCATTAGTAGTTATTTTGACCGCTACCGTATGGATATATTTCAGTTCAAACCAGAAGTTTTATTATAAAATAAGTTTAAAAAAAATCAAGGAAGAACAACCTTAAATAGAAAAGTTTAGCTATTTTAAACAAAAATTCTGGTGTAAAATATTGTTTTAGAACTTGAGTAACATTTCTGGCCTTTCTTGTGTTAAATTAAAAAGTTTTAAAAGTTTTAATGTAGTATTTTTACGTATATTACAATTTATGACAAATTGGTTTATTAAGAAAATATAAATTATCGTTGAAAATTGTTATTTTCTTTTCTAGCACTTCCGATTATACAACCATTATAATAACGTAACAATCTCGGGACAAAACCTAACAGAAAGTTATGTTTAATAAAATACTTAAAAACTCTTTGCTTAAAAATGTTTCAGTATGTTTGACACTAAAGAACACTACTTTTAACTTTTCAGACCATAGATTATTCAATACGTTGTTTTTTTGCCTCTTCTTACATAAATCAGGTACTATATAAAAAATTAAAATTGCAATGTTTTGAAACATAAATGATGAAAAATTCCATCAAGATAATCTTAAATTCGACTTTTTTTTAACCCTTTAGAAAATCACATTGCCTATGTATCTCCCAGGGGTAACAAATTAAAGCATTTCACAGTCTTTTGATGATAGCCTGTATATTTGAAAATTATATTTTCTCATTTAATAAAAAAAATTGTTCGAACAATGCAGAAAATTACACGTGGTAATTGAATTGATTTCTTCCATTCTATCGTAATGTAATCACTTATCTCTACATTCAATTTTCTATTAAAACATTTATGCTATACTGAATTGCAAATTTTCTTATACACATTTCAATGTTTCAACAAATACAATATATTAAAATTCATTCTTCCAAGTTTGAAAGAAAACTAAATTTGAATTTACAATACGCAAAAAGGTGTAAAAGAGATAAATCCTAATGAGCTTATCAAACAAATTTAAATTCAAAACAGATGCATAGAAGTTTAAAAGAAAATACAGGAAACGAGTCTTTCAAAAAATAGATAAATCAATATACACTGAAATAAAGTTTTAAAGTCTTTGTCTATCATTAATTTATTGACTGTTTCTACCACGCAATATTTTATTTAAAAAAAAGGCTGAAATATGCATAGAATGAACTAAATTTGTTGAAATGACATCTCTTATCGATGAATTATACACACACAGATATTGATTATTTTAAGAGAAATAGAAGTTTTTTTTTATGTAAAAAACGTATTACATGTCAATTGAGGGATCATAGGGCATCAATTTTACTTCGAATTTTCGATAAAATAATCAGTATGATTGTAATTTTTTTTCTGGTTAAAATGGAATTTATTTTTTATTTTTTTATTTAACAGTAATAATAGAAGAAATATCGCATTAACAATTAATTAGATTTCACAATACAAAAGTTTCATGCTCTATGAACTGCAAAATCTGCATAAAATATCAAATTTATGAAGATTTATCACAACCTGAACTTATAGTACATAGTAAACAATCTGGGAAAAGAACAGAAAGTTGAACTTCGAAATTTTGGGATTACTTATTATTATCTATTTAATCATTACTATGTGATGTGATGTACACTATTTAGCCATTAGTTACCGGGCTATTTCAATTTTAGATATTTTGTAGAATACTTAAAATTTATATTTAATAATTTAATTTTATTCATATTTAATATATTTAAAAAATAAAATATTCATGTTTAGTATACGTGAAAAGGAGTGTATGTCCTATTTATAGAAGAATTATACAGCATAATTTATTCTATATGTTGAAGCATTTTTGACTATTTGTTAACACTAAGCAAAAACAAAATTACTTATAAAATTTAATTAATATTTTAATTTGATTTTACTTTATAATCAAGTATATTTTAAATTCTAGGAAATTCTAAAACTCTCTGGTTTGAAGTAAAAAAAGCAATTATTCCGTCAGTCACCTGATATCAAAGCCGCACGAATTCATTATTAATCATTTCATATTATCTCGAACTTTTATCTTGACAAGATTTTCATAGGACCAATCCATATAGAGAAACAAATTCAAAATGCATCGCAATTGACGAAGAAATATAATATTAAGGGTGTACTCACATGTAAACTATTTATGTTATTTCAAACGCAACCAATTGGCATTTTTTTGTCATTCAGAAACTACATAATGTACCGTATTCGTCCATTGCATGATAAAAGCAGAATATATTTTTTAGAAAATGACATCTATGTGGGCATTTTAAACTAAATTTTCCGAAGCGATAGTGTTGGAAACGGAAAATGTGGTTGTACTGAGAAAAAAATTGTTTATGTACCAAGTTCTAATTGATTTAACGAATAAATAAAAAAAGAGGAAGCTTGTAAATTTCTTCAAAAGTTGTTTCATTCAAATATTCAAGATTTTTCTTTTAAAAATGAATCAGAAATGTGTCTAAAAATTTCAAGTTGTTAAAGTGTGGAAAAACATTTTTTTGACTACCGTTTTATCATGATTTTTATAAAACCAACTCTTAAATAAAAATATAATTAAAATTTAGTTAAAAATGGCCCGATAAAATTTTCATACGAGGTTTTACTCTAATCATTATTTAGTTTTTGTTAGTGACATTAGTACTTAACTTCGAAGTCTACCTGTGCCTGTGGGTAGAGCCGAGTATGATTTTAAAATCTAACATCATGTAAAAACAGAATTTGATGTCATATTAATTAAAAAAGACTCATTCGAATAATAAATAAATGTAGTTTCACTATAGAAAAACTTAAAAACCTTATACCATAAAAATCCATTAATACCTTCACCTATTTTTAAGTAAAAGAAAATATTCTAGTCATACTTTAAAGATTACGCAAAAGATAAATGATGTTTACTATTTGCGATATAAAACAATTTTTAAAGAAATGAAAAGAAAAAAATATATATTTCAAGACGTGCTTCAATAATTTAAACTTAAGGAACGTTACTAATTGGGTTTTATCTTAGAACAAAGAATGGTACTTTTCAGATTACTTTCAAAATAATAAATTATTTTTTAAGGACTCAATTTAAGACACGCAAAGTTAAATGAGCTTGTGTGATGATTTAAAAACATAAGAGCTATTTATTCATCATGAAAAGAAGTTTGTTCTAAACATGTAAATATTGAAATATTTTGTTTTAATTTGTAACAATGTAAAGACATAAAAACGTTTTGAAATATTTTGAATTATTTGGTAATCTCATTAGAAATTCTCTGCATATTTATTTAAATACTGGTATAAAAAATACAAAATGTTTTGATTTAAATATATCTATTCTATCTTAATCATATCCTATATTTTTTACTTTGAAAAAGGAGAGAAGGTTATCAATTCGACGCTTATGTAATTTTTTATGTATGTTCACCGATTACTCCGAAATTATGCAACCGATTTCTCAAATTTTTATTTTAAAGGAAACAGCATGCTTTCGAATTGGTACCACTTCCATTTTATTGAAATTGGTTCACTACTCTTTTAGTAATTAGGCAAAAACTAATCAAATTAGTGATTTCTCACTAAATAAAAGTAACATGGACGTTGAGTAAGTTCGCCTAATGGGGTGTAACGAGGAGGCCCGAGCAGTCTATAGCGCTAGATTTAATCTCTGGTTCTCGAAAGCGAGCGTGGGTTCGAACCCAACTCCTGACATACGTGCACAATAATCTTTTCCGTGCTATAATTCTTTCATATCTATTTTACAAATTAAATAATAATAGTTAAATTATTAGGAATATTTTGTATTTAACCGTTAGCACAAATTATGAGAGATCTTTTATCAATTCAATACTTAATCAGTGAAAGAGTACTAATAGAGTACACTTGCGAAAAAGTAACATGGAAGTTGAATAAGTTCGCCGAAAGAGGTGCAATTAGGATGATCTATGCGCCAGGTTAAAGCTCAACTTCTTGAAAAAAAGCTTGGTTTCGCCCCCTACTCCGTATGCGTGTATAATTTACATTTTTTTTTTTTTTTTTTTTTTTTTTTTTTTTTTTTTTGTATTATGATTTTTTAACCGACTTCAAAAAAGGTAGTGGAGATTATTAATTCGACGAGTATGTGTTTTTTATGTATTTTCTGCAATTACTCCAAAACCATCCAACCGATTAATTTGGTTTTTGTGTCAAATGAAAGAGGTTACTCTCGAATTGTTTCTACTTCCGTTTCATCGAAATTGGATTTGTACTTTTATTCCCCAGTAGCCAAACAATATTGGGCCAATATTGGCTATATCATGGAGCAATATTGGCATCTTGGCGCAATATTGGCATGAAATATTGCTCCAATATTGGGGTGTTTACATTTTGCCCTTATTTAGCCAATATTTGCAGCGCGCCAATATTGGCATAAAATATTGCCCCAATATTGGCATAAAATATTGCCCAAATATTGGGATGTTTAAATTTTGCCGATATTTAGACAAAATTTCATGAAATATTGCATTTATATTTTATGCCAATATCGGTGCATAATTTCATAGCATTATTTCATACCAATATTGGCGCAATATGCGTTGCCAATATTGGTTAAATATTGGCAAAATGTAAACACCCCAATATTGGTGCAATATTTCATGCCAATATTGGCGCAATATTCGTTGCCAATATTCGTTAAATATTGGCAAAATGTAAACAGCCCATTACTGATACAATATTTCACGCCAATATTGGCGCAATATACGTTACCAATATTGGTTAAACATTGGCCAAATTTAAATAAAACAATATTGTTGCAATATTTTACGCCATTATTGGCGTAACATTGTTTTAAAATATTGGCAAAATGTAAACACGCCAATATCATTGCAATATTTCATACTAATATTGGCATAATATTCATTACCAATATTGGTTAAATATTGGCAAAATGTAAACAAGCCAATATTGGCGCAATATTTCATACCGATATTGGTGCAATATTCGTTACAAATATTGGTTAAATATTGGCAAACAATGTTGCGTCAATATTGGCATAAAATACTGCAAAAACGTTGGGTTGTTTACATTTTGCCAATATTTAACCAATATTGGCATAAAATATTGCACCAACATTGGGTTGTTTACATTTTGACAATATTTAACCAATATTGGTAACGAATATTGCGCCAATATTGGCATAAAATATTGCACCAATATTGGCGTTTTTACATGTTGCCAATATTTTTAAACAATGTTGCTCCAATATTGGCATAAAATATTGCAACAATATTGGGTAGTTTATATTTTGCCAATATTTAACCAATATTGGTAACGAGTATTGCGCCAATATTGGAATAAAATGTTGCACCAATATTGGGTGGTTTGTATTTTGCCAATATTTAACCAATATTGGTAACGAATATTGCGCTAATATTGGCATAAAATATTGCACCAATATTGGGTTGTTTACATTTTGCTAATATTTAACCAATATTGGTAACGAATATTGCGCCAATATTGGCGTGAAATATTGCACCAATATTGGGGTGTTTACATTTTGCCAATATTAGAAACGAATATTGCGCCAATATTGGCATAAAATATTGCACCAATATTGGCGTTTTTACATGTTGCCAATATTTTTAAACAATGTTGCGCCAATATTGGCATAAAATATTGCAACAATATTGGGTAGTTCATATTTTGCCAATATTTAATCAATATTGGTAACGAATATTGGAATAAAATGTTGCACCAATATTGGGTTGTTACTATTTTGCCAATATTTAACCAATATTGGTAACGAATATTGCGCTAATATTGGCATAAAATATTGCACCAATATTGGGTTGTTTACATTTTGCTAATATTTAACCAATATTGGTAACGAATATTGCGCCAATATTGGCATAAAATATTGCACCAATATTGGCGTTTTTACATGCTGCCAATATTTTTAAACAATGTTGCGCCAATATTGGCATAAAATATTGCAACAATATTGGGTAGTTCATATTTTGCCAATATTTAATCAATATCGGTAACGAATATTGCGCCAATATTGGAATAAAATGTTGCACCAATATTGGGTTGTTTGTATTTTGCCAATATTTAACCAATATTGGTAACGAATATTGCGCCAATATTGGCATAAAATATTGCACCAATATTGGGTTGTTTACATTTTGCCAATATTTAACCAATATTGGTAACGAATATTGCGCCAATATTGGCATAAAATATTACACCAACATTGGGTTGTTTACATTTTGCCAATATTTAACCAATATTGGTAACGAATATTGCACCAATATTGGCATAAAATATTGCACCAATATTGGGTTGTTAACATTTTGCCAATATTTAACCAATATTGGTATCGAATATTGCGCCAATATTGGCATAAAATATTGCACCAACATTGTTTTGTTTACATTTGGCCAATATTTAACCAATATTGGTAACGAATATTGTGCCAATATTGGCATAAAATATTACACCAATATTGGCGTGTTTACATGTTGCCAATATTTTTAAACAATGTTGCACCAATATTGGCATAAAATATTGCAACAATATTGGGTTGTTTATATTTTGCCAATATTTAACCAATATTGGTAACGAATATTGCGCCAATATTGGAATAAAATATTACACCAATATTGGGTTGTTTATATTTTGCCAATACTTAACCAATATTGGTAACGAATATTGCGCCAATATTGGCATAAAATATTGCAAAAATATTGGGTTGTTTATATTTTGCCAATATTTAACAAATATTGGTAACAAATATTGCGCCAATATTGGAATAAAATGTTACACCAATAATGGGTTGTTTACATTTTTCCAATATTTAACCAATATTGGTAACGAATATTGTGCCAATATTGGCATAAAATATTGCACCAACATTGGGTTGTTTACATTTTGCCAATATTTAACCAATATTGGTAACGAATATTGCATCAATATTGGCATAAAATATTGCACCAATATTGGGTTGTTTACATTTTGCCAATATTTAATCAATATTGATATCGAATATTGCGCCAATATTGGCATAAAATATTGCACCAACATTGGGTTGTTTACATTTTGCCAATATTTAACCAATATTGGTAACGAATATTGTGCCAATATTGGCATAAAATATTACACCAATATTGGCGTGTTTACATGCTGCCAATATTTTTAAACAATGTTGCACCAATATTGACATAAAATATTGCAACAATATTGGGTTGTTTATATTTTGCCAATATTTAACCAATATTGGTAACGAATATTGCGCCAATATTGGAATAAAATATTACACCAATATTGGGTTGTTTATATTTTGCCAATATTAACCAATATTGGTAACGAATATTGCGCCAATATTGGCATAAAATATTGCAAAAATATTGGGTTGTTTATATTTTGCCAATATTTAACAAATATTGGTAACAAATATTGCGCCAATATTGGAATAAAATGTTACACCAATATTGGGTTGTTTATATTTTGCCAATATTTAACCAATATTGGCAATGAATCTTGCGCTAATATTGGCATGAAATATCGCAACAATATTGGGGTGTTTACATTTTGCTGATATTTAACCAATATTGGTAACGTATATTGCGCCAATATTGGTGTGAAATATTGCACGAATATTGGGGTGTTTACATTTTGCCCATATTTAACCAATATTGGTAACGTATATTGCCCCAATATTAGCGCAACATTGTTTAAAAATATTGGCAAAATGTAAACACGCCAATATTATTGGAATATTTCATACCAATATTGGCGCAATATCCATTACCAATATTGATTAAATATTGGCAAAATGTAAACAATGCAATATTGGCGCAAAATTCGTTACCGATATTGCTTAAATATTGCAAAATGTAAACAACCCAATATTGGTGCAATATTTTATGCCAATATTGGCGCAATATTCGTTACCAATATTGGTTAAATATTGGCAAAATGTAAACAACCCAATGTCGGTGCAATATTTCATGCCAATATTAGCGCAATATTCGTTACCAATGTTGGTTAAATATTGACAAAATGTAAACAACCCAATATTGCTGCAATAATTTATTCCAATATTGGCGCAACATTGTTTGCTAATATTAAACAAATATAGGTAACGAATATTGCGCCAATATCGGTATGAAATATTGCAACAATATTGGGTTTTTACATTTTGCCAATATTTAACCAATATTGGTAACGATTTTTGCACCAATATCAGCGTGAAATATTGCACCAATATTTGGTTGCTTACATTATGCCAATATTTAACCAATATTGGTAACAAATATTGCGCCAATATTAGCGTGAGATATTGCACCAATATTGCGTTTTTTATATTTTGTCAATATTTAACCAATATTATTAACGAATATTGTTCCAATATTGGCATGAAATATTGCACCAGTATTGCTGTTTACATTTTGCCAATATTTAACCGATATTGGTAAACAATGTTGCGTCAATATTGGCATGAAATATTGCAACAATATTGGGGTGTTTACATTTTGCCAAATGTAAACCCCAATGTTTCCTGCCAGTATTGGTTAGCCATTATTTACCAATATTATTAACATAATGTAAACACCACAATATTGTTCAAGTTTTTCATACCAATTTTTGTTACAAATATTGGCAAATTGTAAACACTCCAATCTTTGTGCAATATTCTATACCAATATTAATGCTATATTGGTTAACAATATTGATTAATTATCGGAAAAATGTAAACTACTCAATATTTGTGCTATATTTCCAGCCAATATTGTTCATAATTATTGACTAAAAATCACCATAATATAAGCACCCCAGTATTTATGCAACGTCCAGTATTAGGATGAATTGTTGCACTTTGTTGATATTTAGCCGTTTTTTGTATTCAATATTCTGTAAATATTGGCATAAAAATTATTTTATACTGGGTATTTATATTTTCTCAATATTTCGTCACTGTTTGAAATATTGGTCCCATATTTTTGCTATTAGTCCATTACATTTTATTTGCAAACATTTAAAAAATATTTAACTAAATTTTACTCTAAATTTTTCTTAGATTTTCTATTCTAAATTTATTTGAATGCATTTATATTTTTAAAATTTTTTAGATTCTATGAATTGGAAATCTTCGAATTCGACGAATGAAGATGTTGGAAAGTTTTTTTTAGATTGATGATAGAAAAAATATTTACAATAAATATTCAAACTTTTCAAATTATTGAAAAATCAAACAATGTAAGAAACATATAAGTAGTCAGTAACATGTAATTCAGATAAAAAATCATGAAGTTATCAGTTGAGGTTGTGTTATGTTGTGCAATGAAAAAACACCGAAAAGTACGCCACTAGGACACAATCATATGTTTCGTTTGCAAGGAAGTCTGAAAACATCCTCTTTTTCACATTCGACACATTTACATGCACACTTTATATATAATCTATTTAAAAAATATTTCAAAGTGGAATATGTTATTAATTAATATATTCCCAAGCTTGGTGCCATGTTTGACACTTACAATTTTGCATGCAATACACAATTCTTTTTTACTATGGCATCATTTTCACCCACTGAAACCCTCTGAAATGAGCATCAAAATTTCAATATTAAAAGAATGAAAAAAGAAAAAAAAATTACTGAAATGTAGCAGTTTTATAATTAAAAATTAGTTACTTTAAATCGTGACGTTTAAAAAGTCATTATTAATTGTAATGCGGAAATGGCATCTGTAATGATAGGTTATTTCTTAGTTTCTTAGTTTTCGCTTTTCCCTCTAACAGTGAATGTAACCGTGATTAAACATTATTTCTAATTGCTTAAAAGGTGATTTTAAAAGTAATAAACAGTTTTATTTCACTGTTGTCTTATTTAAATTCATTTCCGAGGCATTTTCAAAACAAATAAAATTGAAATTTTAAAGTTGCACGGTCTGTGGTGCATTGAACTAAAAATCCCATCACTGCAATGTACTTTTTTTCTAGTTTTTACTAGTTTTGGTAGGTTGAATGGATTTTGCACTGTTACATTTTACATTGTTACAATTTTTTGTGTTAGAATTGCTAATTAGATCTAATTATATAATATTGATAGATCATATTGTTCGTAGAGAAAAATTATTTTACTCCCGCTGAATCTTATATGATATTTTCTCCTTGGAGTAATTTTGTTAGGCCTGTTCTTTTTCTATCTGTGTTTTTCTATTATATTTAATATCAGCAATATGCTCCTTCTTTCTTCATTTATATTTCCTGCTTGTCTTTTTAATATAGAAGCAGGGGTGATTCTGGATGATATTTTTTTTTCGGAAATTCGCATCGCATTTTGGGAAATTGGCGTTGGGGGGGGGGTCGTGAGTCCCCCCTCCAGCGATCTTCGGACAAAATCGGCGTTTTCCCGCTATCTTCAGACGAAATCAGCAATATTTTAGCAGAATCGGCGATTTATTGCGATCTTTTGCCGAAATCGGCGGTTTTTCCGCGATCTTTTGACGAAATCGGCGTTTTCCTTTTTTTTTTTTTTTTTTGAAATCGGCGTTTTTTCGACGATCTTTAGACAAAATTTGCTTTTTTAGGAGATTTTTTCTCGAAAACGGCGTTTTATTCCCGCGATCTTTTGATGAAATCGACGTTATTTCCGTGATCTTTTGTTGAAATCAGCATATTTTTTCAAATATTCTTTTGACAAAATATTTTTAAGCGATCTTTTATCGAAAACGGCGTTTTTTCTCGCGATCTTTTAACGAAATCGGCGTTATATTCGCAATCTTTAGACGAAATCGGCGTTTTACCTGCGATATTTGGTGAAACTGCCGTTTTTTCCGTGATCCGCACAGGAAATTCGTGTTTTTCATCGATCTTTTGACAAAGTTCGTTCGCAAAACCATTGACGAAATCGTCGTTTTTCCACGAAATATTGACGAAATGTATGCTATTTCGGCGATCCTATCACGAAATTTGCATTTCTACGCTATTGTTTTTTCCGCACGCAAAACCGTACAAGTTGGCAACTATACGGAACTGATAACCCATTTCAAATTTTCGGAAGAGAATGCCTTAAATTTTCGGAAATTTCGGAATTTTCGGACGAGAATCACCCCTGTATAGAAGTTCCTTGAATTGTCTTCTCTAATTAAGGGTATTTAAGAAGGAAATCTAAGTACAAAAAGAACGAGACTATTGTTAGTATTAAATATAATTGAAAAACAACAACCCTGGCCAAAATTATCATCAGACAAATGTCCAAATATTTTAACTTTTGTGACATACACTCATTCGTGTTAACTGCAATAATATATAAATGCTAAAATTACACATAGAAATATAAAAAATGATAGAAATATAATGGAAATAAAAATATTATTATTTTTATTTTTTAAGAGAATTATACAATTCTTTTTGTATATAAATTATTATTATTTTTTCCTGCTACACGCTCTGGGGGCTAATGTACCATTTCATTTTCTTCACTTCCCACTTGAGATATTTTCTGCACGCTCTTGATTACAGCATCTATAAAATATAATAATTATAATTTTTAAAATTGTTACTGAAAATACAAATGTTAACGTATTGTAAATCTTAAACTAATACACCTTTTCTAATATAAATATCAAAATTAGATTCTCATGTGAAAATGCAGATATTCGAAACATAAGTATTACATTTTTCTAACCTGTCTGCTAATACTTTACATATTTTTCAAAACACATTAAATTTTGAGATTTCTGTGAATTTACAAATTTTCACTGGGTGAAACCAAATTTGAATAAATTTACTAGGAAATGAGTAATCCTCTCTTTAAATTTGTTGTATGGTTACATGATATTGTACAACCTTTTAATCCTCTCCGGTTCAAAACACTAATGTTACTTTTTTTTTATTATTATTATTATTAAATAACAGTAGGGCTTAAAAACAAGTTTATTTGAAAATAAGTAAAATCTTTTCTTCGGGTATAATTTAAAGGCAAAAAATATTTTCAAAATATTTCCTGGTGCTGTTGTTGCATTTGAATATTAAAATTAAGTGAAACGTAATTTAATTCACTATTTAGGAAAGGGCTAAGGCAATGCTATTTTGCAAGAGGGAGAAAGAACCACTAGTTGTTTTGATTTGTCTGCAAAAATGGAAACCTAATTCTATGAATAATTTCCAATAATTAAAGCAAACAATGGTACTGATATTTAATGTTTCATATTAATATTGCAAAAATATGTATGTATATGTATGTGTGTGTGTGTGCATATATATATATACTTTCTGTATAATTAAACCCTTTAAGCATACGAAATTGGCCAAAAAATATGTAATCATTGTAACAAATGAAACAAAATACTAATAAAATTATGTTGTATTAAGAAAAATGTGTTTTTACTCCAATTTATATTAAAAATTTTGGTTCCATAATTAAAAAAAATGGCTCGTTGATTCTTAAAAATACTTTCCTAACTTTTAAATATTAAAAGTAATTTTGAAAAGCAAAAAGTATGCCTGCAAAAGTAAACACAAAGAGCTTTTCATAATCTAAAATGTATTCCTTAAAAGTAAAAATATCCATAACAACTTGTCGTGGTTTTCGACAGTTAAAAACTTTATCAGAGTTAAGGTAGATACATTGTTGTTTTCAAGGTTAATATTCCTTTAAAAATTCCTAACATATCGTACATAACATACACTTTCCAATAATATCTTTGTTATACATATATATATATAAAATTAATGCTGTTCTTATCGTTGCCATAATTGAATTTATTGTGATGCAAACAACTATAGCACAGGAAAACTGGTAATTTTAGGGGGAAAAAATCATGTTGAACAAGCTTAAACAAACAGTTTTTAAATCGAAGAATTATTTTAAGTGGTTTTAACATAGAAATAAGAAAAAAAAAAAAAGAATCTGCTAAATCAATTTTATAGTATCAAAAACAAAGTATAACGATTTCATCATCTTTTGCAGGCACATACTTTACTTGTTTGAAATGTGCTGTGTGCAATCAATTTTTAAATGTCTGTTTTTTTTTTGTTTTTTTTTCGAATATTATATTTGAAATTTCCTTTTTGGAATATGATTTTAATTATAATGTGATATAGATTTTTTACTCACTGATACCGTTATAAAATGCCTAAATAATATTTAGAAACACTTTTCAAACCAGAAATATATTTAAACATGAATTTTAAATAAGAAAGAAAACTTTAAAATATTTTAGGAATTACATGCGGAAGTAGGGTAGATTCAAGTTAGATGCCCCCTCAGGTTAGTTGATTAAGTCACTATATATCAACTATCTGACGTATGACGGATGTTATAAAATAGTGTAATACAAGAAGTTACAACTTAGTTATTCAAATAAAAATTATATTCATCAAAGACAATTAAGTTTGGTTTTTGTGATATTCTGTTATGAAACAGAGATCTAGAAATTAAAATAAAATGTAGTTACTAAAGATTTTTCCTCGAATATGAAGTGAATATTGTTGAAAGATATATCAAGCTATGTGGTAGTGTCAGTTGTAGCCATATTTTTTGCTAGTTCCCCAATTATTGGCTGGAGTATCTATGTATGGTTAAAGGCATTTTTGTCCCACTTTGAATTCGGGATATATGCCTCATTTGTAATTCGTAATATGACGTTCCATTTGTTTTTATCGAATAACTTTGATGCCTGAGAATATATTTTTAAATATAAATATTCAGAATTTTAATCCCCCCCCCCCCCCAAAAAAAAACTGTCTTTTTATTTTTTCTTTTTAGGTTGATTATGGCATTTCCAGGCGCAATTCCATAACAAATCTAGAATTTTATTAAAATGATGTTTATTTCAATAATACTTCTTGTATACGCAATTTTCCTGTTCCCTCCCCACCATTGTATTAAACTGTAAAATTTCCACCACACTAATTACATGTTTAACCTTCAACGGAATGAAAGAAATATTTTGAACTCATCCATTCTGGAACGTATAAATCTAATGTGTGTAATTTGTGAAATTTAATTTCGTTTCTCGGAATAGTTTTTAAAGTTTGCGTATCGAATAAAGAAGCAAGAGGTAATAACCACTCTTAGTTTAGATTAAAAAAGTTTACCCTTCGTTAGAATTGTCCGATTGGCTTAAAATCTTGTATATCGACTTATTGCAGAAGGATGTTTAACGAATTAGTTTTTGGAGTTTGTACATAGAATATAAGATGCGAAATATATAAAATTTGGAGCAGATTGGTTACATGTGCATTGTAAAACTCCTTACAGTAAAAAATAAATAAATAGATAATAATAATAATAATAATATAATAGGGGGGGGGTCTTAGGTGGGGCAACTATACCGAATTTACCCTATTTAAAAGTTTTTTTTTTCTTGCTTATGACATTTGTATAAAATGCATTTTTCCGTTTTTAATGAAAAGAATGCTGAAAATTCATAAAATTCATGTTATTATAACTCAGTAAGTTTTATTCGTACAAAAATGAAACTTATGTATATTTAGTATGTTTAAATTAACAAAATAACTATAGCCATAAGTTGTAGTATTGCTGTTTTAGTAGTATTATTTTTTAAATGAAGCAGAATTTTACAGTATAGAGAGGGTTTTAGTTCAGCATTATTTTAAAAATCATTAATATGTTAAATTTTCTATCGCAGCATTCTTTTCATCCATTCATGTATTTGTATTCTCTTTCAGATATCAAATAACTGATCCATCAGTTCTACTTAAAAATTTGGCTTTCATAACTCAGCAAAATTTTAATTTAAAAATATTTTGAGGATCAAAATCATAAAGTCAACTATAATCTTAATCTATTGTATACAGTACATTTTTATTTTATAGGTATCATTTGTTATTAAAATGATATCTTATTTTTATAGATAAATAATACCTTAAAATTATGTTTGGAGAAGCTGTGTTGTTTTAATTAAAAAATAATAGAAAATCATAGTTTTATTCAGATGTAAGGTTACAGTTTCAATATAATTAATATAATAATAAGGTTTAAAGTTATAATCTATAAAAATTTAAGGATTTTGTAAGAGTTTACCCGAAAATTTTTCAATTAGAGACTCATTTTTAAGCATAAAAGCATGTCACTTGCAGACACGATTATTGAACTGATTTGAAACCTAATAATTTTTCACTTTTAGATAACTGAATTACATGTTGAATTTTAAGTGACTGTTGCTCGGTGTAAACTTTATCGGGCCGTCACATCTGAAAATTCAGTTTAGAACGCATTGTGGAAATCCTGTTTAAATGCTAAATGCTAAGCAGCATTTTGTAAAAAATTGCCTTTAATGAAAATTGGAAACAAAAAAATGGATGAGTTCTAACAAATACGAATTTTAGAAAATAATCAATTTTAATTTGAAAACTGTCTTAAGGCTGCTCTCAAATTATAAAAAGCAATTTTGAGACACATTACTGAATTCATTTTTGTTCAAAAACATATTAAATTAAAAGGTATTCTTATTGAGAAATGTGTAATCGAATGACTTTTCCATTTTATGGTAAAAGCACACAATTTTAGAGAAAATACTGCAAAAGTTGGCGTTTTGTACCGAAATCTTGATGCAGCACTAGCAGAAAGAAGAAAAACTTGTCGCCACGTAACAAGAATGACTTGTAACTCAATAAGTAATTTATTTATCTGAAAATAGAAAACGCTATATTCAATTAAAAATCGTTTCAATAGGCTCTTTAATTTTATTCCTTTAAGTATAAAAATGAATCAGACAATTTGCCATAAAATGTTGCGTTGCAAGTTGAGAATTTATTAAGCATTTTAAAAGGACAACTGAAGAAACTGAGTTTCTTCACTCACTTTTGGATGCATATTTTTCAAATAACACAATTCTCAGTTTTGGATTCATGAGAATTTAATGTTCTTGTTCTTATTATTACAAATGTATAAGTATGTGCATAAGAGAATCGTGAGTGATTATAAGAATTGCGTATATTTATTCAATAAAAATTAAATTTTATCAAGAAATTCACATTTAAGTTTCAGTTGTAAAACATCGTGCAACCGTTTTGGAATTTTAAAATTTACCATAGAATTTGGAAAAACTTAAGTTTTTAAAAAGAAAATAATAAGTCAATTTTTATATACCATACTTCCAAACAAGTTAATACTAATACTAATAATAACAATAATATTAAGAGGAATAAAAGAAGTACTAATTAGCATTCATAATTTTTTTCAGCATCAAGAATAATCTTGTATTTAGAATGATGTTTTTTTTTCCAACAGTAGCTTTCTTTCAAAATATTACAGAGAGCAATTTTAAGGTGAAAATTATTTCTAGCATATTAATTGAAATAAGAAATATCTGTATATAAATGTTAATATTGCATATGTTTAAGGTTCTTTGAGAATTTTAGAATGAAACATCTGGGAAAACAGTTAATGAGAAATTAGTTTAAACCTGACGAAAATATTTGTTTGCATACATAGTTATTCTATGTCAAATGTTTAAAAAATATTTTTCTGAATATATATATATATTAATAGTTATTATTAACAAAAAAAACATAGTATATACATAAAGTATATGTGAATAAAATTTTTGTTAATTTAACAAAAAAAATTATTGTTAGCCGAAATTATCGAGAAAGCGCCTAATTTTGCAAATTAATTCCAACCGGGAAAAGTTAAAAAAAAAAAAAAAAAAAAAAAAAAACTTGTCACTTTATGTTCATACGGACAAGAGAGTGGAGTGACAATAATAACTGGCTCCTGTGACGCCGAGCGCATTTTATACAGGGGGAGGCAAAGAACGACCGAAGCGACGTAGGAGCATTTAGCCGTTTTCGGTTTTTAGAGCCTGCAAAATGAGATGTAGACAGGTGTTGGCAAGCATTTCTCTAGTGGGCAATATTTCATAATAATATTCAAGTAAACATCAAAGAAAACATTTATTAATACAGCTGAAACAAGGAAACAAACATAAAAATACAGCAGTAACAGGCATGAAGCGCGGAGTAGGAAAAATGTATTTTCTGTCTATCTATAAAATAAAGGCTAAACTCATATAATTCAGATATATTTTAATAGATATACACTAAAATAAAATAAAATTTTAAATATGATTGTTTTTTTTTTCTTATTTTTGCAACTTGGAAAATATTTGAAAAAAAAAAAAAAAAAAACTAACAATAAATGTATAGATTCATTAAATCATCAAAAAAAGAAAAGTTTGACAATTTACTGAAAGTATAAATCTAAATAATATCTGATGACTTTTGTAAAGCAAAGAGATTAATTTTTCAAAATAAATATTATTTTGAATGGTTTGATTGATTAAGATTTCACTCTTGTTTTATAAAAAAGAAAGGAAAAAAAAAAAGAAAGGAAAAAATAAACAAGAAAAATCTATACAAATAGGCCAACTCGGCCTATAAACAGAGGCAGGTTTTAAAGTTAAATATAAATTTCGTCAAAAAACAAAATGAAAATTAGAAAAACCCAGTTTAACTATTTATTTGGTCGCATTTGAAGAGTTTTTAATTTCATTTCCTATAAGAGCTGCTTTTATCAGTATAATTTTAATAGGATTTTTTTTTCTTGAATCCCTATTTTTTAAATTTGCTTTTGCAGTGATAGTTGCTCCGATCATAAACTTGTCAGTATAAAAATTCCATATAATACTAGGCACATGTACAATAAATTTAAGCAGATTGCATATCTTGTGAATTGTCAAAGTAAGAATTATTTTTCCTATCCGTATTTTCTTTCTTTCTTTTTCTTCTTTTTTCTTTATTATGTTTTTATGCATATTTCTGTATTGTGCAGGCAATGTGTTCAGCTCTATTTTTTTATAATTTTAAAATTACAGGAGAATTCCGATCTGTATTAAGTAATTTAGCGTTGAAGTTACAGAGTCGCCTTTATTTTTCTCCATGTCTGTACTCAGTAGAAAACGAGTCTAAAGTTATAAAGTCCTTCCGGCAGTGCCGGGAGGAAGAGGTAGCTTTCATAAACTTATTTATTTATTTATTTATTTATTTTAAATTAAGTTATGTTATTCAAACATACGAAGCTCAAATTAGTGGAACCCGATTTTATAAAATTGAATACTAGTTTTTGTCAATACTGAATATTAATAGGAATTTTTAGAAATTACTCATCCTTTATTCAACCTGGTTTTATTTTTAGCGATTTAGAAAGTCTCAAAGTTCCACGATATCAGGAAGTGTATGTCATTTTAAAGCAACGTGATGAATAAAGCAAAACCAATGACCTTGGTCGAAATCTTAATTCATGTGCACGTGCACACTCATGTTGAAATCGATTAATATATATGGGTGCTGCCGCGGGCAAATTGATTTTTTTTTTAATGTCACCCACATTAGAAATCCAAACTGCTATATATCTCAGGCGTTTTTTAAGGTAAAGACAAAGCAAAAGATACTCCGGAATTCATTATTAAGATAAATACTTTAGAAAGAATTTTTTTTCAATTTCTAATTTTTTGTATGTACATCATTATACATTTAAAAGATTTTTGACAAACTTAAATGGCCGCCATTTTGAAACAAGAGGGCGGATGAAGTTGGCATGTGAACTCGGTCAAGACATTGTTATGTACTATGTACACACGGAGTTATATCCAAATCAGTTTATACACTATATTGCCATTGATTATGGGACACTTGCGATTTTAGACATTTTACTAAATATCTAGAAAAATACATGAGGAATCATCTCGAAACTCTTAGTGTATAAATATAATAGTATAAGTCATACATCTCTGTGAAGATTTTTTCCCGAAACTCCAAAGGGGACCGTCAACAAATTAAAAAAGAATGAATATCTTTTGAATAACCCTGTCAAAACTAACGTAGCAAAAGCGCTCAAACTCTAGATTGTGATTGAATGCCTTATTGCAATAAGCCTTGTTCATTTTTATGCAAATAGCATGCATACTCGCAGAGTAATTAAGGTTTTTACAAAAATGATCCCAAATTTTTCCAAGTTTTTTCCTTATAATTTTCAGAGTTCTTAATATAAAATATTATTTTTTTCATAAACTATGACAAACAACATTGCACACAGTACCCTGTAATCAGAATTAAAAAATAATGAAAATTGTATAAAAAATGAGTTGGTTTACTAAATAATTTTTTACTGCGCATGCGTCAACGATATCAAAATTTCATTTGCATATTATGTTAGCTAAATGTATAGAGCAACTTTTGTGAAAGTCCCAAAATCATAACTTGAAAATTCTGACAATAATCGTCAATTGAATAAGTCGAAAATCCGTTATTCTCAAAATGAAGCAAAAACAAGAGGGGTTGTATCCATATGTTCATTGATTAGTGTCAATATAGAATACACAATATGGGATGTACTACTGCATTTGGATAAAATCCCTCATTTTTTTGCTTCATTTTGGAAACAACGGATTTTGTCCTTTTTCTATAGACGATTACTTTCAGAATTTTCAAGCTATGATTTTGAGACTTTTACAAAAGTTGCTCTATACATTTAGCTAACATAATATGCAAATGAAATTTTGATATCTTTGACGCATGCGCAGTAAAAAATTATATTGTAAACCTACTCATTTTTCATACAATTTTTATTATTTTTTAATTCTGATTACAGGGTACTGTGTGCAATGTTGTTTGTCATATTTTCTGAAAAAAATATTATTTTATATTAAGAACTCTGAAAATTATAATGGAAAAACTTGGACAAATTTGGGACCATTTTTATAAAAACCTTAATTACTCTGCGAGTGTCCATGCTATTTGCATAAAAATGAACACAGTACATTACAATAACGCATTCAATCATAATCTAGAGTTTGAGCGCTTTTGCTACATTAGTTTTGACAGGGTTATTCAAAAGATATTCATTCTTTTTTAATTTGTTGACGGTCCCCTATGGCGTTTCGGTAAAAAATCTTCACGGAGATGTATGACGTATACTATTATATTTATACACTAAGAGTTTCGAGATGATTCCTCGTGTATTTTTCTAGATATTTAGTAAAATGTCTAAAATCGCAAGTGTCCCATAATCAATGGCAATATAGTGTAAATATGCGTATCATCGCGTGACAAATTTCAGACCGTTTCAAAATACTAGAAATTGAACACTAGAAATTGAAAGTGCTATAACTCAGCCATTTTTCAAGATATAGATGAAACAAAAAATACTCTGGAATCTTTGTATCAAGGTCAATCACACAAAAGAAAAATCTTTTTTAATTTCTTACTTTTTTGCACCTAATTTTAAAATTTATTTTTTTTAATTTAATATTCCGCTATTTTGAAACAAGATGGCGGATGGAACTGGCCACCGAACTCGGTCCAGACATCGGTATGTACTATGTACGCACCAAGTTTCATCCAAATCGGTTTATAAATACGCCTGTTATCACGTGACGAAAATCAGGTCATTTCAAAATGTGAGCAACACTAGAAATTAAAAGTACTATAACTCAAGCATTTTTTGAGATGCAAACAAAACAAAAAATGCTCTGGAATCTTTGCATCAAGGTAAAATGCATAAAAGAAAAATCTTTTTCAATTTCTCACTTTCTTGTGCCTAATTTTAAATTTTAAATTTTTAAAAAAAATTTAAAATGGCCGCCATTTTTAAACAAGATGGCGGATGGAACTGGCTGACGAACCCGGTCCAGGCTTTATTATGTACTATGTACAGACCAAGTTACATCCAAATCGATTCATAAATACGCGTGTTATCACATGACAAATATCAAATCGTTTTAAATGTCAGCCACAAGAAAAATTCAAAATGCTAAAACTCAATCATTTTTTGCGATATAGACAGAGAAAAAAAATGTTCTGGAATTGTTCTTTTAAGTTCTAACACATAAAAGAAAAATATTTTTTAACTTTTAATTTTTTTCACATTTAATTTAAAATTTAAATTTTTAAATTTTTTTAAATGGCCGCCATTTTGAAACAAAATGGCAGATAATGTTGGCCAACGAACTCGGTCGAGACATTTGTATGTACTATGTACATACCAAGTTTCATTCAAATCAGTTCATAAATACGTTAGTTACAGCATGACAAATATATATATATATATATATGTCCATGATCGGTGAAAAGATGCCAAAATTTTCTGGAAGTGCTTTCCTCCGGACGGCTGCAATAGGTAGCTTTTTACTTTTTCTAATGAAAGCTAACTAAAAGTTCAAATTGATAGCACTATTACGAAGTTTTTTTTTTTTTTTTTTTTGTAATCTTAAAAGCTTTTTTTTAAGGATTAAAACTGTAAATTTTCATATTTAAATCAATATAAAAAAATATTAAAAATTACTACGTTGACCATAATTTAGAAATTCAAAAAAGGAAAATTAAGATATCGATAATATTTTGATTTAAATAAAAGAAATCAAAACTCAATTAAACTAATCTAAACAGATAATTTGAAATAGATTTACAGGTCTGTGGCAATATATCAATCAATGTGTAGGTTGGTATTATTAAACTCACCTAAAATATGATTTAAAAAATTAAACTATCAGGTTGTAATTAAAAGATGAAAAAGGTCTTGATTATAAAAGCATATTAAAACATATATTCATACATTTTTTTAGAAAGATTTAGATTATAATTTTTAGAATTCTATTTTCACTAATTAATTAGTGTTTTATTTGTATTTTACCAAGAATATTTTAGACGAATGGAAAAGTTGCATGTTTTTTCAAAATATTTTATAAAAACGCTTTTGTTTGAAAACTGAAAAAAAAAGCTATTTCTTAACCGACTTCCAAAAAGAAGAGGAGGTTATCAATTCAAAGCGTATGTTTTTTTTGTTTTTTTTTTTTATGTATGTTCACCGAATATGTATGTTCACCGAACCATGCAACCGATTTCTGTTATTTTTGTTTTAATAAATGAAAGACAATGCTCTCGAATTGGTACCACTTCCGTTTGATCTAAATTGGTTCAGTACTTTTTTGGTAATTAGGCAAAAACTAATGAAATTAGTGATGTTTCGCTAGTTAAACGTGTTGAATAAGTTGGCTAAACAGTGTGAAACAGAATGGCCGACCGGTCTAAGGCGCCGGATTGGAGCGCTGGTTCTCGAAGAAGATAGCGTAGGTTCGAACCCCACTCCTGCCATAATTTACTGTAATGTGTAAATTACAATAATTTTCGTATTACAATTTTTATTATTAGCCCGTTTCAGAAAAAGGAAGAGGAAGTTATCAGTTCGACGCATATGTATTTTCTTTCTATGTATGTACAACGATTACTTCGAAACTATGCAATCGATTAATTTGATTTTTGTGTTAAATAAAAGTGTCTAGTCTGTAATTGGTACCACTTCCATTTCATTGAAACTGATTTAGTACATTTTTAGTGATAAGGCAAAAACTAATAAAATTGGTGATTTTTCGCAAATTGAAAGTAACATGGGCTTTGAATTAACTCACCGACTGGCGTGCAGTCAGGATGACCGATCAGTCTAAGGAGCCAGATTTAATCCGTGAGTAGTCGCAAGTTGGTCTTTTCGCAGCCGGAATTTTTTTTCTTCCTGTAACACACTTCCCCTTAAAGTTACGATAACGAAATTCCACGTAACTGACCTTGAGTATCCGCACCTTTGTATACTAAAACTTCAAGTCATTCCTTCCCTTTCTACGCATTTTACAGCATTCTGGAGTTTAAATTGGTTAACCGCTGGAGTTTAAAATGCACCGCGATGCGACCATGATTTTTTCCCCCTCATTACCATATCCCCGAATTCTGTGGGGGTAAAATTCCGGGAAGTGTGCGGTGGATTCGCCGTTTCACTAACTTTTTTTCTTCTTCTTTGTTTTGTTTTTCTTTCTCTCTTTCTGCTGCTATATTCTTTCAAGTATTTTTTTTTTTTTTTTTTTATGTTTAGGAAACTTCGCAAGTTTTTTAGCTGCTTTGGAAGGTTTAATAATTTTGAAAACTTACAAAATTTTTATTAGCGATGGATTTCCACTAAAAACTCACAGTGGCCTCTTACATTTTTTAATGATAAACATTGTGGAAATAAATTATCAAATTATTAAAAAAAATATTGAAAAAAAATGAAATTCGTCTTATATTTTGAAAGAACATGCTTTAGATTTATGAATGTGACATACATTTGTAAAAAAAAAAAGGACAATAACACTGACAAACTCTTAATGAAGAAAAATAAGAGAAATTGTGGGGAACTAGAAACTAGTTGTTAGAAGTTGTTTAGTTTCCAAAATGTGAAAGCTATCGTTTTCTAGAACAATGAAAAACGTTTTTATTAAATGCTTTTTTTCTTTCTTTTTTACTTTTTTTTTTTTTTTTTTTTTTTTTTTTTTAAACTTTGGGAGGCGGTTGGTTAGTGATATAACATAATCTAAAATAATTGTCACGGATTTTTTTTTTCTACAAAATAAATTATCTATAACAAAACGTAAAACATGCTTGTGAGAAATTATTTTGTTAAGAGATTGATGAACGTTTATAATTTTAGAGAATCTTGCTATGTTCCCATATTCCTATTTTTATGTTTTTTTTTTTTCTATTTTGTTACGTAATTTTAGAAAAAAGTTTTAAAAGAATAATCGAAAAGAAAAAAGTTAAGTAAAAGTCTTAAATTATCAAATCTCTAAAGTTTCACATGCAAAAACGAATCAACGAAAAGAAAGAAAAAAAAAAGAAAGAAAGAACTGAAAAGTAGCGACTGCTTTTATGTTACTAGAAAGGATTATTTTATCTCCTTTTTTATAACTATATAGATATGATAATAAAAATTATTTAAGATTTATTTTTTTTTAAACTTTAATTGCATCCTAGTACCGGACCACCATCATAACCTACTTAAGAGCGTTGCTGTCCTTTCAAAAAATATGTATTACGATTTCAAATTTATAACTGAAGGCATCTTTTAATTTGTTATTGAATGTATTTTTATAATTTCAGTCAGATTATACAATAATATTTATCTTTTTTACAAACTTTGTAAAAAAAGAAGGAGATGAAAATTTATTAAAAAATTTATTATACATATGTATGTATATATATTTTTCATTTAGTGAATATATGTTTTTTCATTTGAGAAAAAATACTGAATTATCAAATCTCTAAAGCTGGACATGCAAAAATGAGTCAACGAAAAAGAAAAATATATGTATATATGAAAAGTAGCTACTGTTTTTATGTTAATAATTTCGAAAGAAAGAGTTATTTTATCTCCCTTTTTATATCTATATAGAGATAGTAAGAAAAAAATGAGATGCATTTTTCCAACTTCAATGTTTCCAAGTACCAGACCACGTCAAAACTAAGCTGACTACGTTGCTGTCATTTAAAAAAATATGCATCACGATTTCAAATTTGTAACGTATAATATCTTTTAAGTCATTATTAATTGTATCTCTACAAAGTCAATCAGATTATATAGTAATTTTTATCCTTTTTACAAATTTTCAAAAAAAAAGTTCTTAAAACATTTATTTAAATGTTAAACATATTAACATTTACAAACTTAACGTAAATGCGTAATTATCTCTGTAATTTATTTCTTTTCCGCGCATTCAAGCAATACTTCCCCCATCATTTCTCCGTTTTCGAGCTTCTGGTAACACCAGCGATTTTCCTCTGTTTCTTCGGCCAAAAAGGAACGGCGGCAAATAGACCGGTGCGACTAATCATGTTTGAAAAAAAGCCGCTACTACTCATGGGTTAAGCTCTGGTTCTGGAAAGAGAACGTGCGTTCAAGTCCCACTCATGACAAAATTTATATCCATGTATAATTTACAATATTTTTTTTCCGTATTATAGCTTTTATTAAACGACTTCAAAAAATCGTTCATTTTTAACTAAAAAGAGAAAAATAAACTTTTCTACCAAAAATTGAACCGACTTCAAAAACTACTGCAAAGTAAAAAATAATTTTTGTACATAATAAGAAATTAAATTAAGAGCGTAGTATTTACCATGCGCATTATTATATTTATGTATATTAATTTGATTTTTTGGAGTCGGCGCCAGCCAAGCATATTTCAAAATTAAAATTAAATATCCAATGCAAATCGTAAACGAATAAAGTTACATTTTTAACAAAATATTAAATCGTAAAAAACTCTTAAATACTTGTATGTGTGTCTATTGGAAAATTACATGTAACTAGGCTTGGCTGGCACGGACTCCAAAAAATCAAATTAATGTACATAAATATAATAATGCGCATGGTAAATACTACGCTCTTAATTTAATTTCTTATTAGATAGTTAGATAGGAATTAAACGGGGGAAAAACATTTCAAAACATATAAATATATGATAATCCTTCCACTGGTGCTCTAAAAATTTCTTATAGACGTGAATCTAATGCAAAATACATTACATTTTTACAGGATTAACTGTTTATTCATGGATGCCAACTACAACGCGAATTTAAAAACGAATAAACATATTAGAAACAGAAATTTTTGTAGATCATTAACACTAAGGAGGTAATTAACAATAATACATAATATTGAATATATTTGACATACATTTTACTAAAACTTTTTTGTGGTTCAAAACATGTTTATGTGATTTAAATAGGCGTCGAAGTTGGGAGCTCTGTTTATGTAATGACATATATATAACAGTAATAGGTATCCTCAAACCCTTTAATGGGCACTCTCTGTCCCAGTAATGGACACTCTACAAAAAGTAATATATAAATGTTTTAATGAGTATTTAGACCCAAAATTTAATGAGTATTTAGAACCAAAATTTAATGAGAAAAAACTAATGAAAATGTTATTTTCAAATAAATATAACAATTACGATATCAATAATTAACCAAATACTTCACAGAAATTATTCCCTTTTTAAATTAATTACTGTGATTATAAGATGATCAATATTTTAATATAATTATTTTCATTATAGATAGATGATTTAAAATTCTAAATGTCAGCGAATTAGAGCTATGAAATTATTGAGACAGTAAAGAGTTTAGAAAGACAAGAAAAAAAAAAGTTTAGGAACATTAGAGCATAGATTCGTATATTTCCTGGTAAACGGGAAAAAGTTACTGGAAAAAAACGTGACAGAGAAAAAAGTGACAAGGGATTGATAAATATTAAACTTCTGAATAAATAATCGAATATCAAAAATCAGTGATTTATTGATGTTATTAAAATAAATATTTCATTTTAATTATTAAATTATAACCCTTAGGAGATATTAAATACTAAATTTAATATTAAAAAAAAGTTTCAATGACAAGAATTGATTTTAAAAAATAATATATTTTTAACTCATAGTAATCAATAAAAATAAATGCATAAATAAATAAACATTAAAAATTAGTTCTATTGAGAAGAATTAATTTAAAAAAGTATAATATTTCATTAACTTATAGTAAATCAATAAAAATAAATGTATAAGTAAATAAAATTAAGCATTAAAAATTTGTTTCACTGGCAAGAACAGATTTAAAAATGATAATGCTTTATTAACTCACAGTAAATCAATAAAAATAAATGTAAAAATAAATAAAATTAAACATTCAAAATAAGTTTTATTGACAAGAATTAATTTAAAAAATGATAATATTTTATTAACACATATTAAATTAATAAAATAAATGTATAAGTGAATAAAATTAAACATTAAAAATTAGTTTTATTAAAAAGAAAAGAATTAATTTAGAAAAATATTTTATTAACTCAGTGTAAGTGAATAAAAATAAATGTATAAATGAATAAAATTATAGTTTCATTAACAAGAATTGATTTAAAAAATTATAATATTTTATTAACACATACTAAATTAATAAAAATAAATGTATAAGTGAATAAAATTAAACATTAAAAATTTTATTAAAAAGAAAAGAATTGATTTAGAAAAATATTTTATTAACTCAGTGTAAGTGAATAAAAATAAATGTATAAATGAATAAAATTAAACATTAAAAATTAGTTTCATTAACAAGAATTGATTTAAAAAATTATAATATTTTATTAATATATTAAATTAATAAAAATAAATGTATAAGTGAATAAAATTAAACATTAAAAATTAGTTTTATTAAAAAGAAAAGAATTGATTTAGAAAAAAATATTTTATTAACTCATAGTAAGTGAATAAAAATAAATGTATAAATGAATAAAATTAAACATTAAAAATTAGTTTCATTAACAAGAATTGATTTTAAAAATATACTTTATAGCTTAAGTAAATTGATAAAATAATTGCATAAATAAATAAAATAAAATATTAAAAATCAGTTTCATGGGCAAGAATTGATTTAATAAATGATAATAATTTATTAACGCATAATAAAGCAATAAAATTAAATGTATAAATAAATGATCATAAATAAATAATAATTATAAATAAGAATAACAATAACTATGCATAATAATTTATATATTTTATTGGAAAAAATAACAAGACTATATATTATTAAATTTATATATTAAATTATCAATTGATACATTAGTTATACATTAAATTATATATCAATTTTTTATTATATTTATATAATTTTATATTATTTATTATTTTAATTTATTTTTAAATATTATTTATTTCTAAATTTATTTATTTTTTATTATTTGTATTATATTTATGTTATATATATTATATATTATATGTATTAATTTATATAAATATAAATAACTCGATCTATAATATATATATATATATATATAATGTATAATTTAATATTATTTATTATATATTTATATGTTGAAATATACATAGTATACAATAATTAATATATTAATATAATATAATGTAATAATACAATGCATAATATTAATAATATATCTAGGGTTGAGATTTCCGCGTTTTTGCACACCAGTATTTTGTTAGAGAAAACGTTGTTTCGTTTAATCGAACAGTTTTGCGATTTAAGAGAACAAGATTTTCTCTAAAATAATACTGGTATTCAAAAACGCGGAAATCTCATCCCTAAATATATCATTTTTTTCATCAGTAATTATCTTTTCTCGACGATATAATAAAACAATAAAAATTGCATTGTCATTTCTAACATTTTTGAGATTACCACCATTACTGATATTATTGTCATTTGTCCCCAGCAGACCCGCTACGTATCCCCAAAGGAATGCGCACCCCTGCTGACAACCGCTTGCCTCCTCCTTGTCATTTTTTTCCTGTGTCACTATTTCCGTTTTTTGTTTTCTCTATCACTTATTTCCTAGATTTATATTCCCTATTATTTTGTATTTTTAACAATTAAACTCCCTAAAACTTGTAGTAATTTGTATTACAAATATGTAAGAAATGATACTACGGGTTGAATATTTAAAGTAATTTCTAAACTAAAACGGCATAACTGACGAGAACACAGAATCTGATATGCAGATTTGCTAGTATCATTACTATTATAAATTGAATTAATATTACTTTTTTTTTTTTTTTTTTTTTTGGTCGGAGATAAATAAGCAAACGTTTAATATAAAAAATAACAGATTTAAAAAAAAAAAAATCTATTTTAAATGATTATTTAAATGGGGGTGCGATTAGGCCCTTGACAGCCTATCTTTTCTCTATGCTCAAGACAGAGATTAAAAAAAATAATAATAAAAGATTTAAAAAATATATCAACTTAGTTAAAATAATTAAAAGCAGCTATTTTAAAAATTTTGGTTTTATTAGGGAGGGATTAAGCCCTGCTCAAGACAGAGATTTAGAAGAAAAAAAATAAGATTAAAAGATTTTAAAAATATATCAACTACGTTAAAATAATTAAACGCAGCTATTTTAAAAATTTTGGTTTTATTACATTCTAGTAAGAGAAACTTAAACGAAAAAAATATTTGATGACATGTGGCTATTAATGAAATTGCGTTGCTCAGCAATATCTATATGGAGTGTCCATTACTGGAAATTGGCTAATTAAGTGTTGAGTAATGCACACGGATCCTAACTTTTTCAAAATTTTAAATTTTGTAAACAGCCATTGGTATAAAATTTCAAAGATTTTTATTACTACTCAAGCAAAAATATTCAAATTTTACAAGAAAATAAAGAAAATATGTATTTATTAAATAACGCCAGCTCTTAGCATCTTTATTAAAATTTTTACTGAAAAACAGCGGAACTTCAAAGCATTATTTTCTTGTTCTGATTGGTTTGATTATATATGACAACAATATTTCAGAATTAAAAAATATGCAAGGGAGAGTTATGAAAAAAAAAAAAAAAAAAAAAAAAAAAAAAAAAAAAAAACAAATTGGAAATTGCACGTGAACGTAGCAAATGAGGTGCGTTCGTACGATAACGAAGTTTTAAAAATATTCAGATCTTGCTGATATAATAGAGCGTACTCCGGATACAGTATAGTAGTCAAAATCTGTACGTTTCTGTAACTATACAGGAAGTAATTTTTATTACACTTCAGCAACGTATATCTTATTCATAAAATGTGAAATAGTTGAATATAATTAAAACACGTACCAAACCATGTTTCCCCGTACAGCATTATATAGTGGAATACTTTTGTGTGGCCCTGTAATTTAATAATAAAAAATTCTTTGCATCACAGATTGTACAGAATGCATATTTTAGTATATATTTCATAGATTAATGCCAATTCCATTATGTCCGAATGAGTGTAATATCATTAAAATGCATTTGAAATTTTTCCCCATTGACCGTAATGTAACGGAATCCTTTTAATTGTCCCTGTAATTGATCTATGCATCCGATTTTCATAACATTTGAAATGACTCGACAAAATTACGCAATAATTATATGTTTTAAATTTCAAACGATTAAAATGCATTTTGAACTTTTTTCCCTATTGACCGTAATGTAACGGAATCCTTTTGAATGTCCCTGTAATTGATCTATCTATCCGATTTTCATAAAATTTGAAATGACTCGACAAAATTATGTTGTAATTATGTATTTTAAATTTCAAACGATTCGGTTGGGTAGTTTTTGCGTTGTTATATGCGGACAGACGGACGGACGGACTGAGCGACAACAATAGGTGCTACGTATTTACATAATTACGAATGCACCTAAAAAATTAAAGAAAAATTTTCAGTGCTTATTTTTTTTTTATGAACCAAAAACCTTTAAAGGTGTCCATTACTAGCACATCTAACTGTGTTTACAAAAACTGACAAATTGAAAAGGCGATAAAAAAGAGGAGATTCTAAGATTTGATACTTATAAGATCTATTATATACAGGGATGAGATTGACAAAAAAGTAAAAAATCTGAAAACTGTGCGAACGACATTTGAGCAATAATACTTATGAATTTCAAGCAGAATAAATATTATAATTGCTATTAAAATTTATATATTACATACAATTTAGCTTTAAGCAAATTAAAAAGAAACTGTTAGAAAGAATTAGGCAGAAATTATTTACTTACTGCAGTGAAAAGTCTATTTTACCAAGATACAGAACATTAATAAAACCACTGACATGAATATTTTTTAATAGTAATTTTACAAATAGTAGATACTTTTCTTGAAACAAAATAATTGCAACCACATTAAATATATAATAAAACAGATTTTTTTTTAACAAATATAAGTTTTTAAGGATTTAAATTGATCATAATTGATTGTTAAAGGTGCAACAAGCCAACCACTAAGAATAATGATTTAAGGAATAATAATAAATAAAAATTTTTAAAGTGTTATTTAAAAGATAAATTAGTAATACTATGGGAAAATATTAAAAATTCAGAATATTAAAAGAAATTCAGAAAAAATGGACTATTATATCAAAGTACAAAAACAAAAGTAAAAAAATAAAGAAAAAATAAAAAAAATTCCCAAAAATTTAATTGGTGAAATTTCTTTAAAAATTGAAGAAAAGTCTGAAATTCAGACTAAAGTCTGAAGAATCTCATGCCTGATTATATAAGAATTATATAAGATCTAATACTTAAATTTTACATACCTAAAATTTGGAGAAACAACTGTGAAACAATTTGCCAGGTATCCCGTGTTTCTGAAGCTTGTCATTAGGCATATATGAAAAGAAAGAAATAAAAATAAATATCAAATAAAAAATGATAAAGAAATGTACTTTAAACTAGTAAATCTGCAGATCAAGAGCCTCAACGTCAGCTTTTCACATCTTTTTTTTTTTTAAACACACTTAGCATAATATTCAACTTCCTGGAAACTCTAATTTAAAATTTTCGAATTACGTAATTATTTATAAGAGTAAAATAAGAATAAGAAATTTGAAGCCATCAAAAGCCGTTAAATTAAAGATTTAGTTATGTTAGGATATACTGAAAAATTCATGATTTATTATTTTTGTTTTTTTATTATACCACAGTAGATTTCTTCAGGGGGGCTTCGACCCCCCGTAGTCTCATTAACTTTAAATTTCTAACCTTCTATCAATCTGCTAATGATTATTGTATATCTTGTATTTCTTTCTACATTTTGATTTATAAGGACAAGTGACAGTCTTAATAAGCATTTTTTATTATCCTCATACTTCTAGATACCTGCCCACCAAAAACACCTAAATCTGATGTATCAGGAACTGTTGAAAGTGTAAACTCAGTAATCTAGGGTTTTTTCAATTTTGTTTAAGAAAAAAAGAAGTTTTGATTGCATTTTGTGGCAGTTATCGGTGACTGACAGATAGACAGAAGAACAGACTGCGAGATGGAAAACAATAAATTCTGTGTCGCCAAAATAAGCCTTCACTGAAGTTTCGGCAATGACGTCATTATTCATGAGTTATTGCTGTCCATGTTTCTAGTATTTTTAACGACAACTATAAAATACCTGTTTTATTTCAATTATGACGTCAAATTTTACCAATTGAAATATTTGTTAAAAATATAATTATTTTTTATTTCTTTTACTTCTAATTATGCCCCCATCTCTGTCAGAAAAATTCTTATTCTTAAACAAATTTCCATGTTTAATATTTAACAAAGTACTATTTTTATTTTTATTTTAATACTGACGTCATATTTATTTTTTCTTAGTTTAATTTTTCGGATGGAAATTGCTCAATTGAAACTTATTGCCGTTAAAAAATTATTCCAGATTTTTTTTTTTTTTTTTTTGGCAACGACAAAGGAAATTGGTTAAATTTTATCTAAAAAATCGCTCTTGATTCTGTATGAAAAAGAAGGAAATTTTGAATTATTAAGGAAAATATTTGAATAAAATTACTAAAACGTAGCCTATATTCTTTTCTGGGCTATGTTATATGGTAGGCGGAAAAAAGCGCACCGGAAAAAAGCGTCCTCGGAAAAAAGCGTCCCTGGAAAAAAGCGCACCGGAAAAAAGCGTCCCTTTTTACAAATCACATATTTAAATAAGTCTGATAATAGTATACATGGTTAATCTTAGAATATAAACACTAGAGTGAGACGGTTTTATGAAATTTGAGCATCCTTGCTCTCTCGGGACTGAGATGGGCGAAGGTGGGGGGGGGGGGGCTTTAAAAGTTATCTCAAAACCTGTTATTGCCTCAATGAAAAAAAAAAATTGTAGGATACGAAAAATAAGATAATAAACACTAGGTACTTAAATGATTTTTTAAAATTCAGTCTCCCTTGTTCTTCTGTGGTGGTGGTTGGGGGGGGGGGAGGGGGGGATATATTTAGGGGGAGGAGTATAATTTAAATTATACATAATTAATTTATATATTATATAATTATTATTTTTATTATTATTATCAAATTACATATTAATATTTTATTACATTTTATATTATATATTTATACTTATATAATACATATTAATTATTAATATATTAATATAATATATTAATGGTAAATAATTAATAATATAATTAATAGATTAATAATAATAATAATAATAATTAATAATAAATAATTTATAATAAATAAATAATACATAATTATAAATTAAATAAAAAAAATAAAAAAAATTACAAATAAATATTATTAAATATTAAATATTATACTCATTAACAAAAATTTATTTAAAAATGATAATATTTTATTAACTCATAGTAATATCAACTCATATATATATTTTTCATTCAGCCACCCTTGTTCTTCTGTGGAGGCGGGGGGGGGGGGGGGGGAGCCTACAAACTCCAAATCTATCATTGCTTTAGACGATAACATTTTTTCAGAATGTTTTTTTAGAATTTAGGGAAAAAAGTGACTGGAAAAACAAGAGCGCAAAAAGTGATCAGAAAAAAGTGACAAGGAATTGATAAATATTGAACTTGTGGATAAATAAATGATAAAAACTAAAGTGGCAACAAATGTCTCATTTATATCATTCTCGTAGGACAGCGGTTCCCAACCTTTAATACGCGTACCCTTGGGGATACGTAACGATATTGCTGGAGGTATATGACGATAGTATCAGTAATGGCGGGTGATAAAATATCATTTTTTAAATAAATTCTTGTTAATGTCTAGATTTGTTAATATTTAATTTTATATATTTATACACTTATTTTTATTATGTCCTATAAGTTAATAAAATATTATCATTTTTAAAATTAATTCTTGTTGATGAAACTAGATTTTTAATATTTAATTTTATTTATTAATACATTTATTTTTATTGATTTACTATGAGTTAATAAAATATTATCATTTTTAAATAAACTTTTGTTAATAAGTATAATTTTTAATATTTAATTACTTTTATTTTTAATTTTATATTTAATTTATATTTATGTATTATTAATTTTTTACTTATTTATTATAAATTTTTTATTCTGTATTATTATTATATTATATTAATATATTTATTATTATATATTATGTTATATATTATATAAATATAAATATATAAATGTAATATAAAATATAATAAAATATTAATATGTAATTTTATAATAAAAATAATCAAATTATAAATAATATTAAAAAAATAAATATAAGAGATATATTTCAAAGTTTATAGATACCCTCTCCCCTCCCCCCGCCCCACTCCACAGGAGAACAAGGGAGACTGAATAAAAAAAAAATCATTTAAGTACCTAAAGTTTATTATCTAGTTCTTCGTACCTTACAATTTTTTTTCATTAAAACAATAACAGGTTTTGAGATAACTTTTAAAGCCCCCCGCTCAGCTGAATCCCGATAGAGCAAAGACTTAAATTTCATAAAACCGTCTCATTCTAGTGTTTATATTCTAAGATTAACCATGTGTAGGGGAAGATGGGGATACTTGAGCCATTTTTTGAATTTTAATTTTTTAAAAATTTTTATAATTTCTTATAATAAAATAAAATATTGAAAATGAAAATTTGATATTTTTTCTTCAACTGAAAACCACTTTCAATTAATTTTGAACTATTTTTCTATGTATAAAAAATGTTTATTTTTTGTTTTACATGGTGGCTCAAGTATCCCCATGGGAGGGATACTTGAGCCATCGTGAAGGGATACTTGAGCCACTACGGAAAAATACCTACAAAAGTAATTTTTTTCGATTTATTTTTGCACAAACATTTTACAGAATGATAAATTATGTAACAAAAAGTCCTTCCAAACCAATTGAGAAAACAAAGTTAGTAATACGATAATTTTTTGTCGTTAGAACTGGTTGTCAGGTGATAATTTCAACTTGAGTTATAACGACGGTAGAAACTCCCTCAGTTCAGAGCCATTTAAATTTAGAATCTGCTATTCTTCGGGCAAATTTCATTTTTAAAATATTAAGTGCTTATCCAACAAATATTTTTAGTTTTCTTTCTGGCATATTTTATTAGTAACCAACCATCAATAGAAGGTTTTCTTTTCACATCATCACCATCATTGGCAGAATTTTCCTCTAATGATAATGTCGAACTCATGCTTTTAATTTAGTAGCTGTCGGAATTTAAGCCAGATGTATCATTCTACTATTTCAAACACTTTTTTGATTTCACAGGAAAAGATTTTGTCTTATTCTTTGGCTCCATGCAGGTAAGTTTGAACTGGGATTTTTGTTGCTTTTCTTGTTTTTTGTGCGCTCTTTTTACCAATTTTTCTTCAATTTTCTTAGTTAAAAAAAATTACAGCAACAGAGATTACGATTTCAATATAAGATATTAATCTTAATATGTTATATTAAAAAATAAATATTTTAATATGTTGGACCTAACTAATTAAAGTATTAGAGATTATAGCCTGTAAAACAGTTTTAAAAAGTTATTTTAATTTAATAAAAGTTAAATTGAAAACTATGTTTACATTTATCTAGACAGGCTATTTTGCTAGTCAAAATGAAAATTAAAATGGATATTTTCATTTAAAAAATATACATTTTTAAACATTTTTAAGTCGTTATTTTTTTTAAGAAAAATAAAATAAAATGAAAAATTATTCTCTCTTTTATCCAGAAAAAAATCTATTAGTGAATATAAGGAAGGAATTTTATTTTTTGTTTGTTTCTCCTATGTTTATTTTCTAGTGGGGAGGGTTGAGACATGGCTCAAGTATCCCCACTCTCACTGGCTCAAGTATCCCCACTACCACTAGTTTTGTTTCCCAGAGTTTTACTAAATAAAGCATGCAGCTATTAGAACTATTTTAGATTCAAAATACAATTGAAATTATGCTTATTAAATTTATGTATATAGTTGCAACTTTAAACAAAACTTTGATTACAAAAAAACAAAAAAACCATGTACCCAAAAATTTACTTCAGATAGGGAAAAGACAACTATTGATCACTATACTTTCAAAATGGTACCAAGATGTGTGATTTCTTTTTTACATGTTCAGAACTATAAATGTGTTAACATATTGGCAGTTTTAGAAAGAAAAAATAAACCAACTGTAGAGATAATAGGGGTGGCTCAAGTATCCCCTATGCTCAAGTATCCCCACTCTCCCCTACTATTATCAGACTTATTTAAATAAGTGATTTGTAAAAAGGGACGCTTTTCCGGTGCGTTTTTTTCCGGGGACGCTCTTTTCCAGGGACGCTTTTTTCCGGGACGCTTTTTTCCGGGCGCTTTTTTCCGGGGACGCTTTTTACCGTGATTCATGTTATATTTATCCGCAAAGATACAAAGACATTAATTAATTCATCTTGTATTTTGACGCGGACTTCATTGAAATTTTCGTACATGCTTTCAAATTTATAGCATTAAAATATAATAAGGATTAAGATGAATGGTTGCTTAGCAACCATTAAGAGAAAATAAAGAAAATGAAATAAATACATTTTAAATAATTAAATCTCTGAAACAAATTAGTTTATATTATTGGAACACATAAACTTTACACCACTTTACTTTTTAATTGGAACACACAACTTTAAAAATCTGACAAATGAGTAGACAAAATTTCAAAACAATATGAACAAGTTAACCGGTAAATTTCAGCGTCCATTTATCATTGAATTCCATTAATGAAATGTGTCATTTACTCGCAAGTAAAAAAAAAAATTGAAAATCGTTGGATTTGCCATAGAAAAGAATTATTGCGTAAAATAAAATATTCTATATTTTTCGAACGAATAAATCAAACCTAACAAAAAACTATACAGCTTAATCCCAGTGCCTCACTAACATACCCACTTAATTACAAGCCAATTGGATGTTTTTTGCGTTAGTTATCGCGGAACAGACAGACTGACAGACTGACTGATAGACTGACTGACAGACTGACTGACTGACAGACTGGCTGACAGACGGAAACCAAAAAATTTCGTGTCTCCAAAGTAAGCCTTCACTGACGTTTCGGCAATAAACAATACGTATGTATATATGTATATTTGCATCTCCCCGCCAATCAATTCATATCCTAAATAAAAATGAATTTAAAAAATCCTTGCTAACACAGCTTACAGGCAGAGGTAGATTTGTAAGTAATAATTTCGCCAACAAAAACTAAATAAAGCTTAGAGATAAACCCAGTTTAATAACTTTATGTGGCCGCTTTTGAGGAATCTTTAATTTTATTTTTCTATAAGAGCTGGTTTTATCTGAATCAATTAAGATTTTTTTTTACTCCCATTTTAAATTTTATTAAAAATTTGTTATACGAAAATTATTAGCTTTTTCCATAGAAGTATTAATAACCTTAAACTGATTAATATGTATTATATATATATATATATATATATATATATATATATATATATATATATATATATATATATATACACTATATTGCCATTGATTATGGGACACTTGCGATTTTAGACATTTTACTAAATATCTAGAAAAATACATGAGGAATCATCTCGAAACTCTTAGTGTATAAATATAATAGTATACGTCATACATCTCCGTGAAGATTTTTTACCGAAACGCCATAGGGGACCGTCAACAAATTAAAAAAGAATGAATATCTTTTGAATAACCCTGTCAAAACTAATGTAGCAAAAGCGCTCAAACTCTATATTACGATTGAATGCCTTATTGTAATACACTGTGTTCATTTTTATGCAAATAGCATGCACATTCGCAGAGTAATTAAGGTTTTTATACAAATGGTCCCAAATTTTTCCAAGTTTTTTCATTATAATTTTCAGAGTTCTTAATATAAAATAATATTTTTTTCAGAAAATATGACAAACAACATTGCACACAGCACCCCTGTAATCAGAATTAAAAAATAATAAAAATTGTATGAAAAATGAGTAGGTTTACTATATAATTTTTTACTGCGCATGCGTCAAAGATATCAAAATTTCATTTGCATATTATGTTAGCTAAATGTATAGAGCAACTTTTGTAAAAGTCTCAAAATCATAGCTTGAAAATTCTGAAAGTAATCGTCTATAGAAAAGGGACAAAATCCGTTGTTTCCAAAATGAAGCAAAAAAATGAGGGATTTTATCCAAATGCAGTAGTACATCCCATATTGTGTATTCTATATTGACACTGATCAATGAATATATGGATACAACCCCTCTTGTTTTTGCTTCATTTTAAGAATAACGGATTTTCGACTTATTCAATTGACGATTATTGTCAGAATTTTCAAGTTATGATTTTGTGACTTTCACAAAAGTTGCTCTATACATTTAGCTAACATGATATGCAAATGAAATTTTGATATCGTTGACGCATGCGCAGTAAAAAATTATTTAGTAAACCAACTCATTTTTTATACAATTTTCATTATTTTTTAATTCTGATTACAGGGTACTGTGTGCAATGTTGTTTGTCATATTTTCTGAAAAAAATAATATTTTATATTAAGAACTCTGAAAATTATAAGGAAAAAACTTGGAAAATTTTGGGATCATTTTTATAAAAACCTTAATTATTCTGCAAGTATGCATGCTATTTGCATAAAAATGAACAAGGCTTATTAAAATAAGGCATTCAATCACAATCTAGAGTTTGAGCGCTTTTGCTACATTAGTTTTGACAGGGTTATTCAAAAGATATTCATTTTTTTTAATTTGTTGACGGTCCCCTTTGAAGTTTCGGGAAAAAATCTTCACGGAGATGTATGACTTATACTATTATATTTATACACTAAGAGTTTCGAGATGATTCCTCATGTATTTTTCTAGATATTTAGTAAAATGCCTAAAATCGCAAGTGTCCCATAATCAATGGCAATATAGTGTATATATATATCGCCAGATTTATAGTTAAATTCTTGACACAAATAATAAATATAAGATTCCGTAAAATAAAGACTCCATGGGAATATAATGAAATAAATTCTCAACTTTATATTCTACTCTAAAAAAGTCTAACTTATTATAACTTAAATATTCGTTTTTCCCCAGCCTTTCAAAGCGAGCGAAATTGTAGAATCACCTAAAAATTTTCTCCCAAAAATGGTTTTGAGTTTGAGTCTACCTAACATTTTACAAAAGTTGACGCCACTGACCTTATTTAAATCACAATACATAAAGATATTATTTCTTTAAAAAATATTATTGTAATGAAAACAATCATGCTTTCTTACCTTAGCTCCGGCTCCGTCAAAGAATCGGTTGTTTACATCTGTCTTTCCACATCTTAAAAAATGCAGAGTCAGCTTTACTCTACACACAAAAATCGCCTGAAGATAAAATCGCCAATTGCAGCTGAGGTTTGGTGAGTTGGGGGGGAGGGTCCTCTGTTGGGGGTAGTTGGGCATAATGGTCGGGGTCATTCTGTTCAAGGTTAGATAGCGCAGACAGTATTCATTTTGGTTTGGGAAAACAGAAATGTCCCCTTCTTTTCCGATATGAGATAGATGAGAATAAGAGAGTAATGTTATAATTTTACTTATTTATTTCCAAATAGTAAAAAGAAAAAGAAAATCTTCCAATTAGTCACAAAATTAGTATGAAAAATTTTTTAGTACTTACTTAATACGTTTATATTTTTAAACAGGCAAGATTCTAGGATTAATCAATTCTGAAATAAATTTTAGAATCATGTTTTCCTAAGGGTTTTATGTTTCAATGTACAGAATACAATAACAATAAATTACAAAGTAAAAAATATCTCAGGTGTAGGATGAAGTAAAGTTTTAAAATGCTTATGACGATGGACAAAAGAGCATCCATTCATTAAATATTTGGGAATATCAAATCATTATCACTAATTTATGAATAACATTTTTGAATATAAATTTTAATTTAACTATTTATTTAATAATTTAAATAATGACTAATAATATTACAAATTCTAGTATTAAAATGCTGTTTTATTTCTTTTCTTTTTTCTTTTTTTTTTTTTTTTTCTCTCTCTCTCTCTCTTCTTTCGCATAAACAAACAAGAAGGAAGATTTAAATGCCAAAATTAAAAGTGTAGCTTCTTTGGCTGCAAGAACTTGAAATGTAAAATATTTCAAACGAATAAATAAAAAATAATTTTAAAATGCTGAATTTGGCATTAAAAAAAGGGCTACATAGCGAAAGCATAAAATTAAATAATAATCTATTTAGCAAATAACAATAGATCATCAAATTGCACAAATTTAAAAAGTTTTTTTTTTTTAATGGAATTATGTAAATAAACGATTTATTCATGAGATTTCCTGTTCTAAAAGGAGCTTTTTTGGAAAGGTGAACAAAATTATTATAAATTTCCATATGTATGGTAAAATGCAGCATTTTCTTTTATAAATGAGATTTAATAATAAAGGCTTTCGAGCAATAAAGTATTCTAAAAATAATATATGGCAGAATGAGTATCTCCCGAAGATTTATCGATTGTTATCTGCTAAGCAGTGATACTCACTGTTGTTTTTTTATGAGATTCAAAATTTACGAGAAATGTGAATTTGAAGGCTGTATACACATTCTTGAAGTCATATGTCAATGTATTATAATAAATTGTATGTATAATGTATAAATGCATTAATAATAAACATCTAATGTATATTTATTATTAATGCATAACCATTAATTGCAGAGCAGCCACAGGAGACTAATTTCATATTCTATTCGCATCACTATTTAAAAAAACTATATTTTGTAGTACATTTCTCTTGCAAATGTTGTCAAAGCTTATTCAAAAGATTTTTGTTTTCAAACTAAAGTGCGAAATAGAATAAGAAAGTTAGAAATTGCACGTCAAGCGTAGCGAATGGGGTGCGTTAATACTCTAAGGATGTTTTAAAATATTCAGATTTTGCGATAATAGTATATTGTACTTCGGATACAGTAGAATATCCAAAAAAGTTTGTGTATTCCTGTAAATACAATCTGCTTTCAGTTATACAGGAAATAATTTTAGTAAACCCCAGCAACATATATCAATTTCAAAATGTGACATAATTTAATATTATTAAGGCCTCTGTCCTCGCTAGAGGAAACGCTCGCGAGCTAATGCTATTCCTATGGGGAAGCATTTTTCTAATAACTCTTTCGCATTTTGACATTTTTGAATAATTTTTTTTGCATTGGATAGCTGAGGTGCATGCCAACAGCGCACCTTTTTTACTTTTTCTATTTTGGTCGCAGATATTTTTTACAAAGTTAGTTTCACTTTCAAAACCGGTTTCGAAACCGAAAATATTTTTTAAAAAATATATCTGCAACCAAAGTCGAAAAAGTAAAAAAAGTGCGCTTTCGGCATGCACCTCATATATCCAATGCAAAAAAAAAAAAAAAAAAAATATTCAAAAATGTCAAAATGCAAAAGAGTTATTAGAAAAATGCTTCCCCATAGGAATAGCATTAGCTCTCGAGCGTTTCCTCGAGCGAGGACAGGGGCCTTAAAAAGCGCCCCAAGCAATATTTCTCTCTATACCATTATGAAATGGACTACTGTTGTGCAATCCTGTAAATTAATAACAAATATTCTTTGCACCAAAGATTGTCCAGAATGTTTATTTTAGTATATACTTCATAGATCCATATCACTTTAATTTTTTTTTTTCTAAAGAGTGTAACACCATTGAAATGCACATCAGTTTAATTTTTTTCTAAAGAGTGCAACATCATTGAAATGCACTTGAAACTATTTTTTCCCTTTAGCCGTAATGTAACGGAATACTTTTGATTTTGCTCGTAATTAAACAATGCATTCGATTTTCATATACTGAAAAAACAAAAAAACTGTGAAGAATTATTTTTCTAGAAGACTTGTATTCCAAGAAGTTTTCATATAACAGTAACAGAACAGCGAAAACTCATGTATTCTTCCTCGGTTACATGAAATTTTGCAATTATCGTTATATGAAAAGTTCTTGGAATACAAAATTACTAGAAAAATGTTAGTATTAAGTAAGTTTTAAATGATTCGGTTCGGAAGTTTTTGCTCTGTTAGATGCGGACAGACAGACTGATGGATTGAACGACGACTATAGGTGTTACAAATTTACAATGTAAAAAAAAAAAAAAGAAAAAAAAGAAAATCTGTAACCTTAGTAATCTAAATTTACCGAAATCTCTTATGCTTACTAAAATTTTATCTGAACACTGTACAAGAAAATGATGTCAATCTACAAAACTTGTAAGCTAAACTAGAGACATATGTAACTTTACAAAAGAATCTACTAAAATTTTGGTAATTTTACTACAATTTTATCTATAATCCTCGTTATCCTTACTCAAAAATTTCTGGGCATACGATTTTTCAAAAAAATTTTAGTAACCTTAATCTTTTTTTTCAAACTGCAAATATGCATCAGTTTTATGAATTTTGTTGTTGCCATTACATAAAACTTTCTTAGAATATAATTCTACTAGAAAATTTTTTGTAATTTTCCAAATTTTTTGTAGAGTGTACATAATTACGAACACACCTAAGAAGTAATCGCTTTTGCACTGTAAAAGAGAACTGCAAAGTTACCAAGATTTTTCTCGCAAACTTAAATTCCAAGAACTGCTCATGTCTATATTATAAAAGCAAAACGTATCTGTGCGTAACGCATACGTCGTTTTGCGAATGGCAGCACTGAAAAATTTCGGTTTTGCAATTTTTTTTTATTTCTAAACATCCCACATTTTCAATTTTTACACCAGCGTATAGAGAAAAAAATATGTTTTTAAATGCAATTTGTTTGAAATCTGTATTTTAATTTGTTTTTAAAATATTAATTGTTTTATAGTTTTTAATACCGTTTTTCTAATTGTGGCAACAGAATCACTCCATACCTATTAAAAGCAAGGGGTTAAAGGCTGAAAAAAAGCAGATTACTGTATCTTTACCTTGCTATTTTCCCACTGAAAGTGAAAATTTGTTAAATTAGAATAATGTGTTGTGTTAAGAATACGTCTGTTATAAAACTCCTTGAATTTTGGTTTCATTTACACTTAAAGGAATATGAATAGTTTATTATCTGCTTCAGCTAATGGCATCCAGATTTCAAATTTTGAATTAAAATGATTTCAAAATAATCAAATTAAAATACCTTTAAAAAAAAAAAAGATGAATAGAAACATGAAAGGAACATATGTAAATTTTGATATGGTGAAAATGATGTCGGATTTAGATTTCATGATGGGGGTGGGGGGGAATCTACGATTGAGTGAAAGAGAAATAAATTTTTGCTGTTTTTCATTTTCGAATACCTAGCATAAGAGCCTTATTTGATATTTTTTTCATAACAACAGACCCTTTATTTGCACTCTGTTTAATTTTTATAATTTCTACAACTGAATTTTATAGAAGTAGTATTTTGTTAACTTTTGGTTAAATATAATTTGTTTAAGAGTTATACTTACCAATATAAAGTGAATTCTTTCTTGTAACTAATTTTTTATGTTTATTATAAATCAATGAAACAGTTCCTTCTTAAATATTTTCTTTCGTCGAAATTCGACGGGCTCTACTTTGTAACGATAACAGCAAAAACTCATGTAACCTTCCTCGGTTACATGAAATTTTGCTGTTTTTTTTTTTTTTATTGTATAAACAAACGATTCTCTCCCAGTGTATTGCATCCACGTCATCTCAATCATTTGATGAAACTATTGCTTTTCAAATTTCTTAGAAAGAAGTAAAATGAGCTTGATAGTGGCGTCAAAACCATTGGAAGCAATGGCAATTTATATACTATTTTAAGTTTAAAGAGGCAAAAGTTTTTACTTTAATAAATCGATATTTTTATTCTCGAATTTGCTTGAAAAATTAGTAATTTGAATTCGTGAAGAAAACATCCACCCCGTTCCCTCGTTCAAACTATCAAGATTTGAACTCTATAACATGTATGTCATAAGTTATCCCAATCTGTACAGTTTCTTTCTTGTTTGTGTTTAATAAAGATACTTTTATTTTGACCCTGGCTTCGAAAATATAAGTACCTTGATAAAAAAAAATTAGTACACAAAATGCAAAAAATCAAAAACAAGCTTCGTAGCCAGTGCAAAAAGAAAAATAAATGTTTAAAAACACTGAAATGCAAACGAGATATCTTAAAATTGTTTCAATGGGATTAACTTTAGCGAATGGATGTTTTCGGAATGAAGTAACGTTTCATTCACGCTCATTTTCACGCTCATTTTCCGAATAAGAGAAATAGCAAGTTGAAGGTCACATTCATTTTAGATTCTCTGCATATGTCCCGCAGTCTTATAAAGTAGAAGGGTGGAGATTTTTAGAATCGCAATTTCTTTCGCCAAAAATCTTAGAGCAGCGGTTTTCAAACTAGTACATATACGTCTACGTATCGGGTCTGCTGACAGAGACTACCGGGAAACAATATCGGTAATGGTGCAGTCACAAAAATGTTAGAAATGGCAATGTAATTTGTATTGATTTATCAAATGACTGAAATGAGAAAATTTCCAATGTAAAAAGGCATGTTTGCATTATCTATTTGAGTTTAGTTAGAGAGAGGGTGGGGGGTGGGGGGGGGGGTGCGTGTTTCTAAGAAATGGGGGTGCTCCGAAATGAAAAGACTAAGAAAGGAGTACGTGGAAGAAAAGAGATAGGGAAGTGCTGTACTAGAGAATTGTTCAGATTTTTTTGGTCACGTCAAGTAATTATTTTTCTTTTTTAAGCAATAAAAAGTATTTGCTATTGCATATTTCTTAAACGGAATCATTAACTTTTGTATTCAATGAATTGAAAATTATTTTACTTTAGATTCCAGAGTGATGCTTTATACAAATTTCATTAATTTTCATTGTAGGATTTTATTTGATCAAGTTATCTTCTTTCATTTTAATAAATATTGTTAGTTTTACTAAAATATTCGATATCTATCCTATCTATCAATTTCAGTATTATAAAGGACAAACGTATCTGTGTTTAACAATGACGTCATTTTGCGAATGGCAGCATTTCCCGATGAAATTATAGCTTTGCAATTTTCACTATTACAATTTTTAAATCTTCTAACCATCGTACATTTTCGATTTTTTTGCCGTCGTATCGCTCTATTCTAAAAAAAATGCTAACAATGATATTATATATATATATATATATATGACAGTGGTTATACTTTATTAATATTAAGAAAACTGTTGCATACAAAAACATGAAAATTGGTAGTATTATCGCGAAATGTTCATAAACATGCTGTTGAAGAAAATTTTTAAGTCAAATAATTATTTTAAGAGAGATTTAATGATAAATTTGGTCAAAATTATTCCATAAAAAAAAATACGAGTAAAAAAAAAATACATAGATATTAATCATTTTATACATTACAAGTGTGCAGACTGCATTTATATTTTTGCCCATTTTTCAAAAGCGTTATTCCTATTTTAAATTCAAATTTTCAGCATTTCGGGAGGCATTTTTCTACATATTTTAAAAGAGAGTATTAATTTAAAATGTTGTCAATTTTAAAAACAGTAAAAATAATATTTCCTACAAATTAAAAATTTATTTACACGTTACTATTATAAACAGAAAATAAATTTCAAATTAGAATAAAATTTTTTCGTGTTAAAAACAGAAAAATATTGAAAATCATACCATAAAAAATATATTTGCATGTAAATTTTTAAAAGAGAAAAAAATAATTAATAAATTCATTATTATGTGTTAAAAGTCATAAATGGAGGAAAGTACGTCATATTTAAAATGGCGCAAATAATTAATAGTAGGCAAAACAACTTAAATTTGAAAATATATTTGCGTGAGATAATTATTTTATATTTTGAGATATTTTTTTCAACTGTTGTAGTGAATTCTAAGACAGTGCAAATAATGTTTCCTTCCTTCCTTCCTTCCTTCAATAAATAAATAAATAAATAAATAAAAAATTTCACGTGAATATTAAAATGAGAAAAAAACTTTGATGAAAATTCCGTTAGATTTATAACGATACATTTCAAATATCGTATTTAAAAGGACATTCTTATAGCGCTGTTAAATAATACAGAGAGACAAAGACACTGTTTACTTAATACATTTTACATTAACTTATTTTCAAATTTCTATCTTTATTTTTTTTTTTTTTTCTTAAATCAAACACGTCAAAAAGGGACAAAGAATTGGTAAATATTGAACTTGTCAATAAATAATGAGAATGTCAAAAACCAAAATGTTCTTACTGATATTGTGATTCATTAATGATACATATTTTATTTTAATTATTAAAGTATAACCTTTAAGTAATATTAAATATTAAAAATTAGCTCCATTGGCAAGAATTATTTTAAAAAAATGATAATATTTTGTTACCTTATAGTAAATCAATAAACAAAATGCATATATAAAAACAAAATTAAATATTAAAAATTATACTCATTAATAAAAATTTATTTTAAAAAATGATAATATTTAATTAACGCATAATGAATCAATAAAAATAAATGCATAAATAAATAATAATAAATATAATAATATAACATATAGTAATTATAAATAATAATAATAATTACTATTATAATATATAATAATTTATATATTATTAAAAATATATATTATTATTGAATATACATTAAATTATGCGGAAAAATACATATTAAATTGCATGTTAATATTTCAGTATATCTATTTATTTATTTTAATTTATATTATATTATATTATATTATATTATATTATTATATGTATTAAGTTATATAAACATATATAATACTATATAATGAATAATAATTTTTATAATAATGTAAATATTCTTATATTGTTATTATTATTAATATACCAATATTATAATATTAATATATTAAAAAATATACATCATTGTATAACGTACAGTCCCTCAAATTAATGTCCAAAAATTCTGACCGATCCCAAATACTTTCCATTTCAAAATTTGTCAGTTTGGACATTAACATGTTTGTTATTATTAAGCTTAATAATAACTTTGCTAGCTTGCAAAGATATATAGAATAAAGATTTAAATTCGAAATTATATCTTTGCAAGCTAGCAAAGTTATTATTTTATAATTTGAGGAGGGACTGATAAACGCATGTTTCTCTTTCAAAAGAGTATACGTGATAAGAATAATTTATTCTTCCTTCAGTTTATTCTACTTTTGTTGTTTCAACTCAAGGGTGACCTTTAGAAAACAAAATTATTATTCTTCACACGTGGTTGAAAATGTTTGACTTGTTTCATAGACAATGAAACAAGTTATTTATTTAAGAATTAGACATATCACTTTCTTATTCAAAAACAAATTACTTCCTTAGCAAAGTTATTATTAAGCTTAATAATAACAAACATGTTAATGTCCAAACTGACAAATTTTGAAATGGAAAGTATTTGGGATCGGTCAGAATGTTTGGACATTAATTTGAGGGACTGTATATAATATAATATATAATAATATAATAATAAAATATTATAACATCATACTAATTATCTTTTCTCAACTATATAATGAATCAATAAAAATCACAATGCCATTTCTAACATTTTGTGATTTCCGCCATTATTGACATTACTGTCATTTACCCCCAGCTACGTATCTCCAAGGGTCTGCGTACCCTTGGCTGGGAGCCACTTGCCTACCAGAAAGATATAAATCAGACATTTGTTACCACTTTAGTTTTTATAATTTAATAATTGAAAAGTTCGATATTTATCGATTTTTTGTCGCTTTTTTTCCCCGGTTACCTATTTTTTCCATTTTTTTACTTCTCACCTTTTTTTCCACTCTTGTTTTTCTGACATTTTTTTCGGTCACTTTTTTCCTAGATTCACCTGTCCGTGCCATAAATTACGGTGACCTGATATACAATATTGAAGTTTACTATAGCAGGTTCCGTATTAAAAAAATAAGTATGTAATAGTTCGTTTCAGGCCTGTAATCAGATGTGGGCGAGGAGGACTGAGCCCCCCCCCCCCCCCCAGCTTAATCTAGAGCCCCCTCTAACCATTTCACTAGAAAGAAAAAAAAATCCCTTTTACGAGTGCTTCAAACCGAATGTGCCAAACCTTTTTTTTTTTTTTTTTTTTTTTTTTAATTTAGAAGCACATTAGTTTTGTTGGATTATCTTGCGGTAAAATTCTCTAAATGCACAAGCTGAGTAGCAACATTTCCTTCTCCTAAAAAGAGAGAGAGAAAAAAGATACCAGATCATTACTTGTATTACCAGCAACACATGTTTTGGCACATAGTAAGTAGCCTTTTGAATTTTGTAAGTTATACAAACGTAATGATCACATCTGGGTCAACGGAAATTCCCATGTGTTACTGAAACCGGTAATTAGTGAAGCGCTATCCACTCAAAATCTGGAGAACACGCCATGATAGTTCAGTGAATAGTAAAATATGAAAATAGTGTTTATAGAAATAAATTTCGAAGTTATAAGATCATGAATTTATACAAATTTCATAAGGAAATTATTGCATGAACTCTATTAACTGTTCCATGGGTGTCGTGAGGGATGTATTAGAATTAGGGAGTGGAAGGTGCGTTTAATATTTGATATTTTAAATATTTTTCTTTTCCTTTTTTCATGACCTTTTTTTTTATTGCTCTACAATAATTAAACATTAAGCGAAAAGTACGATTAACGCAATGTTCATAAGGTTTATGACAAATATATCTTCACTTAAACAGTGGATACTGCATTGAAGTTTAAATACAGTCGAGTCTCTAAATAACGAAATCCACTGTTTCAGTAAAAAATTCGTTATATAGAGAAATTCGATGTATAGAGAATGATGTTAAAAATCGTTTTTAATGTGTGAAATTTGAACAAATATTACTTTTGATCTTTTGAATTAAGAATTTGAAATGTTTAAAAGTAAATATTAACCTAACATTTTATTTCTTAATTACTTAAGCTGTTTCAAAAAAGAACAGACATTTATTTGAAAGCTTAATGAAAATCAAATAAGGAAGGCTTGCATTAATTTCAGACGAAGAAATCTGTAATTTTTTGTTGTTTTGATTTTAAAGTTGTTACGCTCTCAAAAAAAAAAAAAAAAAAAAAAAAAAAAAAAAAAAAAAAAAGCTCAAATTTTAGCAAGGAATGAAAAATTGTAGTTAACATTTCCCTCCATTTGAAGGCCTCTCTTATGTGCCTCTCATTGATTCCTCTCTTACATGTGTATCAATCCAAATGACACTGTTTTGAGAAGGATGTGGAAAGGTGTGTGGGAGGTGGGATGAATTCGTTGGATTTAAAGAACAAGGAAAGAAGTAATATTTAAAAAAAAAAAAAAAAAAAAAAAGAAAAAAAAAACTCAGCATTGACGATAAATCAAAAATAAGAGATGGAGAATTGATTCCATATCATTTCGAAGCTTTTTAAAGCTGAATAAATTAAGACCGATTTATGAAAAAATTCGTTATATGGAGATAGATATTTCGTTATATAGAGACTGTTTTTAATGTAATCATACGAAAAGGGGACTGTTCCTAATAAAAATTCGCTACATAGAGAAATTCGATGCATGGAGTTTCGTTATAGAGAGACTCGACTATATGTTGCTTTATAAAAAAATTGTGTTATTGGTAAAGGTACATAATTTGCAGTTATGGTTATTCAGGCTGAAGTAAATACACGTGTTTTACATCAACTGAGTTTCATACTTTATAAAGCTGTTTTCAAATCTAAACCAGCTACTTTCTGACATATTCGAGAAAAATATTTATTAATAAAAGTATAAAATGTGTAGGTAATTAGGTTGCAAGGTACTGAATAGTGCTTTACGTTTTACTATAAGAGTCCATTCAACAGAAATACAGAAAATGCTGTAGAAACACTTTAGGCTGATTTTTATGACATGAAAACGAAATGGTAGTCATCTGGTAACAGTTAAAGGTGTATTCAAAAATAAATTTTTTCTATCTCATAGCTTGAAATTTTCTGAGATAATTTCATTACATTTTCATCAACATTTTTAAAATATAAGACATGAAACTTGCTGACGTGATAATTGAAGAGATATATAAGAGGCCGTGTTTTTTTAATTTTCCGCTGAATTAATTTAAAAATGGTTTATAAATATATTTTTTAGCATGTCCATTTTTTTCTTTCTCAGCTGACTCGCTTCAGAAAATTCAGTTGAAAATTCCAACTCTGACAGCATTTTTTGAAATATATTCTATATTTATCATAAAAGCGACAAACACGGCACAATAATAGTTTCTGAATGAGAGAATATGTTAATTTGGGGGTGTTTCAGAACAAAAACTAACAAAAAAAGAATTAAAAAAAAAAGCAGTTTGGATTTGAATACATCCTTAACTGAAGGTGTACAGAATTTATGGCATAAAAAGAACGCTATTAGATTCTTATGCATATTAATGTGAGGGTAAACGGGAAAAAAGTGACCGGAAAAAAAGCTATCGGGAAAAGTGACATAAACTAAAAAAGTGATACGGGATAAAAGTTACCGGAAAAAAGGGACACGGAAAAAAGTTACCGGAAAAAAGTGACAAGGAATTGATTTTGGGGATTCATTGGTTAAGTAGGGATTCATTGATCGGGGAGAGGCTCTTAATTTAGGTAAATGAGGTTTTTCATGCTTAATTAACCGTTTTGGTTCAATTTTTTGATATACGTTCATACTGAAAAGACGCTTGACTGATTAGTTTTGGGAACGGGCGACTAACCCCCTCCCCCATCTGCTCTAAATTAGATAAATGGGTTTTTATGCAGAATTATCCAAAGTGTGTCAAATTTTGGATATATGTTCTTTTTGATAAGGCTTATTTATAGTTTATAATGCCTGAAGAATTTTGGAAGTTTAATGGTTATGTATAGAGAGGGTATGTATAGATAAAATGTCTTAAATTAAATAAATAGCTTTTTACCCAAGTTTATTATTATTACTATTATTATTATTATTATTATTATTATTATTGATTTGCTTGGAATTTTGGACATAGGTTCATAATGATAAGACGTATCTCTGGTTAGGTTATGGGGTTCTTTTGCTCATTATAAAAGGAGGGGATCTTCCCCTCAAGTTAGATAAATCGGTTTTTACGCAGAATTATCTGATGTATTTCAAATTTTAAATAAAGGTTCTTTCTGATCAGGTGAATCCCTGAATAGTTTTAAGGGTTTAATGGCTAAGTATAAACGAAGAGAAAAAGGATAACCCCTCTTAAACTAAATAAATAGCTTTTTACGCAGAATTATCCGATTTGCTTCAATTTATGGATGTAGGTTCATTATGATATGATATATCCCTGATTATAGTTATGGAGTTATTTTACTAATTAAAAAGAGGGAGCGGATCTTTATTCCCCCCCCCCCCTAAATTAGACAAATTGTTCTTTATGAACAATTACTCGATGTATTTCAAATTTTGGATACAGGTTCTTTCTCATAAAGTGAATACCTGAATAGTTTTAAGGGTTAAATGGGTAAGTATACAGGGGAGAACGGGGAATAACCTCACTTAAATTAAATAAATAGCTTATTTCATAATTGTGTTACAGTTGTGTTTTGTTGTGTTTTAAATCGTGTTTAAAATTTATAGATCATATTCAGAGTTCTGCAAATGAATTCAAGTTTTTTCCTTTTTATTAACTGAAAAGAAATTTTCGTTTGCATTATGTATTTTCAAACAGAAGTAAATTTTGACACATTGGGTAATATATATATATCGAAATTTCTGTATCATATACAGGTATTTACAAACGAATTCTGCTAATTGTCTGTCTACCGATAATAATTGTTAAACTTGGCTTTTTAAATGTGATATGTATTTTCACAATTGTTTTCTTTGACATTATTCGCTATTCTTTATTAAAAAGTAAAGTATTGTTACACTTTGTTAATTGGTTGGAAAGCGTTTTATAATCGCTACTTGATGCATGATTTTTCTTTCTTGTTAAGTGGCTCAATTTATTTCATGACTTTATTCATTTATTAATATTATTATGTTTATCTTAGTTAATTTAACGTAATAAAAAAGTTATAAAAGTGCACAGTTAAATCAATATAGTATCATAAATAAATCTATATCAGTATGCGATAACATATTGAAGATGGGGATAAAAATAAGCAAAACTTTTCTGTTTCTCCTTCCCCACTTATATTATTTCGCATTCTCATAAAATGTCTATATGATGACCTAATTTGTCTTTCTAGCATATAAAAATAAATTAATTAATTAATAAAAAAATAAAAAAAATATTCGCAATGCTTGCAGCGTTCCTAAATAATTCACATTTTCCTATCTAAATTTTAAAATGGTAGTATTTATTGTAGAATTCTATTATAGATGGTAAAGGAATCTGCCACGAAGATTCTGGATTTAAAATGCTTTTAGCAAAGTATTAAAAAAAAAAATCTAGGAACGCTGCGAGCCTTGTATTTGAATTCCAATAATGAGATTTTTAAAGTAAAAGGGGGAAAAAACAGATATTTCTTTGTGAAATTTCTACTTTATTATCAACGAAAACCATACCTTCTTCTTTCAAAATATTTCTATTTAGGCTATTATAGTAATCTTGAAAGAGTTCCTTCAGTGTTAAAATTCGAGAGTTACAAAATACACTGAATTGGCATTGATTAAATATGTATGTTTCAGCTTTGAGCTAACTTGTAACCATGTACAGTTTGACATATTTACAAATTTGATATCAAACATCTTAATCCATTAAAAATTATAACATTTCTATTACTAGTGAATAGACAGACCATTACTTTTTTTATGTATAAAGATGACATACATGACTAGAAAGGTGCACCAAATCGAAAAAATAAATAAATTAAAAATGATATATTATATATAATTACAAAAAATCATTTTATATCTGCCTTCGAGTTTAAAAATAACATGTTTAAATATTATAACTGAAAATATCTATATACAAAATTATCATTCATATGCTCTTTGAAGTTTTAACAAAGATGTTTTTCGAGCCATCCAATCTTCCCACTTATTTTGAAAATGAAAAGTGCATCAACATTGTCCATCTTCCACAAAAACAAATAATTTTATTCAGAAAATGGTGTAAAATTTGTAAATTTGTGTCGATTTTGAAATTGCTATATTTAAGGAAAACTCGCCGTAAAGGAGTAATCAATAATGATATATATAATAATATAGTATATATAATAAAGTTGAAAACACAAACACAAAAATAATATAGGATAGCAATAAATAAATGGATAAATAAACAGATTAAACAAAAATGCAGGGAATACAAAACTATGCGACGCATATAAATAGATAGGTAGGAATATTTAAAATACTGTTCGACTCCAAAGCATTTGGATGCTAATTTCTTATAATTCTATTATTTTATGTAAAATCATGATTTATGTAATTTTAAGTCATTTTACATAAATGTAAAGAGGAGATTTTTTTAATTTTTAATTTTTTAATTTTAATTTTTTAATTGATTTAAATCGAAGTTAATACTCATTCTTAACTATGAAAATTTGCTTAATGCATTCTGATATTTATCATACATACAAAATTTTTGCAATATGCAAAATGTAAATTTATTTTTCAGTTATGCATAAAAGGCATACCACCGAATTATGATATTTACTTTTAAAATCATATTATTTCAGATTTTTAGGTGAATTCTCCTGTAATTTCGAAGATTGTCAACAGATGATCATAATTAATTTCACAATTAAATCAAATTGCTATTTTAACCAATTTATGAAATTAAAATATAATTTATTTATTTACTTATTATTACTTGGCAGTAGTTAATTAATGTATATTTTCTGACTAGTTTTACTAAAGTATCATTTTGCTTAATATACTCCTAAAGATGCATAGCGCCATTCTAATAGTATGCAAAGTTTGTAACTTATAATTAACGCATCATTTTATCCCCCCCCCCTCCTTTTTTGAATAAAGAACGTATTTGTATAAATTATTATTCATTTTTAATTCTGAATGTTAAATGATGTTAAAGAACTGCTTCAGTCAAGCGAAAAGACCCATTCTCCAGTGCTAATTTTACGGAAAATCATTATAACGATATTTCGGACGCATTTCAATATTTTTAGATGAAGTTTTTTTCATTGACTCGCTGAAATGAATCTGTATAAAGGCTGTTTTTTTAATTTTTCAATCTGTTTACAAGTATTTTTCATGGAGACATTTTCATTTTTGGAACCTATTTTAAAAGTGAAAAAAATGTTGTCATATAATTAGGAATATGTCATTTTATTCATAATAAGATCGGATTATAAAGGTTCTACAAAACTTGATGTAAATAGCAACTGAAAATATTTCACAGTATTAGAACTCAATGAGCCCGTACAGAAAAATAAATTTGAAACAAAGTGATTCATAACTATATCTTTAAATTTCTCAATTATAACTATTTGTAATATTGTAGTTTCGCAGAAAGAATATATGTCTGTGAAAATTTTGTGAAGTTATCTTCATTGTGTTTATGGCTAAGAAAAAAAAAATCTGAATGTTGTTTAGTGAGAACTGAGAGTATAAATATATATAAATTTTAGTATACTTTGTCTAAAATCAAAATTTGCATCTATATCTTTAAAACACGCTGCATATTTTAACAGTTTATTACTACAAAATTCTTGATATATATGTATGTATATAGATAAACATTTTTATAAATATATCCATTGAAATACAGATATTTACCAAAATTTAAAATTCAGTAGAAAGAACTGATAAACTGTATTTTAAAATGTATGAAGACTATAAGTATGCTACAAAAACAAAACTAAACTAAATTTAAATCTGGTAGATCGAATGTTATAACAGTGGCAAAAATTATAAAAAGTTATAGATACGCAGCCTGTATAAAGATGTGAAAAATAAAGAAAGAAATACATCAAATTATGCGCAACGCAGCAATAAAAAATTGTAATTGTGTTTAATAATTATAAAATTAAAAATATGCTAAAATGGACTCAGTATGGAAAAAATCCAAAATCAGCAGCAATACCACAAATTATCTTACGATAACAACTATTAATAATAAAATTATCCATTAATGACTGCGCAACGCAGCATTTCCTTATATATATATATATATATATATATATATATATATATATATATATATATATATATATATATATATATATATATATATATATATAATATTATTATATTTGAATGAAAAAAGTATAATTTGAAATAACTTTTTTTTCAGCTGGTTTTTATTTATTTATTTAAAATTAATTTCTTAAAGTACTTCAATCCATCTTGTTGATTTATGCATTAAATCGCATTTATAATATTTCAATTAAACTTAAATTGTAGTACATTTATCCCATTAATTAGAACTTTAAATATTTAGTTTAAAATTCCATGTGCAACGGTAAACTGAAATAATCAGCTGTTAAACATTTTAAAAATGCATTTTGAGAAAAGAAATATTCTTGAATTTGTTCACAATTCTTTACATGTATTTTTAAAAACACATATTTGCTCTTCACGCCAGAGAGATGTTAGCTTTTCTTTAGAGAGAAAGTAACCTTGACCTTGACAGAGAAAATGTCCAATTCAGTCCCCTGGATTCCTAGAAAACATCGAACAATACACCCTCCTGGACTTCTGCTGTTATCTCTCCAGAAAGGGAGTTAAGGTCCAAATAAACCTGACCACTTCTTGCTGTTCGGTGTCGACTCGTTTATTGTGGAGACACGGTGTTTTTTATCTTTAATTAGTTTTGCAGAAAAGGGACGGTTGTCCGGCAAAAGAAAAATCTTTCAGTCAAGTAGGGTGGTTTTGCTCATCTCCCGATTCTTTGTTCAACATCAACCCTCGCCGTTCTATTATATAGAAACCGAAACTGGGTCCAACACAAACCTTCTTCCAAGAATTCAATTGACGGGGAGAGTATTTCAATCTCTGTGTAGCCTAAAAGCGAGATTTATCCTTCTTTCGTGATGACGAGAAGAGAACTGAAATTTTTAGTAAATAAGAATCTTGCAATTTACAATTGCCAATTTAAAAAAAAAAAAAAAAAAAAAAACTTTCCAAACGAATTCATTTTCTGTAATTAATGTCTATAAATTTATTTTGTAGAAAAACCTGACTGAATCGTAGGCTGATAAAATATAAAACACAAATACAGTTTAAATAATAATAATTATTAAAAAACGGATAAGTATACACAGACACACATCGGTGCACCTACAGGAATTTAAGGAATTGAAATCCTTCGTACTTCCCGGGACTAGACTAATGTAATGTTTTCTAAAATTGTAAATGAGCATTATTATTTATTAATAATTGCTTAAAATATCGTTTTTTTTTTATTATTTTTTTTTAACATTGTTTTAGTCCTACATTTTTTTTCTTTCTTTTATAAATTCTCTTATAAAATTCGAAATATAAGCATGTTTACTATTTATTAATCAAATAAATATTTTTTTAAACATGTTACGCTGAGACAAAAGAATATACATTATAGATAGATTAGAGAAAGAATTAACTGTATATTTTCTCCTATTGAAATCGCATTTTGCAAAAAGCATTGTACAGCGTTGTTTCTCCATTTGCAGAAAACTCAGAAATCAATATAATTTTGATATCAAATGAAATATGTATAAAATTTTCTTTAGCTGCTACTGATTTTCGGAAACGTTTCCGAGTACTTTTTATAGCCTACGTATGTTTTCGCAAACCGAAATATTAATATTTTATGGTGTAACCAACTCTCGATTAAACGTTTTCGCGCGTGAATGAATTTATTCATGCAAGAGTTATCCAATAATTTTGATTTAAATGTTAATATTCATGCTGCTTATATATAATTTTTTCTGCAAATGTTTGTTGAATATGGAAATCTGGATGTATCCCAAGGGTATTTTGGGATTCGTGCGAGCAATCAGTTTGCGCGTCTTCTTCATCAAAAAAAAAAAAGAAGTATTTTTTGGTTATTCCTAACTTTTTATACATTCGTTACTTTTACAAATTATTTGAGATATTATTTAAATAGGCTCAAATATTTCTAAAGGCATCCCTATTCAATCTTATTTCTTTACTTAGTATTTATTAAATTACAAAATGTACAAAAATAAAAATTTGAATTATAAAATAAATATCAGCTGACTATGTAATATTAAGATTTTAGAGTGAAAGCCACATATTATTCTGGGAACGCGGACAAGAGCACAAATTACACAAACTTCAAGACAAAAAAATACACAACTTTTATCCGGAAAGCCTAGATGGATTCTATATACCCTCGTCTTTGTTGTAATGGGGAAAATTTTTTTTAATTGCTCGTTCTGGTGTTTATATTCTGAGAAAATGTCTTACCAAAATTTTATCTTCAAAGCCTACCATAGATTCCGAGTAAAATTTTTGTAGCTTCCGTCCCCCTCCCCTTAGGAGTTTATATATTGATAATCTGTTGAATTTTCATCTAACAAAATTTTATCATTGAGGTTTTGACAATTTTTTATATATGCTTTTGCTCCCCCTTCACCCCCTCCCGCCCACTGCTGCTGACTTAAAAAAATATCTTTTTTTTTTTAATCTTTCTTTTCTGGTGTTACACATAGAGAATCTTAATTTCGGAAAATATATCAGAGAGGCTTCGGTAAATTGTATGTTGCTTCCAAAAAAAGGGGATGGGAAAAGGAAAAAAAATAAAGAATAAAGAAACAACCGATCAGATATTTATGTTCTTATTAAGAATCTTGCCAAAAATGTCATCTTCTAAAGTGTCGCAAGAGCGTATCATAAAATACGTTTCTGCCCCATCCCCTCACTTAAATGAAAGGATGGATAATTTTTTAAAAATCAGCATTTTATTGTTCTGTAATATGTTTTTCAAGCCGCACGTTTCGCCCCCCCCCCCTAGATATAAAAGGGGATTGAATTTCAAAAAACAGTCAGGTGTACTTAGTGGTTATGTTCTGATTATTTGTATCTTACAATCTTTTATCATTGAGATGATAACAAGTTTTAAGATAGGTATTTGCTTCTCCCTCCCCTCCCCCTCACTGTACATGAATGTTAGAAAGGAAAGTCCAAAAGAAAAAGAAAACAGTTTTATATAATCAAAGTTTGTTTGAAACAGAATTTAAAATATTTAATAATTAAAAAAAATAAATTATTGCCTTTAAATGCGGATTTAAAATTTACCTGAAATATTAAAGCAAAAATGAATTCAGTTCCATAATTCCGCACTTTCCAGTCCATATGTAAAGTCGGTATTAAACGGTGCTAATTCTGAATATTTGGTGTTACGTATTACGTATATACGTACTTATCTTTTTCTGACTTTTAATTCCAGGGCTCGAATTAATGTGCCATCTATAACACCCCAATGACTTCAATTTTAATCGGAATGACGGAAAATCATTCACATCTAAAGTCTTATAACGCTGTTTTTTTTTTTTTTTTTTTTTTTTTTTTTTTTTTGTGCATTGAGTTTATAGCGTCAGGCTGCGGCTACCAACTTCAATTGTGACGATCATTGAAAGAAAAGCGCATCGCTCCCATTATATCACCATATGAAAAAAAAAAAATAAATTTTTACAAATGTACAATATTACTATAAAAAAAGAAAAAAGAAAAGAAAAAAAAAGAAAAGAAAAAAAAGAAAAGAAAAAAGAAAAGGAAAAAAAGAAAAGGAAAAAAAAGAAAAGAAAAAAAAGAAAAGAAAAAGAAAAGAAAAAGAAAGCAAGATAAAAGTTGCCCCCATCTTAGAATTATCCCAATTTTCTTTCATTAGACTCGGTCGCTCCGGGCTGCTTGGAAAGAATAAAGTCTGGTTTCAAAACTTAAAAGAAAAATGTGTCCGAGCTAGCTGTAGACTTCTATCTAAACTCATACATAACTCATTGAAATTAAATTAGAGCTCCATAATTTAAAACCTAAATGATAAATTTAGACAGGTACTTTTAGTTGGAGAAACTTTTGCCTCTTTTAATTTTTCTTTCAGTTATCAATAAAAGCCTTTCTCGACGTTCGCATCCTTACTAGAAGATGCTAAAAATAGACTTAAAAGAAAAAAGAGCAAATTTTTCATTATCCTTTCTTTTTTTGCCCCCTGCTTGCATAATTTCACACTTTTTTATTTATTTTCCGCAATTTTAATAGTATAACTGTTAAAATATTATCGCTTAATATAGAAGAATTGGAATAAATGATTTGTACAATTCTCAAAAAGACGTTCTATGTCAAAGGATCTGTTCCGGTGCCAGTATCGGTTGCTTGAATCGCTCAACAAGCGCAAAACGTTTTACATATTTACAAATTCATTTTTTAACAGAAAAATATAAAATTAGAATGTCTGACTATGGAAGCGATTTCGAAACGAACTTAATTTTCCATTTTATGATAATTAAATTACCTATCCTGTTCTAAGCTATTTCGATCACGTGATCACCCGTTTTCTCCTACTTTTAGACCAGTTTTTCTGCTTTCGTCGGAAAATGTGCTCAAAAACATCAAATTTCAAGGCTTGTTATAAAAAATCTTTTGTGTTCTTAAAGAAACCGAAAATTGAGTGCAATTAGTTAGGGTCTGAATAACAACACCTGCTATTTTCATGCATTTCCGAACAAAAAAAAAATTAAAGCATGTGTCACAAAGTTGCCTTTTTTTTATTTAAGAACACCCAGTGGTCAGTGGATTACCTAACTCGGCAGAGTTCAATATAAATTATCGTAAAACTGTGAAAGACGAAAATAGTTGGCCAAAGGAGAAGGAGACAAGTTGAATAAGAAGGGTTGAATCATCTCCGAAGAGAGGAGACAAAATGCTCTGTTGGCTGATTTTGTAGTTAGGTTATTCTAGTTTAAGGATAGTATAACGAGAAATCGTGGTTTACAATATATTTAGAATTTTTTTTTCTTCGCAATATCAAATTTCAAATAAAAAATAAAATGAAATAAAAAACATGTTTGTCACCCAATCAAAATCGCTTATATCCTAATAGTTAATTTATTGATCACAAAATGGAAAATTCATATCGCTATATTAAATTTAATATGAAAAATAAAGTGTTAAAAAGGGGCCTCTTGAATCTAATTTCTATGCGAAAGTAGAATAATCACTCAAACAGAAATAAGAAACGTGCTTGTCACCCAATCAAAATAGCTTATATCCCAATGGTTAATTTATAGATCACAAAATTCATATCACTTCCTTAGTCAGGCCTTTAATTTCATCTTTTCTTTAAAAAATGAATTTGTGAATGTGTCAACACGTTTTGTACTTGTTAAACAGAGTATTTGGGAAAAACAGCCTTAAACAGATTTATTTCATCTATCGTTAAGATTATCGATAATAAGCAATCTAGAGATGCACACCGAAAGTCATTTTTATCGAATACCGACTTTTGCAGTAAATAGGAAAAAGTTATCGGAAAAAAGTGACATAAACTACGAAAACGGAAAAAAGTGACACCGAAAGAAAGTGACTAGGGAAAAAGTTACCGGAAGAAAGGTGACAAGGAATTGATTCTGGGGATTCATTGGTTTAGTATAAAAGGGGGATCGGGAGGAGGCTCTTAATTTAGGTAAACGTATTTTTCAAGCAGAATTAACTGTTTTGGTTCAATTTTTCGATATACGTTCATACTGAAAAGATGTTTTGCGAACGGATGAATTACCCCCCCCCCCCCCCCGCCATCCACCTTAAATCAGATAAATGGGTTTTTATGCAGAATTACCCAACTGTGTCAAATTTTGTATACAGGTTCTTTCTCATCATGCTTATATAATGCCTGAAGATTTTTGGGAGTTTAATGGTTAAGTATAGAGGGGGGAAACGGGAAATAACCAGGGTTGGCAAAAACCCGGGTTTTTGTACAAAAACCCAACCCACCCGGGTTTTTGTGGGTTTTTCTGGGTTTTTGTGAGTTTTAGTTATTTTCCCGTATATTTGTATATTTCTATAATATATGTGTGTATTCATTTAAAAATATATTATTTTACATTTTTTAATTGCATCTGATCTATTTATTACAAATTAATAATATTTATAATAATTAATGTTAATTATTATTAATACAATTGTTATTAATTATTATTAATATTACTATTGATTATTATAAATACTATTAATAACAGTACTATTATAATGAACTTAATACTATTTTAAATGATAAAAGTGAGTACTTATCATTTTTAAATACATTTTAATTGTTACAATGAATAATTAATTTTATTTTTGAACAAAATATAATTATTAAAGTTGCTATAATAATTAGTAACTATAATAATTAAATTAACTGTCTTCAGTTGCTAGGGAGCCTGATTCTTTTATACGAAAATCTCGAAAACAGATTAAAAAAAATTATATGTAAATCTCAAAGCAAACAAATTTTTAGCCGGATCCCCGCTGCCTATGGCACCGCATACCAGGCCAAAAGACTCACTACTGGGCCCCTGCTTTTTAAACAGATCTCTAATTTAGATGCACATCTCAAACTGTATTTCCGCTGCCTACGGCACCTTATAGCAGGTGTGTTGCGCACGCACGGGGGTCCTTTCTTTCAAACGAATCTGTAATTTATATGCAAATGTTGTGCCGAATGTACCTCGAAACGGGTTCCCGCTGCCTATTTCACTGTATAGAAGACATGCTGCTCATACAGTACTAGGTAGAGTACTATATTCTTAATAAAAATGTATTTGAATAAAACTACGTTAAACAATCTATCTTAGATATATAGGTCAGTCAAGGTAGTCGGGTTTTAAGTCAAGAAATTAAGATTTTTGCAGAAATTACTATTTGAAAATAGCAGCATTTGACGTAGCATTCTTTTTTGTAAATTTTTATCATATGTTATAAGCTAAGCTATCTTAAAGTTTGAAACAGATCAAGCAAGAAATTAAGATTTTTACAAAAAATAATAATAAAATATAGTAGTATTTGAGAGAAGGAATGTTTGAATCAAACAAGCAGATAATATAGTTACATCTTCAGCGCTTGATGAACTGCAAAATGATACAACCACACTGTCTTGTTCTGTTAAGATTTGGTGAAATTTGATGGAATTAGAAGAATTAAAATAACACAAGAAAATTATGCTAAAATAGTATTAACAGATTATCGGGTCTGTGCATTTTTTATCTAATATAATGGATGCAAAATTTAGAGGTGAAAGGCTTGATTTAACAGAAGAGGAAGAAACTGATGCATGGATAATTCAGTATCATTCATAGTGGTTACCTGCAATATTGGCATTTAAAATTAAAGATAGACTATTTTCCTAAATCACTTTTCTCAGAAAGTATTGTGTTCTAATTTTCTGCTTCAAAATGGTGAAAAATTCTTAAAAGTACAGAAAAGGAAAACTAGTTAGATTCTGATTTTCGTAGTTTTTTCCAATCTCTGCATTCTGTTTCATCTAGTTCTGTTTCCTTCGAGATGATTTTCTCTATATTTGGATTCATATAGTCTAAATTACAGAACAGACTACGCTCAAAGCAATGTGAAAAATTAGTAAAGATTTATAAATATGTATCACCTTAAAAATCAAAGTGAAACTGATTTAGATTGATAAACTATAAAAATGATCAATTATAATTATTTTAAATATAATACATTGAGTATACTATTTGAAATATATTTTTATTAAATAAATAAATTTAAAAAATGAATATTCCAAACCACCATCTGATTACCACAAATATGACTTATTTTTTAAAATGTAATTTTGGCAAAAGAAACTGTAGGGGGAAATTTGCTGATTCAGAAATGATTTTTAGCAAAAACCCACTTTAAAAAAAAAACCAGGTAGGTTTTTGTTGGTGGACCCGTCCAGAAAAACCCGGGTGGGTTTTTCTGGGCTGGGCCCACTTTGCCAACCCTGGAAATAACCGCTCTTAAATTAAATTAATGGTTTTTACGCAGAATTATCCGATTTGCTTGGAATTTTCGACATAGGTTCATTATGGTAAGATGTATCTCTGATTAGTTATACCGGCACGTAACCACCACCTGGGCAGCCGGGGCACTGCCCCGGGATCACCAAGACTGAAGGGCCCCAAACTGATGGTTAAAAAACTCTTGATATTAGTTTCTATTCTAAACGTCCCATAAAATGCCCATCACCTAGCTAAAAGTTAGTAATAAAAAAAAATCAAAGTGCCTGAGTAAATGTTTTTGCGTGTCCGTCGATATACTCCATACGCTTCGCATGAAACGCAGCTCTAGAGCAAACAGCTTAATGTTGAGTCGAATGTGTCATATCGCATCAAAGGAAGAAAATATGGCCTTCTAATAGATTGAATATAAAAAGAATCTAAAAAATTTTAGAAAATCTTACTTTTTAGCTGTTAATAAATACATAAAATCGAAAAAAAATTATAAAATCCATCTTTTAAAAGGTTTTTAAACAGAAACGCATGAGTAAGTTAGAGATCTGCACGGGCCGGGTCCGTCTCAAGAGGTGAAAAAAACAGTGTTTGTGGGAGAAAAAAAATCATAACTTCGTCAATTCTCAAGATATCAAATCCAACTAAACTTTGTATAAATTTTCTCAATATTACCTAAAACTTTTGTATTTACAAGTTTTTCACAGGATCAACTTTTACTGATGAAAAAAAATTATAATCGAAACGAAAAAGGGGGGAGGGGTGGAAAACGAAAAAATCCATAACTTACTCAATACTTAAGCAATCAAATCTAATTAAATTTATTTTACATCGTTTCAATAATATCTACAACTTTTACATTAACAAGTTTTTCATAGGACCAATTCTTATAGCAGACATAAATTAAACAAAAAATGGGAGTTGGAGAAAAAAAATTGCTTGTATTGTGACTCATTTGTAAATTCTTTTTTGATTTTAAACGCATCCAAATAGTATATCCTCTTATTTAGAAACTATATAATGCGATGCATTGGCCAGTTTTTTGATAAAGGCAGAATATATTTCAAAAAGGGTATTTTGAACAGAATTTTCCTAAGTGATTGTGATTGAAAATTTGAGGAAGTATAAAAAATTGCGTTTTTTCTGAGTCATGTTAAAATCTATTTTTGTTATCAAACGCTTCCAGTTTACAGGTCCTCTTATTTAGGAACTATATAATGTGACGGATGGGCCAGTTGTTTGATAAAGGCAGAATATATTTCAAAATAGGCCTCCAAAGCGGGGACTTGACACAAAATTTTCCAAAGCGATCATGATTAAACAATTGAGGATGTATTCAAATAACAAATTGGTTATTTTATGACTCATTTTCAAATTCAATTTTGCTCTCAAACGTATTCAACTGACAGTTTTTTGTTATTTAGGAAGTATAAAATGTGCGTATTGGTCGATTTTTTAATAAAGTCAGAATATATTTCAAAATATGTTGTCAAAATGGGTATTTGAACCAATTTCACTCAGAGCTGGATTAAGCACTTCTGGGGCCTGGGGCTACTGGGAATTTTGGCCCTCCGCCTTACGCTATTGAAAATCTTGAACCTCCTACCACGATACTGAATATCACCCTTTCCTCAAATACACACAAACACCTTTGTTTTGTTTTTTAATCCTAAAATACATATTTTAAATATTGAATATGTATAATGTTAATAAAATTTTTTTGTTATCTTAAATAGAGTTCTTAAATAAGCCTTTTTCCGCGACCTTTCGACAAAATTTGCGCTTTTCCTGTGATCTTTTTCCATAATTCAAGTTTTCCTGCCACCATTTAACGAAATTCACGTTTTTTCTGCGATTCTCTGCCAAAATTCCTGTTTTTTTCAGAGATTCTTTGACGAAATTCGCGTTTTTTCAAGCGATCCTCTGTAGAAATTTACACTTTTTCCGTGTCTCTTTGACAAAATTCGCTCTTTTCCACAATGTTTTGACTAAATTTGTGCTTTCCCGTGATCTTTTCAAGAAATTTGCGATTTTTTGCCATCCTTTAACGAAATTCGTGTTTTTTATTGCGGATTTCTGCCAAAAATTCGCGTTTTATCGACAATTTTTTGACGAAATTCGCGCTTTTTCGCGGTTCTTTGTCAAAATTCGCTTTCTTCGGCGGCGACACTTTAACAAAATTGGCTCTTTTAACTAAACTTACGCTTTTCTCGCAAACTTTTTATGAAATTCACGTTTTTTCTACCACCTTTTGTCAAAATTCGGGCTTTCTTTTCGCAGTTCTTTCTCAAAATTCGCGTTTTTTCGGCAATCCTTTGTCGAAATTTGCGTTTTTTAGCGTTTCTTTGTCAAAATTCACTGTTTTTCCACGATCTTTTGACCAAATTTGCGCTTTTTTCCGCGACCTTTTCATGAAATTCTCACTTTTTCTGCCCCACTTTTACAAAATTCACGTTTTTTTCGCGATTCTTTCCAGGGTTGCCACGACACCTGGAGAACCTGGAAAACCGGGAAAACACAGGGAATTTTAAAATCCCCTCCCAAAACAGGGAAAATCCAGGGAATTTGAAAAAAATCCTAAAAAATCTGGAAAACACAGGGAATTTTTTCCCTGCTATATTCAAACATAAATTATCTTTTTTCAGCTTTCATTTTGAAAGCCGAATATTATCTTAGATTTTTTAAGATTAAAGAATGAACCAGTGTTGTGTATCAAAGTTATCCTATATTTTATGTGTCCTGTATTTTAATATAAATATTAATTTGAATGCATAAAGTAGCTTTTTCTCTTTAATTTTCTTTTTTATTTCTGTAATTTTTGTGATATTATGTTCAAGATAATTGATTTTTAGGTAAGATTCTTTAAAATTTTATATTCTTTAAATTATTAGATACAAAGATTTCAGATATTTTAACATTCATTTACAAATATTTCAAAGCATTTTTTAGCAGAATGTTTGAATGTTGCTTTACTGTTTTTATTATTATGAATGTAAAATGTAGGATTCAAAAATAAGTATAACAATTTTAAAGGGTTTTTTCATTTGCTCATATCATATAATGTATTATATTTGTTCAATTAATTAGATAATGGTAAATTATAAGGTGCCTAATTAGCCTACATACACACGTACATTTTTGTGCTCTCAACATCGAATAAATGAGTTGCAGTGCAGGGAAAACACAGGGAATTTTTTTTTTTTCAAGATTAGAGTGGCAATCCTGCTTTCTCAAAGTTTGCGTTTTTTTGGCGGACCTTTGACGAAATTCGCTATTTTCCGGGGTTCTTTGTCAAAATTAACGTTTTTTCACGATCCTTTGACAAAATTCGCTTTTTCCCGCGATCTTTTGACTAAATTTGCGCTTTTTGGCGCAAACTTTTCAAGAAATCCTCACTTTTTCTGCCGCACTTTGACAAAATTCGCGTTTTTTTCACGATTCTTTCTCATAATTTGCGGTTTTTTTGGCGAACCTTTGACTAAATTCGCTATTTTCCGAGGTTCTTTGTCAAAATTCACGTTTTTTCACGATCCTTTGACAAAATTCGCTTTTTCCCGCGATCTTTTGACTAAATTTGCGCTTTTTGGCGCAAACTTTTCAAGAAATCCTCACTTTTTCTGCCGCACTTTGACAAAATTCGCGTTTTTTTCACGATTCTTTCTCATAATTTGCGGTTTTTTTGGCGAACCTTTGACTAAATTCGCTATTTTCCGAGGTTCTTTGTCAAAATTCACGTTTTTTCACGATCCTTTGACAAAATTCGCCTTTTCCGCGATCTGTTGACTAAATTTGCGCTTTTCCTGCGAACTTACCAAGCAATTCGCACTTTTTCTGCCATTCTTTGACGAAATTCCTGGCTCTTTGACGAAATTTGTTGTTCTTGGTCAAAATCCTCGCTTTTTCATGATCCTTTGACGAAATTCACGTTTTTCCGCCACCCTCTGTCGAAATTCGCATTTTTTCCCCGATGCTTTGACAAATTTTGCTCTTTTTCCGCGAACTCTTGACTAAATTTGCGCTTTTTCTGTGATCTTTTAAAGAAAATCCCGTTTCTCCTTCCTCCATTTGATGAAATTCGCGTTTTTTTACGATTCTTCATCAAAATCGTGGTTTTTTGGCCATCCTTTCACGAAATTCGCATTTTTCCACGACCATTCAAAAAAATTCGTGTTTTTTTCGTAACCTTTTTAAAAAATTCGCGCTTTTTCCGCGACCTTTTGACGAAAATAACGCGTTTTCCACGGCCTTTTGAAGAAAATTGTGCTTTTACGCGATCTTGATTAAATTCGTTCTTTTCTTGATGAATTTCGCGTTTTTTTACGCGATCTTTTTCATTTCGTTTACACTGCCACTTTTGTTAAATTTGAAAATTTTCGGAGATACAGACAGCAATGATGTCAAATGACAATTCAAGTTAAGTTGCAAAGAAAACGGCGATTTCGCGCAGCTCTTACACCCTGTAATTGTAACTTAAGCCTTTGCTGGGGGCCCCTGACTGGTTGGGGCCCGGGACTGCAGCTCCTTAGCCTTCCCCCCCTTAATCCGGCTATGATTTCACATAAGATGATTTTAATAAAAGCAAATCTTACAGAAAAATGAAATTAAAATTTTTTCAAAAGCGGCCAAATAAGTAATTAAATTGGGCTTATCTCTAATCGTATTTAATTTTTTGTTGTTGAAATGAAAACTCTTTTTTAGGGATTTTTTTCAAGATGGAGGGGCACCAAAAAGTTCCAGTGAGAGGGGACATGTTATTCCACCGGGGAGATGTCCCCGGAGCCACACCCTGTCCCAGGCAGGAAATTTAACTTTTTCCAGAGTCCAGATTAAGGCCCAAACACATTTGACCCCTTTCTTGAATTTCCGTGTCGGCTCGTTTATTGTGTCGACGCGATGTTTTTGATCTTATTGAGTTTTGTAGGAAAGGGACGGTTGTCCGGTGAAAGGAAAATCTCCCCCCCCCCCCGTTCTTTTACGAATAAACCTCAAATAATCCTGTATTAAAGATACAGGACAAGATTTACAAGATTTATAACAACGTACATAAATAGCTACAGTGAAAAATGCATTTTATATTGGTCAGTTTAACTCTAAAAGAAATATTATTTTTAGATAAAATCAACAAAATACCATTTCTATAAAAGTCAGTTGTCCAAATTATTAAGATTAAACTTGAATCGCAAGTGTAATAAGTAAAACATGATAAAGATAAGTTATTATGATGAAGTTACCAATTTAGGCTCTTACGACTGGAAAAAATGAAAAAAGAAAAAAAAAAATCAAATTGACACGATCATAAAATTTCACGTGAAATCTAAACCCGTCATCATTTTCATGATTTTCATCTTCTTAAAATTTACGTACGAAATTTTAATTAATTTTTTTTTTCAAATTTAAGAGATAGGGGCGCATTTTTGTTGCCAAAAATACAAAATTCGCACAAAAACTTTAAAAAAATTAATATCTCAAAATTAAATTGTGATACAGCTACCAAACAAATTGCATCTGCATACGCCGATGTAAAAATTGAGAATGTGCGATGTTCAAAAGTGTAAAATTTGCAGTAGCGAAAATTGCAAAACCGAAATTCCAGAAGAAAGTATTGCCATTCGCAAAATTACGTATGCGTTACGCAAAAATACGTTTGGCCTTTATAATATAGATATATGAAAAAAAGGGAGCCTTTAAAATGAGAATACATCTGTGGTGTAACTAGAACATTCAGGAGGGCATGGAGCATAGAAAAGTATGGGCGCGGAGAAGAGAGCCCTCTTGAATCTGAAAAATAGAAATTTTGGGTCACTTTTGACAATTTTTTATCATTTACCATTTAAACAAAAATTTATATCTGCACTTGGGGGGGGGGGAGAGTAGGGGGGTGGTCTCCTCAAATCGGGTGGTCCGGGCCAGCTACCCCTGCTTTAATCAGTACCCTATTTTACCAACAGAAACACATTCTATACATTGAAAATATTTCCAATGTAAAGCCTATATTTGTACTATATTGGGGTTTCTTAGAAAATATTTCCACTATAACGACGATACTCGTACTATATTGGGGTGCCATTGGAAATATTTCAAATGCAAGGCCAAAATCTGTGCAATAGTGGCGTTTCGTGGAAAATATTTCCAATGTAACGCCAATATTTGTAAAATATTCGAAATTCATTGAAAATATTTCCAATGTACGGCCAAATTTTAAAATATTGGGGATTCATTGAAATATATTTTCAATGTAATGCAAACATTTGTACAATATTGCGGTTTCACAGGAAATATTTCGAATGAAACCCCAATATTGTAGAAATGTTGGCTTTACATTGGAAATATTCCCAATGGTCCCAATCTGCACTATTTGTACAAAATTGGAGATTTATTCTCAATTTCCAATGTAACGCCAACATTTGTACAATATTGGAGATTCGTTGCAAATATATCCAATGTATCGCCAACATTTGTACAATATTTGGGTTTTACTGGAAATATTTTCAATGTAACGTCAACGTTTGCACAATATTGGAGATTCATTGGAAATATTACCAATGTAAAGCCAACAGTTCTACAATGTTGGAGATTCATTGTAAATAGTTCCAACGTAACGCCAACATTTGCACAATATTGGGGATCCATTGCAAATATTTCCAATCTATCCCCAATATTTGTACAATATTGGAGATTCTTGGGAAATATTTCCAATGTAATCTCAACATTTGTACAATATTATGGATAAACTGGAAATATTTTTAATGTAATCACAACATTTCTACAATATTGCGGATTCATTGGAAATATTTGCAATGTAGCGCCAGCATTTGTACAATATTGGGGATTCATCAGAAATATTTCCAGTGTAACGCCAACATTCGTACAATATTGAGGTTTCATTGGAAATATTTCCCATGTAACGCAAACAATAGTATAATATTGGGGTTTCATTGGAAATATTTCCAATGATACTCCAGTATTGTAGGTTTGTTGGCTTTACATTGGAAATATCGCCAATGTAACGCCAACATTTGTACAATATTAAGGATTCATTGGAAATATTTTTAATGTAAAGCCAACATTTGTAAAATATTGGGGTTTCATTGGAAATATTTCCAATGTAACGCCAACATTTGTACAACATTGGGGTTTCATCGGAAATATATCCAATGTAATGAAAACATTTGTACAATATAGGGAATTCATTGGAAATATTTCCAATGTAACCCCAACTTTTGTACAATATTGGAGATTCACTGGAAATATTTCCAATGTAACGCCAACATGTGTACAATATTGGGGTTTCATTGGAAATATTTCCAATGAAACCCCAATATTGTAGATATGTTGGTTTTACATTGGAAATATTGCCAATATAACGCCAACATTTGTAGAATATTGGGAATTCATCGGAAATATTTCCAATGTAAAGCCAACATTTGTACAATATTGGGATTTCCTTGGAAATATTTCCAAAGAAACCCCAATATAGTAGATATGTTGACTTTACATTGATAATATTGCTAATGTAAAGCCAATATTTGTACAATATTGGGGTTTCATTAGAAATATTTCCAATGAAACCCCAATATTGTAGATATGTTGGATTTACATTGGAAATATTGCCAGTGTAACGCCAACATTTGTACAATATTGAGAATTCATTGGAAATATTTCCAATGTAAAGACAACATTTGTACAATATTGGGGTTTCATTGGAAATATTTCCAATGTAACGCCAACATTTTTGAAACATTGGGGTTTCATTGGAAATATTCCCAATGTAACGCCAATATTTGTACAATATTGGGGTTTCATTGGAAATATTTCCAATGAAACCCCAATATTGTAGAAATGTTGCATTTACATTGGAAATATTGCCAATGTAACGCCAACATTTGTACAATATTGGGAATTCATTGGAAATATTTCCAATGTAAAGCCAACATTTGTACAATATTGGGGTTTCATTGGAAATATTTCCAATGTAACGCCAACATTTGTGAAACATTGGGGTTTCATTGGAAATATTTCCAATGTAACGCCAATATTTGTACAATATTGGGGTTTCATTGGAAATATTTCCAATGAAACCCCAATATTGTGGATATGTTGGATTTACATTGGAAATATTGCCAATGTAACGCCAACATTTGTACAATATTGGGAATTCATTGGAAATATTTCCATTGTAAAGCCAACATTTGTACAATATTGGGGTTTCATTGGAAATATTTCCAATGTAACGCCAACATTTGTACAATATTGGGGTTTTATTAGAAATATTTCCAATGTAACGCCAATATTTGTACAATATTGGGAATTCATTGGAAATATTTCCAATGAAACCCCAATAATGTAGATATGTTGGATTTACATTGGAAATATTGCCAATGTAATGCCAACATTTGTACAATATTGGGAATTCATTGGAAATATTTCCAATGTAAAGCCAACATTTGTACAATATTGGGGTTTCATTGGAAATATTTCCAATGTAACGCCAATATTTGTACAATATTGGGAATTCATTGGAAATATTTCCAATGAAACCCCAATATTGTAGATATGTTGGATTTATATTGGAAATATTGCCAATGTAACGCCAACATTTGTACAATATTGGGAATTCATTGGAAATATTTCCAATGTAAAGCCAACATTTGTACAATATTGGGGTTTCATTGGAAATATTTCCAATATAACGCCAACATTTGTACAATATTGGGGTTTTATTGGAAATATTTCCAATGTAACGCCAATATTTTGTACAATATTGGGAATTCATTGGAAATATTTCCAATGAAATGCCAATATTTAGCCAATATTGGCGTTTTATTGGAAATATTTCCAAGAAAACCAATATTGGCGCAACGTTGGGCCAATATTGGTTTGCTTATAGGGTTGTTAATGGTCAAAAAGTAATAAAATTAGTTATCTCTTGCAAATTAAAAGTAACACGGAATATGAATAAGTTCGCAGAAGGGAGTGCAGTCAGGATGGCCGAAATGTGGAGAGGTATGAGCGAAAAATACTCGCCTGTTTCGTCCAATTAGCTTAAACAGTAAAGCATTGGCCTTGTAAGCTAAGAATGGATTTGTGTTCGATTCCCGGCCTGGAGCCGGTATGGGTTAGCCGGTTTATCTCAGTTGGAAATATTAAATTCGCATGATAAACTTAGTAATCAGTTTGATTGTGTTAAGGTATTAATATATTTGCTATTTTAGATTTAGAACATAGGAAAAACAGTGTTGCTCCAATTATTATTACCGACATTGTCGGTGTTATGTATTTATTTGGCAAGAATCTTAAGTGGCAGTAGACATGAAGCATAACTGCCAATATCGTGGTATCTCACTAATGAAGCTTTCTGCATTGTATCCAGAAATCGGAGCAATGAAAAGAAAGATCGGTATTTAAACAAAAATCTTGAATTTTAATCAGATCACCCGACAAAAGTTAAAAGTGGTCGATACTAACGTTTTAAGGAAAACTTTTTAAGGCTAATATGGTTTAAAGGAAATGAGAATATCATAATCTGCTTCCAAAACGTCTATGTTCCATAACGTACTATACTTACTTCAGTCAGTACTATACTTACTTACATCAGTTAATAACATGTAGCTCGATTATGACGCATTAACCAAGAATATTTGATATGAATGAAGATTGATTTTCTAATCTTCCGTAATTGAGTCCATGGTAAATTTTAGCTTGAAACAAAAAAGTATCAGCAATAACATATTTTGAAGTAAAATGTGGGTATCATAAAAGATTTATTTCATAAAAACACTTCTATGCAGAGAATCGCAATAACTAAGATATGCCGATTGGCAGTGGAACCAAAAACGGATGAATACTTCACAGTTTAAAAATCTCATAATTACCTAACATATTGAAAATGATAGTGCAATAAGAAACATAATATCTGCAAATGAGAGTACATTACTGCCACTATGAAATAAAATGCCGTTTTTAAATTATTGAAGCCACAAATAGAAATGTACTTAAACCTATATTTTGGCACTATAGAAATTTCATTAATGACAAGATATTTTGTGAAACACTTTTCGCGTCTTTTACACACTAATCTATTCCCGGTCAACTTTTGATACGTTATTGGGCCTCCCTTCTCTGTTTCGCAGAGCCAATTTCGTAAGACGAATTTCTCTCTATTGTCTTTTCCCAAAGACTAATACTTTTTCATGCGAGAAAGTCAGCAATTACCATCAACAAAATAATGTAAAAATAGTTAACTTTTAATTAAAAAGAGAAAAATAAACTTTTCTACCAAAAATTAAAACGAATTCAAAAACTACTGCAAAGTGAAAAATAATTTTCATAGTAATCATTAGTTAATCATATATAGTTTAATCATATAATCATATAATTAATATAGTTTAATCATAATAGCAATAAGAAATTAAATTAAGAGCATAGTATTTACTATGTGTGTTATTATATTTATGTATATTAATTGGATCTTTTGGAGTCGGTGCCAGCCAAGCCAAGTTCAAAATTAAATTTAATAATCTAATACAAATCGTAAAACAATAAAGTTAAAATTTTAACTAAATATTAAATCGTAAAGCAACTCATAAGCAATCGGATGTGTGTCTATTTGTTAATTACATGTAATTCAGCTTGACTGGCACGACTCCAAAAAATCCAATTGATGTACATAAATATAATAATACGCATGGTAAATAGTATGCTCTTAATTTAATTTCTTATTACTATTATGTAAAAAAATTATTTTTCACTTTGCAGTAGTTTTTGATGTCCGTTTAGTTTTTGACAGAAAAGTTTATTAAACGAAACAATTCCTGGAAATTATTGAGTTATTAAAAGTATATCTCTGAAAAAAATTGTCGCTGTAATGTGATTGTATCGTAATTAAAATTAATTATAAACACCATGTTACACTGGCGATAATAATCCGAAACAATCATAAGAAGTTGCTTTGTGTAATTCTATTAAGGAAGCTTCAGCGAAAGATGATTGGATGGTAACTCATTGTCAATATTATCACGCAGTCGTACGGCATTAGCCTTCGATGTAGAATTTTTTTTTAAAAAGTTTTTAAGCCCATTTTTTATGCACGTGTGAAATAGTGTGATTTGAAGTATAATGTAAAGCATGCATGCATTCGGATAAAAATTTCGTTTTTTGTAGATGTAATATACACATACAGTCCATCAGGCATCGGAGCAATTATGAGAAAAGAAGTATGACAGAGAAATGGAAGCAGGACAGGCACTCATAGAGATATGCAAAACACATATTTAAACGATTGATCACCGAGTAAAAGGGAAAATTGCAATGGCGTTTTTTCAGTAATTTTGTTTAATGTTAAAAAAGTTAATTTTTTAGCGTGTAATAAAAAGATTTAATTGCGTATCGGAATGATTATTGAGATTACCAGAGTTGATGATATATGAGATTATTTATCATTACTTAATCGTTCAAAACTGGATAATGTCTGTAGAATTTCATAAATTTAAACAATGGTTCTATTGCATTGAAATCTGCAGCTTTGTAAACAGATATTTTACTTCACGGCAATGAGACGGTTAAAAATAACTTTAGATTCACGTGAATAATCTGGAAATAGTTTTGAGATATTAATGTGCACAGAAAACCAGGTCAAGGTCTAAAACGTGTTAAAACAATGTCTCTGAACCATTATTTGCTAATGATGGTTAAAAAAACAACAGAAACTGACAACGCAGCAATTTGAAAGAGAAAATCGGCTCTGCAGAAATAGGAACTTGGCTATTCAGATTTAAGGTGTAATATCCTACATAAGAGAAGGCTTTATGTAAGGAACCCCATGAAATATATCCCACTAATTTTAGTAAAAAAATGCGCCCGATAAAGTGTTGCAAAGATCATCGAAATCGAACTGTTACCGAGCATATTTTGACCAATTAATTACGTTTTTTGTTTGATGAGCTATTCCGGAAGTATTACCATATGAAATGCAAATAAAAAATAATTGTAATAGTTTCATTGAAAAGAATTTTTTTTATTAGTTGTCTGGTAATATTAAAAAAATATATCGTCTTGATATCCGATGTCATAAAAGAATATTGCCCAGTTAAACTGATGGCATTGAGCTCACATGAGCTCACATAATTTAAGAGGAGTTATCCCCCTCTATTATACTTAACCATTACACTTCCAAAACTATTCCGAGATTTGAACAAAATCAGACAATTTTGCTTGAAAAACCCATTTATCTAAATTAAGGGGAGGGGCATTAGAACCGACGTTCCCCCTGTTTATACTTATTCAATGAACACCTAATAACAGTCACGGAATCACCTCATTAGAATGATACTATATCTAAATTTTGAAGGAAAACTGTTAATTCTGCAGGAAAATCCCGTTTATATCAATTAAGAGGAGGGGCATGAGCCCCCTCCCTTCCTCCTGTTTATACTTATTCAATGAACACCTAATAACAGCCACGGTATCGCCTCATCAGAATGATCCTATATCTAAATTTTGAACGAAAACTGTTAATTCTGCATGAAAATCCCGTTTATATCAATTAAGGGGAGGGGCATGAGCCCCCCGTTTCCCCTTTTATACATATTGAATGAACTCCAAAAACTAATCAGGGAAGAGCCTTATGAGGATATATACAAAATTTCAAGTGGATCCGATATTTTTTTCATGAGTTATGGCGTTACGCACGAACGTACGAAAGTACGAACGTACATACAGAGCGGACTGGCACATAAGCTCTCAGGCTATGACAGCCTGTGAGCTTAAAACATTTGCAAAAAGACTGCAAGCACGTTTGAAAGGCATGGACACCAAGATCGTGCAATCATGGTATGGACGAGTATAATTTTGAATCGCAGAACTGTCTTACACATTTTTTACTAGCTCAAATATGAATACTAAAATACACAGAAATGAGAATTCGATTTTCATTTCCAGTTGTTAATGGTGGAAACAGTAAGAATTTCCACCTAATGAATTGTAATGGGAATCCATCTGTAACCAACCCAAGCCAAGGACCCCACTTAAATTTTAATACTCTTCCAAAACTAAAAGTAACCATAATGTCGTACACGACCAAGTTCTAAGTCATACTTTTGTCCATATGCGAGTTTGATTGTACATTTAGTTGAAGTAATCTACACTATATTAATGAAGCCGAAAATATTTTATGTAGAAAAAAAGTCTTATGTAAAAGGTATAATAAAAAGAAAAATATCAATTGAGATTGAACGTCAGGTATCTGTGTGATAAGTCTAAAAAGAAAATTGTGTTTAAGTCTAATATTCGAAAAATAAAAATGCACATACCTTTGCTTCACTGAAAATGCACTGTAAAACATTTGTGTAACGTTACACCATAAAATGGGTGGCAGCCTTGCTGCCTCCAATTTTAAGGAGTAACTTTGCTTCCTCCAATTTTAAAAAGTATTTTAAACGATATAACCGGTGTAACATTGTAATGTTAACCCATTTTTGGTGTAACATTACACAAATATTTTACAGTGTGTCGAATGTTTTACACTAAAAAATAATAATTACTTACCTTATTGTGCCAATTTCGAGACAAGAAAAATAAACAAACTTACATAAAAAAGTAATTTATTTTTCTCTTTTTATCGAAAAATAATCAATTCTTAATCTTCACTCAACATAATACACGTCAATGATTCCGAAGAAATTTTTTCTACTTTCACAACAAAACATGATAAAGAACTTTAGAGAATTTCAATAAAGCAATCTGTGATGTAAAAAGTTAAGCATGTGGATAGTTTTTGATTTTCGATAATAGATTTTGCTCATTATTAACGAAAAACTCTCCTATTCCAATAATTAGTCCATATACTTGCATGAAGCAATAGGTTTTGTATCTAAAATCTACAATGTCTTTATTGTTTGTCCAAAACGATAGTTAAACTTTAGCAAATACAGGAAAAAAAAGAATAAATGTATCAAGTGAATCTTGAACAACAGACAACTATTGACTGAAAAAAAACGCAACAGAACTATACTGAGAAAAGTAAATCAATATTTAGAAAAATAAAACAATATATTCTATATTTTTAGAGCCATGAATATTCAAGTTTAGAACGCTTGCAAATGTCACTAAAATGTTTACTGAACATACATTATTTCGTCCTAAAATATTCTTTAATGATGTGATAAGAAGGACCACAGAATCCATTTTTTAGTCTAGTATAAAAATAAAAAAATATTCATCATATCATATTTAAAAAAACGAAAATTTTGAATGTTTTTGCTATACTGGGAATTATATACTTTGTTGCGCATATCGAACACATCGAGAATATTTTCCACATAATGAAAATACTAAATACATACTTAAATAAAAATTAATTGTTACAAAAAAAACTTATTCTAACGCTGTTTAACTGCACCAGTTATTTTCCTCACAATAATAAATTCTTTTATCACTATGTACAGAAAAGAGCAACAAGGGTAGACGTCAACTGATTCTCATGAGGATTCATCTATTTTATCCAAAGATCAAGTAAAAAGAACTGTTATGAATTTTAATAAAGCACACTATATGGTCTTTTTCAGTAAAAGAACTTATATTGGTTTATAAATTGAATTTTTATCAAGAGTATTTTTTTCCAAAATATTTTGCATAGGCGTAATAAGTATTTTGCTATTAGCATTTTTCTTTTATAAACTGAGAATCTCAATCTTTGTTTTATTATTTTAGTAAATTTTGCAAAGGTATGTAAAACAAAAAGCTTACTTTCTTCATTTTTTTCATCTTAACCTTAATTTTAATTTACCGACATACAATTTACTAATATGTTATTATTTTCTTTTTTTAATTTTTATTTTTAAAGCTATGCGCGCTTTTAAAACTTAATGTACGCTAATATAAAACACAGAAATATTTCTTTGCCTATTGCGAAGATTAACAAAATATAATATACTTGATTAATTTATGACACGATTTTTCAATTGGTTAATTAATTATAAATGATGTAAATTTTCCATGTAGGTAAAAAAAGTCCGTGGCAGGATTCGAACCAGGGATGCATTGGCTGAAGCCGCCAATGCTCTTCCAACTGACCTATCCCGGACGCGAACACTGGAGTCCAGTGGCAATTATATGCCTAAAAGCGACTATTGCTGTTTATTTAATAATAAACTGTTTATTTACTTTTATTTACTTTTTTTAAAATGATTTAAATTGTTATTGTTTTATTTAAATTGTTTTTTCTATAATTATTAACATTTTTTTTATTTATGATTATTTCCTAATTAAGATAATAGAAAAAAGTTTATATATATATGTGGGATATACTCTCGCATGTGGGCTACACTCTGTGTTACACCTGAATCGGAATGTATTTCCCTCCACCACTCTCCGAACTCTGCTTCGAGATTAAAAGTAGAAACGGGAAACATCGAAGCTGTGTGGTCAGGATTGAGAGGAAGAAAATGTAAATAGAACGTTTTTCGACGATGGATAACGACGTTGATAAAAAGCTAAAGAGATGATTCCAACGAATTAAAAACGACGATTTAAGACGATTCTTTTAAGAACTAAAATATTTACGACGTATTAAGACTTTTTAAAGATTGTTAAGAAAAGTAACGACGAACGAATCTATGTTTTATTTTTTGTTCGTTTTTTTTATCCTGTTCGTCTGTTAATAAATGTATGTGACCGTCAGAAATTACTTTTTATTTTGAGTCAAGACTCGTCCATCCTATAAAGTGGTGCCAGAAGTGCCCACTTAGCATTTTTTCTCATTATTATGAACTATTTGTTTTCTTCAGATTCAAGTCGGATATCATTTTACGGGTGAGTTAATTATTCCATATTTTATATTTACTATGAAGCTAGTCGACATCAAAGAACTGGAACTTGCATTTAAAAATGAACGTACTAATAAAATAAAACTCCTTCATAAATTATTGTTCGACACTGATGGTGATCGATCAAATCGAAAAAGAATTCGAGACTTCACTGGTTTCGATTTCGAAACGACCAGCACTGAATTCAAAAATAAAGTTACGAAAGTTCAAGCAGATTTTTCTTTAAACGATTTAATCACAATTTGTAATTTACTCTGTATCTCAAATGAAGGTTCTTTAACTGAACTTGCAACAAGATTAGTGACATATCTTTCAGACTTAAATTCACTGCAAGCTAACATTATTCAAAACGAAAGTGATACCGATTCGGAACCTGAAATGTCTTCACATAATACCACATTGAATAATGACACTGCAAGTAATACCGAATCATTAAATTTTCATAAAAACAAGCAATTTCCAGTTCAAAGTTTTTTGCCATCTACTATTAATTTTAATGATGTTGAAAGCGTTATACCGCCTTTTGATGGTAGTTCTTTTCAAGACATAAATATTTGGTTAAGTAATTTTGACGATGTCGCTAGCATGCTCAATTTATCAGAATTTCATAAATTTGTTTTTGCTAAATGATCCTTACGAGGAAAAGCCCAGCTGTTAGTACAAACAGAATTTCACATTAACTCGTATGAAAAACTTAAACAACTTTTAATTTCTGAATTTGGCATTACTTATAATTCTGCTGAGTTACATGACATGTTAAATAAACGAAAATTACAAGAAAATGAATCCCTTGAAGAATATTTTCTCGTAATGAAACAATTATGTTCGCGCGGTAACATCGAAGATTCAGCACTGATGCAGTATATTATTAACGGTATACCCGGCCCTGTTTTTAGAAAATCAATATTATATGGCTGCCAATCTATAGTAGAATTTAAACAAAAGCTCAAAATTTATGATAAAATTCGGCATGACTATGAGAACACTAAATTTCGTAAATTTAAACCAGAAATGCCGTTAAAAGAGAAATCTTTTCGTCCAAAACCTGATCTTCTCTGCTTTAATTGTGGTTTAGCCAACCATAAAAGTAGCCAATGTAGGCATAAAGACAAAGGCCCTCGCTGCTTCAATTGTTCGAATTTTGGCCATAAGTCGGCTCAATGTGATCAACCAAGGAAATCTAGAAATAAGCCTGAACCATCCAATATTTCCACCATTACGTCGAATACTTTTATGACCAAACAAGTAATTATTTCGTCAGTAAATGTTCTTTCTTTGATCGATACGGGAAGTGAAAGAAGTCTGTTAAAAGAAAGTATTTATCGCAAACTCCCAACGGTTTCGAACCTCGAAAATTCAACAATCACATTAACTGGATTAGGAAACACTATGATCAAACCCCTGGGTTTTTTCTCTACGGATATTACGATTGATGATTTTAATTACACCACTAATGTTTATGTAGTACCAGATTATTCGATATCTTTTGATTTTATTATTGGTACAGATGTTATACAGCAAAGTATTTTAACAGTTTCTCAAAATAATATTTCGATGCAAAAAATCAAGCAAAATGAAGATATGTCAAATAATTTTCTGATTAATGTTGCTCAGGTATTAGACGATAGTAATCTTGATTTATCTCATATTACCGATACAACTATACGTTCAAAAATTACGGAATTTATTCAAAATTATTCCCCCCCGAAAAGTAAAGACTGCCGATGTAAAATTATCAATTCATCTGAAAGACGCAATTCCTGTCACTTGTCCTCCCAGACGCCTAGCTCCTATAGAGAAAGAATTTGTCGAAAAACAAATTTCTGAATGGCTTGAAAAGGGAATTATCCGAAAAAGCACCAGTAATTTTTCATCACCTATTGTCCTCGTAAAAAAGAAAGATGGTTCATATAGATTGTGTGCTGACTATAGGAAGCTAAATGCTAAAACACATAAACAACGTTTTCCCCTCCCAGTAATCGATGACATTATTGATCAGTTGCATTCTGCAAAAGTATTTACTACTCTTGATCTTAAAAATGCATTTTTTCATGTCGAAGTAGACGAAAATAGCCGAAAATACACTTCTTTTGTAACACATTCTGGTCAATTTGAATTTCTATACATGAATTATGGCCTTAGCGATGCTCCCTTAGTTTTTCAGAGATATATCTATAATGTTTTTCGCGATCTCATTAATGAAAAAGTACTTATCGTGTACATGGATGATTTCATAATACCATCTGAAAACGAAGCCGAAGGACTCCAGAAATTACAACGCGTTCTTACAACTGCATCCGAATATGGTTTGGAACTGAATCTAAAAAAATGCCACTTTTTACAACGAGAAATTGATTTTTTGGGTTACCACATTAAAAATGGTCAATTGCATCCATCTCCCTCAAAAACTAAAGCTGTTCTAAATTTTCCAGAACCTAAAAGTGTAAAAGATGTACATTCATTTGTCGGACTAACCTCATATTTTCGTAAATTTATTCAAGATTATTCTTTAATAGCTAAGCCCTTAACAGATCTCCTTAGAAAGGACACTAAATTTCACTTCGGTGACCAGCAGCGAAATGCATTTAATCAGTTGAAACACATTCTTGCTTCAGGTCCTGTTTTAAGCATTTATAACCCTAGTAATGAAACAGAAGTTCATTGCGATGATTCTATCGATGGTTACGGAGCAGTCCTCCTTCAAAAGTCTTCTATTGATAATCAATTTCACCCTGTCTACTTTATGAGCAAAAAAACCACAGATGCTGAGCGTAAATATTCGAGTTATGAACTAGAAGTTTTGGCTGTCATCGAGGCTCTTAAAAAATTTCGTGTTTATATTTTAGGTATTCCTTTCAAGATAGTCACAGATTGCAACGCATTTGCCCTAACTATGAATAAAAAAGATCTTTGCACCAAGATAGCTCGATGGGCTTTAATGCTAGCTGATTATAACTATACAATCGAACACAGACAAGGTACAGGTATGCGCCATGTCGACGCTTTAAGCAGAAATCCCGTATGTATGACCATTCAAGACAGTTTTACTTCCAAAATCATACAATCACAGAACACCGATGAACATATACAGGCCATCAAAGAAATTTTGAAAACAAAGCCATATGACAACTATTTCCTCAAAAATAACGTTCTTTATAAAAATCATAAAGGTTACGATCTGGTAGTTGTGCCGGATGAAATGCAGCTAAACGTCATTAAACACGTTCATGACAAAGGACACTTCGGACGCAAACGTTGTGAAGAACTCCTTAATGAAGAATGTTTTATCCCTAATATGGCAAATAAGATTGATAAAGTTATAGCAAATTGTGTAACATGCCTTTTATATAATCGGAAACGTGGAAAAACAAGAAGGTGAGTTACATCCCTTACACAAAGAGGAGACTCCCCTCCAAACTTACCACATTGATCATCTAGGCCCTCTCGAATCAACTAACAAAAACTATAAACATATTTTGTCTTTAATAGATTCATTTACCAAATTCGTGTGTCTATATCCCTGTAAAACTACTACTTCTGCCGAAGTCATATCGAAACTGCAACAACAAAGTTATACTTTTGGCAACCCTTCCAAAATTATTAGCGATAAAGGTCCTGCATTTACAAGTAAAGAATTTGCTGATTATTGCCAAAATGAAAATATAAAACACGAGACAATTACAACTGGCCTTCCCCGTGCTAATGGTCAAGTAGAGCGACTTAATTCCATCATAATTTCAGTAATCTCTAAAATGTCCAAAGACGAACCGACCAAATGGTTTAAACATGTTCCTAAAGTTCAACAAGTCATTAATTCAACTTACCAACGAAGCATTAAGAGAACACCGTTTGAAATACTATTTGGTACAAAAATGAAACAGAAAGAAGATTTACAAATTATTGAACTCCTAAACAGTGCAGTCGAAGACCAATTCATGAAAGATAGAGAAGAACTCCGAAAAGAAGCTAAGAAGAATATTCTGGAAATTCAACAAGAAAATCGCAAGCATTATAATTTAAGACGTAAGAAACCCCGGAAATATAACCTTGGAGACCTCGTAGCAATTAAAAGAACCCAACAAGGACCAGGGCTAAAATTGAAGTCTAAATTCCTAGGTCCATATAAAGTAACCAAAGTGAAGTCTAACGACACCTACGACGTACAGAAAATCTCATCAACTGAAGGACCGATCAGTACTAGTTCGTGTGCTGAATACATGAAGCCTTGGCATGACGATAACTGAAACATTATTTTTTCCCCTTATCTTTAATGTGTATGTCTGATCATTTTAACAGTCAGCGAATTTAAAGAACATTTTCCTACGATATTACACCATTTCAGAAGAAAGACTGACTGACCTCTCTAGTGTGCAAACGAACTCTATTTTTTTTTCCTAAGAACAGTTACTTTTTTTTGTTTTTGTTTTTGTTTCTTTTCAGATTCTATAAGATCACATGTCGCTGCGGCAGCTCCAGATGTCACGACGGCCGCATGTGGGATATACTCTCGCATGTGGGCTATACTCTGTGTTACACCTGAATCGGAATGTATTTCCCTCCACCACTCTCCGAACTCTGCTTCGAGATTAAAAGTAGAAACGGGAAACATCGAAGCTGTGTGGTCAGGATTGAGAGGAAGAAAATGTAAATAGAACGTTTTTCGACGCTGGCTAACGACGTTGATAAAAAGCTAAAGAGATGATTCCAACGAATTAAAAACGACGATTTAAGACGATTCTTTTAAGAACTAAAATATTTACGAGGTATTAAGACTTTTTAAAGATTGTTAAGAAAAGTAACGACGAACGAATCTATGTTTTATTTTTTTTTCGTTTTTTTTTATCCTGTTCGTCTGTTAATAAATGTATGTGACCGTCAGAAATTACTTTTTATTTTGAGTCAAGACTCGTCCATCCTATATATATATATATATATATGCAATTGACATTTGAAAACAAAGTTTTCTCCAAATTTACGTCAGAAAGAAATGTGCTAATGTGGTGCGTATATGACATCTTCGCGGATACTTGAATTTGAAACTGTAATATTTAGAATTCAAGACTTTTATTTATTTTTTTAAAGTAAAAAGAACAGAAAAAATAAAAATAATGATATTATGAAGCTCCATAATTTCAGCGAAGGATCAAAACATGAATAAGTCCAATTTACCTCAGCATAAATCTTACCAAAGGCCTTTTGACAGTAACCCATAAGATGAGTTTCATTTGGACGTTGCCTTTAAACAATTAACAAATAATCGTGATTTTTGTACCCCCTATGCTAGCGTAATATATATATACAGATTTTCAGCATTAAAATATTGCTAAGAAACTTGGAAGCAATGCACATTTCAAATTATGTACATTCAAAATGAATACAGCATGGAGGTTAAGATCTGATATCATGTTAACATACATTTTGGATATCACAGTGTATAATATAATCATGAAAAGTAAAACATGTACAATTTGTTTTACTTCGGAGCAGCATTCTATGATCAATACACTGTACAAAAAGAAAAAAAATGTAAAGCTACTTAACGATTTCTAGAAAACTGGGATTTCTAGAACATTTTATGTAACGGTAGCAGCAAAAATTCATGTAACGGTAAAAATTATTAAACCCCAAAAAAGTCCAAATACATAAAAAGAAAAGTTTTGAAAAGAAGAAGAAAAAAATACAAAATAGAATTTCAATGTCAGGTATATTTTGGCTTACACGGGAAGAAATGAAATTTAATTATATGGAGAAAGAAAAATCAATGTTTTATAAAATAAAAATAGATAAATAAATAAAAACTGAACTTGCCATTTATTGCAAGGCGTATTTAAAAAAATTTCTTCTTAAAAACGCTAAAATATACTTAAATACACTAATTATGTGACATGGAAAAAAATTATTCAAAAAATATTTTATCTGCTTGAATTATTTTCTATACGATAATCAATTATTATTTTATCTACATGGAACAAAAACAGAAAAGAACGCATACGTCAGCTGATTCCGGATTCTAAAAAAGCTAATTAGAAGACTTTTGGGAATTTCCATAAATCATTGTACGTAGCTGCAGCTATTAAAAAAATAAATTTACTTTTAAAATGTTTATTTTTCGGCAATATTTTACTTTTACTATTATTATTTTCATGATAAATAAAAAACGTTATTTTGATCCAGTAAATGATTGAGTAGTACTCTAAAAAAGTAATTTAACTTGTCTCATCATTTCTAAACTGGAATAAAAGCATATTGAACCTTTTCGGATCCGAATTTATTTTTTTTTTCATTTTGAGAACAAAAATATTATTACTTTAATAATTTTATTCGTAGCAATCCAAAAAAACTTACTGATATTTAAAGTTTATCTCGTAGTCAAAAATGCAACTAATGTACTTATTTTGAGTACTATTCAATTCATATTTATATGATAATAGTCTAAGGAAGAATTTTTCGAGACGTTTGGAAAATATCATGTTACAACAAGGTTTATGAAATATTACAACTTTCTAATGTTTTTTTTTTTTTTTTTTTTTTTTTTTAATTCATGATACATGATTCGTTCAGAAAAGTAACTTAAAGAGTGAAATATACGTTTAAAATAAAGGAATTGCCAACTGGGCAAAGATAACTAATTAATTGTTGATGTTATTGTTGTTGTATATAAATAAAAAGAATACTACCCAGATAAACTGGTGGCATTGAGGTCACAGGCTATTCACGCAAGCCTTATTTTTTTTCAAGGAACAATGCCTCTTGAAGTACAAATTAAGAAGAGGATTAGCTCCCCCATTTTCTCCTTTACACTTAATCATTGAACCTTAAAATCTAATGAAGGATATGCCTTATCATAATGAAAATTTACCCAAAATTCGGAGCCAATCGGATAAATCTGCATAAATCCTATTTATTTAATTTAAGAGAGGCTATTCCCGGACTTTTCCTTATCCATTAAAACCCCAAAAGTATTTATGAATTTGCCTTATAACAAAGATCCTATATCCCAAATTTAATGGCAAATTGGATAAATCTGCATAAAATACCTTTTATTTAATTTAAGAGGAGCTATCCCTCGTTCTGTTCTTTATACTTATCCATTACGCTCCCAAAAATATTCATGGTTTCTCCTTATAAGAAATATCTTATATATGAAATTTAAAGCAATTCGGAAAATTCTTCATAATACTTCATTTTTCTAATTTATGGGGGTGGATGTCGCCCGTTTTCACACTTTATATGTAACAAAAGACCCGCAAAACTGTTCCGAGAATCATCTTATCAGTATGAAAGATATCCTAAAATTGAAGCAAAACGGCTAATTCTGCATGAAAAATCCATGAATCTAAATTAAAAGGGTAGCCCCCAGATGTCTCTTTATATTTAATTAATGAATCCCCAAAACAAAGAAACGTCTTACCAGAAAAAACCTATATGAAGCTTATCGAAAAATTCTGCGTAAAAAAAAACAATTACCAAAATTAAAGAAGAGGTACCCCTATTCCCATCATCCCTTTACACTTAACCAATGAACAACCAAAACGATGGATGTAGACTCTTCATAAGAATTATTTTATAGTTAAAATTTGAATGAAATCAGATAATTCAGCATAAAAAACTGATGTTTTTAAATTAAGAGGGAGAGATTATCACCCATTTCCTCTTTTATACTTTTTATACTTGCATAATGAGCTCCCAAAAATAATCAGGGAAACGCATTATCACAATAAATCTATATCCAAAATTTAAAGCAAGCCGAATATTTTTTATCGTGAGTTATTACGTTACTTATATACATACGTACATACTTATAGAACGGGCGGGCACATACGCCCCCAAGCTTTAAAACAATCAGAGCTAAAAACGAAAGAAACCAAGATACCAGCAATATATTAAATTAATCAGAAATCCAATAAAATCATCTATATTAAAAGCTTTATTACACATGCGAGAATAGAAGAAATGCATTTAGTTACATCCAATAGCTGTTGGCTAAAACTGAGAAAATAAAAACAGAATTATATTTTTAAGTAAAATAACTGAATATTTATAAAACACATACCTGTATATTCTATTAAGTATAATGATTTTTTAAACATAAAAATATTAAGTAATTTTGAATTTTACTATTTTTATAGTGCAAAAAATTAAATAAAGGAAGATAAATCTACCAGGCATTTTATCTTCATCGGTTATTTTTTATGCACTGATCAATTCTTTTATCATGTAATGAAAAGAGCAAAGACAGGATGTGTAAGTTCATTCCAAGTAGAATTATTTTATTTCTGAAAAAGGCAAGTTAAGATCCCTTAGGGTGTTTCACAGAAACATTCTATATAGCTATTCCTGCAAAAAGTTAAATTTATTGACACTACTTGACAGTATTTATTGTTGATAAAGTACCTTTTTCAATGTTTGTTTTTCGTTACTTTCAATTAGAGAAAAATTCTTTTTTTTCTGTATATTAAATATCTATTTTAGAAACCAAAATTTTACATTGTTTTCGCTGTTTTAGAAAATTTTATAAAACCATAAATAAAAAGCTATTTTTGTGATACCCTATTTTTATTTTTTCACATGCATTCATGTCTGGCCACACATGAAGCTGATATTATTTACATCTTTTACATTCCCTTAAAGCATAATTTAATTACTTCTTCTTAAATTTTATTTAAGGCATAAATTTTCATTTTCTTTAGTTCAATAGTTAAAAGTTACAAATTATAGTAATTCAAACAGTAACTGATTTTAAAATTTTAACTTTATAAAAGCATCGAACACAATTACAAATACAAGCCTCAACAATACAAAAACCTAAGGTATAAAGTATAATAAAAAAATCTTTATCTTACGAAATAGTGTAAATAAAGGTACCTAATGATCGATGTCTGCCGGAATTGAAGCAGTGCATGAGTCAAAAATTAATACCACAAGTGGTTGACTCGTAAGTTTATGATTGTGCTTTCCTGTTCCCAGTTCTCCATATTTTTATATCTTTGATGGTAGAACAATCACAATGAAAAATATACGAATCGAAACCACGGGCTTTTGGCCACTTCACATTCAACAAAAGTAGATCATTAGATTCATCTACTTCTAGTCTTCCATAAAATCTTTTTTTTCTTGTACTTTATATCTTAAGATTTTATGCTGTCGGAAATTTGACTGTGATGTAATAGTAGTAATTTATTTATATGATAATGAAATATTATTCTTTAACATAAGTGGGACAACTGCACCATAAAATAAGATACATACGTTAAGACATTTAAACATTGTCAGTGATAAGTTACATAAAAAAGATCATTATGAGAATTTCTGAAAATATAATTGAAGATGATGCAGATTATCGCTATCTCGAACTATTTCTGCTGTTGTGTTCATGGTAAATATGATGTTCAAAGATTTAAACGACAACAGATTCTAGAGACAGCAAATTCTTCTCGAATTATGATTGATTATTTAAATGAAAAACCACAGTGAATACACTACAAAATTTTTAAATGAAATGAATTAAGATGATTTGAAAGTGTACTTAATGAACAATGATTTTTCGTGGCATTAGCTAGAAACGTGAATGGATTACTTTCGAAAAATATCATAGTAAAGAAAAAAAAATGATATATTGCGAAAAGGTAAATGAGACTTTTTATAACAATAAGCTAGAATTTTGGTGTACTATAAGATAAATTTTTGTAATAGTTATTATTTTAACGTGAAATGATTTTGGCTGAATCTCTGATTATGCTTTCAAATGGGTTATTACCTGGAACTATCACTTTCGCTTAATTACACTTTAATATGTTATCACGAATTAAAAATTAATTACAAAGTTACCCTATTTGAAAATTTAAAAACTGAAAATTATTTTTTGATTAGGTCATATAAAGATTTTCTTTACTGATTTTTAAGCGATTAAAATAGATTAAATTGCTATTTACATAATCAACTACTGGCGTTTTAACCATCATTTTCATATTAACTTTTCAGTCGATGCACAACACCACCTTCACAAAAAGTTTAATTTCTCTTCATTCAAATAATATCATGAAATCAATAAAAATATCTAAGATTACTTCTTCGTGAAATTATGAAACGCTACTATTGAATCTGCTATGCAGGAACATAAAAATCTTTTTATAAATCTACGCCACCATGATTATCAGCGGTACTGAACATTTCACGATGCTTTTTTGGAAGAATCTTATAAAATCTTCAGTGAATACTTTAATTTATCAAGTATATACGCGAAAATATATAAAAAAATAACATTTTCAAGTTTGCTGAAAATTTTTATTTCTTATTTTGTTTAAATATTATTACATAAAGTACTTAAAGTATTATTAATAAAGATAACATTCTGAGATATTTTAGAAGTACAAAATTCCCCTTTCCTTTATGAAATAGAAAGTTTAAACACTTTGCATAAAAAATTTATTCATTGCAACAGATAAAAAATGATATAATAGACAATATTTCTAATGCTAGATTGTAACAAATACATGCCATTAAAATGTTTAATTGAAGTATTATTGCATTTCATTGAAGATTTGTCTGGCATTTCAGAAGAGAATTTAATATGAATATAATTTCATGGAAGCTTGATTTTAAATTAAAATGTATATTTGTAAAATCGCGAATATTTTTGTTGTTGTTGTTGATGATGTTAAAGTACATGCGATGCCTGCTGTAACAGATGAAGCAGTAATAAGTTATTTATTTATTTTTTTTTAATATTGCTATTAAATATTAAATCGTTGAAAATTTGAAGGTAAATTAGTCCTTTTTGATGAGTTAAAAAATTAAGAATGTGGCGGAAACAGTGAAATAGTATTTTATATTACTTAGTATATATTGTCTATTAAAATTACTTTTTAGTCAAAATATTAATCTTTACTGTTGAATCTGTTATGCATGGACAAAAAATACTTTTTTATGAATCTGTGTTACAATGAATTACCAGCATGACAATCCTTGAAAATGTGTTTATGGATTATCGTATGAAAATAGAACTTGTTAGAATCTGTTAGAAGTTGTAATTTATAAGTGATAAAATAACATTTTACGGATGATTCGCCCGAAACACGATACTTTTAGAACGAGAAACGCTTTATTATTTGAACGGACGTGAGTGACTATTTTCATCGCTAGAACATGGATATATTTCAGTTGAAACCACAAATTTCATTATGAAATAAGTTTAAAAGACACAAAGAAGAAAAAACTTAAATAAAAAAGTTTAACTGCTTTATATGAAAATTCTGAAGATAAATATTTTTTTACGAAACTTGAATAACATTTCTGATCTTTCTAGTATTAATTAAAAAAAGGCTTCAATGTTTTAAGGTAATATTTTTACGTCTATTATAATTTATTATTATAAAAATAAAAATTATTATTGAATTCTGTTCCATAATTTCTAATTAGATTACCATTATTATAACCATTATTATATCATACGGAACTCAAGACAATGCCCAATAGAAAGTTTTAATTGATAAAATACTTAAAAATTCGTTGCTTAAAAAATTTTTAACATGTTTGACACTAACTAAAAAACTATCCTGTTTGTTATGAGGTTCATTAGAACAAAAATATAACTAAATTATAATTAAAATAAAAAAAAAATAAATGATATAGAAGCATGTGTATTCATATCTATAGTTAGAAATTCAAATGTTGGTTTTATTATTATTTTTAACCATTAACATGTTTTAAACTGATTAAAAATATTCTTTTCTATGTGTTACAATATATCATAGAATAAAATTTTATGTAAGCCATCATGCTAAAAGTCACATAAAAAAAGATTACTCGAGTAAGACAGATTCACAAATCATCGATTCATGATTTTTGTGAAACTGTTGCGTTAGGATCAAGAATCTTAATGTGGAGAAAAACGAAGGTAATAGCTATTTAACACGCAGTGCGTACTATCAATGGATTTATACAATTATTTTTTTACAGAGTCGTATGTAATAAAAACCCCAATGAAAAGGTCATTCTGGCTTGAAGAAAGAGAAAATTTCATTTCTTATCAACAGATAGTGGTTGAATAACAGGTTTTACTTCCAGTCACCATGACTAGCTTTGTTTATATTTCTAAGGGACACGTTTTATCTGGTCTTATAGGGTTACATACACCTATATAATTTGAAATGCATATGAGACTCAAAAAATGATGCAGTCTTCTGCAACAAAGGGTCAGTCTTGACAACAAAGTGTTCATTGACTATTAATATGTCTAGGCTGGTAACCCAACATATAAGCTATAATTGTAACCCAACAATTCTACGAACATTCAGAAATGTGAGGCCAACAATTTTGTGCAATTTTGTAGAATTTTAATGTGCTTCAATTGATGTTGTCACTGATTGTAAATGCTCTGTCTCGAAACAGAGTTTTTAAAAGTTCTGTATTTAAACAGTTCTAGAGATTCTTTGATGTTTATTGGCTCCCCCTGATGATATAACAGTAACTAAACTCTACAGGCAAGAAAAATCATACGGATGCATGGTAAAAGAAACATAATTATAAAATATATTACAAACTAGAGAACAATAATAATGCACAATGAAGAATATAATATATACATTATACATAACAGATACTTAATGGTCATACTTCATAATATTCAAATATATCATGACTGTGGGTTATTTAAATATTATTGCAAAAAACACTGAAACAAGTTTTAAATAATTAGCTTTTGGAAGAACATAGACAATGTAAATCACAAAAATATCCAAAATAAGATAAGAAATATAATTATTTTTATTAAATGGCCAAAAGCCAAAAGCTTTACAAAGTATTACACATTTTTAAGTTTTATACGTACACATAGTCGTAAAAGTAATATTAAAACTGCAATTCCTTTTCTCTGACAAATGGAACTACATATATTTGATGCAAATATAAATAAATCTTACGAATATACGATACTAGAAATTTTATGTCACTCTTGATTTTGCTACTATAGATAAATGTTACTTAATGAATTCTTCTTTTATTTCTTATATAACACATGTACTGTATAAAAATTTTAAATTATAACGATTTGAAACTTAATTACAGGAAATTTTCATAAAGATAATCTTAAGTTCAGCTTTCTTTCCAATCCTATAGCAATGCATATTGTCTACTTATCTCCCAGAGGTAACACGTTAATGCTCTTTTCAATGTTTCGATGCAACCCTGTACATTTAAGAAAGACATTTTCCTATTTTCGAAAAGAAAATTGGTCGAACGCAGAAAATTACAGTGGTAATTATATTGAGTTGATGCATTCTATCTTAATGTAATTACATATCTGTAAATTTTATTTTCTGATAAAACATTTATGCTAGATTAAATTTTAAAGGTCCTTATACACATTTCAATATTTCAGCAAATACAATACATTAAAATTCATTCTTCTATGTTTGATAAGAAACTTAATTTGAATTATCAATACCAAAAAAATTTGTAAGAGAAATAAAACCTAATGAGCTTTTCAAACAAATTTAAGTTCAAAACAGATGCATACAAGTGTAAAAGAAAATGTAGTGAAACGATTCTTTCAAAAAATAGATAAATCTATACGCACTGAAATAAAGATTTAAAAGCTGAATCAATCATTAATTTATCGATTGTTTCTAATCATATGAAATGATATACCCCCCCCCCCCCTTTCTCCTAAAATATGCATCTCTTATCGATGCATTATACATATACAGTTATTGATTATTTTAAGACAAATAGATTTTTTGTGTTAAAAGCGTACTTTATGTCATTTGAAGGATCATAGGACATTTGAATATTTAGTAAAATAGTCAAAGTGATTGTTGTATTTTTCTGTTTAAAGTAGGATTTTTTTATTTTTTTTATTTAATAGTAATAATAAAATAAATATCACTTTACCAATATTTTTTATCAATTAATCAGATTTCACAATACTAATGTTTCATCCTCGTGTTTGGTACATCTTACTTATTCATATATATAATGAAAACCATTTATGTTAACTGTAAAAGAAACATCCGAAAGTTACTCGAGAATATCACTTAACATTTTAAAGACACATTTATGCAATTGATAAAGATAGTGCAAGAATAATTTTAGAACCAATGTAATTTTTGTTTTTAATACATCACATTGAGAAATATGCAATGAATATTTATGATGCAACGATAATGTTAGAAAGTTTTTGAAACATCTTTCTTTAAGCAAACAAAATCCACACCAAGCCGAATATGATTTTGAACTTTAGCTTAATGTAAAAACAAAATTTGATGTCATGTTAATAAAAAAATTAACTCGATAAATAAATAAATAAAGTTTCACAAAAATATAAGAAAAGTTAAAGCCCTAAATCATAAAAATTCACTTATATCTTCATCTATTACTTACCCTAAAATATTTTAACCATACCTTTAAGATTACGCATAAGATAAATGATGTTTACTCTATTTACGATATAAAACTCTTTTAAAGAAACCAAAGAAACAATATTTCAAGACTTACTTCAATAATTTACACTTAAAAAACGTTACTAATTGGGTTTTATCTTAGAACAAAGAATGGCACTTTTCAGATTACTTCAAAATAATAAATTACTTTGTATGGACTCAATTTAAAACACGCAAAGTCAAATGAGCTCGTGGCGATGATTTAAACATTTAAGAGTTATTTTTGAGGAAAAGAAGATTGTTTTAAATAATCAAAGATTGGATTGCAAAGGTGAAAAAGGTTCAAAGTTTTTGTTTGTTTATGTCAATGTGCAGATATAAAAACGTTTTGAATTATTTGGAAGTTACTTTATTAGAAGTTTCCTGCATATTAATTTTAAGTACTGGTATAAAAAGTATAAAATGTTACATGGTAAAGTATATATTCTTTCATAATCACATTAATAAATCCTTTTCTTTTAATTAATATAATTTCTGAAAATTGTTGCATTTGTTAAAAGTTAAATTATAGTTCTATATATTGGGTTGGGAAAAAAGTAATTTTTGTTTTTTCCCAATAGATAGCTTTAAAGTCTCATATCTCGAGTAATACTTACTCAAAGCCATACTATACAGCGTTTGAAAGGTAACACTCTCTAGAAAATCTTTGATATAGAAGTAGAGTCATCTGTTTAATCAGTCAAAAATTATTGCGTTTTAAAAATAAGTATTCCAGTAGATCATTTTCGTTACATTTTAGTTTTTTACTTCCAAAAAGGGAAAAACCTGGCGCATGTTCATCGAAAATTGTGTGACGTTTACGCTGATCGGTGCTTAATTAAACGTCAAATTACAATTGGTTTGCTCGTTTTCGTTCCGGAAATTTCGATGTTAAAGATAAACTTTTCCTTTGCTGGCCTATCGTTGAAAATAAAAATTTAAAAATTTTTTGAAAAATATTTCTTCCCGCGTTATTGCTACAGAACTAAACATCAACCATAAAATACTTTTGAACCATTTACATAAAATTGGATGCCAAAATAAACCCGATGCTAGGATTTTCCATGAACTTACAGGGAAAAATTTAATGAACAGCGTTTCCATTTGTGAATTGCTACTGAAATGGAACGAAATCAATCCATTTTTGAAACAAATGATTACGGGTAATGAAACGTGAATCACGTACGATAACAATGTGCGAAAAAGATCGTGGTCGAAACTTCACAAACCATGGCAAACCCGGATTGACGCCAAGGAAAGTGATGCTGAGAGTTTGGTGGGAATGAAAATGAATTGTCCATCATGAGTTGCTCGAATCTGGCCAAACCATTAATTCAGCTATCTATAGTGAACAATTAATGCGATTGAAGCAGGCGATTAAAATAACCTGCCCAAAATTGATCAATAGGAAACGTGTTGTCTTCCATCACAACAACGCAAAACCACACACATCTTTAGTCACTCGCCAAAAACTGAGAGAGCTTAGCTGGCAGGTTTTGATGCACCCAACCTATATTCCGGACCTGAATCCGACAGATTACCATTTGTTCCGCCCTTTGCGGAACTCTCTTAATGGTGTTAAACTGGTTTTAAAAGAGGCTTGTGAAAATCACCTTGTTCAGTTTTTTTGCTAAGATCTCTCAGAAGTTCTACTGTGATGGAATTATGTTTTTACCTGAAAAATGGCAAAAGGTCATCGAACAAAACAGCACATATATTACTGATTAGATTTTTAATTTATATAAATAAATTCAATTTGAAAAAATCGAAAAAAAGCGAAATTACTTTTTTCCCAACACAATATATATCTGACACAAAGGTTTTTATATTGTGATTTCCCTCTTAAAAAGATCTTCAGAAACTCTTTTGATAATTGTCCCCAAAATCTGTAGAAAACGTGTGGGTAATTGGTCCATTCTGCAGGTATTTATAAAAATAATTTTAAAAAATCTTCAGATATTTTAAAGGTAAATCTAAATCTGCAAAATGTCTTCAGATTTTTGTAAAATTTCTGAAAAAATGGTGATTTCTTCAGATAAACTTAAGATTATTTTTAGTGGGTTTGAACCGTAATTAAAAGAAAAAGACAGACGCTACACAGGCAAGAATATTCAGAAATAGTCATAAGAAGGTGCTTTGTGTAGAATTCTATTAACGGAACTTCAATAAAATTTGAGTGAATGGTAACTCAATGCCAACTTCATCACGCAGTCGAACAGGATTGACATTTTCTGCTTAAAAAATGCAAAAAGATTTAATCCCATTATTCAAACACGTGTGAAAGGGAGCGGTTTGAATTATAATACAAAGCATATATGTAGTCGAATAAAGTTTTTGCTTGTTGTTGATATTATATGTCCTGATATATTATCGTCCTGAAAACATCTGAGCAATTGTGAGAAAAGACGTGCGATAGGGAGAATGGAAGCAGGACAGACTCTGATAGGGCTCTGTACAAGACATACCCTTTTACCTAATCCCCTTACTACCAAACAAAATTGCAAAATCGTAAAGGGGTTTTCTCGATACATTCTTTATGTTAAGAGAATATATGATTTTTGCATAATATTTACGAAACGTGCTGTAACACAGTCTCACAGCCTTTATTTGGTAACAATTGCTAAAAAACAGCAAACTACAGCAGAGCAGATTACTAGAGACATCTCTGTAGCAACAGGAACTCGGCTATCCAGATTTATAGTGTAATATACTGCATAAAAGAGGGCTTTATGTAAGGAAGCCTATAATTTGTATTCCACTAAGGCAACTAAATTTCCCCAATTATTGTGGTACAAAGATCATCTTCTCCGAGCTCCACGGACTGTTAACGAATTCTCTCTACAAACTAATTCCGATTTTGTATGGTAAGCGATTCCAGAGGTATCACTATACGCAATAAGAAAAACACAAACATGAAGGCTGTAAACATCTGTGAAAGGTATGGGTACCAAGATCGTGAAGTCATGGCATGGATGGGTATCATTCTGAATAGCTGCACGGAACTACACGATTTTGCTAGAACAACTATGAATGCTGATACACACATAATATAATTTGCAAGCCTCATTTCGAGTTGTTATGGGTTCAAAGAGTAATAACTTCCTCTTAATGGATTGTAATGGGAATCCATTCTAACCCACACATTTCAGGGACCCCCATTTAAGTACTTAAATGCAGTTTTCGTAGTCTTCGCAAACTATAAGAAATCACAATGTCGTCCTTGATCACGTTCTAAGTCATATTCCAGCCCATATGTGAATTTCATTCTACAAATCTTGCAGGTTTACAAATCTGCACTATATTAAAGTAACCGGCAACTTTTCTTTTCTTTTAAAAGGATAAAAAATATTTATCCAAAGGATATAAGAAAAAGGAAAATTATCAAATGCAGATTGAACATAAAGTACTGATTGGATAAGTAAGAAATGTATATTGTACCTAAGCGTAATGTTACAAAAATAAAACCGCGGACACCTTTATTTCACTGAGAAAATTTAATTCTTTACATTAAGTAATAATAATTATGTACTTAATTGTGCCAATTTCGAGTCAATAAAAATAAACAATTATACATAAAAAGTAATTTGTTTATATCGTTTTATTTATTTTTTTTTTTTCGTACCATAATCAGTTTTTTAATCTTCACTCAACACGTAAAACATTTCTAAGAGAATTCTTTTACTTTCCCCACAAAGCATGATAAAAAGCTTTAGAGAATTTCAATAAAGTAATCTTTGTTGTAAAAAGTTAATGTTGTGAGTAAAATTTGTATTTTCGAAAATATATTTTTGTTCATTATTAACGGAAATCTCTCCTATCTCCAATATATATTCTACACACTTACATGAAACAGAATGTTTTATGCCTAAATTCCACAATTTTTTTTCGAAACTATACAGATAAACTTTACAAATAAAGAACAAAAACGAAAAAATATATCAATTGAATATTCAACAATAAGCATTTATTGGCTGGAATTAAGAAAAGAGCAACAAAATTTTCTTGAGAATGATAAATCAATGTTTATAAAAAGTAAAACAATGAACTCTATATTTTTAGGGTCATGAATTTTCAAGCGTAGAAAGTTTGAAAATATTACTGGAATGTTTATTGAATATACATAATTCACGTATTTTATTGTCCTAAAATATTCCATAATGATGTGTTAAGAAAGATTACACAATCGATTTTCTAATACAGGATTAAGCGATTAAAAGTAAAGTAACGATAAGTAAACGATTATTTCCACATTAATGTTTTTGCCATAGTGGGAATTGTGTATTTTATAGGCTATATTGACCATATCGAAAATATTTTGCTCTAAAAGAAAATCATAAATACTTGTTTAATGACAGATTATTTGTTATAAAAAAACTGTTACAAAAAAAATTCTAACACAGCTTAACTGCATAGGTTATTTTCCTCACAATAATCAATTATTTTATCACTATGCATTAAAAAGAGCGACAAGGGTAAACGTCAGCTTTTCTCGTGAGGATTCTTCTACTTTCCGCAAAGATTAAGTAAGAAGAATTGTTCCTGAATTTTGATAAAGCATTTTATGGGGCTTTTTCAGAAAAAACACATATATTGGTTTATAAATTGATTATTTTTGTAATTATTTTTTATTATTTCAGATAGGTAGAAGGATACTTTGCTAAAATAAATAAATTAGCATCATTCTTTTTAAAAATGAGAATTTAATTCTTCGTTTCATTATTTTAGTAAATTTTATAAAGCCATATTAAACAAAAGTTTACTTCTTTAGATTGTTTTAATTTTAATCTTAATTTTAATTTACCGACATAAGATTAACAAATATTATTTTTTTCTAAATATTTTCCTATAGTAAATGTGTTGCTGAAAATTAATGTACACTCATATAAAAGACAGAATTGTTTAATGGTCTATAAAGAAGATTCATAAAAATATAATGTAATCACTTCAGAATAATTTGCAATTCCAAAAATAGCCAAGAACGATTAAATTTCTAGTGTATAATCATTATTTTTATTTTTTTAAGATAATTTTACTGTTGATAATGACTATAAATGTTTACGAGCATTTTGTCCCTGTGTATTATTTAATTTCCTTAGTATGATATCGGAAAAAATGGTGTTTAATTTTTATGTACTAATTGCCAAGTAAGCATTTTAATGTTAAACAAAAGGGTTCCGTAGTCAAAAATACATATCAAGAGTGTGAAATGAACGTTGTTCTGTTGCTTTTACATATAAAAACTCTGTTTTGCATGTTTTTTTTTCACTTAACCCTGCGAAGGTTCGGGTCTTTTTCGACCCAAAAGGCATATTCAAAGTTCTACAGACTGCAGATTTTCACACACCACTATTATGTTTGAGAAATTTTTGGTCTTTTAAAATGTTTTAACGTTCCAATTAAGTAAAAGAATATTTGCAGAATAACAATATTGGTGGGAACCTTGAAAGCTCTGCATATTTGAAATAATGTATATTCGAAATGAACAGTGCATGAGGGTTAAGAGCTAGGATAACATGAGGATAAACATGAGGGATAACATGAGGCTAACCGACATTTCGGGCTGATATCAGATTGACAAAACGCATTACACTGCAAAAATACTTGAAAAACGTTTCTGAAAATTAAATGCAAAAAAAAAAAAAATATTTTCTTTAAAATCAAAATTCATGTCTTCTGTCTTTTCAGAAATCCATTGTATTCCGGAGCTTTATAAGTAATGAGCGCATATGGAGCAGCTTAGATATACAGGAATTGCTGTAGCTTTATTCATGAAACTTCTTCATTGATAAGAAAAAAGTATTTACAATTTTCCTTTTTATACAGGGTATAATATGATCACGAAAAGTAAAAGATGTACTATTAAATTTATTTTCTTTACAGTAAAATGAAAGAAAATATTTTTGTAATAGAACAACATCCTATGATCAGTATGCTGTAAAAAAAACTGTAAAGCTACTAATTTTTTTCTAGGAAAAAGATCTTCCAAGATATTTTTATGTAACGCTAACAAAAAAAAATTGGGTTGAACCAAATATAATTATATGGACGAAAAAAATAAATATTAAAAAATAATAATAATAAATAAAACCGACCCCACTATTTATTGCAAGAGGTGGATAAATATTTTTCATCGTTAAACAGTAATATATACTTAAATACTCTAATTGTGTGGCATGAAAAAAAAATTTCAAAAACATTTTATCTGCTTGAATTATTTTCTAGGCTATAATCAATTACTATCTTATCTACATGCTATGAAAACAGAAAAGAAAGCGCACGTAAAATGATTCTTATTTTTTTCTAAAAAAGCTAATTAGAAGACTTTGGGGGAATTTCCATAAATTATTGTGCGTGACTATAGAAATTAGAAGTGAAATTTAGTTTTAAAAAATGTTTATTTTTTGGCAGTATTTTACTTTTACTAATACTATTTTCATACATAAATAATTATATTTTGATACTTTAAATTATTGAGTAGTGCTCTAAAAATATTTTCATTTGCCTCATCATTTTAAAACTCTTATAAAAGCATGCATATATAAATGGGTTATTGGCAACAATCTGTTTTATTTTTCATCTTTATTTGTATCTGTTGATCCTTGGCATACTGTTACTCAGAAATTTACAAAAGGTGTTATATATAATGCTATATTTACTAGTCATTTTAGTCAATATATTTAAGGGGTCTAGTACCTTTTAAGCTCGTTGCAAATCAGTAAAAACATTGAAAGTTTGAATTAGTGTAACTCCTTTTTTTTTTTTACAAATAGACATAAAATTTTGGATTTTGATTAAAGAGATTATGCTTTTTAATATATATCACTAGATACTCACTAGTCTACTGCAAAATTTGTGTATTGTTGAAATTAAAAAATCTCTTTTTTTTCCCTCTGTAAGTCATTGCGCGGCCGATAACTTGAGAACGTATGTATGGATTATTATATAATTAAGTGTAGATATTAAACATATAAGTGTGGTTAAAATGAACTACTTTTACGTGCATAGGGTGGTAATAATTTTGGTTATGACTAGTTTTATTGACTATATAATATAATTTTTTTTTATTTTTTTAAACAAAAATATTGATTTTTTATAGTTAATGACATAATTTTTATCTAAGAGTAGCTCATTTCAAAAATACATATATGCATATTATATACATTAAGTTTCATAATAATCCGTACATACGTTCTCAAGTAATCGTGCGCGCAATGACTTACAGAGTAAAAAAAAAGAGATTTATTAATTTCAACAATACACAAATTTTGTAATAGACTAGTGAGTATCTAGTGATATTATATTAAAAAGCATAATCTGTGTTTTCAAAATCCAAAATTTTATGTATATTCGTAAAAAAATAAAGGAGATACACTAATTCAAACTTTCAATGTTTTTACTGATTTGCAACGAGTTTAAAAGGTACTAGACCCCTTAAGTCCGTATGTTTAGCATTTTGTCATGGGAAGTTTAAAAACTATAGAAGACAAAGAATAGAACAGTAATAAGTTGTAAGAGAATCATATTTTGCTTTTTGTATTTATTCCAGACTTTAATAGAACAGTGTGTAAAAAAGTTTATCTGTAAAAAAACTGAATGAATACATATGGTCTTCTTAGATATATCAGAAGAGGCTACAGCATTATTCGTGAAACTTGTTGTTTTATAAAAAAAAAATATTTACAGTTTCCTTTTTTTTCCCTATGTGTATAATATGACTACGGAAAGTTAAAGGATTCAAAACAATCTAAATACATTAAAAAAGTTTGGAAAAGAAGGATAGAAAAAATATACAAAATAGAATTTCAAAGTCAGATTACTTTTTGACGTATACTGGGAGAAAATTAATATAATTATATAGAAGAAAAAAAATCAATATTTAAAAAATCGGTCTTATTATTTATTGTAAAGAGTAGATAAAAATTTTTCATCGTAAAAAGATTAATACGTACTTAAATACACCAATTATGTGACATGAAAAAAAAATTCAAAAACATTTTATCTGCTTGAATTATTTTCCTTTAGTATAATCAATTGTTGTTTTATCTGCATGCAATCAAAACAAAAAAAAAAGGCGCATGTCAGCTGAATCTGTTCGTTTTTCCTAAAAAAGCTAATTAAAAGTCTTTTGGGATTTTCCATAAATCATTATACGTGGCTGCAGCTATTAAGATAAATTTACTTTTTTTTGTCAATTTTTTACTTTTACTGCTATTATTTATCAGAATAGTTACAAAAATGTTATTTTACTCTTGTGAATGATTGAATAATTTTCTAAAAAAGAAATTTCACTTGTCTCATCTAGCAGCATTTTTAACTCATCATTAACTGGCATAAAAGCATAATTAACCTATTCGGGTCCGAATTATCAATATTTTAATGATATTAAATGTTGCAATTCAAATAGACTTACTGATGTTTAAAGATTATCTCGTAGTCTCAAGTGTAACTAATAAGTTTATTTTGTGTACTACTTAATTTGTATTTATATAATAATAGATTAAAGAGGGAATTTTTGAAGACGTTTGGAAAGTATCATATTAGAACAGGATTTAACAGATATTACATTTTTTTAATGTTTTATGCGTTTCATGATCCATGATTCGTTCAGTACATTAACCTACATTTTAAATTTAAAGAGTGAAATATATGTATAAAATAAAGCGTTCGCCAACTGTGCAAAAAGAACTAACAAGGAAGGTCTCCATACGGGTATACTCAGAAAAATCTGGAATAAAATAGAGAATGTTCTTCGCATATAGTTATATATGTTTATAAAAAAAATTCGGCGGAACTTCCTTATAACGTCCGTAAAAAAATAATAAAATTCTCGTTTATTTGGCGATTTATCTCCGGTTGGCGAAAAAACGAAATTTTGAAAAATACGCTTTTTCGCTTCGAATACTTTTTAAAGAAAAAACTTTCTATGTTCAATTTATTTAAATAAGTTTAGTTTAAGTAATTTTAGTTTTGCATTTTTACTTTACTTTAAGTGTAAGTTTACACGTTTGTTATACGTATATATGTACTTATAACAAAATGAAATTAATATATTTTATCATTTAAAACACAATTTAAATTGATTAAAATTGTTCCAAATTAAAAAATACACTGTTAAAAATCTGCTGCATTTTGCTGCAACGCACTCCCCTGCTTGTATAGAAAACGGTTACTTGGCCGTGAAATGGAGCTTTATCATTGGTTGGAATAGAGATATTATATACAAGCGGTGGAATGCGTTGTAGCAAAATGCAGCAGATTTTTAACAGTGTTGCACAAGCTACAACACCGCTAAAAATCTGTACCATTTTCTGCAGCGTCACTCCACCGCTTCTATAGAAAACGGTCAATTCACCGTGCTATGGAGCATTCTCATTGATAAAAAGACATATTCTATAAAAGTAGTGGAGTGACGTTGCAGTAAATGCTGCAGATTTTTAACAGTGAAGTCAATTAAAATCAATTTTCAGATTCGTTAAAATCGTCTGCTTTTGGCGAGGAAATGCACTGCTCGCCAAATCCCGTGTCGTTTTTCAGCTTTTCACGCCAATTATTCCAAACTATTTTATTTTTTTACATATCTAATAATGTAATTCCGCCGCTAATTTTCACTGATCCTTTATTACCTACATGAGTAGTTTAATTCGTATTTTTTTTTCAAAAAATTCTGAGTATGCCCTGAATGGAGACCTTCCCTGTAAGTAAATTGATATTTTCTTGTTATTACTAAATATCCAAACAAAAATGAAGTTTTAATAAGAAAGGCATAGACGTATATTATCATGTCTATATATCAAAATAATTGTTAAAACAAAGTAATATTCATTAAAATGACATGTAATATTAAGGGTAAACCAAATTCGAAAGTGATACGTAAATATTTTATCGACAACATTTTTTTTTTAATTTTTCATCTTTATTTGCATCCATGACCCCTCGGATATTGTTTCTCAGATGTTTTCAAATGATGTTCTATATAATGCTACATTTAATAGTCTATAGTCAGTTTGTTTAACATTTTGACATGTGAAAGAAAGGAACTTTAGAAAACTAAGATAGTCCTTCCGGCAGTGCCGGGAGGAAGAGGTAGCTTTCATATACTTATATATTTATTTATTTTGAATTAAGCTATATTATTCAAAATTACTAAGCTCAAATTAGTAGAACCTGATTATGAGCTTGTTCGAAATCGTAATTCAGGTGCACACGCACACTCATATTAAAATCGATTAATATATATATGCGATAACTCAGCCATTTTTTAAGATACAGACGAAACAAAAACTGCTCTGGAATCTTTGTATCAAGGTCAAATGCATAAAAGAAAAATCTTTTTCAATTTCTCACTTTCTTGTACCTAATTTTAAATTTTAAAATTTATAAAAACTTTTAAATGGCCGCCATTTTGAAATAAGATGGCGGATGGAACTGAGTATCAAACTCGATTCAGGCCTCAGTATATACTATGTACACACCAAGTTATATCCAAATCGAATACGCGTGTTATCACGTGACAAAAATCAGATCGTTGCAAAATGTCAGCCATAAGAAAAATTCAAAGTGCTATAAATCAATCCTTTTTTAAGATATAGACAAAATAAAAAATGTTCTGGAATCGTTGTTTTAGGTTCTAATACGTAAAAGAAAAATATTTTTCAACTTTTATTTTTTTCGCATTTAATTTTAAATTTTAAATTTTTTTAAAAATTTAAAATGGCTGCCATTTTTAAACAAAATGGCGGATGATGCTGGCCAACGAACTCGGTTGAGACATTTGTATGTACTATGTACCTACCAAGTTTCATTCAAGTCCGTTCATAAATACGCGTGTTACCACGTGACAAAAGTCAGATCGTTTCAAAATGTCAGCCATAAGAAAAATTCAAAGTGCTATAACTCAGTCATTTTTTAAGATATAGACAAAATAAGAAGTGTTCTGGAATCTTTGTTTTAAGTTCTAACACGTAAAAAAAAAATATTTTTCAACTTTTTATTTTTTTGCATTGAATTTTAAATTTAAAATTTCTTAAATTTTTTTAAATGGCCGCCATTTTTAAACAAAATGGCGGATGATGCTGACCAACGAACTCGGTTGAGACATTTGTATGTACTATGTACCTACCAAGTTTCATTCAAGTCCGTTCATAAATACGCGTGTTACCACGTGACAAAAGTCAGATCGTTTCAAAATGTCAGCCATAAGAAAAATTCAAAGTGCTATAACTCAGTCATTTTTTAAGATATAGACAAAATAAGAAGTGTTCTGGAATCTTTGTTTTAAGTTCTAACACGTAAAAAAAAAATATTTTTCAACTTTTTATTTTTTTGCATTGAATTTTAAATTTAAAATTTCTTAAATTTTTTTAAATGGCCGCCATTTTTAAACAAAATGGCGGATGATGCTGACCAACGAACTCGGTTGAGACATTTGTATGTACTATGTACATACCAAGTTTCATTCAAATCGGTTTATAAATACGTTAGTTATCGCATGACAAAAATCAGATATATATATATATATATATATATATATATATATATGTCAACATTTGAACGGAGGGTGGTTTCGGGGTCTGGGGGTCATGATCGATGAAAATATATCAAAATTTTCCGGAAGTTCTTTCCTCCGGACGGCTGCAATAGGTAGCTTTTTACTTTTTGTAATGAAAGCTACCTAAAAAGAACAGAAAGAAAGCTGGTTTGTAACAAAACTATCTTTTGCCTTCAATACTTATTCTAAATTTCAATAAAGCAATGCGTTTATCTTTAAAAAATACATAAAATACGAAAGAAACAAAGATGCCAGCGATATATTAAATCAACCAAAAATCTCATAAAATAGTCTTCATTAAAAGCTTTATTAAACACGCAAGAAAAGAAGAAATATTTTAGTGTAGCTTTAACATCAAATAGTTATAAGCTAATTTTGCCAAAAATAAAAATAGAGTTTTACTACAGTAAAATAAGTGATTACTTAAAAACATATACCGTATATCTCATTAAGTATAACGACTTTTTATAAGCATAAAATACTAACTAATTTTTGTTTTAACTATTTTTATAATGCAAAAAATACACAGAAATGACTAAGAATTTTATCAACATCGTTTTTTTTTCATGCACTGATGAATTCTTTTATCACATAATGAAAATAGCAAAGACAGGATACGCATACTGAATCCTTGGAGCATTCTTTTACTTCACAAAGAGGCCAGTTACAGCCCCTTAGGGTGTTTTACTGAAACATTCTATGTAGCTATTCCTGCAAAAAGTAAAATTTATTGACACCTCTTGACACTGTATATTACTGAGAAAGTATATTTTTCTGTGTTTATTTTTCGTCAATTTCTATTAAAGAAAAATATTTATATTTTTCTCTATTTAATGTTTAAAATATTTATTCTAGAAAGCAAAATTTTACATTGTTCTCATGTTTTTAGAAATTTGCATAATACCATAAATAACAAACTATCTTTATGATCCCCTATTTTTATTTTTTCGCATGCATGTATATCTAACCACATCTGAAACTGCTATTATTAATTACATCTTATACATTGTCGTAAAAAGTAATTTAATTAATTATTTTTAAATTTTATTTAAAGCATAAATCTTCATTTTCTTTAGTCTTGAAGGTTAAAGTTACAAATTAGAGTAATTAAACTGCGATGATTTTCAAAAAATTTTAAAACTTCATAAAAGCATCTACACCAGGCCTGTCCAATATTTTACTAAGCAGGGGCACATTTCAGCTTTTAGCAAGTAACGAGGGGCGCCATTGTTAAAATGGCTCAAAACATGCAAGAAAATCACGTTTTAAAATTAATAGCAGTACATGTAGGCAATTGCATAACGCAGTAAGAAACATAATGCCCTAAAGCTTCATATTAAAAAAATAAATAAATAAAAATAAAAATAACTGTAAATTGTAATAAATTTCGAATTATACATTTTTCTGCGGGGTTTAATCTGAAGCATTTTGGAATTAGAATTAGCTAGAAGATAAAATATCACCTATTATTAAAATAAAATATTAATCTGATATATTGTCAGATTTTTGGGGGGACGCAAATACTTTTCAATTACTATAGTTATTTTTGAATTTGTAAATTTGCTATCATAAAAAATACTATAGCAAAGTCATGGGTGGTTGCAAAGAAAGAGTCTGGGAAATATTTCATTGTTGGACATCCTTTCGCATGATTTTATACACTTTAAAAAAAATCATCAAAGTTACCTAAAATTTCAAAAGTTTCAAAAGTCTGGAGTAAAAAAAAACAGCCTTTGTCCTGTTTTATAAAACAGTCGAACAGCGAATGAAACACGTCAATAACGGTAACAAACTTTCACGCATCAAGGAGAGGAGGATTGTTCGTTTTTTCTACATTATACTTCTAAACATATTTAAAAAATCCTATTGGCATAGTTATTAATTTCGATATCGCCATAATTTCCATAAAATTCATAAATAATAATTAGAATTAGTAAAGAAAGATGATCTGATTTTAAAAGACTAATCATGTGCTGTTGCCTTTCTTTTAATACAGTACTTTCTTTTAGTACGTTATAATTGTTGATGAGTGAAATACACTATCAGAGATTTTTAAAACATCTCTAGCAAATATCAAGAAATTAAAATAAAGTATCCTTTACAAGGAAATTTTACATTAAAAAAAATATTGATAACCGGAAACCTTCAAAAGGACGCCAAGAATCCCTGCAAAGAGCACCATGATGCCCGCGGGTCCTGCGTTGAACAGCCCTGATCGACACGATTATAAATTAGCTTACGGATTCTTTAGGTGCAATTCATTACTAAATATTTCATTTCACTTCACTCATCGTTACCTCAATCCATCATCATATAAATTTGCTACGAGAAAAAAGCAGAAATTTATTTATTAAATCAAGTAAAGAAATTATTCGATAGACAATATATACATTTCTAGAATGCAACAAACTGTAGAACGAAACATGCAATTAAAAATATTTAATTCATATATTATTTAATTTAAACAAAGATGTATTTGACATATATAGAAATGAATGTAATTCGAAATTCGCCGAATAATTTTATGCAAGCTTGGTTAAAATTAAACTGCATATTTGAGTAATCGTGAATTTGCGCTTTTAAGCATAAATCGTATATTTTGTTTTAGTTATAAAAATTCTTCTAGCTTCAATTTAAAACATGTTTTCAGTTTTAATACATTTTTAATGCAAATTTAAAACTAATAAAATTGCTGTTAACGCTTTTAGCAAGTCATAGTGTAAAAAAAAAGAAATCAGAAAAAGTATAATTACATTTGGAAAACTTCAACATGTGAAAACAATAAAAGAGATTTGAGGAGAACAAAATCCACATGTATTTTATGTTGAATAGTTAAAATAAACTGTTAAAAAATTATCTTATTAATGTATCGGAAAGAAATGCTGAAAAAAGAATTACTTATAATAATTAAAAAAAATTCAAATCGCAAAATAGAGTTCAATATGCATGTGTTTTAGATATATTAAGCTACCATAAATTACCAAATTTACCCCACTCAAAACACAACCCCCTTCATATACTCTGCAAGTTCTATAAATCCTGGGAAATATATTTTCCATATATATATCCTCTCATCCTCGTAATTTTACCTATCGATTCCACAATTTTTCAAATTATAAGCCTCTCTTAAAAGTATTAGAATTTTCTGTCTGCTAAAGGGTAGCTTACTTTTGATATTTTACTTGATATCTTTTACATTAAAACAAAACGAAAAATCATATATTTGCATGTCATATATTTAAGCAAGTACTTTTGTTCAAAAACAATTGCAAAATTCAATTTTATTGCAATAAGTTTTCCTTAGTTAGATCTTAGCTTTAATCATAGCAAAAATATTTTTGTACAAAAATCTGTAAACTGTTACTTGATACTACTGTTCAAGATACTGAAAGACTACTAAAATATAATTGACTTTGAAAGACCAAATTGTTAGGTAATGTAGAAATTTATACAGAACATCAAAGAAATTAATCCTATTTATCATCTTGAATCTAATATTGAAAGACATCTGTTCATTTAATCTAATATTTATTTTGCGTTTAGAATTTTAAAATGTCTTTCACAAGAGATATTTCAATAAGAATATCATAACTAAAACGTGATGCGAAAATATTTGCTAATATTTTTTTAAACGATAAAAAATAAATGCTATGAAAAGCATTTTTTACTTTCTTTATTTTATTAAGATAAAGTTTTAAATTAACGGATAAAAACTACAATCACAAAAAAAGAAACAAAGAAAGGAGAAAACAAACCTCAATCGCAATTATTTAACAGTCGTATAGCTTCAAATAAAAAAATTACTTACAGAAATCGATTAGTAATAACGTCTACATAGTAATTAAAGTTATATGATTAAAATATCCTCAGACGTCCCTAATATATAAATTATACAGAAACTCAAAATGTCCAGTACTGAATTATAATTTTACATTTTTCTTTTCAGCGGCCAGTTGCAAAAAAATTTATTTCTCTACATTTTTTTTTCTTTTTTTTTGAGAGCACTATATTATTAAAAGGATTCATTGTTTCTAAATGATCTTTTTCTGGTAAATGCTAATTTTTTATTATTATAGTCTCTAATTTTAATACTTTTTAAGGATTATGTACAGAAAAATTTCAGAACGGAAACAGTACACGAGATAAAATGACTCTGTCATCTGTCTATCGGTCCGTCTGAAGCAGCTATTTTACTCATTAACTATGAAATGCGGGAACTTCTAAAAGATATGAAGAAATAAAGGTTATTAAACCGCACACTTACAGATTGTTAACTATTCATAAACAAATTTTATAAAGATTCGACCAGTTAATAAGTGTATTTAAAAAAAATCTTTTATTTGTATATTATTGTATGGGATGTCTTGTAAAAGATTTCGTGACACAAACTCAAAAATACATCTTTTTAAATTTTAGGTATTACATTTTCAGAGATATTGTCGAAAATTTAACACAAAAATATGCTCAACCTTGTATTATCCAATCTATATAAACTAAAAATCTAAAAAAAGGGGGTAGCAGAAACACATTTATACCAGAAAAATATACACAGGCTACATAAGTTTTAAGAAAAATGCTTTTTCGACGTTACATAAAAATTTTGATTTGCGGGCATTCAGCGAAGATATTGAAGAGCGCTTCCGGTGCCTTTCGTCACAGAAGTATGGAAAGATTTTTAATAGAGATTTTCGAGAAAGACTTTCGATAATTCGCCGACATATTAAGTCTTAAAGAACAAATGCATTTGGACATACGAGGGCATTTCGAAAAGTAAAGATATAACGTATGCCGGAGGAAAAGAAAAGTTTTGGCAATAAAGTTGGCAACACAAGTGTTAACCTTGAACCGTTCGCTTTCTCCTCGCTGTCGTTTGGCATTTCAACGTTGATTCTGGTTGGAGTAGGTCGTGTTTAAAATGGTTTGCCGATTCAGAATCCCGCCAAATGCGAAATGCGCTCCGTCATACATTTTCTTCATGCAAGAGGTCAGCGACCAGCGGATATTCACAAAGAAATTGTTTCTGTTTATGGAAACATTATCAATCGACAAAATGTAACGAAATGCTGTCGTCATTTCTCTAAAGGTAAGACCGATGTTCATGATGAACAAAGAACAGGTCGGCTATCTGTGATCTCTGATGTCCTTCTTCAGAGAACGGAGGAAGCAATTCGTGCGAAGAGACCTGAATCCGTTATCTGAGGTCCCATCTTGGAGGAAAATCATTCCACGACGATAATGAGATCAACGATGAAGTTGAAATGAAGTTCCGACAACAGGCGGACACCTTCTATGACTGTGGGATACAAAAGCTTGTGCCCCGACTTAACAAATGTTTCGATAACGGGGGTTTTTATGTCGAAAAAAATAAATAATCCAGTTAATAATATGTAACTTACGTTTTATATATAAATGTTTTTTTAAGGAATGCGAGCCATTGTATCTTTACTTTTCGAAATGTCCTCGTACATAAGGACACAAGCAGCATCCTCTATGCGCAATTGGTCTTTAATGCCTAGATAAATTTAAGCATATATTTTAGTGACTCAATTTCCAGTAGTAGAATAAAATCAGTAAGCAGTAAACTATTAAAAACACCTTAATTTAACCCTCTCACTGACAAGCCCGTGTTAACACGTTCACTAAGCTCCCGATTTCACAGCACTACAAGCAATATTTAAAATACTATAATAGTATTCATGTAATGGATTTTTAATGTATTGAACAGTAATTAAACCTTCTAAGGTTAACATTCATATTGGCTTTTCAGTTTTTTTATATATATTTTTTTGAAAGAATCGTCTTTTTTAACATTTAAAACAAAATGCAGAGACAACATCATTATAATTTTGCTCTTTTGCAAAACTGTCATTAGAATTAATAACATAATTTCTCTTACATAATTACTTATTTACTGTCTCAATACGCCAGCTGTGTCTGTAAAGTTTAATTATGAATCTATCTGTAAAATCGAGCATGAGCCCTTTGCGCTATGGAGCTGAAATTTGGTCTATCAATTGCGAATTAAATTCAAGGTAAACAAATTATGATATGATTAAAATAAGTTATACAAAATAGTAATATTTCATACTGATTCTTCATATCTCTCTGAACTTTCGTAGTATAGTCATTTATGCTTTTCTAGTACACTGTAAAAAAACGGGCGATTTTACGGAAATACTACTGGTAATCTAGACGTACGTACAATGCACTGTATTTTAACGGAAAAATTCCCGCAAATTCCAGGAATATATAGAAAATTTTCTGGAATTTTCGGATATTTTTCAGTTATAAAACAGTACACTATACTGGTGTCCAGATTACCAGTAGTATTTCCCTAAAATCGTCCATTTTTTTTACAATGTATAGTTAGCAATACTCTGTACCGATTTTTACAAAGTTCAAATAATTTTAACAATTTCTTTTGTAATAATAAAGTTACTAATGAATAATTTTTTGTAAGAAACCTTTGAACACGAATATTACTTGCCTGTGACCGTTTATTTTCATAACAGATTAATTGAAAAAAAAAATGTAAAATTTATGTTATTATAATTCACACACGTAAAAAGTTACAGTCTGCTTATTTTGATGGAAATATTCGGAAGGCATGTATTAATATTGCACAGTATATAAAACAGCAAAAATACTTATCAACTTTTCTAGAACAAAATTAAAAATATTTTGATAGTTTTTTTCAACGAATTATATCTTCTCCGTATAAGTTTCCACATACAATGCGCAATATATGACCAAAGGTTACAGGTCGCTTGCGATTTAAGACGTTTGTTAAAATTACTTTGTCTAGAAAAATACATGAGGAATTATCCTGAAACTCTAAGTGTGGAAATATGATAGTACAGACTTTTTTTTTGCAAAATCCCGTATAGGACCGTCAACAAATTGACAAATAGAGAAAATCTTTTGGATAGCCCAGCGAAAATTAATCTAGCAAAAGCATTCAAACTGCAATTATGATTAAGTGCTTATTGTAATAAAATGTGTTCATTTTTATGTAGATAACATGCATATTTAAAGAGAAATAATGATTTTCAAAAAAAAAAAAAAAACAGCCCCGAATGTTGCCAAGTTTTTTCTTATAATTTTCAGAGTTGTTAATATGTAAAAAAATGTTCTTTTCTCGAAAACAATATTATACACAATATCCTGTAATCGAAATTAAAAAATAATAAAAAATGTATAAAAAATGTGCAGATTTTCTAAATAATATATCACTGCTCATGCATCAATATAATCAAAATGTAACATGCATAATGAATTTGCTAACTTTGTATCAACATTTATGAAAGTCTCAAAAACATAAAGGAAAATTAGCGTGGTAAGAATAAGCTCAAAATCCGTAGTTTCCAAAGTGAAGGAAAAAAGATGAGGGTCTGTAAATAAACATCCATTGATTAGTGAGAATATAAAATACACAATATTGCACGCACTGCTACATTTACATACAGCTCTTCATTTATTTGCTTCATTTTGGTAACAATGGACTTACTAACAATGGACTAACTTATTCTATCGATGATATTTTCAGAATTTCGTTTGATCTGGTTTGGCATTGCTCTGTAGCCTATAGCAGCTATCGGTTTCGCGTCGAATGATCCATTACACTCAAAGACAAAGGCAATTCAGAAATATTTTTATTTCGCATATCCTTTACATATTTGTTACGCTGCAAAAGGAGAACACACCATCTATGTTTTATTCTGGATTCGAACCCTCGAAGTGGCAGTAGCTGCCGTTATTGTTCAAGCCACTCGGTAGACAATTTTTAGAATTTTCAAGTTATGTTTTTGGGACTTTTGTAAAAGTTTATTTATAAGAAGAATTGGATCACATTGATTCATGAATTCCATTGATACACACTCTCTAATGCTCACAAGGTCATTTTAAGAAGTTTCACAACAGCTCCAAAAGATGATGGTAGTGAACACAATTACATACAGAACGTCTTGGGATGATTCAGTAGTTTAATGAAATTGGACGGATGATTTATTTTTTATTGGTTGAAAGTAGGTTTGAGTTGCACAATTGCAATCATATAATACAACTGTTCCAGTATTTTAAACCCAAAAGAATACTCTCCCTCCAAAGTAAAGCTAATGTTTATCAGTTCCTCATTCTTTATTGCTAGGTAAATTATGATGGGTTGAATTTGAGCTCGTGTTATTCAAAATGGTTCCATGGGGCACATTGATACAGTCTATGTCGGCACACATTGATACGTATGAACGTGCCTCGTGATAGCAACAAACAGCCTAAATCTTTTTTTTTAGTTTATTTTTTATTACTATTTTTTTACCATACACTTTTTAATCCAACCATTTCCCGCCAAACGTTTTTAATGTTACTTAATATTGAAGTGAAATAGCTTCAATTTTTTACATTAGAAAATTGTATAGTATATTTGCAAACAGAAGACGCACGAAATTACCTAACAGCTACTGATAGTAGAAATAACAAAAGAAAAGAATGACAGTCCGGCAAATATCGAATTTCTATAGATTATCCAAAGAAAAAGGTATTTTCGACATAAAAAAGTTAAATAAGAGAAACAAGATGTAGCACAGGAAAGGATAATTATATTATAAACAGAATTTTTTAATATAATTGTCCTTTATTTTCTGTTTATAAACCAATTTATAAACAGAAAACCTGGTATTTTTTATCTTTCCTAAGAAAGAAGATAATGAAGAGGTTTAACTGTCAGATATCACTACTAACAAACTGACAAGGAACTGCCAAAACATCATGTCATTATACATTTAATTTTGATTATTTTCATTTTGCTCACAAATAAATTGTGGGTCATTTGAATTTCTATAAATAAATATGAAATGGTTTGCTAACACAATTTCTATGAAAAATATGCATTGGTGTTATTTTTTTATTCATTTTTTTCAAACGTATCAAAGTGCCCCATGAAGTGTATCAATCTGCCCCGGGGATGTGACACATTGATAAAACTGACTTTTTTAGATTTTTAAAACATTATATGCAAAAATACTATATAAAACAAAGATTTTACATTCTAATAAATCACTACACATATTCTGCTGACACCGCATGGAGAAATAACTTGAAATTTCTATTTTCTGGACACGAAATAAATTCTTAGAAGAAACCGTATGAATGTGCACCCCTACATTTATATAATATAATCTGAAAATGAAATTTCGATGGCATTCACAAATGCGCAGCAAAAAATTATTTTGTAATATTGCTCTTTTTTCATACATTTTTTATTATTTTTTAATTCTGATAACAGTGGCACTGTGTACAATGATGTTTGCCATATTATCTGAAAGAACATTTTTTATAGTAAGAACTCTGCAAATTATAAGCAAAAAAAAACTTTCCACAGCTAATTTAAGAAAAATACAAAAAAAAAATTAACACAGTTTATTTAAATATGTCACTTAATCATAATCTATAGTTTGAATGAGTTTGCTACATGGTTTTGACAGGGTTGTTTCAAAGAGATTTCTTCATTTTCAATTTGTTGACGTGACCGTTCCCTACTGGGTTTCGAGAAATAACCTTCATGATAATATAGTATGACCTGTACTATTCAGTTTACACACCTAGAGTTTTAGGATAATTCATCAAGTATTTTTCTAGATATTTAATAAAATGTCTTAAATCGAAAGGGGCCGGTCACCCTTGAGCATATCGTGTATGTGTAAAACGATGAATTCTCTTTGTTACAACCAAACAATAAATTGTCAATTAAATCATACAACTAATTTAAATAAAATTTGTCTTTGTAACGAGAGTATCACAAGAATAAGAAAATTTTGATTTAATATATAAATAAGTAAGATGTTTTTGTTATAAATTCTATATGCGTTGCGTGACAGTAAAAAATGGTATTTAACTGGTTATATCTTTTTTACCTTAATAATATATATTAATAAAATAATAGGGAATATTTATGAAATTTTGCCGGAATTGTCACAATATTTCTGAATGGACTTTCCCCTATACACTTTTATTCATAAAAAAGTCCATATAACTTTATTGTAGTAAATTGATTTGAATTATAACTCTAAGGACCATAAAATTACTTCTGAAGCAATTCAGAAAACTTTTGTATGTTTCGCAATTCAAAAGTCAGATACCGTAGGAAACGATAATTAAACTTTTAGAAAACCTTAATGATAAAATTGTTCAATCAGTAAAAAAATATGCAGAGCATCCCCAAAATTAATCCAATTTCTTCTTTTGATGTAACTTCTTAGGGAAATTATTTAAGAGTATAAACCGTTTTTCATTTTAAATACGTAAGAATGTTTAAACAAATTGAGAGAAAGTATATTTGTTAAACTAAGGAAATAGCTCATGTGAAAAAACTTCCTGGACAACTTTAATTAAAAAATACATGCTGCTAAATAGCATTTATTATTCAGAAAGGAAATACGCGAAAATATGTATATTATTTCCAACAAAAAGATTTTACGCTGTTGAAATGCTTACCTTGTTTATACGCGTAAAAATAGATTTTCTTTTTTTGGCTAATTTTTATTGTAAAAATATAGATTTCATTATTATGCAAGGAAATCTATTTAAAAAAATTATAATAAAATTAGTAACTTATAAAATGCTTTCAGATTATATGCTGTTTATCAAATACCATTCCCCTTTTTATAGTAATAATTTTAACACATTCGCTGTCGAACACGCGCCCGCGCGTGATATGGTACCAACATTAAGGGCCAGTCACGTGCCAGCGCATGACGTGGGTTGATGTCCAATAGCCAGTCACGCGCTGGCGCGGGAAAATCTTTCACTGATTCTTTGTTAAGAAAAGATAACCGGATTATGGGAAAACCCCACTTCTACAGTGCGGCATTAACTATCATCACATCTTCACGTAAGCGGCAGCGAACGTGTTAAAATTATAAATTTTATAATTTTTTTTTTAAATTTTGACAGAAATTTATCATAAGAAATAAGTTTCATTAAAGGAATCAGTATTACTATTGCAATTCTTAATCGGTGGCTGAAAATGACCATTGTGTATTCAATGGGATTCACACAACAAATTAATCCTTTATAGATAGTTCTGTGAAGGATATCGCTGATAATTTTCTATTTTCTAGATGAAAGTCAAATAGGCGACAGCGACTTTTATGCGAAGAAAATATTTTGACGACTTTTTTTCTTCTGCAAAATGTAAGTGGTAATTATTACGCGAATAACGCGTTAATTTATGTTTTATTGGTCAGTTTTTAACTCAGATGCTAACAGATAGCGAAAACATTATATTTTCACTTCACATGCATACATAGGTATATATTATAGACATAACACATTTTCAGTTATAATAGAGAAATCTGTGAACGTTAAAAACCGGGAAAATTATTGACTAAAAGAATATTTGATTTATTACTTAGAAAATAAAAGTGAAATATATGATCTGAAAAATAATTTTGTGCGTTCTGTGCATGTAACTTCTATTAACCTCTCAGATGAAAAAAAAAACCCATTAGGCAAAGAATAAAACTGACTGAATTTACTTAATAATCATGTTAAAAGGAAAATAGTCTGCAATGTGACATTATCACATGCTGCCAACGTATGTTTTTGAAAGACATTTTTCGAAAACATCCTGGAAGTATTTAAATCTGTTCCATTAATTCAACATAACGTTGCAATTTGCGCAGATTTACTAATGGTTAGAAGATATTTGTTGTGGCCTACATACACTATATAGCCAAAGATGACGGCGCACTTGCGATATTAGACATTTTGTTAAATATCTAGAAAAATGCATGATGAATTATCTTGAAACACTAAATGTGTAAATATAATAGTTAAATTCATACATTACCGTAAAGATTTTTTTCCCAAAACTTCAAAGGGGACCGTCAACAAATTGAAAAAGAATTAATATCTTTTAGATAACCCTGTCAAAACTAAAGTAGCAAAAGCATTCAAACTGTAGATTATGATTCAGTGGCATACTGTAATAAATTGTGTTCATTTTTATGTCAATGGCATGTATATCCGTAGAGAAATTAAGGTTTTTATAAAAACAGTCCCAAATTTTTTCGAGGTTTTTGCTTATAATTTGCAGAATTCTTAATATAAAATAATATATTTTTTTAAATATGACAAGTAATTTGCACACAATACGCTGTAATCAGAATTCAAAAATATTAAAAATTGTACAAAAATGAGTAAGTTTACTAAATAATTTTTCACTGTGCATGCGTCAACGATAGCAAAGTTTTATTTGCATATCATGTTAGCTAAATGTATAGAGCAACTTTTGTGAAAGTCTCAAAATCATGTATTGAAAATTCTGCAAATGATCGTCTATAGAATAAGCACAAAGTCAGTTGCTCCCAAAATGAAGCAAAAAAATGAGGGGTTTTATCCAAATGTAGTAATACGTCCCATAATATGCATGCTATATTGGCACTAATCAATGAATGTATGGATACAACCCCTTTTGTATTTGCTTTATTTTGGGAATAAAGGATTTTCAACTTATTCTATTGATGATTATTTTCAGAATTTTTAAGATATGATTTTTAGACATTGACAAAAGTTGCTCTATACATTTAGCTAACATAATATGCAAATGAAATTTTGATATTATTGACGCATGCGCAGTAAAAATTTCATAAGTTTCATAAGTTTCGTTTTTCATAAGTTTTATTATTTTTTAACTCTGATTAATGGGTATTGTGTGCAATGTTGTTTGTCATATTTTACGAAAAGAATGCTAACTCTGCAAATTATAAGCTAAAATCTTGGAAAAATTTGGAACTGCTTTCATAAAAACCTTAATGTTCCTACGAGTATATATGCTATTGACATAAAAATGAACACAGTTTATCAATATAAGCCACTTAATAATAATCTACAGTTTGAGCGCTACTGCTACATTAGTTTGGACAGGGTTATCCAAATAATATTCCTTCTTTCTTAATTTGTTGACTTTACCCAATGGAGTTTCGGGAAATTTTCTTCACCGAAATGTATGACTTGTACAATTATATTTCTACACTTAAAGTTTCAGAATAATTCCTCGTATATTTTTCTAGATATTTAACAAAATGTTTAAAATATCAAGTGGGTGATGATCTATAGCCATATAGTGTACTTGCAAAATTAAAAAAAATATTTTGATGATTCGCCAATTTTCTCATAAGCTTTTTCTACATATCTATCTTTCATTTCTCCGTCCCTTACTTTTAACATGCTGTATTTTTAAATAAGCACTGTGCACTACTTAAAAGCAATTTTGTACTGCTTAGAACAGTACAAAAGTACACACTTTTTTCCCTAATTTAGTAATATTTAAAAATATATCTAGCCTATTCACCATTATTTAAACTTCTTTAAAAAGCTCCATTTTCTAAAATTAGAGAAGATTAAAATTACCATGTCTACTAGAAAAATATGCGCTTCTTTCAGATTGGTATTGTTCTTATTTTATTCACCTGCTCAAAAAATACAAATTTTATATATATGGGTATTAAAAACAAAATCTAAACTCAAAATCTTTTACCCTTATAAAAAAATTTGTTGATAGTGTTTTTTTTTCTTTTTTCGACGGAGTACTTTTTAAAGAACTTTTTCTGAAAATTCTAGCATTTAACACATTTATGTAATAATGCAATTTTATGCGCAAAATAATTCATACAATTTTAATTCATTAAAAAGTCTTAACTACAATTTTAACGAGAGTAAAATTACTTTTGAAGCTGTTCAGAAAACTTTTGAGCACTTCCCGGTTCAAAAGTCCGATATCGTAAGAAAAGTTAATTAAACTTAGAGAAAACATTAACGATAGAATAGTTGAAGTCAGTAAAACTTTACGCAGAACATCCCAAAAATTAATCCAATTTCTTCTCCTGGTGTAACAACTTAGTGACGTTGTTTAAGAGTGTAAATCACTATTCATTTTAAAAATACAAGAATGTTGAAAGAAATTTAACAAAAAGTGTGTTTGTTAACTAAGGAAATAGCTCATTAAAAAAAAAGTTCTTGGACAAAGAAAATACCTGTTGCTAAATATGTATTTTATTGAACAGAAAGGAAATATGACAAATAAAAATTGATATTTCCTAACAATGAAATGTTATGTCATTCTAAAACATGCCGTTTAATTTATGTTTTATTGGATCGTTTTTATCTCAAGTGCTACAGATGCCTTTCTGTTTGCACTTCACGTACTTATGGAAAAAGCACAATTTCGTTCGCAATAGATGTAAATTTAAAAATCAAGAAGTATATATATTGATTTTTTTTTACATTTTATACCTGTTGTTGACAAAGTAAAAGTGCAATAGATGATCTGAACAGTATCATGTCAATTGATACGTGATGCCATTAAATTTCAAATTCACTTTCTTTCTGTTTAAATAAGTTTTATCTTTTCATCTAACTCGACTCAATTATTAAGCATTTAATTTTCTTGGCTTACAGTTTTCAGCTTTTGAAAATTACTTTTGAACGAAATTTAGAAACCTTTTTCCGCGTTTCTTTCTTCAAAAGCCAGAAATCGGACAAAAAGATAATCAGGCTCGGAAAAAACGATCATGCAGAACATAAATTTATGCAGAACAACGCAGGAAGTAATGTGATTTCTTCTCAAGAAGAAAATACTAAATGACAAGAGCTCAATCCACAGTTCATTTAGAATTAGAATGATAAAATAAGTTAAAGTATATTTATTAACGTAAGGAAACTGGTGATGCGAAAAATATTACTTATGTAATCATAAAAAATAGTTGTTTAGCTATAAAAAGTGGTTGCTTTTAAAAATGTTTCATTTATGATTCCTTATAGGATTTATTTTCTATGCAGGGTGTCCCAAAATATTTGGGGAAAACTTTAAGGAGAGGCAGGGGATAACACATAGATTCAGATTTTCACAACAAACCATGGTTGGAAACTTTTTTTGGTGCGATAGTAAAGATATGAAATGCAGTAATGAAAGAAAACGAATAAGATGAGATAACATATTTATTATCATTAATACAGCGAAAAACTGAAAAAAGAACATTAAAGACACAACGATTGTCACGAAATTCGGTGTTCTAAGTTTGGTGCATATTTTAGATATACTCTAAGCAAGCGTGATACAGAAAATTTGAAATGATTTCTTCTATTCAAATAAGATTTACCTTTTCATATAACTCGACTCAACTATTAAGCATTTAATTTTCTTGGTGTATAGTTTTGAACTTTTAAAAATTACTTTTGAACGAAATTTAGAAATTTCTTCCGCATTTCTCTCTTCAAAAGTCAGAAATTTGACAAAAGATAATTAGGCTCGGGAAAACATTGTTCGATGAGTTAGAAATTTATGCAGAAGATCGCAGGAACTAATATGATTTCTTCTCAGGTAGAAAACACTAAATGGCATTTCTTGAGAGCGAAATCCACCATTCATTTTCAATTAGGATATGGGTCATTCCACGTCAAATGAGCAAAAATGTAAAAAAAGCCGTGGGTGCATAGAATCCGATTTTAATAAAATTTGAGATACGTGTTCATTTCATATTCAAATGTATGTGTGCACAATATTTTCACGAAAAATTAATTATTTTATCAATTTTGGACATTTAAAAAACTTGTGATATTGAATGGCTTGCGGATAATCGTCGAAAGTTGCAAGTTTCGAGTTCTATATTTTGAAAACTATTTAACAAAAATGAAGTTTTTTTATGATATTGAAATCTCTGGATATCAACTTTTATATTTATTGAGTAACAATAATTTGGTAATATCATAATTAATCAAAAATTGGTTGTAAATATTGAAATTTTGTAATTTTTTAAAAATGTTGAAATGTTATAAAAATTAAAGGATTTAAAAAACATCTCTGAAATTGATGCAAGATGTAGTATTATGTATGAAGATCGAATTCTCAAAGTTTCAAAGTTGTTATTTATTTCCTTCATCTTCAAAAAATCTTAGAAACTTTTAAAAAAATGACAAAATCATAATTATTCCTCTTATGTTACCTCAAAAAGCAATTAAAGGACAACTCCTACATCAACAATATTACATGTACATAAGAATTAATAAGTCCATGACACACTAAAAAAGTTTCAATACTGCCTTTTTAATTTCTAACATAACAAAAATGGGTTCAAAAAACTAATATTTGAGACATTCTAAAGACAATCTTTCTTTGAAAACACGCACTTTTTTGGAAATTTCTTGCTTAAAATAGACGGGTGCTGCCATCTATGTTTGTTAATTGAATTTAAGATTAAAATACAGTTATTTTAAGAAAAAAATAGTTTTTCTTCTATACAAATTTAAAATATTCTTGAGGCAAAAATAAACTGAAAGCAAGAATAAAACTCCGTATACTTAAAATATACACTTTTATCTGTAATATCAAAGAGTTTAAAACTTTTAAAAGCTTTTATTCGTCTCCAAAAAAATGAAAAAAATGTTGACATTTTAATCAGCAGTTTTTACTATTTATTTTTTTTTCTCATAAAGGAATGAAAAAGGCATGAATTAAATTATAGATTTATTAAATATATTTAATTAGCTATAATGGCAAAAAAAATTGAATTTGGAATAAGTGTCCTTCATTTTAAAACATATAACTGAAATATTTTATTTTTTCCACGATTTTTTTTATTATTTATTTATTTTTAAATTATAAAATAAAAATACAATTACTAAATTATGCTAATCTGTTACTTATAGTTCATTCTTAAGTGTAAATAATTTTTATTACAATCTTTCCATTCCTACGGCAAATAATCAAACTTCAAATTTCAAGCATGTACAAAAGACATCGATTTCGTCTCAACTTTAATGTATCTTTTTATACCGAAATAAACTAGTCTGAACTCTACTACTTTGCGTTTCTTCGTAAATGATTGTGATCTAATTATATGATGATTTTCAATAAAATCTGTGACATGTCAGCCACACCTGATTTGCTCATTTGGTGTGGAATGGCCCATATTAAAATAAGTTGAAAAGAAATTTTATTTATTAAGGTAAGAAAAAATATGATGTGAAAATTTTTTGTAAAGTTATTGACATCTGTAGCTGTACAAACACTACTTTTGTAGATTTTTAAGACCCTTTTTGATACAGTGCATTGATAAGCCTTTAGTAAGCATATAAATTTCTGTAACTCTAAGTCTGTAGAATTACAATTTTTTTCTATTACAGCATGCTTAACTTCAAAATAATGGTCTAATCACAGAGTTTATTAGATCGATACCTTTTATAGTGCAGATACATACAAAATAAACAAATACTAGAACTTTTCCAGTTAAAATATATATATATATTTTTTTTTAATCTCCATTAATCTGTATCTATAAACAAATCGGAATTTGGAGTAGTTATACATTTTTTAGAACCACCAAAATATAATTAAATATAAGAATTTGCATGTACTGCATAATATTACTTAATAGTATAAATTTTCAATATGGGTAATATTATAAATTTTCAATGTGCGCAATATGATAATTTTTCAAAATATTATTAATGTACATTTTAGACAAAATTTTACCAAGCGTACTATAGAAAATTTAAAGTGTTTTTTCTGTTTAAATAAGTTATGTTTAAATAAGCACTTTTCTCTTCAAAAGTCAGAAATCAGACAAAAAAGTAATTAAGCTCCGTAAAAACTTTAACAATTCCACTGTTGTAGGAGGTAGAAATTTATGCAGAACATCAGAGGAACTAATATGATTTCTTTTCTAGAAGAAAAGGCTATATGACATTTCTTGAGAGCGTAATCTACCATTGATTTTGAATCAGATTGTTAAAATAAGCTCAAAGAGGAAGTTTATTTATTTAGGTAAAGAGACTGGTGATGCGAAAAATATTATCTAGATAATCATAAAAAATAGATGCTTAACCATACATGTGGTTAAATTTAACAACGTTTCATGCATGATTCATTAAATAATTTATTTGCTACACATAAAAAAAAAAATCTGTGAAATAACAGAGAATCTACGTGTAATTCATTATCATAGGTCTTATGTAAAATTCCAGATTTTTGAAAAACAGAGACGTTGTTAAGTAACACATAAATTATTCGGTAAATCAGTGCACAATATGTATACATATATAAATTACAATTTGAAATTTATTCTGACATTCCGTATTTTCGAATGTTGTGAAATCCTAACTAAACAATTTTATGCTCACCAAATATGCTTAACAGAAAAAACATATTGAATTTACAGCATTACCATTAAAAATATTTTTTTATACAATTGCATGTACAATTTTAATTAAGCAGCTAAAATGTTAAGTTGATGTCCTATACCGTCCGTAAAATGGACTTTTTGCGTAAAGAGAACACATTAATGCATTGTAAAAGGTATTCGTAATTTTTTTCAAAAATTACCGACAGTCAATAAAAAGTTATTTTTATAAAGTTTTCTTTAAATTGAAAAAATTACTGATATTCTGAGTTTTTTAGAGATAAAGGAAAGTTTTTATGAAAATTAAGCGCATTGCATGCGATTATCAAATATTTTCGTTCGTGGTTAAAGTAAATTTTCACAGTCTAAGAAACATCTGTATTTTTTTCAGTGAAAAGTATACGTCCCTTGATACGTGATGTCATCGAATTTCAATTCGAATATTTCGTTTTAAATAAGTTTTACCTTTTTATCTAACTCGACTCAGTTATTAAGCTTTTAATTTTCTTGGCTTAAAGTTTTGACCTTGCAAAAATTACTTTTGCACGATATTTAGAAAACTTCTTCCGCACTTCTCCCTTCAAAAGTTATAAATCGGACGAAAAACTAATTAGGCTCGTGAAAATTTTTTTAACGAGCCCATTGTTGGAGGATGTAGAAATTTAAGCAGAAAATCACAGGAACTAATCTGATTTCTTTTGAAAAAGAAAATACTAAATGAAATTTTATGAGAGCGCAAGCTACCATTCATTTTGATTTAGAATGTTAAATCAAGGTGAAGCGAAATGTTTTATTAAGGTAAGGAAACTGATGGTGTGAAAAAATAATTAATATAACAATACAATTTCTTGAAAAACCATAAAACGTAGTTTCTTATATAAACGTTTCATGTATGATTCGTTACATAATGTATTTGCTAAACTGTTAAAAATTTTCCTATGAAATTACAGATATTTATCCTTATATCCATTATCATAGGTCTTATGTAAAATTACAGAGTTTAGAAGAACAGAGTTTCTGTTAAAAAACACATTAATTATTCGGTAAATCAGTGCACAATCTGTATACAGAAATTAATTAATATTAAAATTTATCCAGAAATTCCGTTTTTTCCGACGCTGTGAGGTCCTAAGGAAATAAATTGTTCACCAAACATGTTTAACATAAAAACATGCAGAATTAACAACATTAACATTAAATTAACTTTTTTATATACAGTTGCATGCACAATTTTAATTATGCAGCTGCAAATATTTAGTTGATGTCTTATACTAGCCATAAAATCAATTTTTTCCGTTAAGAAAACGGATAAATGCATCGTAAAAACTACTCAATAAGAAGTTATTTTTATAAAGTATTCTTTAAATTTCGAAAGAGAATAATTTTCTGAGTTTTCTAGAGATAAAGGGGCGTTTTTATGAATATCAGGTGCATTGAGTCAAATATTTTCATTCGTTGTTAAAGTAAACTTTCGCAGTTTAAAAACATCTGCATTTTTTCAGCGGAAATTATACGTCTATTGATACGTGATGTCATTAAATTTCAAATTCGCTTTTTCTGTTTAAATGAATTTTACCTTTTCATCGAACTCTACTCAATTATTAAGCATTTAATTCTCTTGGCTTATAGTTTTGAGCTTGCAAAAAATATTTTTGTACAAAATTTAGAAAATTTCTTTCGTATTTCTCCCTTTAAGAGCCAGAAATTGGACAAAAAGATAATTAGGCTCGGGAAAAACTTTTCAATGATGACATTGTTGGAGGATGTAAAAATTTATGCAGAACATCACAGGAACTAAGCTGATTTCTTCTCAAGAAGATAATACTAAATGACATTTCTTGAGCGCTCAATCCACCATTCATTTTGAATTAGAATGTTGGAATAAGTTGAAGAGAAAGTTTATTTATTTAGGTAATGAAACCGGTGACGTGAAAAAGATTATCTATTTAATCATAAAAAATAGTTGTTTAACGATAAAAAGTGGTTGCTCTTAAAAAGTTTCATGTATGATTCATTACATGATTTACTTACAACACATTTAAAAACAATCCGTGAGAATACAGAGAATCTACGTGTAATCCATTATCATAGGCCTTATGTAAAATTCCAGCGACTTGAAAAACAGACATTTAGTTAAATAACACATAAATTATTCGGTAAATCAGTGCACAATCTGTATACATTAATGAATTAGAATATGAAGTTTATCCAGAAATTCCTTTTAACGGATGCTTTGTGGTCCTAAGTAAATTATTTCATGTTCACCAAACATGTACAACAGAAAAATATATAAAATTTACATCATTAACATTAAAAATGAAATTTGTTGTGTGACAATTTTAGTAATGCAGCAGAAAATGTTTAGTTGGTGTGTTTTACCATTTGTAAAATTTATTTTTTTGAGTAAAGAGAACTGAATAATGCATTATAAAAGCTACTCGTATTTTTTTTCCAAAAATTACGGACAGTCAATAAGAAGTTTTTTCTATAAATTCTTCTTTAAATTTCAAATGTTAATCATTTTCTACATTTTCTAGAGATAAAGGAACGTTTTTATGAATATCAAGTGCATTGGATCAAATATTTTCATTCGTGGTTAATGTAGATTTTTACAATTTAAGAAACATCTGTATTTTTTAAAGTGAAAATTATATGTCAATTGATACGTGATGTCATTAAATTTCAAATTCCCTTTTTACTGTTTAAATAAGTTTTACCTTTTCATGTAACTCGACTCAATTATTAAGAATTTAATTTTCTTGGCTTATAGTTTTGAGCTTGAGAAGATTACTTTTGTACGAAATTTAGAAAACTTCTCCCGCACTTCTTTCTTCTAAAGTCAGAAATCGGACAAAAAGATAATTAGACTCGGAAAAAACTCTTTAATAATCACATTGTTGGAGGATGTAGAAATTTATGCAGAACATCACATGAACTAATCTGATTTCTTCTCAAGAAGAAAATACTAAATGACATTTCTTGAGAGCGCAATCCACCATTCATTTTGAATTAGAATGTTAAAATAATTTGAAGAGAAAGTTTATTTATTAAGGTAAGAAAATTGGTGATGTGAAAAAAAATATCTGTATAATCATAAAAAATAATTGCTTAGCGATAAAAAGTGGTTGCTTTTTTAAAAACATTTCACGTATAATTTATTATACGATTTATTGGCTACACATTAAAAAAAAATCCGTGAAATAACAGAGAATCTACTTATAGTCCATTATGATCGGTCTTATATCAAATTCCAGCGATTTGTAAAACAGTAATTCTGTTAAATAAAACATAATTTTTTCCGTAAGTCAGTACACAATCTGTAGATTAAATGAAAAAGAATTTGAAATTTATCCAGAAATTGCTTTTTTCGGTTGCGGTGAGGTTCTAAGTAAATAATTTCATGTTCACCAAACATGTACAGCAGAAAAATATGTAAAACTTACAGCATTAACAATAAAAATGAATTTTTATGACATTAAAGTTAAAGTAATATTTTAAAAATCTCGATTAATCTGTATGTATAAACAAATCGGGATTTGGAGTAGTTATAAATTTTTAAGAATCACCAAAATATAATTAAATATAAGAATTTGCATGTACTGCATAATATTACTTAATAGTATAAATTTTCAATATGAGTAATATTATAAATTTTCAATGTGTGCAATATGATAAATTTTCACAATATTATTGATGTACATTTTAGACAAAATTTTTGCAAACGTACTACAGAAAATTTAAAGTGTTTTTTTCCTGTTTAAATAAGTTATGTTTAAATAAGCACCTTTCTCTTCAAAAGTGAGAAATCGGACAAAAAGGTAATTAGGCTCCGTAAAAACTTTAACAATTCCACTGTTGTAGGAGGAAGAAATTTATGCAGAACATCAGAGGAACTAATCTGATTTCTTTTCTAGAAGAAAAGGCTATATGGCATTTCTTTAGAGCATAATCTACCATTGATTTTCAATCAGATTGTTAAAATAAGCTCAAAGAGGAAGTTTATTTATTTAGGTAAAGAGACTGGTGATGCGAAAAATTTTAGCTATATAATCATAAAAAATAGTTGCTTAACCATACATGTGGTTAAATTTAAAAACGTTTCATGCATGATTCCTTAAATGATTTATTTGCTACACATAAAAAAAAATCTTTGAAATAACAGAGAATTTACGTGTAATTCATTATTATAGGTCTTATTATAAATTCCAAAGGTTTGAAAAACACAGACGCTGTTAAATAACACATAAATTATTCGGTAAATCACTGCACAATATGTATACATATATAAATTAGAATTTGAAATTTATTCTGACATTCCGTATTTTCGAATGTTGTGAAATCCTAACTAAACAATTTTATGCTCACCAAATATGCTTAACAGAAAAAACATATTGAATTTACAGTATTACCATTAAAAACATTTTTTTATACAATTGCATGTACAATTTTAATTAAGCAGCTAAAATGTTAAGTTGATGTCCTATGCCGTCCGTAAAATGGACTTTTTGCGTAAAGAGAACACATTAATGCATTGTAAAAGGTATTCGTAATTTTTTAAAAAAATTACCGGCAATCAATAAAAAGTTATTTTTATAAAGTTTTCTTTAAATTGAGTTTTTGAGAGATAAAGGAGAGTTTTTATGAATATTAAGCGCATTGCATGCGATTATCAAATATTTTCGTTCGTGGTTAAAGTAAATTTTCACAGTCTAAGAAACATCTGTGTTTTTTTCAGTGAAAATTATACGTCCCTTGATACGTGATGTCATCGAATTTCCATTCGAATTTTTCATTTTAAATAAGTTTTACCTTTTTATCTAACTCGACTCATTTATTAAGCTTTTAATTTTCTTGGCTTAAAGTTTTGACCTTGCAAAAATTACTTTTGTACGATATTTAGAAAACTTCTCCGCACTTCTCCCTTCAAAAGTTATAAATCGGACGAAAAACTAATTAGGCTCGTGAAAAATTTTTTAACGAGCCCATTGTTGGAGGATGTAGAAATTTAAGCAGAAAATCACAGGAACTAATCTGATTTCTTTTGAAAAAGAAAATACTAAATGAAATTTTATGAGAGCGCAATCTACCATTCATTTTGATTTAGAATGTTAAATCAAGGTGAAGCGAAATGTTTTATTAAGGTAAGGAAACTGATGGTGTGAAAAAATAATTAATATAACAATACAATTTCTTGAAAAACCATAAAACGTAGTTTCTTATATAAACGTTTCATGTATGATTCGTTACATAATGTATTTGCTAAACTGTTAAAAATTTTCCTATGAAATTACAGATATTTATCCATATATCCATTATCATAGGTCTTATGTAAAATTACAGAGATTAGAAGAACAGAGTTTCTTTTAAATAACAAATAAATTATTTGGTAAATCAGTGCACAATTTGTATACAGAAATTAATTAATATTAAAATTTATCCAGAAATTCCGTTTTTTTTTTTTGCGACGCTGTGAGGTCCTAAGTAAATAAATTGTTCACCAAACATGTTTAACATAAAAACATGCAGAATTAACAACATTAGCATTAAATTAACTTTTTTATATACAGTTGCATGCACAATTTTAATTATGCAGCTGAAAATATTTAGTTGATGTCTTATACTATCCATAAAATCAATTTTTTGCGTTAAGAGAACGAATAAATGCATCGTAAAAACTACTCAATAAGAAGTTATTTTTATAAAGTCTTCTTTAAATTTCGAAAGAGAATAATTTTCTGAGTTTTCTAGAGATAAAAGGGCGTTTTTATGAATATGAGGTGCATTGAGTCAAATATTTTCATTCGTTGTTAAATTAAACTTTCGCAGTTTAAAAACATCTGTATTTTTTCAGCGGAAATTATACGTCTATTGATACGTGATGTCATTAAATTTCAAATTCGCTTTTTCTGTTTAAATGAATTTTACCTTTTCATCGAACTCTACTCAATTATTAAGCATTTAATTTTCTTGGCTTATAGTTTTGAGCTTGAGAAGATTACTTTTGTACGAAATTTAGAAAACTTCTCCTGCACTTCTTTCTTCTAAAGTCAGAAATCGGACAAAAAGATAATTAGACTCGGGAAAAACTCTTTAACAATCACATTGTTGGGGGATGTAGAAATTTATGCAGAACATCACAGGAACTAATCTGATTTCTTCTGAAGAAGAAAATACTAAATGACATTTCTTGAGAGTGCAATCCAACATTCATTTTGAATTAGAATGCTGAAATAAGTTGACGAGATTTTTTTTATTAAGGTAAGGAAACTGGCGATGTGAAAAAAAATTATTCATATAATCATAAAAAGTAGTCTCTTAGCGATGAAAAGTGGTTGCTTTTAAAAACACTTCATGCATGATTTATTATAAGATTTATTTGCTACACTGTTAAAAACATTCCGTAAAATTACTGAGAATCTACGTGTAACCCATTATCACAAGTCTTGTGTAAAATTCCAGCGATTTCAAAAACAGAGATTCTGTTAAAAATATGCAGGGTTTTCGCTACCTGACCGACAAACTTTGAGGGGTGATAGTAGACATAAAGGCAAACATTATTAAATAGGAAACCATGGTGCGCAAATGTCTTTTGTAGTAGCCAGGGACCATTAAAGGTTAAGGTCCAAAAATTCAAACGATGGTAAAAAAAACGAATAAAGGGTCGATTCGTTTGCGATTTTCACTAAAATCATTCTTTGTAACACGATTAAAAAAAACAAATTATGAAGGTTGCATTCAAAAATTGTCCATAGAGGGCACTTTAGACTTTGGAGTAACGAACAACTATTTTTCACCATTATTTTGTGCATGGGATTGAAATTGTTTTAAAGTTTAGACTTTAACTTAAATTTTAACCCCAAATCGGAAACATTGGCATCGGATAACTGGCGAAAATTTAACTGTGAACAGAGGGGCGGTTTTTAAACATTCATAAACATTATACAAGCTGATCAATTTTGTGGCGGTTTGCGTGTAGTTCATTCCCTTGGTAATTATTTTATTCCAAATGTCTTACAGCTCTTGTGTATCCATTTTTTGATAGAGGGCGCTTCCGTCACATCTCCGACATTTCAATGGCATTACTCCTGTGTGCTTTACTACTAGAACAACATACTTCCAGGAAGTGTTAGGGATGCAAAGCGACTCGGAATCACATAGAAATGTAACATTGAAACTGCCTTTTTAGCGCTTTTTAAAATGTTTTACATTTTCATCTAACTCGACTTAGTCATGAAGCATGCAAAGCGACTCGGAATCACATAGAAATGTAACATTGAAAATGCCTTTTTAGCGAGCTGTTGTTAAAAGATGCAGAGAAAAAAGCAACAGAAACAGGTAGTAAAACAGCAACACGTTAATGTGGCAGAAAGCAATTTAGTTAAAGGTTTTACTACAAAAGATATCCGAAATTACGACCAGAAGTAGTCGGGCATGCTTGACAGCAGCATCGCATGCAATTCCTTACGCTTTGAAAGATTCCTGGCATCTCGGATAGCATTCTGGCAGCTACAGAAATTCGAACTGACAAGTCTTTCACTGACGGTACAGGAGTCTCATACATTCAAATTTTTATTTGATCCCAGCAGAAGAAGTCCATACAGATTCATATTCAGATTGAGCCAGGTGGTGGTCGGGGGGACTACAAATTGATTTGAGCTCAACTAGCCCCACCCAACAATGTTTATTTTAAAAAATACAGAACAATTATACAGTAATAAAATAACGGTAGGTAACAAAAAGTAATTGATATAATGAAGTAGGTGCAACGATCTGGCAGGCCAACGAACCGGGCCACCACTACCTATCCACAGCTGTCCACATGTTACGTTGAGGTGATTGCGAACATCATTGGTAAAATGTAGAGGAGCCACATCGTGCTACAGAGTGGCGCAACGAAAGAGAAACATGTGCTTTTACCAGAACGTGCTGTAGAAATATCAAGTGGCTTTTTCCTGTTTAACCCTAACTCGTAAAAAATATATTTTTGACATTACATTATATTATGATTCCGAGTCGTCTTTGCATCCCTAACACTTCCTGGAAGTATGTCGGTCTCGTAGTAAAACACCCAGGACTAATGCCATTGAAATTTCGAAAATGTGTCGGAAGTGCCCTCTAACAAAAAATGGGGACACCAATGTTGTATGTGATTTTGAATAAAATAATTACCATGGGAATGACCTACACGCAAATCGCAATAAAATCGATTTGTTTGTCAAATGTTTATGAGCATTTGAAATCCCCTCCTCTGTTCACAGTTCAATTTACGCTAGTTACCGGATAACAGTGTTTCCGCTTTTGGGCTTAAAATTTGAGTTAAAGCCTAAACTTTAGAATAATTTCAACCCCGTGCACAAAGTAAGGGTAAAATGTAGTTGTTTGTTACTCTAAAGTCTAAAGCGCCCTCTATCGACAATTTTTGAACGTAACCTTTAAAAAACACCGTACAAACAAAACGTGATATAAAGACTGGTTTTAGAGAAAACCGCAAAATAATCCAGCTTTTTTCCGATTTTTATAATAGTTTGAAGTTTTGGACCTTAAGCTGTAATGGCCCCTGGCTTCTACGGAAGACGTTTGCGCCCCATGGTTTCCTATTTATTAATATTTGTCTTCTTGTCTACTATCATCCCTCAAAGTTTGTCGGTCTGGTAGCGAAACACCCTGTATAAATTATTCCGTAAATAATTGCACAATCTGTATACATCTATACTAATAAAATCCGTGCGCCTCTGTCTGTCTGTCTGTCTGCTTAAAGCCGATTACAGTTCGCAACGCGGGCGAGTTGGAAGTCGCGAAAGGTGTCTTTCGATTGGAAAAATTCCGGGGAAGTCATTTCGGGCATTTTCGAGACCGTGGGACCAAAATTAAAAAAGTTATGAATTAAAAACCCCTTGGGAATCGGAACGAAAAATATCTCAATTCCCAAACGGAGCTCCGAAGCAGAACACTGCGCCACCTTGCGGTGAAGGACATGAACTTTTCCCCTTTGGCTAAAAGAAGAAACAGCCGAAAACCTCTTTTTCTAACGGCTCTCATTGCGTTTTTTTTTCGCATCAATTTTTTTTTGACTTGCCGTAAATTATTTACCGTAGTTTTTACTAAAATATTGAATAAAACAGGACTATCGAAACTTTTTTTGTGCGTTTTTTCTTAAACCCTCATGCAGACAGTTTTTAAAGTAGAAAAAACTGATTACATATTCAGAATCTGCGTAAAAGTCTGCTTCTGATGAACTAAAAAATACGAAAAAATGTCTTATGGGCGCGTAGTGCCCACCGTGCAAAACCAAATATTTTTAACGGGACTATGGGCGCGAAGCGATCATAGCTCCGATCCACAATCTTTTTTTTTCAAGTGCACGTGGCCCACAGTGCGAAATCACATGTTTTTAAAGGGACAATGGCTCTTTAATTTACTTTTTTTGTACTTGAGGATTCGAACACCAAGACTTGCTTATTAAATGAATTTTTTTGCTTATTATATACTGCTTAATACCGAGGTTCGTTTGGAAAAAGTGGCCCAGCTAGCGGGCGTAGCTCGCTAGTAAATGAAGTAAAATTTGAAATTTATCCAGAAATTCCTTTTTTTAGATTCTGTGAGATCCTAAGTAAATACTTTAGCTACTTTTTGGTTCATCAAACGTGTTTAACAGAACAACATATAGAATTTACAGCATTAACATTAAAAGTGAAAATTTTTTATATGACTGCATGCACAATTTTAGTTATGCAGCTGAAAATGAGTTCATGTCTTATACCATCCGTAAAAACGAATTTTTGCATAAAGACAACTGATTAATACAAATGATGAAAACTACTCGTAATTTTTTATAAAATTACGGGCTTCCTTATAGCACCCGTAAAACGAATTTTCAGGGAAGAGAGATCTGATTATTGCACTGTGAAAGCTATTCGAAATAGCTTCCAAAACTTACGCCCAGATAATGAAAACTAATTTTTATAAATTCTTCTTTAAATTCAAAAATATATTTATTTGAGCTTTCTAGACATAAAGGAAATTTTTTGTGAATATTAGATACATTGGAAGCGGTTAGTAAATATTCTCATTCGTGATTAGAGTAAATTTTTGCAGCTTAAGAAACATCTGTTTTTTTCTCAGTAAAAATTATATTTCCAATGATACGTGATTTCATTAAATTTTCTTACATATATGTAAAAAAGAAGGTCAACATATTTCCATATTTTTATATCATATGATAAATCTAGTTTTACCTAAAAGTGTTGGTTATAAATCAATCTTTTATGAGTAACATAAAGAACGATTTAATAAAATCTGCATGTCTTTAGAGTATGAAATCTATGTAATAGAACTAATCTTATTATTAAAAGGAAAATATTCTAATTAAGATTATTTAAAAAAAATATTTTTTATAACAATCTTATACAACAATATTACAATTGAAATTGATTTTGACGTAGAAACATATTATTTGCTTTTAAAAGTTTATAGCTTAGTATTTGTACTTCCATTTACATACAAATTTATGAAATAAATTAGTAAAAATATGAAGTAATCAGACTGAAAAAAATACAGATGATTTGTACAAAATGATAATAAATTACTACATCTGTTAAAACAATATATTTTCTTTCTCTCTTTTTTTAAATTTGTTATTGTATGCTTGATTTTACATTTTTCTTAACCATGCAATTGATTCCACTAACAGGTTATTTTAGCTCTCCGTACACAGAAGTAGAATATTTCGAAATATGGATCATTATGACAGAACTTATTTGTGTTTCTATTTTTAGTCACGTAAAGGTTTCGTTAGATATTGATCTATCTATTAACTACGCAAACTCAGACATAATAAGGTATGACAAAAAGTCGATTCTTTTTTCGTTTTAGAGCTTTCAATGAAACACAAAATAAAAATCAATAAGGAAAAAATTATTCAAAAATATTAAAATATATAATCATATTTATTAAATATATAAAAATGCATTTTTAAAAGATATTAAAAATACAAAGCTATAAATTTTTATGTATCGTTTAATTTTGTTTAACCAAGTTTGTAATAACCAAGGAGATGTAAAATCGCTTTTATGAATATTTCTACATTAAAATGAAGTTCCATTTATTTTAATGTTTTAATATATCTTACATAAAATACAAAATTGGTAAAAGAATCTTTAACTGATAAATAAATATATAACTAATCCGAATGGATGTACATTAGGGTGGATCGAAAAAAATTTTTTCACTGTGTCAAAACCTACCTATGCGGAAAAGATGTTCTCTTGGATGGAGATTAAGGGAAAAATAATTAAAAAAATTAATTTTAAATTTTAATACTGCCACAATGAGGTTGAATTTCGAAAAAAAGTGAAAAAAGACCTAATTTTGGCTAGATTATTTTTTATTCAAAATAATAGTTTAAAAAGTTATCCAAAACCTACCTATGCGTAAAAGATGTTATATTATATGCTGAGTATGAGAAAAATAATTAAAAAAATTAATTTCAAAATTTAAATCTACCGCAATGTGGCTCAAATTTATGTATTTGAACGTTTTTACGGTAAAAAATCAACTTTTGTTTTGTAAAATAAAATATGAATTTTAGACATTTTTAAGATTTATTAGAATGAGGGGATATTTAATTGATTACAAGATAAAAACTTTAGTTTCTTATTTAACAGCTTCATTAGTATTAAATCAAGAAAAATCGTCAACATTGCAATTGGCGATAATGACGTTCGGTATTGAAAATCGACATAAGATTTTGTAATTCAATTCAATTTTTATAAAACTGTCTCTTATGTATAGTCCATACACAGCAGAAATACTTCCGTGACTCTTTTGATTATTAGTTTTGTAGAATGAGAGTTGCGCGAATAGATATTATTGATAGTAGATGTTATTGCCACTGAAATGATTGCTGGATTTACATATTGCTTCTGAAATCATGTCGTTACTAAATCCGCCAGTTAGTGGAGGTTCGACACATTTTCCTATTTAATTAAATCTATGAAATCCGTCGCAAAAGGTCAAAAAGCTGGTAAATGGAAAATATAGATAGTTTTTATGTAATGATTAGGATTACAGCAGACCGTTTGATTTCACTCGCGCGTTTTTAGAATTCTTATACTGACATAAATGAAAATACAAAAAGCTTCTAACATGCTGCGAATAATCTTTCTATTTCACCAGTGAAACATTTGTGCCCAGCCGCGGTTCCATCCACGCTGCAAAAAGATGACATAGTGAAACTTCATTGGTGTTTAACTAGCACAAAAAACATTGTTGTGGACGCTTGAAGATCAGTCCCATATTTCGAATAACACATCCTTTAACATCTATGTTAACAGATATTACGTCACAACCGATAGTACCAACTTTGTTACATGTATATTATTGTTAACACATGACAAAAAATGTACGTCGTGTTTTCAAATTGTTTGGTACTCTCCCGGAATTTACATATATGTGGCCGATGTATTCGGAACCCAGTTCTTTTTTCAAGCTCAAGTCTGCTTCTATTATAATTTTTTTCTGTTGTTTTCTAGTGATGCAGTCAGTCTTTACACCCATAAAAGTTTAAAGAAAATGGTCATGGCCATAATCTTTTACAAATGACTAAAGATAATGACTAAAACGATGGAGTGGTCTTTGGTTTGTTTTGTCATGCCGATTTTTTTCTGTCAGTAGCATTCGATTCATAGTTTTGTGTGATAATGCCCACGTCTTGAAGTGCACCAGACACGATGGCAGCACCTGCTTGGTCGGAAGTGCCCAAACTGTCCAATATTCTGATGATGTGACACCTAGCTCGGCAGCATTTTGGCTTTTCAATGATAGCTGATGATGTAGAAAAGTGAGTTTGCTCTCAATACGTCGGTTTAGTTTACACTCAATATTCATATTCAAATCTATTGAACTGAAAAAAATAGGCAGTATTTTCGGAAAGATCCAAAAGACTGTAGTAGCTTTCAGTATCTTATTTTGTTTTACAGGAGTTAAGAAGAACGCAATATTTGTCGTTAAACAGTTTAATTTTTCTTAAAAGGCTGCTATGGTAAGTTATTGAGATTAAATCTCATTTACAGGTCACTAGTAACTTATTAGCAACTCCTTCTCACTGGCAGGAAATAAATAGATGTTGACCGATTTCTTTCTTCGGTTATTCTTTAAATACCAATATGTAAATTTTATAACTTTTTGTATTAGGGATCATATTTACTGGCATATCAAAGCTAGAACCAAATAGGGTGTAATTCATATCTCTCTCTTTTTTTAATTTTTTAACGACGCCATGGTACAGTAATATTCAAGGTAAACTAAGCTACACAATACACGAGCAGACAAATTCTAACTGAAAAAACTGGAACTGCCAGTTTTTCGAAACTTTAAATTACTTGCAGGAGTATTAAATTTCGAAATTAGTTTTATTTATTTATTTATTTATTTATTTATTTTTACTTAATATCCATGCAATATAATATTTCTTACGCAAAGGTAGATTTTGATTGATATTAAAATGTTTATTTTGCGTCAAAATTAAATCTAACCAAATTTAGATCTTTTTCCGTTTTTTCAATATTTTATCGAATTTTCAACTTTTTTGTGGCAGTATTAAATTTTGAATTTATTACTTATTGTTGCTTTTTACTTAACCTCCATACGATATAACATCTTTTCCGAACTGTTGGATTAAAAAATATATTAAAGTAATTAGTTTTTGACAAAAATAACCTAACCAAAATTCGGTCTTTTTTCAAATTTTTTCGAAATTTCAACCCTTTTGTGGCAGTATTAAATTTTAAAATTAATTTTTTTATTATTTTTCCCTTAATCTCCATACAATAGAACATCTTTTCCGCTTAGGTAGATTTTGATTAATGGTAATTTTTTTTTCGCCATAGACAATCGATCCACCCTAATGTACATGCTCTTAACATTTGACTTAGGGCAAGCAAAATTGTTATTTTCTTTTTTATTTTAACATACAATTTCACTGATTAATATACAGGGTGTATCTAAATTCTTGGGCAAAACTTTAAGGGTTGATAGTACACATCAAGACAAACAATATTAAATAGGAAACTAAGGGTACAAGACGTTTTCTGAAGGAGGTAGGCACCATTAAAATTTAGGGTTCAAAATTTCAAATAATTATTTTAAAAAAATCTTGTTCGATTGATTTGCGGTTTTCACTAAAATTATTCTTTATATCATTATTTTCTTGAAAATAAATTATAAAGGTAAACTTAAAAAAATGATGAGGAGGCAATGATTCAAAAAATGAGGACTTAAGAGTAACAAACAACTATTTTTTGCATCTCATTAAATGTTTTTGGAAGCTTAGATTTAAACTTAAATTTTGAGCTCAAAATCTGAATAGTTCGAAGTGGTAAAGTAATGCAAACTGAACTGTGTTCTGAGGTTCAATTTTCAAATGATTATGAAAAATGTAAAATTTAGTCGATTCGTTTGCGGTTTTCGCTAAAACTACTCTTTAAATCATTATTTTCTTGAAAAATATTTTTTAAGATAAATGTCAAAAAATGCCCATAGATGGCCCTTAGAATTTGAAATAACGTACAGCTATTTGAATCTCATTGAATGTTTTCAGAAGCTTAGACTTAAATTTTGAGCGAAAAATATGAATCGTTCGGAGTAATTAAGTAGCGCAAAATTGAACTGTGTTCGAGGGGGGGGGGGTAAATTTCAATTACTGAACACAGTTCAATTTGTGCTTCTTAACTCCTCCCAACGATTCAGAATTTGAGCTCGAAATTTAAGCCTAAGCTTTTGCAAGATTTTAATTAGTTACAAAAATAATGGTTAGAAATAGTTGTTGGTTACTCTTAAGTTTGAAGTGCCCTCTAACGAAATTTTATGAAATTTATGTTTTAAATTTATTTTCAAGAAAATACAAACATAAAGAATAGCTTTAACGAAAACCGCAAACCAATCGACCATTTTTTCCGTTTTTTATAATTATTTGAAATTTAAACCTCCCTCCCCCTCTTGAATACATTTCAGTTTGCGCTACTTAACCATTCCCAAATATTCAGGTTTTGAGCTCAAAATTTAAGTTTTTGTCTAAGCTTCTAAAAAAACTTAATGGGATGCAAAAAATAACTATAGAAAATAGTTGTTTCTTACTCCAAAGTCTAAAGTGCCCTCTATCAACATTTTTGAAAATTTATCTTTAAAATTAATTTTCAAGAAAATACTGATTTAAAGAATAGTTTTAGCGAAAACCGCGAACGAATCGACAATTTTTTTCGTGTTTTATAATCATTTGAAGTTTGAACATTTGAATACAGATTATAGTAGTTTGCGCTACTTAACCAATCCCAACTATTCAGATATTGATCTCAAAATTTAAGTTTATGTCTAAGCTTCCGAAAACATTTAATAAGACATGAAAAATAACGTCAAAACGTAGTTGTTCGTTACTTCAAAGTCTAAAGCGCCGTCTATCGGCATTTTTTGTAATTTATTTTCAAGGAAATAATGACATAAGGAGTAGTTTTAGTGAAAACCGCAAATCAATCGACCAATTTTTCCTTTTTTATATTTATTTGAAATTTTGGACCCTAAACTTTAATGGCGCCTTAAACGCAAAACGTTTGGGACGTTTAGGGACTATTACTTTTGGCGATTATTACTTACTATTACGTTTGGGACTATTTAATATTGTTTGTCTTGATGTGCACTATTACCCCTTAATCTTTTGCCCAAGAGTTTAGATACACCCTGTGTACAGCGGCGGACTAAAAAATTGGAAAAGAGTGCAAATAATCTCTTTTATGTATTTTTTGTGTATAAAGATGATGTTGTTACAACAGTAAAAAATGTGGTGATTATTTGTCCTAAAAAAAAAAAATAGGAAATGACGAACTACTTTGATGAAGTTTTGGAAGTGAAAACAGCATTATCAAATCATACAATGAAGTTACTTGCACACAAATACCATACGCATTAAATTTTGCACAACTGCATTCGGTTATTGTTGATGTAAATACTCGGAAACAATTACTTCTTTACAAACATCCTCCGTAAGTTGCGATAACTGTCTCCTAGCAGCCTGCCATAGAATAAATCAATATCTAGATTTGTCCTTGACAAATTGTATGGTATCAAACACTAATAATATTTTACTGCAGTTTTGTCTTGTTACATAGCTTCTTCGCAGCAATTCTAATATTCATTAAATGCCATAATGTAGAATATATTTAAAATAAGGCTTATTAACCAATACAGTTTAAAGTTGTTTCATATAGACGATAACCTAACGTTGGTGCATTGTTGAGTCTTATTAAATAATACATTTCTGATACTTTAAATTCACACACAATAGCTGACAGTCCAAGATGTATAGTAACGTTTTTAAAGTTTCAGAAATAAATTTTGGTAGTCTAATTCTTTTGCTAAATATGCTTTCAATGAACATTTGGTAAAATGTAAAATTTAAAGTCGAGGATGTGCACACCGAAAATGTGTCACATTTTTTTGGCCTTCCAACTACACGTAATGATCCGATTCAAAATGGATGAATTAAGATGTATTCGGAGAAACTCCTGAATCCTATTGAACATATTTTCATAAAACGTTCTTTTCTGCCATAGCGATTCACATCTGTGCTGTTTTATATATATATTTAGAATTTTTGTAACTGAAGACTTTTTTTGGCGGAGATAATGCATTCATTAATTAACACCACATGCTTTTTCAAGTTAAACCTTTAAAAAGATCGTTTGGTTGACGATTACGGAGATACATTAATTTTAGACATCCATCTAAAGATTTTGTGGCCATTCAATTTTGACCGTATACGCCCGTTGTCTAGATATAACCCCTTTTACGCTTTCATTTAATCATTGTCGCAATTGTGGAAAAAATATACTATATGTTTGGTGATTGTGTCAGATTAAAATTATTTCGCTATTTAAAGCAGCTACCATACCTTTTTTCCTAGGGTTAGTGTTAAACGTATGACCCATGCATATATCACAAGAAAACATCATAATACTTGACCGATATACCTTTTAAATCTCCTGTTTATCAATAACATAATATTATACTTCATAACACCAATATAATGAGATAATAATGTTCGAAAATGCCATACCTTGCTTTGAAACAACTAAATTAATTTTAAGCATGCAAAATCATCATGTGTTTATTTTTCAAAGATTTTTGTATGTACTTTATTGAACGCTGCCATTTTTTTAACCAAAAAAACCTACGAAAGGAAAATAGTAATATTCGGCAAATAAATTTTCAGCTATAGTTTTACAATATTATTCTATAATTAAAATGAACAAGAAAAATCTTACTGAGCTGATTGTACAAACCTTTTATACGTTTCTTTCAAACATTGCTTTAATCTTTACTTTTAGAAATACTAACATTAATAAATATTATGCGTTATTTTCATAAAGGAAAAGACGCATTATATATTTTAAACATTTGTTAAGCTGATTTCACAATTAAATGAAAGGATGTTATCTAAATCCTTTCAAGTAGGATTTACAATTGTTCTCAAATGACAGCTTAGATTAGTATTTCACTTAATTCTATAGCCAGTACTTTAGATGGGGATTTCCTCTAGAGAAGATTACTGTAAGAATTTATGAAATCTTGCAACATTACTTTTAAGGTTCATCTTGATTAAGTTTAACGGAAGAACTTATTTTACATGTATTAAAAGTCTATTCTAATTGTCATAGTTCAAATAAACTATAGTAGCTATTAATTTATACACACACATAAATATATGTACAGGGTTTGTCATAATTATCAAAACAATATGCTATCTTCTTAAATATTGCAATTGGGAATATACATAAAATTGCACAGTTTCATAAAAAAGTACAAAATATGATGATATAATTTGCAACTCAATTAGAGGTCTATTTTGAAAAATACGGAAATAAAAAATTTATACGACCACTGAAGGGTAAAAATTCTAATTAGAAAAGTTTTCCTTGTCCAATCCTTAATTAAATGCAAAAACTTGCAATGTCATATCTACAAATCAAGCAGATTTATAGCCGTTTAATTAATTCATTAGGCTTTAAAGGATTACACATAATTTGAAATTCTCGCATTTCAAGGGACACTTATGTTAATTTAACAGTTTTAAAAACGTGTAAAAAATATATCTGTTGAGTCAGAATTTTGATTTTCTATCGTTTTCCGTTTTCCTTTTCTTATGGTTACCCTTTTAATTTGTAAATAAAATCATATCCTAGAAATTCTCAATATATATTTTTAATTTTTCAAATAATTATTAATGATGTTTATTTAAAATCGTTATAACTCGAAACATTATCCATTGAATTTATTTTTTTTCATTTACCAAAGTGAAAACATTTTTGTTTTGTTTCAGTTTTTTTATCAATATTAATTTTTAAAATATTAAAAATATTTATTTAAAAATGATGTAACATATTTCAAAAGTAAGTATATTTTCAAATTTGCCGAAACGAAATTAATGTAAAATAATTAAAAAGACCTGTTCCAAATTTGCACTTTTTCCTTTAATGATTTTTGACTTTTAATAAATTACAGACGATTTTTTGGGGGGTGAAGGGGAGACATCATACAAAAAAATTATGAGTATTTGATACATTTAAAATTTTAAACAAACTTTTGCTCCTAAATTAAAGGCTTTTTTAAAAAATGTCAAGTGAAAAGTAACTTTTTCTATAGCTTAAACTTCCGATTCAGTTTAACTTTTGACATTTCCATCTCCTTTCTGTTATGTTTAAATGCCCTTCATTTATTTAAAACAATGCTTTTCTAACACGTGGATTAAAAGCTTTATCATAATTTTAGCTCTTGCGATTTTAGGATTTTAATCGTCCCGACGATACTGTTAAAAATAGGTCTGTATTCTTGGCCTCGATCGGGCCAGAGCCCAGGCGTTACTTTACATTGTAAATTCGTCCAGGCCGGGCACAATGCGTTTTTCCATACCGACCGGGACTGGATTGCTCCTTCCTAGGTTTACACGGGATGAAATTTTCAGTCTCGGTATTTTGAAAAAAATCTTTAAAATACGTTAAAAAATCGTAGATTTAAAGTAAAAAAATAAAATACAATAAAATCAGTGAAAAAAAATATATCTATGATGGATTCCTGTCTTAAACGGAAAATGTGTCAATCCATTCAACATGAATACACTATATTGCCATTGATTATGGGACACTTGCGATTTTAGACATTTTACTAAATATCTAGAAAAATACGTGAGGAATCATCTCGAAACTCTTAGTGTATAAATATAATAGTATAAGTCATACATCTCCGTGAAGATTTTTTCCCGAAACTCCAAAAGGGGACTATCAACAAATTAAAAAAAATGAATATCTTTTGAATAACCCTGTCAAAACTAATGTAGCAAAAGCGCTCAAACTCTAGATTGTGATTGAATGCCTTATTGTAATAAACCTTGTTCATTTTTATGCAAATAGCATGCATACTCGCAGAGTAATTAAGGTTTTTATAAAAATGATCCCAAATTTTTCCAAGTGTTTTCCTTATAATTTTCAGAGTTCTTAATATAAAATATTATTTTTTTCAGAAAATATGACAAACAACATTGCACACAGTACCCTGTAATCAGAATTAAAAAATAATGAAAATTGTATAAAAAATGAGTTGGTTTACTAAATAATTTTTTACTGCGCATGCGTCAACGATATCAAAATTTCATTTGCATATTATGTTAGCTAAATGTATAGAGCAACTTTTGTGAAAGTCACAAAATCATAACTTGAAAATTCTGACAATAATCGTCAATTGAATAAGTCGAAAATCCGTTATTCTCAAAATGAAGCAAAAACAAGAGGTGTTGTATCCATATATTCATTGATTAGTGTCAATATAGAATACACAATATGGGATGTACTACTGCATTTGGATAAAATCCCTCATTTTTTTGCTTCATTTTGGAAACAACGGATTTTGTCCTTTTTCTATAGACGATTACTTTCAGAATTTTCAAGCTATGATTTTGAGACTTTTACAAAAGTTGCTCTATACATTTAGCTAACATAATATGCAAATGAAATTTTGATATCTTTGACGCATGCGCAGTAAAAAATTATACAGTAAACCTACTCATTTTTGATACAATTTTTATTATTTTTTAATTCTGATTACAGGGTACTGTGTGCAATGTTGTTTGTCATATTTTCTGAAAAGAATATTATTTTATATTAAGAACTCTAATAATTATAAGGAAAAAACTTGGAAAAATTTGGGACCATTTTTATAAAAACCTTAATTACTCTGCGAGTGTGCATCCTATTTGCATAAAAATGAACACAGTGTATTAAAATAAGGCATTCAATCATAATCTAGAGTTTGAGCGCTTTTGCTACATTAGTTTTGACAGGGTTATTCAAAAGGTATTCATTCTTTTTTAATTTGTTGACGGTCCCCTATGGCGTTTCGGTAAAAAATCTTCACGGAGATGTATGACGTATACTATTATATTTATACACTAAGAGTTTTGAGATGATTCCTGATGTATTTTTCTAGATATTTAGTAAAATGTCTAAAATCGCAAGTGTCCCATAATCAATGGTAATATAGTGTATAACACCTAAGAGAAAAAATATACTAAATTTATACATCATAAGAAGGTAATTTTTTAGAGTTTTTTTCTCTTTCCTATGTGTTTCCGTCTTAAAAGGTTATTTTATTGCATTTTCATAGTCTCCAAGACTTGGGATGTGGATTAACGATAGTCATAGATAAGTGATACATGAACTTATATAAATAGAGATTCATTGAAAAATAAATGTTGTCTTCTCTTTGTCACAACTTTAATAATGAAAATTATAAATATGATAAATGGAAAGTTACAGTAAGTGATTTTGGCCAGAACGTCTCCATATAAAACAATTTTTAACCATATTAAAGTAAAATACTTTCTAGAAATTCAAGGACGACCCGGGCTATGGTTTTAACTTTTACACAGTCCGCGTCGAACTTTTCTCTCAGTTGTCGGTTCGGGACCAAACCAAGGTATTTCGATCCGTGCAGACGTCTGGCACAGACCACCAGCATGTTTTAAAGCAGCTTTAAAATAAAATCTATACATTCTATTTTATGACCAAATGAGAAGCACTATCTTAAATCGATATTTATTAAAGTGTAATTTGTGAATGATCCCTTCCTTAAATTTAAATTCTGTCAAGAACTCGCCGCTTAGAGGCTGGTTTAATAAAGAAATTTGGATTTTAATATCTCTGTGACATTTATAAACATCGAAATGAAACTTTTTTTTAAATTCAGAAATAGATTAAAAAAATCCTATCGAGAAATTTTATTCTATGGGGATCGTATAAAATTTAATTTTTGTCTTTTCTCAAATAGATCCCTCATAAATTTGCATCTTCTCTCATCAAATGTTGCACATTTTTTAATGTAACTTTGCATCAGAAAGTATTATGTCTAGAGGCAATATTTATTGAGATAGCCTATTATTTCTATAACTGTGACTTACGCTGTATATAGATATATATACATACATACAGTCGAAACCCGTTATAGCAAACCTGGTTTATAACGAACTCCTGGATATAACGAACGAAAATTTTGGTCCGCCGTTTTCCTATTGTATTTAATGCTATTTTATCCTTTTATAGCGAACCTCCGAAATCTTAAGAATCGGATAAAACAAACAATTTTATTAGTCGACCATGATATTTCTTTTCTTTTTTGCTTTTCTGCTGTTGTGAAAACATGATTTCGTTTTATTAGTAGAAGAAAAATATGAAAATATTTCTCCCAAATCAATGTAACAAAGTTTCATCAGACTCTTCGAAAAAATATAGGAATTTAGACTAAGATCTAAGTTGTGAATTACAAATTTAAAAATGGTGCTTTCAACCAATTCGGAAATTTCGCCCCGCGAAAAAAAACATTGTCGGCTGGTTATATGATGATTTCCGGTATCTAGCGTCACTTAGAAGGGAATTGTGGGTAATCGAATGATTATTTAGAACGTGAATACAAGATACTATGCAATAAACAAAAGAATATATTTAAGTAATAGAATTTAGAAGATTTAATAGATTTTAAACATATGTTTATAAAATAGAAAGTGGCAACATTCAAACAATAAAGTTCTTTAGGTGAAAAGTCTTCTAAAGTTTGTCACTATTTCTCAACTAATATTTTCTGGCTCGCAAACCTAATTGAACATTTACTGACCACCTATAGCCAAATTCTGAATTGTGGGTTGCCATACTTTGCATAAAAACTGTAATTCTGACAATACGAAAATTTTGTATAGTGTCACTTTGTTATTCAAAAATTCCTTTTGGTAATAATGCGGAATAATTTTAATGTGAATGACGCTGAATATTTTCTAAAAGAGATTGCGTCGTGCATGACACTTTCGGTAAAAGACGGTAATTAGCGAACAATAAATGACGAAAATGTTGATTGTGTAAAGATTTGATTTCTCAACTCTCCAAAAACCTCGAAATTTATATTTTTATTAAACGTAATATTTGTTTTGTAGTTCCTGTAATTGCTTAACGTTAAGAAATTTGCAGCAAAGTGCCATTTATTATTTTTTAATTTAATTTACCAATTGCCTTAGTAAATAAAAAATAGTGTCTGAAATATTATTAAAATCACACGACTAAATTATCATTAAAATATAAAAACAATGCAACTACAAGTAGAAAATGCGAAATTTACAGACACATTTTTCATGCTCATTACTGACATATGCCAAAATTCTATTTAATAGTAGTTGTTATTCCACCAAGCTCTTTTTTACACATATTAAAACCCAATTAAATTTTATACAAATGGAGAATGAATAAATTGAATATTTTATATTGCACATTATCATCGATGAAGACTATTCATTCAAAATAAACCAAATTTGATGTCAATATCAGCATTATTGAACGAATAATGAAGGTTAAAGATTTTATATTATATAGATCATTATTACTAATTCGATTTAGGCCGTTTTTCAAGTGCGATTTTCATATGCTATAATAAACAACATAAAGTATCTCGTACTGTATAGCAGAAGTAGTAAGAATGTTTCACACTTTTATAAATATTGCCTTTTTTATACATATTCAAATTTTTATATGTATACTTATTCAAAGTATCATTATTTACTTCATTTCATGAGTGATCTTTGATGTAATTTGAGCAAATTTATGTCCTTATTTACACTGAAGTAAATTTTTAAAGGCATCATTAGTAACACAGCAAAAACTTTTTTCTTTAAAAAGTTTTTTTGTAAATCTGAAATTGTAGTAAAAATCAGAAAACTTTGTGTGTGTAAGAGAAAAATATGATTTAACAGATTAAGCCATAATACTGAATTATTATTATTATTTTATTTTAGGGAAAAATATTTCAAATATGTATGAAAATGTATCTTTGAAAATATTTAAGGTGACATTCATCAGCAATTAAATAAAAATTCATTAAAATGCACTGTGAATATTTCAACATTACTTGAAAGTTTTATTTAGGTTTAAAGAAAGCGGTTATTAACTATTTGGAAAAGAGTTATTGTACTAGGTAGAGAACTGGGAAATCTGAAATATATCTGAATCTTTTTATTGGTTGAATTCCGCAACTTATTTTTGTTCTCTGATTGTTATCAAGATAACAAAAAAATAATGAAATTTAAAAATATATAATAATTTAAAAACAAATTGTGATAAAGATTTCAAATAAATTTGATTTAAAAGTGCATTTCTTTCTCTACGCAATGGTAATTTTAAAATTTGCGATACTTGAAGTTAAAAAATGTACAGCCCCAAAAGTTGTAAAATTGAAATTTTCTTAAAATTTTGTTTATGATGTGTCAAGGAATATTAGTGTTTAATCCATGTCATACGTAATATGAGACATTGAGAAGTCTTTCTGATTAACTCTATCAAATAAATATGCACATTTTAAAAGCACACATTTTATTTTCTATCTATAAGCTACCGTTTTTTATTCACAATATTTTGATTATACTCATCATAATTGTCTTATAATGAAAGGTAATTCATAAGCTCTGTATAGATACACAGGAAAAATTCAACACAAACATGTCATTACCCGAGTTTCTAAAAAAAGTCGGATTTATTTCTGAACACATTACTATAACTCTGTTAATACACAAATCATGTTTTTTTTTTTTTTTTTTTTTTTTTTTTTTTTTTTTTTTAATTTTCTCTAACAGCGAAAATAATGTAGTAAAAAGCGTGTCATTTTGAAAAATTATAAATGAAAGATTTCTGATAAAACTTTGAATTATTATAAAGTATATTTAATTTTAAGTATTTATAATTCTGTTGCAAATAAATGAAGATATATAAATCATATTAGATAAACGATTTTTTCTAATTTCTTGATTGTATCGTCATACGCATACTTAAGTTGTTTAAAACTTATAAATGTTGTACTCTCCAGCGGATAGAATGACGTAATTTTACATAAAATATAAGCGTGTCTTATAAATCTTAAAAGGTTAAATATGGTTTGCATCATTTATAGTTAATTTATTTTTAAATTTATTTTTTTGATGGGTCCAGGAATATTAATATGTTTTTACTCTATGGCGTACGTAATATATGCCTCTGTTCCAGAGAAACTGTTTCTGAAAAATTTTCGTAAATAGTATTACAAAAAAATGCATTCTTAATAAAAGAATGTTAACTTTAGAAGACAAAGCTATTGAAGAAAAAAATCACGTCCACGTTCGCATCGAATGTTAATATTCAACGGCATGAGAGATTCTCTGTTTCTTACTTCAAAATATTCTCAAATAATAAAGAAAACTACATTTTATCATAGTTTTCTTATATCCAATGTGAAAAAAGTAAAATATTGTATAGAAAAATATATATTTACTACAGATAATTTCACTATTTCAAAGAATGTTATATATTTCTTTTTTCAAGTTGAATACTTCTTTTAACTTATTTTCTTTACTGAAATTATTATTATTATTATTTTTGTATTTTCATTTTTAAAAAAATCTCATTTTGTTTAGGATATTTCACGTAAATATAAAAATAAAAAATAAATATATTGAAATTTTGTAAATAATGCATTTATAGAATTTTGCCAACAATGTGTAATTTTTTGGCATTAATAAAATTTCTAAATGGAATTTAGTTTTTGTTTTTCTCGTAGAAAACTGTTGCTTATTATTTTTTTCACAAATTCTTTTAATTAAACAGGTCAAATTCTCTGAATTTGTAAAAATAAAATACAAAAAAAGCACTTTTTAAAATTAAATTTTCATGAATTGAATTGGTATTCTTAAAAATAATCAAAAAGAAAAAAAAAGACTTCAAACAAAATAATAAAAACCAAGTATTGACGAGAAAACAAATTTTATTGTTTTGTTTTAAAAGCTAAAATACATCGTTCTATATATCTTCATAAGTTCCTTAACTATTAGTATAAGTTGTCATATAAACCTGCTTTACTATTTCTTCATGTTTGTAGGAAATTTCATCTCCATGTTCAGGCTATTTTAAATAAACTAAGACTAAACATATACTGGAACAATTGCATCATAAGATTTAACTAGTAAGAATGTATTTATTAAAAATACAACACATTGCTCAATGGTGCAAAAAACAAGAACTTTAATATGAACTTGTACAATTAAAATAAAATAAAAATACCAACGTTTCGCGCCGCCTTCAGGAAAATATGATAACGAAAGGACCAAAAGTTTGCTTTTTGATCGAGAGATACTTCTAATAAATTAAAATCGAAAAGAATTAAAAGTTTTAAAATATTGCCACTTACACGTGTGTAAAACTTAAAATATTGCAACGAGATAAAAAATTTAAGATTTTATGATGTTATGCCATATTTTTGTTATATTGTAGGATAAATTATCATTACATGGTTTATTTTCTCGTGCGATGATTTCGATATATTCTCTTATTTTACATTCAACTGGGTTATTACACGGAACTACGATTGTAGCCTCTTCAAAGTTAATACGGCAACTCTTGTTCGCCAAGTAAAAGCGAGAAAGAGCAGTATTCTGTTTATACGCTTTAATATCTCTGCGATGCTCCTTAATTCTAACTAAAAGTTTGCGTGGGGCCATGCCGATGTAGACTTTTTTAACATTATATTGTCATCACATTATCCTAAAATGAATACATCTATTCACTAAATAACAACAAGAACAACAAAAAAAATTCTAAAGACATACAGATTAAACACATTCATATTTTCTATAACTATATTTTAATATGGATGCTATTAATAATATTATAATTTTATTTGAAATTTTCCACACATGACGTCACGTGAACAGAACAAAATATTGTTTTATTAATTTATAATTTAATAGCATTTTTAAAATTACTTCGTACACTTTTATCCATAGTAAGATTTTTTTATAACTCAAAAACAAATTGAGATACAGCTTTCAAACAAATAATAATTTAAAAAAATTCTATACAACGGTGTAAAAAATGAAAATGTGCGATGTTTAGAAGCTTAAAAAATACTGTTCCGGAAACTGTAAACGGAAATGACATTTAAAATTTGTTTTTGATTGGTCTAGAAATATTAATGTTAAATCTCTGACGTACGTAATACATGACTTTGTTATTATGTAAGCCACATTTTGATCTTAATAAAAAATAAAGCTTTTGTTTTGTCTAGAAAAGAATTTTATTCGAGAATAATTTCTACTATTTTTTAAAAAAATCTTTATTTTTTATTTGAATAAACAAGGAATTAGGCGTTAAAATCATCGTTAATAAAGAAAAACATAAAATGGGTTGACACAGATTATTAGATATATGGAAAAGTCCGAATCCGAAAAAAAGACGTCAAAGAAAAAATCATCTACAAGTTTTGCGATTGATTATGGTTCCAAGCATTCAACAAAAAATTCCACTATTCAAAATCAAGAACCATGTACTAAATTTTAAAGATTTTGTATTTTCGAAAAGATTCAAGATATTGCATCTTTTGCAAAAAGTGTTTCTCTCACTGTAAGACCACAATTATTTAATCTCTCATTTTCAGAATGCCAAGCGGATTCCACTCACATTATAGGGAGAAAAGCCTATGCGACAGAAAAAACGGTATTCAATATTTTTTTTTTGTTGTTGTTGTTTGTTTGTTTGTTAGGTAGATTTCGTATGAAATACTACCTATTGCATTGTCTCCCATGTTGGAATTTCTGAAAATTTTTTGCGGATCTACACGAATCATGACTCCTAGACCCCAAAACTACCATCAGTAAAAAAGTTTATATCTATCTATCTATCTATCTATCTATCGGTGTATATCACTTTCTTCTAGACACGATAACTTCCATAATTATGCTCAGATCTTCATCAAACTTTTACATAAAATCAAGGGGTATAAAATCTCGGTTAAGTTCGTTAATGGGCAAAATCGGACCAAGGGGGTGGAAGTTAGGAGGGTTTTTGTGAAAACAGAAAAAACGCGATAACTTTTTAATTAAAATAGATATCGAATCGGTTTAAAGTTTATATTACTTCTAAACAATGAGGAAAAAGTTTATGCGTGACAGATTTTTGATAAAGTTAAAAATGGGCTCAAGGGGCGAAAAAAACATGGTTTTTGGGAGAAAAAAATTCATAACTTTGTCAATTCTGAAGATATCAAATCCAACTAAATTTTATATAAATGTACTCAATATTATCTAAAACTTTTGTATTTACAAGTTTTTGATAGGACCAATTTTTACCGATGAAAAAAATTAAAAACGAAAAGAAAAAGGGGGGAGGAAAAAGAAAAAAACCCATAACTTACTCAATTCTTAAGCAATTAAATCTAATTAAATTTATTTTACATCTTCACAATAATATCTACAACTTTTATATTGACAAGTTTTTCATAGAACCAATTCTTATAGCAAAAATAAATTAAACAAAAATAGGAGTTGGAGAAAAAACCTCAAATCCAAACTGCTTATATTCTGACTCATTTTAAAATTCATTTTTGATTTTAAAAGCATCCAAATGACAGATCCTCTTATTTAGCAACTATATAATGCGACTTATTGGCCAATTTTTTGATAAAGGCAGAATATATTTTTAAAAAGGCTGCCAAAAAAGGTATTTTGAACAGATTTCCCGAAGTTTTCATCATTAAAAAATTCATTAAGTATAACAAATTGCGTTTTTCATGAGTCATTTTTAAATTCATTTTTGTTCTCAAACCCATCCAATTTACAGGTCCTATTATTTAGGAACTATATAACTTGACGTATTGGCCAGTTTTTTGATAAAGGCAGAATATATTTTTTTTAAAGGCTGCCAAAAAGGGTATTTTGAACAGAATTTCACGAAGTTGTGATTAAAATTTGAGGAAATTTAAGAAATTGCGTTTTTACCGAGTCATTTTTAAATCTTTTTTTGTTCTCAAACGCATCCAATTTACAGGTTCTCTTATTTAGGAACTATATAATGTGACGGAGTGGCCAGTTTTTTGATAAAGGCAGAATATATTTCAAAAAAGGCTGCCAAAATGGGCACTTCGCACAAAATTTCCCAAAGCGAGATTAATGAACTGTGGGTATTCAAATAACAAATTGGTTATTTTATGACTCATTTTTAAATCCAATTTTGCTCTGACACGCATTCAATTGACAGTTTTTTGTTACTTAGGAACTATATAATGTGCTTATTCGTCGATTTTTTGATAAAGGGTGAATATATATATTTTAAAAGCTGTCAAAGTAAGCACTTCGCAAAAAAATTTCCTAAAGCGATCATGATAAAAGAATTGAGGTTGTATTCAAATAACAAATTGTTTATTTTATGACTCATTTTTAAATTCAATTTTGCTCTCAAACGCATTCAATTGACAGTTATTTGTTATTTAGGAACTGTGTAATGTGCCGTATTGGTCAGATTTTTGATAAAGGCTAAATATATATTTTAAAAAATCTGTCAAAGTGGGCACTTCGCACAAAATTTCTCAAAGCGATCTTGATTAAAGAATTGTGGATGTATTAAAATAATAAATTGGTTATTTTATGACTCATTTTTAAATTCAATTTTGCTGTCAAACGAATTTAATTAACAGTTTTTTGTTATTTAGGAACTATATAATGAGCATATTGGTCAATTTTTTAAATAAAGTAAGAATATAATTCAAAATATATTGGCAAAATGAGCATTTAAGTAGAGATAGGCATTTTTTTTTTTTTTTTTTTTTTGAGATGAAAACTTTTCGAAATCTACCTCCGCCTATAGGCCATGCCGAAAGGGATTTTTTTTGTTTGTTCTGAGTAAAATTTTATTTTAAATTAAATGGTCGTGCACCTTCCATTAGTATACGGATTAGGACTTTCCGAAGTACATATATATGCATTTAGTACTTTTATTTGTTATTATTATTATTCATTTATATTTATGGAAAAACCGAAAATTTAATTATTTGGCTTCTGTCTTGGCGGCTATGCAATAAATTCGCCAATTCAAACAATCTAAATATTCCGAGCAAATATATGTCACATACTCACTGAGATTTTTACCTGTAGCCAAAATGGTGTTATTTTGACTGATATGGTAACAAAGCGAATTGTTGTTTATTTATTCATAAATTGTTTATCTACTTTAATTTTCTTTTTTTTTTTCAAATTATATAAAATGTTTCTTTTTTCTATAGCTATCGATTTTTAACATTTAATATAATTTAACATTTTTTTAATTTATTGTTATATATATATATCAGCACAAAAAACCCTGAACGGGTTAAAAGCTTGTGACGCAGCACTTTATCTTATATATCTAAGAATTTTAAATTTGGGACTTAAAACTAATGATATCAAAATTTATGTGACGCTATGCTATTAATTAATATATACATATATTAAAATGTATTCATTAAGATTTTATCAATTACATCTTTCATAAATTCAAAATATGAATCTTAAAAGATATGATATCAAAATTTAAGTGACGCCTTGACGAGGCTTTAAACAATGTTTAAAAATTCCATTTATTTATTTATTGTCTAAATACATTTTCATATCTAAACAATACTTTTCATTTTCCAATACACTGTTAAATACATCACTTTCACTGAATATATATAATGCACTGAAATGTATTTATTTGAATAAATAGATTTATCTTTTGGGCTACGCTATCCAAAATCAAAAATAACATTTGAATAAATATTTTTTGCGTCATTGTATCCAAAGTAAGTTAAATAGATGCAAATAGATACAATGACGCAAAAAATATGTATTCAAATGTTATTTTTGATTACTTATTTAATAATTATTAATTATTTAATTTGCATTTTAGCTTTCTGCTGCCAAAATTCGTGTCTTTTGAGCGATTTATGAACATAATTCCCATTTTACTACACGATTCATAGACATAATTTGTGTTTTTCATACAATTTCTGAACGTAATTCTCACTTTTTTAAACAATTCATGGACGTAATTCACGTTTTGAGCGATTTGTGGACCCAATTCATGTTTTTTATGCAATTTGCTTTTTTTGAGCGATTCATGGACATAATTCGCAATTTTTATGCAATTAATGAATGTAATTTACATTTTACATGATTTATGGACATAATTTGTTATACTTATGCGATTCATAGACATAATTTGCATCCTTTGAGCTTTCTATCGACGAAATTTGCTGATCGATTTATTGACGTTATTTGTGTTTTTATAGGATTTATGAATGTAATTTGCTTTTTTTCACCAATTCTTGGACGTAATTCGCATTTTTTGTAATTTATGAACGTCCTTAGTGTTTTTTTTGCACGATTCATGGAAGTGATTCGCATTTTTTGAGTGATTTATGAATGTAATTCATGTTTTCATGGACGTAATGTGTTTTTTGAGCGATTCATGAATGTAATTCGCGTTTTTTATGCAATTCATGAATGCAAAACACTATTTGCTATTTTTATGCGATTTATAGACGTAATTTGCGTTTCAGCTTTCTGCTGCCAAAATTTGTGTTTTTTGAGTAAGTTATGAACATAATTCCCATTTTACTACACGATTCATAGACTTAATTTGTGTTTTTCATACAATTTCTGAACGTAATTCTTACTTTTTTAAACAATTCATGGACGTAATTCACGTTTTGAGCGATTTGTGGACCCAATTCATGTTTTTTATGCAATTTGCTTTTTTTGAGCGATTCATGGACATAATTCGCAATTTTTATGCGATTAATGAATGTATTTTACATTTTACATGATTTATGGATGTAATTTGCTATATTTATGCAATTCGTAGACATAATTTGCATTTTTTTAGCTTTCTGTCTACAAAATTTGCATTCTTTCATCGATTTATTGACGTTATTTGTGTTTTTATAGGATTTATGAATGTAATTCGCTTTTTTTACCAATTGCTGGACCTAATTCGCATTTTTTGTAATTTATGAATGTTATTAGTATTTTTTTGCACGATTCATGGAAGTGATTCGCATTTTTTGAGTGATTTATGAACTTAATTTACGTTTCAGCTTTCTGCTGCCAAAATTCGTGTTTTTTGAGCAATTTATGAACATAATTCCCATTTTACTACACGATTCATAGACATAATTTGTGTTTTTCATACAATTTCTGAACGTAATTCTCACTTTTATTAACAATTCATGGACGTAATTCATGTTTTGAGCGATTTGTGGACCCAATTCATGTTTTTTATGCAATTTGCTTTTTTTGAGCGATTCATGGACATAATTCGCAATTTTTATGCGATTAATGAATGTATTTTACATTTTACATGATTTATGGACGTAATTTGCTATACTTATGTGATTCATAGGCATAATATGCATCTTTTGAGCTTTTTATCGACGAAATTTGCGTTTTTTGATCGATTTATTGACATTATTTGTGTTTTTATAGGATTTATGAATGTAATTCACTTTTTTTTACCAATTCTTGGACGTAATTCGCATTTTTTTCAATTTCTGAACGTTATTTGTGTTTTTTTGCACAATTCATGGAAGTGATTCGCATTTTTTGAGTGATTTATGAACGTAATTCACGTTTTTATGCAATTCATGGATGTAATTTGCGTTTTTTGAGTGATTCATGAACGTAATTCACATTTTTTATGCAATTCATGAATGCAAGTCGCTATTTTTATGCATTTTATATTGGTAATTTCCGTTTCAGCTTTTTGCTGCCAAAATTCGTGTTTTTTGAGCGATTTATGAACATAATTTATGTTTTACTACACGATTCATAGACGTAATTTGCATTTTTCATACAATTTATGAATATAATTCTCGCTTTTTTACATGATTCATGGACGTAATTCACATTAAGCAATTTGTGGACGTAATTCCCATTTTTTATGCAATTTGGTTTTTTTTTTTTTTTTTTTTAGCGATTCATGGATGTAGTTCACAAAAACACCCCCTTGTCTATGCCACTGACAACAAAATCTTATGTTGGTGCAAGGAGTAATTTATTCATAGACATGAGAAAAAAGTTTTTGACAACAAACCAAAAAAAAGTACAATACAGGATTTTTACCTGGCATTCTCATAAAATTTTGAATATACCCTGCCTCCCCCCTCTAATTCATAAGTTTTCATATATTCTATATTATATTCCATATTAAGAAGGCGCCACTTGTCTAGTTTTGTTTTGAATCAGAACGCATTATTAGCATTTTTCATTCAGGTAGAATTTATTTAGAATAGAATTGATAAAGAAAATGCACAAATTGAAAACCATCGAACAGACATGATAGAATCATTACGTAATTTTCATGGTTTTAATAATCCACATGGATGTTTCTTGTTATGCCAATTCAATCTTGCAATGTCTTAATATACAATGAATAAAGTCTGCAATAAAGTTAACCAGAGAATCTTGCAATGGATTTTTGCCGTCGCTTATTCAAATTTACTTAAGAGGAATCGAGTTAATGAAATGTTGTATAAATGTTACTTGTTAGCTTTATAGATTACTAGGTACTACTAGGTTATCCCGTCGACCAAAAAATTATCGCCAAACTATAAGATTAAATTCCAATAATGGATGATTGTGAATGTCACATTCAATGACATTAAATACAATTTGTATATTTAAAATGTCATTGATTTTTATTTCGACTTTTTATTAATATTTTACTAATTATTTGTTTTTTCATTATTTAAAATAAAAAAATATGTGATTATGTATAATTTGGCGAAACTGGTCGACGGAATAACAGTAGTAGCGATTACTAAAATATTTCAAATTGAAATAATTTATGAAACTGAAAATGTTTTAGCCAACATTTCACTTAAGTTTAAAACAAGCAATATATAGAAATTGTAAAGTCCATCAAGTGTGTGTAACTTTGGAGCAGACATTGCACAAATATAATGTGCTCATCTTTTGTTTACATTTTTAAAAAGAGTAATTTGAATGTAATAATGTACTAGAAATCATAATGAATGCTTATAATAGAGTATAATACAGTCAACTCTGTGAAATTCACAAAATGTATTATCTGCAAAACATGTTAAAATGCAAACATTGAAAAGTGTTTTAACACTTAAACTCAAAGATAAAAGATATGCAATAATTTTATTTTCATGAAATGACAAATTTTAATAAAATAAACTGGGATTTAAGAAAATTCATGTATTTTGTACCCTGTATTTAAAAACAATACTTTAAGCAAGCCAGTAAGTTTCCGTTTATTAATTATGATTAATGCAAACCTATTCTTTGCTCAAGCAGCAAAAAAATAAAAAAAATAAACAAAAAATATATAGAGGTAAAATTGTTTATCAAACAATACACATAAAAAGTTCCTTGGCGAAGGAGAGTAAACTGCATTTCACCCAAAATTACTGACAAAAAACAAAACAAAACAAAATGCAGTCCAGATTTTTAACTGGCATTCTCGTAAAATTTTGAATATATCCTGCCTCCACACTGTAATCCATGTCTTCAAAAATACAAGCAAATAACTTTATTGCAAAGTTACACATTCTGTATTAATTAATAATCCATTGCAAGATTCTCCGGTTAACTTTATTGCAGAGCTTATTCGTTGTATATTGACATTGCGAGATTCAATTGGCGTAACAAGAAACAACATGTGGATTATTAAAACCTGAAAATTACTTAATGATTCTATCTTGTCTGGTTTATATTTTTTAATTCGTGCATTTTCTATATCAATTTAATGGACATTATGTAAGAATATTACTACCTGAATGAAAAATGCTCCGTGTAACTTGCCGCGTTCGGGTTCGGATTCAAAACAAAACTAGACAAGTGGCGCCCCTAGGCGTATGAATACATGACTTTCCAACAACAAATAATTTAAAATAATTTTTGTTTGTAAACTTTAAAAATAAAATCATAAGTCGAAAGTATATTGAATATGTATAATTAAAAAATATTTTCCTATTTTAAAAAAGGATTCAAAATATTTTTTCCACAAAATGCAAAAATATCCAATGTAAGAAACGTAATATTTTCTTCTTACGAAAAATAAAGGCAAAATAAATAGAAATTTGATTTAGTATATATTTATTGAATGTTTTAAAGCACATGATAAGATGTTTTTGTAGTTTGAAAAACATTTATTGCTTCGATACGGGTGTTTTAACTGTGACCATTACTACATTTGCCTTTTTGCAGTGTCTTCGTCTGCTAACCCATAGAATAACATGTAATCCGCGAGCTAATATAGTCCAATTTTCCAAGACCAATATATAACAAACAAGAGTTTTCCTAGAAACAAGGCAAGTCTTATTCCCTCTATCTTAAAGAGATTCATATTATATATAAGTTTTAATAAAATCTCCCAGCCCGTTTTCTAGATCTCATTATCAACAACAAACACCATCGTTTTCAGTTTAAAAATGGTTATCGAGATCTAAAAATATACGGCACGTAGAAATGTAAAAATTATAGGATAGGATTAGACTGGGAATATAAGACTATATTAAAAAAATTGGACCATTCTGACCAATATTTGCTGAGTTATTAGAAGGCGGCTTTTCCGATTTCTTTTGATGTTGAGTTAGCTGTATATATGAAGTTCCGCATCTACCCTTATGACGATGGTAGGTTTTGACGATGGTAGGTTTAAAGCTGCGTCACTTGAAGGCTGCCGCCTTCTATGATATATTTTTTTTACAAATAATAGAAAATAATTTAAAATTTCACGTGTAATTGGTATTCAAAAACGAGGTTTTCGCCAAATTGACGTTGGAAATAAAAACGTACAAAACCCAGTGCATATATGATACCAGTGCCATATTCATATCCAATGCATGCAAATAATATAAATAAATAACGTAACAAATAATGTAAACAATAATGTAAAGAAATAATTGAAAAGAAACCGTCATTTTGGAAATTTTTAAAATCACGCCACGCAGTCATTTATTCTGAAAAGTTTAATTTACGCTATTTTGCGAGGCAAAAAGTTATTACGCAAAGTTTTACAATCATATCTTTAAATGACTTTTTGCTATTATATTTGACTTTTTATAACTTATTTTAATATAACAGAATAACAATGAAATATTTAAAACATATAATTCAATGAGAGAAACAAAAATGCATTCGCCAAAAAAATTCGATATATTTAGGATGTTTAATAAACGAAATCATCTCGAGATGGTACGGACTTTCCCATTTTTGACATGGATTAACACTTTTTGCCCATGCACAGCTCTGTACAGGTTTCTATCAAACGCGGTACATCAGTAAAGGCCAAAAAACGTAAAGGCCAAATACTACCTTTGTCAGGAAAGTGTAATTAGTTATCGTTTGTCGAATGACATTCGATGTGCTTCCAGTCTGTTTCAAAATACTGATTCGTTTGAGATATGAGAAGAAGACATGATTAAATAGAAAAGAATGTTAAAAAAATGTCATTTATTATTGTAAAAAAGTCTTTCAGCGGGAAGTCCTAGTTATAAAATTAGCATTATTTATTATTTATTTATTAGCATTATTTATTATTTATTTATTAGCATTATTTATTATTTATTTATTAGCATTATTTATTATTTATTTATTAGCATTATTTATTTTAAACGGCAAAGGCACATCCAAAAATTCTTTTATTGCATTAATTACTTGCAGTGCAACATAAAAATATTAAATTGCATATGCTTGTTTAGGTTTCTTTATCTTTTTTCTTATAAATCCCAGTTTTCTTAATTACATGTCCCGGTGTTAAAACTTGTAAACAGAGAAATTTTAAAGGTTTCGGATTATTCAAACAGTAATAGTAATTGTTATACGAAAGATGAAAGATTTTTTTTTCTACATTCTACATTCTTCCAGCTCTTATACACTAAGGCTGCTTCATAATGTGCTGTAGATAATAATTTGGGGGAAAATTTTAAACTTTATTTCTTTTTTCTACAAACATTATTTTTTAAGAACACATCTCTTTAAAACATGTAAAAAATGCATTACTTTTTGAAAAAATATTATGAATCTGTGATCAGTAGTATTCATATTATAATAAAAACATTATCATAAAAAACTGCATTAACTCAAATCAAATCTAAATGTTTAATTTTGTTTATTATTAGATCATAAAATTTCATTCCGAATTTCTGTTGAATATGAATACGATAATATCTTATTTATCTGCACTCTGTTAGAAAGGCTAAACATTCCGTTGTTGCCGCTACGGCGACATCATCTCTATTTGTAAAATTTGCTTTTTTCACCGGTAAAAAAAAAAATAAAATTTGCCTTATTTAATTAGAGCATTTTTGAATTTAAGTGCTGGAAGGAAACTTTTCCTAAAAAATGTAATGCCATTCGAATAAAATTTGTGTAATGACATGAGTTATAGCCCACAGTCAAGATGACACGGCGTTGTTGTTGTACACAAAACGATGTGCTTTACAAAGGGTTGAAAAGAGAAAACGCAGTCTTATATAACATGACAACTGTTTAAAATCCTTATGTATATAGAAAAAAGTAAAGATTTGGAAAAGGACCAATAAAAATCTGCCTACATACCACAAGAAACGGAACACTGTTCTGTCGCCAAATGTCGCCTAGCTTATGGTAAGCTTGGCAATTAAAATTAGTTGTCAAAAATGACACAAACGTGACGACATCTCTAATATTTTGCCAAGTTTCCATAGACATCCAATGAAGATCAATAGGTTTGCTTGCTTGCTAAAAATGAACAAATTGCGGTATTTTAATGCAACAAAAATACAAATACTAGCTATTTAAAAAATCCGAAACAATATATTTATGTGAACTTCCTAGACAAATAAATCCATACGGTAGTTCTGTATGAATTAATTAGAATTGATGCACAGGAATATGTTTCAAAATATGTAACTTATAAATAAATTTGAAGAAAAGCGAAGGTATAAAAATCAACAACTTCGGTAATCACTATCATAATCGATTTAAAAAACAAGTATATTTCATGCGTGGATTTAAACGTTTATTTATGACAAAAAGATGGCCGTGGGACAATTATTATTCATCAAACCTCACAACATGTAGATCCCATAACATTTCCAATTTTATTTCCTCATAGGGATCTAGTATGGACATACAATATACTGTCAAAAGCAAGAAGATTACACCTTTTCACAACTTTGGACTTTTTTAGCACCGCGAAAAAAGTCCTTTTAACCCTATTTTAAACCTTTACTTACGTACTGTCTGGCCGAGATAAGAAAAACCCTGAGTAGATTTTCTGCTTTCGAAGATTCCAAAACTTGTAGGGAGGGAACTTCATCCATAGTAATAAAAGAAAACTGCTAATTCTAGGAGAGTTCGGTTTAATGAGAGAAAAGGAAGTGACGGACTTCCCTAAAATAAAGTGGACTGTCCCATTACCTTGGCAATAAGACCGATTGGAAACCAGTTCTAGAATCTTTCTTATTCGAGCCAGACAGTAACTCAATTTACTTAATTCATTTTACATTAGCTTATTTTAAACATGTGAACTTTTTTTTAACCAAAGATGAAAATAGCCACTGTATCTCATAACAGCGGCTGATTTGTCCTTAAAAGTCTCTAATCAAATGAAAATGAATGGAAATCCATTCACAGGGAGATCAGCACTTTTCTTTCAAAATTCTAGTTCAGTCTTTTTAAATCCGATAAAATAAGTGTGCTTTTAGAATCTATGGTGCCTGAATGGGGGTTGGCGAGAGTAGCTCGTAGGAGACGGAGTATGCTCAGAAGATATATAGAAGTTGACAAGTAAAGAAAAGATTACTTCGCGACATCGAACGACATCAAGAAGTGATTACGCACAGGTTAGTGAACGTAACGAGGAAGGGTGCGAAATCTTTCTAGACATTGGAAAAAAACTAGGTAAAAAAATATTGGTCAGCTACATAAATTGGAATTATTTTATTTAAATAAATGGCTAATTCTAACAACAATTGTAATTTATCTATCGAAAAATACATTTTAATTTGGAAGTTAATTAAAAATATTATCATTTACAGAAAATGTAAAATTATGTGTCTGAAAGGAATACTTCTAAAATCGCAATTGTTATCAAATATATATTTCAAAGTTATTACCATAAACTGTCATTTAAACCAAAAAATCATCCAGATCGATCCTGATGTAAAACAAATGTTTTATTAAATATTGAAATTAACAGCAGAAATTTACAAAGTACACTACTATGTCTGTACTATACTCTATCATGTCTAAAAAAATCGAATATAACTGAATTTATGCGACAAATACTTGGATACACATGATTCACAATGCAGAACTATATGATACATAGGATAAATACTGAGAGACAAAGACTCTGTTTATTGTTTAACTAATTCTTTTTATATTAGCTTATTTTCAAAATTTTAACAATTTTATTTATTTAAAGACAAAAACAGACTTTGAACTCCTAACAGCAGATATTTTTTTTTAAATCGGCAATAAAAAAGGGAAAATCAATTTATAGGAATTTAGCTATATATTTTTAAATTATAATTCAAATTTCGATTATAATTCAAAGTCAATGGAATTAGCGGGCTTTCAGAATTTTGAGTGTCTAAACGGGAGTTGCTGAGCGTAATTTGTAGGGAACAGAGCATTCAAGTCTTAGAAATAATACTATCTCTTTTTCATACATTTCGCCATGCGTGTTACACAAGGGAAACTTCTTTTTGGAGGGTTATTATTCTAAATATAAATTTGTGGTGTTAGTGATTTTTTGAATTGGTTAATCATGCATATTTTAAATTAGTATAAAAAACAATATTGAATTTAAACCGTTGAGATATATCAATTTTTATTTTTAAACTTAAAAACTCTTTGAAAAAGACTATGTAATGTAAAGAATGAAAATTTCAATTGATTACAAATTTATTTAGAAATTTAATTATAAAATACTTTTCTATTATGATATTTATTTCTTTATATTACTACAACAGATTTCCAAATAATATTTCAAATATCAAAATATATTCAAAACCTATAAAATTAATTTTTAAATATTTTAATTTTATCATATAATTACCATCGGATTATCAGTCCGCAAGGAAATGAATTCCTGGTTTGGATTTCCTTTTGAAGGGTAAAATATTTCCTTTAAAATAACGAGCCAAAATTTCAACATTAATTATATTTTGTTTAAATTTTTAGTCTATGTAATAACATCGTAATCCTTGTTATTTTGACTTTGCACGAAGAATAATAAAACTGTACTAATACATTATTTTGCAGCTTTCTCTTGTAATACATTCGGGATTCCTTAATTGGTTATTCTTACTGATCGAGCCATTATAATTTTTAAAGGGAAAAGTTGAATGTTTCCAAATGTTAGACCGTGGTAATAACAATTAATAATGACTATAATGCAAAAGTTTTGAAACTCTGATTTTCTCTTCCGAAACTTTTTTAATATTTAAAAATGACGTTGCTTTAATTACCCGAGTTCCGAAAAAGATTTTTTCTAATTAAGGTTATTATCCTGAAGAATATAAAAAATATGTATTTTTTTAAAATATAGTATTGGAAATTCAGATTTAATATTACTTTGAAACAAATAATGTGCATTTAAATACAAAAAATATATATTCACCATTCCCGTAAAATATTATTATTAGGCTAAAAAAATTACAAAGTACAAAATCAACGAAATTAATATTTAAAAGTTCTTCTTTAATTCAATGTTCAGAACATGAATGTGATGGCAAAGGACCTTAATTTTTTTTTATTGTACACCTAAATAGTTTAATTTCTCTACATAATTAACATAATTCATGCATTTTTGGAAATAAATACGATCAAAAATACTATATGAATTTACGAAAAATACTGTAATGACGACTCAATTAAAATTAAATGCTTATTTGTTTTAGGTCTATAAAAGTTAAGTGTAAAATATGTATATTCGTCGAAAAAAAAATCCAAAATGAATAATATTTCAAGTATCAAAATACATTCGAAAAAATCTAAAATAAAATTTTACATATCTAAATTTACATATTATTACCATCGGATTATAAACGAACCTCGGTTATAAAACGGTTAAGAAAACGCATCCTAGGTTTAAATTTCCTTTCCGGGATAAAATATTTTCCTTTAACATAACAGACCAAAATTTCAACATTAATTATACTTTGTTTAAATTTCCAGTCTATGTATAATTACATCGGTAATCCTTGTTATTGTGCATTTGCACGAAGAATATTAAAGCTATTCTAAAACATTATTTTGCTGCTTTCTTTTGTGATACATTCGTGATTCCTTAATTGCTTATTCTAATTCATCGAGCCATTAAAACTTTCAAAGGGAAAAACTGCATGTTTTCAAATATTACGCCGCGATAATAACAGTTAATAATGACTATAATGCGAAAATTTCGAAATACTGATTTTCGCTTCCGAAACTTATTACTATTTAAAAATGGCATTGCTTTAATTAACCGACTACAGAAAAGAAAATATTTTCTAATTAAGGTTTTTATGCTGAAGAATATAACAAATATGAGTTTTTAAGAAATATAGTTATGTAAATTTAAATTTTAAATTACTTTGAAACAATTAATGGGCGTATAAATACAAAAAAAATTAATAGTTGTTATTATCAGATTTTTTTTCTTATTTTGTAGGGTAAAAGAAAATTGCAAAATACAAAAGTGAAGAAGTTGATATTTAAAAAAAAATGATGAATTCAATGTTTAGAACATTGATGATGGATATGATGATGAGTATGATGACAAAAGATCTTAATTACTTATTTTTCTTATTGTACACCTTAATAGTTTAATTTAGCTATATATTGTACATAGTTCAGGCGTTTTTATTAATAAATACAATAAAAAAATGGCAATGAACTTTTGGACAATGCTGTAATGATGACACCATTCAAATTAAATGTTTATTTGTTTTATGTCTAGAACATTTACGTTTAAAATGTGCGTAGTCGTAAAAAATTCAAAAACAAATAATATTTCATATATCGAAATATATTCAAAAAATCTAAAATGAAATTTTATATATTTACAGTTTATCATATTATTACCTACGGATTATCAATCTGCAAGAAAACGCAACCTCGGTTTCCTTTCCTTTCTTAGGGTAAAATATTTCTTAACATAACATTATTCAGCGTTTCCAACATTATTTAATTTGAACATTAATTATAATTTGTTTAAATTTTCAGTCTATTTAATTACATCGGTAATCCTTGTTATTGTGTATTTGTGGGAAGAATATTAAAGTTATAATAAAACAGTATTTTGCTGTTTTCTTTCGTGATATATTCGTGATTGCTTAATTGCTTATTCTAACTCAGCGACTAATTAAAACTTTCAAGGAAAAAACTGCATGTTTCCAAATATTACACCGTTGTAACGTTTTACATCTTTCCTCTGGTTCCGATGTGTAAGGCAGCAGGATAAATTCGCATTTTCATGAGAATCATCTCTTTATTACAGCACACGACATTAACAGCTATATAAAACTTGACACCTAAAAACTTTACACACATAAAGATCAAACAAATAAAAACGTTCAAATCATCATTAAAATTGAGACACCGAAATCCAAAAGTCACCGTCCCATCCTCCCCACTCTCTGCTCTTCGTTTCCATCAGTTGATTTTCCGCATCAGCGCCGTCTGGCAAACACAGGCGAAACAAATCGAATTCAGAGCATAAAGTTAAGATCGCTTCTTGCGAAATCATGATTGGGAGTTAGGTGCCACAGTCAGTTACTTGGGGTCGTCACAGACTCCTCCCCCCTCCAAATTTTGGACATGTCCAAACAAAGTCCTAGATAAAGGAGTCATAATGCGACAAGTTTCAAAGAACACTAAAAAGTCCTTTTCAATTCATAGTGTCCACGACTACTTGCAAATTTGCCACTGGCACATCTCCCGAAACCCATTACAGCATTGTGCCGCCTGACCAAACTGTCACAATTTCACTAAATTTTTACAAATTTTGAACACGCGGCAATATAGCATTCCGCAATACCAGTCACAATACAAGTTCATTGTTCAATTTACATAACACTAATTTTCTGTAAAATAAAAATACCAGATTTTTCTTATTTAAACTAAGTATTATAACCAATGTAATTTCCCATAAATACTATTACAATGAACAGAAAATTTTCCTATTTTTCTTTTTTTCATTAAAACTTAACATTATACAATAATAAATTTTAAAAAATGCATATCTTTCTACTTTTAAACAACTGAACTGTAATATACCTTTTTTCATAATTATAAATCTGAAAAACAATACATATTAATCAAATTATGGACTACCAGATCAAAATTATCACAAGATTTTTTTCATGTTATTATGCAACAATAAATAACATTAAACATACATTTTCTGTAAACAACTATTATCATTAATAAAACTGCACAAAATCTATAAAACTTAATAGCTACTAATAAAAGGATGGGTGCCGTGATAAAGTGTCGGCGTTGTTGGATTTTTTTTTTCTCTTCTTGTGATTTTTCATCATTCGATTTCTTCCTGGCTTACATTCCACTGTTCTCTCCCTCTTCTCGCCAATCACTTTGAAACACTTTCTGTCCTCAAAACCATTTCTCCATTTCCCATAAACTCTCTTCTTGAACAGAACATGACCACCTCCGGTTCCCCTTTCGGATAATTTTCCAGTTTTTTTACATCTTTCAATTAACCAGTCAAGTTCAAGATCAATTTCGTCTTTCTCATTAAATGCCCTTCTAATTAAATCAACTGCAATAAACTTTTGCCTGATATCCGTACTCTCTCTCTTCTCCTTCGTGCTTTCAGTCTTATCTGCTATAAACTGAATATTTTCGCATAAATTATCAACATTAAGATTGTCTTTCTCTTGAACCTCATCTACAGTCTCGAATTTGTCCTTTGTTATCAAATTACCTGGAATAAGCGAGCCAATTTCATTTTCTCTACAGCATTCATAAATATCAACCTGAGAAAGTTCAAGATTACCTATAAACGTACTTTCATTATTAATTTGAGATACATCTCCCAGATTTCTATCTTGTGATAAAAGAAAACACTCTTCATCCTGTTCAGTAATTTTCTCATCATTTAAACAGTTCAGTTCCTCATCATTAACTCCACTTCTATCCCCTATCAATTTTACCTCTTCTCCCTTCGCATTTTGAAGTTCAGAAAGTTCAAACACTTCGATTACATCAATAATATCCACTATTTCCTTTTCAAGAGAATTACTTAATTTCTTAGTCGATGACTCATTTTCCGTTTCTTCACAGTCCAAAGGCCTCGTATAGCTACATAAGCTTTCATCAGTATTACTCTCCACTCCCTCTTTTACTCAATCAACATCATCAATACTTAATATTGTTTTTCTCTCCTCTGGAACCTCTTTAAACAAACATACAAGGTCCAACAAAATTTCCTCGATATGACACTTTTCCTCTACTACCTTGTCAATCTCAACAATATTTGATGTATCCATTCCTTTCTCAGGAACCTCTAGTATAAACTTTCTTTCATCCACCTTTTTCCTCTCGAAAGCTTTCTCACGACTTAATCTCTCATCTATCACAGTCTCAAGCATATATCTTACAAATTCTTCTTCATACCAAACGCTCTTCGTAATTAATTTATACAAGTCAATGATCTTCATATCATCATTAACTTTCTCTCCTAATTCCATTGCAACGATTCTCAAATCCACTTTTAGCCCTCTTCCAAGGAAAGCCATTTTCAATTTTCAAGTTCACCGATGGGTGAGCCAGACACTTTGTAAGAGAAACGGTCACCCAACCAATTATGCCTTTAATTCAATTTAATTTCAATTTCAATAATCAATTTCAATTTAAATCAATACATTATCAACCTATTTATTCAAAACACTAAATAAATATTTTTCACAATAACTCTAAAACATGTATATAAATACTATTTTTATACACTTTATACAAGTAAATATCATTAAATATTTTTCTAAAAAGAAAAACAATTTAAAACATCAATATACCATTACCTTCAATTCAACAGAAATAATACACCAATTTGATAAACTTTTAAGATAATTTTCACCTTCTGAAACTCACAATTTTGACTAAACCAGCTTGGTATGAAACACGATATGTTTCGATGCGAAATGTAATAAACCTGAAATCAGCTTCACCTCATTTATTGAATAAACCAGTTTGGTTTTAAACACTATATGTCTCGATTCTAAATTTAATAAACCAGAAATCAGCTTGATCCCACTTATTCAATAAACCAGTTTGGTTTTAAAACTCTCGAAGCGAAACACATTATACATGAAATCAGCTTGACTTCATTTATTCTATAAACCAGTTTGGTTTCAAACACTATCTTTCGCAATACAAAACATACTAGACCTGAAATCAATTTGACTTCATTTAATCAATAAACCAGTTTGATTTTAAAAGTACATTTCCCGATGCGAAACATATTCTACCCGAAATCAGTTTGACTTCATTGAATCAGTAAACCAGTTTGGTTTTAAAATATATTTTTCGATACAAAACACACTAAACCAACATGGTTTTAAACATTCCTTTTCATGATTACACATTTTATGATATTCAAAAGTATAAAATACGAATCTGGATATTGCGGCTGCCATATCATTTAAAACAAACCACTCAAGCAAGAATTCAATTTAATCAAATGAACATCACCAATATTTTAAGCTTAAAATAATAAGGCACGCTGTAATGAATTTAAAAACATACCTGTGACCACACATCTATTTCTGCCACAAACTCCAAGTCCAGCTCTCGGTGGGAAGCTCCAAATAACTAAGACTGTAATGATTTCAATCTTTCCCTTGGTTCCGATGTGTAAGGCAGCAGGATGAATTCGCGTTTTCATGAGAATCATCTCTTTATTACAGCACACGACATTAACAGCTATGTAAAACTTGACACCTAAAAACTTTACACACATAAAAATCAAACAAATAAAAACGTTCAAATCATCATTAAAATTGAGACACCGAAATCCAAAAGTCGCCGTCCCATCCTCCCCACTCTCTGCTCTTCGTTTCCATCAGTTGATTTTACCGCATCAGCGCCGTCTGGCAAACACAGGCGAAACAGTTCGAATTCAGAGCATAAAGTTAAGATCGCTTCTTGCGAAATCATGATTGAGAGTTAGGTGCCACAGTCAGTTACTTGGGGTCGTCACACCGTGGTGATAACAGTAATAATGACTATAATGCGAAAGTTTTGAAATTCTGATTTTCTCTTCTGAAACTTTTTACTATTTAAAAATTGCGTCGCTTTAATTACCCGACTTCCGAAAAGAAATTATTTTCTAATTAAGGTTATTATGTTGAAAAATATAACAAATATATATATATATATATATTTAAATACAATACTGTGAATTCAAATTTTCAATTACTATTAAGCAAATAATGTAAGAATAAATGCAAAAAATAATATTCATTACTCTCAGAAAATATTTTTATTCTGATAAAAGAAAATAAAAATGTGCAAAATCGACGAAGAGAATACTTAAAAATCTTTGATGAATTCAATCTTTAGAACACGAGTATGATTTCGAAAGACCTTAATTATTTATTTGTCTTATTGTACACCTTAATTACTTTACTTTCTCTATATATTTTATATATCAGACGTTTTATAATTAAATACTATCAAACACAAAATTGTTAATGAATTTACGGAAAGACTGTAATGATGAAGCAACTAAAATAAAATTCCTATTTGTTTTATGTCTATAAAATTTACGTTTACAATGTCTATATATTCGTAAAAAAAACAAAACCAAGTAATATTTCAAACATCAAAACATATTCAAAAAATCTAAAATTACATTGTACATATGTATATTTTATCATACTACTACTATTGGATTATGAATCTTCAAGAAAACGACACATTTTCATTCCTAGGGTAAAATATTTCCTCTAACTAATGAGCCAAAATTTCAGCATTAATTATACTTTGTTTGAATTTCCAGTCTATGTAATTACATTGGTAATCCTTGTTATTGTGTATTTGTACGGAAAACATTAAAGCTATTCTAAAACATTATTTTGCTGCTTTCTTTTGTGATACATTCGGGATTTCTTAATTGCCTATTCAAACTCATCGGGCCATTAAATTTTTTAAAAGGAAAAATCACATGTATCCAAATATTACACCTTGGTAATAACAGCTGATAATGCCTATAATGCAAAAGTTTTGAAATTCTGATTTTCTCATCCGAAACTTTTTACCATTTATAAATGGATTTGCTTTAATTACCTGACTTCTGAAAAGAAAATGTTTTCTAATTAAAGTTATTATATTAAAGAACATAACAAATAAGTATTTTTTTATATAATATTCGAAATTCAAATTTTTAATTACTTTGAAGCAAATAAGGGGCGTTTAAATACAAAAATTGTTAAGATTATTTTTTTTTTCGAAAATACTTTTAGTACGTTAATAGGAAATTATAAAATAGAAATTTTACGAAGTTAATGCAGGAGAAATCATGATTAAGCGAGTTTCGAATAAATAAACCGATAACAAAGTCCGATTTTCTCTGAATAAACCTTGAAAAAAAGTCCACTCTTTTTTGTTCATTGTTTGTGCTAAAAATTCTTTTAGAGATCTTTACGGCCCGTTTCTGCAGAATTAGGACTTTTTTTCAACGGGTTGTGCTTATAAACAAAATAAACGGGTTGGGCCAGCATAAATAAATGAACGAACGTTCTGGCCGAGACTATACAAAATTAAGTAAATCAACTGGCCCGATTTAAAAATTTAAATTAAGATTATAAAATATCAGTCATTTTTATTGAAAATCTCTTTTGCGAGAATAAGTAAAATTGTGCGTCACGAGCCGATTCTAGTTTGACGAAATCGATTCAGAAATGTAACATGTTCAGTGTAAAGATTGATATCAGGCAATTATATTTTGCTTGGACATCAAGCTTAGATTTTTCAGCCAACTCGTGCCAGATGGAGATCATCCTTGCATTTTGTATCTACATAGTCGAGGGTGGCTCGAACTGGGCTTAATTATTCTCAGGATTAGTAGGCCAGACAGTATGTTTTGCAAAAACTTTAATAGCGTAATGAACTCCTATTAACGTAATCTTTTGGAATTCCTTTTATTTGCTGAGCTATGAAACACAAATTTATATATGTTTACATTTATCATTTAAAAACGTTCTATTCTAAAACATAGTATTAAATTTGCGAGCACGGCGAGTTCTTATAACACAGTTTCTATTAACCGAGATTTCCGATGTCCGAGGTACTAGCGGTTACAATTAACTCGGATAAACGAGCTTGCACTGTACTTAAAAATTCTTGAAGAGATCAATGCTTTGAAACATGAATACGATGATAAAAGACCTTATCTAATTAAATTTGCGGAAATAAGTGTAATAATGAGGTAATTAAAAGTACATAGGTATACGTTTTATGTGTGTAAAATTTACGTTTTAAATGTGTATATTCGTTAATAAATAAATAAATAAATAAATAAATAAATAAATATTAAAAATATTAAAAAAAGAATTATATCATACATATTAAATGAAATTTTCACTGAAAAAGCGAAAATAATGATTACATTAAGAATTGCGTCTTCTTGCTAGTAACGTTTAATAAAATGTAGCCTCCCTCACTCAATTTTAATTCAATCAAACCTCTAAATTTTCTATATAAGTCAATATTCACATGACATGTCTACGTCACACTGTTCACGTGACATTTGCTTGAAAATTGTATTTTCTGATATCAAACAATGACTCATTTCAGGCAGCATTATACCAACTATGGAATGTCACATATATGATAGTATTTTAATGAAAACACTCTATTAGATTCACATTCGATAGCCGGTATGTATGCATAAGTAATTCGTTAAAAAGATAAGTGTGAGACAATGTTTCGAGTTTTTCAATTGCAAAACTTACATAATAGAGCAGTTTGTGTATGGGTATACGAATCACCGCAATGAACACAAAAAATGAGTCTCGTATCCTGTATAAATTTCCACCTGTCGAGTCGACTGTGCCATGCAGATGCTTTCATAGTAAAACGCTTTGACTCATATCTTTCGAAAGGCCAAGCGAATTTTAGTATTTTTATGGTGCTTTAGGAAGTTTTTTTCCCTGCTCATCTTAATTCACTCGAGTCTTAACTTAATATCTTTAATGAACTTTTAAAATGTATGTTGTAACTTTGTGTACTTTTATTACAGTTTCTATTTTAAAGTGAAATTTGTGAAGAAGCCAAGATACCTCGTACGATATCCTTTTATTTTCCAAAAGATCGGTTCATATACATATGTATGTAAATGTTAAATGTGCAAGAAGTATATGAAAAGGTGAAGGTATCCAAAGGGCATAGATGCATATTTTCTGCTCTTAACTAGAAGCTGTTCATATATACTTCTTCATAAAATAATAATGATTTTTTTTTTATATCTACATATTTTTTAGATAAATGAAATATGTAATTTGAAAATCTGTTTGTCATTCGTTTTATATTTAGAATTTTGTTCATCTTAAAAAAACCTATTCCTCTCTGCCCTCTGTCTGTCCGTACACAAAAACTGTAAAAGTCAGAGACTTCAATTTTTTTATACATAGAGTTGAACCCCCTGTGTCCCACTACAAAACAAAAAAAAATTCAAAAGATTTGTTATTTTAGTTAAATTAATTCTAACAATGTCAACCCTTCATTTTTGCGATTTATATTTTGAAACAGATCCTCAACTTTACGTTTTGCTTGTAGACCCTATAGTTTGGAGATAAAGCGTCTTGCTAGTAAACAGAAGATTTTTAGATAGATTTCCGGTACTGCGAGTTGAAATTTTCATATCAAGATCAATTTAATTAAAAGAAATTTTGTATTTTTTTTGCAAAATTACGTTCTTATATTATTAGAGTTCTTTTTTTCTGATATTCATAATATTTTTTGGCCTTTAATTTTCTTTCTATTAAAAAAAAACTATTATAATTTATTAATGATTCTTAAATTTTATTTAAACATTTTTTTCGTTTATAAAAATATTAAATTTTATTTATATTTCCGCTAAATTATTTTTTCATTTAGAATTTTGAAAAATTTGGATTTTCGGATATAATTTGAATAATTTGATTTGAACATTTTTAATTAGATTAAAATATAGAATTTCCTTTTACAATTATGTGAATGTTAAATTTTTTGGTACTACCGTCTTGTATGGGAATTTAATATTTATAAATTAACAAGCTGGATTCATTAATTAAATTATAAGTTGTTTTGAAAGAAGCATTAAATGAAACAATTTGCTCGATCTGCAATCACAGTTACACACTTTTTATGTAACACCTATAAAATATTTGTTAAATAAATTCAAAGCATATGCACTCCATTTCAGAATTAATAAAGTTATCATATTTTGATAAATATCACGTGCACTAAGTGCAAAACTCAAAACTGATTTTGCGAAACAAAGATGAACTCTTTATAATTCCATTACGTATACATACGTTTCTATGGGAGCTGCGGGTAGAGGAACAGGCTTTGTAAGCGAGCGTCTTATTTTTCGCATTCTATTCGCACATTTTGCTAAATCCTCGGAATTGTTTTGCAACATTCAAATCAAAAGAAAATATAATAACATTTAAAAGATGTTTAAGTTTGATGTTCCGTTGTTTGTTGATCAAAAGATGTTTTTGCTTGATGACAAAACAAAAGATGTTTTGTTTTGTGATTATTGTTTTGCAATATTCAAATCAAAAGAAAGAATAATTAAATTCAAAAGAAAACAATAAAAATGAGCAACTAATCACATCACTAAGGAATTAAAATGTAAATCACAGTGAGAATTGAAACAAGGAAGTCTCAAATGTAAATATTCTAGAGACTTCAATGAAACGCAAGCGTCGCATCGTGTCCAACTTGTGGAAACAGTTAACACACAATACTGGTCACTGAAAAAGGTCCGGATGATAATGTTAAGTCTATGGAGGCGTTATTTTTAAATATCTCGCCCAAACTTTAATATTTTTACGTGATTTTTTTTTTTTTTTTTTTTTTTTTTTTTTTTTTTTTGCATAGGATAGCTGAAGATGATTCACAACCTGGCTAGTTTTTACTTTTTTAATTTTGGTTATATATGTTTTTACATTAGAATAGTTTCAATTTCAGAACCGCTTCTAACTGGTTTCGAAAGTTGAAGTAATTTAAAAAAAAATCTGATACCAAAATTGAAAAGTTCCGGTTGTAGATCGTCCTTAGGTATCCTGTGCAAAATAATTATATAAAAATATTAAAATTTGAGCAAAATATTTGAAAAGAACTTCCCCATAGATTTAGCATAATCATCCGGGTCTCTTTAGTGACTTGTGTGGGGCTTTAAGGACGCTGGATAAACCGCGAGAAAGCTTAAACAATATCTTCCATAAGCCACAACTGCCAATGACGATCGCTATTTGTTTATTTCAATTAGAGGTAACAAGCTACATCGTCTTAGCTTTATCTTGATATTTACGTGAACAAAAGGTGACAGAACCTTTACGACACCATTAATTTTAAACTTCAATATTCACTTTATTTAATTGCAGAAATATATCAGGCTAATATATCTTAGGCGAATATTTTAACACAATAAAATGGGTGTATAGTTCAAATTTATAGTTTATTCTGTCATAAAAATTAATCTCCTAAGGCATGAATACCAATTTTTGAAAAGCACATTTCAAAGTTCATCAATTATAAAAACATTTCAATTGAAAGCTTGATTTAAAGGAATTAAAATGAACAGTGAGAGGCAATAAGTAGACAAAAGTCTTAAAATGTGGATTAAAAGAATCTTGAATCGGTTATAAAATTGTGAATAAGACTAAAAATTTTAGAGTTTCGAATTTCGAATTTAAAATCAAAGACAGAATTTAAATTAAATCGAATGAGATGAATAGAAAGTTAACAAAATGAACTTAACGTTACTTACCCATCTCCCAAAAAGACAGAACAAACTGGAAGGAAGATAAGGCTTGATATTATAAAACAAAACACATATTTATTCCGTATCATCATCACAAAACTAGAATAATTCATTTTCTTCGAATAAAGAATACAGCGAATGAGTACAGTAAATAGAGCACAGTAAATAGAATTAAATCGAATGACTTCTGCACTATTATCAACAGAATTAAGAATCTTCGAATAAAGAATAAAGTTTATAACGAATATAAAGAATCTTGCAATAACGAACGAATTAGTCTACAGACTGTCACTCGATAGAAATAGAATGAATTATCAAAACAGAATCCCGCATTCTTCTGATGCCACACAACATTTCTTGAATAAGAAACTTTGCTCGGCAAACGAAAATAAAATCACACTTGTCAATGCGATTAGCCGTTGCCATGGAGATCGAACGCCAATGAGTTTAGGCATCTTTTTTCCCCCCATAACCTCCGGGGGGCGGCAGAACAGCAATTTGTTGAATAAGACGTTGAAAGTCTTTTTACTTGTACGGATCGTTGCCACTCGTACTACCCCGTCAGCACCTTGACGAATGTTATCAATAAGGGCTAACTTCCATTGAATGGGGTGAATGGCAGAATCCTTGACTAGGACTAGTTGCCCAATCTGGATAGGCTGGTTACCTTTTTTCCAAATAGACAAGGTGTAGAGGTAGTCTCTTGTCCATCGGAGCCAAAATTGATCGAGAATCTTGATGCACAGCTTCCACCTGGAAGAAAGACTAAAACATGGATTATTATGGATAGATAATTCAGGTAACGTTAGTAATAGAGAACCAATAAAGATATGTCCTTGATTTAAGTCCGGTAAATAATTTGGATCATAAGGAGGTGTGAGATACCGAAGAATTTGGTGTTTCGAACTAAAGTCCTGGATTTCGAATTCTTTTAGAACAAAGTACAGTCTGTTAAGATAAGAAACAGCACCAACAAATGTTCTGCCATAATCAGAAAAGAAGTCTGTTGGACACTTCCTTCGTGATATGACATGCTCAAAAGTGAGATTTGGTTCGGTTGTAATTTCAGAGAACAACTGTTGTTGTACTGCTTTGACACACATACAGAAAAAAAGACAAATGTAGAATTGAAATATAGATGACTTCCGAATATGTTCACATTTCCTTTTGATTGGGCCTGAAAAAGCAATCATTAAACGCTCAAAGGCTCTGCAAGTGTTAAATCGTGGAGAGGACAAGCCTATCATGAGCTGAGTAATCGGTTGAGTGGTGGATATTTGGTTGCAACGAATATACTTTCTTAATTTTTTCTTAGCGGTAGATCTGCCATCTGGAATCCAAAAATTTTGATTTATTAAGGAGAGATCTTGATCAGGACCCGCTTGCAAAGAATAGATATGGAAGTCTCGAATAATGACTTCTGTTAATGGATGGTTGTTAGGAAGAATGATTGACTGTTTTGAATCGAAAGACAATGTTCTCTGTTGGCTAAGTAGGTTAAGTTCATCAAAAAAGGTAGAATATTGTAAGAACTTGATGATAGTTTTAAAAGTGGTGTTAAGATCAACAGCAATTTGAGGATCCTTTGCTTTTGAGGATAATCTGGAATTGTAAGCAAATCCTTGAATGCAAGCAACTATTTGAAGTAGCTTTGTATATGAGGAAAATTTGCTGAGAATGTCAATATCATGTTCGAGTTGAGTTATTGAACAAGAATTTTCGGATAATAGCTCCATGAATAAGTTTGAAGTCAAAGACTGGTCAACAAAAGAATTGGAAGATTTATTCCATTTGATTAGAATAAGTGAAGACACAAGATCATTCCACTTCAAGTCAACCTTCACCACTCCTTGCATTAAAATTTTCGAATTAACTGTGAAAGGTTGCAAAAGACCCAAAGGGTCAGAATTATACATGGTTATGGATAATAATTGATGTTTAGTGGTTACAGTAGCATTTTCTACCACTTTTACTTGTAGATAATATGTTTCTCGGTTCCACTCTAGCCCTAGAATTCGCTTGGATGAATCAGGATTTAATGAATAGGTTAAATTACTAGCCTTTAAAGAATTTGGCTTGAACGAATGTGTGAAATTGCAAGCATTTAGAGAATTTGATGAATGTTCCACAGCAAGGGGTTCATTGGTGGTCCATTTCCTGAATTGGAAACCACCAATCTGAAATAACGAATGGAGCTCATAAATGAGAGCTTGAACTGAATCGAAAGAATTTGTGCCACATGGAATGTCGTTCACATACAGGTGGCTTTGGGCTAGACTAGCAGAAAAAGGAAACTTGATTTTCTTATCTTCGCACAATTGCTGAATGATTCTTAGAGCTAAGAATGGGGAACAAGACTCATTGTCACAAAGAGTGGAAATTTCTAAATGTTTAACCTTCTTCACTGAATTTTCCTTAGTTACAGAATTATCTTCAGGTTTATTTAAAGTCAATAATCGTGATATTGTTTCTTTGCCATCAGTATATATTATATTTTGATGAATAATTGGTTGCGGCGTATTAGAATGGAATAAAGGGATATTATCAGTCAATTCAGATTCGAAAGATTTCCTTTCAACAATTGCAGAAGAAACATAGTTACTAATCTGTTCAAATAGTTCAGGTTGCTTATGAGAATTCAAATCAACAGGTGACATAGATGAATTCAGAGAAGAAATGGTTTTAGAAGGATTAACAGAGTCATTTTTCGAATTTCGACAAGCAAAAATATCAGTATTTGATTTACGACTATTAGTTTTAGAGTTATCTTCCATTGTATGCTTCTTTAAAGTAACTTGTGAAGAAATGGGGTTCGTTTCTGAATTAGGAATCAACTCTAAATTTAAAAAGTCAGTCATAGTTAGTGAATGGCAAGCTACACTTGTAGTCGATTTTGACGAGTGGAGTACTGGACCACTAAGTATGTGACCCAGTGTAGTTGGGATAGCAATGGGTTCACCCGACTGTCCACAAATAGGTGACCCTAATAATAGTTTGGCAAACACATCTGCTCCTAGCAGAATTTCGATGGGTTTTTCCTCATGAAAGTCCGGATCAGCCAGCTGCACGTTTTCAATGTGCTGCCATGTACACCTTTCCAGTTTGAAGTTAGGGAGAGGGGTAGTAACCTGATTAACTACAAGGGCTTTTAAAGAATTGTAATTATTTTCAAAGAAGGGTGAGAATAGAAATTCAGTGTGATGTAGGCAGGTCTCAGCCGAAATGCCATTAATACCCACAAGCCTATGGTTCGTTTTTCCTACAGGCAGATTTAATCTTTCTACAAAATTTTTTGAGATTAGAGAATTTTGAGAAGCGTTGTCAATAAGTGCACGGCACTGAATGACCTTACCTGTGCTAGATTTTACCTTAACAAGAGCAGTAGATAACAAAACGTTATAATTCTGGAACGATGAATAACTTTGGGCACTATTAGACACTGAAAGTTCTGGTTCAATATCATTAACAAGCTCTTTTTTGGATTGATTAACAGTATAAATATGTAACAAAGTATGATGCGATTTTGAACAATTTTTACATTTAACGTTTATTCTACATAGATTTACATTATGGTTTTGCCTTAAACAATTTTTACATAATTTATTTAATTCCACGATTTTCCACCTCTCCGTAACAGGCTTCGAATTAAATACTGGACACCGAAAAAGCACATGGTTTTGATTGCATAGTAAGCAGTTATTGCCGGTTTTAACAACCGCGCTGTTCACTACGGTGGTTTTGAATCGACTAGTATCTAGAGATTTTTTATCGAAATGAAATTTAGACTCGACTTTATTGTATTTTAAATCTTCTACACTTCGAGCTTCACGTTCAATAAATTTTCGAAATAAATCCAAATCAGGAATTTTATCATTTTCTAGTGATAATTCCCATCTTTGTTTGAGGGGTTGATCTAATTTATTTAACAAAAAATTTATTATCATTAAATCACTCAAAGCATTAGACTCTAATCCAAGTATTTTTAAGTTCCGAATCGATTCATTACACGTATCTAATAATTCTAACAACATTTTTGAATTACTCGCTTTAATAATTTTTATCGAAAATATTTTGTTTATTTGGCTTAAAGCCAATTGCCGTTTATTTTCATAGCGTTCATTTAACAAATCCCAACACTGAATTAAATTTGCTGCACTCAGAGAGAATCCTCGAATTAATTTGGCAGCATTGCCCCGAACACAAGAATGTAAATATTGTAATTTCTCAATATCAGACAAATTTTCATTTTCTAAAATCGTAGATTTAAAAACTTCTTTAAAAGAAATCCAACTCTCTGTATCTCCAAAAAAATGGGGCAAATCGAACTTTGGAAGTTTTACATGCGAATTATTTTGTTTTACATGCGAATTATTTTGTTTGTTTTCAAAATGCGTTTCCGCATCATCAGAATCAACTTTCGTTTTCTCCTCTAAGTCGACTAAAAGATCACATATTACTTCCTGGTACTTCAAAAAACTATCCAAATTATCGTTATTTTCTTTCGGGGAAAGCTTATCAAATGCCTGCGTAAGAGTTAGTTCATATCCCGCTATTTTCGATTTGAAAACTTTAATTTTTGCTTGTTCCTCTGGCTTGGAATCTACTACTTTTTTCTGAAATATATCGATTTCCTTACAAATGCGTTCAAAAAACTGTTCCTGTTTTGATTGTTTCGGCATAATGACTGTTTAGAAATATACAATATGATAAATTAATAAAATAATCAAATAAATAAAACACTAGCAACTTAATATATACAACATTTTTTTTTTTAAAAATACAGAATAAATAAACAAACAACAAAGAATAAATAACACGCAGACGATTTTACTTTTTTCCTTTTTTTTTTTCCTCTCACTACGTTCTAGCACAGGTATAAATAAATGAATACGGCTACGATTTAAAATTATTCCATCGTAGCTCTTGGCTCGTTACGGACCAGAAAATATGGTTTAAAAGAATCTTGAATCGGTTATAAAATTGTGAATAAGACTAAAAATTTTAGAGTTTCGAATTTCGAATTTAAAATCAAAGACAGAATTTAAATTAAATCGAATGAGATGAATAGAAAGTTAACAAAATGAACTTAACGTTACTTACCCATCTCCCAAAAAGACAGAACAAACTGGAAGGAAGATAAGGCTTGATATTATAAAACAAAACACATATTTATTCCGTATCATCATCACAAAACTAGAATAATTCATTTTCTTCGAATAAAGAATACAGCGAATGAGTACAGTAAATAGAGCACAGTAAATAGAATTAAATCCAATGACTTCTGCACTATTATCAACAGAATTAAGAATCTTCGAATAAAGAATAAAGTTTATAACGAATATAAAGAATCTTGCAATAAAGAACGAATTAGTCTACAGACTGTCACTCGATAGAAATAGAATGAATTATCAAAACAGAATCCCGCATTCTTCTGATACCACACAACATTTCTTGAATAAGAAACTTTGCTCGGCAAACGAAAATAAAATCACACTTGTCAATGCGATTAGCCGTTGCCATGGAGATCGAACGCCAATGAGTTTAGGCATCTTTTTTCCCCCCAAAATGCAAAAAAAAAAAAAAAAAAAAAAAAAAAAAAAAAAAAACTTACAAATATAATACTTTGTATGTTTTCTTTTAACCTCCCTTCAGAAAAAAGCAATTTAAAATTGAATTTTTTGTTCTGATATTATAACAAGAGTTTTTGACACGATAACTTTAATAATGGAGAATGTATAGTAAATATTTCATTAACTATCCAAATACAGTAAAAATATTCGAGATTATCAACATATTTATAAAGGTTTATTAAGAAATGTCATAACGTTCATAAATTTAAAATAATACAAAGCCAAAGCTAAATACAATTCAAATAAATGTAAAGCTACAACAAAAACAGCCAAAAACAAAGACGAAAAGCAAACTACAATGTTATTTTTTATTACAATCTCCGAAGTCATTCATAGCATTTTTTCTGAATGTTAGATTTACGTTTACATAATTTTTTTAAACTATAAACAACATATAAAATGTTTGAAATTGTATATTCTTAATTTGTTTCAACATATACGTTAATTGCACGATAGTAAAAAAAAAATATTCATTTTGATATGGAAAATTAACTTAATGATTCCATTTGCCTTACATTTGTTTACTTAATTTTATATTCAGGAATGCGTAATGTCTCTATTGTTAGAAAAAGGAAAATTTCAGTTTTCAGATTAGTTAGAGAAATAATAATAGTTATTCATGACTATTAATAGAGAAGATAAAAGAGCTCTTTTTTCTTTTCTGTATATCTGGTTTCGATCTGTTATATGAGATTATTTTTGGTATAGATTTACAGTTTGTATTCGAATATGAAGATATATTTACCAAAATATTATGAATGATTTTTGTAAATGTTAAATGTAGGTTTAAAAAAGAATACAAGTTATTTTTATTCTTAACTATTATTTAAAGGAATGCTGGATTTTTCGGTTTCTCTCAGTTATATGATATTGTTTTTTTGCATAGATTTACAGTTTGTATTCGAATATGAAGATAGATTTACAAAATTATTATGAATGATTTTTGTAAATGTTTAAATGTAGGTTAGAAAAAGAATACAAGGTATTTTTATTCTTAACTATTATTTAAAGGAATGGTGGATATATAAATAAGAGTTTTTAGTTTCCATTAAAAACATCAATCTATTACGCTTTTCTAAGTTAAACATGGCTGAATAAATTAACGGCGGTTGACTACTGATTAACTATGACTGATTATAAGCATTTTTGTATGCGGTTATATAGCTTGTTTCGAAATAAAATATATGAATTTTTGTATAAAAACAAGATTCATTAGACAAAATAATTCAATATAAATTATTTTTAAAAATCTGCATGCTATTTTTAAATTATAAAAACAAGAGATCGTTTTAGATTTGTTCATATCCTAAAAGTGTACACTTGTTCGTTGTTTGCTCATAAATATCAATTATTATTAATAAGCTTTTTCTACATATCGGGAAAGATTTTTTTTTGTTTTTTAACAATAAATTAGGCTTAATTATTTATTTAATCCTCATGTCAATTACCAGAAGCCCATGTTTCGAGCTACAATAATAACAGCTCGTCATCAGCTAAACAAACAAGTGTGCGTAAGGTACGCACACGTATTTGTTTAGCTGATGAGGAGCAGTTATTGTTGTAGCTAAAAACGCGTTCTGCTTAATTTTATATTTTATGGTGATTTTACAAAGATTTTAGTTTATTTATTATATTATCGCCGATGATTACGGTGTTTTCACCAGAAACCCATGTACCGTTTTTCTATTTTCCTCCTGATTTTAGGGTATTAATATTGAAATCAGCTAAAATGAATTTAGATATCTAATATTTGTAGTATCTACTGTCCATTACTATAATCAGTTTAAAATTAAGAATTTTTTGTATTTCTATTTTCACGCATTATACACTTTCAGGCTGTTCATCAATAATCAGAATGCATGGGTACCCATGTGAATTTTCCACAGAAATTTATAGATTATTTTGATGTAGATAAATAAAACTTGAAATGAATTTCAAAATAAGAGTTAGACATATTTCTTAATGCATAAAATATTTCATCTACGTGAAAAATTATGGACAAGCTTTAAATAGAAAAAGTTCTATGAATATACATCACATACCCATTTTCCACATTATTTACATCATTATTCGGTTTTTCAGTGCCATTCTTGAAGATCTTACAAGAACAGACACCAGATATTCTTATCCTGAATATTTCATCTTGCTCTTTAGGTTGCGTTCAGACTGTTCGATAATCGAAATACAGAAAAAAAAATCAGTACACTTTCAGTTCCCATTTTGATAGAAAATTGTTTTACAGCTTATTTTGCAATTGATCTTGAATTCTTGGAAGGCTCAAGATCTCACCTAATTCCCAAAAAAGCAAGCGATGATTGCTCGTTTAATGAATATCGAGTATGACTATCGATATTTCATTTACACATTTCAAATGTGTGATCTTTGTTTGACAATTAAATTAATTAGCTATTCTAAAAATGCGTCCATTTCCTTTTCTCTAAATGCGGGGCAATTACATTTTATGAAATAGGGTTGCTTATGGCTCACTAATTTTTAAATTGCAGCAGGTACCCGGGTAGCCCAGTCATTGGAGAGAAGAGCAAATTTTGGTCAGGACATAAGTGTTAAAAATTATTCTGTGCTTTATACATATGATTGCAAAATAAAGTGATAAGTAAAACCATTTGTGTATTTGATAAAATAGAAAATAATTGGGAAAAAAATTTTGTGCGAAATATTTTAATCTGTGGTTTAAATTGAAATTTAATACAGCATGGAATAGAATTAAAAAATATATCGGTTTTAAATCACCCTCAGTTTCATTCAATGTAAATTTAGATAAGGTATCATGTAGAAAAAATAATTAAAAACTTGTGATATATAGCGCTTTTAAATTACTTGAAAATATTTTAAAATATTTCAAATTCAAAGATCATGATTTCTTTGAATTCTCAATAGAAAATGAAAAGAAATTTAGCATTAAAATGATGAAAAGTTCCATTAACAATCAGAAAATAACTCAGTCATTTCTAATCATGGATAAAGATTCAACAATTAAAATTAGTTAAAATTCTATTCATAGAATAATTATTAATTATTAAGTTTAATTCATCAATTTTCATTAATTAATAGTTAAATCGTTCATTACTCAAATAATTGAATTAATTAATAGTTAGAGAATAAAACTTTCATGTGTTATTCATAGAACCTATTGGGAAATTAAAATTTATTTTAAATATTATTTCCTTTCTATCCGTTTGTCAGTCTTATTTAAATAAATATATTTCACTGGCCAATGCATGAAAATAATTGAGAAACACGTAAGATTAGTTCTCTTTTGAAAAGTGCATTGTGTTGAATCGTTACCCCCGAAAATGACCGAAATAAAAACGATACTTATTATTGATTCATGTCTCAGAATATTGTCTGTAGAAAATAACGCTTAGATATTATACAGAGGTCCTCAAAAGTATTTCAGTACATAACTATTTTTGAACAATTTTTCCTTTTTGTAAATGCATTTTAGTAATTTTTCTGTATTTTAGAAAATATTTAGAATGTTGTATGATATGTGCTGTTTCTATTAATTCTTACATACAAAATGTTCTTCAAAAAATACAGTCACCGCAAAAAAAAAATCTTGACATTTGGGATGTCAGACGTTTTGTCAAATATCAAGAAATGTACATGAGGAGTGATTCTGAAACTGTGCCTGTGTAAATAAAATAGTGCAGGTCATATATTTTCGAACAAGTAGTAAAAGCTTTTAACTGTAGATTATTCATAAGTGGCTTATGGTAATAAACTGTGTTCATTTTTATGAGGATAGCCTGTATACTATTAGAGAAATTAAGGTTTTTATAAAAACGGTCCCAAATTTTGGCAAGTTTTTTGCTTATAATTTACAGAGTTCTTAATAAAAAACAATATTCTTTTCAAATAATATGAAAAACAACATTGTACATAATAACCTGTATACAAATTTTAAAAATATTAATAATTGTATGAAATATGAGCAGGTATATTAAATAAATTTTCACTGCGCATGCGTCAACACTATAAAAATTCATTTGCATTTTGTGTTAGCTAAATGTATAAAGTAACTTTTGTTAAAGTTTCAAAATCATAGCTTGTAAATTCTGAAAATTATCGTCGAAAAAATAGGACCAAAATCCGATATTCCCAAAATAAAACAAAAAAATGAGGGGCTGTATCCATATTCCATTGATTAGTATCTACACAATACTGCACGTACTGTTGTATTTGGATACATCTCCTTTTTTGCTTCATTTTGGGAATAACGAATTTTCCTCATATTCTGTCGACGATAATTTTCAGAATTTTCAAGGTATGTTTTGAAAACTTTAACAAAAGTTGCTAAATACATTTAGCTAAAACAATATGCAAATAAAATTTTTATAGAGTTGACGCATGCGCAGTGTAAATTTATTTGGTAAACCTGTTAATTTTTCATACAATTATTAATATATTTTTTATTATGATTACAGAGTATTATGTACAATGGCGTTTCTGATATTTTCTGAAAAGAAAATTGTTTTTAATTAAGAACTCTGCAAATTATAAGGAAAAAAACTTACCAAAATTTGGCACCGTTTTTATAAAAACCTTAATTTCTCTACGAGTATTAATGCTATGCGCATAAAAATGAACACAGTTTATAATCATAAGCCACTTAATCATAATCTGCAGTTAGAACGGTTTTGCTACATTAGTTTTGACAGGTTTTTTGAAAATATATTCGTTCTTTTTCAATTTGTTGAGGGTCACCTATTGGATTTTGGAAAAAAATCTTCTCGAAAATATATGACCTGTATTATTTTGTTTATATATCTGGAGATTCAGAGTCATTACTCATGTATATTTCTTGATATTTGACAAAATGTCTAAAATCGCAAATGCCAATTTTTTTTTTTTTTTTTTTTTTTTTTTTTTTTTTTTTTTTTTCAATGACTGTATGGTGTTTGAAAAATTCGATAAAATATTGTGAAGTGATATGTTATTTTTCGTTGAGAAAAGTCATACAAAAATCGGCAAGTTAGTTATAATGTATGGTTATTGTATAGATTAGCATGATAAAATTAATATATGCTGTATTTACAGTTACTCATCGCTTGAAGCTGTTTATAATGATCTTACTTTTTTTTCCTTGTAAGAAAAATTAAGTAAAAAATTAATAATTTAAAGCTGATTATCTAGAAAAGCATAAGAAAAAGAAAGACGGAACGAAAGAAAAGAAAGATAAAGGTATATATTTTTTAGAGTATTTCATAAAATAGAAAACAATTGGGAGAAAAAATTTTCTGCGAAATAATCTAATCTTTGGCTTTAATTGAAATTTAATACAGCATGAAATAGAATTTAAAAAAAAAAATAACGGATTTAAATCACTCTAAGTGTCACTCAATGCAAATCCAGATAAGATATCAATGTAGAAAAAATAATTTAAAATTGGTGATTTATAGCGGTTTTAAATTAATTGAAAACATTTTAATGTATTTAAAATTCAAAGTTCATGATCTCTTTGAATTCTCAATAGAAAATGAAAATAAATTTAACAGTGCAATGATGAAAAGTTCCATTAACGATTAGAACATAGCGCAAATATTTCTAATCATGGATAATGATTCATCAATTAAACATAGTTAAACTTCTGTTCATAGATTAATTATTAATGATTAAGTTTAATTCGTCAATTTTCAATAATTAATAGTTAAATTGTCCATTACTCAAATAATTGACTTAATTAATAGTTAGAGAATTAAACTGTCAAGTGTTATTTATAGAACCTACTGGGAAATTAAAATTTATTTTTTAAATATTATTTCCTTTCTGTCTGCTTGTCAGTCTTATTTAAATAAATATACTTCACTGGCCAATGCATGAAAATAATTGAAGAACACATAAGATTAGTTTTCTTTTAAAAAGTGTATTGTGTTGAATCGTTACCGACGAAAACGGCCGAAATAAAAACGATATTTATTATTGAGCCATGTCTCAGCATGTTTTCTAGTAGAAAACGTGATGTAGAAATTAACGCTTAGATTTTATACAGAGGTCATCAAAAGTATTTCATTATATAACTATATTAGAACAATTTTTAATTTTTTAAAAATACATTTTAGTATTTTTCTGTATTTTAGAAAACATTTAGACTGTTGTATAATATATGCTGTTTCTATAGTTCTTACAGAGAACCGTATAAAATAATATTCGAACAATATAGTGTTTGAAAAATTCGTTTAAGTGCTGTGAAACGATGTCATTTTTCGATGAGCAAACTCGTACAAAAATCTTCTAGTTAGATATAATGTATTGTTATTGTAGATTAGCATGTTAAATTATTATACACTATATTTACAATTACTTATCACTTGAAGCTATCTATAATGATCTTAATTTTTTTCCTGTAATGTAAATTAAGTAAAAAACAAATTAATAATTTAAAGCGATTATCTATAAAAGCATAAGCAAAGAAAGACGGAAAGAAAAATAAAAAAGTAAAATAATATCTTTTTTTTTCAATTAAATATATTTCTGTAATTCAAATATATAGGGTAACATCCCCAGTAATTGGAACATTAAGAATTTGTCTTTAAACTTACTTCTTTTTTCATTACCAATAAAGAAAATATTTACTTCCAAATATTTTAATTTAAAGTGTGCATTTCTGTGCATTTTTTTTTTTTTTTTTTTGCCCACTAAAAGCAAAAATATTTGAAGTAGTATTTCTATAAAAATATATTTATAAAACGTTGTTGTAATCATCAGTAAATGGCACCTAGAGCACCAATGTATGACACATTGTGATCCGGTAATTGGCACATGTTTACATAACATAAAAAACAAACTTTATGTTTTGCATTTTTAGGTAATATATGTATATGAAAAATTCTATGACTATGCGAAACATATGATGGAAAATAATAATTATAACATAATATGGGCAGAAAATTGTGGTTGTATGATAACATAGATTGGTAATATGAATTGTAAGAACTTTATTCTGAGAATATTAATCATCACATAAATAAATTAATGCTAAAACACACATCTTCATGTTGGAAATAAATGTTTTACTCTTTTTTAAAACATTTATAAAATAGTATTTCCAAAAATAAATAAAAACATAATAGTAATGTAGAATTTAATGTTGTGTTATCTGTCAGTATCCAATTTTCATTTTTCAAATAATGGATGACTCCAGAGAAAAAAAAATGCCTGATAATTCCAATGGATCATAAAAATGAAATTATTCTCTACATTTGCTATAGCTGACTTTGATGGCCAAATAAGTTTTTTCAATTTTTTCTCATAAACATTTAACAGTAGATGATTCTGCACAATTTAAATTAATAATATTATCTATATACAATTGTTTATCATAAACTGCATAATAATGTTCTCTCAACAAATTTGTTCCCTTTTTGATTTCTTTATCATCATCTCTAAGACCCAAATTGATATTGTCACTATCTATTGTCACTCATCATATATTATTTCTGCATCAGATTTTGAATCTTCTAACTTATAGTTTCTAAATTTTCTATATTTTCATATCCAAAATCAAGGGCTGTAGAATATGTCCAATCCAGCGATCTAGGATCTGGAGGAATTAAACAGATAAATATAAGTTTGATTTTAATTTTAACAATAAATTACATAATTCCCAGAAATATAAAACATTTCACTATAAACAGAAATATCCATCTAGAGACCTTCACTTCTAACAACCTTCACCTTTTATAAAATAAAAACATTTTTAATTGCAACAGTTTGAATTTTTCCGCAGTAAAGGGAAAATCTTCAAGTCATATATATGATTATCACTAAAATTTTAATTTATATTTGATTATCTGTTATATAGTTACAAATGTATGCAACATTTAAATAAAACATTCTTAATCGTAATTTGTTTTAAAAAATTTCGTAATGATATTCAATGCATATACAATAATTACAAAAATCATGTATCTATTTTACCAGAAAAATATATTGATCAATTGAAAAAAACACAAACAAGCTATTTAAAAAATCAATAAGTGTACATAAGCAGTGCATTTTTTTCAATGTAGGAAATTTCATATCGAATCTAATGTAGCTTTTTTTCTTTCTTTTTTCTCTTTATTGTAATGTTATTAATTCACGCAAAAAAATTATTATTAAGGTGTCTTGTACCTTATAAACGCGACGAAAATTAACGAAAAACACTCAAAGTTGGAATTAGCTTATTTTCAAATCCTTCTTATATTTAAAAGTGAAATTTTCCATATTGATTAAACTCATTATGCATTGTAAAATGCTGGCATTAGAAACTGGTTAACCGTTCTCATAATTTGTGAATTAGTGAAATTCAAATACCTTTTTTCTTTCCTTTTTTTATTCTTTAAGTTTTTAATTGCGCGACATGATATCTTGATAACGTATGAATAGATTGTTATGAAATTAGGAGGAGATTTTAAGCAGACATGTGTATTTAAAATGGTCAAATTTTATTATTTAGAGTCTTTTTTAATAGTTATATTTATTTTTATTCATTCAAAAATTTACTTTTTTTATTATTTAGGATTTTTTTTATATTAAATGAAATGATTTTTATCGTAGAATAGGTAATTTTAAAAATACATACATACATCAAGTTTCATAATAATCCATACACATCCTTTTCGGATATCATGCGCGCAATGAGTTACAGTGTGAGAAATAAAGTGTATATCTATTTCAACAGTACACAAATTCTACAAAAGAGTATTCATTATTTAGTGGTATTATATCTAAAAGCATAATCTCTTTAATCAACAGTTAAAATTTCATACTTATGCCTAAAAAAATAATGGAGGTAACACTAATTCAAACTTTGAATGTTTTTTTGATTTTCGACGAGTTTAAAGGGTACAAGTCTTCTTAAAGATTGAATCTTAATAATTGAAAATACATTTAAATGTACCTTATAAATGATTAACAATATCAGAAAAGTCTAAAAATTGAAACATATCACTGCTTAATAAAAATGAGTGCAATAGAAAGATCCTAAAACAGTTTAAAACTATATCTCTGCTTATAAAAAAATTGAAATTTATGTGAAAATAGAAAATATTTTTTCTCAGCTTATTTACGCCAAATAATAAACATTTCTCATTAGTTCCGTTAATATTCAAATGTTGCATGTTAATGACCTATAAACGACAAAGATTATGCTAATGAAAAGAGCAATGAATTCTTATGAAATGTATTTTTTCGCTTTCCTTTACGACGTAATATAAATAAAAGACCTTTGGAAATGTCGTTGAAAGGATTATGTCGTTTACGAAACGGATGACTTCATTACTTTATGGGTGTTTACAAATGATTAATATGCAAGATTTTTTCCCCTTTCTTTATCCGCTGGTTAAAATATTGAACTAATTTGAATAGAAAACCCTTATTGGCAAAAACGTCTAAGGAATAAAAGTAGAATCACGTCTTTTGCTCTGTGACGTGCGATTGTAGAATTAAATACAGTAATTCCTTTAAGAGAGTAGGATATTTTTAAACCTTTAAAATTTCAAATTTTTCTCTCTATATATTTTGATTTCGTAATTGTTTCTGAGCAATATTAAAAAAACACATTAAAAAATTCCCATTAGTTTACTAATTATGATAGTTTTGTTAAGAGTACATATGTGATGTGAAATGTGATAATAAAACTTAGAGTCGAATTTATTCAAAACAATGAATTTTGATACTGCGCGCAGTGTTACTAAAAAAATAAGCATCACGATATGAAGACATTTTTAGCACATAGTCATTTCTGTATTTTCTAAAACTTAAAACCAGAAATTGGTAAGGTTATATTTTATTTTTTGTTTTGCACATTCTTAAAAAAATTGAAATTTTTTAGTTTTTTAATTATTCTGTTAATTTTTTAATTTAGTCAATATTTTTTACAAATATTCTACTTTAGATGTAAAGGCAACTCTATTATGAATTTCACTAAAAGTTTCCTTTTTATATGCATATTTTCAGATCATTTCATGCGCGCAAGACGTGTTTTTATTTTTTTCTTATCGTCATATATATTTTTTAAATTAACATTTGAATATTTATATATAAATTTACATGTAAGCATATATTTTTAAAATATCAATTTATGTATCAGCTTTTACGGAATATTTAAGTGATGTTTGAATTTTATTTTGACTTATTATAAAAGTTTCGAAGAAGGGAAAACAGTAATTTTTTTGCGCTTTTTGACTTCTCCAAATTACATACTCCTTTAATTTTACGAGTTATCATTATTATCGAAATAAATTATGAAGATTATTTCAACATTTGTGAATATTTGACTTGATTTTTCGCGACTTTTGATTTATAGAGAATACTTTTTTCAATATAACCTCATTTTGTTTAATCATTTCCATAAAATATTTGACACTAGTTACCTTCATTGTTCTGTAAAGCTAAACTTTCAGAACTTGAAATTTTATACTGAGACAAAATATAAATGAGTAATTCAGAAAACCCAAAACATTACTTGATGCTAAAAGAAGAAAAATATACATTGTATTTGATTTTTTTTCTGAGAAAAATAAACAGAAATATTTAAAACTCCATAAACAACTTGTTGAGAAAGCAACAAAATAGGACTGCTGGTAAATGCATCATTGGTAAGGAGGAAAAAAATAATCGAGGCTATTGCTTTTTCTTACATAGAAGTTCATAAACAAAAGATCGGTTCTTCCAAACAATTACATATCAATATATTTTTTTAATCGTCAACTAGTAATTAAACTTCGTACAGTGTGTTTATAATAATTAAATTTCCTTACAGCGTTGATTTTTTAATGTCTAATAAAAATATTTTTTTACGTTTCAGTGGCTTCTAATTATAAAAAATCAGAAATCCTAACACCTTTATAAGCACGTAAAAATAGTCTTAACAATCGCGATTTTAACACTTGATTTTTTACACTTGCTGAAGTTTCAGTGAAACTAACTCTTGCAAATGTTGAGAAGATAGCATATTATATACTTATTTAGGTTCAGATAAATATTAGCAATGTTATTAAGTTCGGAAAAATATAACACAGCTAATTGATTGGGCCAAATATATACAATTTTACGGATTTTTGAGTTTTTTTATGAATTGGTTGTTATAAAAACATGAGGACAGCTTCCGTAGCTTGCCTAAATTGCACTTTAATCCGTTTGTCATTTGCTAAAAAATCCTTTTCTGATTTTAAAGTAGTTTAATTTGTGCTATTTCAAGGTAGATAATGACCCTGTCTGGCAACTCTAGTAATTTTATCATACTGCAGAAATCAAAGCGAGTTCCTTCAAAGTTCCACTAAAATATCCAAATTATCGTCTCAGTTTTATACAAAAATCAGATTTTAGCTTTTTTGTGAAGCACGCAATATTTGTCATTAAATATGTAAATTGTGATCGTCATTTTCTATTGTATTCAACTGCGGACATTATTCTATTTCGTATATAATAGAATATGAAATACAGCATGCGTATAGAGTTGATTGTATATTCTATTATGTATAAATCATACAAAAATTGTTGTTTTGACATGTCTCATCGCCCATCTCAAGTTACTGTACTGACTGCCAGATCAGTTGCACTTGATATAACTGGAGAAACTTCTTTAAATGCTTGTGAATTTAAAACCTTTTCGTATTTTGTTTATATATCAAAATAAAGAAATTTAAGTATAAATTGGAACGTATATATATATCTACATATAGGCAATATTTTCGCATATTCATCCATCTCTTAAATATAAATAAAAAAATAAATAATTAAATAATTAAACTATTCCATCAATATATTAAAAAAACGGAAAATGAAAATAAAAAGCAGTAACACAATATTATCTTTTAAAATAAGGATGTGCATATGCATCTATATTTACAGCGATCATTCAAAAAATACAGAATAGCATAATAAATTACGTTAGTTGATAGAATTTCAGATATAATAAAAATGACAAATAATTTCGACTTTTTTCTAAATACATAAAAATAGATTAAATAAGTAATTTAAAATTCTAGGGATTCTTTATCAATTAATTAACAAGAACAATCAGCAATTTAAGTCCTGTTAGTGATAATAAAAAAAGATTTCAGCACAATGAAAATTAAATAAGCAGCAATGCTAGCAAAAACAAGACTTTGACTTTATTAAATATTATTTTTCATATAAATATATAAATGAGAGTAAATAAATTGAATTTAGGTTTGTTAGCTATACTTAAATTTGTCTCATATGATGTAAAAATTATTCACTTCTAGAAATTAATTAAAATATCAAAAAAAAAAATTTTCTTTTTTAACAAGCTTTTTTTTTCTTTTTTTTCCATACAAATAGTAAATAGTAATCGAACAATATTGTTTACATCGGAGTTCAGTGCTGCATTATACGGAAATATCTCAAGCAAAACATGTATACACTATATTGCCATTGATTATGGGACACTTGCGATTTTAGACATTTTACTAAATATCTAGAAAAATACATGAGGAATTATCTCGAAACTCTTAGTGTATAAATATAATAGTATACGTCATACATCTCCGTGAAGATTTTTTACCGAAACGCCATAGGGGACCGTCAACAAATTAAAAAAGAATGAATATCTTTTGAATAATCCTGTCAAAACTAATGTAGCAAAAGCGCTCAAACTCTAGATTATGATTGAATGCCTTATTGTAATACACTGTGTTCATTTTTATGCAAATAGCATGCACACTCGCAGAGTAATTAAGGTTTTTATAAAAATGGTCCCAAATTTTTCCAAGTTTTTCCATTATAATTTTCAGAGTTCTTAATATAAAATAATATTTTTTTCAGAAAATATGACAAACAACATTGAACACAGTACCCTGTAATCAGAATTAAAAAATAATAAAAATTGTATGAAAAATGAGTAGGTTTACTATATAATGTTTTACTGCGCATGCGTCAAAGATATCAAAATTTCATTTGCATATTATGTTAGCTAAATGTATAGAGCAACTTTTGTAAAAGTCTCAAAATCATAGCTTGAAAATTCTGAAAGTAATCGTCTATAGAAAAAGGACAAAATCCGTTGTTTCCAAAATAAAGCAAAAAAATGAGGGATTTTAACCAAATGCAGTAGTACATCCCATATTGTGTATTCTATATTGACACTAATCAATGAATATATGGATACAACCCCTCTTGTTTTTGCTTCATTTTCAGAATAACGGATTTTCGACTTATTGAATTGACGATTATTGTCAGAATTTTCAAGTTATGATTTTGTGACTTTCACAAAAGTTGCTCTATACATTTAGCTAACATAATATGCAAATGAAATTTTGATATCGTTGACGCATGCGCAGTAAAAAATTATTTAGTAAAATAACTCATTTTTTATACAATTTTCATTATTTTTTAATTCTGATTGCAGGGTACTGTGCGCAATGTTGTTTGTCATATCTTCTGAAAAAAATAATATTTTATATTAAGAACTCTGAAAATTATAAGGAAAAAACTTGGAAAAATTTGGGATCATTTTTATAAAAATCTTAATTACTCTGCGAGTATGCATGCTATTTGCATAAAAATGAACAAGGCCTATCACAATAAGGCATTCAATTACAATCTAGAGTTTGAGCTCTTTTGCTACATTAGTTTTGACAGGGTTATTCAAAAGATATTCATTCTTTTTTAATTTGTTGACGGCCCCCTTTAAAGTTTCGGGAAAAAATCTTCACGGAGATGTATGACTTATACTATTATATTTATACACTAAGAGTTTCGAGATGATTCCTCGTGTATTTTTCTAGATATTTAATAAAATGTCTAAAATCGCAAGTGTCCCATAATCAATGGCAATATAGTGTATATGGATAAAATAGAGTTTTTACTTTCGAAATCTTTCCAAATAAATACCAATCTGGCATATATGATATTGGTGCAGATTCGATAGTCGATACGTGGTGACCTACATGTTTATTTTGGCGACTAATTGCCTGCTTCTAAGCTGTAACCTTTTGGAACATTTCGCGTTTTTTCGTTTGGTCATTCAACAAAAATCACAGTTTTTTGCAATCCTCTAGCAAAAATCCCACTTTTTTTTCTGCGAAAATCCCGTTTTTTTCCCACGATCCTTTGTTGATAACTTTTCACTTTGAATTCCTGATTTTTTTGCTTATATTAACGCTATTACTTTTAAGCAATTATTTCACAATCTAGCGATTGGATGATTTTGGTTTAGGAGCCACTGGCTAACTTAAAAATTTTGGGAATCTCTACCTACTATACATGATTTAAAAAAACATAAAACTCAGTCCAGAACAGAAGGACACATTCACATTGCATTAACCCGCGAGGACGCGCGCAGGGCCTAAAAGACCCTGAGTGCGTATGGTTTTTATAATTGTAACCACTAATTTTTTTAAAGTAATCTTCAACTTATTTTATCGGAAAATTTCTAAGAATTGTCTCCGTCTTAATAAAGTGACTGTTATAATTGGATTTTATTGGTGGCAAAGTTAAAATCATTCATACCTTGAATAGCGCGCGTTCTCCCGGGTTAAAATAACTAAAAATAAAATTTAAAAAGGAGCTTAACAAATTTATTACATATTCCGTTTCATATTAACTGTTCTTTAAAAAGATAAAAATCATTGATATCAAAACGTATATGTAAAAGGAATGAATCTCTATAACACTTTTATTTTTTTTTTCATAGTTTTTAACATCAATGGTTTTTATATATTTTTTAATGACTAGTTCATTTGTAACGGAATATTCAATAAATTTGTATGCACCTTTTTGGTAAATAGTTTTTTTTTTTGGGGGGGGGGGGAGCATACATATTTATTAAATTTATTTCGTGGATAGGATGAAGATTGATTAAAAAAATGCTGCTGATTTATTGTTGTCATATTGGTAAAATATGAATATGACAGTATTTTAGGAATTTTCCTTGAAATGTAATGATAGATATTGACAAAAGTATAGCCCAATAGCCGCAAGCTGTGAAGTACTTTAATGAAAGTAACATGGCATGAAGTTGAATTTTTGATAATTTAATGCAGGTTTTAAGATTGTTTGTTCGATAATCAATTCCTTGAAAACAAGACTTTTTTGGAACAGGATTTCTTGAAAGTCGATACAAGATAGTGCTGTTACAAATTTACAGTTTACTGAATATATTTATAAAATACCCTCTGTATTAGTAATTTTTAATTTACATATAATGAAAATTTACGAATTATTAAATAAGCTCACCTGTCAAAATATAATTCCGTGTGACTAATAGTAAAGGTATGAAAATGGTACACTGTGTTAAAAAAAATCTACAATTAATTTACGGACAGTAATGTTACAAGATAATCCGATTATAAATTTATTGTTTAATAAATGTGTTTAAATTATAATGTTCTCCAATGCATTTCAGATAACACATGATTAAAATTTGTATGTGTTCAGATAATCTCACTTGAAAAAATATAATTTCGTATGAATAATAGTAAAAGTATAAAAAAGGTATATCCAGTTTTTTAAACGATTTTTTTTCCACGATTAATTTATGAATATTTATTTTATGTGTTTAAAATATAAAATTCATTGATACTTTTGAAATAACACTTTATAAAAATTTCAATATGTTTAAATAAGCACACCTGCTAACATATAATTTCACGTGCAAGTAGGAAAGACATGAAAGTGATACTGGGGATATAATTATAATGTTAGCATTCTGTTTAATCAGAATTGGTCCAAAAGTGAACTAAAACTAGATTTATGTGTTCGATAAAGACTTATTTTTAACTGTATGTGTAAAGACTATATTAACTTTAATACTTTGCAAAGTACCTTTTTTGGCGACACCAAACAATGAACTCTTGCCACGCAGAAGTTTTCGAACTGGAACAGAAAGATTTCTCGAGTAGACTGGAGAGTAAAAAGTCCCAAATAATTGAATGAGGGAGTCGCCCGTTATGAAATGTTTTCATTGGCATATTAATATCGTGTAAAATGTGTAGTTTTAAAAATGTTGTATGTGATCTATGTTATATGTGATTGTTGTGTGAAGTAAAGCATTTTGTACAGTCCAGTGTAATTATTATTCAACTTGGTGTTTTCGTCTCAAGCTTTTCTTTTGTGATTTAAAAAAATTAAAAGAAAAAGAAAAGAAAAAAATACTTGTGCGAAACTTTACTGCGTGGTAACTCACAATACGCATACTTGAAGTTGTTGAAATAAGAAGTCACAATTTACTTCGGAATAAAAGACATGTACGCAAATAAAGCATTAAAAATAATAGCATATACTTGGACTTTTAATACACGAGTTTTAAACATCCTTGAAATGTATTTTTATACCACTAGTCAAAATTATAAAACCATTAAAAATGCAAAGATTCATAAATTTTATACAACGATAACTAAAATTAGTCATTATATAATATTTATTTACAATATAAAGAGATTTTATCAATGTTATCAATTTTATCTATGTCCTGTCGGAAATGCATAATTATGCATGAAATTTGCTGTTTAGGCATTTACATTAGTCTTGGATACATTTTTTAAAAACTGAATAATTTGGTAGAGTCTACATCTGATAATTAAAAAAAATGTTTTTTTTATTAGTAATGATAATGCTTCCACAAAATGATAACACTTACATTGCTTCCAATTATTACAATTATTTATTAGCATTTATATTTAATAGAAAACTTTGATTCATTTAACTATAGGTAACTGCAAGGCAAAAATAAGGCAAAGATGTTCAAAAATAATTAGATGCGGCCAAAAATTGTAACACTGTGCAACCATGCATTTATAATTTTTATTAAAAAATATTGATGTACCATAAGCAAACACTATCGACTCTGCAAGATTTTGCATTTTATGAACCACGCGTTTTCGTCAAAGAAATGGTGTAAGTACAAACGCCACAAGTAAAATGCAAAATCTTCTTAAATACTTACATTGCTTCCTTGAACAAAACAAATCTTTCGAATGATAGTTAATTAATTCACATATGTGAAGTTAAATTTCATTTGTTTATTTTTCCATAAATAAATCAAAATTATATGCATAATTTATAACATAAATAACGAATTTCAGTCTTAGAAGTTTCTGTTTGTTGAATTTAGCAGTGCGGAAAACTAACACAATTTTAACGCTCAATCTTAAAAATTTTTATATTGATTGCCGAAATAATTCTCATGATCTACAAAATGCAAATTCTGGGTAAAACAGTTCAGAAGCCTTCTTGTAATTTTACTATCAACATGTAAATTCAACTCAAATTTGCATACATACAGAAACAGTTCATACTTTAGAGAAATTATTAATTATACATCGTCTTTTGACAAAGAAAATATTGATTGGGATTTTGCATTAACTGACGTAGTATATTGCTTAATTTATTTCATTTTTAGAAACAATTATGTGGTATATCTCTTTCTCTCTCTCTGTATGTCTTTTGTTCTCTTTCTCTCTTTACTAGTCAACCAATCTTTTAATGTTTATAGTATAGTTAAAGATTGAAGTATATGATTTCTTTTTTTAACTATTTGGAAAATAGTTGTTTTCCTCGGTAGAGAAATGGGAAATCTGAAGTATATCTGAATCTTTTTATTGGTTGAATTCCACAATTTATCGTTCTCTGATTGTTGCCACGATGACACATAAGTAATAAACACTTTAAAAAATAATAATTGGAAAACAAATTATGATAAAGGTTTCAAACAAACTTCATTTAAAAGTGCATTTTTTTCTCTACGCAATAGTGTAAAAATTTTAAATGTGCGGTGTTTAGAAATTTAAAAATTTTAGTTATGATAATTGTAAAACTGGAATTTTATTTAAAATTTGTTTATGGTGGGTCCAGGAATATTAATGTTTAATATACGTCGTAACGCAATCTGAGGCGTTCAGAAGTCCGTCTGATTAACACCATTAAATAAATTGTGCAATTTAAATAGTTAAAGTTGTATATCTATAAACTACACTTTTTTCACAATATTTTGATTATACTCATTAAATGTCTTATAATCAAGTGTAAATCATAAGTTCTGTATAGATTTATAGGAAAATTTATACACAATCATGTCGTTACCTGCGTTAAAAAAAAAAAAAAAAAAAAAAAAAAAAAAAAAAAAAAAAAACGGAGTTAGTCAGATTGACACTGCTATTACGTAACACTGTTATTACGTAAGTCACGTTTTTGATATATTTTTTGTTTCAATTCCCCCCCCCCCCCCCTAACCACGAAAACAAATATAGCTGGAATACGTGTTAATTTGAAAGAATATAAATAAATGATTTCTCATAAAACTTGGAATTATTATAAAGTATATTTAATTTTAAGTATTTAGAATTCTGTTACAAAAAAATGAAGATACATAAATCATTAGATAGCCGATTTTTTCGAGTTTCTTGATCGTAATTTCACACGCATACTTAAGTTGTTTAAGACTTATAGATGTTCCACTCTTTATGTGAAATATATCATTTTATATAAAATAAACGCGTGTCTTATAAATCTTAAAACTGAAATATGTTTTGCATGATCTATACTTAATGTATTTTTATTATTATTATTATTAATGAAATTCTTTACCTTTTTATTGTTTTTGGTAATACAGAATATATTTATAAATCTAAAATTTATTTATAATCAGTCTTTGAAAACATCATTTTCCAAATAGTCGTTATAATATGATAAATTTCATTTTTTTACATTGTTAATTTAAAATTATATATTTTTATGACTTAAATGTGATGTGAAGACTATTTTTTTTTTTTAATCCGGAAATACTTTCTTTATTACATAAATTGTAGTGCATTTCATGTACTTTTAAAGTGTTGTAGAAGGTTTTGGATATCTACTCGAGAAAATTTGTAGTTTAAAATGTACTGCGGAATAAGTATACCGGGGCAATAACGCCAATCCTTGGCATAAATACCCCGGTTGATTCCCAACAGTGGCCAAACTACATCCTAAATACTGATTCAAATAAACACAATTAAAACAGTGCAATGTTTCTAATAATTCTATTTAAATGGTCCTTTAAAAAGAAAAAAAAAGTAGCTTAGAATCTGTTATTCTTTTGCACCCCCCCCCCCCCCCCCCACACACACACACCAAACCTTTATTTTTTTTTACACTTTCACAAAAAATGAACATTTTCAATACCTTAGAATGCAATTTGCTAATTTCTAGAGCTGTAGAGTTTGTATTTTTAGAATTGCCCAATCTACATGCCATTGTTTCCTCTTATTTTGTAGTTTTGTTTGCATGGCGTTATTACCCATACAGGTGGGTATTAACGCCAAATAGCACTGGTCAAGAAAAAACGCCATTACATTTTATGAATACATATCTGTTAAATTATTTTTTTTATATAGATAGTCAATGAGTTGCTGTATCAGATCCTATATTTGTTTGAAAAATACAATCTAAAACTAAGCCGTGAAAATTGGTAGAACCTTAACGTGGCGTTATTACCCCAGGATACCTTATTACTTCGAAAACTACAGGGTGTCCAGCAAAAAACGCCCTGATTTCAAAATTAAATTTCTCAAAAACAAAGATCGATAGTAATATGCGTTAAACGGTTTTTTCATTGGGTAAGCTGTAAAAATCTTATGCAGAAATTTCAAACAGTGAATATTTTGAAAAAATTCGTTCTGATTGCATAGAATGCTTTGATTTGACATTTTTCTTATTTTAGATTGATTGCAGAGAAATTATTTTTCAGCTTAAAGTGCAATATTTTAAAGATTTTTCGAAGAAAATTTTTAGAATTTCGAAATTTCAAAAATTTAATTTAAAAAAACTATGAAATATGGCATTTTAAGCCGAAAAACACATTCTCTGGCAGCAATCTAATGCAAGAAAAATGTCAAATCAAAGCATTCTTTGCAATCAGAACACAATATTTTCAAAATATTTACAGTTCGAAACTTTTTAAGATTTTTTCATCTTACCTGATAAACAAACCGTTTACTGCATAATTCTATTGATCTTTGCTTTTGAGAAATTTAATTTTGAAATCAGGGTGTTATTTGCTGGACACCCTGTATCATACATTTTATTAGAAAAATAATCTTTTTCTGTTATTGTTTTTGCAGGCTATATTCGAAAATGCTAATATTGTTATTAATGGATTGCAAACAGTGGAAACTGCGAATATTAGGATGAAATCTACAGACCTTATTTTACAAATGTCACAAATACAGAATCTGTATATTTGCAACATTTGCGATTTATTGTAAATATTTGAAATATTAGGCGCAACCTATAATATCACATAATTGATTATCGAATAATGAAATAAAGGATATACACAACTATTCAAAAATATTTCCTATGTAAATGGACAAACATTCAAATAGGGGTAGTAAATTCTGTTTTCTAGTCTTATTCAAATATTTTACCATTGTTGCTATCTCATTGTAAATATTTACAATGGATAACAAATTATGATTATTACAACAAATTATTTATTAATAATTTGTTATAACAAATTATTATAACAAATAAGGAACATATTTGTAGTAATAACATATAATTACACTTCTTTTTTATAAGAAATGGTACTCTATTGGTACTCTATTGAATTTATCATAAAGACATACCATTGTAAATATTTTTGAAAGAAATACAGTATTTTTACATATATTATTATATTATGGGGAATCTTTGCGATATTTATAATATTGCATGGCAATAAAGAAATAAGTCCAATAACAGATTCTTTTTTGCGGCAAATATTATACCTACTTATTTATATATAAAAAAATAATTCCATTAAATAAATAAATAAATCTTAAAGCGATGTTTTCCGAAATCAATATTAAATTAAATATTATTTCACAATCAAATGTCTTCTTAATTAAAATAAAGCTACAGTTACATAAGTTTGTCTTTCTAAAGTATTTTAAAATAATTAGTTAATCTGAAAAATATATTTTACGATTTTTAATTGCTATGAAAAACATTCTACACCAGTAAATCTTAATTCATTAAAAAATAAATAATAATTCTCTACATTTCTGGATAATTGTTTGCATCATAAATTTTAATTACTGAAAGATCTTAATAAAAACTTCACTAATTATGTTGTAAAACGAAAAAACCCGGTTGAATTAAAATTTGAGATCAATTTCTTCATCCTTTAAACTAATTGATTATTAAATTTATCTAATTTTAAACTATTAACTTAAATATTTATGACCAATTAGGATAATTATGTGATAAAATCTGATGCGTTTCATATTTACTTACAATCTGTTGACTGTATTACGAAATGAAACAAGTTGGAAATTGCACATGAAGCGTAGCAAATGAGGTGCGTTCGTACGACAACGAAGTTTTAAATATATCACTCTCATATATCAATCGCATAAAATTGTAAATAATTACAATTAATATGCGCACCAAACAATGTTTTCCCTGTACCATTATGCAATGGAATACTTTTGTGTGGCCTTGTAAATCAATAACAAATATTCTTTGCACCACAGATTATGAAAAATGTATATTATAATATGTATTTTATAGATTTTGCATATAAATTCTTTTGCATGTAATTTTATTACGTTCGAATGAGTGTAACACCATTAAAATGCATTTGAAACATTTTTCCCCATTAACCGTAATGTAACGGAATACTTTTGATTGTCCCTGTATTTGATCTATGCATCCGATTTTCATAAAATTTGAAATGATTCGACAAAATTATGTAATAATTATATATTTTTAATTTCAAACGATTCGTTTGGGTAGTTTTTGCGTTGTTATATGCGGACGGATAGACAAATGGATGGACAGACGGACGGACAGACAGACGGACGGACTGACGGACGGACTGCACGACAACAATAGGTGCTACGTATTTACATAATTACGAACGCACCTAAAAAAACTATAGTTTTAAAGGGTATTTCTTGGTTTGTTTATAGATATCAAAAATTGCTTGTAATTAAAATAAGGGCAAAAAATGCCCTCTCTCATGTTAGTATGAAAACTTACACGTGGTGTTTTGAACAAATTTCACCAATCGTGATCAACTAACAGTCCACGAGAAAATTTACAAAAAATTATGTTTACAAAAAATTTTGTATATTGTTTACATTTTTATGTTTAATAGTAATGAAATAAAAATGTTATACCGATAGAAGTTTTCATTTATCAAATTTTAGATATTTAATTTTAGAAATGTAAATTAAAATAGGCATTGCTAATTATGATCATAGTTTTTATGCATTTACAAAACAAGAAAATTTTTTAAAGGAAAAATTAATAAAATGCAATCTTTCTGGAATATTTGATGCAATAATTATCGACATCTTTTTCTTGAATGTACAAGAAAATTATTAAATAAATATTTTCCCAGTATACCCACTTTCTTTCGAGTATCATTTTTTTAGGTAGATTTCGTATGAAATACTACCTATTGCATTGTCTCCCATGTTGGAATTTCTGAAAAATTTTTGCGGATCTACACGAATCATGACTCCTAGACCCCAAAACTACCATCAGTAAAAAAGTTTATATATATATCTATCTATCTATCTATCTATCTATCTATCTATCTATCTATCTATCTATCTATCGGTGTATATCACTTTCTTCTAGACACGATAACTTCCATAATTATGCTCAGATCTTCATCAAACTTTTACATAAAATCAAAGGGCATAAAATCTCGGTTAAGTTCGTTAATGGGCAAAATCGGACCAAGGAGGTGAAAGTTAGGAGGGTTTTTGTGAAAACAGAAAAAACGCGATAACTTTTTAATTAAAATAGATATCGAATCAGTTTAAAGTTTATATTACTTCTAAAAAATGAGGAAAAAGTTTATGCGTGACAGATTTTTGATAAAGTTAAAAGTGGGCTCAAGGGGCGAAAAAAACATGGTTTTTGGGAGAAAAAAAATCATACCTTCGTCAATTCTCAAGATATCAAATCCAACTAAATTTTATATGAATGTACTCAATATTATCTAAAACTTTTGTATTTACAAGTTTTTGATAGGACCAATTTTTACCGATGAAAAAAATTAAAAACGAAAAGAAAAAGGGGGGAGGAAAAAGAAAAAAAACCATAACTTACTCAATTCTTAAGCAATTAAATCTAATTAAATTTATTTTACATCTTCACAATAATATCTACAATTTTTATATTGACAAGTTTTTCATAGAACCAATTCTTATAGCAAAAATAAATTAAACAAAAATAGGAGTTGGAGAAAAAACCTCAAATCCAAACTGCTTATATTCTGACTCATTTTAAAATTCATTTTTGATTTTAAACGCATCCAAATGACAGATCCTATTATTTAGCAACTATATAATGCGACGTATTGGCCAATTTTTTGATAAAGGCAGAATATATTTTTAAAAAGGCTGCCAAAAAAGGTATTTTGAACAGATTTCCCGAAGTTTTCATCATTAAAAAATTCATTAAGTATAACAAATTGCGTTTTTTATGCGTCATTTTTAAATTCATTTTTGTTCTCAAACCCATCCAATTTACAGGTCCTATTATTTAGGAACTATATAACTTGACGTATTGGGCGGTTTTTTGATAAAGGCAGAATATATATTTTAAAAGGCTGCCAAAAAGGGTATTTTGAACAGAATTTCACGAAGTTATCGTGATTAAAATTTGCGGAAATTTAAGAAATTGCGTTTTTACCGAGTCATTTTTAAATCTTTTTTTGTTCTCAAACGCATCCAATTTACAGGTTCTCTTATTTAGGAACTATATAATGTGACGGAGTGGCCAGTTTTTTGATAAAGGCAGAATATATTTAAAAAAAGGCTGCCAAAATGGGCACTTCGCACAAAATTTCCCAAAGCGACATGATTAATGAACTGTGGGTATTCAAATAACAAATTGGTTATTTTATGACTCATTTTTAAATCCAATTTTGCTCTGACACACATTCAATTGACAGTTTTTTGTTACTTAGGAACTATATAATGTGCGTATTCGTCGATTTTTTGATAAAGGGTGAATATATATATTTTAAAAGCTGTCAAAGTAAGCACTTCGCAAAAAATTTTCCCAAAGCGATCATGATAAAAGAATTGAGGTTGTATTCAAATAAAAAATTGTTTATTTTATGACTCATTTTTAAATTCAATTTTGCTCTCAAACGCATTCAATTGACAGTTATTTGTTATTTAGGAACTGTGTAATGTGCCGTATTGGTCAGAGTTTTGATAAAGGCTAAATATATATTTTAAAAAAATCTGTCAAAGTTGGCACTTCGCACAAAATTTCTCAAAGCGATCTTGATTAAAGAATTGTGGATGTATTAAAATAATAAATTGGTTATTTTATGACTCATTTTTAAATTCAATTTTGCTGTCAAACGAATTTAATTAACAGTTTTTTGTTATTTAGGAACTATATAATGAGCATATTGTTCAATTTTTTAAATAAAGTAAGAATATAATTCAAAATATATTGCCAAAATGGGCATTTGAGTAAAAATAGGCTTTTTTTTTTTTTTGAGATGAAAACTTTTCGAAATCTACCTCCGCCTATAGGCCATGCCGAAAGGGATTTTTTGCAATGAAGAGATATCCCCACTAAAAAATCTGTAGAAAATCTATAGGTTTTGGCCAAAAAATCTATAGGAAATCCGTCGGTATTTGGCCCATTATGCATATATTTTTAAGAGTATGTTTAAAAATTCTGCAGATATTTTTAAGATAAAGCTATATTTGCAAAATTTCATTAAATATTTGTAGAATGTCTGAAGAAATTAGCGATTTCTTCAGATAATCTTAAGATTACTTTTAGAGGGGATAGCTTAAAACAAATATTAGAACAGCAGTTTGTTCTGTGCGAAAACGATTAAATTAAATTCCAAAGAAAAACAGTCAGACTATATGTAGTTAGTCAAGTTTGTATACCTGATATATATATATTTATTTTTAAATGAATCAGTATCAAATTTATGAATAATTTCAGGAAGTGTTACAACTTCGAAGTAAAATGAGTACAATAAATCCGAAAAATTACTATAGTATTGCCCGCTGAAGTTCATTACATTTCCATTGTATATGAGAGAAAATTCTTTCAATCGACATGTGACAAGAATAATTTATTAGCACGTATAATAAATAACATAAACTAACAGTGGTTAATAATTAAAAATATATTCCAGACATTATAGTATATTAATAATTGAACATTTTTCAGAATACTGTGCTAGTTTTCTTCTGATTGAACATCGGCTAATTTTAGAAACACCATTACAGAAAACTTGCGAGGTGGACTTTAAAGGGTAAAATAGCCTAAACTAGGAGAGACCGGGGCCTGTTGGCCCAGTTTTTTTTATTTCATTTTTTTCAGTACTTAAATTTTGTTTATTTTCAAATTTAGTACTTTTTTACAATACCTTGTACATTTAACTAGTGGGGAAAATGCTTATTTTTAGTTAATACGAAATTTTAAGAACTTTATGAATTTAGTTATGGTATGATGTCATGTGGGCCAAACTACCCCGTGCACGGAGTAGGTTGTGCCATTGAGTGGGGCACATTGGCCTGCAATGCTCTTTTTTTATGTTTATTTAGAAGTTGTATAAAATTCATAATAATTCACTACTAGAACAGTTTAGGCATTTTAATGCATGTATAGAGAAAAAATATTTGCAAATTAAGTTTACAAATCAGAGGGATCATTGCAGTTAATGCATTCAAAATATAATCTATTAACCACTTTTCGAACACATTTCACATGAGCCCAACGTTTGCAATTCACGCACTGGATCTATTCTTCCTTAGGCATACTTTGATTAAACTCCTTCAGACAACGTATGCAGATATTATCTTCCTCATCGTCACTTTCTTTCGACATCGTTCTTCTTCCTCTTTTGACGATTCAGACCACTATATCCAGGCTGTAAGGTATCAAAAGGAAACAAAATCTATTTTACAGATTACTTTCCTTTGCGTTTTTTTGGCCTGATTTCTTCTTTTAATATTACTTTTAATTTTGGCACTATTTCTTTCGTCTGTTGAGTTTTGTTGTTGTTCAAGAGCTAATTTGACAGGGGTGTCTGTAAAGACTGTAGATGTTCTCTTCATTCTATTCGAAGCATTTATCTTCTTTGGCTCTGCCTTTTCGAATGGTCCTATGTCATCAGGTGTTGGAGTTATCTTCCATGGAGCAGGAGAAGATGCGGTAGGCATATCTATGGAAATAAACCTACCCATAATTACCTGGGTTTCATTAAAATCTTCACTAATTGCTTTGTCGTGCGTGCTTGAAGGCTCTGGTCTATCACTGAGATACGAAGGCACGAAATCAGAGTTAGTAAAAACATTCCTACTGAAAGGGCATATTCCAGTTTTCTGAAAACCTGATGTTATGTTAACTGGATTTATTTTATTGGAAAGGGCAGTTTTCACAATTCCCGGAATAGATGGCGTGCATTAGTTGTCACCCAACCACCACAGGCTGAATTAACATTTTTTGAATGGGTCAACGTGCCCCAACGTAAGTGGGCCAACTTGCCCCCTCACCATGTTTGAAATACTTTTGCTGTTCTACACATATCTTAACAACATTTAACATTCAAAGTTATATAAAAAGAATGGTTATGTATTGAGCTTTTAAAATATTACTCAACTTTGTTCTTGTGAAGTACCTCTTGAGAGCATTAAAGCTTTATGCACACTAACGAAAATTTACTTCGAGATTGACGAAAGTGAAAAATCATCGTTGTAGTCGCTGAGCCAGGAGCTTGTGTGGTTTCATGTCTGGGGACTTGATAAACTATATATTTTTGGATTTACCACAACAACAGGATGTCATTTATTTGTGATACTTTCAAAAGGAGGGTAGCTTTTGGGCGCCATATTGGAAAATGGCCGCCGTCGTTAAGTTAAGCGGTCGTGTGGTTTCATGTCAGCGGACATGATAAATCATATATTTTTGGATTCGTCAGAGCACCTGGATCTCAATTGTCCATGATACATTCAATAATAGGATAGTTTATGGATGCCATATTGGAAAATGGCCGCCATCGTTGAGACAGGGACTCTTGTGATTTCATGTCCACGGACTTGTTAAACCATACTATTTTGGATTCCCGACAACATCAGAATGATATTTATCCAATGTATTTTCAAAATAAGAGTAGCTAATGGATGCCATATTGAAAATTTTCATCAATGGCTGTCACCGTTGAGCCAGGAGCTCGTGTGGTATCACGTCAGAGGATTTGTTAAATCCTACACATACATTTTTTGAATTCACCACAACATCAGAATGATATTTATCCATATTTACAAAACCAAAATAGCTTATGGGCACCATATTGTAAAATGACCACCGTCGTTGAGTTAGGGGCTCGTATTTCCATGTCAGTGGACTTAGCAAACTATACATTTTTGGATTCACCACAACATCAGCCACAACATGATATTTATCCATGATATTTTTAAAAACAGAGTAACCAGTGGGCACCATATTAAAAAATTCTGCCGATAAGCACAGTGATCGAAGAGATTTATTTGATTTTGCATAATGTAATATTGACAGGACGATTAAAGAGACAACAAGTAAAGATACGCAGGGGTCAAAAGCTACAACAAAGTTCAGTCAAAGACCTGCCGCAGTTAAAAGATATTTTTGATACCAGGGCAGAATTTCTTCACATGATTACTAAAAGAACCAAAATCAGTTCTACAGAAAAATCTATTCTACATACAGATCAGTCTTTCAGCAAGATCCTAAAAGACGACCATGATATCTCATATTTACAGAACATGATTATCAATGAATAGATAAATATAGACAGACTAATAGAATCAACTAGAGCAATTACAAATCCAGGACTAAAGACACATCTAAAGACTCAAAGACAGAAGGATTTTTCAAACCTCCAATAAGCTAAACACAATTTGTGACTTGAAAAAGAAAAATAATTTGAAGTTAAATAAATCAGAGTTTGTTGCCATGACAAAAGGAAATATGTTTTCTCAGATGACGATTTTTGCAGAGAGAAGAAATTTGGATATAACAATTGCCTTTTTCTACCATCTAGGGCTTCTTCAATAATCCTTAGAAACACTTGATGGTTCAATGCAAAAAAACTGAAAAATCAAACTGATGGTTGTTATGACAAAATTGCGACTGCTGAAAGAATGTAAATGATGGTGTTGTTAATATAAATAAAAGAATGTGCTTTGTTCAAAGCTACCACAGGAGCTACACTCATTTGAACGACTAGCAAATGGACTTCTATGTAAAGAAATATATAATGCATTCCTTGAAATGCATTCACTGTCAGTGCAATGAGTGCTTTTTCAGACAAGGGAAAGTGATGAATCAGAACACGAACTTCGAAATGCACTTAAGGTGTTTGATACTGAAGTTGATTTATCAGAGGAAACAAAGAAACAGCTTGAATCGTAGTTTTACCATTTCTATTATAGAAAGCAAAAATACTCAAACATCAAGAAATTGCGCTACATTCTATACATTTTTTTCTGTAAAACAAAACGTCTGTGGAGTCGCATTACCTTTTGTCATGTAGTAATACACTCTATTTATAGATAATGCAAGTCAATTATCAAGGTCTCGTTCGGAAAAAGTGCCTGCAGGCTGATCCTGATCTTCCTTCCACAGATAAATATGGTTGGATTTTAGGAACAGATAGTGAGGGAAAAGGCTCTCTAGAGATCCTGTGGAATGTCAGTCCTCTTGCTCCTCGCTGCTTTGGAATTGGTGTCAAATTCTTGTTCAAGAACATGTGCGTGTCTATTTAATAACCTAATGTACAAGCATATGCAGAACATTGAACTGTGCTATGACGATTGAAGTTATATGACTGCAGGAATGTGAGCCAATCATGATAGAACTGCAGAAGACTAAGATTTCTGTTATTTATTTACCCATTCGAGACTAGCGTCTTTTACAAGAATTTAATTCATTTGACATCTCTTTTTATCAAACAATTAAATATAGTTTAGCAAACAATAAAATGTCTTAATTAGATAAGGAAAAATTTACTTTTTTAATGGTATCGAAAACGAGCGATGAAAGCATGTTTTGAAGTTGCATATGTGCACCTGTGGTTCCGAAAGGGTTATTTCTTAACAGACTAAGTACAATAGTTTCACCAGTACTACTTTTTCTTTGAATTGCTGTGTCTTATCCACCTGAAAATAATATGCATTAAAATGCAAAACAAGATTTCAATTTTCTTTCATCGCAAATGTCTTTTGATCGGTTTCTCTAATTGAAAATGTTATTAATCATATCGAAATAAAATCTTAACAAATACATAATTTGTATTGCGTTATATGTTCAATAATATTTGTTCGCTGTACTTTTCCATTGAAATTTAATTATGTGGTAATGATTTAAAAAAAAATCTTTTGTATCTATGTGCGATAGATGGCGCTCATTTTTTCAATATGGCGTCTATAAACTACCACAAATTTAATAGTATCATCATAAAATGAACTCCTTGGACTATTGTGAATCCAAAAATGTATATATCACCAAGTCCCCAGAGATGAAACCAAAAACCCTATTTTTGGCTTCTGGCTCAACGACTATTGTTCTCAGTTTGCTTTTGTTAAGACAACTGAAACTCCTGAAAGGATAGTGAAACAGGTTTTCTAACATATTTCTGGACTTGTGATGACATCTGGTGACTGGTTTCAAAATTAAATCAAATTGGCAAACCTACCCCTATGGCTAACGAGCCCCTGTCTCCCCTATTGCACATTAAAAATATTTAAAAAACTTGCAGAGCGATCCTCCCCATACACATACGCACATATACACACAGAATGGACATCGAAGCGTTCGTCTTTTTGAGATAAACAAACTAATCACTTGTCGCAGAGAGAGCACAGAAAACTCAAGACAACAATTCACCATGAATGAAATGAACAAACATTACCATTAATAACAATTCATTTCTTAAAAGCATATTTGCGCCAAAATCCTGTTTTTGATAGTTAACTGAATTAAAACGTTTTTAATAAAAACTACTCTACGTTTGAATTAAGTTTTTAAAAAAAGTTTGAATTAAGATTTAAAAAAAGGTTGAAATAAGATTTGCGATCAGTTTCACCTTTAATTTAATCAATCATGCTTTAATTTAATTAATTATTTATTTTATCTGTTTTCAAATGATTAATTTAAATATTTATATTAATTCGATAAATTATGCAGCAATATCATATGTTCTTTTGATGTATTGACTGTACTACGAAAGAAAAAAGCCTCTAATTTTAAGGGTTATTTCTTTGTCTGTTTATAGATATCAATTATTGGATGTAGTTAAATAAGGGTAAAAAAATATGTCCTCTCTCATGTTAAACCCGTAGAATTGGTTTAATATAAAATCTCACAGGCGACGTCTTAAGCAAATATCATCAAACTTCATTAATTAGTAGTCACGAGAAAAGTTTAATGGTTACAGAAAATTCTATACATTGTTTTCCATTTTTATATTTAATAATAATGAAATAAAAACTATATTATGAGAAGTGTTTCTATTTATGAAATTTTTTATATTAATTTGAGTAAATTAAATTCCAGTGGACATTGCTAATTATAATGATAGTTTTTATTCATTTATAAAACAATTACTTTTCTATTTTTAAAGGAAAAATTAAAAAAATTGAATATTTGATGCAATGATTTTTGAATGTTTGGTGCAATAAATATCGATGTCTTATTCTCGAGTGTATAAGGCAATTTTTAGAGAAATGGTTTCCCAATATGCTCACCTTCTTGTGAATATCACCTTCTTGCAGTGTAGTGACGTAGCTTTTTGTAGACATAAAATATTTTATGTTTTAAAAAAAGGTGTTTTCTGCCTTTCTAAAGCAATTTCTCCAGCAAATTACTGACAAATACTTTTCGAGCTATTAATTTATTTTCGTAACTTAAAAATTTTCATTTTCCAAGATTAATCTGTGTCAACGATAAGAGATAAAGCCAGTCATCAGCAACATATAGCATTTTATTAAAAAGTAAAAGTGAAACTTTTTTAAACATAATTTATTTTTGTACGAAATTTGCTTACGCTTGCTTAAAATAAGGGCATTTCATTTCGGTTTCAATGACGCTACTATAAAGAGCAGAGTAGTTTTTATTTCAAACAGAGGCCGGTTGAGCATTTTATTTCAGGTGACTGATAAAAACGCAATTTTCCCACAAATATGATTTTGAGAAATGAATTGATTTTAATGTGGATGTTAGTTCATTTTAGTTAATGGGAATTGTTGTCTTCAATTTTTTCTGCTGTCTCTCAGAAACCTCATTAGCATGTGTGTCACAAAATGATGAATTTTGGCCAATTATAACGGGTTCGATGTCCGCTCTGTACGTATCGGTGGTTGTGTACATGGGGAGGATCGCTCTGCAAAATGTTTCAATATTTTTAATAAGCAATAGTTTAGGTCGTTTCCTCTTAAAAGTCCTCCTGAAGGCACATTTTCTATAACAGTATCTCTAAAACTGGTTGCTGATCAATAATAAAAAAATACTACTGTATTCTGAAAAATGTTTATTATTAACATACTATCATGTCTCAGAAATATATATATTTTTTAAATTAATAACCAATTTTAGTTTGTATGATTTATTGTAAGTGTTGAATAAATAGGAAAAAGTGTTGAAATTTGTATCGTTTATAAATATAGATATTCTTTATTCGTATACAAATATATGAAAAAAATATTTAAAGTATTCTATTTTAGATAAATATTGAAAATACACATCTTGTAAACTAAGGACTTCTTGTATTTGCGAAAAACATATATGTATGCTATTCCATATGAGAAAATTTATACTGCATAATTTATCCCAAAAGTGAAGAATTTTTTATGGTTAAAATCTTTTATATTAAAATAAAAATTACAAACTGTATTGTGTTTCAATTATAAAATTTATAATTATCTTTTCTCCGAATGTTCCATTCAATCTATAAGAAATAAATTCAACTTTCAGCAATAACTTTTCGGAGAAAATTAAGCACTGTATGTACCAATGCTTACCTTTTATGTATCAAAACTAACAATAGATATATTTATTTATGTTAATAAAGTGAAATACTGCATTTGCTTAACATCTGAGAAATATAAATTCAGATAAAACCATACTTTACATCGAACCTTAATTATGACATAGGATAATTCCATTCCAATAGTTTCGATTGCATCAATAGTAATGTGAAACTATACTTTTGAATTTCTAAATTTTTATAAAACTTAATGAAAAAAATACAAGTTATTGATTATTTAAAACTAGATGTAACATATAAAATCTTTATATTTATCTTAATATTTTAAAATAAAAAAATATTAAAGTGAAAATATATACAACAATTATTGATTTTATTAATATTATTATTGCATACAAAATATCCGACTTGGATATTTTCTTTAAAGCCTGGCGAATCTGAAGAAATAAATCTGTAACTTTTTATATAGCATGGGCCATTTCATTTCATTATTTACTTGAGAGATTGCATCATTAGCAATGCGGAAGGAAACTGTTCTGTAGAACTAAGTTTGATGATTAATGCATATTTCTTACAAAGGTTAGACAAAAACATTTTTAAGAGTAAACGTTTAGAATAAAAATGTAATTACAATATTTTTTAAAGGCATTTTGTCGGATTTATACAGCTTTATATATTATTTTTCTTTGCAATCTTGTTTTTGATGATTATAAATGTTTCTAATTTTCAATTTTCAACAGTGCTTTTTGTTTTCTTTTGCGTGATCCTAAAAAATATCAAAATAAAAAAAATTATAAGAAAATGCATAAACAGTAAACAAGGAGTTATTTTGTTTTATTATTTAATATGGAATTATTGTTACGTATTCCTTTCAACATTTATAATTATTATAATAGATACTGATTAATTTTGAAAAATATATATATCTATATATATTGCGACTGATTAATTTGCAGAAATTTAACACCACTTCATTAGGATTTCACTTATTGCAAGAAAAACATTGAAATTATAATCATTTCATCTATATTGTAAGAGTTGAAGTTATCTGACTTTCATAAACAACTACACTCTAATCCCATCACCTTCAGATGCAAGATCTAACTTCTTGAATAAAGAATAAAACTTTTTCCCCATTAAACTTACATAAAAGTTGCCATGATCGTCAAGAATTTTTTATACATTTATGTTATCCGGATTCTAATCTTGCCAATATCATCTATTAATTTGTAGTAAATTAAAACAATGGTTCGAAATTGAAATTAATTGTCATTGTTTGTGGCATTATTTAATATTTTTCTTTACTTTCCATTAAAAAAGTGAAAGCCGGGGATTTTAAATGTTTTAGTTTTCAATAAATATTATGATATGCAAAATTATATTTTAAAATAAATTAATAAAGTACAAAAAAATGCGACTGGAACAATGTTTGGGGATTTATCATCTACTTACTCCTAGCATAATAATATAGAGATGTTGATTTCTTTATCAGAATCTTCCTATTGGGCCGAAGATTGAGCAAGTAAATTGAATTATGAATAAAAGTAACGTGATACATTGCTTAGCTTACTTTTAAATTAGACCAAACTGGTCGCCAATGGCAGCTAGTAAAAATATACATAACATTAAATTCCAGGGCAGTTTTACACACATTTCACCAAGTTAGATTTTCCATTCTGTGTTATTGATTATTTCGTCTAAAACAAACAACAGTGAGATTTTTATATATAAAAATAAAATCTATTTATTTTTTTACTCGAGAGATATTGACTAAGATTCATAATATTAATGAAACAACTTTAAATACATTTATGAAAGACAACAAATGATAAAAATTATTGAAGCGCCCAAAGTCAATAAAAAAACATTTTAATTGTTTTATGGGTTTTTTTAATATTAAATGCATTCAATATAAAAAAAATATTTAGGGGTTTTATTATAAAATATATTAAAACTTGACAGTTAAAGTACAGTATTTCTTACTAAAGTACAGTATTCGTTTTACCCGAACTTTCATTAGCCCCTGAAAGAAATTTTGGTCCTTCGAGAATGTACTTCATTATTTTGCATTACTTAAAAACATATTATATGTGAAGAGCATACAAAACATAGGTCTTAAATAACACAAAAAATGTAGGGAAGATGTTCCTTAAAGTAATACTGTGTAGTAAAAACCGATGCTTAAAAAGTTTTCTAAAAACGTGCATCACATTGTTTGTATTATTTTTTTCATGGTAAGCAATTTTTCATCTCCTAACTTCATTTTTTATGTTGTGCTCCCTTATTCTTTAAGAATTATGTAGGATTCCATTCACTATTTACTCTTTTTCAAAATTTTTATGTTAATGATACATAAATAAGAAAATATGGAAATGAAATATGTCTTGAATTCTTTACAAAGACATTTCATTTCATTTATTTTGATTACGTAGTAAGTAATAGGGTCTCCAAATACTTGAAATATTCTTGAGTTCATCCATTTTCTAAGGAAATGGCTTCGTTGGTTTATATATATATATATATATTGTATGTGTCTTAACATATTTTTGACTTTATTAAAGTAGCTAGTTTAAATGTAAATTTATTACAAAATCACATACATTATTGCTTCTAATTGATTATTGAAGTGGTCAAATGTAAAGAAATAATTGTTTTTTTTATTTCTCAATTCCTTATTAAAAACATTTAATATAAAAAAGTATTTAGATGTTTTATTATAACATATGATAAAACATGGCTGTTAAAGAACAATATGTCATATAAATTATACATTATCTTATCTAACCAAATTTAATTTCTTTTTTTTAACCACATTTTCATAAGGCACAGAAATAAACTTTGGTTCTTCTTCATATACTTCAGAATATACTTCATTATTTTGCATTACTTAAAAAATATTATTCGTGAGGAGCATACAAAGCATGGGTCTTTAAGAACTCAAAAAAATGGAGAGAACATGTCCCATAAAATAATACTGTGAAATAAAAACGGGTGCTTAAAAAACTGGCTCATAAAATTTGCCTTAGACTATTTGTATTCTTTTCTCATGGTATGCTAACTTTATTTTTTATAATTCTCTCTCGTGTTCGTTAGAAATTATGCACGGCTCCATTTACTATTTACTCTTTTTCAAAATTATCTTGTTAATGGTGCATAAATGACAAAATATGGAAATGAAATATGTGTTGCATTCTTTACAAAGCTTTTTCATTGCATGTCTTTAGATTACGTAGTAAGTAATAGGGTCTCCGATATATTTGAAATGTTTCGGGATTCATTCATTTTCCAAGCTAATTTCTCCGTTGCATTATAATTTGTTTCTTTGGTATATGTTTTAACTTTTTTTTATATATTAAAATAACTAGTTTAAACATAACTTATTACAAAACAACACACACAAATGGTTTTAACCGTTTAAATGCCAATGTTCCCAAATGGGAACATTGCATTATTTGTAACAGAAAACGTATATTTTCCAACATAATAGCGATGTCATTACTTTTCCTATAAAATATAAGGTTCATTTAAAATTTTGAAAAGAAAAATATTTATGTTTAAGCATTTATCACAGGTATAAGGAATATGTAAATTCATTAATTTGCATAAAAATATATCATTTGCTTTTATCTTTTTCTATATATTTCTCAAATTTTAACACTAGGAATCTAAATGTTTTTGGAATTCGAGAAAATACTCAAGAACAATATACAATAGCATATAGCAGGAAAATAATTTGTTATATTTGCATAGGTTGCTCATCAATAACCATGTTCCAAAATGCGAACACTGAAGTTAAAACAGCAGATTTTTTTTATTATTATTTTCTAAATTTGTATGGATAAATTAAAACATTTGAAGCTGCAATACAGGTAAAACAAAATTATAATTACATTGCGATATTAATTCGGCGTGTAAACGGTTAATGTATCACAAGTGTAAAGACTGATAAAATATTATCTATCTATTTTAAAATGTATAAAAAACATTTCATATTTATTTGCTTAGAACAGGTGTCACAAATAAAAAATTAAAACGTTGACATGTTTCGTTTTTATGTTTGTTTTTATGTGTTATGAATACCGTTCTTATGAAGGAACCCAAAAATATCAACTTTTTAATTTTTTATTTGTGACACCTGTGCTAAGTAAATAAATATGAAATGTTTTTTATACGTAAATGAAAAAGGTGAAGTGATTTTGTTTTAGTTTTTAGTTTTGAAAAAACGAAAGCTAACAACAGTTTTAATATTTTAAAATGTTTTTAAATATTATTTTAAAAATATTATTTACAATTTATTTATTTTAAATGAGATATTCATATCTTACATATACATATATTTTTGCCACTAAATGCAAAATCTACTATAATAGGTATTTTAGTTTATTGTAAATTGATTTTTTTTCTTTTCATTCCTAGTACAGAACACTTCAACTGCGAATTCTTCAAGACATATATAGGAACTGTATTCCCGAATTTAAAAGTTACGATATATTTACTCACAGTGAAATCTAGCAAAAAGAAAAGAAAAATAGGGAAAAATTGAAACTGTTTTACGAAACAGGTTGCAATAAATACGAATAATATGTATAATAAGAAATAACAACGACTATATCTTTAAATCATCCTAAGATATAAAAAATCCTTTAACAATTTCTTAAAAACCCTTTTGCCATTTTTACATGACAATTGTAAATTTGCAGGTTGGTGAAAAAAAATCAGAACCAGGATTCGAACCAAAGATGTTTTTGGATGAAAACTCCAATGCTATGTGCTGTCTTCTGTTGCAAAAAGTTTTTTTTTTTTAAATTTTCAAAAGTATTTACAAGAAAGTATTGAATTAAAAAAAAATTTCGTAGATTCCTTTTTTATGGATTTAAACATTTTAACAGTAATAAGATTTGTCTACATTCGGATCATTATCGTGTTTCTTTGTGTATTACACAAATTTTGTTAGTTGTTAAATTCAATAAGAATACCGAAAAATTTTCCTGGAACTTTTACTTTACTGTAATGAAACCTTCAAATTTTCCTAGATCTTGACATAAATTAGAACCGGTAAAACTGAGATGCATATTTTTCCACTAGTAACGTCTCTATGGGATTACTTGTGCAATTATTATTTAGTTACATACTAATTCCATTGTCTGAAAGAAAAGTTAACAGCTTCACCACTATCGGTACTAAGTACATGACAAACAGATGTACTGATTATTTATTGTATGAAATCATTCGATTTTTTCACATATCCTGAAACTTTATTTGCAAAATACTGTTAGTTGTGCCAAGATTTAACTTATAATATCGATTCTGGATGAAATGAAGGCATTTGGATGAACTTCACTAAAAATATTTTGACAAATGTTTTCAAAAGCACTTCACATTAAATAATTAAAATAAATGCTTAGATAAATAATTTTTCCCGCTCTTTTTGCTTAAAGTCCTTGGGAAAAGTTTTAATCGCCATGTTTAAGAAATAGCCATGAATCACTTTTACATAATTGTTTTCATTATTTGTTTAAATGAAAGTAATTCATTTGAAAGTGACGTCAAAAAAATAAATTTATTCCCCACTGTCGTTTTTTTTCTCTGTTTTCTCTCCCAAAAGGGAACTGCTCACTTGTATTTATTACAGGAATATCATTAAAAACTAAGAAAAAATCAATTTACAAAATTAATTCCAATTTTAAAATTCTAAGACCATTTTTGACATAATCGGATCCATGCGGATAACAGGCGTTAATTTAGTCAAGAATGTTCCATATGCCATGAATGTTCCATTAGCTTTGAAATAGAAACAGATTGATATAGTTGTGTTTTGCCCGTTCAGCCCATTTTCAGCTTTAATAAATATCTTTCATGCATAAACTTTTGGCTCATTTTTTAGATGTAATATAAACTTTAAACTGATTTGATATCTATTTCATTAGGAAGTCATCGGTTTTCAAAAAAAAAAAAAAGGTTACACCTATGGACCCATTTTGCCCATTAGCAAACTTGATCGAGATTTTACTTATTAGTTTAAAGGAGATTTGCGAAGAATTATACAAGTTATCGTGTTCATGTGTAGTGATATATATGGGTATATAAATAGACAGAGACCCGTAAGACATGGTGACATCACTGCAACGTCGTTGTGAAGTCACTTTGTGACTTTGTGACCATCGATTGTAGATGTGAAGTCGTTATGGCCGTTTTAGAGCTTTTTTGTGACGTCACAATGTGACCAATTTGTGAAAAGTGTGTCATTTGTGACTACTTTGACATTAACATTGTGATGAAACTGTGACAAAAGCGACGATATTTAAATTGCCAGAAACATGTTTTTTAAAGTAAATAACATGTTTTAAAGAATATTTGTAATTTTCTAAAAATTTTTAAGAAAGTCACATCTTAGTCACAATGTGACGTCACTGAGTGGTGGCAGTTTCGTCACAGATGTGATGTGACCAAAGTGACTCACAGTGACGTCATTGTGACCATGCATACTATGAGGGAGAGAGTGATGGATATATAAACATATTATATTAATGGTAGTTTGGGGGCCTAAGGAGCATGATCGATGTAGATGTGCACATAGAAGCAACAGAAATATGTAACATTAAATACGAAATTTACATATAAATGAAAAACGAAATACAATACATAAGTTTTTTAAAAACGTAATTAAAATTACTTTTTTGAATGATATACTGCTTTCGATAATTTTATTTGAAATTTCTTGAAATTCATTTCTGCAAAAAATTTTATTAGTTACAATACATATTTTTTTCAAATGTTAATTTGATCATTTATATATATAAACTAAACATTATTTTAGACAACTGTACAGTAGCCCATAAAATTTTTAATGGGAATCAATTTCTATAAGCGTCAAATATGCGATTTTACAGTATAATATTATTCTGTGTATTAGGTTTTCATTTACCATTCAAACATTTTTATCACTGAAATTAGTTTTGCAACCATTAATAATGATTTTGACATTAGTGTTAATATGAATATTATCTAATTTTCTCCGCTGTATGATTTCTTGATTAAGTATCATAAGATAAAATTTGATTCAGAATTTTAATACGTGGTCAAAATTCTTTGTTCGTATCAAAAAACTTCCAAGTTTGTAACAATTTCAGGTAAGCATATATTTTTAATATAATAGATATGCCATCGACAAATCTTTTTGTTAATTATTGCTGGCACAATTTTCTCGAAAAAAGAAATCCTTGACAGACACTTTGACAACTTTTTCAAGTTGCGTACAGAAAAATAGTGATTGTTAAGGAATATTAAATGTTGCCTGTTTTTTGCCCATATATGATAACGAGTATAATATGATAATTTTTGTCACTATGATAATGTGTATTATACTATGATATGAATGATATGAGTAATATGATATTAATATGGGTAGTATCATAGATATCTTTCTTTTTTTTGGGGGGGGGGGTAGAGTGCGACTGCACATATTCTCGCTTAAGAATTTTGATATATTGAAGATGTTGATAGTATTGTGTTTTAAAAAAATATACATATGTTCAGAGTTACTAATCTGATTTTTGAAGTAACATACAATGTTCTTTTAAACTGTATTTGAAATAAATTAATATCTTCGAAAATATTTTCCAATATTTTTGTAATTAGGAATCTAATAAATATTAAATTTTTGAAATAAATATAGAAACAGGGTATTATCTTTCCCATGAACATTAAGTTGTTACTTCTGTAGTTAAAAAAAAATATATTAAGTTTATTTTATTTTCAACAGTCTACATAAAAGGTTTGCAATATAAAGTATTTTTGTCTTACTAAGTGGCCTGACACTTCGGTGAGTTCATTAATTAAGTGTTATCTTAAAACAAAGACATCAGCTTAGTAAGATAATTTAAAGAATAAATGATTGTGTACCGAACTTTTATTCAAAGCACACGGAATTAGCGCAAAAAAGGGCTTGTGTTTACGATGTTACTAATTAAGAGTTCTTCGCTATAAAAGACGATTTCTGTGACTTAGTAAAAGATTAAAATTAAAAAATTGAATGTTTTCTAAAAATAATTAATTTGTAATGAATGTAGCAACAGCGATTAAAATTTAGATAAGATGGAAGTTCAAAGACAATGATTTTTGCGTTAATTAACAAATGCCAAATACATATTTTTAAATATTAAAGTGGTGTTTTTGAAAAAAAGTACGAAAAAATAAATGTGTTTCGTGCAAAATAATATCAAATATATTAAAATGAAATAAAAAGATGTAATTCGTATATGTAATGTTAGAGAAGTTCGTATATTTACTAAACTTTTATCTTCATATTATAGAGAAAAAGATGTACATCTACAAAAATAGTTTTTGGACAGCTACAGATGTCTACAGCTTTGCAAAAGTATCTACTAAAATTACAGAAATCTCTCTAAAATTTTATCTGCAATCGAAGATTATTTTTTAATGTTAACTGGCGCGATTTTTTTTCAAAAAAGATATGCTTGACAGATTGTTTGCAACTTTTGCAAGTTGTGTATTAGAAAAGTATTGGTTGTTACGGAATATAAAATGTTGCATGTTTCTTCCCTTTATAAGGTTAAAAAAAGCGTAATTTCTTATAGAAGAGTATTTTTTTTCTTGTAAAATTTGACGATTTAAATGTATAAGAAATATGATAATGTGTAATATAATATGTTCTGAGTAATATGATATTAATATGGACAGTATGATAAATACTTTTCTTTTTTTCGGGTGGGGGGATCGCAGGTGCACATATTCATTCTGAAGATTTTCCTATATATAAAATTTTGTTGAAGATGTTGAAAGTGTTATGTTTTTAAAAATATATAAAAGTTCAAAATGTTTTCTAATCTACTTTTTTGAAGTAACATACAATTGTTCTTTTAAACTGTATTTGAAGTAAATTAAGGGGGAAAAATGATGTCTTTAAAGGTATTTTCGAAGGTTTTTATAATTAAGGTTCTAATAAATATTAAATTTTTGAAATAAATATAGAAACAGAGTGTTATCTTTGCTATGAATATTACGTTGTTACTTCTCTAGATTTAAAATATATATTATTTTGCTTTCAATATTCTGTATAAGAGGTCTGCAGTAAAAAACATTTTTGTCGTATTAAATGGCCTGACACTTTGGTAACCTCATTAATTAAGTGTTATCTTTAAACAAAGTCTTCTGTTTAGTAAGATAATTAAAAAATATATTTATTACGTACCGAAATTTTATTTGAAGCACACGGAATTAAGCGCAAAAAATGGCTTGTGTTTACGATGTTACTGATTAAAAGTTCTTCGCCATAAATGATGATCTCTGTAACTTAGAAAATGATTAAAATTTTGAAAAATTGAATGTTTTCGAAAAATAATGATTTCGTAACGAAAGTTGCAATAGCGATTAAAATTTAGATAAGTTTGAAGTCAGAGACAATGTTTTTTTTTTGTTTTGTTTTAATTATCAAATGCCAAATATATATATATATATATATATTAAAGTAGTTTTTAAAAGAATACATAAAGGTAAATGAGTGTTTCATCCAAAATAATTTCAGATACATTAGAATGTACATAAAAAAGATGTAATTTTATATAGTAAAGTACTTTTTTAAAAGATATCGTCCCTGAAGTACTTTACTAGTTTCGGCAACTCATTTAAAATTAAAGATCAAAGACAAAATTTGCATTTACAATACACAATACCTTTAAAATGTCTCCAGACTCAAAAAAATTAAAAAAAATAAAACAAGGACCATTTTCAATGTTTAATATCTTAAAGCGTATGCAAATTAAAAATAGCATTTTAATTTAAATAAAATGTATACATATGTTCTTTCATTCTCTGAATTTAAAAAAATTGCAGGAGGCAGAACTGATATTTAAAGGTGATTTCCATACCGTCACATATCTGTAGAGTGGAAAATTGACATTATAACTTACGTGCAAGATTACTAAATACATTTTTCAATAAAGAGAAATTGTTGGTGCCAAATTATATTCAGATTACAAAAAAATACTTAGAACCTAAATAAATTTCTATTGAAAGCATCTTTATATTTTTAATACAAAGTACTTTTACTTAATACAAAATTTTCAAAACTTTAACACAGCCACTTAAAAAAAAAGTTTTTTGAAACAAGAGAAACGAAATTTTAGGTTCAGTTTAAACAGACTAACATAAAGCACATGTTTTGAAAATTTCATGAAATTTTATTCAGAAGTTTTTGAGATAGGCTGTGCGTTATGTCCAAACACGTCATCTGGAGGAAAATGATTACAACGTGTGGGAAATATTGCTTGACCTGTTGTGCGGGTACAATACTTAAAGCTATAACTTCAGTTCTAATACAAATTTGAAGGAAATAATTGCATCAAAATTTTCAGAAAATACAAAAATTCAATATCTAAAAAAATTTGAAATTTTAACAGTTTTGAAGATCCCTTAAGAAATTCGTGCATTAATTACAGGTATTTTGTCGGTAATGTGTCAATGTAGATCTCTAAGGATTGTGTGTTATCACATCCTGCCCTCACATCAAAGAATTAAGCAACTAAAACGAAAGAATTCAGCAACTAAAACGTACCATTAAACATTCCATTTACTTAATTTGCTTAAATTTAAAATAAATTTCACTCTTTTCTAAATAGAATTCATTGAACTAAAACTCATACTAAAAATTTCTAGAACTAAAAGGGGAAATAAGTATTTATCTTTATTACAACAAATTTGTTATCCCACGTCATGTTTCCTTTACCAATATACCTTCCTTGAAAGTAATACTTTCTTTGAAGATTATGCAGATTACACATAAACGCGTACAGAGTCATAAAACTTTAAAACATGTTGCCAGCAAATAATTAGTTTTGAAATCTGTAGCATTTAATTACAGCTTTAGGAAAACGTTTAAAAGAGTACTGTTATTTCGTTTTACTAAAGTTTAAATTTAATAGTAATTTAAATATCAGGTATGAGAATTTTCTAACATAGTATAACGAATAAATTCTTTCTTATAAAAATTTTTTTCGAGATTGTTTTTCGGTAAATTTATGGAATATCATTTTTTGGTGTTCAAGGTGTACATGAAGAAAAAATCATTTATATTATAAAACCGATATTTAATGTTTCTCAAATTAATTCGCACACGTTTATGACTTTCGTTTCTCAGACCGTAACCCTCGTTGATATATATGCTGGTTTCTAAATATTAAATATGTTATTGAGTTTTACTATGGAATTAACAGTATTAAAACTAAAATGCACTGCGTGTATAGTTCAATTTAAATGACATTCAAAATAATTCAAATCTATTGTAATCTGTAAACAAAATTCATTTGAAAGGTATTTTAATGAAGTTACTTTATCTCAAAAACATTGAAACTCATATGCAGTTTCAATTCGTATTTTAGATTCAATACAAACAGACTGACATGAAACCTAAGTTTTTAAAATTTCATGAAAAAATATTTAGAAGTGCTTGACATATGCTGTGCGAAATACCCCAAAACTTTGTTTGGAGCAAATTGACTTCCGAGTTTGGGAAATGCCATTTCAGGTATTACACGGGTGTGAAGGTAAAAACTATAACTTTAGTTCAATTGCGAATTTCAATTAAATATTTACGTTAAAATGTCTAGAAAAACAAGTGATTATCACCTAAAAAATGGAAATTTTCGAAAATTTTGAAGCTTTAAGTGATTCAATATCCATTAATAAAATTTGCACATTTATTACAAATATTTTGTCGATGGTGTGTCAGGAACTATCTGTAAAGATTGATATAACACCGCGTCCTTACATCAAAAGAGAGGGCAACTAAAAAAGTACCATGAGATATAACTTTATGTTCTTAGATTTAAAATAAATTTTGATCTTCTCTAAATAATAATTTAAATCCATACTAAAAAATTCTAGAAGAGTTATAGGGGGAAATAAGTATCTATTTTTTATTAGTACAAAATTGTTATCACACCTCAAATTTCCTTTACCAATATTCCTTCCTTCAAAGTAATACTTTTTTTGAAGATTATACAGATTATAAGTAAAAGCTTACAGGAGACGTAAAACTTTAAAACATGTAGCAAACAAATAATTAGTTGTGCATTCTGTAGCATTTAATTATAACTTTAGGAAAACGTTTAAGGGAGTAACGATATTTCATGTTATTAAAATTTAATTAAAACACAATTTAGCACTACATCTTGCGCTTTTCAGATTTAAAAGTACTTTAACTCCTAGGTACGGGAATTTTCTAAAATAGTATAAAGAATAAATGCTTTGTTATAAAATTTGTATTCGAGACTGCCTTTTGGTAAATTTAAGCACTATTATTCTAAGGTGTTTTAGGTTAAGAAAGAAAATCTTTTTTTATATTTAAGAAAAACATTTATATTATTGCGTGAAATGGTAATGTTTCTCAAATTAATTCAAACATCTTTATTACTTTCGTTTGTCAGGCAGTCTACCTCCTGGACTGTAACTCTCGTTGATATTTATGCTGATTTCTAATCATTAAATATATTATTGATTTCTACTATGAGATAAAAAGTATTAAAAATAAAATGCATAGGGTGTATATAATTCGTTTGAAAATATTTTGGAACATTCAAAATAATTGCGTTACATTGTAATCTACGGACAAAAGTAATTTGAATTTTTTTAATGGAGTTACATAAACTCAAAAACATTGAAACTGATACGCAGTTGGAATTCAAAGTCTAGAATCAGTTTAGATAGTCTAATATAAAACATGCGTTTTTAAAATTTCATGAAAATTATCTAAAAGTTTTTGAGATAAGATGCCGTTGTGCTCGAGAACCTCATTTGAAGCAAATTGACTTTCACATTTGGTCGATGGGGTTTCAGATATTTCACGGATATTTTTCAGAAAGCCATAATTTCTACTCTAATATGAATTTCAGGAAAATAATTACATTAAAATGTTCAGAAAAGACAACTGCTTAACATCTTAAAAAATAAAAATTTTGAAAATTTTGAAATTTTAAGGTTTTTGAGATTCCTTAAAAAATTTTCACATTTATGACAAGTATTTTGTCGCCGGTGTGTCAGGGAATATCTGTAAAGATTGTTATAACACTATGCCTTCACAACACTGAATTGAGTAACTAAAAAGTATCATGAAATATTCAATTACACTGGTTTGCAAATGTTATGGACGGAGCATATTAATTAGCATAAAAACCAAAAAAGGCACGAAAACGAAATGAAAGTCCAATCAGGAGATAGGCATGAAACAAATGCAGTAGTATATGCTGATATGCTGATATATGACATATGATGTCATAGGAGGAACTGCTAAAGGGGATGAAGTAGAGAGGGAAGAGATATGAAATCTATTGCACTGTGTAAAGTAATTTCAACGAATTTTTTTCTACTATTGTGTGATATGCCCGAGATGCAATTCTAGAGGAAGGCCGAAGTAAGATAAATGTGGCACAAGAGTCCGTTATGGCTCATAGAATCGTTTCTCGAGCCTGGGGCGAATTTCATTTGAGAAAATTAGCTGTCCGCGCAATAAGCAATAGTCAACCAGGAACAACAACGACTACAGGGGACCAATATATTATCCTACAGGTGATATTAACATGCCACTGATAGCTATAATAATTGCAAAGCATATTGAGCAGACTACTGGACATCGGATATCAATTTTTACCAAGGTTAGAAGTCTGCAAATAGATAGTTTATCCACGACGAGCATTACAGAGTATACACTTAACACCTGCTCATCGGAGACGCCGCCGGTTTCTGAAGTGCCAGAAATACCTGAAATTGACGCAACAGAAATGGGGAGATGATTTAGTATGACTAGGGATTCTGCACGTTTACACATCTGGAGAGACCAGGGAACATATAATCCCCCTCCAATATCATCGTAAGGAAACGCTTTGGGGGTGTCGAAGTTCTTATTTGAGGTGGTATCATACTTGGTAGTAGTAGTATGAGCCTCGATGTCTTTCAAGGAGTTTCAGTCGCTGGTGCCCACTAATTCGCTGAGATTCTGTTGCCTCACGTGCATCTGTTTAGAGTTGCTGTAGGTCCAGACTTCCTCTTCATGGATGATAATGCACCACATCATTGTACAGCTGCTGTCGTGGAGGCTCTTGGAAAGTGAAGATGTTTAACATATGAATTGACGTAGAAGGTCTATTGGACTGAATCATATAGAACACATGTGGAACCTTCTCTGGAGTCGCTTAGCATGACATGGCCAAACACCAGCAATGATTCCAAAGCTGAAATTGGTGATTAAAGAGGAACGGAATTTGATGCTTTAACAACTACTTGACAACCACATCCTCAGCATGGACAGACGTTGTTATCATTCATTGCAGTCCAGGGGGACAGTATCCCCTATTAGAGACTGAGGTGCCTGTAAGATAGACGTATCTGTCTTCTCTACATTTGTTTAACAAGTGAGCTTTTCAATAAAGTGTACTTTTGTATCCTTTTGATTCTTTGTTTTGATGGTTTTCATCACTTACTCCATATTTTCTAATTTTGACGATCTTATGGTATGATTATGGTCGATTCTAGGTCAATTCTGGATGACGTTGCATTTGAAAAACCCTCTTGTCATTTTATTTTGCACATCATTGTACTTTATGTGCTTAAATTTAAAATAAGTTTCATTCTTCTCTACATATTATTCATTAAGTTTATACCCATGCTAAAAATTATAGAAGGGCTAAAAGCGAAAATAAGTATACTTCCTTATTACAACAAATTGTTGTCACACCTCAAGTTTCCTTCTAACCCTAAACAGAGTAAAATCTTTCTTTGGAGATTATACAGATTAAACGTAAAAGCTTACAAGAGTCGTAAAACTTTAAAATATGTTTCGATAAAATAATTAGTTATGAAATCTGCAACATCTAATGAGAACATTAGGAAAATGTTTAAAGTAGTAGCGATATTGATTTTATTAAAGTTTAAGTAAAATATATTTTATTTTAGCGTAATATCTTGCACGTTTCAGATTTAATATTGATTTAACTCTCAGGTTGAAAACTTTATAACATATCATAATGAATAAATGCTAACTTATAAAATTTCTATTCCCAATCGCCTTTTGGGTAAATTTAAGCAATATTATTTTAAGGTGTTCAAGGTAAAGGAAAAACATCTACTTTTATGTTTGAAAAAAAAAGGTAATTTATATTATAGTATCGATTTTTAATGTTTCTCAACATAAATCAGACATTTGTATGAATTTCGTTTCTCAGGCTGTCTGTCGGACTTTAACTCTCGTAGATATATATGCTAATTCCTAAATATTAAATAAATTATTGAGTTTTACTAGTAAATAAACAGCATCGTGCATAGTTCGCTTTAAAGGATATTTAAAATAATTCAGATATATTATAATCTACGGAGACAAATAATTTGAAAGATATTTTGATGAAGTTACATAATCTCAAGAAGTCGGAAATTGCACGTGAGACTCAACAAATAAGGTGATTTCGTACTATAATGATTATTTTAATCTATACAAATTTTCGGATACAATACAGTCTCCTAAATCATTTGTTGGTCCCTGCAAGTACTACATGCTTCCTATTATGCAGGAATTAACTTTTAGTAAATATCATCAAGGTATATAAGTTTCCTAAATGTTGAAATATTTTAATATAAATAAAATGCTCCCCAAACGATCGTTCCCCCTATACCATTATGTAATAGAACACTTTTGTGTGGCCTTATATATTAATAAAAATATTCTTTCCACCAAACATTATACAAAATATATATTTTAGTGCATGTTTTATAGATGCATATGAATTGTAATATGTACGAAAGAGTGTAACATAATTCAGATTCACTTGATATTATTTTTTTCCATTGACGGAAATGTAACGTGGTACTTTTTATTGTCTCTGTAATTGAACTATACATCCGATTTCCATAAAAATTGAAATGACTAGAGAAAATTATGTAATAATCATATATTTTAAATTTTAAACAATTTACTTTTGTAGTTTTTGAGTTATTAAATACGGACAGACAAACGGACAGATTGAACGACGACTATAGTTGCTACATATTTACATAAATACGAACACACTTAAAAACATTGCAACTGATATGCAGTGCTGAGCTGCACTAGATTTAAATATTTATTCCAAAAATGATGTATATAATATTTATTGTTCATTTACAGTGACACAGAAAATAATCCGATTACACTAGACAGACATTGGTACAAATGAATTTCTTGCTGTGGTATACGTTTTTAAGTCTAGCTATTTTACGAAATATTGCTTGATAGCTGGAACTTCTAAAAATCACATTCCATTATCTTCAAAGTATTTCTAGTATTTCTTTCATTAACAGAAAATTTTGAAGGGAATTTTCAGTTTTTAGCATTTCAAAACTAAATTAAACTGTAACATGTAACTGTAACCCTATGAAAGCAAATCTATGGATCTTGTATAGAGCTCAAAAAAGAAATGGATTTTTTTTTGGATTTTTGATATTATTTACAGAAATTGGGTTTTAAAATATGTTATGTGAAATTTAAATTGTTATCTCACTTTTCACCTTCTAAGCGGTTACAGCGTTCTGCATGTATTGAAAAGATTTTCATAATCTAAGCCTGTCACGAACATATCAGTTCTTGTTACATAGACGATTGGTGAAAAGATCATGTTCAAACGGTACGTATGGAAGTATCAGCTCATGAGGATCAAGAATTACATTGGAGCTGGGGATCGGAATCACACTCGTGACAGTGAAATTGCTTCGTGACTGCAACGCAAAGGAAAGAAAAGAGACGGTTTAAAAACACATCTGTTTCACAATAAAATTAAGACGCAACACTAGTCAGTAAAAGAAATGTGGGAGGTAATATTAAGTCTATGGGGGCGTTCTTTTCAAATATCTTATTCAAATTTTAATATTTTTACATGATTTGTTTTGCATAGGATAGGTGAGGATGATTTACAACCAGGCTAGTTTTTACTTTTTTTTATTTTGGTTATATATCTTTTTATATTATGATAGTTTCAATTTCAGAACCGTTTCTAACCGGTTTCGAAAGTTGAAGTAATTTAAAAAAAAATCTGAAGTCAAAATTGAAAAAGTAAAAAGTAGCCCAGTTTAAGATCATCCTCAGCTATCCAATGCAAAAAAATCACGTAAAAATACTAATATTTGAGCGAGATACTTGAAACGAAGGCCCCTCCCCATAGACTTATTATCATTCGGATCTTTTTCAGTTACTAGTGTGGGGCCTTAATCGAAGGACAAAACACAAGTGAAGTGTATTACAATCCATAACAAGTACTGAAGCTGCGGCACATGTCCGGGAGATTCCTGGCTAACTGCAACGTTTTTGTGATTCCATGAAGCACCAGCGTGAAGCATGCGTCGCGCTAATAGGGCATATTTTCAGCACTCGTTACAAGTGGTGATAATTTTTTCCTCTATTTTGTACTTTGATTAAATTTTTCGAAAAATAAAATTATTTTCTTTACGTCATAATCACGATGCAATCGCACCTTGACGATCGCGTTTCCGATCCCAATGTAATTCGTTCACCTCATACCCTGACACATCCACACGTGCGGTTTGGACATGACTGTTTGAACCACGCTGTATATATGAATTTTTCATATGTAATCTTCTATAATAATAAGATAATCTGATTTCATCACTGGTATAGCTTGTTCTTACATTTACTTAACATACACATCTTCATTCATATGCACAAACACGCACACACACACACATTCATTATATAGCTGTATATCTAGCATATATTATAAGTATATGTAGTGTTGTGAATTTCCCCTCGGACTAAAAGATTAGTCCGGTAGCGTATGAGAAGAAATTTGCCCACTGAATCAGTTTAAGGGATTAAATAATATTTATTTACACAAATTCTTATTTAAGTAATGAAATGATTCAGCATCGCATTTTTTTCAGGGTTGAGTCTTGAGTCTTGTGCGAGTGTTCCCGGAACACAGAAAATTATCACCTGAAGTCTTACGGTTTTTAGATTGTCCGATTCCCGTGTCATAAGGTCACCGTGGACCTAGACGAATCTTGCTTCCTTCCCTCCTCCTTGTCCGAGGAAAATCTTTCTCCAGAATCTCACTGGACTGCCGGTCTGATCCCAGGCTTATTCACAACACCAAAAACCGAAGGTCTCTTCTTTCGTGTTCTCTCTTGAAAAGTAACCTCAATAGGGAGGGGCTGTCTAAAACCTATTAGAGAACCTCCACATGATGTCACGCTTAACTTCTTCTATCGTTGGTCACCTGTAAATGCTGAGGTCACTCACGACCTATCGTGAGAAAAACTAACACCTGTTGGGTTTCAACATGAAAGCATTCGGCGGCACCTTTACACAAAATCTGAGAAAATATTTGCTGTCTAAACTAAAGTGCTCTTTTGTCAACGAAAAAAACTTCAACTTGTGCGGCCCAATATTTCTTTGAAACAGCACAATGACAAGCTCCCACATAGGCAGTTCAATCTGTAAAGTTCAATTCTTTACAGCACCCCCTTCTAAAGATGATTCTTCGGGCTTGCATGAAGAATCTGATAATCACTAAAATGGGTTAGCAAATTCCAGTATCTCAGAATGGCATTTATAGACACCCTCTAATACATTTTTAACAAAAATACAGATATATAAGCATATACACATGATCAATAAGATTCTTTGATAAAAAAAACTGAACTAATTACATTTTCTGGGTTACAAACCATTAAATAAATCAAATTAACTTACAAGAAGTATAACAAAAAAACAACTCTGGAAGAATTTATTCTACACGACTAAGATAATCCACGTGGGCAATATCTCGTCCCGGTCTATGCTTTATGGCGCAATGATAAGGTTGCAGTATGAGCGCCCATCTTAATAATCTCGGATTGTTGCCAGAATTACGTTTTAGAAAAACGAAAGGATTGTGATCGGTTTCTATCGAAAAGAGTTGGCCGTCAATATAATGACGCAATTTCTTAATTGCAAAGATGATAGCCGCACATTCCTTCTCTGTCGCGCAGAAACTTTTTTCGGTTTCCATAAATTTCCGACTTAAGTAAATTATGGGATGCTCCTCTAATCCGTCACGTTGCGCTAAAACGACCCCGATACCCTTTTCGGAAGCGTCAGTTAGTATTATAAACTCCTTCGAATAGTTGGGAGCATACAATAGAGGTTCCTCCGTCAGTTTCGTTTTCAACTGTTGAAACGCCTTTTCCATTTCGTCGCTCCACCTTATTTTGTCCCTTTTATTTTTCCCTTTAAGTGCGCGAGTTAATGGTTCTACAATAACTGCATAATCTTTTATGTAGCGGGAGTAGTAACCCGCCATACCTAAACATCGACGTATTTCGGTTTTATTTTTAGGGGTGGGCAAATCTAAAATCGCCCGAATTTTTGCTTCGGCTGGGGTGCGCCTTCCGTCGCCTACCACATGTCCTAAGTATTTAACAGAATCCGAATCCCCTTCAACAATGATATTCAGTTCCAGCACTCTTTTAATTTCTTTCCTCAAATTTTCCCTTCGTCTAGGCGAAGATCTGTAAGGTTTCATTTTAACAGGTTTATACTCTAACAATTCGATATCGTGCTCCATTAAATCAGTGCGTCCCGGATCATTTGAAAATAAAGAACTAAACTTATTTAATAATTCTCTCAACTGCTCAATTTGCGCCGAGGTGCATCTAGAGTTCAAATTGCTATCTTTTATAACATTTTCAAAGTTATAAATCTCAGTGCCAACTTCCGAAAATGCTATATCCAAGTCTATGTTGTCCTCGATCTCATCTATCTCTTGCACTAAGAAATTGACTAACTCAATTCTTCTTAAATACGGCTTTAAGAGATTAACATGAAACATTTGAGATTTCTCACGCCTCCCAGGAACATTTACGACATAATTTGTCTCAGAGATTTTAGATAGAATTTTCCCAGGACCTATCCACGACACCGAAAGTTTGTTCTTTTTGTTGGTATTCAAAACTAACACTTCATCACCTACGTTAAACTTTCTCTCAACCGCCGTTTTGTCATACCACAACTTTCTCTTTTCTCGCGCTTCGGTCATATTTTCAACTGCTAATTCCTGACAATGTTTTAGCCTATTGACCAAATTAAACACATACTCAGTAATTAATTCATTCTCTTCTTCTCCCCCCGTCCATTTTTCAAAGAGTAAAGCTTCGGGAGTTCGTAAATTCTTCCCATGTACTAACTCAGCCGGAGAAAATCCCGTAGTATCATGAGTTACCGTTCGTAAGGCTAACAACGCATGCGGCAAATTTGCCTCCCAACTTGCACCATTTTCTGTGCAAAGTGCTTTCAATAATCTTTTCACAGACCGATGCCATCGCTCGATACCGCCATTCGATTGGGGCCTACACACTGATGAATGAGTTAATTTAACTCCAAATTTCTTCAAGAATGTAGTTGTTAACTCGCTTATAAAGTAACGCCCAAGATCCGTTCGTAATTCTCTGGGATAACCTAATCTACTGAATACCCACATTAATGCTTCAATAATAGTTTCAGATCTCACATCAGGTAACGGCAAAGCTTCGGGATATCTACTCGCCATACAAATTACCGTTAAAATAAAGCTATTTCCTTTTTCCGACTTAGGCAAAGGGCCTACGACATCAGCGCATAGCTTTGAAAAAATTTCTCCAATAATAGGTACACGCCTGAGAGGAACTTTCCCTATCTCTTTAGGCTTACCAACGCGCTGACAACTATCGCACGTCTTAACATAATCTTCTATCTCTTTGATAATATTTGGCCAAAAGTAATGACGCAACACCTTATGTTTTGTCTTCATCTCTCCGAGATGCGAAGAAATACCCTCATGACAGGCTCCTAGCACATCTAATCTGAATTTTGAAGGTATTACCAATTGTAATCTCTCCCCTCCTTTGTTATCAAGTGTCTTCCTAAACACTAAGTCGTTCATAATTTCAAAATGAGACTTCTTATGTTTCGCTTTTTCCCTAACTTCTTTTAACAACGGATCTGTTTCCTGTTCGGTCTTGAATTCCTGACGACTAACCCGTGCTAAATTCCCGAACTTGTCATTTAAATCCTTAGGTAACAATTCCCAATTCAAAATTTCATCTTTGTCTAAAAGTTCCAAACCCCTTTCACGCCACACAATAGTATCGTCTGATTCATCTTCCGAATACCCCACTTGTATCCCTTCTGTCTTTACACATTCCCTATTTTCCCTAGCCTCATCCATCAAACTGACAGGTTCCTTCCTAGCTTGTGATCTGGTAATCACTGCATTCACCTCACTTACCTGCTGTCTGGCAGACTCAATAAGCTTTTGCGTTTTATTTCCTAAGAGGTAATAACGCAAATCCGATTCTTTATTGACAACCCTTGCCTCTGTCTTAAGAACCCCCACTCCATCAAAAGCGATTTCTATTTGTGCCACAGGCAGGCACCGTATGTTAGAATCCAAAGGTTGTTTCACGAAGACATAATCCCCTGTCAATTGATTCTTTGTTACATGTTCCTCACTTAGGAGGTCTAAATTGGTTCCCGTGTCACGGAGGGTGACAACTTCACGCCCATTTATTTTTGCCCGATTCAAATAAGGTTTAAATCCTGTTTCAAAATCCGAAGTTTTACTCATATGATTCACTTTAACGGTATCTTTTTCCTTCTTTAATTCCGGACATTCGGCTTTAAAATGGCTTGAAGAGTTACAAAGAAAACATCTGTTTACCCGCCTCTTTTCAAAAACCCTTTCTCTTTCCGAATCCCTATCTCGCCAATTGAAATTCTTTTCAACGCTTTTGTTCTCTACACGAGGGCTATTTTTTTCGATTTTTTTCTCCCCAAAGGATTTCACTTGAAAGGTTTTTCTTTGCGATTTTTTTACAACTTCCAATTCATCTAAACGTTTTACTAAAATTTCTGGGTCCGTGAAATTTGACCAAACATCTATTAGATGGTCTTTCAACTCTTGCGGCGCTCTTTTTTTAATCTGATCAGTAATTAATAAATTCTTTAATTCCTGAAAAGTTGTGATTTTTAAAGAGTTTAACCAACCTTCCAAATAGCTATTTAATTCAAAAATTAAATCTCTCCACGGATTATTTGGATTTCTCTGATGTTGATTGAATTTTAATCTATACGATTCTGCATTTAATTTGTACCGTTCTAATAATTTACCTTTCACATACTCATAATTATCTGTTAAGTGTGCTGGTTCTCTAAGAATTAATTCTGCCACATTTACAGGTAGAAGCGCCAATAAATTAGTTACTAATTCATCATCTTCTAAATTACATTTTTTTGCTTGTCTCTCAAACAAGTTTAAGAATAAAGATATTTCTGAGCGACTCTCATCAAAACGATGTATTAAGGATTTTAAAGGCAATTTATTAATTCTCTCCGCGCCATTATTTGATACCACACTACGCGTCTCTGCCTCTTGCGATAATTTTAATTTTTCCAATTCATATGCCCTATCTCTCTCTTTATCTTCCCTCTCTATTTTTTTTCTTTCCTTTTCCTCAGCTACCAAAGTTTCTCGTTCATGTAATATATTTTTGGCTTGTGCCAACGCAAAATCTTTATCAAAATCTTCAGCCGATTCTATTTTTTTTATTATTTTCGCAATCGTGTCATTTTCGTCAATCTCAACATCCAATTCCCCTGCTAACACTTGCAAATCAACCTTTTTGAAACTTTTCCAATCTGACATTTTGAAAACTTAACCTCACAAATTGCACAAATACCAAAAAATACAATAACAGAAAAAATATATAAGCATGCACAAAATATATCATTCAGTTATAAATTTACACATTAATTAGAAGTACATTATTCCCCGTTTAAAATTTCATTGAAAACAACAAAATGCCTCTCATCTGCAACCATCATTATGCCACATTATTACACCTTAAAATATTTAGCTAAACCCTCAGAAATAATTTCCTTAAAAGCAGATTAGAACATTAAATTATTAAAATCTAGAAACTGTTCAAGTAAATTTTTCTTAACACTCTTTTTCATTAGCAAAATAATATGCTGAAAATTTTCTTAACTGTAAAAATAATTGATATTCTTTAAGTACCCTTTTTTTTTCATGAACACAGAAAGATTTTACATAAAAAATAATCTAATAGAAAAAAAATTCTTATTGCAACCAACTGTTAAGTGTAATCTTTCATTGATCTCTAGGGAGACATTTTACATGTCAAAATCCATGAACTGAATTAGCTAAGATAAATAAAAACATATATCAGGCAATAACAATTCCTAAAATTTTATGAACAATGCCATAAATGCCCTACCATGCTGAGATAAAAGAATTCACTTACCCTACTTGACTCCGTCAATCACCTCGAATCAACAATGGACTCCTTTCAGATACGTCGCTTTGTCCAGCACTAAGTATTCACGAATTATTTTCCTCTCCAATACTGTTCGTAAAGAATGTCTCTTTTCAGCAGTTCAGATCACTAAGTGTCTTATCACCACACACCACATTGTTAATCAATAGTATCCTTAATGTACACAACACCGAAAATCTTGTCACTTTTCAGAGTTCTTTTCGAATTCCAATTCGCCTTTTGTATTCCAGTTCTCCTTGACACAAAATCACACCGCTTGCCACCAGCTGTTGCGAATTTCCCCTCGGACTAAAAGATTAGTCCGGTAGCGTATGAGAAGAAATTTGCCCACTGAATCAGTTTAAGGGATTAAATAATATTTATTTACACAAATTCTTATTTAAGTAATGAAATGATTCAGCATCGCATTTTTTTCAGGGTTGAGTCTTGAGTCTTGTGCGAGTGTTCCCGGAACACAGAAAATTATCACCTGAAGTCTTACAGTTTTTAGATTGTCCGATTCCCGTGTCATAAGGTCACCGTGGACCTAGACGAATCTTGCTTCCTTCCCTCCTCCTTGTCCGAGGAAAATCTTTCTCCAGAATCTCACTGGACTGCCGGTCTGATCCCAGGCTTATTCACAACACCAAAAACCGAAGGTCTCTTCTTTCGTGTTCTCTCTTGAAAAGCAACCTCAATAGGGAGGGGCTGTCTAAAACCTATTAGAGCACCTCCACATGATGTCACGCTTAACTTCTTCTATCGTTGGTCACCTGTAAATGCTGAGGTCACTCACGACCTATCGTGAGAAAAACTAACACCTGTTGGGTTTCAACATGAAAGCATTCGGCGGCACCTTTACACAAAATCTGAGAAAATATTTGCTGTCTAAACTAAAGTGCTCTTTTGTCAACGAAAAAAACTTCAACTTGTGCGGCCCAATATTTCTTTGAAACAGCACAATGACAAGCTCCCACATAGGCAGTTCAATCTGTAAAGTTCAATTCTTTACAGTAGCATATATTAACAGTATAAATAGCGTATATAGCTGTTATGTGTTATAAAAACAGTCAATGTAGTTAAATCGATAAGATGATGTAAAGAAGTTTGTATTTGTATTGATTGCTGTCAAGCTGTTCTTGGAGGATTCGGTTATCGTATTCGTGAACAATATTTTAAACGCGAATATTAGTTATTTGAAAGGCTTGACAAATTATGTTTTGGATCTGAACGTTTTTTAGTAAACTTTGCAACAAATCAAATACATTCAGTACAATTTTATCTAGCATTTAAATTTGAGCTTAATTAGATGGTGTGCTATTTATTCAGTAAGCACTTTTTATTCAAAGGGAACAAAGAGGAATGAAGTGATAATAACTAGTTTCTTAAACAAATCGACTTGGAGCCAGAAGGATATAAACCCGATTAATACAGCATAAAACTGTGTAGCATTACAATAAAAAACTGTGTCATTGTTTAATTCAAAACCTGAAATGACTACTTAAACTCTGAACACAAGTTCTACGTCAATTGGAAAATAACTCTCAGTTTTCAAGATGAACAGCAAATAGCATATATCTATTCGACGATATCCACTACCATGTGAATAGCTAATTAACAGCCGTAAACTCCCAATTCATATTTTTGTAGAGGGATAGTATTAAGTACCGTGTCTTAAATCATAAAAATATCCTCCAAGCCCTTTTGCCGCCAAAAACAGAAAATACACCAACATATGGAATTTTAGTAAAAGGATCTTGTTAATTAAAATGCAAATTAAAGTATATGATGCTTACATATCCATACACTGTTTTTTGACTTTTCATGTAGGGGGAACTGGGGTACATTGATACTTGGGACACATTGATACACCCCCTATACAGCACACAGGGTCATTACAGGAAGTTTCACAACAGCTCCAAAAGGTGATACTGGTGAAATTAACTACATACAGAAAGTTTTGGAATGATTCAATCGTTTTATGAAATGGGATGGGTGATTAATTGTTTTTGTAGGTCAAAAGTAAATTTGAGTTGTACAATTGAAAGGGTATTATACAACTGTTCCAGTATTTTCAACCGAAAAGAATACCCTCCCTGGCAAGTAACGCTAATCTTTATCAGTTCCTCATTCTTTATTGTTAGATAAATTATGATGTGTTCGATTTGCGACTCATTTTATTTAAAATGGCTGCATGGGGCACTATGATACAGTCTTTGTCGGGGCACATTGATGCAACCTAAATCCTTTTCTAGTTCATCTTTTCATTACCTTTTATTTTTATTTTTACCATACACTCCTTAATTCAACCATTTTTCGTCAAAAAGTTCTACTATTAGTTTTTATTGAAGTGAAATAGCTCTAATTTCTTTATATTAGAACATTTTATAGTATTTTTGCAAACAGAAGACGTACAAACTTACACAATATCTAGGGCTAGTAGAATTAACAAAAGAAATGGACGGCAGCGTGGCAAATCTCAAATTTATATCGATTCTCTAGAGAAAAAAGTATTATCAACATGAGAAATGTTAAGTAAGAGAAACAAGCTGCAGAACAGTACATGATACTTATATTATAAACATAATTTTTAATATAATTATCAATTATTTTCTGTTTGTAAACCGATTTATAAACAGAAAACCTGGTAATTCTTTCATCTTTCCTAAGAAAGAAGAGAATTCTGGGGTTAAAGTGCCAGATATGACAAAGTTACCACAGCCAACAAACAGACAAGGGACAGCCAGAACATCAAGTCATTATACATTTCATTTTGATTGCTTTAAGATCGCTTACAAATAAATTGTGTACAATTCTAATGTCTATAAATGTGCATAAAATGGTTTGCTAACTATTTTTCTGTGAAAAATATGCATTGGTGTTATTTTGTCTCCATTTTTCCCAGACGTTTCAAAGTGTATCAGTCTGCCCCGGCGATGGGGCACTTTGATACAAATTACTTTTTTTTATTTTTTTTAAATTACATGCAAAAATAATATATAAAACAACGATTGTACATTTTTCCAACACACAAAACAGGTTTTGCTGACATCACATAGAAAAATAACTTGAAATTTCTGCTTTCTAGACACCAAAAATTTTTTTTGAAAAAAGCTGTATCAATGTCCCCCAGTTCCCCCTACTTTTCTTTGCTTATCGATAATTGACACTTTATTAAAACTTTATCCTTAAGGAATTACTGTGCGTTTTCGAGACGATAAGCCTAAATGAGTTAAAACATTTTACCAAAAAGCAATACCTTTTTTGTGATAAGAGACAGGTGATTTTTTATAGATGCATAACTCTCAACTGTTCAAAATTGAAACCATTAAAACTTTTAAATTTCATATTATATTTTATTTAGATAAAAGAGATAAAACGTGTTGTTTCGTAAACTTTATTTTGCAACACATTCACTATACTATAAAGGACTGATTCTGCTATTCTGTTTTTAGCAGGTGTTTTTGACTAAAATAAACCTTTTTGTAAATATCGTTCGAATAAACTGAAAGAAAAATCCTTACTGAATATTTTACAAGCAAAGTGTTGCGAAATTTTTCTTTAGATGTCATGGTACATCTCCTTATAGTAAATTTACGTTTTCAAAACATGTGTTTATGTTATATTTATTTCAAGGTAAAGAAGAGCAACATAAAAGTTTTCATACAAATTTGTTTGAATGAAATATTTTCCAATTTTAATATCCTTTTACAAAATATAAGGAATCCGTTTTCTAAAATATAAGGAATAATGGGTACTTTTGTATTACACGGGCGCAAGTGATAAATCACCAAATATTGCTCTCATCACCATCACAGTATTGCATTCATTTAATGACAATCATATATCTTTCAGACATTCAATGTAAACACATATTTTTTATTTAAAATATGTATATTACATGTTATAAAAACACGCCATTTGTTCTCGCTTCTTATTTAAAAATAAAAATAAGCAAACATTGTTTAGAGAAATAATAATACGAAATAGATACTTTATTTCCGAAGGATTCATTTCAACATCAAACCAATGGATTTGATTTAAATACACGATAATATAAGGTAGGAAATTTCGAGGAAAAAACATTGCTGGTGGAGATATTTCACCAAGCTAAAATAAAAAATACCGACTGTCTTTATTATAAAGGACAAACATACCTATGTGTAAAGTTGACTTTTTTTTTTTTTTTTTTTGGTAAATAATAACACATTTTGATTTTTTTTTCGACTTCTGGGTGTCGCAGCTTTTTGATTTTACACCGTCCTATACGAAAGGAAATGTACTTTTAAAAGCAATTTGTTTGAAAATGTTATCTAAATTTATTATATTTCTGAGACATTATATATTTTTTTTTCTTTCTCTTTCTTTAGTGCCTCTTTCTTTAGAATATTTCTTCAGTATTGGTAACTTAAGTATTCCATTTAATAGAAAATAAAAGGAAATAGTAGATAACTGCACATGTTTGTTGTCATTTTCTCATAGTAACAGACAAAAAGTGTAATTAAAATATCTGCTGCGTAAAGACCATCATCGCTTATAAAACTATGTGAATTTTGGTTTTATTTGATATTTATTTATTATTAAATATTTTTTAGTTTATTTCAAACTTGTTTTACAAAAGGTATATGTACTTCTCTTTACAAAAATGTATTTTAAATCATGTTTATATGACTTATTCTCTGAGCATTTGCTTAATTTTTATCTAAAAGCTGAAGAATGTAATTTTGTAAATCATGTAAAATAATTTTTCTGAAAAAAAGAATGATTTTTGATAAAATATCGATCTATTACAAACAAACAAATGAGGACAATGGAACCATTCTATAATTAAATTATTTTACAGGCTTTATTAAATGACGGCATTGCTTTTTGTTGAATTTGTATACTATTCCGACCTAATGATGTTTTACGTGTACTATTCTACACATGTTATTTTAGACAGGATGTCATGATATATAAATATAAATAAATAAATATATATATATATATATATAAGCGGGTATTTAAATTCTTAAAATTGAAATATGTTTTGTACAGCAGCGTCATTTTCTGTTCACTGTCTTTGAAATTCTTCAGAGGTCGAAATGCTTCATTTTTGAAAAAAACGCAATGTTTAAAAAAATTAGAAGTTTTGTAGAAAAGACGTGATATACTGTGTGCATGCTCAAATTGTAGTCTTTGTCCAAAAAAAGCAATACATATTACAGAGCATGGTGATTTTTGTATGGATAAGTTATTTGCAGGAAATATTTATTTGCTGGAGATAGTTATTTGCAAGATCATGCAATAGATTTCGACCACTATACTGTGCCCAAAGTACTGTATATTATACAGTGCGTAAACACTATAAGGACAAGAAAAAATATTATATTTTTAAGTAAATTTCTAAACTAAGTAAAGAAAACTTTTTTTCTTAGAATATGTATCATCATGCAGAAAAGCTAATAAAAAAGGTCAAAGTAATTGTACAAAAAAACACTTTTTTTGGCTGTGTAAAAACTACAAGGACAGTAAAATAAATTCAATGTACTAACCAAAGAATTAAATATTTAATATGTTATGCACTCACCTCTGAGTTTAATGATTGCAAATATTCCATCATTCCTAGACATGATAAATTTTTGCCACTGTTTGGGATTGTTTTTGTGCTTCAATCATAGATCTGAGTTCTGTTGATTAAAAAAATGCCTTCCATTTTTATAATCCCGCATTGCTGAATCTCCTCATAAGTTATCGGTAAGGTTTAGATCAGGACTTTTTAGCAGCCATTGTAAATCTGCAATATTTTTCTCTTGGAGCTAAAGTTTTGTCTCACAGCTTGTGTGGGTAGACACATTATCTCGCTCTTATATCCGTTTTTTCCTGCCAGAAGTGCCGCAACAAATGGAAAATGATGAGAAAGAGTTTGTATATGTGTCTTTGAATTCAATTTTCCTGTAAGATATAAAAGTGACACCACATCTTTAAACAAGAAGCAGCCACATGTCGTAATGAATCCGCCACCTAAATATTCCAGCCATGCAAGTGATTACTTTGGATGACAAACCGCATCAGGTTATTTTCTCTGACGTGAAAAGTGAAACTTAAATGATCGTGATGACTAGAAATGTTATTGGTGATAATTTGAAAAAAGAAAAATATATTTTCTTAAAACGCCAATTATTTCATGGATTCATTGCGACATGTAGCTGTTTTCATTCAGTGAAACGGAGTCACTTGTATATCTTTCACGCAAATTAATTCTAAGACATATATAAAAACTTTTTTAAGCCATCTTTCATTTGTTGCAATACTTCTGGCAGGAAAAAACGAATATAACAGCCAGGTAATGCGTCTATCCACACAAGCTATGAGACAAAACTTTATTAAAAAAAAAGTGAAGTTTTGCAATGGCTGTTAAGAAGTCCTGGTCTAAACCTTTCCGATAACTTAAGAGGAGACCTAGCAACACGAGTTTATAAAAATGAAAGGCATTTTTAATCAGCATCAGAAATGAGATCTATGATTCAAAATGAATAGCACAAAAACACGAGCAAATCTCGAGCACTTCCAAAAATTATAAGTCCAGAAACGAGGAAATATTTGCAATCATTAACCTCAGAGGTGGGTGCATAATATTTTAAATATTTTTTCTTCGGTTACTATATTGAAATTGTTTTATTGTCCTTATAGTTTTTACACAGGTAAAAATGGTGGTTTTTGTGCAATAACTTTATTTTCGTAATAAAATTTTCACAGATGATTTTTTTTATGTATTAACTTTTTAGCATGCTTAAACATATTATAAGGGAATTGCTTTGAAATTTATCATAAAAATTAATATTGATTACTGTCTTTATAATTTTTACACGCACTGTGTAGCAAGCTATGAATATTTTTCAGTTTCGTTATATTACGGACGTACCGCATTTGCTACGCTCCAAATGTAATTTACAACGTGTTAATATTCACATAAAATGCTTTTATTCGAAAAGGAAATATTGTTTGTACTGTCTTAAAATTAAAATCAATAGTCGCAAAGGTCATCTCAGACTGTGAAATAAATGTGTAGCCCAGACATATTTTTAAATGTAAACTGCTTGGTAATGTTATCATTTAGGCATTTTAAATATGCCGCAGTTTCCTCCATTTATAACTTTTAGCACATATTAATGAGTTTATTGTTTTACAATTGTCTTTCGCTCTAATTTCCATGTAAATGCAGCTTATTATTATTATTATTTGTAATTTGTAATTTTTAATAGTTTACTGTTTTTAATACCTAATCATTTAATTGTATTTTAAAAGTTATTTTTCTGTTTGTAATAATCATTTGTAAATAATTTCTTTTAAAAAATGTTTTTTTTTCAATTGGCAACAATAAAAAATGATACGCTTTTCTAAAATATGTATAAAATACGTCTCGAAATCCTGAAAATTTGAATTTAAAATGGTAATACATCCTCAAAAACTTAGTGATATTAAAAAAAATGCAGTTTGCACAGCGAGAGCTTCTAATGCTTATGCACATTTTTTTTTTTTTTACTTCCATAAAGTGTAAATAATGAAACACTTCTCAACATTTTCAGAAATTTAACAAAAAGTCCGTCATTTATGGAAATATGATGAATAAGATAACTAATCTAATATTTTTGAAAAGAGATAAAACGTTTAAAAAGCTGTTTTCAGCGGTTAACGTTCATAACAAAATATGTTTTCCAATTCTTTTGAACAGCCCTGCATATGTAGGTTCCATATTGATAGGCCCTGCATATTGATATGTAAGTTGATATACACATTATATAATGGCAAAATTTAGGTTTTTCAAGGCTACGCATAACAGGTTGAAATTTTTCTTTTAGCAATTTATACTAATAAATAGTAAGATTTCCCCATCTTACAGTGGCAGCTATTGAGCACCTAAATTTGGTTCAAGCTAAGACAAGATTTTTAACAGTGTACGCTCATACTCAGCAAACTTCACTAATTCTTTTGTGTAGTCTGGCATATCATCTATATCATTTATACACACCATATAGTACGTATTTGTGTAGTCGAAAATTAAAAGCATTAAAAGCAATAAAATTAAAAGCATTTAAATTAAATTTATATTTAAAAATGCGTTTTCTGCCATCATCGCTAATGTATACTAAATCTAAAAGAATACACAATCTGAAATATTCTGTATGTCCCTGTAAATTCTAATTACTTTTTATTTACATGAAATAGCTTATAGAAAGCCTCAGAGACATATATCAATTTAAAGATGCATCAAATAGCTTAACATAATTAAAATATGTCGCACAAAATTCTTTCCTCACACCATTATGTAACAGAACTCTTTTCTATAGCTTGCAGATGAATAATAACTAGTCTTTGCTCTGCATAATCGACAGAATGAACATTTTCACGTGTTTCATAAATGTATAATAATTTTGTTATGTTTAAAAGGGTGTAATGATTAAACTTATTTTTAAACGATTTTTTCCATTGACCGTCATATAACGGAATACTTTTGACCATGTAAATATATAAGCGATGCTCAAAACTTCATTCCAAATAGGATTCATCCAAGGGTAAATGTGAATAACATGCAAAAATTTCAAGGTAATCCGATTATATACACGAGAGTTAGAGCGCGGACAGACAGATAAAAAATGAAGTCATAATTACTTTAGAACATTGTTGGAAAGTATTAAAAATGAAAACATTAAAAAAAATAGCTAGTGCCGACAAAACTATAGAGAAACAACTTTCCTTTAAAAGAAAAGGGGATAATTAAAATTGGTACAGAAGAAAGCACAAAATAGATGACTAAAGAACAGCCTAGTCTATTTAGTGTATATTGATTTAAATTCGCAATGCTACCTATTGGAATTTTGAGCCGAAATGTGAAGCTGTTAGGTTCCTGAATCTTTTTAATTTTGAATATGCACATAGTTTTTAGTACTACCGATGTCTATTTCAGTTTTTATATCGATGTAACAAATATTTTGGATGCTATCGTGTTCATAAGAGCAATCTTTACAGGGAAGCAGGAGCTGGACTGAAACAAAGAAAAAGAATTACAAGAAAACGATTCTGATGTGTTCTTTTTTGACGATATTAATTTCATTTATGATGTTATAAAAGAAAATTTTAGTGAAAAAAAATTTCAAAACATCTAAATTCTCGCACTTTTGAAATTCCTAGGTTAAAATTTCTAAAAATAAAAATTTTACATTACTATCTCGCTAGAATTTTCTACAAACTCTATAAAATAAAAAAGAAAAAAATTAAAGTAAAACTATTTTATTTTTCTTAATCTAAACTATTCTGCTATATTTTTCTGCTTAATGCCATAGAATCATAAATAAATAAAATTCAAAGCTGAAATAAATCATTTACTTTTGAAAACCCTAATAAATCTCTCAGATTTCTTCAATAGTTTGAACGGCATCATGATTGCTTAAAACACTCTGTATTAAATTTCACCCTCACACATGATTGCGCTATAAATCATGTTTTAGTAGTTGTCAGAGTATACGCAGTTATCATAGAAATTACACCGTAAAATTTCACAATGATATCAAATGTTGAAGAGCAAAGTAATAATGTACGAAGAAACTCAATGACAATAAATCATTTTAATAAGGAGTATCTTTTTGAGTTGCATTGGAGGATATATATTTTATTTATTACTTTAAATTAGGTACTAATTTCCTGAAAATAAGTGTATTTTATGTTTTTTACAGTAATGTTATGTATTTTATGTTTTTAAAAGTTGAAAAGTATTTAGTGTTTATGCATTCGGATTGTCAGTCAGTCTGTCCTGTCCATGCTCTTACTCTCGTAAATGTTCTGGGATTGCCCTGAATGTTTCGACGTTATTGACGTTCACCCTAGCATGAACCCTATTTCAAAAGAAGTTTCTAACATAATTAGTTTATTTACAGGGTCATTCAAAAGTTTACCGTTACGTTACGGCCAACGGGAAAAAATCTATGCAAATGCATTTTAAAGATCTCACACCCTGCCAAATACATTCAAATTTATATGCATTTACGAAGTGCACTGAAATATGCATTCTGTAAAATATACGGGAGAAAGAAAAGCTATCATTCATTTACAGATTCACATAAAAATTTTCATTACATAATGATAAGGAAAGGAATTGTGAGCGGCTTAGTTTATTTACATTAAACTATTTTATGAATAATAAAATTTATATACGTAGCTGAGGTTTAAGGTTCGTTGTACAATATAGTCATGCATAATACGAAGTGGACAGCTTTTACAAGGACATACGAAAGATTTCAATCAATATATTTTTTCAGAAGCACTGTATATGTATCCCATGATGGCTGATAGACGGAGAAATTTCATTTTAATTATGATATGCCCTTTTAAGTTTCACTAAATCTATGCATTTTATGCATTCACTCTATCTATGAATATAATATGCAGCATATTATATGACGTATATAAATGCTATAATTGAAATACAGGGCTATACAAAAAAGCTCGGAAATGTTACTGAATATGAGCGTTAATTAGTTAAAGGTGCTTTGTAAATAAGTTATGCATTTTTAAGCTGAACTGCTTTCAGTTTACTAAGAAATGTTTTCAGAATACAGATAAAATGATATACAGGGCCACAAAAAGAGTTGGTTACATGGTTGCCTATGAATGATAATTTTTGGAAATGTGATTTCAGCAGCTTTAAAATTATTTTATTTTGAACTAAATTTTAGCTGAATACTAGCATGTTATAAAGTTACTAGGTAATCTATGAAACTGATGGTATGTTTCTTGTATGTTTCTAGTTAGTATAAGTTGCTGAAAGAGAAATTTCAACCTGCTGCACATTTTCTTGCTTAACTAAATTTCCCCATTATATAGTAATATATATATATCAATCGACAGATCAAATACAGGTCAATTCAGGTCAATTATTGCAATACATGTTTGGTTATAGAATGTAACCTTATTTTAACGACCTTTAAATAACGAAATTTTGTTAAAGATTTTAAGAATTTTGGAATAGTGTTTTATAATACATGCATGATTTAATGCATGATTTGTCTTACTTGTTTTAACAATTAACAATACTGTACGAATAATTCCCAGTAAAAATATGCCTAGAATTTAAAAATTTCTAATATATTTCTTTCTTTCTTTTTCTTTTTTTTTTCTTTTTTTTTTATAATAACTTTTCAAAATGTGTCCTGCTGGAACATTTTTCACTTCCAATTTCAATAGAAAACATTTTATTTATTCAGTTAAAAATATTCAGATTTATTTTAACTTTAACGTTACAAAAAGATAAATGTATATATATTTTAATCAAAGTTTTAAAATCTTATGCTGAACTACTGGAGTTTTTTTAATGCAATTTAGTCGAATCGTGACGCTTGTTAATATTTTTTCTCACATAATTCCTCTATAAATTATCACTTGAAAATTTTCACATTACAGTTACTTTCTGAAGGATATAATGTATAAGAGATTAAAACGTGATGTAGAAAGAAATTACTACAAGTAGAATGTAAGAGACCTTGATTTGAGTCATTTCTCTCAGATATTAATTTAATTCACAATGTTTAAAACGTAACTTTGTAGAAAAACGAAATTATATTCATAAACTTCTTGCATTTTTCGTATTATATCTTATAAAAAAATAAAATTACAATAAAGTGTAATGATAGTTTTAAAATGCTTTAATAAACTTACATTATTTTTATTTTCTACACTGTAAAAAAAATTCAAGAGGTTACTAACAAATTTTTAGTAAATTTGTATTCCACAGAATTTTTTAGTAACCATTACAAACTTTTTTTTTGCAAGTGAAACAAGCATTTTTTTTTTTTGTAAACTGAACAAAAGAATATTTTGTATAACTAACTTAAAATTTTTTAGTATGAGCCACCAAGCAAATTTTAGTAATAGCTCCAAAATTATTTTTAATAACAATTACGTGCGTCTGAAGGGAAGGAGCTTCCTTTGAGCTGCATCCAGACTTCTGAAGAGATAGATTTTCGGCAAAAACGCAATAGATGGCAGCACCAAACATTGCGACCAGCTATAACAGGAAATTTATAACCCTTTTATTATAGAGTACTTACACTACATACATTCGGGGCGTACTTGGCGCTGTCCAGTATTGAACCCGGGACCTTTTACCCTGGAGTCCGTTACTATAACCACTATGCTATCGAGGCCACTTCAAGTGAGTTTTAGTAATAGCTATTAAAAATATAAAACTATTAACTCTATTCGTTGCTAACTTTTTTCTAGTAATTCTTACAGATTTTCTAGTAACCGACTAAGATTACTAAATATTTTTTAGTAATCACAAGGATTACTAAAGTTTTTTTAGTAGATCGACCCTTTTTTTTTACAGTGTATACAATCTAACTGGAATGATTATTCATTATATTATATTATCTCTTTTTCCCGACTAGGCTGGACAAAGAGGCCATAAATGAAAGATTAGCCCGTCAGTAGTCGCGTGTCGGTCTTTTCGCCGCCCGTATAACCTATCATCTCCTAATTCTTATCCCAATTACAAATACAAAAAAGATCTACCATGTAACTGACTTTAAAGATATCTGTATCACCTTATTGAAGTAACGGGGCATCTCTGTTTTTCCTTCAATTACATTTTTAGAAACAAAGTTGAATTTGACGAAAAATTCTACGGAACAATTCCCAATGGCAGTTCATTTTTACTTTTTCCCTTTACTCCAAATCTTATGATTAAAATGCACAACTTAAGAAAATTGTATATTTATATCTTCATTGAAATGTTATATTTATATACTAAGTGAAAAATTGTTCTTATTTTACGTTTTTTGTATCCGAGGGGGCAGCGGCGAAAAGACCGAGCGCGATTAATGACGTTGTGAAAAAAGTCGCGACTACTCGCGGGTTAGAAGCATTCCCAGCAGACATGCAGGCTGTAAATGTGGAATGTAAATCTTTCTCTACACATATTATTGCTCCAGTCCGCCATTTTTTTAAGAAAATAGTTTTGAGAAGTAATTTGCTATAAACAATGAAATTTGATCAAAGTAGTCATCTGGTCATTTTGTGTCACTTTATGCAGAAGGCCATTACAAAAACTGTGGATTAGCATTTAATCTACATGACTTAGCGTTTTCAAACGCACATCCTTTAAAGGTTATGTGATAGTTATCAAACAGCCTAAGAGCAAATATTTATAAATCTAGTTATTCTTTTTCTATAATAAAGAAACTGTGTCACTTGCCTAAAATTTAAAATGCGTAAAAAATAAATAATGAGCTCACAACTAGAAAAATGTGGGTTTCCTCGCAAACGATATTATAAACATCTGTGATGACTGTTTCGTCCAGGTGCAGTGTGACGGGTGTACTATATAGCATAAAAAATCAAATTGTCATTTTCCCCCACTGTCCACCCTTCTTTCCCCTAAAAATATATGGAATGATCATTGTTCGAAAAAAGGAGTATTTGTTGAAAATTACTTACGAAAGATATTACTTGCATTTATTTTATCAAAGATGAACATCATTCATTATTTATTGTCTTTTTGTTGTGCTACTGTTTTTTAATTCTTCATTCATTATTTTTTTATTTATATAAAGGTATTATGATATTTTATTTAAAAGTAAACAGTTGTGCTGAACATTTCATCATAGGACGATATTTATAACTATAATCATTAATATCTATGTAAACATCTGTGTAACTATAATCATGATTCAATAATTTCACTTTTGATGAATGTTCGATATTTCTTTTGATTTCAACATTTTTTGCTTATATTTAAAATTTTTGAGATTGCATGATTTTTTTACTGTTATATGTAAATGAATATATATTTTCTATTTTAATATTTTTTTAATAGAACAAAGAATAATAAAATATTTTACTATATCACAAATATAAAATATATCAGAACTCTTTTAATTTTCTTAAGCATTTTAATAATATTTGAATAAAAAGTAGCTTTGAAACAGTTTAATTTTTAATATTACCGAATTGATTCAATCTTAAAATCATTACATTATTATGAAAAAACTACATGTTATTCTTAATGCAATACAGTACATGTGTTTGGAGTTTTCTGTTAAATCATTACCAAAACTGAATAAAGCATTTGTAAAACATATTTGCAATGTTTGGCTGACCATTAGTAGAAGAGATAAAACAACGACCATTAACCATTTTTAGAATTAATGAAAAAGCGTACAGTTGTGATTTATCCCAGTTGTATTTATGACAATCGTATTTATGTTATTTGTGAGTTATTTTTGTGATTTTGATTAAGTAAAATAACTGAATTTAAAAAGGCTTGCAGACAGTATAATCATATAAATCTACATCAAACTTAATTCATAAATAAGAAAACCTCTCAATGAAAAATGCATCTATTTCAAGAATTGATAAAGAATTGAACCTAATTTATGTAAATAATATTATAAATAAATTGTGTATTTAAAAAACTCCATGCTGTGAATTACACACTATGATATTAATACATCTTGTTTAAAAATATTTCAAGAATCCCTAAAAAATCAGAGTGTTAAAGCGCGTGAACCGAAGTAAAATTAAAATTTTTAAATTTTCTGATAAGAAATAAAATTTCTCTAATATATTTAACTCTTTTTTACATGTAATTCAAAGTTTATTGCCTTTTAATACAACACTGTTTTTGTTAAATTTGAAAATGGTTAACGGTGGTTTCTTCTTTCGTCATGCATTTTTCCCCATTTATTGGACACAACAGGTGCTTCATTTGTTTTAGCTCAATTTTTGAAGAAAATATCAAACAGAAAAAATTTTGTGTAATTATCTTCTTCTATAATAATAAAGAGACAAGTATGTTTGTGTGTCAGCGCTGTTCTGAAGAGACTGCAGTACGTAGAGTTAAAAAATGGAGGGACGGTACTTTTATGCGTGTAGTTTTGCACCTCAAAGCCCGATTTTCGATTTTTTGATTAGATTTTTTTAAATAATTTTTAGACGATATTTAGCGTTCTTTAGGCGTTTATTCTTATTGCGGAAAGGAATACGGTTTCATTCTCTTAACCCAATATAGAAATATTTTTCCTCTTTTCAACAAAGTTGATTCGGAATTCCTACATCGATTTTTAAATTTTTAATGAAATTTTTATGCGATTTTTAGCATTTTTTCACATTTTGCGGTTATTTTTTAACATTGATAAAAAGAAAATTGTTTCAAACGTTTACCCTAATGCACGAAATTTTGTCTAGTAAAAGTTTCGAATTTGAATGCCTTTTAATGCGATTTTCAAAGCGATTTTTAGCGATTTTTGGCGATTTATTGCCTTTAGCATCAACTTTTTCATAGTTGTTCTATAAAAAACTTGAACCGTTGAGAATGTAATAGGGAGTATTTTTTGCGAAATGTATCTAAAATGTCAAAAGTTTACGTACCACTATTTTTGATTAGCAATTTTAACAAATTTCTTAAATTCTTGCCTATGATCGCCACCCCCTCGAGCAATATATCTCCTGATAGATTGTTTAACGGAGTTTTGTTTAGAAATAGTTTTGATAAGAATAACCAGGAGGTACGTTTGAAATTTTAAGAGAGTTTATAAAACATAATAAAAATTGTAAAGTGCCGACGATGTTCTAAAGAGACGGCTGCACAAAGAGCTAGAAAATTTCGGGGGATGGTACCTCTATATATGAAGTTTTCGATTTTCGATTTTTTAATTTAGTTTTTGTGCGATTTTTAGCGGATTTTTTATAATATTTCGAAGCGATTTTTCCACATTGGCGAAAAGAATGTGATTTAAGTCTTTTAACCTAATTTAGTGATTATAGTTCTCTTTTCAATATAATTTATTTGGATTTCGCGCAACGGCTTTTGGATTTTTAGTGAATTTTTTAATGCAATTTTTTGATGTTTTTTCTCATTTTGTCGCTATTTCTTGATGTCAATAAAAGGAATTTTTATTTAAATTTTTAGTCTGATGTATTTAAATTTGTCTGCGAAGATTTATTATTTTCAGCGATATACATTTTTTTTTTAATTTTCTCAATTTTCAATGCGATTTTTGGATATATTTCTTGTTCTACTTCGATTTTTTTGTAATTCAAGAAAAACGTATGATTATTGTGTTTTACTCGACTAGAGTAAATTTTTATTCCTGGGATGGATTTACATTTAGCGATTTTAATGAATTTTTCAATGTTTTTTAATATCACCGCAATTTTTTAAAATTCGGAAAAGGAATTAATTTCGAAATTTTACCCTCACTCGAACGAATTTTGAAATTAAGCAGTTTTTAGACGATATTCCATGCAGTTTTTTGCGATTTCTTTCATTATTTTATACGTTTTGCGTTAATTGTTGCCATTTATGAAAGTTTTCCAAATGCGATGTTTTACCTTTATATACCCTAGCCTGATATAATAAATTTTTCCATATATATCTATTTTTAATGCTATTTTTCGAGATTTTCTTCGTTTTGCGCCGATTTTTTATCATTTGTAAATGATTTCCAATTACAGTGTCCCACCCAAATATAGTAAATTTTGACCCCTCCAAATTTTAAATATTTAGAGGTTTTCAATGCGATTTTCAGCAATTATATGAATACAATGCCATTTTTCGGCATTTGTTATAAGTAATTGAGTTTTAACATTTTAACTTAAGGTAATCAGATTTTGTTCTCCTCGAATTTTTAGTTTTGGCGATGTTTAGCAAATTTTAGAGATTCTTTGCGTCGATATTTTATTAAGAAATAATTCAGATTACACTATTAAAGCAAATTTTGTCCCCTGCTATTTTTAAATTTAAAACAATTTGTTATGAATTTTTTAATACAATTTTTAGAAGTTTTCGAGTTTACGGAGATTTTTTCACATTCGAAAAAGAAATTTGAAATTTAGTTTATAATTTATAGCGTAAATTTTGCGATTAAGATTTTTAGCGTATTTTCATGCTATTTTTTGCGCTTTTCTTTTTTAAGTTTTGTGTCGATATTTTTTTAATTAATGAAAGAATTCAGATTACACTGTTTTGTCCCATTATGGTAAATTTTGTCCGCAAGAATTTGATATAAATTTTCATCCTACTGTGGTAAGTTTAGTTCGGATTTATTAATGTTACTGACTTTTAATTTGTATTTTAATGATTTTTCAAGTTCCGCAACAGTTTTTTGACATTGGTAAAAAAATTTTGGTTTCTGACTTTAAGCATATAAATAGTTCAATTTGTTCTCCACGCTTTTTGAATTTTATCAATTTTTAATGCGATATTCAATTTGATTTTTAACGAGTTTTGGGATTTTTAGGGATTTCGTGCCGATTTTTTGTTATTCATGAACGATTTTCGATGAAATGTTTTCCGACTGAATATTAAATTTTTACAGCTATGATTTTCAAGCATTCAGCTATTTTTAATATGATATTCAATGCTATTTTTAACCATTCTTTAAGTTCTTTGGCTGTTTTTTGATTGCAATGTTTCATCTTTTAATAGAATTTTCGGCTTTTCATGTCTACATTTTGTAATTCATGAATAATTTCCGATTACAATCCGATTCTCCGCTTTAATATTAATTTTTTAACCACTGACTTCCAAATATTAAGCGATTTTTAATTATTAATGCAATTTTTAGACATTCAGAAACTCATTTTGATTAATACATTTTGATAAGTGTAGTTAATTTTTTGATTGACGTATTTTAACAGTTGTTTTAGCAGTGCTTTAGCAGTAAATTTTTATTCTATCGATTTTTTAATACATTGCGATTTCTAACAAGATTTTCAATGCAATTGGACTTTCATTTTTTTACATTTTTCAAAAGAATTCGATTTCTAACTTCTACTCTAATAAGAATTCGGTTTCAAATTTTTAGCCTTTAAAGGTGTATTAGAAAAAAACACTTTTCCACCTGCAACAGCTCGAAATTTTCTGATACAATTTCAGACACAAATTTAAAAGTAGAAACATGAAACTTGCTGAGGGGATTTTTGAAGAGAAGTATAAGGTGCCGTGTGACGTCATTTTACGCTCAATATATTAGAATTTGATACATAAAGAATTATCTTCTGACTTATTTTTTCGTTCCCAAATCTCCCGCTTCGGAAAAATCCGTTCATAATCCGTTTTTGATTGCTTTTTTTAATACTTTAAATTATTATAATTCGGAAAGTAACCTCCGTGTATGAATTTAAAAAAACTAATGAAAGGAAACATGTTTTATTACTTACGTATGAAAGACACGTTCTTCAGCTATTTCTCAGCATATATGTTTTATTCATTAAAACAATTATCATAACGGTAAATCGGCTTTGAAATTCCATCTTCACAGACTTCTGCCGCCGGCCTATTCAACTGCGATTAATTTTAAATTCAACTCGCACCACTCTTTCAAAAAAAGAATTTTAACATATTCTTTAATTCATATTGACGAAATCCGAATTGCTCTCGTAATATTTCACTTGACCCACTATTTTTTAAAACATTTTTGGTAGTACATTTATCAGCAAATTATATAGAAAAATGTGTTAAAATTCTTTGGATTTAAATAGTGGTGCGAGTTGTATTAAAAAACAATCGCAGTTGAATAGGCCGGCGGGAGAAATCTATGACGATGGAATTTCAAAGCTGATTTACTGTTATGATAATTGTTTAAATTAATACGGCAATTATGTTGAGAAGTAGCTGAAGAACGTGTCTTTCATACGTAAGTAATAAAACACGTTTCCTTTTATTAGTTTTTTAAATTTATAAACGGAGGTTACTTTCCGAATTGCCCTCGTTAAGTTATTTTGATGGTACTTATAAGTACCGTCAGTAAATAAAGGGTTAAGCATGCTTTAACATTTTACCTGTGAAAAATACATTGGAAAAGTAAACTAACTTTTTTAGAATTATTTAGAAGTGAAGATTGTGCTTATTAAATTATACTGTCATTATCTTTCAAATAGTTTCACCTTTTTAAAATTATGATCACTGGGTCTCGTACGGAATAAACGCACCGATATATGATACCCTAATGATTTATGAAGTAATTGAGTTCGGAAAAATGAGCAAGCAATTTATTTTGATTTTGCTTCTTAGCTTTTGGATAACCAGATGCATAAATTCGAATTCTTAGAGCACATATCTATAAAACCATATCATACTTGGTCACTTAATGGATAAAGTGAGTATGCACTTAATGAGCTGGAATTACTGATTTACATCTCAGTTTAAACATTAGAATGCGTAAAAATTTCTATTACTTTCCATTCACTTTCTTCTTTTAAATGTTTTATATTCTGTAAGCGAAATTACGCATCAGAATTAATAAATTAAACATAAATAACCATCTGACATTAATTAATTTTGCTTTAAGCTATCTAAGTTCAAATATTATTGAATGTGAACGTCTTTGTATTAAAATTTGAATTTTTCAGAAAGAATAAATCGATATAAACATCATTTTCAAAAATTAGACATTTATTGCTTTTCTTAAATCGAATTTTTATTCCAATATGAGTGACAAAGGACGTATCTATCATAAAAATTTTGTTCGTTCTTAGTATCTTATGAAAGATGATAAGTAATCCATGGCAAAACAGAAAAACAAATAAACTAGTTGTTCTCTTTTCCTTTATCAAGGTTTTAAATTTATGTATAAGAATTATTTAATACTTAAATGAATGTTTCTTTATATATAACTTAAAGGTACTGCATTACAACGTTGAAATAAAATTATTTAATGCATCAGGATAGTTAAGTTAACCCTATCGGGTCTGGTTTATAATTAATGCTACGTCTTTTCATCGATTATTATTTTTCCTTAATAATTATTTTGTTAATTTTTATGTATAGAAATTATAATATATGCCTATATCTTTTTTATTATAACTCCATTTATTCTTTGACATTTAGTAATAACAATAATCACATACGTTTACAAAATTATCTTTGTATCGTTTACGATTCCTTTATTTTATACATATACTTCACTCTTTAAATTCACAATATAGGTTAATTTTCGGAACGAATCATGTATCATGAAACACAAAAAACTCGAGAAAGTTGTAATATCTATTAGACCCTGTTGTAGTACGATGTTTTCAAAGCGTCTTTAAAATTTCTTCGTTAGCCTATTATTATATAAATATGAATTGAATAGTACACAAAATTAGTACATTCGTTCTATTTCAGACAATGATATAATCTTTAAACATCAGTAAGTATATTTGCATAGCTACGTTTAACATCATTAAACTGAAAATAATTTTGTTCTCAAATTGGAAAACAGTTCGTATTCAAAAGAGTTAAACACAATCTTAATTATGAATTATAATTTAGAGATGAGTCTCTATATTCTTATGATTCGTTGTTTTATATGTTGCAAAAAGAAATTCTGTGTTTTACAACAAAAGGTGCTGGCACCGAATCCGTCAACATAATTGCTGTGAAATTTACACGCTGCTGCCTTTAACGAGCATTGTAAAATTTATAATGTGTAGAAAATGTCGCTTTGCTGGTGGCTACGAGATGCACGTGATATAAATATTTCAATTTTTATTTCATTTCACTTGTTGCTTGAATTCGCTTTCAAGGCATCGGTGCTTAAATTCGATTTCACAGCCATAGAACTTGAAATAACAGAACATAAATTAAAGGAAAATTCATTGTATTTTACATCAATAAATGCGGACAGCCCGGCTACCAACAAAATTGTAAAATTTCCAAGATAATTTTTTTAAACCCGTAACAGGGATGGTGAAATTTTGTTACACTATAAACGTATGGTGCGGTCTCTCAGACTGCTTAATGAAAAAACCAATAAAGAACCCAATTTACTTATAGAATACTGTTTCTGTTCTCAATTTTATGTACAGGACTATGATAATTAATGTTATTCCATAGAAAAATAACTAGAGATAATACTTGGTAATACTAAATTTCTAGTAATAATATATGAATTCGATTTCCCAATATATGTGCTTGAAAAATTACAACATAAATTGCAGGAAAAATCAGACTTTTTTTTTACAGTGCACGTAATTAATGTATTTAAAAGTTATATTTAACAAATATGTAACACATAATTGAATATTCTTCGATGTACATGTTCAGCCTTATAAAAATATTCAAAGCTTTTCTGATTTTTTAACTGGCTAATTTTTACATTATTTATTTATTATTCGAAACACCAGTGTATCGAATTTTCATATCCTCTTATTTAGAAACATATAATCGAACTGGTTTGTCGATTTCAGGTACAGAAAAAAAGATTTTCAAAATACTGTCGATGTGGGAGTATTAAATGTACTCTTGGACTCAACAGCACAAGAAAGAAATCTGCCATCCAGAGACGACAAACTTTATAACTTCAGATGAAATTCGTTTATAGTAAAAGGAAAAATATTAACTGTTTCATAACAAATCATTTCAATCATGAATGTGTAAAAAGTTTCATTAATTTATCATTGAAAATGGGTTTCAAAGTTTTGCATTGTTAAGTGGTGAAAAATATCTTATTAAAATCTTAAGAAAGGGATTTCTATTTTAAATGCCTTATCTTTTTTTTTTTGGGGGGGGGGGGATATAACATTTGAACTACAATAATTGGAAATTGCACGAAAAACGAGGCAAATAAGAAAATTCGTACTATAATTAATTTTATAAATATTCAGAGGTTGAGTCATTAGTTGTTAAACTCTTATGTAAAAATGCATGAATACAAAATTTGATACGATTATATATTTTAAATTCTTTATTGTGAAAATATTAGGACTTCATCTTGATTAGGGCGTAATCAACATGGCAAATGCAGAATCATTACCTATTAAGAGATATAAAAATGCATAATTCATTCGAAAAGCTCTTTAAAGCTATTTTCATCTATACTCTATAACTCTTACAGATTCTTTTATGTTATACTGTATATGGTTTACAGCATTTATACCGAGGTTTTAATATATGTAAAGTTTAACTTCATTGATCACATTAACATAATTTAAGTAATTTTAATCTGTAAAATATTTTTCAAAAATTGTATCATATATAGGGAAGAGCGGGTCACGTTTGAACTGTGGGCACCATTGAACACTCTAAATACTTTCCTTCAAATAAATTACTTTTTAAAAAATGTCTATGGCAATACATTACTACTGCTTCAGTGCTATAAGTATACAAAGCATCACGATTTTTTATGCACAATACTCTCTAAGCAAGATATGTATTTTTCTCCACCTTGAATCTAAACTTAAGAAAATAAAGTTGTAATATTTTTATTGAAAATTTTGTCCCCCTATAACTTTGATTTATTTTTCAACATTTAAATAAAGATGTAACCTTTAGTTTATAAGCTTTGTTTTATTCAAAATGTTCAGCCGAATTGAGTGAAGAGTTTTAACTCCATATTGTTGAATTCCAAGTGATGGGGAACCAGTGAACAAAAATCTGGGGTACCGTTGAGCATCTAAAGCTATGAAGTAAAGAGTTGTTGATGTAGCTAAATATATTTTTTTTTTCTATGGGAAAATAGGTTAACTAAGAATATTAAAGAACATGGACTTATACTGTTACTAAACCCTCCTTACTGCACGCATGTTTTACAATCTCTGGATGCATCAGCGATGGGAATTTTCAAATCTAAATTCATGATGGCATACATTTATTTGGTATTTGCAAATCCCGGATACACATTAATGATTCATGATTTAGAAGGTTTGTCTAACAAAGCCTATACTCTTTAATTTACTCTTTCCCAAATATTATTTTTGGTTTTGGTACTAGATAAAATGGAATTTAAGTCAAGTTTTTTTCATAAAAAGAGTGACTGTGTGAAAAATTTTAATTTTACAGAAGCATGAAATATTTACATTGGTGCATTTAAAGGATATTGAAAGAACATTTTCACAACCAAATATAACTGGAGAGACATTCTGTGTTGCTTCAACAATAAAGTTTTAACATCAACTTTGATGAATTTAAGTTTAGTTAAATAATAGAAAAATTATTAATTTCAATAAAATATAGTTATTTAATTTTATTCATATTACCTTATATTTCTGAAACATATCCTGCTTTTTTATGAAAACACTTAATATTTTCATATTTTATTCATTTACTCAAAGTTGTCCCTTACTTGTTCAAAGGTACCCTACATGGGGCAGGTTTGAGCATAAATCTTTCAACTTTTTAAATCCTAATAACCTTTCTAACTTACAAGGAAAACTTTTAATTTATGGTTCATATGTTGAATAAATGCATTGTTTTTATTATGTAATACTTAAAACGCGAAATATATAATTCAAATAAGAAATGTATTTATTTAAAAAAAATAGTTCAAACGTGCCCCCTTTTTCCCTAAGTGTTGCAAAACTTGTAATTGTGTATCTTTGGTTCTGTCTTTAATATACACTTCGATTCTTAAGCCATTCTTTTATTGGTGAGTTTAAAAACACAATTTTTTTTTGTTTAGATAGTTTAAAATAGATATACGTGGTTAAATATAAAAATTGTTGGGAGACATATTAAAATTCCCAATTAACTTAAGCAACACAGCATAATCAAACACAATTTCTGCTTTAAACAATAATTTAATAGAATACATGAAAAGTGAAATATAAACATACCTCTTCAATCCCCCATAGATTCTCCGCATTTAGGGTATTCAAGCTAAGACATTCGCTTAAACCTCGCATTAAAGCATTCGTTAATAAATATCAGAAGAAAACAAAGGCACCAAAACCTTGACAAAACTTGTTAACTCCAACTTCAAAATTGTGAGGATGTTTAAAATGAATGATGTGTATTTTATGGATTTTTTTTACTGGAAAACGTTTTAAATGCAGAGAAATGCATCCAGTTTTTTCCTGAAATTCAAATGTCGCATTACATTTCCTGTATTATATCTCACTCTAAATAATCTCTTATTATATCTCACTCTGTATCCTTGTACGTAGATATTAAATACAACAATACTTTCGCCCATTTAGGCGCAATGACCTTATCTGACATTTGATAGCATTTCATAATTATATTTTGATAGTTCAAAGAAATATAGATACTCCATACAAACTACTCGCAAACATTTCTGAAAATCGGTGGCAACAAGTGAAAATCAGTATTTTATTATTATTATTATTATTTAAATCTAGAAAATGTATTGGTATCAAAGCTTTTTTAGAATAAAGATTTTTGAAACTATAAAAATTATGGCAATGCTTTTTACGATACTTCGCAAATAATGAAAGATTGTCTTTCTGATTGCAATATTCCAAAACTGGAGTAACCAATGTTTAGTCCAAACATAAATACCACAGAAAATCTACGATTTGTTTTCAAAAACTTCCCATTTAAGCTGCATTTAAAATCAATACAGAAATTGAAATGCTCCACGCGAAACCATTCTCCCATTCAAATAATTGCAAAGCATCTAATTTTAATTAGGTTAATCATTGACGGAATCAAACAGTACATTGATAAAACAATGGATAAACAATGTATTAATCATGCATTAAACATAGTTAAAATATCCCAAACTTCTTTCTTTTAGGATTTAATTTCACATTGATCCTTGATATATTTAAAAATAAATTATATAATAAATTTGTGAATAAATTTTATCAATATTCTTTCATCTTCCGGTATATAAACATTAATCAGTTGTTGAAAACTAATTTTCATACATTAAAAAACTTTACATAAAACTTCTACCATTTTATAATTCGTTTGATAAACATTCATGCTGTTTACATGTTTATTCATGTTTACATAAAACTTATACCATTTTATAATTCGTTTGACAAACATTCATGCTGATTCCATATAGTTTAATGGAGGTAGTAGATATATTCGGATGAGAAAATTTACATATATAACAAAAAACAAAAACTTCAATTTAAAACACATTTAAAAAACATTATTTAGCTATTGCTGCGTTTTCAGTAAAACTATGCAGCCGAAATACAGCAAATACAATATCTAGTGTTTATCATGTAACTAAGACAGGTGGAACATCAATTAAAAATATCCGCAGAAATAGTTACGGATTCTATTTGTAATTATGCATTAATACGAAATGTGTTTTCAAAGACTTCTAAATTTAAAGAACGGAAGTAATTATTCGAGAATATTTGAGGTATCTTCAAAACTATGCTTCCGGTAAAATTTTAATGAGCCAGATTTGAATAAATTTTTATCGATTTACAACATTTTTACTCATTTGTGTGTGATAATATTCAACGTTTAAATAAAGAATATTGTATAATAAATCGTTTAATAAAACTCTAAAACGAAAGAAAATGGTAATATAGATTTTGTTTTAGTGCAAAAAAATTGTTGTAAACCTATTTTAAAAAAGCATGACAGTTTATTAGAATATGATAAAATAGAATTTCTATAAATATTTGCAATTTGAGAATAAGAAAAAACATCATATAATTTCATCAGGTTAATGAAACCGGATGACCTGCATCATAGTTAAATGTTTAACATATAATTATTCAATATTTATTTTCATGCATTACCCTTAAGAGCAATAGGTTTTGTTTCAGTATAGATGTGAAATGCGTAAATTACTGAATTTATAAAGTTGAAATGTATGTGTTATACTAACATTGAAACAAATCACATATGCAGGTTTCAAGAATTCTTAGTGTCACTTCATCACCGTGAATATTAGCATTTAAAATTTATAGCATTAAAGACATGTTCCAGAAACCCCTCGGATATATTTCCGAGTACTGGCAAATAAATTAAATATAGAGGAAAAAATAAGAGTTAATATATCCAAAGGACATTGTGTATGTGAAAGGAAAACATTAAGAAATAGTACCACCGCGTAGGATTCCTAAAGCGCAGGATTTCTACTTAGAATAGAAAAGGTATGCTTGTCAATGCATTAACCAATGAAGTAGTATAATTTGTATGTAAGATGCCATGATAACACCTAAATCAAAAACTGAATTACAATTTGTTATGTATAGAGGGTGAGTCAGAAATATCGAAACAATAGGCTATCTCCTTAAATATTGCCCCTTGACCCATACTTCCAATTGCAAAGTTTCATTAAAAAAGGTGAATTTTTTTATAACATAAGTTGCAACTCCATGAGGGGGTCTATTTTAAAAATTACGAAAATTAAATTTTTTTACGGCTCCCAGAGGATAAAACTTCCAATTAGAAAAATTTTCCTTATCCATTTCTGAACTGAAACAAAAAAAAAATCATCTCGATATCTACAAATCCCCAAAAGATATTAAAATCCAAAATTTTCCAAAATTCGTGATTTACACCATTTAAGCATACCTCTGAGCGCAGCGATATCAGTTCATTTAAAATACAATTAGGGATCGACCATACATTTCTGCATTATTAAATGTCGATCAAAGACAATATTTTAACTTTTAGATATGAAATAAGAGCGTATTGGTTTTTGCTTTAAACTTCTTTGAAATAAGCTAGATGTCTGCAATATCTCGAGCTTGGCGCCAGCCTCGTAACTGACACGACCCATCTTATTAAATAGTTATTAAAAGTGTTATTAAATTAAGTGATATTAATGAAACTCTCATTAAAAGTGTCTTAAAATCTTATTGCTGCAGGCAATAAGTTCAGTAAAAATAGTAATAGCGATAATGATACTTCTATTAACGGAGTCATTGGAAATATATTTTAATAAATTACAACGAAATATTTTCAAAAATCTACTTTTTGCTATTCAGCTTTAAAATTTATGATGGTTTTAAACCTATTTTTATTTTCTTCTCTCTTTACAAGTAGAAACTATTTGATTCATGAAAATTTTGAATTCCGGTTTTCGACGGATTCACACGTTTTAGGGCTCAGAGATACCGAAAAACATGTTTTTACAAAATGTTTGTCTGTGAGTCACTGCTCCCGTATCTGTGTATATAACATAAAATTTCTGAGCGATCTATCTCAAGAACTAATCCACGGAATTTAATAAAAAATTATATTTACTTAGTCCTTGATATAAATTGGTACTGATTAGTTTTTGGTGTGAATCGCTTATTAGGTGGCCCTACTGTACAGGCTTTTGTGCGATTTCCGTAATCTCCAGAATTATACGCCTATTGCCGCGCGTAATTAGAGGCACCTTTTACGCATCGTGCAATAGCAATTTTAACAAGAAAAATATGAAGTTGACAGGGCTAAACAATAAAAAATATTGAAATCGACGTGATAAAAAAATGAGGTTTAAATCAACTGACGCATTTAAACAGTAATTAAAAAAAGGTGAGAATGGCTAATCTTAAACATAATCTGAAATCGAAACTATACAGGACGGAGGTAATAAACTAGAAACTTTTAAAAAACATTTAAACATTAGGAGTCCATCTTTGCTTAAAACTAAATGCACTTTTCTGCATCAAATGTTTTTATTTCAATATTTCTCATTTTTAAACTGACATAAGTCAATAACCGTCAGCTATGGTAACAGTTCAGCAAGTTCAATAGTTTTTTAGCATCCCCCTCTCCCCCCCAAAAAAATGCCCAACGCGCCGAAAGAAGCTTACACCTCAGAAAATTTATTTTTAAAAATATGATTTGTATACAAAAAAATTGCATCTGTTTTATATTGCTAATTTAAATACTTATATTTAAAAAAATAAATAAATATTATTTAAAATGCTGAATCAAAATTGAAAATTAGACATTTTCATTTAATCAAAAGAAAAAAATTCAACGCAACAAATAACATTTTGAGTTACAACAATTTTAATTTACTCTAATTTTTTTTGAGAAAAAAATATTTTATTAAGAAGCCTGATGTTATAATGCTTAAAAATTACATGGTTAACCATCACAAAACTTTGAAAATGCTTACTGTATAAATAAATAAATAAAATAAGGCAATAAAATAAACAACAACATTGTTTTTTCAATTACATGCATTTCAATTTGTGTCTGATCCCTTGAAATCTCACGATTTATTAAAATTACCATAAATCTCTAAGTTTTGAAGATATCGAGATTATTATTATCATTATTATTATTATTTTTTTTATTTTTTTTTGCTCAATTTAGGAATGGATAAGAAAAATTTTCTTATTGGAAGTATTTTCCTCTGGGGTCCGTATAATAATTTAATTTTCACAATTTTTAAAATAGACCCCTCATGGAGTTGCAACTTATCTTATAAAATATTCACCTTTTTTAAGAAACTTATGGGTGTAAGGGCAATATCTAAGGAGATAACCTATTTTTTCGATATTTATGACTCACCCTGTATAAGAATTTAAATATATAATTAATTTATTTACATATTTTTCTTTTTTTCTAGTAAAATTATCCAATTGCTGTCGAATTACCTGTAGAGATATATTCTTTATTTTAAGATATTTTTTATCTTTGTTAAAACTCATAATTAAAAACACACACTTATCAAATACTTTGCAATTTTATTAGGAATATCAAAAAAGAAAATTTATTGTTTTTATTTTTTTTATAGTAAGAATAATATAGAAATGGAAAAATCATTTCCTATGCGTTAGTGGCGATTTTCATCGATTTTTCCTCGCCGAATATTAAAAGACATATTTTGAAGAAAAAATTCTGTAGCTCAGTTAGTTAGTTATTCTGCTACTTCAAGAGATGTTGGGTCTCGAACACCAGGATGGTAGGAAAGAAATTTAGTAAAAAAGGTGATACAACGTTTCGAAATTACTCGAAAAATTAAAATTCTTTCAGGCTCGTTGAAGATTGAGTGATTTACAGATTTCGAAAATTAAATTAATTTATTATCATTAAAAATAAAATAATCTTCTGAATTTTAAATTACAGTGTCTGTTGTAAATATTTTTAATAATTTCTCTGTTGCTTAATAGAATCTTACAAATCTTTTCTAATCTCCTTAATTTTACATAAGACTTAAAGAAATGGATTACCCGTAGATTATCTTTAATTTCACAGAAAAAAAATCACAGTGTGTATTTTAGAAATATACATATATATATATACATATATGTATAATATTTATTTATTTATTTTTATGCTGTATAGCAATCAGTAACATTCTGTGATTTAAACAAAATACCGTCAATGACTTTCATGAAAAATCCACGATCGATGACGTCTACTTCAGTATAGTTAATTTCAATATTGAATTATTTCGAATTCGAACATATGTTACGTACATGGAATCATTGAAAAAATTATTATTTTTTATGATTAAATCTAAAATAAGAAGGCAAATCTAGAATCATAAGTAGTTGTGTGTGATTTCCAAAGCTAAAATAATTACATGTATCAACTCAATTTGTTAAATCAAGTACAGCATTGATATTACGTTGAAACAAATTAAAAAAGCAAAAGAATCCTCTACATAACTATTATAAAACAGAAACTGTATTAATTTAATCAATTTAACTCAAAAAAATAATGTATATATATATATATATAAATTAAGATTGAGTTTACAGTCTTACCCATAGCTAAATTATTCAAGATTTTATAAAACGTTTCTTAGAAAAGTAAAGTCTAATTATAATACAAACAAATGCTGGTTAAAACAATCCGGTTATCAATCTGAAAATAATGAACTCATCCAGTCTTTTTCTTAAACAATATAGAGTAACTTGTATAGGAACTTTTAAAGAAAGAGATTTGACATGTAATGAAACAACAATGTACTTAGAATTATGGCTACTATTGGACATTTTTACTGCGATTTTTAACGTGTAAATATTACTAATTATTAGAGGAGAAAACATGGAGATTAAATGTTTTAGTAAGGTTATAAGACGCAGTACCATTGTTTGAAGCGATAGATCTAGATGAAATATCAGATTTATGTAACCAATATAAGACGCATAAAAAACCGTAGTTAACAACAGCAAGCATGAGAAAATATTTATTAAAATCAGATATTATAGTGGATGATAAGTTCAGAGCTAGATGAATCTCATTTTTTATATTGACGTTTTTATGCCCATTTTTAACATTGATGAAAGGGATCTAAATGTCTTTTAAACAGTCGTATGCAATCTGTTGTCATGTTGGTACAATTGGCGCGTTTCGATTTCGTAAATCTGTAGCTTAAGCATTTAAAACTCGACCAATGGTGTTTTTTTATTCACATTAATACGGAAATCGGAAATTTGTTTACTGAGCTTCCTTATTTTTGTTCTAAATATCCTAATACGGTCATTATATTATAAATATATTGAAAAATATTAATTCAATTGCAATTACAATCTTATTGCTTTGAATTAACTTTTGAAATAGTCTAATTTAACGAAAATGAATCTATATATATATATTAATATATACGACATTATTTGCAATTATCTATACTAGCGTTTTACAACTCTTATTATTTATTTAAATGTATGCTTTATTTCTTTCCGATTTCGTTTATATATGTATATATTCTAATTGATGTAAGCATTTAAATGAATTTATTAAATATGGTACGTGTGTTTCATACAACATTCGTGACTATAGAAATTTAGTAAATTATAATAAAAAATAAATGACGTAAACGAGACGCATATAAATTAGCTCAGCAATTTAGAATAGAGTAATTTTAAAGTTAGTGTTAATTTTACAATAGATGGTGTTCGTAGTTTCTAACTTTAAAATGCTTAAATAGCTTAAATATTTTGTAATAACTAAAAGTTTTCAAAATACCTTTTTTAGGGGAGGATGTTATTACGAAAGTAATCTATACTTTACTGTGTTTTAATTCATTAATAATCATGCAGCATTAAATTCAGTGTTTTCCGCTGGAAGGGAACTTTGCGGGACTCGAGCAAACAGAATGGAATTCCTGAAGGAAATTGATAATTTTTGACCTTCAACCAAAACAAAATATTTAGTCTTCAAGAGCGAGAATTTTGATTTGCAGGAGAATAAACCTTGAGTTCATCACTGGGATCATGCAGGTAGTGTTTGATTCTAATTCCTTGACCTTGAAATATAATAAAGCATATGGGCCGGTCAAGATGCCAGTCTAGCTTGTAATTCAGTGTGTTTGTTTCGCAAACAAGCTTGTTAGTAAATTTATCTGCTCCGAAGTAATGAAAGGCTGATTTTATTTGAATATCATATATAGAAAAAAGAAAGTGCAAACAATGGGATACTGTTCTGTAATTTTCGCTTACATTTGAGCATTGTTACTCTTTAAAACATTGAGGTGCCATGTACCGAAGAATTATGCAATTAAATTTAAAATTACTGCTTACAAAAAGTATAAGCTATTAGAAAAACGTGTGATTTACTTAATCGATAAATTGATTATGTTTCATATTTTGTTCATTTAATATTTAATGAGTTACTTTTTAAAACGTCCTATAGATGCAAGAATTCGAATGAAATCACACAACTATTGATTATAACTTAATAATAATGATATTAATGAATCTAAATTTACAACATGAAATCATTAAATTTGAATAAATATTTCCTGGTATTGGCAGAAATCCATATTCGAAAGTGTCAGGAAATTATAATGATTAATAAACACTGAAATGCACAAATAAAGGACTAAGATTTATTTGAAATCCAGTGAATAGTGCTGTATTATTAATTATTTAAAATTTAATAAACTAATTGTCAGCAAAATAACAATGAAGATGCATTTCTTGTAATAAGATAACACTAAATTCTAAACTGAAAATTTTAAATGGTGTAAATAATATATTGTGTTATAAAATAAATCAGACAAAATATTTCTTCAAATTTATATATTATTATTGAGTCATCAAGTATATTCTGCGGCTTTTTTAAGATAAATTTCAGTAAAGAAGTACAAAAACATAACACAATTTTATTGAATAACATAAGCACCATTTTGTTCTCTGATTTTTTGCCATCGTTTTGACAGATGGAAAATTTCCTTTTGAAAAAAGTCAATAGATTTAGACATAAAGAAATGATCAAAGTGCTATTTGACAGATTCCAAAGAAATGAAATCTTGGTCATTCAGAGAATTTTAAACGAACATGAAAAGTTAAAAATCTGAGGGTACAAGGTGTCTGGTAATATGGCAAGTACAATAAAACATCTCAGAAATACTCTTTAATGCGTCGCCTGACATTCATTTCAATGTGGAGCCAAACATTTTCATGCTGGACAATGTTTGGCTCCAAATAATGTCTAGGCATATTAAAAAAACATAGTTAGGTTTCGTTTTAATATCCAAGTGGCCTGAAAAACAAATTTTATATACATCATTTAAAAGTAAACTTAATTTCCAATCGATTGGTAAAAATAACACCTGGTTCATTGGTCAGTTCTTCTCCATTTCTGTAAATTTTGCTTTCGAAATTGTCATTTGGAAGCATTTTTTTTCCGAATTTATTTTTGATTGGCCACTATTCATAATAAATAGCACATTTGTACACCCATTATACACAAAGCACCACTTTTTTGTGGTGCAGCCCTCCTTTCAATATTAATTTGGGATTTTTTTTTTTTTTTTTACTTTTCCCATGATATTTTCCTTATAGCATAGAAATATGCGTTATTGATTTGGATATAATCTATTTCTCATTTACGGTAGTAAGTCATTTAAAAATAGTAGCTACTTCGTTTCGTTTTAGCAAAGAATCACATGCTGATACCCGAGCAAGCATATTCTGCGAAAAGTGGAATTTTTTCGTTAGCTCGTTTTGCGAAAAATTATAATTAAATATACAGTCATAGAAAAAAATAAACATCCCTGGTTAACTCCTCAAGAAGTTATCGTAGAAGAAAGTTACTAGTACCGAGCGATTAAAAATAAAGACTACTTTTAAATGAAGGTTATAAAATTTGCTTAAGGGAATTTCTAATTATTAAAAGGAACACAAACTTCCTTTTTTCTATAACAATACCAAATTTTGAAAAAAAAATTCAAACTTTATTCAATTTACCTAGACAACAAATTTCAAGTAATTTGAATGGTAAATTTCTTAATTATAAATTTAATTACATTAATGTGTCCAATGTTTTTTCTCACAATCCAAACCGTTAAAATACAAAATTTAGTCGAAATTGTTAGAGCCGATTATTAGATAAAATTGTTTGACTCATAGTGACCCAAAAAGGACCCACTAATAAAAATGTTTCTTATATGTGACCTAGCCTAATAGTTTTTCTCTCCGCTTAAAAAATCGGTCGTATACAAAATTTAGTTAAAATTGATTGAACTGATTTCAGATAATTAGCTTCACCCTGACCCATTATGACAAAAAAATGACCAACTAATCCAATTTTCTCGAATATGGGATCTAGCCCAATGGTCTCGTACCCGAAAATGCTAAAATACAATTTTTTTTATAAAAATCGAGTCAAAAGTTTTAGAGCCACTTTCAAGATAAAAGTTGCATGACCAACAGTGACCCAAAAAGACCCAACAATCGAATTTTTTCTAATACGTAACCTAACCCAGTGGTTTTCTCCTAATCCAAAACAGTAAAATATAAAATTTTGTCAAAATCGTTCGAGCCTTTTTTTTAGATAAAATTGGTTTGACTCATAATATTGTAAAAATGACACAGAAATTTAAATTTCTTGAACATGAGACCTAGCCCCAGACCTACTCTTATCGTTCCAAAAAACGGTTAACACATTCGCTGCTGATCACGCGCCAGCGCTTGATATGGCGCCAACGTTAAATGACCACTCACGCGCCAGCGCGTGATGTGGGGTGATGTCCAATAGCCAGTTACGCGTTGGCGCGGGAAAATCTTTCACTGATTCTTTGTTATAAAAAGTAAATTGGCTTTTGGGAAAAATCCACTTCTACAGTGCGGCATTTACTATCATCATATCTTCACATAAGCGGCAGCGAACGTGTTAAACACTAATTTTAGTTAAAATGGATTGAACCGCTTTATAGGTATATAATTAACTTGACCCTGACCATTATGACCCAAAAGACCCATAAACCGAGTTTTCTCGAACATCTGACTTAGCCCAATGGTCTTCTTGTAATCGAAAATAGTAAATCCAAGTTTTTGTCAAAATCATTAAAACCGATTTTAAGATAAAGTTTACAGATACAAACGCACACGAGATTTGCTCATATTATAAGAGGACTGAACTGTTCCGAAAAAAAAAACATAAGCAGTAGTGCAGATCTGTATCATCTTTAATATTTCTACCCAATTAAAAATTTTGTCCAAGCTGTAGTATGCTACATTGGACATCAGAACGAAAAAAGCCAGGAAAATTTTGAAAAGTCGAATGAAGCAAGTACGCAGTTATAGATTTCACGAGACGTTTTCTCCAAACATTTCATCAGTCAGTCATATATTTTTACTTGTGTTTTGCTATGCTATTACTGGTATAAAAACTAAAGCGGTACAAAAGTTATTTAGGCATCATCACGATGATCAGTGAATCAACTAGTCTTATAAACTACCAATATTTTATCACTCATATATCATAATAAGTATTAATAATGTTATTAAATAATAATACCAATAATAAGTAATAATATACGTTTATAAATAATAATAAGTAATAATAATAGTAATAGCATATGCATTCTGATATTGTAAAGAGTCATTTATAATATCAACAGGAAAAAGAAAGATATTTGATAGGAGACATTTTAATGATAATATACTTTATTTAAAATATTTCATTAAGAAATTAAAATTTTACATTCATGAAAGTGGATTTTCGCAAATGTGATTCGAAGTTTCCACTGATTAGTTCCCAGTAGATTTTAATTAAAATTTTCACTTGTCGGATTAAGTATGTTTAAAGCTCTAGCATAATAAGTCTTGGTACCTAATCCAAATAATTAACGGATTGCCCAAACACTTCAATTTTAATTAGAATGTTACAACTCTAGTTTCAAGTAGATGCACTAAATACTTAAATATATTCTTATCCTTGAATAATCATAAAATATTGATTAAAAAAAAAAAAACAGTAATATATTATAAAAACATTGTGCACATGAAAATGTTTGAATAAGATAATTAAAAAAAATGTTTTTGAAATAAATTTTAAATAAAGAAAACATGATGTTTTTAAAATTAATGTTAAGAAATCCAGCATATTTAGACTTTAAAAGAGACAGTTTGCTTTTTCAAAAATATTATTTATTTTTTAAAAAATATAGCTCAAATAGTGCACATCACTTCAATTTTCAACTAAAAATAAATCTGTATTTTTTATATGTTTATAAAAAAAATGTATAAAACACTTTATAAAACATTTTTTTAAAAGTCTATAACATTTATTTTTGGCCAATTATTATTAGCTCATAGGCTATCAAAACATAAGAGCTTATGATCCCGCCCATTCTGTATATATGTACGCACGCATACAATGCGATAACTCATGATAAAAATATCCGATTTGCTTCATGTATTGGATATAGATTCATATTGATAAAAGACTTCCCTGATTAGTTTTGGAATTCTTTTGTTACTTATAAACACGGAAAAGAGCGATTAACATCCTTAAATTAGATAAGTGGATAGTTTTAGGGGTTTCATGGTTAAGTATAAAGGGGAGAAACGGGGATTAATCCCTCTTAAATCAATAAATTTGGGTTTATACAGATTTACCTGATTTGCTTAGAATTTTGGATGTAAGTTTTTTAGGGGTACCCCTGATTAATTTTTCGAGCTCAATGATTGAGTATAGATTAGAAAATGGGGAAGACAAATCCTCTTAATTTGTTTTTCAAGGGGGATTAATCCATGAAAAAATAAGTCTGTAATATACAACTGGTGTGAATAGCCTGTGAGGTCAATGCCATCAGTTTAACTGGGCAATATTCTTTTTATTTTTTTAAAAGATTTTTAAATGTGTATTGCACCAGAAAATTCAATGATTGTAATATACATCTAATATTACTTTTGAGATAGATTTTTTGTTGATATATACATAGATGCCAAAATCTTTCAATTATTATTGCGTCCAATCGAAGACGAAAATTTCTCAAACAAAAAATTCTATTTAAACAAAAATTTCGAAATGTTAATTGTGTTCTGTGATAAATATACATTACAAAAAATAGATGAATTTCCTTATATATATTTTCCGATTTAAATCATGCATGTTTCGAAAGAGACTCAGGAATAATTAAGAGTTGTTTCTATATATGATAGTGTAAAACGATAAATTTACTTTTCTAAAAATAACACATACCGGAATTCAAATTTTCCGCCCGGATTTATCAAATATATACTAAAGTACAGATATAAATTTTAAATTTCTATCTCAAATACAAAATATAGCCTCCATTATTATAGCTACGGAAAAAATTGAAATTAAATCCTTTGTAATTAAATCCTTGTTAATAATTTTTTTTAGTTAAAGAAATTAAATGGTTATATAAGTTAGAAAAAAAAAATACAAGCACATCAATACTGATAAGACTAGAATCTTGACATATTGCATGGCTGTAACTTTTATAAGTAAAATGCTTCTTAAGAAAAGATTTTAAAAAAATCGAAATTTAAAAAAGTGAAATGAGGGGGAAATGTTTGATATGACTGCTACTTTGAGATGCAAAGGCACCCCCAGAACATTAAAAAAATTCAAAATTCAAAAGAGTGAAACTGAAGAAACGATCAATGTATAGATTTTTTATGATACAGATGGTAAAAAAAAAACGCTAAATTGAGCATGGCAATTACACATTCAGCAGAATACAAATGCTTGCTAAGAAATGTGCCAAATATAATTCAAAATTAAAGTAAAATGAACGTAAAGTGTTTTAAAAGTGTTCTAAATTAGAATTTATATGGAATATTTAGGGATAGACATTTAAAATTTGATATAACTGCTAGTTTAAATATTTGCATACAAAAGTTAAAAAAATTCGAAATTTAAAAAAGTTAAATGAGCGAAGAGTTTTCTAAAAAAATTCTAAATTACGATTGCTATGGAATCGGTGATAATAGGTACATGAAACTTGACACATCTGCTACATTTAAGGTTGACTGATGCAAGAAGTTATTTTTTCAAATTCGAAATTTAAAACATTCTGTATAAGAAAGTGTTCTAAACTTTATATTTTTTTCGATGAACTAAAAATTTGCAATTTTCCATGACAATTACTTTTAACTAATAAAGTTAGCGAAAAATGTTTTTCTTTTTTCCTTTTTTTTCCTTTTAAAATTTATCTAGTGAAATGAATGAAAGACTTTCGAAAAGCGTTCTAAGTTACGATTTCTATGACTTTTTACGTAATATTAGTTAATTAGTTGCATATCCACTTCTTATTAGATGACCATATTTGCAAAAATGAATATAAATCAATCGTAGACCCATCTATTTGATATTCCAATATTAAATCTTCAATATTAAAAAATTAGCTTATTTGTTAAATTCTAACTTCATTAAATGGCTTTAAAACGAATTAAAAATCATTCATTATATGCAGTTTCTGATTACAATGCTTCACAGTTTAAAAGCAAACTTCAGTAAAGAAAAACAGAATTTAGTCATAAAAATCTGGTTAAAATTGCTAAATCTAATTACTTCTTTTAAATTTTAGAAAATGTTTTTCTAACCCTGCATTACAAAAATTTTGCTTCTTTTTTTTCGTTTTGTAATTGTTAATTTGATATTGATATCTTGGGATCAGACAAATCTTGAGTTGCTCAGCTAGCTTTATATAACCTAATTTTAGAATGTTTAACGAATTCAATTCAATTCACCAAAAATAACCGTTAACTGTCTCAACAGAAGTAGGTTAAACATTACAATACTGAAGTTAAAGGGGAATAAATTAAAGCGAAATTTCAAAGAGATTTGCACTGTTTTTTAGTTATAATTAAATATTCTGTAATATTTTAAAGTACATCAAATAAGTTACTATAGGTTATTATAAGTTATTATAGGTGTTATTATAGTCTGTGGTGTCTGAATGTGGGTTGGTGAGACTAGATCGTGCCACCTTGTTATTTTAAGGATAATAATCCAGAGAAGTAGATTTCACGTATTATTTAAGTTTATCAAATTTAACGAAATTGGATTAAATATTTCCCATTTCTTAATACAACAAAGCTCTCTATTCTTAAAACAGCAAAACAAAGTATTGAAGTTGATATTTCAATTATTATTATTATTATTATTAAAATAATATGAAAAAAATATCAAATCCTAATAAATAATTTACGTCAAAGATAAATTACATTTCTTTTGTAACATTTTTTCTATATTTGTGATACATTTTGGCATCCCTAAATGCAGATATCGTTTTTCCCTTTTAGGGCATACTTTATTCAATAATGTAAATAAGAACATAGAATACTATCACATACAATATATACTAGAATAAAAAAGCTTTTTTTACAAAAGACAAAACAATTTTACGTCGACATATTACTAATTTGTAATGTTTTAATAGTTTCCATAAAATAAAATAAAAACGTTTTTTTGTCTTTTCTTGTCGAACTACTTCTAAAAAAATTTCTTTTGAATAAGGCATTCGGTTTTCAAACTTCACTTTACTTCCTATAAAGGAAATTTTTTTTTAATATTTTAACTTGTATCCTAGAATTTGTTGATTCTACAGTGTACGCTTTGACCAAATGAAAATAACGCGATAGCAACTGTTGATATTTTATAAAAAAATTAATAAGACACTATCAAACTAACATAAAAAACCTAGTACAATAATTTAAATAAAACAACTGATCTTATTTGTATTACTGAAAAATAAAGGCATTTATAATTAAGAGAATAGTTAATTTTTACCTTTGAAAAGTTTACATTTAATTTCAAAGCAGCTCTAACGAAGAATACTTCATTTTTTAAACATAATCTGTTCAAATTAAACGTATATATATATGTATGTGTGTGTGAGTGAGTTAACTTTGGCAAAAAAATTTAATTTTGTAATATAACCATTATATGTTACAAATTATATCTTATATTAAATATATAAATTTTAAATAAGTACATATATATATATATATATACATATATATATAAATATATATATATATATATATATATATATATATATATATATATATATATATATATATATGTAATAATAACGAAGGCGATGCTCTATAATAGTGTATAAGCTTGTAGAACACCACTATTCACTAAGACTCAATAGTGGGATGAGCAGTCGTTCTGGCAAGTGGATAAGCCATGGATTTGTTGTCGTAGGAGTTTCTCCAATAAAAATGCAAGAAATTCAGTTTTTAGTTCTTTATTATTTAGAGCAAGAGCTTAAGTTACTCCACAGATCACCTTTCCACACATCTATCACCACGGCCTTCGCTCACTAAGCTGCAACATTCTCGGCGTTCGACATTCTCGGAAAAAATGACATGGCTTCTGAGTTGTTTAAAGGAGAGATGCATTCTGACTTCCTGAAAAGCCAAATGAGAAATCCACATCCTCACGACAAACTAGCGCCCTCCTACTCCGCGTCAATCATTTTAGAAAACCAATCAGGATAAACTCTAGCCTCAAACGGACAAAAATGATCAATTCTAATTGGTCGTAGCAGTCGGTCCTTGGCAAGAACTATATTTTTCCCTCGGAAGAGCAAGCCCTTTAGCAACGCGTAGTAACACCTGTCACGCGATGTTAAAAATAAAAAATAAAATTAAAATCCCAGGAATATTGCAGAAAGTAAAAAGCTTACGAAATACCTGCCGCCTTTTTGAGAAGCAAGAACTAATTTATTAATAACTAAAGTAAGAAAAGAATTTTAGCTGTTACAAGTTACGAAACTAAGATTGGAATATGTTCCACAAATTTAGAATTGAAGCTAAGAGAGAACAAAAATAAAAATGGCGCAAATTTTTTTTATTTTATTACAAATCCCCCCTCCCAGAAAGACGGGTGAAAAAGTAGGTCTGAGACCTGCAATTTCACAGAAAGGGAGATGATGCAGACTTAGCTCACGAAGTTGTTGATATAAGTAATAATAATTAGATACTAAATAAAAAAAATTAAATTAATTTCTCTTTTTTATATAAATATAGAATTCAAATTTAAGAACACTAAGGTGATGCGTGGAATAACTTTAAATTTAAATACAATAAAATAGGCATCCGTACAAATACAAGATATAATCTTGTTTAAAGTACACATCATAAAGTAATTTGAAAATATAAGCAATTACCCATAGTATTAACATAAAAATGAAACATAAAAATGAAAAACAATAACGTTGAATTCTTTTTTAACATTGTCAAATCTAGAAATGAAAGGATTTAATAGAACTTTCTTGAAATCAATGTTGAAAGTTTGTTTCAAAAATCCATTTAAGAGTCATATTTGGAGTGTTCATGATCTCTTTTCAAGGAAATTTAATTATATCTTATTAATTGTCCAAATTCAATATAATAAGACATTTTATAATATAGCAATAATAAATTTTAACAATATAAGTAAGAAACATAATAAGGAAAAATATCAATAATAATAAATATCATAAGTATAAGTAAATCTCATAATAAGTAATAATAAATATCACAAAAGACATTCTTTAAATACTTAATCTGGTTTATCTCATCTCAGGCATTTGGGATGACATATAGAGAGAAGTGTAATAGAATAAAAATACAATCAATTATGAAATCATTTACTTAATCTGGTAATTCGAGTACAGGATTAAGTAGGAATATGTACAAAAAAAATTAAAATATAATATGATAAATTAAAATAAAATAAAGATAAATAAAAATTTTGTTCATGTTTGAGAATGCACGTGACCTTCAAACTACTAAGACTCTTTAAAAGAAATATTAATAAAATAAAAAAAATAAAAGACAAGATTATTAATGTCCATTCATGTCAAATAATTACGCAATACATATTCTCTCCGTGTGATAAAACATTGCAAGATGCAAGTAGGAAAGAGAAAAAGAAACAAAATAAATTATAATTGACATGTACTTGGACTGGAATGCAGCAGCAAAGAAAGAGAAAAAGAAGAAAAAAAATTAAAATAAAGTGATAAAAATTTTGTTACTTGGCAAATAATTAATTTATTAATTGATAGCTTAAATTTAATATTACAAATAGGTTCAGCTGAAAAAAATATATTTTTAAATATTTATTTGCTAATATATTATTCTAAGTAGGGTAATTCAGTACAGAATAAGAAATTTCCACTTTGTTCGTCTACGCCGGCATAAACAAACAAATATAAAAATTTCCAGACAAGTGACACTCTCGCTGCAGTCAAGAGATATCATTGCCATTCTGTAAGAATTACAAGATATTATCAGAATTAAAATATGGAAAGAAATTTACTGTTTAAGAGAAAAAATTATAAAATGATAAACTAGAGATATAGTCTAAGCTACAGTTTTTACTTGAGTTTGTTGTTGTTGATTAGGGGGTTGTTGCTCATGACTTAATTTAAATTTATCAGGGGAATAATAAGGCCTTAATTTAGATACATGTACTATTTCTGAACTTTTGAACTGGTTTTGCCTATCAATTTCAAAATTTACTTCGGATAATTTGTTAAGAATTTTATAAGGGCCACTAAATACTTGTGATAACTTTCTAGTATTAGGGTACTGAAATTCTTCATAGATAACTAGTTCTCCTATTTTAAATTTTGGTTCGATATAATCTTTATCATAATATCTTTTATTTTTTAAATGAAATTCATCAGTTCTTGCTGTCATAGGGTAATTGGCCAAAAAGCAAGTAAGCAGGTGGAAATTTAGTAATAGAATGGGGTGTATTATTATATTCATTAATTACATCAGTTAAAAGCTTAGTCCAGGGAATTTTAGAGGTAGTGGAGTTTACTTTACATTTTAATCTAGTTACTATTGTCTGATTTACCCTTTCACATTTCCCATTCGTTTGTGGATGATGGGCAGTGGTCAAACGTTGTTTAATATTATGATTTCGCAGGAATTTTTTGAATCTTGAAGAAGTAAAAGCAGCATTCCTGTCACTTAGTATTTTTTGAGGGCACTGTACACCTGAAATCTTACTAAAACAGAATAATTGTTGAGGGATTTTGATATTGAAGATTTGTTTCAGACAATTTGTATAAGTTTCTGTAGTGACACTTTTGGAAGGAAATGCCCAAACATATTTTGTGGCATGGTCTATTATAATATGGAGATATTTTTTTGTAGAATTATAATAATTGAACCCTCCTACAGTATCAACAGACAGACAGTCAAAAGGTTGATCTGTAGTGGGCATAGCTTGTAATAAGCCAAATTTTTTCTGTCTAGGTTTTTTATTTTTCTGGCATATATCACAGTATTTAACAAAGTTAGTAATGTCTTGGGTCATATCTGGCCAATAATAGTTAGGTGAAATTATATTCTGCATTTTTTGAACACCAGGGTGACCAAACTGTTCATGAGCAACACTAAGCAATTTTTTTCTTAGGGACATGGGAACTACCACTTTACGAAAACCTTTTCTTTTAACTATAATCAGTCCATTGTCATTAATATAATTTGATCCACACACATTTTCTTTTTCTTGCATCTCAATAATCTCTTTAACGTCAAGAAGAAAAGTAAGGGGTTTACAAAAATGAGAAATAGGGTTTCGGGACAACATGTCGGCTTTGACATTTGTAGATCCATTTAAGTACTCTATTTTGTAATCGAACATACTTAACTTCAATGACCACCTAAATAATCGACCTCTTAAATGTTTGACATTTTTTAACCAAACAAGAGATGCATGATCAGTATGGATGGTAAATTGTACACCGTGAAAGTAATGATAAAATTTATCTAAAGTATCAATGATAGCAAGACACTCTAGTTCGGTAATGAAATAATTTTTCTCATAACTTCTCAAACCTCTAGAAAAATAAGCAATTGGATGTAAAAAGTTATTATGGTCGGGTTGTTTAAGAACTGCACCTACCGCTACCTGAGAAGCGTCAACAAACATGTGTAGGGGTAATTTTGGGTCATAAATCTTTAAAATTGGTTTAGCAATGAGGGCATCTTTTAATTTTTGGAAAGAGTTTTGACATTCAGTATTCCATTCCCAAATAGTATCTTTCTTAAGTAATTTATTTAGGGGGTGTCTAATTTCAGCATATTTGTCAATAAATTTATGATACACATTTATAGAACCAAGAAATCTTTGTAATTCTTTAGTATTAGTAGGAGGTTTTAATTTTTTAATTGTTTCTATATTAGTATTAGCTGGAGTTAAAGTTCCATTTTGGATTTCATACCCTAGAAAAATGATTTGTTTTTGAGCAAAAGTACATTTAGATAATTTTAATTTAATATTTTCTATTCGGCATAAATCAAAAATTTGGATGAGATGCTGTATATGTTCATCTATTGATTTAGAAAAAATAATTATATCATCAAAATAATAACAAGCAAAGTCTATTTTATATTTTGTAAGAATTCTTCTAATTGTCCTGTTGAAAATTGGGGGGCCTACCTTTACACCAAAGGGGAGAACATTCCACTCCCAGAGCCCACAATTAGTAGTAAAGGCTAACTTTTCGGAATCGGCTGGGTGAATAGGTATGTGCCAATAGCTTGAGGCTAAATCTAGTGTAGAGAAATATTGGGCACCACTTAATTTGTCTAAAATTTCATCTATTCGGGGCAAAGGTTCAGCGTCATTTTTTATAATAGAATTTAATTTTCGGTAATCAACACACATTCGGGTTTTTTTTGCCTTCATCTCGTTTATTTACTAACGTAACTGGAGAAGAATATGGGCTATAACTTTCTTTAATTAACCCAGCAGCTAATAAGGATTGGATTTGCTGAGATATTTCTTTTTCATGAGCAGTGGATGTACGATAAGGCCTCAAAGATATTGGTAGGTCAGATTTAAGATAAATACGCTGAGGTTCAATATTAATTTTCCCTACATCATATTTATTATTTGCAAAAATATCTAAATAATCCCTTAAAAGTTCCCTTACATTTTTATTTTGAATAGCACTCAGACTCCCCAATAGATTATAATCATCATTATTAGTTCGCGGCAAGGATTGAGGAGTTATTGTATTTCCATAATCGGGTTGCACAGTAGTATCATTTTTTATAATATCAAAATGAAGCAATTCTAAGTTATCACTGGATATGTTGACATATTGGTTTAACGAAATATTGTCTTGTAACACCTGGCTTTTTGCACAATCAATTTTCAATTTAAATTTGGCACAATCAGGTAAACCTAAAATAGCATAATCCAAATCAAGTTTACTTACTAAAAAATTAACATATCTCTTTATATTACACAATTTAATACATAATCGACACGATTTATTAATTGTGAGAGTTCCTTGTGCCTGTCTAATAGTAATAGGGGTAACATTATATAAATTACCATTTAAATATCGAACAAATTTGAGGGGTAGAATTGAGACAGTTGATCCACTATCAACCACACAATACACTTTGTTATTGCCCACATATCCAGGGATGATTAATTGTCAAATATTATTAGTAGGGGGTGGTTGAATATGAGCAGGAGTTTGAGTTTGAAAGGAATTTGTGTTAAATATACAACTCCTCTCCCAATGATATGCATTTTCTATGCCTCTGTTTAAACATATTCTGCACGGACGACTTGGGTAGTTATTCTGATAATGAGTCGTAGGCATTCTAGGAGTGAAAAACCTAGGATTAAAATTTTGGAATGGATTGTTTAGAGTAGGTCGAGTCCAATGTCTGGGCTGAGGATTGGGATTGTGCATAGGTCTAGTTTGTTGAAAATTTCTATTGCTGTTATTAGAGGTATGATTTGGAATCGCTGCTAATTGTTTAGCAATGCGAAACCATTCACGAGTATTGGAAGGAGGGTTAACCATCAAACAATTTTGATACTCCGGCTGAAGTCCATCTGTTAATCCCTGTATAATTAAATTTTCCTCAAGCTGAAGTTGCCTTCCAATCTCAACTTTCTTTCTAAAATAAGAATCCAAATCACTTAGATCATTTAACTTTAAGGAAGTAAACTCAGAAAATTTTGGAACTCTAACCTGAATGTATTTTTCAGTTAAAATCTCGACAATTTCCTCATAAATAGCACAATCCAAACAATCATTGATATAAGTTTTTAGCGCTTCCCCCTTTAAATATTTTGAAATATTTTGGTGTTTCCACTCATTATCTTTTTTTCTACAGAACACTCTCGATCAAAATGTTTAAACCATTTAAAAATATCCATGCCCGACCCAAATTCAAAAGGGACAAAATCAAGTTTATTTTCTGACATTTTTTCTTCTTTTACTAATCCTGACCTTAATAACATGAAAGAGGATAATTCATATGGAAAATATTTAAATGCTATACTTCAATTATTAAAATTCAATTACTATACTTCAAATACTTCAATAAATAACAATAAAAATAATAAATAATAAATAAATCAATTCTGTTTGAATTCATGTGAAAATAATAAATAATAAATAAATAAGTAATAAAATAATAAATATCGGTTTTCCATACATGGGAAATAACAATTAATTTTAAGAACAAAAATACTTTTCTTTACGTATTGAAAATAATTTTAGCAACAGAGAATTTTTTAAGAACTAATTAATCTATCTTTCGATTTAAAAAACACCTTTAAAACTAAATAAAATTTCTATGAGCATAAAATTTCAATTAATTATAAATTAAGAACACATTTATTTTTTAATATCTGTAATAAAAGAGAAAGAAAAAATCAAGAATTTAAACAAAGAAATTATTATTAAAATTTCTTAACCAATAAACAAATAAAATAATAAATAATAACTTACAGACACCTCGCTGTGGCCTTGTTCAATTACCTAAATTTATTAAAATAAACAAAAATAAAGCACTTCGTAGATACGACTCACAGGTGCAAATTTCAATTAGTTTATATTTCCAATGGTATCAACCGTGGTTACGCAATCGTGATGAAGTATTCATTTATTATGAAATGAAAATTTATCATAATATTTCTGCACTTTTACCTAGAAAATACAGTAATAAATAAATAAAAGCAAATGATGTTGAAATTTGTCGTGCAGGTGTTCTTTATCTGTAATAATCAGTAGATGATTTCGTAGATGTTAATTATGAAAAAAAAAATAAAAATACTGTGGGACCTATTTCACAAACAAAGAATTTCCCTCCTGTAGGTGCCAACAAGGATTACAAATAAAATTTCACAACATATTTCCTATGATTTTTTTTTCTTTCGACAGCATTCCTTGCAACACCAGTGGCATTACTTTGTAGATTTTGATGCGTCTCAGAACAAAACCATCACAACAGATGTTTCACCGAGTAATCGTTCATAGAACATGGCAAACACAAACAGCGTTGTGAAGCAATTCTCATACAAAGGTTCATTTTGTAGATGATGAGCTCGTTAATTCTTATTCAAAAATCAAACGCCGGTTCATCTTCATCCTACCGGCTAAAATGTAATAATAACGAAGGCGATGCTCTATAATAGTGTATAAGCTTGTAGAACACCACTATTCACTAAGACTCAATAGTGGGATGAGCAGTCGTTCTGGCAAGAGGATAAGCCATGGATTTGTTGTCGTAGGAGTTTCTCCAATAAAAATGCAAGAAATTCTGTTTTTAGTTCTTTATTATTTAGAGCAAGAGCTTAAGTTACTCCACAGATCACCTTTCCACACATCTATCACCACGGCCTTCGCTCACTAAGCTGCAACATTCTCGGCGTTCGACATTCTCGGAAAAAATGACATGGCTTCTGAGTTGTTTAAAGGAGAAATGCATTCTGACTTCCTGAAAAGCCAAATGAGAAATCCACATCCTCACGACAAACTAGCTCCCTCCTACTCCGCGTCAATCATTTTAGAAAACCAATCAGGATAAACTCTAGCCTCAAACGGACAAAAATGATCAATTCTAATTGGTCGTAGCAGTCAGTCCTTGGCAAGAACTATATTTTTTCCTCGGAAGAGCAAGCCCTTTAGCAACGCGTAGTAACACCTGTCACGCGATGTTAAAAATAAAAAATAAAATTAAAATCCCAGGAATATTGCAGAAAGTAAAAAGCTTACGAAATACCTGCCGCCATTTTGAGAAGCAAGAACTAATTTATTAATAACTAAAGTAAGAAAAGAATTTTAGCTGTTACAAGTTACGAAACTAAGATTGGAATATGTTCCACAAATTTAGAATTGAAGCTAAGAGAGAACAAAAATAAAAATGGCGCAATTTTTTTTATTTTATTACATATATATATATATATATATATTAATTTATTAATTGTAATACGAAAATGGCATGAATAAAAATATAATAATGTAATCCCATATATAATGATTATATTATTTTCCTTTCCACAGGAACAGTGGAAGAATCCTTATTATTAAAATCTTTAAAATGTTTCATTCTAAACTATAAAAATTAAAATTTAAAATCAAAATATTTTAAAAAATTGCTGAACTTCGAAAGAACACCAACCTTTTGTTTTTAAAATAAAACAGAAAAGTGTTCTGTAAAAAGTGCAATGCAGATAAATAAGAAAAATAATTCGCCTGTTTTATGTAAATAAATGGATACTTTGGTGATTGTTGTCATAAATTTATAAGCATATCTGATTATATTTCATTTGATGTATTGGATATAATAAAAGCTGGGAATTTTTTTTATAAAATCTGTGCCTTGCTAGTTTAGTTATACAACGCTAAAATGACATTTGCTAAAATGAAACGCTAAAATGAAACTTGTGTATCAGTTCTCTAATATTAATTCAGGATAAAATCTTACAATTATTGCAATTTTAACTAAAAGTATTTTTAGATTTCAAACATTTTGATTTTTTTGTTGGAAATAAATAAAAGAACAATACACGAAGCATAAAAATGTATCGCGATTTAAATCAACAACCTGTTATTAGTTATCTGATTGCTTATAAATAAAAGGAGAACAGAGACAATCATTAAACGTTTTCCATGATTTGTCTTTCCCATAAAATCTAATTCCTCCAGAACACTTGAAGGGGCATAAATTACTCAACTAACTTCGGAAACTAAAGTTTCTTTCTTTACTGCTAATGATTTCTTTCGGGCAATCAAAGTAGATAAGAAGAAGGAAAAATTCTATTATATCTAAGTTCAACATCCTCGAAATGTTTTAAAAGATTTTATATGAATAATCTTTTACATTGCAAATGGTATTGAGTAAGTGAATAAATGTTTATTGTCATTGTTATTACGTTGGTTTCTGTTATAAACCAATTTATCAATTCCATATCAATACATTTTTCATTGATTTACGTATTTTTCCTCCTAAATAAAAAAAAAAAAAAAAAAAAAAAAAAAAAAAAACATTTGATGTTAAATTAAAACGGCTTCTCATAAATGTAAATTAATCAAACATTATTTTGTAAATTATGATAAGATAAGATATAAAATAAAAATTGTTGATAAATCATTTTATTAACCACTGTTTAAAGTGTTATATCGTTAATGACAATAAAAGGACATTGCTTAAGTATTTGTGCACGTGTGGAATTATACAGGTTCCAAAACGCCTTGTAACCACTGCTTCTCTGTAACCTGAAAATATTTGTGAACGGAGATAGCTACAGATATGCAAGTGGGGTAAAGGTATAGTAAAGTGACTACGCCTATTGCATACGACATCAGCATCCCTAGTGGTGAAATTCTGAAGATAGCTATTGCAAATCCAAAATGAAAAGAGATAAAGCAAAATTTGAAATATTGAAAAATGCACAGTTTATTGCAAAAATACTCAATTACATTAATGAATTTCGAGAACATCGCACAAAAAACACAAAAAAGTAATTTTTGACGCTCGCGCATTCGTATTTAAATTATGGCCTGCTATCGAAAAGGTATGCTAGGAGACTATACTGTTTGTATAAAGTAAGCGCTAACACCTTTGAAATTAACATTTTAAATGCATTGGAAAAAAGTTTTACGGACTTTTTAGAGCAGTAGAATGTCGGAATTTGGAATTGTGCATTGCTACATTTCCGAAATGTTAATATGCAGAAAAGAATCGTCACGCACCTATTCCAGACATTTATTAGTATAAAGGCTTCGGTTTATCTTATCAGTGTGAACCAAAAGTCGGTTTGTACTAATTAGTAAATGCTCTAAAACTTTCTAGCTTGAAATTTTGTTCTGTCTATTTTTGCTTTCGATTTACAGTGGCTATCTTTCAAAATTAGCTAGTTTTCATGTTAAAATAAGAACTACATGGGTCTCAAGGGTTTTTGTAATGACACTATAAAAAATCCTTTTAAAGATGACATGATTTTTACCATTAAAACAATTTTCAAATACAATTAATTTATATTAAAGTTTTTTTTCTCAAAAAATCCACAGATAAATATATTTTCAATAGAAAAGTTCTTGTCAATATTACTTTTTGAGCATTTTAAAAAAAGGCAAAAGAATGTAAAACGAAATTCTATTCCAAAGTATGAATAAAATCTCGATTCAAATAAAGATTTACTGAATAAAATAAAAAAAAACATAAAAAGGGAAACAAAGTAAAAAATATAAGTTATTATCAAATCTATTACCAATTTAGACAAGTATGTGCCTGCAAATGATGGTTACATTAAGCATATTTTTTTATTCTTCAAAACTTATTGATCTGAATTATCTTGACCGATTTCAACATTAGAAAAAGCCTAGTACAATTTTAGATAGATTTCGTATAAAATAATATTCATTACTTTCCGTTTTATGGTAGTATTTCCAAAAAATATTTATATTTGGAAAGTACACAAAGTATTTAAACACATTGTCAGTAGATAATAATAAAGATCACACAACAGAGTCATGCTATATTAACGATGATATGATTATACTCAAGGAAGTCCGGGACAAAAAAATCTTCACATTTTCTAAAAATATTTTACTGTATTAAAGATAATCTCCATTTTATATGCTTTAAATGACGTTTTAATCATGTTTCTAACTTAATTAAAAGAGAAAATATTATTTTTTTCGTTTTGGATTGTTTTTAAAATCTACCTTTGAAGCAATGGTTGTCATGGAAAGGACCTTGTAAAAATTCGCTTTTCTTCATGATTTCTCGGATGTAAATTGTTATATCTCAAGAATCGTTAAAAATAAAGGCTTTAAACTTGAAACATGTCTTTATTTTTTTTTTTTTACTTTAATTTTAATTCAGCAAATTTGAATTAAAAAATATTATTTTTAAAAAAATATATATATATTTTTTTTGACATAAAAATCACATTTTTTTTCGAAATTTTACTTTAAAAATTTTAATAAAAAATATTCTTTTAAATTCGGAATCACAATTAAAATTTTGATAATTCAGTTTATTTAAATAGTAATTATAATAATAATACAAATAATATTTTTACTACAGCACTTTTTCAATAAAATTTTTATTTATTTCTTTGTTATATTAGGAGAAGCTTTATCATTTGATTTTGCTTATAAATAATGAGATTAATCATCAGAAAAAATTCAAAATTTCAACTCAATAAATAAACATTATTTTAAAATGGGTCCCGCATCCTCCTTAAAATGTTTTTGTAGATTTTCCAAGATTTGTACTTTACAGTCTTGTAGGGGTCCGGTGCGTAAGAAATCAATTTCTAGATATAATGATGTTCGATTTCATGGTAGAAAACTCTGATAATGTTTTCTTGCAATTTATTCTTTGTAGAATATATCTTTTTTGCAATTTTACCACTCGATACAAGCCAAAATGTTTGAATTGGATGAAGATCAGGTCTATTGTATGGTTTGTCCATAGCTTTAATACCATATAATTTCAGATAGGGTGCTGCACCTCATGTGAGGAAATAGGTGGCACACTACTTTATTAATTTATGTTGTGTTTTCGAGATAAAAACTTGCAAAGTGTATAATAAAATGAATTTATGAATAAGTTATAAATAAATGAATAAGTTATATTCCACTTTCAAATTCGTCGTATGGCAGAATATTTTTCTCGTTAAACGATGCATTTTCCTCCACTTAAAGATTATTTTAAATTGTAACTCATTTTAAACACTCTAATAAACAGGTTATTAAATCGATTAGATTTTTTTAATCAATAGATTTTTAAAATTTAACTTATATTTAAACTTAATTAACCTAATTTTGTCTAACCTTGGTATACTGTAATCGTTTATGAACTTTTCCCTCATTACAAGGCAAAAATTTTGAATCGAACTAAGATTGGTATTATTTTCTCGTCAGTCCATAACTTTAATATCAGATTTTTTCTGATAGGCTTGCATTTAAAGTGAAGAAGTAGGGGGAAAATTATTTTATTAATTTATTTTACGTTGTGGAGATAAAAAGTGGAAAATTATGTAGAAAACTCATTTAGGAATCAATTACCAAGGTTAGACAAAAAAATTATTTAATTAGTGATAATTTTATTTTAATTTGTTAAAATGTTCAAATACTCTTTTAAGATTTATGTGAAAACTGCTGCAAAGAAATATTTTGGGATGTAATGGCAAAAACAAATTACTTAACATCAATTTTCATTGGTATGTTAAATTAGTGTTAAAAGTCACAGTAATTTAAAATAATTTTTAAGTGGAAAGTGCATTTTTTATCAAGACTTAGTATTCTGTTATACACGAAATTATTAAACATAATTTATTAAAAAATGAGTTTTCTGAATAATTTCCAATATACACTATATTGCCATTGATTATGGGACACTTGCGATTTTAGACATTTTACCAAATATCTAGAAAAATACATGAGGAATCATCTCGAAGCTCTTAGTGTATAAATATAATAGTATACGTCATACATCTCCGTGAAGATTTTTTACCGAAACTCCATAAGGGACCGTCAACAAATTAAAAAAGAATGAATATCTTTTGAATAACCCTGTCAAAACTAATGTAGCAAAAGCGCTCAAACTCTAGATTATTATTGAATGCCTTATTGTAATACACTGTGTTCATTTTTATGTAAATACCATGCATACTCGCAGAGTAATTAAGGTTTTTATAAAAATGGTCCCAAATTTTTCCAAATTTTTTTCCTTATAATTTTCAGAGTTCTTAATATAAAATAATATTTTTTTTAGAAAATATGACAAACAACGTTACACATAGTACCCTGTAATCAGAATTAAAAAATAATGAAAAATGTATACAAAATGAGTTGGTTTACTAAATAATTTTTTACTGCGCATGCGTCAACGATATCAAAATTTCATTTGCATATTATGTTAGCTAAATGTATAGAGCAACTTTTGTGAAAGTCACGAAATCATAACTTGAAAATTCTGAAAATAATCGTCAATTGAAAATTGAAAATCCGTTATTCTCAAAATGAAGCAAAAACAAGAGGGGTTGTATCCATCTATTCATTGATTAGTGTCAATATAGAATACACAATACGGGATGTTACGACTACTTTTGGATAAAATCCCTCATTTTTTTGCTTCATTTTGGAAACAACGGATTTTGTCCTTTTTCTATAGACGATTACTTTCAGAATTTTCAAGCTATAATTTTGAGACTTTTACAAAAGTTGCTCTATACATTTAGCTAACATAATATGCAAATGAAATTTTGATATCTTTGACGCATGCGCAGTAAAAAATTATTTAGTAAACCTACTCATTTTTCATATAATTTTTATTATTTTTTAATTCTGATTACAGGGTACTGTGTGCAATGTTGTTTGTCATATTTTCTGAAAAAAATATTATTTTATTTTAAGAACTCTGAAAATTATAAGGAAAAAACTTGCAAAAATTTGGGACCATTTTTATAAAAAACTTAATTACTCTGCGAGTATGCATGCTATTTGCATAAAAATGAACACAGTGTATTACAATAAGACATTCAATCATAATCTAAAGTTTGAGCGCTTTTGTGACATTAGTTTTGACAGGGTTATTCAAAAGATATTCATTCTTTTTTAATTTGTTGACGGTCCCCTATGGAGTTTCGGTAAAAAATCTTCACGGAGATGTACGACGTATACTATTATATTTATACACTAAGAGTTTCGAGATGATTCCTCATGTATTTTTCTAGATATTTAGTAAAATGTCTAAAATCGCAAGTGTCCCATAATCAATGGCAATATAGTGTATAATATAAATTCAATATCAAACAATTCTTATATTCCAATATAATCTTCACAACATAAAATAAATTAATAAAATAAAGTAAAGGTCACAATTATTCCAGTAGTTGAATTTGTCCATACCGGACACCTGCAAGATCGTCACTTGCGAAATATCTAAAGTGCATTAAAATTATCCTTTTATTTGTGAAACACATCAATATTCATGTAATATGACTTAATATTGTAAATACTATTATTATCTGCTGATTTTGTAGTTCAGTATTTTGTTCTATGCTTTGATAAACTAGTGCATTTTCCCCGTTCAGAAGTTGTTTATCTATAATAAGCATTTTGAGATACCAGTTTTTATGGAAAATTAATACTACAGGTATATTTTAATGTAATAACATCATCGTTAAATAAAACTTAAATATAAAATATATTATTTGCACACTTTTCCGCTTTTTCTCTGCTGATGTAGTTTTTTTTTTTTTTTTTTTTTTTTTTTTTTTTTTTTTTTTGTCCGATACTGTATAAACTAGCAGACTCTTCCCTCTGTTAGCGACGTATCCGCAAACTCTCTTTCAGTTCCTAAAAAGCATGGTAATGTGCTTTCTATTTAAATTATTACCACCTTACGTAAGAGAGATTGCATGATATTATCACGAACAATTATAATATTCTGTAATTATCTTGCTATGAATTTAGAATTTAGTGAGGGTATTTTTTTATCACCGCACACTTATCAATAACTGTGCCTACAGCTAGCGGTTATTTTTAGAGTCAATAAATAAAATCAAGTAAGCATTTTAAAATTCTCTTTTATAAAATGATTAATTTTCAAATGACGCTGCCTTTAAATTTTTATGACTTTGCTACAAAAAGCATTCTTCCTTTAGGTTCGTGATTTTTTTAAAAGAAAAACAACTAAGTCTGCTTTGGAATAATATTTAAGACTATGAAAATGCATTCTGTTTTGACTTGCTTTGTCATACTTTTATGGTTCTATTTCATACTTCGATCAACTTCAAAATATTTAAAATATTTTCAGTAAGAGTTTCGAATTTTTTTCGGCATGTTTGCGTCAATCTATTTCTGTAGAAGAAACAAAAAATGACATAATAAACTATTGGACAAATGCACCCATTAATATTAAAATTTGAAAGCGTGTTGACCGATTACGCTGTACAATGTTAACCAAAAGACTGAAATGCTGTTGCAATGCAAATATTCCCAGGTCTTAGCACACATAATTTAATATGCCATTAAATTAATCTAAATACTTCAGATATACTAGAGAAGATTACTATAATAATTCGAAGACGAACAATGCAACAAAAAGTAGATATTTCAGAGAATATATTAAGTAATTGTGGTGTCCGTTTGAAAGTGTATAATGAAATAATACCTTTTGGGAAGGAAAAAATACATTATATATTTATGATTTATAGATTTTCAACTATATGCAATTTCAGGAGAGTATCAAATAAAATATCTGACTGAATTCCTCGAAAACCGCTTCAGTTGGTAGATAGATTAAAAATAGCCGATGGGTGTTAAATTTTAAACATTAAATGACTCTTCCATTTTTTTAAAGAAGAAAGTTGCATGGAGTAATAAATGTGCATGGAATAATAAATCCTTCAACTAATTAAATTATACATTAACTATCTTTTATTTGAAAAAAAATAAGGAATATAAATATCTAATCTATATTTTTACAGGCTAATATGTAACACCGAAAATGTAAAATAATAATATGTGTTTTTTAATGTGCTGAAGATTCATTAATCCATTTATTACTATGATAATTCCGCATTTCTACATCTGGAAAATAAGGGGAATTGTAACTCTTTCTAATTAAGAATATAGATATGTTGGTTGAATTTTAGATAAAAATCGACGCAAATATTTGCAAAAAAATTAAATATCCGAAAAATTTTCACCGAGTGTGCTGTATTCAAATATTTCGTACTTTTATTTATTTATTAAGGACCTCGTTTCCGCATCCCCCAGTTTGTCCCCCCCGTAGGAGCAATTATATTTTTTCTGGTACCCATTATGCAGTGATTTCCAAAATGGTGGACACTTTTAGGTAGCTTTCATTACAAAAAGTAAAAAAAAAATACCAATTACAGCCGTCCGGGGAAAGCCCATCGGTAAATTTTGCTATATTTTCGTCGATCATCAGCCCTAGATCCCAAAACCACCTTACATTGAAATGTTGACTTACATACATATACTATATATATATAATTGTGATGTCCGCTTGAAAGTAGAATGAAATAATACCTTTTGGGAAGGAAAAAATACATAAGATTTTTATGATTTATAGATTTTCAACTATATGCAATTTCAGGAGACTCATAAAATTTCACTATTTCTTTCATCATTGTATGTATATTTTTTTAAGGAATGAAATAAGTATTGTTTACACTAAGGCTGTTGTGATATTAAAATCACATTCATCCGTAATTATGTCAAATATCATTTGTGAGATTCCAAGACATCGAAAAGCGTTTTTTCTTCTTTTCCTTTACGAAAGAAAGAAAAAAAATCATCTTTCAGAAAAAGTTATCAATGTGTCGTGTTAATATTTAACGCTAATTTATTTTGCACATATATTAACAGAAAGTAGTCATCAAATGAAAATATACTTAAATGACTCTTCCATTTTTTTAAAGAAGAATGTTGGATTGAGTAATAAATGTGCATGGAATAATAAATCCTTCAACTAATTAATATATGCATTAACTATCTTTTATAAAAAAAAATAAGGAATATAAATATGTATTCTATATGTTTACAGATTAATATGTAACTAATATGTGCATTCAGGGCTTTCATTAATCTATATTCATATATAGATAGATAGATATCTGAATTTTGTCATGCTGTAATTCTCGAATTTATGAACCAATTTGAATGAAATTTTTTATGTGCATAACAGGAGTACTAATGTCTCGACCGAGTTTATTGGCCAGCTTCATCCACCATCTTGTTTTAAAATGGCGGCCATTTGATTCTTTTGAAATGTTTATGTTTTTTAACTTTGTATACTTATAGAAAAAGTTCTGTTTCACAAAATGCAAACTCTTATATATCATTTTAAACAGAATGAACGAATCAATCGTTTAGGAAGCACATATGAAACCTTTAACAAAACATTTAAAATTTTAAACTACGAATTATTTTCATCTTTAATGATTTAATAAAAAGCAACAGAAAAAAAAGGGATTCTTTAAAAACAAAATTTTGCAGTTTTAATATATCATTAAAAAAAAATTACGATAATATATTTTAAATGTTCTTTTTAATTTTTTGCAGAAGATCACACATACTGTTACATGTTTGTGTTTTCATATATTTACTTACTATACTGTCTCAATACACAAAGGTTTACTGCATTCCTGTTCAAAACTTCAGAAATATATTTTAAACTATATGTTACGGAAGAAATTTATTAATCCCAAACTGTAGAATAATAATATCTGTTTAGTTAATGCGATACATTCTCATTAATTCGCTAGATATTATCGTAATAAATACTTCGAAAATCTAGAATATACCTTCAAGCTAAAAGCAACCTTAGTGAATTCAGTTAAGTGCTGAGTTGACTCTATTTTAGGTTTCATATTTAATGGCAAATTAGTTTCATGTTTTCCGCTCAAAATGATTTTCGTGACTGTCATTTCTAATATGTATTTTTCTCTCCGTTCATATGTATAGAATATATTAGCTAAATATCCTTCTAATTTTTAAGGTTTTACAAAATTCTATAATTACAGGAACTTTACAGACTGAAAATGCTGAAAATGACGTCAGATAACGCCGGAATTATTATTTATACGTGTCTTCTCATTGAAGATGTTTTTTTTATTCTAGTTTGGATTACTGTAGTAGAAAAACATTGTTAGTAATATTAACATAAAGTCCCATAATGCTAAGATATTTTATTTATCGGAAATATATTCATTTTAATACCAATCGTTTTTGGCTATTGACTGATATTTGTGATGAAATTTAGTTATTACTCAAATAGCTACTTAAAATTGAAAATTTTAGGCAAAATGCTTAGTCATCGGTCAAATTTTGGAACATTATTGCTTACCAATATTACTAATATTGTTACAGAAATGAAGAATATAGAAACACAAACAACATTGTTAATATCATACATTTTTTGCAGGTAGAGCCGAAATGAAAGCATTTGAAATTATATTATAACTGTCGAAGAAATAAAAGTAAATTTTGTGTCCAGCGGAAAGGGAGATCGATTCCACAGATGATTCCAACATGACGATTCGAAAGGGATAAACCTTAATGTGACTGGATTGGCGGTTCTTAAAAATATCAACACAAAGCGTATAGCAACCACTAGACAAATCTTAGAGACACTTTTCTGTTGTAAAGAGGTTCTAAGTAAAAACGACGGTTCAAACTTCATAACAGAAAATTTAAATGTTAAAAGACTTGAATGTTGTAGCTAGAATATTAATAAATTGTAAATTAACAATTTATTGATTTATTCTAAATTCTTGTATTTCGAAGCACATTTTTTGTTAATGTTATATATGTGCAACATAATCTCTAAACATAATTTAATAGGTTCATTAGATATTGGTGAATTTTTATTACTTCTCTTTTTTTCACCTAAATGTACCATGATCGAATGATTACATCGTTTTAGACTTAAGTTGCTAGTCATAGAAAAAATTTTGAATGTAATTTGGGATATTACTGAATGAAATTGTGGATTTTAAGGCGTTAAATAGTGCACGAAATAAAATAAAAATTAAAAAAATTGTAAAATTGATGATATAAAGATTTACAAATCAATTATACAAAAACTTAAAAGAAATCATGTTTCGATAACTTTGATTAACATATCATTTGTTTTAAGAATTGCACACAATATATGATTAATTGTTTATTATAGTAGTTTTCATAGGTTTATTATAAATTCGATGACAGTTCTATTTATGCATTTTTATTTTTGCTTTCAGATTTGACTGTTTCACACTAGCTTGATATTATCGCAATAGTCAGTTTGAAAATTTATTAATTATATTAAGCTCTAACATATCTGTAGTTAACATGATGTTCTGAAATAATTGAATTCAAGTTTTATGTTTAACTGTATATTAGATTAATATCTTCTACAAATGATTTCCAAAAATGTTCTTTCAAAGTTTCGCATATTTCTATTAAATATTTAATTCTGCATATATGTGTTACATCTGATAATATTTGTGACTTATTAATTGTTCTAGAGTAGAGTTGAAAAATAACTTAGTCTTACATTTATATTTCCATATAAAATGGATAATGGTGATATTTAGACTTTATGGATAAATTACTAAAAGTAATAAATAGTAATCAGCAGAAATACTAATATCCACATTTCTATATTTCAACAAAAATAAAATATGTTGAATACATAATAGGTAGTAATGATAATAATTTAATAATCTCTTTTTAAACTAAAAAAATTTCACATATCACATTTTACATTTTATACTGTCGCATTTTTTTTTAATTATTATTATTTTAAGGTTAATTCTTGGAAACCAAAAAAATTTCAAAGTATCACTTTTATGAATTGATCAATCAATATTTATGAGCTCATATTTTCAACATCACTTCATAAATATTTATACTTTATATAATGCAATTTCGAAAATGTTCACAAATTTGAAAATTTTGATACATAAATTTTGAACCATTTTCTTTTTTTCTATTTGTCAAGTTACTAAATATAATAATTTAAAAGTTTATAATCTTTAATTTTTCTATTTTGTGAAATATCTTTTCATTTTTATCGTGCAAAATTCATGACAAAGAATTTTAATGGATATTATGTAATGTGAAATATTTTCAACTTTAGAATATTTTAGGTTTAATAACAGAATAAATAAATAATTAATTCATATCTTATTTGTTCATAAAGGTTTATACACAGAATGTTCACTCTATTTTAGCTAACGATTTATCTGTATCTTTTTGTTTCGGTTATTTTTCATATGACATAAAATCATTATCGATTATCCAAAAACGTAAAAGTGTTAGTTTAAAACGAAACTTTTGAATTCGAATCAATTTTAATAAACACTATCATAAGATAAAGGTAATTTTTGACAGGCTAATAAACTCATGAACACACAGCTGAAAAGAACTAAAGTCAGGATCAAAAAATTTGGACAGTAGATCAAGGGAAAAAGTAAGAGTGGATTTTTGAAAATTCACAATTTAAAGTTTTTAAATGTGGTTTCGAATGTTTTAGGTCATTTTTGCATATCTCAGAAGCAGTTTTAGGTAAACGCGTAAAATTCTGCTTAAGAAATCTACTAATAAAATATTTAAACGTACGTTTTAGCAATTCTAAAGATTTAATCATTAAATCTTATTAAATGGGTGGTGGAATGTTTTAAAGAGTTTTGTCAATTACAACTGCAGTTTTAAGTAGGAGCATAAAATACATGTAACGCAATCAGGTTTTGTGATAGTTACATATTTCATACAGTTTTGATATACTTAGCAATTTTAATTGTGAAATCTGCTGTGTTCCCTATTATTGAAGATCTATGAAAAAGACAGTTATTGTTGATTTTTAATTACAAGTTTTGAGTAAGACATTGTTCTACCGATTTTTTTATTGCATAATACAAAAATTATAAGAAAGAGAGTTTCACTAAACTATACGCCATTGAATTACGTTTTTATCGCATTATCAGGATAACCGAATATTTTTCTGCTATACCCATAAAAACACATATTTTTATACACAAAGCCGATGTGTTTCTATGATTGTGTCAAAGTTGTCTTTTGTTGTGTCAAAGTAGTGTGTGTTTTAACGATTTTTGTGCGTAAATGTTCAGAGCTCCAATATTGTCACCGCAATAATGTATAATCGCATTTTTATTTATCTTGTCTCTGAGACTCTTAGAGGCGAAGCCATGTTGTTCCGCTAGTGCTTGGGCTAATTAATAGGTTTGAAAACAGTATAAATAGGACAATGAAAAAAATGCATTTATTTTTCACTTCATTGATTAAACCTAAATGCAAACGTTTTTTTTTTTTTTTTTTTTTTTTTTTTTTTTTTTTTTTTTTCTAATTGAAATGGCACGTCAAATTAAATTCATATTCTAGTGATCTAGTTTAAAGAAACTCTCTCTGTTCAATACATTTGCTTAATATTTATGGCACATTTTCAGTTGCTGAGATAAAAAAATCATATGGTTTTCTTAACAAAATTTTACACTCCTAATTACGGAAATCTCAATGCAACAAAAATAAGCTGCAAAACTCTGAAACATGAAGGGGATACATATAAATTAGAAACATAAGATAATAAAATATTAAGCATCTTTTTATTTGTGCAGTGCTCAAAATTTGATTAAAAAAACCAATTATCATGACTAGAAAAAATACTTCTATTTTTGTCATTGTTGGCGCGCAACGTTAAATGTGATAGCTAGGGAGTAAACAATATATTTTATCACAAAATAAAGTAGCGTAAATATTAATTAATAATTATTATTTTCTTTTTTATTAATTTTCTTTATTTCTCTTATGTGTTAACTTTCGTTTGAGGCAAAGTTGGCATATTTCTGGCTTTTATTTAAAATTCCTTCTCTGCACTTCTTTCGGACATGTTTAGTTTGGCATGGTTAGTATGTATGACATGTTTAGTTTTCCTGTAGCTGTATAAAATCCCAAATTCACAAAATGTTAATTTTTGAAAACATTTTTTGAGTTCGAGGAAACACTTCCTGAAAAATATTGCAAATATTTTTTACTTGATATCAATTATTGCTGCACCAAGTATTATAAACGTTACTTATAATACAAAAAGTATCTTAAAAAAAGACGGACAATACAAAGATCATCCGGATTAAATAAAGAAATAAATAAAGCAGAGATTCAAACAAGACTGAAAAACCCTAAGAGAAAAAAAGAGTTTGTTATCTTCTTTGAGATTCAAATAATTTTACACCCAAAAGTTCAACTTTTTCTATTATTGCGAAATTTATCATGTTTAAGATTTTTTTTCTAATTAAAATATTTTATAATTTTTTTAATTTCAAGACAAGCTAATGACTGATTTTTAGGGCTTCGTTCATCTGACGGAACCCTATTCGTCTCTTGCCTCTGTTCTGTCTGTCGGTCTGTCTGTCACAAAGTCGTACAAGAAAATTATATAAGCCAGAGAGGTCACATTTTGTGTGCTTACAGCTCAATACCTCTTGTTACATAACAAATCATAAAATTTTGAAAAAGATTATTATTTTAATTAAAATATGTTTTTTAAATATCATCAGTTCATTTTTTGTTGTTTTTTCTCTTCTAATTTTTGCACGCAAGTTTAAATAGATATAAAAATTATTTCTTTTTTTACCCTTTACTTTTAAAAGAAATGGAGTACTATTGTTGCCACAATCACCTAATTGGTATTAAAATCTATAAAAAAATAATATCTCAAAAATAAATTGAGATACAGTTTTGAAACTAATTGCATTTTAAAGTACATTTTTTTTTACCTATACAAAGGTTTAAAAATTGAAAATGTATCATAATTAGAAGCATAAAAATTTACAGTAGCGTAAATTTTAAAATTGAAATTTCTTTTCTTCTAATTGTTGCACGTAAGTTTAAATAAAAATATTATTTATGTAAAAAATTAATGGATTAAATATATCAAGTAAAATCGCACTTATTTGTTTCTATTTCACCATATTAAATCACATTTATCATTTATTTTGACACGCGAAATAAAATATTTCTTTTTATTATTAAATTATTATTCATTTAAATTACTAGCCGCCTCTGGTGACCAGTTTGGTCTCCCTTAAATTTATGCTAAGCTTTGAAATATTTTACTTTCATTCATAATTTTATTTACTTACGCTTTACTAAATCTGCAGATTCTGATAGAGAAATCAGGAAATCTATGCGATCAATTCAGCATTTAGGTCAATAATCCAAAATTCTGTTCTGGTTGGCGCGATTGGTGAAGAAATTCAAAATAGTGCCGAAAAACCGTTTTTCGTTTGTTAATTCAAAGATGAAGTGTTTTGAAAGAGCTATTAAACGAAACTCTATTCAATCTGCGATGACACTTACCCACTTGTTTAATTATTTTACATAGTTATAATACGGATTTTCGCACAATATTTCTCATTATTTATAATTAAATTATATGTGAATAATTTTATAAAATAAAAAAGAAACAAATTTGAAAATTAAAAATTCTTTACAATAATAAGATATAATAGTTGTGAAATTTGTTAAGGGCGATTTCTTATATATATAGATATATGTATATAAACCAAATATTTGTTAAAACCTTAATCCAGAAATTTCAAGTTCTTTTTAAATTTACAACCTTATAAGATAACTATACATCGCAATATAATTAGAAATTTGCTAACATTGTAACCGGAACTATGTAGGGAATTATAAATATTTTCTGTAACATTATTATTTAAAGTCAATAGATTTGCATTTACACATTTAAAAGCAATTAACAATGGTCAACAAAATTGACCTTTTCCTCACACACAAAATCGTTATGAAGTTTCTTGTGCTTATTCCAAATTAGGTTTATGATTTATTATCCAGAAAATCTTTTTTAAATATTTATTCTTTTTGATTAATGCATATTCTGCAAATTCTGTACAGTTATATGCAAATTTAAAGGTGAATTCCAAAAAATAATTTTCCACCTTCAACAACACGAAATTTTCTGATAGAATTTTACTCATTTTTAAAATTGAAAACGCAAAACTTATAGAAGTGATCTTTGAGCATATGTATAAAAGACGTGTAATTTCATTTTTCATTCAATTAATTAGAATTTGATTTATAAACAATTATTTTCTTAGTATGCCATTTTTTTATCTCTTCAAAGATCTTCTACTACGTGAAATTACGTTAAAAACATCAACTTAGGCATCATTTCTGCAATATTTTCTGCATTTATCAAAAACTCGACAAGCACAGTTATGTAGTTTCTAAATATGAAAGTTTGTTAGTTTGATGCGCTTGACAGCAAAAATGAATAAAAAAATAAATTAGAAAATAAAGCATTTGGATTGTAATACACCTTTAAGGCATTAAGCATTATCACTCTAATTAAATTTATTTTTTATAATATGTTTACTAAGTAGTTTACTTTACAGAAACATTGTGTTTAAGGTTATACATACATGTGTCCGTGAAATATTGTGTCTAATTTGCATATTTTTCGTGTTTTTCTCATAACAAATCATGGCATCCAAATATTTCAACCTGTCAGATATGACAATAAGTTTCTAAATCTGTTTATTGCGCTGACTTAAAATCTGGTATCTGATTTCTTTTATCACGTCTAGTTTTTTAAATGAAATTTCATTTTTTGATGTAAAATACCAGAAATCACTTTTCTTTTTATTCTGTTAGGTGCTTCATTTTTTTAATATAGAGTGTGTTATATTTTTAATTTTTTTAATTACATAAATTTTTGTTTATGATTCTAAGATGAATCTGACGCGTTTCGTCCTTTCGACAAAAGGAACACCCCTCTAAAATGCATCTTTTACAAAACTTGTGTCATTGCCATACAAAAATTGAAATTCATTTCATTCAAAAAATAGACGTAATCTAAGAAATTAGAAAACAGATTTTAAATCAAAACAAAAATTCGTTTTGGACAAAAACATTACGCCAATTCTTTGCAACTTCCTTAAAGTTAAAAGAAATGCAAACATTACACCACTGAAAAATATGCCAATTAGGCCTAACAACTGGCATTTACATGTTAAGAATATGCAGATCGTGACATTTATCCAAGGAAAATAATTCAGTAGTCATTATCTAGAATAGATAACCTCATCTGACACTTATTATATCTGAAATTTACATAAAATACTGCCAAAAGAATTATATTTGCAGAAAAAGAACTATCTAAATTTCTCAAAAACTTCATCATCTAGAGAAGAACGAAAAGTATGTTTAGAATCAGTGGAAAATGTTTATCTAGAACCAACTAACTTCAGTTCTGTGACAGAAACGTCGTTTTCTAGTGGAATTATTTATTCTAATAATACTGAAACCATGGTACAATTAGTCGGGTTTAGTAATCCTAAAACTTTCTTGTATCTCATACAGTTAATTATTTCAAAATTCGCTACGACAGTGCCACAATTAAATGGCAATTTATGTCCATTGTGAGGTTTCTAAAGTTATGAAATTTCCTTCATCAGTCCTTACAATAAAAAAATATCATAAATGATGAAGCATAAGAACTCCACCTGTAAATCGATGAACACGAAAACATAATCACCAATGATATTTATCAGAGTATAATAGAATCTGATGTTTGATGAAAATTCGTACATTAATTCTTGCGATATAACTATTGAAGGAATCGGGAAATAATAAGAATAGCATCGCCATCTTCAAAAAGATTGACGCCAAACCGTTACCAAAACCAAAACATATTTGTTATTAATTGAATCTAAAACATATTAATTAAATCTGAAATGTTAATGGAAATCTGTAATTTAATTTTTGAGACAGAGCTACTGTGGAAATTGTGAAAAATACAGCATAGTACCGTAACCTCTATTACTGATTTACAGCAAAATCTAAACAGCATCAACTCATGTCAAGCACAATTATAATCTGAATTTTGATGACAGTCTGTGCATTAGTTCTTAAGATAGAGCTGTTACAAAAATCTTATAAAATACAGCATAATAAAATTTGTGTTACATACATACATACTGACAAACAGACTGATACACAAGCATTTTGTAAAAACATATTTATTTCAAAACTCTGAAACTTAAAATGTGTAAATCCGTTAAAAACCAGAATTCGAAAAGTTTCATGAATCAAATTTCTATCAAATTTCTTTTTTTTTTTTTTTTTTTTTGAAAAAAAGTAACAGCACAGTTATATTGATGCACATGAATAATAAAAATAACCTAATCAAATGTTTATATTTTCGCATGTTAAAAGTAACTTTTTCATCAAATTCTACATTTGAAAAAAAAAAACTAAATAAATATTTTGTCTAATATGAGATTAATTATGTCTCCTAGGTAACTGTTCAACAGTTTCTCATGATCTTCACTCGGATAAGGAACTCTCTTTTCTCAAAGTATTATGTTTTCATCAAAATGACATTTGTAAGACAAGACTTTAGACAATAGCAATGGATGAAAAAGGAAATATGTTCCTTTGTAATCAATGAACTTTGAAATAATATAAGGACAGAAGATTTGTTTACTATTACGAGATTCGAATAAATTTTAACATATTCTCTCTCCTTTCTTCTAATTTACTTTATATTTATCGGCATAGAATAGACATTTTGCTATTTTTGTGTTTTCATTACTATACTGACGACAGTCATATTAAATGCATTAAAACGTAATAAAATTACCGATAGATTATTCAATAATAATAAATAATTAATAAAAATTCAATAATAATATAAAAAATAAAAAAATAATACACTCAAAAACTTTATACATTATATCAGAGGCTAATGATCTATACTTCAAGTATTATGTTAATTTTTTACATTTATTAGACCTGAACTATTTACACATGAAATATTACATTTACCGAAACAGATAAGATTTACCCAATCCAGTCAGATCAATATTTCTTGCACTCTACCAGGATAAAATTAGTAACATAAATAGTTATAGACCCGAATATTCTCATTTCTCATTGTAATATCTATTCATCTGTAAAACTAATCATCTGCATTACGAAATTTTTAGGACAGGAGGTATGGCAAAAAATTAGATAAAAGAATTGTCGAAGTTTGGATTAAACATACTTTGATAAATTAATTGGTGAAACTGAAATATTTGATATTTGGAAAGCTTTTTCACACTATATGAGTTTATTATTTTTTTAATTGTCATATTTTTGTATTTTATATTTCTCATTTTAACATATTAAAAATAACTGCATGTTGTAAAGATGAAAATAATACATATCTTTGAGTTTATAAGACTAGATTTCAAAGTTTTCTAAACATTATGGTGAATGCAAATAATACAGAGTGACACAAAAGTGTCTGTCCGTGCGAAAAAATTTATTGTTTCTATCAATTTTTGCAAATTATCTTATTTTACGGTTAAATAATATTATCAAGAATATTACTGATTATGTGTTCTTGTAGGAAGCAATTTATTTTCCTTATATAATGCATTCCCTATTTTCCGTAAGGGTTTTGGCTGGTTCTTTATTAGTTGCTTACCTGCATGGATAGCTTTGTGGTTTGAAATCTTTTTCGCTAAGAAACCTGATTAGATTCGCTCAAGTAATGCCATAATGTTAGGCATGGAATGAGTTATTCTGAATACAATAACCGATCAGAAAAAAAATAAGCACAAGAGCTGTGGGACAAATCTTTGATGTACTGCAGTATACAATAAGTGACTTCTGGGTCTATACAAAGCAAAAAAATACAAGAATTTATTGAGTCGTTTTATTTTCATCGCTTTAATATAGCCCCCTGATAACACTAAGTGTATAAACGTTATCATGATTACTCAAGAAATACCCACATATATGTGTAAGCTTCGAAAGAATACACATATATCTGTGCAATATTCTTACTCATTTATCTGTGTAATCTTCTGTGATTAGATGGATAAATTTGTATTATGAAAAAAACACAAATTATTGTGTTATGCGTAATATACACAGTTCTTTGCGTAATATGTAAATTACGCATATACGTGAGAGGTTCTATAATTATTGTGTCTAGTATATATAAAATATCTGTACTGCGATGGTTGATATGTAATATTGAAGTCTAATGTCTTAGTTGAGAATATGCTTAGTTTCAGAACCGTAGCCGCGTTATTCACATAGTTTTGGAGAGCGGAGTGAAAAGAGGGGAGAATGGGTGAAAGTGGGTGAAAGTGTTTAGGGCTAGATTTGTGACAGTGAATGAGACATAACTATTATTTTTTTGGACTGGAGATCATAGTAATGTAGCTACTCGAACACCGATCGGGTAAAACGAAGTTGCTTATTTCATCATTTAAAGCTTTTTGACACCACTATTATTTTTTAGAAACTTTTCATACTATTGGGGCAGAGAGGCGGAAATGTTTAGACTAAATTTTACAGATATTTTATTTAAATAATAGTGGTGTGAGCCCGATATTTTCAATTTATTATACGAGAAGGAATTAACCAATTAAGGGGTTAATTAATGTGTTTCATAATTGAAAAAAATTTCAATATATAAATAGAGCTCAGTTGAACTTTTTAACTTATAAATTAGAATGTATAATTTATAGATATGATATACATTTGTGTAATGGTTTGTATATAAACTATAAAATTTTTCAAGTAACCTGGGGCTGGAATATAAAGGACAAATTTTATTGTTGTTACCAGTATCTTTTTTCAATAATTATCATGCTACATTCCTATTGAATGTCTTAGAAAAATGTCTATTGAAGAATATAGATAAAAAATAAGTAAAAACAATAAAAAATTTTCTATATGCTCCAACCCCTGACATAACCGACCCAAAACTGACCCCAGTCCCTTCCAAAAAAAAGTTGATGTATTTTGCTACTATTAAAATAAATTGATAAATTCTCTTTTTTTTCATCAAATTCCAAGAAATTAATAACCTTACATATAACAATTGTTCTTTTAGTGGACATTTATCAGGAGTTGATGTATTGTCAGGAGTTGTTGTAATGTTGACATTTTTAAAGCATTTTTTTAAATTCTTCATGCTTATAAATGTAAACAAACAATACAACACATTGCATATGGGTCCTTTCACGTAAAATGAGCATAAATTAAAAAAAAAAGTCGTGGCCTCATGGTAACCGATTTTAATAAAATTTGACACACAGATTCAATTTATATTCAAATAGAGCTCTGCAAAATATCTTGACAAAAAAATAAATTATTTTAGCAGTTTGGCTTGCAAGTTTATAACCTCTGAATAAGTATCTTTTTATTTATTTAGCATTAGCAATCTGGTAACTACGTAATTAATTTTAAATCAGTTGTTAAAATTGAAAATTCGTAAATTTTGAGAAAATTCTAAACGTTATAAAAATTTTAAAAAATGAAAAAAACAAGCGTGAGATTGATGCATTATACAGTATTATATATGAAGATTGAATTCTCCAAGTTTCATAAATATCATTTGATTCCTTCATCTTCAAAAAAACTTAGAAACTTTTAAAAAAAAATACAAAATCATGCCTTTTTTAATTCTAACATAACAAAAAATGGGTTTGAAAAGGTAACTTTGTTGCATTGCATGAACAATTCTTCTTTGAATTTGCGCGCATTTTTAAAAATATTCCGCGATTTCAATAGTGCTGCTATCTATTTTTGTTGTCTGGAGTTAGTTAAATATATAGCCTTCAATAGAATCATTTCTTTCTACTTTAATTTAAAATACTCTTTAGGCATAAATATACTGAAAACATGAATTTAAGTTTATTATTATTAGTATTATTATAAAGTATGTGTTATTCCATACAGAAAGAACAAAAAATGAAAAAGAATGGCTACGTAATAACCAATTTTAATAAAATTTGGTTCAAAGAAAAACAATTCATATTGAAATAGAGTTATGCTAAATATATTGGCACAAAAATAAAATATTTAAACAGTTCTGGACATTGAAATAAATTGGGACATAGAATGGAGTGGCGCGTGTGCTATCGTTTAAAGTTCCAAGTTTGAATTTCCGGATTTATAAAACTATTTAAATTAAATTAAAAAAATATATAACATTGTATGGTATGAAAAATTAACTCCGTAATTATTCAGCAACAAAAATCTGGTAGATCCATGATTGATTTTAATTTGGTAGCAAAAATAGAAATTCTTTCAAGTTTGAAAAAATTAAAAACATTATAGAAATCAAATAATGAAAAAATATCCGGGACAACCGCTGAGAAGCCCATCACAGCGGACGATTGATGCAACGTTGAAATCATTAAATAAACAATTTGAAATTTATTCTGTTTAACACAAAGCTACTTTTCATTTTTTTCTCTTTTTTTCTAAATTTTTTTCTTCTTATTCTAATGAATGAGATAAATGGGAAACAATTATTCTAGATGTAGTGCCTGGAACTGGGATGTAAGAATGATAGCTACGTGTTCCCTGCATGCTGTTGGCACTTTATTAAACCGTTCTTCAAGTTTCGTTTCATACTGAATGACCTCAGTAGAAGGCACATAAAAGAATTTAACGATTGAAATGTTTTTGGTGCAGAAAGAAAAGAGATTTTCGGAATTAGTAATTTGGTCCCGATATAGTCTTTGCAAACTGGCTCTTGCTGCTAACCTTTTAACAGTTCCACAGATACCATCGCATGGAACTTTTGCCATGACAGGTGGCAAAAAAGTGCCATTCTGCTTTCATGTTAAAATCAGATTCATGGTGACAAAGGTTGGAAAAGTTTTTTTCTTTTTTTGCACTCTGCCGAAGAGCTATCACTAAAATAAATTAATTTCTTTACAAAAGGAAACTTTTCTTTTATAAATGGGATTACAACATTCTTAAATGCATATACTGTCGGTGTATCATGTTTTGTGTGATCACTAATGACACAGAGAGAGATTGTTACGGATTTTCCAGCATCCTTTCCATACACTACAAATGGGTGTAGTGTTGCTTGGGTATTTTCCCAGTGGTAACCTTGTATAGCATCCTGAACTATAAAGCTATAGTTCTCTGAAAAATCTAGAAGAACAATACATTCTTCTTCTGATATATTTTGCTTCTGTTCTTTCAAATATTTAGAGTGGCATTTAGCAATAAAATGGTGTTTTGCCAGTCCTGACATATTCTCTACAAAAGAATTAAGAATTTCTTCGGTTGACTGAACTTGCATGATTAAAGTCGATCGATCATTAGAAATCCATCTTTTGTAAGTAATTTCTTCTTCATATTTAAAAATTTCAAATTTTTCTATTTCAGCACGATTTTTTTTTGGGGGGGGGGGGACACTCCGAACATTTCCCAAACATGCATTTTTTATTATCAATATTGCAGACGTACATTTTCAATATTTCTAGCAGTGACTGGTGACATTTAATTGCATGCACCATCAATTTCATATTCTGATGGATACTGCATACACACACACAGTGCCTCCTGCCTCCATTACCTCCTGCCAATACACAGAATTTCGGTCTAAGTTCAGCAAATTTACTAAATCCAATCTTGACATTTTCATTTTCTTCTTTGAACTGTTGGTATGCCTCTTTTAAATTACAAAGAATTAATCTTTTTTGTTTTTGTACTTTCCCTTCATCTGTCCTAATCTGAACATAGTCTTTTTTCCCAGGGCATAAACGTCTGATGTCATCTGATTCATAAAAACTTTCAACTAAGGAAATAACGCTATTATTAATTCTTTTACCTTGTCTTGCAATGGGTTTCCCAAGAACACCACATGATTTTTTTACCTCTCTTGCTTTTCTGACTAAATAATTTGTAGTGGAAAATTCTGACTTTATTTTTTCAACACTCCAGCTTTTCGGAAGAAGGGTTAAAACTTTTATTTTATCAGCATAGCAAGTCGTTTCTGCAAACTTAGCCTTTAATTCTTCTTTTAAACAATTAAAATCCAGATCATGTTTGTCCGTCACTGGTATATTTTTAATTTCATCTGGTTCTAATTTTAAAGTTTTAGCTAAGTTTACGGTAGCTTTTGAAACAATTTTTTCTAATTTCCTTTTCCCATATTCCTTTCTTTGGGGTATACTGAGCTTGCTTACCTTTCTAACTGGTGATTCCCCCATTTCTTGTAAACTACTATTCAATTTTTCTAACTGCGTATCTGTAGATTCTATTTCAAAATTACTACAGGTTTCATCCTCATCTGTCTTTCCACAGAATTTTTTACACTTGTCTCACATGTATGGCAGATCTTTTTCCCGGGTATTAGCAGAACATGTGATTTTTAGCTATATCCAATGTTATTACTCTGAGAGATTTTTTGATTGGCTTTTTGTGTTTTTTAAAAGGATCGCAGCATTTTCTTCCATACAGGTGCGTGTACTTCTGTAAATACATTTGCTCATGGTGAAGACAATTTTTTTCATTTTCTCTACCCACTCTCAAGTGCAATAATTTTTTAGTCTCATTTGAAAAATTAGACAGTTCTTTAATACCTGTAATTTTCACGTAATTCGTCTTGTGACAGGTGTCCTGCAAACAATTTCCCACATCACAGTTTGGATTAGACATTTATGTAAAATATAAATATAAATATATCTATATACAAAAGAGGCAGACAAAATCTATATATTTTTTAGTCAGTCTTTCACACGGAAAAAACGGGGGTTACAAAAGTTATTGCGTGATTTCAGAAAAAAAGAAAAAAGAGAATGGTGCTGCCATCTATAAAAATTTACTATTATTAGATAACTAATTGATTTATTTCTAATCAGTTTTAACATAATCCTGAAACATAAGAAGAAAAAAAAAGCAAAGAAGAAGAAGGCGAGAATTAACGTTTCAATTTTTTAAATACACACTTTTTTCTACAATATCAAGTAATTTAAAAAGATATATGAGATTTCCTTAAGGACAAAAAAAAGCAATAAAAATATTGCTTTTTCCCGTCAAGTTTTTCTTTATTTATTTTTTTTAGCATTAAGGACTCAAAAAGGCATACATGAATTTTTTTCCTTATAAAATACGTACTTTTATCTATAACGTTAATTATTTTGACACTTACAACAGATGTCCTTATTTTTTTATTAATATAATAGAAATATTTAATTTTATACTTGAATTTTTTCCTTTTTTATTTTATTTTTTTATTAAGGCATAAAAAATCGAATCCTAAATTACGCCAATCTTTTACTTATTATCCATTCTTACCTGAAAATAATTTATGATATAGTCTTTTCATTCCTAAAGCTAATAATCAAGATTGAAATTTCAAACATGCAGACAAAACTCGATTTTGTATCAACTTTTTAACGTGAGTATGCGTACTGAAATAAACTGTCCTGAAATCTATTATTTTGAATTTACTCATAAATAAACATGTTGTACTTATATCCCAATTTTTATTTAAATCTGTGACATGGCATCCACAGCTAATTTGCTCATTTTGCGTGGAATGGCCCATATACATTTAGACATAAATATAAAGAAATCAGATAAAAAAAATGAAGATAATATATGCATATGAGATTACATACCTTTACATATTTTTCTGTTTTTTAGTAGTGTACCTTCTATAATTTTCTCAATGCGAGCGCCTGAATTCAGCATGCCTCTTTGACCGCCACATTGTAACTGATTTGCTTTCTGCACATGCTCGATTCAGAAATTTCAAATTCATTCCCAGCTGGACCAAGGTCAAATTACTGGACCCAATTAGTTTTCAGCTTAAATTTGATCAAGTCGGATCGACGATGAATAAGATTTTAGTGTTCAAGCTGGGTTTCGTGTTTAACTCGGAATCGAAGAAGCTCGTGAATACGACCGTAAATGTACTGCGAACTAAAGTTAAACTCAAATTACAAGTTAAGCTGTAAAAAATTGCAAAAAATAGCAATGTTGGAGATGGCTAAAATAATTTAGGGGCTAATCTAAAGTTTGAAGGGTAAAATAAGCATTCTTATAATCGATGTGTAAGTTGTAAAAAGTAACTCAGGACACGAACTTAAAATTGTCTAATTGCATTAATTAGATTTAAGTTACATAATGAATTAATTCGAAATAATTTTATATTCTACCGAGAGTTAAATTACTGCAATTTAAATTCAAGGGGGGGGGGGAGCTGAAAAATTGAACAATACAAGAAATATAATAATGAATTAATTCGAAATATTTTTTTAATTCTTTGGAAAGTTAAATTACTGTAATTTAAATTAACGGAAGGGGGGAGCAGAAATATTGCCAACAGTACAAGAAATATAACTTAAATAAATGAATTAGTATAAAGATGGGTTATATCTCTATTATGATATTGCTTTATGAAGTCTTTCGAATTTAAGAATGAAATCTAACACTATTCCTGAAAATTGCAAGTAAATTTTGAAAATGGGTAAAAAAAGCGATTTGTTAGATGGCCGAAAGAAATTACATTTTAATTAAAACCTAGGATGATAAAATCAAGCATGTTTATATTCGACGTAAAAAATACAAAAAGTAATTCGGGAAACGAATTTAAAATTATCTAATTACATGAATTAAATTTTACGTTACATAATGAATGCATTCGAAATAATTTTTTATTTTTATAAGATCGTTTTCATGAGACCTCGAAATGAAGTTAAGAGTTAAGAAATTTTTTTATTCTGTTTTTTATGTTTATGTACTTCTAATTTAGCTCAAAACTGGAAAATGAGAGAAGTGGTCAGAGTATTTTATAAAAATAAATAAATGTTTTAGTTTATTATTTAAAAATGCTGTTACAGCAATTCAATGACATCATGTTATTTATAGAATGGGATTACTGACATAAAAAGTGAAACTCTGAATAATATCTAAGCCTCCCATCCCTTTCTTAATGTCGGTATTAAGATTCACACGTCACTGGAACACTAGTCAACAGCGGTTTTTGTGCCTAGGTATTTGAAGTTTATTTTATATGATTTTGATGTCCTGAATTGAAATATGGCATTAGTTTTTCCCTAGCGGCTCAAATTTTTAAGATAAACAACTTTTTGTGAAATATTTGTTGCATCATTTTAAGGTAAATCCATGTATTGAAAAATATACATATAAATTTTAAAAAAGAGAATTTTTATTTTTATAATATACAAATGTTAGTTTTTATTATTATGATATACCCTTTTTTCAAATAATAATTTTTTAAAATTATATTATACAAATATTTTTACTCATAAAGATAGAGAAGAACGTCACCAGTGAGACCGATTCCCATTGAAGGCTTCGGAAACTTCTTTCCAGGACATTCTCGAATATATTTTAGAACAGCCCTTTTTAAAAATCAATCAGTAATCTGTCATCATATGCATATCCCATCTTCATTTATAGCGGTCCTCCATAGTCTTAATATTCTGGTAATATCTTTTATCCTGTTCCTCACTTGTGTCACCTAAATTTTCAAGAAAATGCTCTAAGTGGCTGTGTAAATAATGCACTTTAATGTTCATATTACACCCAAGATATTTAAAATTATTATGCATTTCGATTACCAGTTCTACATAATTTTCTGTTTTGTGTTCGCGAATAAAGTTTCCGACTACTACCATAAAAGATGGGCAGGCTTTTTCATCGAATCATCGAATTTAAAAAGGCTTAATCTGTCGTCCTTAATCAGTCGTCTTACCTATGGTCCGTTAAAAATTTCTGTTTTATTTTTTTCATATCTCAATTAGGTCTTTTACTCTGCTACATATGTAAAACATAATCCGTTCATCAAGGGCTTTTACAAACTACTTCATAAGACAGACCTTGATATGCAGTGGAGAAAGTGTGATATTCTCTTGCCCAACTAAGTGGTTAGTAATTACATTCCATTCACCAAGAATCAGGCTTTCTCTCTTAGGCCACTCTTTTCTAATCCAGTGGTGTCTTTTATCACTGTTATTCAAACAACACAAGAAGCACGGATATTTGGTTCAACCTCTTTGCTGTTCAAAGGGAGAAGTTATTATTTTTGAAATTCACACAAATCGCCTATTGATGTCCATGGTACTTTATTTTGTCAAAGACCAAAACTATTGTGTTACATTCTTTTTACATTTTTGTTCAGTGAGCAATTGATATGGAACCATATCTGTTCCAATTGTGAAGAAGGACACGAGTCAAACTCCACTTTAAGCTGCCAACAAATAAAGGCTGATCATCTGGAAAGTAGTCAGAAATACGCCTTTTTTACAGAAGTGCTCAAATTTTACAACAAAAATACAAGATTTCTTGTCAAAAGAAGGGTAGTAGACTTTTTTCTCGTGTGCTGTAAATGGTAACATTGGTTCCTTGTTCCAGTAAATCTTTGTATTTCAATTTTGAAGCCAGTAATTCAGACACTTCTTTTAAATGATTGAGATCTCTGATGAGGTCACTTAACTCGTCGTAATTGAAACGTTGAGGCATTGACGACATCTACTCATAATCACCTTCATAACTATCGGAAGGATGACCTGTAGGACTGTATTCATTTTTACTGAGTTGTGGTAGCTGATAAAACGTTGGAGACGCCCTTCCTGTTAGTGAAGAACCGTGCGTCTTGCAGAGACTAAATTAGGATAAGTCCACTTATTATAGTTGTTTCGATTAATTCCAATAATATTTACTGTTCGGAAACGACAGTCATCGAAAAGTTTTTGAAGTTCTCTCCAAACTACTTGTATGTCAAATGTGAGATTTTTTTCTTTTCCGGTTAGTTTACTGTCGTAAGTGTGCTATACAAGTTTAGTTTTAAAGACCTGATGCGGTGCCCAGGTTTTATCCTGATCACCAACTCTAATGTCAAAATATCCGAAATAAGCTCAGTGAGATTTTTTCTGTGTTCTTTTAACGTGCATTCTCTGCATATGTAGCAAAACATTTCAGGATGATTTACAATATTTTTTCTACTTGAACTTATTTAAATTCTATTCAACAACACAAAAACAGCAATCTATAAGCCGATTTTATAAGAGTTCTATTCAAAACACAAATAACAAGAAAGATCAACAATGTTTTGCCTCCACGGAGAGAATTTAGAAACTATCTTATCTCGTGGCGGCTTTTCTATTTGTCTATATGGATGGGTGGCGCGAAATCGTAATCATGCTAAGAACCTCAATTTTGTTTGGACATCTGTTTTTTTCAAAGACTTCTGATATTTAAACGCCTCACAGATCGCCTTGAGCGTCGCGACGGGTTCCTGAGGCAAAAGGTCAGTATAAGCATTAAAGGCCATTTTAGGTCTAAAAAATCTTTAGTTCTATTCGTATATGAAAGAAGTAGAGCTGATAAAAAAAAACTGATTTCATATTTAGATTCAGTACCTAAAAATATATAAAACCAGTTGTAAAATCATAGGCTCCAGGCTTTTTTCTAGGCCTGTGTAAGTTTTGTAACACACTAATCAGTTTAAATCTGCATTTATAAATGATTCTGAATTTATGAACTGATAACAGCTTACACACTTAATGTCACAGAGTACATACACATAAAAAGAAGTAATTTTTTGTACAAAATGTATAATTTTTTATGACAAGTGCGTGATTTTAGAAATTTACAAACTTACCTGTATTTATATCATTATGTGTAAGTTACAATAACATACCAATTTGTGTAAATTCAGGCATTTTTCAGCATTTACACATTTATTTGTGTTTTTCAAGTGATAACAAAATACACACTTAATTTTAGAAGCTAAAATACACATACAAGAGGTAAAAGTGAGAGATTTTCATGTTAAGTGTGTAATTATAGGAATTTACACTGATAACTTTGTATATTTTCATTACACGTTTAATTTCTAGAGAGTATGAAGGGAGCCTAAGAGATAGCAAAACTAAACAAAATAGCGATTTGTTTCGTATAACGCTGTTTTAGCGACCTATGTGTTATATAAAAATTGATTGTAGCAGAAATGTACGAAATGTACAAAAAAGGAAACTGTAAATATTTTTTTGTACGTTAAGATACAATTTGTAGAGTCCATTAGAAATACAAAATTATTATATATATATATATATACAGGGTGTCCCAAAAGATCGTTTACAAACTTAACATGCTGGTCTGTCATATCATGATTAACAATATTAAATAGGAAACTAAGGGTCCCAAACGACTTCCAAAGGAGATATGCGCCATTAAAGTTTAGGTTAAGTTTATTTAGTTATAAAAAACAGAAAAATTGGTCGATTCGTTTGCGGTTTTCACTAAAACTATTCTTTATGTCAGTATTGTCTTGAAAATAAATTATAAAGATAAATTTCAAAAAATGTCAATAGAGGGCGCTTTAGACTTTGGAGTAACGGTAAAATAGTTTTTACCATTATTTTTTGCATCTCATTAATTTTTTTTAGAAGCTTAGACATAAACTTAAACTTTGAGCTCAAAATCTAAATCGTTGGAAGTGGTTAAGTAGCGCAAACTGAATTGCGGAGGGAGGTTCAAATTTCAAATGATTATAAAAAAATGAAAAAATTGGTCAACTGATTTGCGATTTTCACTAAAATTACTCTTTATGTCAGTATTATCTTGAAAATAATTTATACAGATAAAATTCAAAAAATGCCGATAGAGGGCGCTTTAGACTTTGGAGTAACGTACAACTATTTTTTTCCGTTATTTCTTGCATCTCATAAAATTTTTTTAGAAGCTTAGACATGAACTTAAATTTGGAGTTAAAAATCTGAATCATTGGGAGTGGTTAAGTAGCGCAAACTGAACTGTGTTCAATGGGGGTGGGGAGGTTCAAATTTCAGATGATTATAAAAACAGAAAAATTAGTCGGTTTTCGCTAAAACTATTCTTTATATTAAAATTTTCTTGAAAATAAATTTTACAGATATCTTTCAAAAAATTCCGTCAAAGGGCGCCTTAAACTTTATAGTAATCAACAATCATTTTTAACCGTTATGGTTTGTATCTAATAAAATGCTTGTAAAAGTTCAAACTTAAATTTTGTGCTCAAAATCTGCATCATTGTGAGTAATTAAGCGGCCAAAAATTGTACTGCGTTCAAGGAGTGGGGAAGGTAATATTTCAACTCCTGAACACAGTTCAACTTGCGCTTCTTAACCTCTCCTATCGATTTAGATTTTGAGCACAAAATTTAAGTCTAAAATTTTGCAAGCATTTAATTAAATTAAAAAAGAAAAAAAACGGTTAAAAATAATTGTTGGTTATTCTAAAGTTTAAGGCGCCCTCTAACAGATTTTTTAAAATATGTCTTTAAAATTTATTTTCAAGGAAATATTGACATAAAGAATAATTTTAGCGAAAACCGACCAATTTTTCCGGGTTTTTTTATAATCATTTGAAATTTGAACCTCCCCACCCCCATTGAACACAGTTCAGTTTGCGCTACTTTACCACTCCTAACGATTCAGATTCTCATCTCAAAATTTAAGTTTATGTCTACGCTTCTAAAAAAAATTTATGAGATGCAAAAAATAACGGAAAAAATAGTTGTACGTTACTCCAAAGTCTAAATTGTCCTCTATCGGCATTTTTTGAATTTTATTTTTATAAATTATTTTCAAGATAATACTGACATAAAGAATAATTTTAGTGAAAAACGCGAATCAATTGACCAATTTTTCCGTTTTTTATAATCATTTGAAATTTGAACCTCTCCCTGCAATTCAGTTTGCGCTACTTCATCACTTCCAACGATTTAGATTTTGAGCTGAAAATTTAAGTTTATGCCTGAGCTTCTAAAAAAAATTAATGAGATGCAAAAAATAATGGTAAAAACTAGTTTATCGTTACTCCAAAGTCTAAAGCGCCCTCTGTCGACATTTTTCGAAATTTATCTTAATAATTTATTTTCAAGAAAATACTGACATAAAGAATAATTTTAGTGAAAACCGCAAACGAATCGACCAATTTTTCTGTTTTTTATAATCATTTGAATTTTTGGACCCTAAACTTTAATGGCGCATATCTCCTTTGGAAGATGTTTGGGACCCTTAGTTTCCTATTTAATGTTGTTCATCATGATATAACAGACCAGCATGTTAAGTTTGTAAACGACCTTTTCGGACACCCTGTATATATATATGTGTGTGTGTGTGTGTATAATGTTTTTAAATGTTTCTTCAATGCAAAAAAGTAAAATAAATTAAAAAAACCCTGACATAGTGTCAAAAAATTAACTTTTGGTATTCCCATACATAATCAAATTTTATATACAATGGATAAATTATAGTTATTTTCGCTTTTAAATCTTTCTTGGTCATTTGTTTGTTAATATAAATCCATAAATGAAATAAAAGAAGTACATTAATTAACCGTGGGATCTCAAGAGAATAAGATAAATATAACAGTATGTTCAAAAACAAATATTGAAAATGGTGCTTCTTGTGTTATAAAGTTACATTTGACAGAAGCTAAATAAGATAAAACATTAGTTTTCTAAGATATAATTAATGTATGCTTTAAATAATAAAACAATTTAAAGTAAAAGAAAAACAAATAAGTGCAACTCAAAGTAGAATTATATTTTAAAACCACAGATTTATTCAGTTATAAAAAACTTTTCTGATGATACATTAAAAGTATATTTAAGAAAACTACTTTTAAAGCAACACGCATATTAAATAACAGTAGGGAGATTTACTTTTAGATTTATCTAAATAATTCCAATTCTGAGCTTTACAGAAAGAATTATCCCAAACACGTCTCTTAAATTTCGCAATTTTACATTTTGTAAATAGTAATGTTCATCAGCCTGAAAAATATTCACGGCCACGTGTTATGTAAGACTTTCAGAAGTAACGAATGTTAAATAATTCTATCCTACCTAATGTCGTAATGTCTGAAAGAACAATTCATTTTCCATGAAGACAAGGTTTAGAAAACTATTTACGCTTTTTAAAAATTAAAGTGCAGTTAGGATGGAAATGTCTCAGAAATTACAAATTAAATAAGAGAGAGTTTCATAAGGCTATGAATAATTCATGGAGCAAGTGGAATAGACTTTGTAAGGAAGCAATAATTAAAACTAACTCCGACATTGGAATTTTTTTGTAATAAACTTTTGAAAATTTCTGCTATAATATTTCCTGAAAAACTGAGTCCACGCAGGCGGAATTGCCGTCAAACAAAAATCATCTAATTGCACATTTCAAAACCCTTTTTGTACCAGATTCAATTCGATATATATTTTAAATTATTTTACAATATTTTGCTTTTTTTGTAGAATGTGGATTATTCAAAGGCAGATTAAAATATTTCAAGTGATATATGGGATTTACTCTCATTTCTAAGAGTTATTTTTCCAATTAGAATATAAAAGTTTAACAAATATTTACCATGTATACTATTGTAACGTAACATCTTAATTCAGTATTATTCTGTTATTAATAATGATGTAGCTTATACAAGGCTTGATTAATTCAGAAGCGTGCAAGGCCTCTTTTATGTGGGTTTATCATGATAATACTGGAGATTTTCGTTAAAAGATGACGGACATTTAAAATTGGGCACAAGAGGTCAAAATTAATTCGTCACTGTTAAAAACTGCTAAAAACACAGAAAAAATGCGAAACTTTCTGTAAATTTACATTAGTTTTCACTTAAATGCATTTGATTAAGTTTGTCGGTCATCATTTTACACATATTTTCTTTATCTTATATCTAATTCCTTGTAGATATCTTTATAATGATGTTTCTTATCTCTGTTAAATTTTGTAATTTAAAATACATACTTTTAAAATTCTTTTGTAATTTTAATAAAAAATATTAAAGAAGAAAATTTTGTTTCAAGATTGTTTTTTCTTTTTAATTTTGAATAATTTAGAAAGGGAAAAACTATCTCATCAGACGTATTGGAGATTTTTCCCCACTGAATCAGAAAAGACATATATTGTACTCACTAGAAATAGCTCTTAACAGCTAAGTCTGAAAGGCGTTCTTACATTTTAAATAGGGGTCGGCTTCAAACATCAGGACAGTTAGAAATGAATTGTGTTAAAGTTTAATGATGCACCAATTGGATTTTACTCGACAAATTCATGTTCTTTACACCTCTTTAAAAATTGAGAGATTATAAAAACTAAATTAAATTATTCTCATTAAAAATAAATTTCAGAGTCGTGGGTATTTTTAATGTCGTCAATTTACAGCGTCTATTCCAAATTTAACGATTGATTTTCCTGTCAACTATCCGAATCTCGGTTTTCCTAATCTCTGTAATTTTACGTAAGTCTTGAGATAATGGATTACACGTAGATTCACTGTAATTTCACAGAAAAATGTAGGAAGATGTAGGAAGAAAGTGCGGCTCCCTTCCTTTTCTATATTTACACTAGATTTTATTTTGAATACACATGTAGTATTCAGTGATTAATGAACTTTTAAAGCACACTAAATAGTTCATTTGTAAAAAGTAAATTTTGTCATATTATGAAAGTATTTGTTAACATTAGATTCTAATATTAGCATTGGAAAGAGTAATCAATGGTTCAACCTGCATTATGAAGTCAATTTATTTAAATTAATTGCTATTGAGGTGCCTGTAGAGAGAAGCATGTATATATTGCCGTACACCTTTAGGCACTTTCTATTTTAGTCGTATTGTCACATATCGGCAGAAATATGTAAACATTCTTCTTGACGTTTAAGAATATAAAGAACATAAAAAATATAAAGAATATTAAACTAACTGTACATAAAGTGCATTGCGTTAATAATAAGTAACATTTCTTTTTAACACATTCAAACAAAGCTGAAAATTGTTTATGATTTCAGTTTGTCTGATCACGCTCTAACTCTCGCACTTATACTCGGATTGCGCCGAAATTTTTGGAAGTTATTGACATTTTCACAAGTACGAATCCTATTGCAAATGTTTATCTATGTGAATGTATCTATGTGAAAAACGTTTCTAGCATGATTTGTTTATTTACAGGGTTAGTCAGAAGTTTTCCGTTCCATTACGGCCTATGGGGGAAAATCGTTTCAAATAAATTTTAAAGATGTTACATGCAGTCCAAGACATTAAAATTTATATACATTTACGAAGTGCACGAAAATATGCATTTTGTAAAATATGAGGTGAAAATAATGGTTATTATTCATTTACAGGGACTCACAAAAGAGTTTATTTTCATAATGATAAAGGGGGGAATTACTTGCGACATATTTTAATTATGTTAAACTATTTTATGTATAATAAAGTTGATATACATTTTTGAAGATTAATATAAATGATTTCATCCAAAATACGAAGTCCATGGCATTTACAGGGACACACAAAATATATCAAATGGTATATTCTATCCGTTGTACTTTATATTATCGATGACGGCTGATGAATGGATAAAAAAAAATTAGTTACAATATGCATTTTAAGTTTCACTAAGTTTATAAATATTATATGCTGCGTCTAAATGGTATACTCTATATACAGGGCTACATAAAAAAATACCTAAATGTTACTGAATATGTGCGTAATTTACTTAAAGTTGGTTTAAAATAAGTTAAGCATTTTGACCATGTACCGAATTTTGTTGAATAAGAAATTTTTGTAGAATATAGATAAAATGATATGCAGGGCCACGCAAAGAACTGGATACATGGCCCCTATTGATGATAATTTCTGAAAATGTAATTTCTGTACTTTTAAGAATATTTTAATATGAAATAAACTTTAGCTAAATACTGGCATGTAATAAAAGTACTCGGAAAACTACACAGCTTAAAAAAAATTCTTTATGTTTCCATTTGTTATTATAAATTGCTGAAAGAGAAATTTGAACCCGTTAGGCGCTTTCATGTTAAACTACATTTATTCATTATATAGTATACATAAGCCGACAGATCAAATGCAGGGCAGTTCAAGAATATTGGAATACATATTTGGCTATGGACAGTAACATTTTATTTCTCTAAATAATAAAACTTTGTAAATGAATTGAAGAATTGTTGGAAAGTGTTTCATAATCTCTGCTTAAAGTATTAATTTTCTGACTTGTATCACTGACAGCAAACATTTGTTAAGTTAATGAAAAGAATAATGCAAATTTCTCACATTTTTTTGTTTTAAAAATCTAACATTCTAAATTAAAGCACTTATTTTAAAAATAAAGATAACAAAGAAATTTAATATATTTCCTTCAATAAAAATATACATGTTCAAAAATACTGAACGTGATAATGTACTTCTAAAAACACTAAAGGGAAATCTCGTTAGTTCAAATATGTTTTGCGTATCGGTAATGAGGTCCGAATTACTATGCATTTCAAAAAGTTTCCTTCGATAAAATTTTATTTTAAAAATCATTATGAACTCTTATTAAAAAAATATTAAAGTACATTTTTTAGTAGTTGCAGAATATATTTGATATAATATTTGTATCAAAGAAAGAGTTATTTTTAATATTATTATCCGTATTACAACATCTGAGAATATTACTTTGAATGGTTTACTACCTAATTGTTTGAATGGCTCATAAAATACATACGAAGATTATTTATACAGAAATTTTAAAAAGTCTGTTGGTTCTATAAAATAATGAATTTCATTAAAAATATTTCAATTATGCTATTTATATAATTAAAAATGACAAAACTATGCATAAATCATTATTAACTCATCAAATTTGAGAAAAAAAGACTAAGTAAATAAAAAATTATAAAAAATAAAATAAAGTTCAAAACCAGTTTAGCTAAAAAACATTTTAGATATCAGTTGTTTTTGAGCAAACAATTTTGCATTAGTTCTGATATCATTAATATATCATATAAAACTTGGATATTTCTGAATAATTTTGAAATTAAACTAAAATAATATAGCTGTATACAATGTAAAAAATTTTACCCTTTTTCTGCATCGTAACTTCATCGCTTTTATAGAAAACGATTACTTCAGCCTATCATGGAGCATTCTCTTGGGTCAAAAGACAGATATTTTATAAAATCGGGGTAGTGACAATGCAGCAAAAGGGTCAAATGTTTACAGTGTATGTACTTAATGTAATTAAATTCGATTATAGAAAACGTTCTTTCGTATGTCTTTATGTTAAAGAATAACTTATCCAAATTATGATTTGTGTACCAAGTATGGTACTTATAGGAATTTTTCATTCTTATTGGAATATAATTAAACAAAACCTTAAGCAGTTGAACTATTTTGGCAATTTCATGGATATTCTATTTTAAGCGATCTTTATGGTCAGTATAAAGGTAACTGTATTTCTAATAATTAAGAAGCAATACTAAGGCAGACTTCTAACAGCAATTAAACTGGAACAGTGTACATAATTGTAATTACAGATAAAAGGTAGTTAAGGATATGATTCAACACTAGAAAAGATAATTTAAGAATACTAGCCGGAAAATTTAGTCAATTTATATAAAAATATTCTATGCCAGAATTTTAATTTAAAATAGTTTAACTTTTTTATTTAACGGTTTTCTTCTTTGTATATTTTAAAATTATTTATAAGAAAACTTCTGGTTTGGAACTCTACTTATGTATATAGTAGTAGTGGTCACAATAATCACTCACGGCCGTTCTAATGTTAAAAATGAAAAGTATAATTCAATTTAAAACAAAAATACAGTAATTACACTGTTAAAAATTTGTCTAAAATTACAAAAGAAGCGAAACTTTTTATAATTTTACACTAGTTCTAGGTTAAATGCATAAGATTGATTTTCTCGGCTATCATTTTGCACACATTTCCCTCATCTTTTTCCAAATTTCCTGAAGGAATTTCGATGTATTTATTTGAAGATATTTTTTCTTTGTAAAATTTTACAATTCAAAATACTCAATACACTTTTAAATTTCTGTTTCAATCTTATTAGAAATATGAAATTTTTGTTTAAACAGAAAGGGAAAAATTTTTTTAGAAATGGAAAATTACCTCGACAGATTTAGTGAATATTTTTCCACTTTTAATCATAAAATCGTACTTTGCATTCAATAGCATTATCTTCTATAACGAAGTCAGTAAGGTGGATTTCCACAGTCAAGAGGTTTCAGATTCAAACTTAGAACGGATTTAATAATATATACATATATATATACGTGTTAAAGCTTAATGATGCAGCACTTCAAATTTACTCGGAAAATTCAAGTTCTTTGAAGACCACGGCAGATTGAGTGATCAGTAATTTCAAAAACTAAATTAAATTATTATCATTAAAATTAATTTTACAGAGTCTTGTGTATTTTTAACGATGTTAATTTACAGAATTGGAAAATGTTGTAGGAACAGTGCAGTGCAACTGGTATTAAAATATATAAATTATTTTATAAATTGTATTTAATTATATGAAAAGTTTTTAACTATACATGTGTGATCGATAATAACGAAATTTTTATATAATTTAATAGCCAACTTTATGGAGGAACTCATTATAAAATATTCAGTCAATAATCGGGAAAATTAAGAAACTTGTCATCGACGTACAGATCTTTTTTTTAGTTACTCTCTAAAAGAAGCTAGGTGATAAGGGATTTTCCACAAATTGTGAGTTTTTATTAACTGAATTGCAGAAAACGTTTTAATGATTGTTCTTAATGAATAATTATTTAATGAATGTTAATGAGAAAAGTTGGAACAATTCGATTTTGATACCTCTTTTTTTCATGGAAAAGTTCATTCTGGTAGTTATCCAAGGAGAATTAAATCATTAATAAAAAAAGAAAAGTCAGAAAAAAATAAAAATAATAATATTAAAATTGACAATTTGTAAGCACTCCCTTGTCATTCAGCTGCTTTTAGAGAGAATTAAAAATCAGTTCACTTCCATCATCGATATCTTTTTGAATTTTCACGATATTTGACTAGATTTTTTATTAGTTGTTTTATGGAGTTGTCAATCAAATTACGTAAAATTATTTTTGTTATTTTTAACGCATGCACAGATAAAAATTATTTATACAACTACTCATTTTTCATAAAATATTTACTATATTTATATTCGAATTGAACTATATTGCTTCTACAACATTTTATCAGTTATTATGAAATTGTATTTAAATTTAGTTGAAACTCCTGCATGATATAGGCTAAAACATGCAAAGATTTTCTGAACTTAAAAAATTGTTATATCTCTATGCAGATAGTTGCTGCTCATAAAAAAATCCATGGACATATACAGTATCCACATATTTGTATTCTGCAGTGATAGAGGATTTTGGCCAGTTTAATGTACAGGATGATTCCGAATATTATTATTTTTCTTTGTTTTTATATGACACATTGTTTTTATTTCACACATGGAGCATTGTGTTAATCTCATTAACTTCTTTCTACTTTTACTTTGAAGTATTTCTTTTCCTGCATATTTTTCTACTTCAATTTCAGAAGAAGCATGATAATATAAAGAATAATTTAACTGAAAATGCACTTTTTAAAAAATATACAAAAACAAAACAAAAAAAGGATGACATCTATATTAATAAAATAACAAATCGCTCTGTGTGTGTGTGTGTGTGTGTGTGTCTGCGATAGTTAGCGAAAACTACGGTACGTACGAAGCTAAAAATTTTTCTGAGAGTAGCCCAATATCTCTCCTGGTGCACCTGACGCTCAGAATTTCAAAATTCTATTTATTAACTGAGTAATTAATTAAATTCCAAACCTCACTCTCATAAAAATCGCTTTTTTTTTAGCTTTTTTCCTTTTCATTCTCTTATGGTTGGTTGGTTGCATAAAATTTTCGCAGAAATAATTTTAAAAACTGAGACGGACCTTTAATATTCATAGACTGGCAAGCTGTCAGTTTAAATGAAGATTTTTTTTTTTTATCACAGCTGCTGTACGCCATGGAGGAAAAAGATAGGTGGTGGCGAAGTAAACCGAAAAAAGAAAGGTTTGCAAGAGGAAACCATTTATCGCTGAAATTTTAATGTCTCAAAATAAAGCACGAGGAAGGAATCAAGGCTAACTTATCATAATATATGATATTATGATAATACATGATATTATGATAAGGGGGCCTTGGAAGGAATTTCGTATTAATAAGACGGATTGGAAGAAATGAATTACAGCTGAAGCATATTTTACGAAGAAATCGTAATTATTTTAAATATTTTTTTTTCTATTATATTATTTATTAAAATAAATGTTTGCTTTTAAAATAATTGAAATTGGAAAATTAAGAATAATTAAATGTCAAAACAAAATTGAATAAAATATTGAAAACATATGATTTGAAGTAAAAAATTGTATTACTAAAAGTTTTCTCTTTTTTTTTTCAGAAATTTTTAATACTTTATAACGTAGATGAAAAATATTTATAATTTAACAACATATTTATAATTCCATGTCAATATATAAAATATAGTGATGAAAAGATTCTTTTAAAATCATGCATGAACACTTAAATAATAATATTAATCTAAAATCTAGATTTCAGAGTGCAGACGATTTTAAGACATTACGAAAGAATGTTGATTTTTCAAGCAAAGTCTTAAATGATGCTTCTATATTGATATTTCAAAGTCAAATGATAAAAATAATCAAATAATTCTTGCCTATGATTGATCTAATTGTATCTTTCATGCATTCTGATCGTGTATTACAGCCAATAATGGCACAAAACGTTATTTTTTAAACGAAATTTTAGTCATCTATTCAATAACAGTTTAAAGGTAAAAAACAAAAACAAAGAAATACTGGTTTAAACCAGTTTGAATTGATCGGAGTTTCAAAGCACATGGTTTTGTTGGTGCTTATTTGGACTTAATGTCGCGGATTTTAGAGTTACATTTTTGCGTCACCCCAAGACATTATACTGCCACTCTATTAATTTCTTTTTACTATATGGTTGTACGCATATTTTTGGCATTTCGAACATTAGAATGTATGAGTCATTAGCTGTGTTGCAGTAAAAAACATTACACAACACTTTTCTATGAGTTTATTTTTTTAATCATTGATTAAATTTAAATGTGTTCTATTGAATTTAAAATTGTAATATGGTTTTAATTTGTTTTTAAAACAAAAATAAAATAGCTGTTTGGCGTACAATTGTTTGTATCCGCAAACGATTCATTCACCATAATAAATTATCAAATAGCAAAGTAAATTATCTATCAGAAATAGCCATAAAAAGAATAGTAGCAAAACTAGTTATAACCTTAATGTTTAGACTAATTTAAACATAACCCGATTCCAACCAGAAAAAAAAAAACAGACCACACTCCGATCCGTGATACACAAAATTTCCGTCAGTATAAACCCGACCCTGACCTAAAAATTCTGTTTGGGAAAAACTATGGATTTGATAACTGATCCGAACCAAATCTGAATCCCGCAAAAATGTTCAAGTGAAGCATAACCCGATTCAAACAAGGAAAAATAATTTTCGTGGGCATGAAATCTGACCCGAACCTAAATATTTTCTTTAAAAAAACCCGAAATATGACTCGAACGAAATCTGAAACCGATAAAAATATTCCAGAGAACTATAACCCGATCCCAGCAAGACAAAATACTTTCCATGGTCATAAACCCGACTCAAACCTAAAAAACTTCGTTTGAAAAATCCTGAACTTTGACCCAAACCACATCTAAATCTGACCAAAGTATTCGAAAGAACCATAACCGGATTCGAGTAAGACAAAATAATTTCCGTGGACATGAACCCGATACGAACCTAAAACTCCCATTCAAAAAAATACCTGAAATTTGAATCGAACCAAATCTGAATCTGACAAAACTATTTCAAACAAACGCAACCGGATCCAAACAAGACTAAATATTTCCATGGACATGAACACAATCCGAACCCAAAAAGTTTCTTTGAAAAAATCGCGAACTGAACGAAATCTGAATTTGGCAGAAATATTCCAGTGAAGCATGTCCTTATTCGAACAAGACAGAATTATTTCCGTGAACATGCAAGAAGACCCGAACTCAACAGTTATATTTGAAAAAAAAAACTCGAAATCTGAATTGAACCAAATCTGGACCTGACAAAAATATTCCAAAGAACTATAACCCGATCCAAGCAAGACGAAATAATTTCTATGGACATAAACCCAACTCGAACCTAAATAATTCGATTTGAAAAAAACTGAAATTTGACCCAAACCACATCTAAATTCGACCAAAATATTCGAAAGAATCGTAACTGGATTCGAGTATGACAAAATAATTTCCGTGGACATGAACGAGATCCGAACATAAAATTCTATTTGAAAAAATACCTGAAATTTGAATGGAACCAAATCGGAACCTGATAAAAAATATTCCAAAGAATCGTAACCGGATCTGAATAAGACAAAAAATTTCCATTCACCTGAACCGAATCTGAACCTAAAAAAATTCTTTGAAAAAAATCACGAAATCTGAACTGAACCAAATCTGAACTTGAAAAAAACATTCCAGTGAAGCATGTTCTTATTCGAACAAGGCAGCATAATTTCCGTGAACACGCAAGAAAACCCGAACTCAAAAATTCCATTTGAAGAAAAAGCCGAAATCTGAATTGAAACAAATCTGTTCCCGACAAAAATATTCCAAAGAACCATAAATGTATCCGAGCAAGGCAAAATAATTTCCATAGACATGAATACGACCCGAACCTTATAACTCAATATAAAAAAAATACCTAAAATCTGAACCCGACAAAAATGTTCTAATGAATCATAAACAGATCCGAACAAGACAAAATAATTTCCATGGACATGAAACCAATATATGGTTTGATAACATTTAGGTTGCAATTACATTACGGTAAGTCTTTGATTATATTTAATATCCCGTTAGGTTACAGTTAGGTCACGGTTAAGTTAAAGTTAGGTTAAAGTTAAATCGCATTTGTTTTTTGGTTAGAATAAGGATATGTTACAATAAAGTGAAAGCTAGGTTATATTTGTTATATTTAATTTACGGTAAGGTACTGTTAAGTCAAAGTTAGGTTACAGGCAGGTTATGGTTACGGTAAAAAAGTTTACGGTTAGGAATTTATCCATAGAGTGGACATTATGCGTGATTTTATTAAAAATAACACTTACTTTTGTTAAATGCCTCTGAAATTATAATACTACATACCAACACTTTAGCTACGAGCGAGTATCGATTTCATTCATGGTATAGTCGGATTTAAGAGTGATATAATTAGTTTGAAATTCAAAATATTTCACTTGGGATTTCTATGTGAAAAAAAAATAATTAGTTACGTGACTTAACAGTGATTTTTGATAACTATCAACACTTTAACACGAAAATAACACAGTCGTTGGATACATATTCCCTCCCACATTTCTCATCGCTCATTTTGAGTATTTTTAGAGCTTAACATTAGCTGTTTTTTAAACAGATTTTTCACATAGTCAGTGGCCACGTATTTCAGACAATGCATTTCTGCATGTTTCGAGTTAATGATAAAATTATACAAATTTCAAGTTCGTTTAATGTTGTTAATACGGACCCGGGCAACGCCGGGCGGGTCAGCTAGTAAAAGAATAAAAGTGAATGATGAAATACATTTTCACATTAGCTTGCTATCCTTTTTTGAGTTTAAACACCAAAAATTATAATCGTGCAACCCTTGTTCTTAGATACTTTTTAAAGCACACAAAACAATGTAAAATCGTAAGTTTAAATTTTCGCAAAAAATGTGATAACAAATATTGACTTGAAATCAGCACGTGAGTGAAAAACAAATAATTTTTATTTGATGAGAGATAGAGATAATAGTTAAATAGATTTTCTGTATTTTTCAATAAATATTTCTAATAAGCCACTATCTTACATTTAATTCTCAAACAGGTTTAAAAATATTGTAATTTTAGGTACATACTGCATGAATTAACTTTTTTCGTACTGGTATTTACTATTATATCTACATCTTTTTACAAACATGAGCATTAATGTCAGGTATGTAGTACTAGTCTAAAATTTATCTAGGTCAACTTAGATGTAATGCAGACAGAGCAAACTATGAAAAACCATGTCACACATATAGTTTTCTGATTGTTGTTATTTAAAATTGCCGTAGAATTCTAAAAGTTGTCATTAGCAACTTAGATAATATGAAAGCATATCGATCTATGATATGAGAAATCAAGTCAAACATGGATGAAAGAAATATGTCATATAAAAATGCAATTATTTACTTTTGTAATAGAAGTCTAAAAGTTGTCGATGGCAAATTAGATTGTACGCAGATACAGCGACCTATGAGAAACGAAGCCAGGATTGTATGTAAGAAATAGGTTACATAAAAATATAATTATCTACTTTTGTAATAGTGTTTCAAAAATTGTTTATGGCAAATTAGATGAAACGCAGGAATAGCGACCTATTAGAAACGAAGTCACATAGATGAAGAAACTGTTTATATAAATATTTAGTTATGTTCTATTATAATAGAAGTCTAAAAATTATATATGGCAGAAAAAATGCAAGCAGAGTGAGGTATGAGAAACAAAGACGTACTTGGATAAAACAAATAGGTTGAATAAAAATGTAGTTATCAATATTTGAGATTGTAATGCATGTAAGTACATTTTTTCGTTCATATACCAATTTCACACCTTATTTCACATTTTAAAGACAATTTCACTAATTGTGATATACATCGGTCTGTTTCTATAAATATATTAGATGTAACATTTAAATATATATATTAGGTGCAACATATAAAAAAACTGAGGCAACTTTAAACATATTTAAACTGAGGATGTTCTTGGTTAGAAAGGAAATCGTTATGGTATTATTTTTTTTAATTCATGCATACGTTTTTTAAATGTTGCGTGTAATATATTACGTCTAATATAAAAATTTTTATAAACAGACCTGTGTGAAGCACAGTAAGTGACATTTTGTTTAAAATGTGAAATAATGTCTGAAATTGGTATATAAACAAGAGCTTGGTTCAATTCTTCAATATTAGAGTCAATTATAAGGGTTAAAATCTATACATCACAAATATTTTCAGTTGTATTCCGATATTCTTTAGACATTTACATTGAAAAAATTCTGCAAATTTTTACTATTATAAAAAAGATTGTTCTCTATTTGTAAAATATCGTTGAAGTATCGCTGTTAAAGAAGTAATCGTTTTTTATTGCAAATATTTCTCTAAAATATGTATTTACATCTTGAGTATTTTAATTTAACAAAACAAAATCCGATTTTACGTTGAAGGAATTTTTATACTATTACAGAAATATTAGTTTTGCATTAAAAATATTTGAAAAGAAACGTCAGTACTGCTGAAATGTGAACACTACCTTAATTCCGTTTACGCATCAGTTTTGTAATTAATTCCTATATTAATAATAAACATTTCATAAGTGTCACATTTTTTTATTTATTCAAAGTAACATTTTTTAATATATTCAAAACTTACGCATACAAGCTTGTAAATTAAATGGCTTATATTTTCACGTGAAAATAATTACAAAGATATAGGTGTCTGTAAATATCATTAAAAAGTACTTATGTGATAACAGCTATGAACTATAAATATAAAATTAACATCTTTCAAAAAATATTAGCAATCAGGGTTGTACTTTAAATATTTAACTTTCTGAAATTATTAGAGGAAATGAGATTTCAAGTGTTTACTTTTCACCATCGTTATGTAAACTTGAAGGAATGATGTTTTAATTTGCAGTAAATTAATATTTTGTATTCACTAAGCTAAACGGAATAATTTAACAAACTTAAATTAAATCCATAAAAAAATCTATAATTATTATTTAACTGCAAAACTAAATGGTTTTTTGTAAAGATTATTTTTAAATCTTTTCAATTTTAATATCAAATTTTCTTCTATCAACAATTTATCTGATAAGGAGAAATAATGTTAAACTTAAAATGCTGTAAGCAAAAGCAAAATAGTTTTAATGAAAAAATTTTTAATAACTCATTAGGTATAAAACAATTTAACCAACATTTTTTTTTACTTTATTGTGATTAATTTCTATTTTAGAAAAGCATACCTGTATCCTTGCGATGTTTTAAATCTACAAAGTTGATATTTTACTTAATATTGCGCATGCTATAACTATCAAAGGGACTTTTGATAAATTTATCATAATTAACGAGATTCTTTGCCCATAAATGCTACAAAATAAGATATATCAGACACAAAATGTTGCACACAAGTTAACACAAAGGGATTTTAATGAATCCACTCTTTTAAAGGAAGATATCATAATACTTTTCATTCGAAATCTTAAACGTTGAATTATATGAATCTTCTATTCTGCCAATTACCTCGTTTCATAGTCGGTCCCTTTAATTAACATATTTTTTGCATCACTTGTTGCCAAAATATCAAGTGAAGACTTACTATAAAGACGGAAAGTTTTAGGAGTAGGAATTAAAAGTTTCAAAAAGTGTCTTATACCTCCTAACTAACAGGGAAATATGGGATAGCTACAAAACAAAGCTATAATATGGCACAAATAGTCTCGTGCTGGCTATATGTCCAATCAAACAAAGATTGTAAGTAAAGTCTCCACCACAATATCAAATTCCAATATTTACATCACTGGAAAGAAAATTTCGGATTATCTGCCATACATGCATTCAGTTCAAATCATTTGCATTATGCAGTAAATAAAAACATTATCAATGCTATAATTACTATAACTTTCTTTAAAAGTAATTGCCTATTTGAAATTTACATTCATCTTATTAAAAACAAACTGTTAAGTGCGAGTATCATTCGTGCTCAAAGGACTCCACACATTAACTATATGAATTATAAATTTTCCTCCGGGATCTGCAGAACGCAGATTTGGACGTTTATGATTCGAACGCACCAGACTCGGGAGTTGAACATCTTGATTCAGTCCTGGTAGATCTGTGCTTGAAACACCGAAAGCGTCGTTCTGCCGCAGGCAAGGAGACGTGTTGGTAGACTCCAGAGTTGGAAGCTCAGAGGTCTAGAGTGCGTGCACTGAGGAGGTTGTACAAGCGGACGCTTGACCCGACTCAGAGAGAGAGACGTGAGGCTCTCTTTAAGCGTACGCGGGCGGAGTACAAGAGGGCAATTCTGCAAGCTAAGCGTCGTTCGTTCCAAAAATTTCTTTCGGACAAACTTTCAACCGACAAAATCGGTCAAGTCTGTGCAGTGGTAAGAGGCAGGTGGCGTCCTGAAGCTCCAGCTATTCTGGAGCTTCCCGATGGGGTGGTGGCATCCACATGGGATGACATCCTGGCAGCCCTTGCGAGACACCACTTCAGACAGGTCGATGAGGTTGTGAAGACAGCGATTGAAAGGCCTGATGACCCGGACATGTTTGACATCGGGGAGCTAGAGTTGGCTATCGACTCGATGACGCTCGAAAAGGCGCCAGGCCACGATGGATTCAGTCTGGGAATCATCAGAGAGGTCTTTCGCTGGCACCCTCAGTGGTTGCTCTCCTTGTTTAATCACTGCCTTAGAGAGTCCGTGTTTCCGAGAAGTTGGAAGCGGGCGATCGCCATCTACTTTCCAAAGGAAGGTAGAAGTAAGAGCGACCCTGCTTCCTACCTACCGTCCTATCTGTTTACTTCCCGTCGTCGGGAAGATTTTGGACAAGCTGTGCACAACTCGACTAATGGGCTTCCTCGAGTCTAACGGCGTACTCGATGGTAGACAATATGGTTTCAGACGAAACCGGTCGACCATTGATGCGCTCCATGAGATGGTCAAGTACGTTTCGCAGAGTAAGAGAACAGGCCATTTCACCTGTCTCGTTAGCCTCGACATCAAGAATGCCTTCAACAGCGCTCGGCGGGACGACTTACTTCGCCTTCTGGCGGAGTACGGAGTTCCTCAAGAGCTCCTGGGCTTGATCGATTCTTTTCTTTGGAATAGATCGGTCATTTCGAACGCAGAAGAGCATTACTTCAATGTTGGGGTGCCGCAGGGTTCGTGTCTCGGGCTGGTCCTGTGGCTGGTGTTAATCAATAGCTTGTTGAAATGGCTTGGGATTGAGGAGGCTTGGACCGTACTTGTCTTTGCCGACGACATACTCATCCTTGCACGTTCCACGGCTGTCTCCAGGTTCGCTGACATCGTCCAGCGGATTCTCGCAGAGATCCTCGCGTGGGCGATAGGATGCAGCCTGGAGTTCAGCTACGACAAGTGCCTGTACACTATCATACCACCTAAGGGAAAGATGGATTACCAACCCTCATTACGCATCCGGATGGGTGGACACAGGTTTAAGTTTTCCAAACAAATCAAGTACCTAGGCGTGGTCATAGATAGGGACTACAGCTGGATGCCTTACTTGGACCTCGTCCGAGAGAAGGCAACCAGAGTCCAGTACAAGCTCACCAGATTGGCAACTGCTACGTGGGGACTCAAGCCCGATGTTCGAAAGGCAGTGTACTCGGTGGTGGCCGAGAGCATAGTCTTGTATGCGGCCCCTATCTGGTACTCTAGCAAAGTGGCTCTTCGTCAGAGACTCCTGAGTATTCAGCGAGGTCTCTTGCTGTGCGTCACCAAGTGTTACAGTACGGTGTCAACCGCTGCGTTGAACGTCTTGTCCAGGGTGATTCCCCTAGACCTCCGTGCTCGTATCGAACGCGACTTCGAGGCCCTCACGAGATGGGTCGAAAGCGTTGATAGACCAAACCTTTCGCCAGAGATGGTGGAGGTTTGGAAGTACCGACCCCAACAACGCTATCCGGCACGAATACCTTGGACGCCGGAACTCAGCCGGAAGTGTCCGTATACTTATTATACGGACGGTTCCAAGCTGGTGGACGAGAGGGTGGGCTGTGCCTACCACCTCGCCACTAGGGACGGTGTTGTTGCGGAGGGAAGGTTCCGTCTCTCTGATGGGTCGACTGTCTTCGCGGCCGAGGTCCATGCGATAAAGGAAGCGATTGAGGACGCCCTTCGGAGGGGTCTCAGTGAACTCGATATCTACTCGGATTCGAGATCGGCGCTTCAAGCTCTTTACTCTTTGATGCCTTGGCACAAAGCAGTAGCTGAGATTAGGAACTTGGTTGCAAATACAGGAATCAGGGTCCATATGCACTGGATTAAGGCTCATGTCGGGTACGCCTTTAACGAGAGTGCCGATTCCCTTGGGAAGGAATCTGCGTGTCGACCGTCGGTCGACATACTTGTTCCTCTCTCAGGACGTCAAGTCAAGAGGAAGCTCCTTGGCGAGGCTCTTTTGGATTGGCAGCAATGGTGGGACCGATCTGAGGACGGCCGGTCGACGTATGAGATCTTCCCGAATGTCTCCACTCGGAGAATACAGGGTGATTTCTTTCTCAACCAGGTCCTAACGGGACATGGTGCCTTTGGCGACCATCAAGCCCGCTTCTTTAAAGGCAACCCTGCGTGCTTTTGCGGGAACGGGGTGAGTACGATTAGACACTGCGTCTATGAGTGCCCCCTGTGGAAGTCCAGCAGGGAAAAGTGCTTCCCGTCTAACTTCCAAATTCGAACGCTTACCGATCTTGTCTTTGACAATTATAGCAGGAAAGGTATTGTCGACATCGTCGGCGAACTTTTGACAAAGTCGCTAGATCGGGTTGGTCGTCGGGCCAATTGAGCTCTCGGCTGTCTCGACCGAAGTCTTCGAACGCATGATGATTTACCAGATCATTCGATTGCAACACTCGCTTAGAGGAGTCCGAGGCCTCTTTTAGGCGCGATTCGGACGAAGCGACTATACAAGGTTTTCCGGGTTTTCCTTGTACGTAACGAGAATTCGAGTCGCTTTCCTGTAAGTCCTCTCGGAAGGCTGGGTCTCTGGATCAGCGGTTGTTCAGGCAGTTTTTGCTATGGTACCTGCATGGTTGCTCCAATCGGCGTGTTGGGCACGGCCGGTGCCGTGTCTGTGGCTGCGGATGGTGAGCGGCCGAGGCCGCGACGCTGAGGCCATGTCCGTGGGTCGGGTGTCTTCACTTGTCTTCCTGGCCGGCAGCGGGCGCTGTCGCGGGGCCAAGCGTCACTTGGTTCCTCCTCATTGGACGTCTCTTGACCTCCCAGCGTGGACCGCATGGAGCCACTCGTCTCTGGACCGGGAAACTCACTGTTTTATATGAATTATAAATTCTATTATTAAAAAATATCGTTGTGAATAGAATAATAAGACTTTGTAAAAAAAAACTAAACACCGCACGATTGGGTATAGTTCTCTGCATATAGTAGAAAAATTGGAATGGGCATACCATAAAAATTTAAATAGATAGGAAGCCTATGTACAGTGCCGTAAAAAAAAATCTTGGCATTTAAATAAAAAATGTTAAGTTTGTTACAGATGGTTCTTCCTGATACATTCATTCGCAATTTTTTTTAGTTGAGTTCGTAGTTCTATAAATACATAGCACCTATAGTTATTGTTCCATTCGTCCGTCTGTCCGGATATAACTGAGCAAAAAATACTAGACCTAATCATTTGAAATGTAAAATATAAAACTGTTGCATAACTTTGTCGAGTGGTTTCAAATTTTATGAAAATCGGATGCATAATTTAATTACAGGGAGTTTAAAAAATATTCCATTACATGACGGCCAGTAGGAAAACATAGTTTTAAGTGCATTTGAAGGATATTGCACCCTTTCGAACATAATAAAATAAAAATGCATCTCTGTAATACATACTGAAATATAAATTCCGTACAATCTGCGGTTCAAGAAATATTTGTTATTAATTCACAGAGCCACACAAGAGTATATCATTGCATAATGGTATTGGGAAAACATTCTTTAGGGCATGTTTTAATTATGTTAAACTACTTCATATTTTATGAAATTGATATAAATTGCTGAGGTTTACTACAAGTTACTTCTAGTATACTAGAAAGCAGATAGTATTTACAGCTATATAAATGATTTCGGATGCTAGATTGTATTCGAAGTACTGTATACTATTACACAAAGATCCGAATATTTTTAAAACTTTGTTATAGTATGAACATAATTTACTATGCGTGACGTGAAATTTCCAACTTGTTTCTTTCTGCAGTTGTTATAGGTGGCATTAACTGTACTTCACAGTAAAAAATTCACAATGGAGTGAAGTCTCTCTAGTTCTTTTTGAGCAAATGTTTCGGCAATTTCTGCCTTGTGGTAAATCGGCCTTGACATTTTTAAGACATAGATAGTTTGCCCTGATGTCGGTTATTTGAAGAATTTACGACTTACAGAAACATATTATTCTAATAAAATCAAAACACAAAGTTGTTCACGATTTGTAAGCTTTTTACGTCGATTGTGTCCACCAGAAGAGTTTCTTTAGGTAGAGAAAAATTTAGAAAATCCTTCATTTCAAACCCCAAACAGAACTAAAAATTTAACGGGAGAACTCTAAACCATGTTAAGTTGCAAGATCACCTCATCACATAACCAACACGTCATAGAAACGCTCACCAGCCTCTTTTAATTAAAACTGAAAAAAAAAATAAAATATCCGAAATTTGGGATTGTGGCTTAAATGTCAAGATTTTTTTTTCTCGATACTGTAATTAATATTAGTATTTTATCTAACTACTTTTTGTAATCTTATCCTAATTCACTTTTTGTTTTCCTTCTTTTTAATGGTGAACTTAATTCATTTCTGACAATAAAAGTAGCTTATGTTAAAACTGCGTTTGACTTTGCATAAAACTAATTTTAGTGTAGTAATAATATCTTCTTTTTTCTGTGTAGCTAAAAGAAACCCATTGTTCAGTGTTTAAATTTGGCATTGTGCTTAACGCCCTTTGAAAGACAGTCGCAAAGTCACAACGCCACTTTAGTCGTGCCGCGTTGCTCCAGATATGTTTTTAGTAATCTTTTGAAGACGCGGAAGATGTATTGAGAGATTCCCTCCATGGAAACCAATTGCCACAGAATTTACGTAGTTAAATCTAATTAAATTGGTCTTTTTCTAGAAATTTAACGTTTATTGATTTTACACCGAACTACTGGATATAATACTGGATATATAGTGAATATAATAACTACTAGATAATACATTAAAACATTTGTTCTCAACGTGATATCTGTTGAATTAGAAAAATCCTAATCAATGAGCTAGATTCAAAGATAGTTTAACATCCTGTTTTTATATTAAAATTTTTTAAATATGTTTGTTTCTTTTCTATTTTACAATTTTTTTCAATCTTTTCAATTATTTACTAACCTTTTAAGGTTGGTTAAATGATGCGAGAATAAAGTTAATAACAGTATTTAAAAAACTGGTGGAGCCAAGCAATCTGAATAAAAAAAGCAATCTATATTGCCCATAAATCAAAATTGCGAATTTGGCTTTTTTTTTCCCTCTCACATTTCACATTTATAAAAGAAATTACTTATAATAATGTTTCCTTTATTAAATGAATGACATTCTATGATTGCTTAAAGTAAAATTACTTTTTCATAATTTCTGGTATGAATTGTAAAATTTTTTATTAAAAGAAAGGGCCAAACTATAGAACCTGCTCTGAAGGTCCAGGGCGCCAGAATTAAAGAAAAAATGAGTTTTGTATTTATTGTTGTTTTGCTGTATATAACATAAAACACTTTTTATCGTGAAACTATACTTACGGAACTATCTAATTGTCACTGCCTCGAACATGGTTGACTTAAAAAATATTGTGAATATCTGAATGTGGTACTGAGAACTTTAATACATTCGGTGCCCCCCACGCGAAAGCGCGTGATATGGCGCCAACTGTAAGGGGTCACTCACGCGCCAGCGCGTGATGTGGGGTAATGTCCAACAGCCAGTCACGCGCTCGCGCGGGAAAATCTTTCACTGATTCTTTGTTATAAAAAATCAATTGGATTCTGGGAAAAATCCACTTCTACAGTGCGACATTAACTATCAACACATCTTCACATAAGCGGCAGCGAGCGAGCTAAAAACTTATAAAAGCATTATAAAAGAAAATGTATAATAATTTTTGATCGAAGTGTAACCCATCTTAGATAGTAAATATTTTTAAAACATAAGCAAATTAAATTATAAAAATCACATAAAATATGGCAGTCAAATAATATTAAATAGAATAGATAAAAGTGATAAATATGTTTGATGCAGAGTAATGAAAACATAAATTTGATAAAAGTTAGAATCTTAATATTATTTTCTTATGTGTTTTGTTACCCACAAACAAAAAACAAATCATCATCATTTAATAAGTTATTAAAATTATAAAATATATCAATGTTTCAATTTTAATGCTAAACGTAAGAGTTTCTACAAGTATTTTGCGAAGATAAAAAGACGGAGTGCATAACACATTTGTTAAATATACAAGTAAAATGGGAAGACACGACAAAACTCTTTTTTTCATCAAATTAAAGATGCATCGCTTATTTTATAGAAATGTTAAAATGACATATATGACAGAAAATTAATCTCGCTGATAAGTTAAAAATCGTAAAATGAATGTTATTAAACCTGCTGTTGTTGGTGCTGTTGCTGTTGCAATTGCTTGAGTTGTTGAATAGTAGTTCTGTGAGGCTTCTTTAAGAAAAATATAATTCACTTTTTAAAGTAGATATATATGTTTCATAATATGTATGGGGTATAATAGGACGATAAGGGGGATGAATCGTGATTTTACAGATGCTTTGGCGGTGCGTGGCCAATAATAGGTAGAAACTACTGCATTACACAAATATATGATTAAAAATTGTTATCTGGGCTTTAAAAGCCAAGGGTACGCAGAGTACGTCGAAAGCATCATTATGTACGTCCAAACCGACTTTACCTTTAAGTATTAACATTTCGGCTAATCACTATCGATTTCTTTCAAAAATCATTATCGAGAATGTTTTTATGTTTCTGATTCGATAAGTAACTCCAGTACTTCGTAGTACGTTTGCTGAATGTCCGCAAATCAAAATTTATGTAAAACGAAAAATGCACTTTACACTCAAAAACTATGTGACTTATGGTAATCACTATGGTTTTCCTGCAAGTTTTCATAATTTTATTTTCAGTAGACTTAGAAATCGATGGTGGGGTATTATACTTTTAAACTACTTTTTCGACTATATCTCTGAAATTATAATGCCCAAAATTAAAAAATATGTAATTTTTTGAGTTCAGTGCTATAAAAGCTTTCACACGATATATAAAGAAAAGATTTATTTTTATCAAATTTTATTAGCCCTCATACATTTTTATTAAATATATTTGTGAATGTTTAATAATCGGTAAATGTGTGGATAAATATTCTGTATTAATTTTCCGATTTTAATTTTCCATGTGTAATAGTTTACAAGTAGAATGGATCTGACAGACAGACGTACAGGCAGACACATGAGTGATATTATAGTGGTTACGTTTTATATTTTTAGTCCGGAACCTTATAAATGTTATATATTCTTGAAAAGAACGAATTGATCTTATTTTCCTATACATGCTTCCTTTATGAGAAATACGAAATAATATATCTATAAAATATCTATGCTATCTTCAACAATTCAAATATTATACCAAATGATATAACAGAAACATTTCACTTTCGAATAACATATGTATGTAGTACGAAACTAACTAGGGATTTATAAAATTTTTATAATTAAAATTTTTAAAATAAAAGTTAAAAAAAGCAAAACTTTTATTTTCAAAATAATGTATAACGTTTTCTTTTTTAAATTTATTTTTTGCCATCTCTAGTCCTTTTTAAAATCTATGAAGGTCTTGACACAACATGAAAGTATAAAAGGATGTCTTTTCAAAAAGTACATCTGAAGTACTTTAAGGACCACTTTTTTGTTAAACGCATCCGCTCTTTTCTTACAGTCCTTGAAAAATTCAATAGGCATGCTGAATCTCTTGATATTTTATCCTCTTCTTTTAGAAGAAAAATATGTTTCACTTTCAATTTATCCCTCCCTTAATTTATCTCATAGTTGAAAGACATTTATAATTTACAAATTTAGTCGTAAAAATTAAAATTGATATTGAGTTAAAACCTGTCGAATTTTTTTATTAACTATTTAATAATAAAACGACGTATATAAAACAGTTAATAATTTCACTATTATAAACCTATTATTCAGTAAAACGCAACCCACATTATGCTGACAACAACAAAAAAAGTAATATTATCAATATGTGCAGGGGATTTCGATATCTTGCGTGATTGCGTGAATGTACTTGCTGACAATTTTCGAAATAAATATTTTTGTCTATCTCCGTAACCATTTATAAAAGCAAAATATTCAGTGTGTATATGATAAGCGTCAATTGAAAAATTATTGGAGGAAAAATTTTAAATAAAAAATTTGTGTAAAGCAGGACATAATAAATATATTTCTACCAAAAAAATTGTAGGTAGAAATTCTTCTTCGTATTATTATTTTTTCAAATACTAATTACATAATTCATAAATCATACTAAATTTTTTTATAAATTACAAATTTAATGTACATACGTTTGGGGTTTCTAATAATATAAACTCAATAAAAAATACCCCATTTAGATTATAATTTTAGGATATATTAATAAAAATATAGAAATTTAATGTAAAATTATAAGCTCTAAATTTTTGAATGAATATATTTCAAGAACATTTCATCCAAGAGTGGAACTTATGTTTCTAGGTATCGTTTAGACTTAAGACTTAAAATATAAAAACAAATTTAATGTGGCTATTGTAAAAACATGGAGTTTGATCTCGTCTTGAATTGTACATGGCCTACATGGGCATATTAGGAAGAAATAATAGTTAATAGAAGTGACATAATCATATAATCATTTCGCATCAGATCAGCAGTCAAGTACAGAACTTCAGTTTGGTTACAGCTCTTAAAACAACCTCATTTTAAAATAAAATATTTCTGAGAAACTAATGATATGAATTTCGTGAAAATTTGGATTTACGCTATTTGAAGGGTGTAAAATTTATTTATAGTGTCAAACTTATTTATTTCTATTTAAAAGAAAAAAATTAAGTTCATTTCGATTGTAGCTGGTCCTCTAAGAAGATTTTATATACATTATTTTAAAGTAGACTTTATTTCAAATCGTATAGTAGCAGTAACTTTCTTCTATTATATTTAGAGTGCGTGTGAAAACTTTAAGGACAGCAAAAAGTTGTAAAAATGTTATTAAATTTAAAATGCAATATTTGAAATGATAGTTCAATGTTTATCATAACACAGAAATGCTAAGATAAAAGGTAAGATTATATAAGGTAAAATGTAAGTATGTGCATTTTGTCGCGAAAATATAATAACAATACAAAAAAGCGGTTATTTTCCTTATGTAAAGATTTCAAGGACATCTTGATATTTTTAAAAATATTACGTATAATTATTATTTATTTGCATGTTAAAAGTTCTTCTGTTTCGAGAGTTTTTTGAAGTATTCTATTAAGAGTTTTGTTTATTTTATAATGGTACCAAAATGAAATATACTGACTGAATATCATAAAGGTGCTGGTGAATCTTTTGTATTCTGTAGGATTGAGTTACACGTTTATTTTTTTAAGGTTGAAAGACAAAGTATGGAAGAAAATACGCTGGAGATCAGACCAAAAGTCTTGCCACAAAGGAGAGAAAGGGGTGAACAATAGGGTATGGTCACCAAGGGGTGAACAATATAAACGATTGGATTAAAAATGTGCAAGAAAATAATGCCAAATACAATCAATCGATATGGACATTTCCGATACACAGAATTTAGCAACTCTCTTTACTGCCTAAACAAGTTTTGGCATGGAATTACAATTGACCTCAAGTTATTTTCTCTGATAAAAAGAAATGGAAGATGGTGTTCATGGCTGAAAATATTATTGGCTTTGTTTGAGAGGAAAAAAATATTCTATTAGGCGGCGGATCCGTTATGACATGCGAGTATGTTTTTTGCTCAACGATGTGGTATCACTTGCATTTTTCTCAGAAAAAGTTAATTCAAATGTAAATCAAAAATGCTAAGTGATTTTCTTACACTTTTTTCAATACTTTTAGCAGGAGAACGATGGGTTTATGAACAAGGTAATACGAATATCCACACTAAGCATGAGTCAAAACCCTATTCCCAGAAGAAAGACATTGAAATTTTAAAATGGCCACCTAGAAATCCTCAAATAAACACTATCGAGAGCTTATGGAACAAACTAGGAATATGAGGTTAGATAAATGAAAGAGAATTTTCCTAAACTTCAGAATTCAGATATTATAACTGAAGATGAAGGGTATAAAACCTGTCCCGAACTGTACCAAAAATTAATAATGCCTGTTAATGAGAGAATATTTGTGGTTATTGAGCGCTACAGAGAATGCATAACACATAAAATATTTGTTTCCAAATAAATGTATTGTTTTTATTTCTCTATTCTTAAAATTTTTACACGGGCAGAAATGGGTTTTTTTGTGCAATTATTTTATTTTTATAACCAATTATTTACAAATGAATTTTGTCGAGTTTATATAAGTTTGGCATTTTTATGATAATATAATAGTAAACTTTTTGTCATGTATTTTGAGATTTAACAAAAAAAGGATTTTTTTTTATATCCTAAAAGTTTTTACATGTACAGGGAGATCAGAAAGTCAGTATACATTTGATAAATTAATAATTCACTGAATAATGTAGGTAGAGAGGTAAAAATTGACACACATGCTTGGAATGACATGGGGTTTTATTTAACAAAAAATAAATAAAAAGTTCAAAAAATGGCCGACAGATGGCGCTGCACAGCAAAACGTCAGTGACGCTGCCTGAGAATCGTGTATAAAAGGCGCTGTAAATGAGACAGAGAATCAGATGCACCAGCAATCGCAGCATGTTGACGTTACCAGAGAAGGCATTGTTAGTGAAGCTCTACTATCAGAAAGGGGAATCTGCTACTGCAGCTTTACGATCCTATCGCCATACGAAGGGTACTCGAACGGGTAAAGGTCCTATGACAATTGCAGCAGTGAAGAGAATGATGTCGAAGTTCGAAGCCACAGGTTGTTTAGACGATGGACCTCGTAGTGGCCGACCGACCACAAGTGCTAATGTTGCTCAGACTGTTCAGGACAAAATGGAGGTTGTAGCGGGTTCGTCTACGCATGGAGAAGTGAGTGCTCGTGATGTTGCACGTCGCACTGGCATTCCATACAGTACTGTTTGGGCAGCACTAAGGCGTACCCTCCGATACTATCCGTTCAAAATCCAGCGGCATCATGAACTGTTACCCGGCGATTTTGAGCAGCGAAGAGCATTTGCGGTGTGGTCGTTTCAAAAGATGGCGGAAGAAGACGATTGGTTGTCTAACGTGTTATGGACCGACGAAGCCCATTTCACACTCCGAGGGTCTGTCAACACCCACAACTGCAGAATTTGGGCTACCGAAAATCCCAGAACTTTCGTGCAAACTCCATTGCACGACGAGAAAGTCACTGTGTGGTGTGGATTTACCACATCTTCCGTTATCGGGCCTTTTTTCTTCCAGGAAAGTCGTGATTCTGGTTTTGTAACTGTTTCCGTGACGGGTGAGAGGTACGCTGATATGTTACAAAATCACATCATCCCTAGCCTGGCTGATAAACATCTGCTGGAAACTACGTTTTTTATGCAGGATGACTCTCCACCCCATATTCATAGACGTGTGAAATATCTCTTGCACCCGTCGTTTGGTGATGATCGCGTACTGAGCCGCCATTTTCCTCATGCGTGGCCTCCCAGGTCCCCAGATATCACTCCGTGTGATTTTTGGCTCTGGGGTTACATGAAGTCGCAAGTCTACCGCGATCGACCGACATCAATAGGGATGCTAAAAGACAACATCCTACGGCAATTTCGCAACATAACTTCAGATATGCTGCACAGTGCTGTGCACAACATTGTCCCTCGACTACAGCTATTGTTGAGGAATGACGGTGGACATGTTGAGCATTTGGTCTGAAGAACATCGTCTTTGCTTTGTCGTAATTTGTTATGCTAATTAAGGATTTTCTTATCACATGAAGCACCATCTGTCGGCCATTTTTTGAACTTTTTATTTATTTTTTGTTAAATAAAACCCCATGTCATTCCAAGCATGTGTGTCAATTTTTACCTCTCTACCTACATTATTCAGTGAATTATTAATTTATCAAATGTATACTGACTTTTTGATCACCCTGTACTATAGTTGCAAAATTAATAGGGATGTTTACTTTTTTCCACGATTGCACATATGTATATCTGTACATACATGCATAAATTGCGGAACATTAGCTCTCAGACTTTGAAATTTTGTGAGCAAACACAGAAAAGTAAAGAATAGAAAAATAGAGGATAATTTTTTGGTAAAAATGTACGATATCCTCATGAAAGCTCCCTAATTATGGTTTCGTATCCTCAGGTTAAAAAAACAGATAATCGAAAAATAAAGTAAAAAATATGTGTTAGTTTTTAAATTCAGCATTAAGCAGTAAATATTCTCAACTGATATGAGTTAAATTTTGATACAATAAGCCGTGAAAAGATTTTTTTTGGAAGTTTTGTAAAACAATTAAAAAAAATAAAGCCTTTTATGTGCCAAAATAAGAACACTAAAGGATTAATAAGAAGCTCAACATTTTTTTGCTCAAACCTGAATTTCTTTGCTCTATTTTTGGAAATAAAATAACAAAACTCATTTTGCAAAATTTTACATTTAAATCCCCTAGTATTGTTGTAAAATGTTTGATTTATTGTATTTTGAGAAATTGCTTTGAACTGATAACTAAGACAAATATTTTTCCATCTATATAAAGTCTATGTATACGCGTATTAAATATTTTTTATTCGTTTTACAATATTTCGTATAAAATTACAACAACGTAAAACGTTATCATACGAATAGAAGAGAGTAAATGTATTACCATGTAATTCTTTGATTGATGGAAGAAAGTAACATATATAAAGTCACAGTAAATGATTGGGATTAGGAAAGAACTGTTATAGATCATCAGGAATGACGCTCTTCGCTAATGGCCTCATGTAATTCAGGAAGTACTAATAGACTTTCAAAGACGAAAGGACATCATATATAAGCATTTTCTTCCGGTGGAATACGGTATAACTCCGAAACGTCTCAACATAAGGTTTTTCTTTATTTATTTATAAGCCAACAATACCAATTATATGTAGACTAAATACTTCTTTAACAGATATGACATTGTACTTTAATATATCGCATTAAAATTATTTCAACATTATTCTTTTAAAAAATTATAATTTTTTAAAATGTTATTATGAAGAAAAATATCTTGTTTTATAAAACTGATTAAAACTACTTAATATTGGTTTGCAATAAGCAGATTCAATCTTGTAGATAAATATTATCCATATTTAAAATATGTGTGTAAGCTCCTTTAATTGCTTAAGCTTTTGTTAATTATTTTAGAAATATAATACCGATCAGCTGAACGTACTAAAAAAAATAAAAAATATCTCTGTTTAGACAAAAATAATAAATTCCTATTTTAAGTTTTTGTATTTATTCTCGTATTTGAAACTTATGAACATCAGTTATGATTGAAAGTTACATTTTATTACTGCTGAAATAATCAGAACATGGGGCATTTACATAAAAAATTCCTTACTTAAGTATGACAACATATTATTTAGACGCTAAAACTCATGAATTAGTATTTTAAAAGACGGTTGTTGATTATTAAAAAATGGTGGTACGCCATGATCTTAAAGCATAAAGAGAAAAGATCACAGATTATTTTAAATATTCTAGCCATATTAAGTTTAATTTTATATAAAGAAGTCTCAGTCACGTCGCATTTTTCAGTTATGTTTTTTTTTATGTATTTAGTTCTCTCTTTTATCTCCTCCCTATTTTTACATAACTATATTCGTATAATAAGATGGTTCTGCGGCATGTTCATATTTTTCAGAATATATGTTCCAGCATATCATTTGTTGTAGAAAGCAAAATATTATACTGACAAACGCTAAGTTTTCAAATTCAATGTATTTTCTGCCTCCTAAGTTGACAAGTATATTCCATAAATCTCTCTCGATGTCAAAAGATCCTCTCTTTGCATATGTACAATGTACATTAACTATGTTCATATATAGGTTGTTCTGCAGCAAGTTTAAATTTTTTGACAATAGATTCTAGCATATCCTTCGTTATAGAAGGCAACATATTATTCAGAGAATTTTTACCTCCTAACTTGACACGTATATTCTTTAAATCTCTCTGGATTCCAAAAGATCTTTTCTCTCTATATATACATTAACTACGTTCTTATAATAAGGTTGTTCTGCAGCATGTTCATATTTTTCTGAAGACTGATTCTAGTATATCCTTTGTTAAAGAAGACGCCATATTCTTCAGACATTCTTCCTAATTTTCAAAGGCAAGATATTTTTGCCTCCTACGTTTATAAGTAATTTCTTTAAATAGATCCATGTCACAAAAAATTTAATTGATGTAAATTTACAGTCATGCAATAAATATTTCATAATTATGATCAAATGTACAACATAATACGTAGGTACATTACACAAATATTCCTTTAAATATCTATCTAAATGGGGACAAAACTTTAATATCGATTTGCTAAACGATATAAATAATTATATTTTAAAATAAATATTCTTCACACAATTATTTTAACGTCATCATACATTTATTCGAAACATCATACATTTATTTGAAAATTTTCTGAAAGCAAATATGTAAATGCCCATCTGCAAATATACAATTGCAAAAATTCAGATAATGCTATACGCAAGAACTCTCGTTCTCATTTGCATTTGGTGATCCACAGTACCACACACACATTAACAGGAATCCATTTTCTCTTTATACAACTTCTTCATTGAAGGAATATCCATCGAACTTTTCTCCTTATACATATTTTAAAAGTTAGAACATTTATGTTCACGTAAACTATTTTCGTTGAAAATGATTCTGGAATTACTGAACATCCAGCATACTTATTTTTCAATAACGTTGTTTCGTAACTGCCCATTTATCATACAGCCGATATCTCGGCAATAAAAACAGATTAAAGGCGAAATTGCCGCCTTAATAACAGACAATTTGTCAGAAAATATGCATAAATCATAACTTTTTTCAGTAATTTCGGTAGAGAAAGAAAAACGTTTATTTTGTTGGAGATTAGGGAATAATGGTTGAATTTTGATAGGAGACAAACATTGTGTTTCAAGCTTTACATAAATTTAAGTGTTTTTAACTTGAAATGTTATTGATACGATTTTAAACACTTCTTGTGTGTTATTAACACTCAAATACGAATTACATACATATGTCCTATTATTAACTTTTTCTTTGAGGTTTTTCTTTTTATTATGCTAAATTACCAGCATATTCACTAATTTTCTATTCTTTAGTAATGTGTATCTTCAATTCTATTAAATTCACCTTAAATTATTTATCTAACTCAATTTATATAAATATAAAGTTTTTAGTTTATAGTAGGGTTTGAAATGTCGGGAAATATGGCTCCAGCTGGACTGACGTGCTAAGTTCGATATTTTTGTTTTATTCTGCAAATTTTTACATGTAGATTCCAAATATCTTAGGTGTCATTTTTTCTTATACATTTTTGAGGTGATTTTCAAGATGGCGTCCAAAATGGCTGCCATTTACTGACTTCTTTATTCTTTGTAGCATACTATTGATTAGTATGTCAAATTATATGTTTTCGGGGGCGAGAAATACAAATCTATCTTAAAATTAGGTGTATATTGAGTTTTTCGAGTTTTTTAAGTGATAAGATGCAAATAAAGCACCAAAATATGAAAAACATCAGATATATTAGAATTTTATCTAAACGAGCTATACACAACCAAAATATTTAAAAGAAATAACATAAATAACTGAAGATATTTGACAGAACTATTAAAAAGAGAATTTATATGTGTATACAGTACTGGGATGTTGTATATTCTCTTCTGAATCACAACTACTGCTGCCATGATATCGATAATCCTGTATTGTTGCAGTCACTGCATTTATAAAGGGCAGTACAAATAAGATAATTCTTTAAACACAACCATATCCCAACTAATATCCTAACGTTCTCTTACACTCACATTTCGCAAGTCCAATAACTCCTTTAAGCGCAGGTAACGCCAGACATTTTCTGAAGAAATTTTTCCTTCATCATTTATTTCCCAACCATTGCCAATAAGTGGAGGTATTATAGGTCTAGGAATTTTCTAGCTCTTTCCACTGGGGCAAATCAAGTTCGATCATAGAATATGTGGTTTCAGTGCTCCTAGGCTTGGTGGTAACTTCTTCCTCTTTGAAACTTTTAATTCTGAAAAGGTGCTATCTTAACTCTGAAATGCTTGAAAAATTGCTATTTTTTAAATGTTGGTGAATTTTTCAAACAACGATAGATTGGATAATGGATGAACATTAAGTTCCTGAAGTTCTTAAAAAGCTTTTTAATACCATAATCACACTGAATATTTATTTACACTTTTATCTACTTCTATTTTGAAATGTCTACAGATTTTTCTCCCCAGTCTTCACCAGTGTATAAATTTAAACTTGCGAAAATTGAGAATCTATATATCTCGACATCTTTCATTAACATTAATTATTCTGTGTTTGTTGCCTCGACCAGTATCAAAATAAATTTCACCATTTAGTAGATGACTTAAAACCAAACTAATCAGCACTATGCAAATGTCACTATCTTGCAAAAATACATTGATCTTACAATTATCATGATGGTTCATTATATCAAGTACATGATGTGGTGTAATAGCGTCTGCTTCTTCATATGTATGATCATATAATTCGGAATCGAAAACATTCGCATGGCTACTAAATGCTTTACTGCCAAAACGACAATAATTTTCACTTCACAAGCAGCAAAAACCTGTAGTAATTTATTTCCGTGATACTCCATTAGGTGCGATTTTGTTTCATTATGTGAAAGAGACGTCTTTAATTACACCAACGTTGAACTGGTACTATTTGTAGATAAATCTAATAGGTTCTGACACCCCCAGTCTTTTTTTTACGATTTTGCTCTTTCAATGAATGCTCAAGGTATTGGTCAAATATTATTCTACCCTCAGAATATGAGCGGGGATTTTGCTAATGATTTCAGTAAAAGCATTTCTGAAGCGTTCACAAGTTTCAGGACAGGTATCATTTTATTGATTGTACGATTTTCATTCCATCTGTAATACATACTTTTCCATCGGAGAAGTAATCAAGGATTCTAACTACAGAAGTATGGGAGAACGATTATATTACTCGATTTCAGCAAAGAATGAACTTTTGTTAGATGGAATATGAATATATCCAGATTATTATAATACAAAATAATGATCTTAATATCACAGAAAACTTGTAGTTTCCAATTGCATCTTTTAGGTTTGAAGGCATTTGAGGTCTGAATTCCATAACAACAATAAAACGAGCAAGAAGTTGCCTATCTTCTCGAATTTTAAACAATTGATCACTAATCTTAAATGCAGTCTTCTTGTTACAAGTACTGAATGTTTTTCATTTTTTTTTCATTAGATTTCAAAGTGACAACTTAGGTTGTTCACTCTGTAGTCTATCTTTTACAAATTTTTCGAATTCCAATTGACCTTTTTAGTCACGATTCAGAATAATACCCTTCGCAGATGCTGAAACTTTCATAGATGATGCAATATTCATTAGTGTGATATTATCTTGGAAAGTGTAATCCTTCCCAATGTTTCCGAATACTCTCTTTGACGATGGCTGCATTGTGCATAATTCTTAGTGACATGGAAGTCTGAAGTTATTAGTGTCTTCTGGCTTGATTAGAGATTTCATTTGGACAGTACTTTTCAAAGAAACTTTAAACAAATCCTAATACTACTAATATACACAAGAAATACCTTTCCAGGCGCTTTCATTCTGAGTTGAATCAAAACCCTACAAATGTTTTCAAGTTCTTTGATTTTCTGTTCCAAGTTCTGATCTAAAAATAATTTCATAAACAGCATGTGGGATTTAGATACTAAAAAAACAACCAGATTAAAAAGCATTCCATATTTCTGGATATGTTGTTTTGAGGTCCTTATCTGTGTTATATATACTGGAATGTGTCAAGCATAACGAAATAAATCGAGCATAATGATATTTGATTTATTCCTCTAATCACAAGAAATATAATGCGAAATTTTCTTGAGGATTAGCATGAATGAAACTTAGCAAAGATTCAAATTGGTTCATATACTGTAGCCATGTCGTCACTACATTGTGTAATCTTTTTCAACTATTGCTTTTATTTCTTCAAACAAAATTGTAGCTTCAATTCACAATTGTACAATTTCTCAGGTATTGAATTGTATTTTTCTTGCAGAGAAATAACCTTTGTAGAATATGGCAGTGTTTCAAAGAAAAAGTCGTAGCATGTCAAAAAGATTGTCATATGAAACTCTATATATCTGTGTTTCTTCAATCCAAATATTTGAAGAATTGTTGCAGAAGAGTATAGACCAATTTCAGGACATATAATATCAAGGCCACTACCGTCAGTGTGCTTTCCAAGTGCATCGAGAAAGGCAAAACAAGCATAAAGCTGTCCCACGTGGAGCAGCCACTTTTGATTGCCGGTAGACAATTGAATTTACACAGTAGACAGAATGGAGTGAACTTTGATTCACCTAATTTTGCTCGCTTTGTAGCATATTCTTTCAGTTTTCAAGAATGTATATTCCAGGTTTTTCATATAAATATTCACCTTTCAAGCACACTAAACAATTAATTTTGTATTCACAAGACAGTCACTCTTATTAGTAATTGTCATTTATGGAACATATAGTTTTCACATCTGCAGCAAAAGAGAAAACAAGCAGTACTAGTAATTTTGCAGTCAATTTATAAATAAATAACACAATTTGCACCTATTTTGATAGAATATTTGTATTTCTTGACACAAAAAAACATATAATTTGATATATTGGTCAATAATATTCCTCAAATATTAAATGAATCAGTCAATGGCAGCCATCTTAAACGCCATCTTGAAAATCACCTCAAAAATTTCTAAGAAAAAAATGGCACCTAAGATATTTGGAATCTACATGTCAAAAGCTACAAAATAAAGCAAAATATCAGACTTAGCACAAAAATCCAGCTGGAAAACATTTCAGACCCTACTATTATTCTTAAATTGTACCATCATTTTAATCACTTATATTATTTAACGTAATTTCGGATGCTTTTAACTACGCCATTCCTTTTCTTCTTCTTCTTCTTCTTTCTTTATTCTGAGATCTTTCGTACACGGAAATATTTTACTCAAAACTCCTACTCTTTCAAACTGACAGAACTCGTTACAGTATTACTCTCATTTGACGTCCCGTAGGCTTCACGCGCGCCATTATAATTCATAATTGGCTAGAGTGCTTCAACGTTTCAGTTTTTGATTGTTTAAGGGGAACAACTCAGACTTCAGAAACATGCATGTAAGAAGTAGATGTCCCTACCGAACACCTTCATGAAAGTCTTAAAAAAAAGTTACAGTATTGAGTTTATAGACTCATGCCGCCAAAAAGAAAACGCGGGCAAAGATCGGCTGAGAAAAAATTTTACATAGAGATGAAACATAAGAAAAAATAGGTACAGATGTTACAGGCTATGGTCGTAGACCAGATCAAGTTATTATATTAAATTATTAGACTAACTATTTGATAGATCCGTTAGACTGTTAAAACTTTGTTGTAATTTCGAACGAAGTGCTGGATGGAATAATATGTTACTGAGCCAATTAATATTAATTGATAAGGGGCTTCGAATATAACGGAGTATTGCAAGTGAGCAAGATTAATAACAATATGAAAATACTAAATCACCCCATTCCCATGCAGAGGTGCTTAAGCAATGGAATTTATGAAGGTGATCTACACATGGAGTACCTTTATAATGTTATCCGTACCATGTTCTCAAAGTAATGAAGTGACGTCAGGAGAAAGGAGAGGAAGCTCTTAAAACACCCTTTGAACCAAACCATGTGTGTATCTTCCTTTATCAGAATAATTCCAGTTACTCTGCCTCTGCTCCAGCAATTTTGAGTGCAAAATTCACTTAGCTTGTGAGTGCGACGTGGGCAGAGAGTACTCAACTATGGAAAAGTTGGTTTCATTTTTAGCAAGTGTATCTGAATATGCATTACCAAAGATCCACTTATGTGCAGAGGCATGATTAAGTTAGGATTAATGTAAAAAATGTATTAGCTAGATTGTAATTTCTAGGATGTGTGGGTTTGGTTATTTAGACGCGCTAAGAGCCTGTAAAGTGGAAAGAATATCAAGATAAATTTTAATAGCCAGGCATTTTTAATTTTACACCTGTTAACATCCTTGCTGTCTGGTAGTTTTCTTATGACAACAACATTTTTATTCTATTTTTTTCTAAAATCCATGATAATTTTAACATCATAAGTCCCACGTTTCTCACTGGAATTGTGGGAATTACTTTCGTTAACATGCTGCTAATAAAGTATGGAGGCTAAAGGTGTCTCTTTTCATGAAGAAGCTCCTTAATAAATTAATTGTATTGCCTGTAAAAGCCTTTTTCGATCTGCCCCAACGTCGACAATTTATCAACTGTTTATGAAATTATCGTTATTTAACGCTCGACTAAAATATTACCTTTAATCTGTAGCAGTTACAATGCATTCGCTTCAATGCTTCACAGTAAACATGCAGAATTATTACAATCTTACACACACATATATATATACATTTATATAGTTCGATTTTCTTTTTTAACAAATGTTTCATGATTTAAATTATATTTGTCATTAAAAAATAATTATTTGAAATTTCATTAGTGTAAACGTATGAAGTTCCCTTTAAATATTAAAATTCGAACAATAATGAAAATAATTACCCGTATTAATTTATTTTTGCACAAAATTACCTTGCTAAACTAAATACCTAATATACTTAAACAAACTAATTCAATTTTTATAAAATTGCTTGAAATCCTATTCTAATTTACAAATTTTAAATAAATACTTTTTTTATGAAAAACTAGAAGACAGCACGACAGAATAATGTTTTTGTATTTTTAAAAGATTACATAGCATTACGAAAAGAATTACGAAATAAATTTTATGTTATCTAACTAATAAAGTCAGACTGAGTAAACTAATTATAAAAACAACTAATTTTTCATCCAAAATTAAATTTAAAGGAAATAATTATTTTAATTAGCAAAATAATAACATATAATATGCTAAGGAACCTTATTCACAAAATTTAAAAAGTATTTATCGTAAAAAAAAAACGTGCACATTTATAAAACTAATCTATTTTAAATAATTTTGTCAATTTACTATTTTATCCCACGGTCTAGGGTAAAATAATTATTCTCTGATTAAACTTACTATTTCTGTAATTAAGATAATAATTAAACATAAATAGAATCAAAAAAATGTACTTTAAAGTTAATAAAAGTATTATACAAATACAACAGATTAAAATATTTATGAAAAAGTATCACGTTTTTCCTTTCTAAATATTGTTTTTTTTTTCAGTTGGTCCAACAAAAAGCTTAAAATCAAAAGATAGTGAGATGTAAAAACGAAAGCCACATATTTCTTTAGACGAAGTGCATTTAAGGACTTAAAAAAGTGAGTGCGTGTTACATTTTCTGTAAATTATAATATTTCACTAGTTATCCTTTTCCCGGATTATGCATTTTACTGAGTTATGCTATTTTTGTCAACCGTTCGAGTAAAAACATAAAATTGAGACTCTACTGTATACATAGAGAGACAGCATGAGACTATGATATGTGAAAAATAACACTAGTAAGTCTGGATTACGCCCACTAGTAACTACATCGTAATACTAATAATATATATTCTACACAAAAATAAGAATTTATATTATAAAAAACATTTTGCTTCTAAGACGTTGTATATTAACAAAAACATTTAAAACATATTAAAACATTTTTATTTACATGTTTCAACTCACTATTATTAGAGTCATCCTCAGAATGTAAATAGAAAAATAAAAATTACAAATACAATGAACGTGAACATCGCAATAAAGAATTATTGAAAATAAATAAATTAAATGTATCACACGCTTTTTAATTTGATATAGTCCTTGTTCTAGTTAAATAATTGCCCGTAAATTGTCTATCCATTCAATCCATATATTTGGGATGCGAAATGATAGTGTATCGTTATAAATATGTGAACTTTTTAAATAAATTTCAATTGATTCTCTTATAAATAATTTTAAATAAAAATTAGACTTGTATATTAATTTACTCTCCTTAAAATGCATGTTAATGTTCTCTTTTTGATTTAATCTGGATAGAGCGGTTTTCTTCCTGTTAAGATTCCTGTTCCCTATCATTTCGCATCCCAAATATATGGATTGAATGGTTAGACAATTTGCACGGCAATTATTTAACTAGACCAAGGACAATATCAAATTAAAAAGCGCGTGATACATTTAATTTATTTATTTTCACTAACTCTTTATTCCGATTTTCACGTTCATTGTATTTGTAATTTTTATTTTTCTATTTACATTCTGAGGATAACTATTAATAGTGAGTTGAAACATATAAATAAAAATGTTTTAATATATTTTAAATGTTTTTGTTAATATACAACGTCTTAGAAGCAAAATGTTTTTTATAATATAAATTCTTATTTTTGTGTAGAATATATATTATTAGTATTACCATATAGCATAAGACTATTTAAACTGAACATAAACAAAATGAATGAAGACAGTTTCCACTCCTGTCACCGAGTTCAAGGAATGTATACACATGATTTTTACAATCGAACTTCGATTAGGCTTTCTTCCAAAGTCTTTATTAATTGGTTCAAGTGATGGAATTTTTTATACAAACACTTCTTATGAGGTATCCATTTGTTTTCAGCTCATTCTTTCCTGACCGTCTTCTTGCAATGGGCCTTCAGTCATCGTTCATTAAACTTTACAAAGCCTATAATTTTCAGTTTCTTATAAATCAGCAAGTACTGTGTAAGACTTCAATTTCTAATAAATTTGTTAGCTAATAGCAAAAAAGAGCGCGTGTTATAACATTGAAAAATCAACTCCAAACAGTAAACATTTATTCGTGATTCCAAAAAAGAATATATATTTAAGAATAACAATGGAAGCCTTATCAAGGGTCATTCATTATAGTTTTTGTCACATAAACTCAGAATTAAAAAATTTCGAATAAAAAATTCTAACAATACTGCATTTAAATCACATATTCTTTTGCTTTAATTCGACATTCTTTTTTATAAAGTTTTAAATGGTTGAATTTATTTAGATCACTTTATTGCCAATAGGCACCACACACATGTGGTTTATATTTTTAAAACTCTCAAACTCTTAAAATCGGAAACGTTTAAAATTAAATGTTGTTTTTGAAATCATGAAATGATTCAAAAGGAGCGAAATATTTTTCGTTTTGCATATTTTATACACCATTGAGCAAAATTATTACATCCATAATCTATATTTTAATGCATTGCCAATGAATGAATCGCAAGTTGTTTATTACCGCTGATATTCGAATGATATAATTTTTAACGCAATGTATCTTTAAAAACATGTATATTTCGATGTAGCTCATCACTCAAGTTGTTTTTATTTTCATTAATATTTCTAAAGAAGCTAAATTTATGCAGCTGTATTGGAAAAAAATTAAAATGGCTGATTTTAACGAAAGATTATCAGATTCCGTATCAGCTCACTCTGAAAGTGTTATTCATTTAGTTCTGTTATATCTGTAAATTTTACTACGATATTTTTAATACAGTGGTTCCCAAACTTCATTCTACTTTTGTACGGCGGGATAACAGTAGTGAAAATGTTGCATAAATTTTATAAACTTTTAGCTACCTAACCAACGAAAATTGTAAATTTTTGTGAAAACAATACATTGTCAACAAAAACAAGAATTGGTAATCCAAATGTGTGTAAGTGGGATTATAATTAGAACAACGTACAAACTACAAAGATAATTAAAAATACATTTAATTATTATCAAATAATAGATTTATAATCAGCGAGATATCTGGTATTGGTGTTTACTGATGAGGGCATATATATCAGGGTTAAGACTGGTTAATTTTAACTTTAATCCACTTTCTACACGCAATTAGTTTTCTGTATTTGTTTTTCAAAAAACAATAATGTAAAAAAATCATATTCACAAGATAACTCCCATCAAAGCTGCTTTATATATTGCTGCGTATTCTGCTCGTATATCCATCTAGAAAGAAATGAATGATTTCCATTGAAATATTATTTTCTGTTGAGTCTGTTATATTTTTCAAACAGATGAAATAAAAGATGTATTTTTGTTGCCATACCTCAATTGTTCCGTGACCCATCAAAACATACGCCCCGCCTCACTAGTGGGAGGTGACCCATAGATATGGTACCGCTGTTCAAATGCGCATATTATTGTTTTTCATTCGTATCATCTCTTTTCTACCCCAGTATTCAAAGCGCTTTTTAATGTGAGATGTATTTCAGAGAAATATTAATTTATAGCTATTCCATGCAAATGCCGCAGCGAATTACTAAATTTATACTTTTATGAAATTTTATCAAATTGCACATTTATTTGTTTAAAAGGAATTCTAGATATTCAAATTAAAAAAAAATATAATATGAAGCAAATATCAATTCGGTGAATATCATCTTTTCCCAATTATTAAATATCATAAATATCATAAACATTAAAGCGATAATGGATGTGCAAATTGTGAATTTTTATTACTGCAAACATCACACCTATTATTTAATAATTAAGAAAGTAACTTTTTTATAAAGGAAAGCTTTTAAAAGATAAAAAAAATAAAATAGAATGATTAGAATGTATTTTTGACAAGTTAAAAAATAATTATTTTTTTCTACTTAGTTATTAATACCCTTTTGAATAATAAACTTTACGCATTAAATTATGGTATTACTTTCTTTAAAATAGACTTTTTTCTTTTTAAACATGTAATTTGAATTTAAAAATACAATTAGTTTGTTAAAATATTGAAATATGTGAGATAGAGCCTCATAAATAATACCTGGTGCATGACAAATAATACTTGTTATTTTTTTCTACCACTCTTGTTAAAAATTTCTTAGAAAGTTACATCTCTTTTGTTGTTTAAATAAACTTTTAACGGTTAGAAAACGACACTTGACAAAAGAAAGCCATTTAACATTAAAAATGATAACGCACAAAAGCTACTTTTTACAATTTTTCAAGTATCCTTTTAAAGAAAGGTCTTAAAAATCGTGCTGTATATGTATTGAAAAAAATGTCATTTCAATTAAGAAAGACATTTAACTTTATAAAATAATGTAAAAAATAAATAAATAAACAAATAAGCAAATAACGCCCAACACATACTTCTTAAACATTTTCGATTGTATTTTGCAAAAACGTTTTTAAATTCTCAGACAACTATTTCGAAAACATAATGTTATCATTGCTCATTCTCTACATGCGGAGAAAAAATTAATAATACTTCATCTCCTTTCAAAAGTAGTAATATCTCTTTCGAGAAGTTATTCTAGTTAATATCATGCATTCTTTTCTCATTTATAGCAAATAAATGTTATACTTACGTGGAAATACGCATTTCTAAGAAGATGACACATATTATTCAGAAAATACTCGTAAAATTAAAATCATTTATCGTACCAGTTTTTCAAAATATTTAAAATAGTAATGACAAATAAATATGCTGGCATTAATTTTGAAATATATTATAAACTAACTAAAAGTCATGCATAATCGTACACTCGTAAAAAATTATACATTTACTCCAAATAATGGAAAACTATATTTATTTAATTCCTGTATTGTATTATGCTTTTTATCTAAAATTATGTTTATTAGGCTTTAATTGTAAAATAAAACAGGGGGTATCTTGCTTGTAGGAAAAATATTTAATAAACTGTAAACATTTAGTTACACTGATACATTTTAATTTAATCTTAATATTCAATATAAAGGTACATTTTTTTAATGTGACATAACATGTTTATTTTTTAAAACAATATTGAAAGTATTTTTAAAACATCTAAATTAAAATGTATCTAATAAGGGAATTACTTTTCTTGCTACTTGCATTTGGCATTTAGACCTGGTACATTTTGTTGTACTATGCATAAAAAGATTGATAACAAAAGATTGATACACTTTCTCTGATAAAATCTTATTTTATGTTTTTTTTTTTTTTTTTTTTTTTTTTTTTTTTTTTTTTTTTTTTTTTTTTTAATTGGACTCTTATTTGTTAATTTTATGCCAAAAGTCGTCTAATATAATGCTACTAAATTCTCGCACACTTTATCCCGGTACCACATGTACGATATTTATTAGAACTGATTAGAAATACATCAGTTTGCGACTTATTTAATAATTAAAAACATAAGAAACAAGAATTGTTTTATTTTTCTTTTCAACCAATAACTGCATAATAAATGCATAAATGGTAAAATGTCAGTTAAAAGCTTTTAAGGTCATTAAAAACTTTTTTATTGAAAAAACAAATAAAATTTACAAAATAAACTATTTTTAAGTGAAATTGAATTAAATGAAGTTTTGAAAGTAAAAAATGAAATGCTGATGTATTAAAACGTGTGTTTTTTTGGAAATATTAATCATAAAGTAAATTAACATTTTTATATAGTTTAGAAACTTTACGGTGCGTAATTACTTCCAACATTGCAGTTTTTAGTGAAATCCAAACCGTTTTTCATATGCGACAGCTATGACTTTAGGCTAAAGTTGCCATAAAGCTCTAATTTTGAGAAAATAATATAAATAAATAAAAAATAAAAAATATAACGACTTCTTCTCCTCCAAAAATGTAAATATATTGTTGTAATCCTTCTAAAATTAAATTCGTAGGCTCTTGAAGATATTTTTCAAACATTTTTGAATATTTTATATTTATTATTGAGTAAATTTTTCATTTTAATGCTTTGCATTAAAAAACTCTATACAGGGTGATTCATAAAAGATGGGCAGAACTTTAAGGGGTTATAGTACACTTAAAGACAAATAATATTAAATAGGAGACTAAAGGTCCCAGACGTATTCCCAAGGAGATAGGGGGCATTAAAGTTTAGGGTCCGAAATTTCAAATGATTATAAAAAATGGAAAAATTGGTCGATTCGTTTGCGGTTTTTGCAAAAAATTTTCTTTATGCCAGTATTTTCTTGAAATAAAATTTTAAAGTTCAATTTCAAAAAATGCCGATAGGGGGCGCTTTAGACTTTGGAGTAACAAACAACTATTTTTTAACGTTATTTTTTGTATTTCTTTAAATGATTTCGAAAGCTTAGACTTAAACTTAAATTTTGATCTAAAAATCTGAGTCCTAACGAGTAGTTAAGTAGCGTAAACTGAAATTTGAAATTTGAAACCCTTCTCCCCCCAGAACAAAAATCAATTATTCCCGATCTTTGTGTCGTAGATTAGGCTCTAACTACTGCCGCGTGTTGCTAAAATTATTCTTTATGTCAGTATTTTCTTGAAAATAAATTTTAAAGAAAAGTTTCAAAAAATTCCGATAGAGGGCGCTTTAGACTTTGGAGTAACGAACAACTATTTTATACCGTTATTTTTTGTGTCTCATTAAATGCTTTCTAAAGCTTAGACTTAAATTTTCAGCCCAAAATCTGAATCGTTAGACGTGGTTAAGTTTCTGGGGAGAGGGGTTTGAAATTTCTACTCCTGAGCACACTTCAGTTTACCATGTCAAAACATTGTGTGCTGTGATACGAGGTAAAAAGACACAAATTAGGATTATGTTACCAAAGCATATTTATTAACATGTAATTACAATAAATGTTCAAAATTGTGACCACCAGAGGTTATGCACGCAGAACAACGGCGAAGAATGGAACGGCGAACATTCGCGAAAACATCAGGCTTTTCGAGCACTTCCCCTACAGCGGCGGAAAGTCTGGCGACCAGTTCCTCGGGGGATTCAATGGGTGTCTCATACATAAGAGCCTTCAATTGTCCCCAAAAAAAGAAATCGAGGGGTGAAAGATCTGGCGAGCGAGCAGGCCAAGCAACAGGACCACCTCGACCAATCCATCTGTTCGGAAATGTGATGTCCAGATAGTTGCGGACGTCTCGTACGTAATGGGCTGGCGCTCCATCGTGCTGGAACCACATGACCCGCCGGATGCGTGGAGGAACAACGTTTAACAGGTCTGGCAGCACATGTTGCAGAAATGTGAGGTATGTATTACCGTTGACGCGTTCAGGAAGAAGGTACGGTCCGATTAGGTGGTCTCCGAGGATTCCTGCCCAAACATTGATGGAAAAGCGTCTCTGATGAGCATGTGGATTGACATCCGCCCATACATGTGCATTGTGTGTGTTAAATGTACCTTCGCGTGTGAAGGTACATTCATCGGTGAAAAGCACAGTTCGTCCAAAATGTGGATTTAGCGCGTTCTGCTGCAGAAACCAGCGGGCGAATTCAATACGATTTGGATAATCCCCTGGAGACAGTTTCTGGACTCGTTGCACTTGAAACGGGAGCAAATGTTCATCCTTCAGTACCCTCCAAGTCATGGACTGTGAGGTATCCACCTGCCTAGCCACTGTTCGTGTACTTGTACTTGGCTGCGCCGCTACTACATCCAGAATGGCTTCTGCAACAACTACTGATTCGTCCTTTTTCGCACGACCTGCATTCGACCGGGAAGCGAGAAATGATCCCGTCTCACACAACTGTCTGTGCAAGCGCTCGAAAGTTTTGCGGTTAGGCAACCGCCTGTTGGGAAATCGCTCTCCGTACATTCGTTGTGCCTCTGCACCATTTCCATCTGCCGCTCCGTAAATTAAATGCATCTCAGCCTTTTCCTTACTCGTGAAGGGCACCATCTTCCGATTCATTACTACAGCGACTTACACTTGACTCACCGTTCAGTGGTTTTTATGCCTGAATCCTGTCGAAATTTTGCATACGTGTTCTTCTTCTTCCCCATTTGACATTTGCATACTTTGTCTCCTTCTTCACCCGATGACTAGCGTCAGGAATGGAGCTTTAACGTTTGCATGAGCGACGTTTCCAACTGTGCCAGTGCCTTTATGAGTGAATTCCGACTATGCAGTCCTTGACGAAAGTTGTATTTTTGCCTCGTATCACAGCACAGAATCGTTGGGCATGGTTAAGTAGTGCAAACTGAACTATGTTCCGAAGTTGAAATTTGAACCCCCTCCCCTCGCTACTGAACCACGCTCAGCGATTCAGATTTTGAGCTGAAAATTTAAGTTTAAGTCTAAGCTTCAGAAAGCATTTAATGAGACACAAAAAATAACGGTATAAAATAGTTGTTCGTTACTCCAAAGTCTAAAGCGCCCTCTATCGGAATTTTTTGAAACTTTTCTTTAAAATTTATTTTCAAGAAAATACTGACATAAAGAATAATTTTAGCAAAACGCGGCAGTAGTTAGAGCCTAATCTACGACACAAAGATCGGGAATAACTGATTTTTGTTCTGGGGGGAGAAGGGTTTCAAATTTCAAATTTCAGTTTACGCTACTTAACTACTCGTTAGGACTCAGATTTTTAGATCAAAATTTAAGTTTAAGTCTAACCTTTCGAAATCATTTAACGAAATACAAAAAATAACGTTAAAAAATAGTTGTTTGTTACTCCAAAGTCTAAAGCGCCCCCTATCGGCATTTTTTGAAATTGAACTTTAAAATTTTATTTCAAGAAAATACTGGCATAAAGAAAATTTTTTGCAAAAACCGCAAACGAATCGACCAATTTTTCCATTTTTTATAATCATTTGAAATTTCGGACCCTAAACTTTAATGCCCCCTACTTCCTTGGGAATACGTCTAGGACCCTTAGTCTCCTATTTAATATTATTTGTCTTTAAGTGTACTATAACCCCTTAAAGTTCTGCCCATCTTTTATGAATCACCCTGTATTAATGGCCCGATAAAAGATTTTCAAAATTTCATTTTCAGAAATTTACTCTATTGTAAAATATAAAGATATGATTTTAGCAAAAATATATATATATATGGGTGATTCTCAAAATAGGAGACAATTTCAAAAGTAAAATCTTAAAAAAATTACTGTTAGCAAAATTTCTGAAAAAAATCGGTGTTGTTAAAATAGTATTAGGTATACTTTACATGTAGTCAGCAGAGCTAAATATTTAAAAATTAACTTTAAAAAAATAAATAGTATTTTTTGAGCCATGCTAATGACAAAACAAATTCCATGGAATAAATATATTAAGAAATTTTTATTTTCTTCCAGTTTAAATATTTTTTTCTATATTTATTAGCATTCCTTTTCAGAAAATTGTTTCCGTTTTTACATATATACATACAAGAAGAATAAAAACATTACCAAAGAGCAAACATAGTTTACATGAGCAACCTTCTGACACAAACAATGTAAGAAGCTGTCTTAGTGATTTTCTGGCATATTTAATGCATATTTTAGGAATAATAAATGTAATACCTAAATTTATACGTAAAATTAAACTTTATAAAAGATACAATGTAAGCAATGGTTACATTTATGCACATAGGAGTCTTTAGCATGGACAGAAAAACCATGCTAATGACATTGATATTTGTCCATGCTAATGACAAATTTTAATTTAAATAAGATTATGAGCCATAATATAATCACAATGCAATAGTCCTTTCTGGGGCTTTTTAAAACACAAAAATCTTATGCAAATAAGCAAAATAAAAATTTTAATTATAAAATAAACAAGAAAATTATTATCCATTCTAATGACATACAATTGATGTACGCCCCTAATACTCAACTTCTATTCTTAAAATACAATACATGCTTCTATTTTCAGGCTGGAATAAAATGGCTACTTGTTGTCATGGAGAAACTTTATATTTTCAAACTATTGTCATATGTGAAAATGAAATTTTGATTAATAACCAGCTGTTATAGTATGACCTTGTTTTGAAAATCGAATATGAAGGACAAACTTTAATTCTTTTTTTATATACTATAATTTTATTTTTAAAAAGAAATTTATTGGATAAATCCTCTCCTTGATTAATTTAAAAAACGAATTACATTTGTTTTATTTTATAAACATGATATTATCTCTTGAAAAAGCTAGTATATACAAGGCACAGCTGCTGTGGACATCCATGCTAATGACATTTTGAACATTTATTCTGTTATTTTAAGGTGTTTTTAACTAAAAAAAAGAGTAATTCTTGAGTGCAAATAATGAATAATATTAAGACAAACATATCTAAATATAAAAAATATGTGTGCCACTCGGGGACTGCCGCGGTAAAGCTATTGCATAGAATTTTTTATCAACTTATGCAAAAATACCGCGTCAATGTCTGCTGAAGTCTATCGAAGGATACCTTCCCGAAGTCTGCCAAACTGAAACTTCGTTAGCCGGATTGTTAGGAATTTTTCTCGTTGCGGAATTCTTAAATTCGGTCGCCGCGCTCAAAGCCCGCGATAAAAGCTATGCAATAGCTTAATAAATTACCAAACAAAATTTGGTCGCGCTACGAAAATTAGATCGCGAGTTATAAGCATTTTAAATTTTTCGACCCTCACGGTGGGGGGGGGTCTCCTGTCACCAAAAATTAACACTGTCTCATAAAAAATTACCAAACAAAATTTGGCCGCGCTACGAAAATTAGATCGCGAGTTATAAACATTTTAAATTTTTCGACCCTCACCGTGGGGGTCTCCTGTCACCAAAAATTAACAAAATCTCATAATAAATTACCAAACAAAATTTGGCCGCGTTACGAAAATTAGATCGCGAGTTATAAGCATTTTAAATTTTTCGACTCTCACCGTGGTGGGGGTCTCCTGTCACCAAAAATTAACTCTGTCTTATAATAAATTACCAAACAATATTTTGCCAAGCTACCAAAATTAGATCGCGAGTTATAAGCATTTTTAATTTTTCGACCCTCGCAGTGGGGTGTCTTCTGTCACCAACAATTAACAATGTCTCATAATAAATTACCAAACAAAATTTGGCCGCGATACGAAAATTAGATCGCGAGTTATAAGCATTTCAAATTTTTCGACCCTCACCGTGGGGGTCTCCTGTCACAAAAAACTAACAGTCTCATATTAAATTACCAAACAAAATTTGGCCGCGCTACGAAAATTAGATCGTGAGTTATAAGCATTTTAAATTTTTCGACCCTCACCGTGAGGGTCTCCTGTCACCAAAACTTAACACTGACTCATAATAAATGAATAAACAAAATTTGGCCGCGCTACGAAAATTAGATCGTGAGTTATAAGCATTTTAAATTTTTCGACCCTCACCGTGAGGGGTCTCCTGTCACCAAAAATTAACAGTCTCAAAATAAATTACCAAACAAAATTTGGCCGCGCTACGAAAATTAGATCGCGAGTTATAAGCATTTTAAATTTTTCGACCCTCACCGTAGGGTATCTTCTGTCACCAACAATTAACAATGTCTCATAATAAATTGCCAAACAAAATTTGGCCGCGCTACGAAAATTAGATCGCGAGTTATGAGCATTTTAAATTTTTCGACCCTCACCATGGGGGGGGGTCTTCTGTCACCAACAATCAACACTGTCCCATAATAAATAACCAAACAAAATTTGGCCGCGCTACGAAAATTAGATCGCGAGTTATGAGCATTTTAAATTTTTCGATCCTCACCGTGTGGGGTCTCCTGTCACCAAACATTAACACTGTCTCCTAATAAATTACCAAACAAGTTTGGCAGCGCTACGAAGATTAGATCGCGAGTTATAAGCATTTTAAATTTTTCGACCCTCACCGTGGTGTGTATCCTGTCACCAGAAATTAACAATGTCTCATAATAAATTACCAAACAAAGTTTGGCCGCGCTACGAAAGTTAGATCGCGAGTTATAAGCATTTTAAATTTTTCGACCCTCACGGTGGGGGGGTCTCTTGTCACCAAAATAAATAAGACCACCAAAATAAACACTGTTTTATAATAAATTACCAAACAAAATTTGGCCGCGCTATGAAAATTAGATCATAAGAAACATAAGTTTGAGACTTGATATTCTAATATCTGAAAAATACCGCGTCAATGTCTGCCGAAGTCTACCGAAGGATACCGTTCCGAAGTTTTCCGAAAGGAAACGACGTTAGCCGAGTGTTAGGTTTTTTCGTTACCGATGTGTTAGGATTTTTCGCGTTACGGAATTTTTGGATTCGGTCACCGCGCTCAAAGCCCGCGATAAAAGCTATGCAATAGCTTAAAAACATGACAGAAATCCTCTCAATGTTTTTTGTATGCCGAAAGACATAAATTGTCCCCTTTTTTTGAGAATCACCCATATATATCGATTCTCAAACTTTTTAATAGAGTTCTTTAAAATGCATCAGGTCTCAAAAATAAGAGAGACCAGCACCAATAGTAGTTAGATTCCTTGTAAGTTACTATAATATGACAGTGTAATAGATGTAGCACAGACAATTATGATATCCTATTTTTCTATATACGTAACGCCTAATAATAAACGTTATAGGTATAACTGTATAACATCAGAAATGTAAATTTGAAATTTAGCAAATATTTTCTTTTTCATTTTATTTTTAAAATAAATTTTTAAGAGGTTTAACGTGTAAGAAAAATATAAATACAGTCGAGTCTCTCTATTACGAAACTCTATCCAGCGAATTTCTCTATTTAACGAATTTTTTGTAGAAACGGTCGATTTTTTTTTCATGGTTAGTTTAAAAATAATCTCCATATAGCAAAATATATATCTCCATTTAACGAATTTTTTTCAAAAATTGTCTTTCATATGTTCAGAAAACGCTTTACATTATTTGCAGAATAATTTTTTCGTTGATTTCCGATTTTTATTTCATAGCTACATTCCTCTACCTTATTCCTTATGTCCAAAAAAAAGTCATTCAACCTCCCCCCCCCACAAAAATCCTTTTTGCATGGATACACTTGACTTTGTTTTAATCAAGATGAGCATGCTTCTTGGAAATGATTGAAACATTTGCAATAACCACAAAGCATCCTAAAAGATAAAACTATTCCATTGTCGTCTTGAAAATGTTGTTTGATTCTTGGTTTGGATAGTAAAGCAGGAATAAGGGGGCAATTGCAGAAAAAGCTCGTTTTTTTCAGCGGGTTTTCATGTAGGTAAATTAACTTAAAGTGGATGTTTGTTATTTGTGACAACTCTGAACATTTTTTGTTGTAAGAGAGCATTTTAACGGAGAATTGTTACAAAATGTAATCTATGCTGGTGTTATCTTCTACTGCATCTGCACAAAATCGCTTTTAGGATAAGCATAACACTTTCTGATAAAGTAAATAATTTTGAAAATAAACAATAAGACATTGGAAAAAAAGGAAGTGGCGAAAGGGTTTCATATTCTGGAAAAATTCAATTAAATATTTCAAAAACTTAATTAAACACCTCAAAAAAAATTCTGTTTCAAAGTTTAAGCATCAAATGATTTTTTTTCTTCTGTTCTCTATTCAACGAATTTTTCTATATAGCGAAATTTTTGACTGAACGATGGATTTCGTTATATAGAGACTTCACTAATTATAAAAAAAAACTTACAATATATATTATTTCAATCATTAAATGGAAAAAAGTTTCATTGCACATTAATCATTACATATTTCAAAGAAACATACATTTTAAACGCGAAAAAGTTTCAGTTTCAAAAAATCTTTTTTTTTACTATATGTTTTATCAATTCAGAAAAGCTATACATTAAAATAAATAAAGACAGAATACTATAAACGAAAATACATTAAAAGTGCGCCTTAATATTTCGGAATCATTCTTAGCAAATAGATGCTCTTAAATTATGAGACAAATAAATCAAATATATACTCTAATCAAATTATTATTGGATAAAGCTCATAGGAAGTTTAATCTAACAAGGTTTAAGCTTTTTTTTAATGTAACGTTCAAAAAATCAAACTTTTTATCACGAAACCCTTTCTTATTTTAACAAAAGAAAATAATAAATGACTTCATTACCTGAGCAAACTTTCCTCAAAAGTTTCCGAGATTGTCTCAAAAAATAAGAAGGATTTTTGATTTTTTTTTTCCAAATTTTCACAAAGGAGGAAAAAATAAAAGTTTACATTAATAATGCTTTATGTTGTATCTCGACCACAAAGGTTGTGTAATATTTCAGTCAAAAACATTTTCTAATAATATTTTTGGTATCTCAATCATTCGCTTACATAAAAAATACCTGCAGATTCCATTACATAACTTTTGAAGTAATAAATTTTACAAGGTGGAGATGATTTCGAAATAATATTGCAACAGCAAACTCTCAAACTGAGGTTATGGATCATCTTCAACTAATCATTTTCATTTGTTATTTTAACTAGTGAATAAAAACGTGATCTTCTTAATTTTCCTGTTTCTTATTTTCACTGCCAAATTTTTAAAACCTACATTTAACTTTTTGATATTTAGTCAATTCTGGACAAACTAGCGGTTGATATTGTTTTCCATTTGCTTTTTATTTCCACCTTGAATTTATATAAAAATTCGAACGTAATATTATATTTTCAAATGGATCACATAAGAAAACTGATTTTTTTTCTTTGTAGTTATCTTAGTATCACTTTTCGATAATCAAGTTGCAAAAAATTCTTTGCAATTTCTTAAAAACTTCATTTGCTTTATTTTAGATACTAACAATCGTATCTGCCGAACGTCTCCCGAGTCGGAATGGGTAAATATCACAAAATGTCAGATTTTGATCATTTGAGATATTAAATGTATCCATTGAAAACATTTCAAATCTCAAGGAATAAATTTATTATAATAAGTAAATTAATTAGAGTGTAAAATGTTTTCTATGTAAAATTGCTAGATTTTGAAGACCTTATATAATAAGTTAATTTTTATATAATTATATGTCATTTCTTTGCATATGCATACAAGGATAATGATAGCCAAGTTAATTCCAAGTCTTTTTTAAGTCTACCACTTTAGATTTGTTTAAAGAAACGTGTTTTCAATATATCTCAAGTTAAATGATCGGTTTTATTTGTTATCTTATCGAAGCCAGGATAATGACATAAGAAAAGTATACTCAATGTTTACAAATATCCGAAACAGTAAAGTCTTTGACGGATCTTCTCGCAATCCAATACTTTATACCCACATGTGTGTGCCTAACAAGCGTGACTTCGTACTGATGAAAAAAGTTTAACTGCAGAAAAAGATCTGCGTATAACATAAACAAGTAAAGATTCAAAAAGCAGGATGAATTTGATTCCACGAGGCCTCTGTTAGCCCTGCCGGCTTAAAATCTGGGCATTGAAATTACAATTTCAGAAGGTAAGATGATTGAAAGGGTAAGTTCTTAAACAGTAAATGAATTTTATTGATTGATTATAATCACATAATTTTCAAAGAAATAGCTGAAAGATCTTGCTGATAGCTCTAATTTTACTGCTTCTGACTTGAATTGCATCAAAGATAAGAAAAATTATTTTGCAGCACCATATTTATTCATGATAAAGAACTAAAATGCAGATTAGGAAAATAACACTCATTTTAATAACAATTTTAATTTTTCTTAAGAAAGGTGTTATAATAAAAATAAAATGCATTGACATGTTTCGGAACCGTCAAATAAGTTCCATAGTCATAATATAAATAAAACAAAATTTCAAAATATTTCTCGGTCTATACAAATGACACGCGACACTGAGATATAAATAACAAAAAACACGCGCTCTATTGCAAAAAATTAAATTAAAATATAGACCATGATTTAAAACTTAAATAAAAATAAAATTTCAAACTATTTCACGGTCAATACAAATAACACGCGACAATGAGAAATAAAAACACCAAAAAACACGTGCGCTATTGTAAAAAATTAAATTAAAAATAGACCATGATCTAAAAGAAAGTCCAACCTGGTTCATCCCATTTAAGCCCTCTCGAGGAATTTATTCATTAATTCTAACCATAACTTAGGAATAATAAAAGAAAAGGTATCATTGCAAACCAGATTATTACGCGTATAAATTTCAATGGACTCTCTTATAATAGATTTACGTTTACAATTAGATATGAAACATAATTTACTTTGACTAAACAATATTTTTATCTCTTCATTTAAATATGTTCTTGATAAGGCAGTGTTAGTATATCTAATTGTAATCGTAATTCTTTTCATTAATTCTATTATTCTACGTAAAACCAATAAACGTTTTATTAGGAGGGTCCTATCACCAACCAAATAATTTGTGTCATTCTTCAAAGCTATTTTTGCCTTTTAATCATCATGTAACATAAATTCTGATCTTGCTGTGGTAACCAAAGAAAAAGATTGACATTGTTCGTCTGGAAAAATTTCGTGGTTCCTCTATTTTTTAAGTTAAGGCGCAATACGAGGCACGGAAAAAGAACCGGATGATAATGTAAGGTCTATGGGGACGTTCTTTTCATATATTTCGCCCAAATATTAATATTTTTACATGATGTTTTTGCACAAGATAGCTGAGAACTATCCACAATCGGACTAGTTTTTACTTTTTTAATTTTGGTTTCAGATTTAAAAAATATATACTTTAACTTTCGAAACCGGTTTAAACAAATTCTGAAATTCAAACAAATATATAAGCTAAATCGAAAAAGTAAAAACTAGGCCAGTTGCTAGGCCTCAGCTATCTTGTGCAAAAACATCATGTAAAAATATTAAAATTTGAGCGAGATATTTGAAATGAACGCTCCTTCAGACTTTACATTATCCTTTTTCTGTGCCTAGTGTGGGGCCTTAAAGGAAGTGTTAAAATCGTCTTTAGAAGAAAAGAAAAAAAAGATTAGAAATTTTCCATTGGAGTAAGGAAGGTCACATGACGAATGTACTTATCTCTAACATACGAATAAACTCATTCATAATAAAAGGTTCTCTTTCTGGCAATAAAAAAATAGATTAATGACAAAACGCAAAAACTTTCTCTTTGGAACTCCATTACTGTCAACGGAAGTTTGTCATTTTCATTTGAAAATCCCTTGTAAAAAGCCTATAAACCCTATTTAATAATTGTTTTTCTTTTTTAAGCAAAAAATGATCTTTTTTTTCATAAACCTGTGCAAAATAAATTATTTTATAGTAGAAAAGGTGGAAAGGGAAATAGATTCATAGAAGAAATTTCTCATTTTGAGCAGACGGTAGTTATTTTTATAAATATTCTCAAAAAAACTAAAAATTAATCCTCAAATTCCAAAAAAACGTTACTTGAGAAAAAGATAAAATTTATTAAATACTCTGATATATTCATTTTCTATTGCGTTTATGAATGGATTAAAATCGACAGTGAAATTGGAAAAACGCAAGAATTTCAAATCGAATTTTAAACTGAAAAATTCATTAAACAAGAATTTTTCACTTCAATATAAATTATTTTTACTGAAATAATGAAATAAATTTTAAAAATACTGATTGAAAAACTCCATATCCAAGAGCCATGTACATTTGGACAAATTTTCGTTTCTCTAGCAGACAACTGCGTTCAGTAGATTTCGATATCCATCGTTCAAAACACATATATTTTGCATTTATTAATACAACTGAAGAGACGGAAATTTTAAAATAATAATTTTATGAAATATTCAATAATTGGTTTTTTGACTGTGTTATACATGAACATTTTTAGACATTCCTGTCGGCTTGGCCTATAGGTGGAGATGGATTTCGAAGTTAAGTGCTCATTTCAAGAACAAAAACTAAAATATAATTAGAGATAAACACAGTTTAACATTTTATTCAGCCACTTTTGAAGAATTTTTAATTTCATTTTTCTGTAAGAGCTGATTTTATCAGAATTACCTTCAGCGACATTCTGCTCAAAATGTCCTCATTGACTTCATTTTTTGATACATATTCTAACTTTATGAAAAAATCGTCCAATACAGCGCATTATATAAATACTAAATAAGAGAAACTCCAAAGAGAATGCGCTTGAGAGCAAATTTGAATTTAAAAATGAGTCAGTAAATATCCATTTTGTTATTTTAATACATCCTCAATTCTTCAGTCACGTTCGCTTCGGGAAATTTAGTTCAAAATGTCCGTTTTGACAGCATTTTCTTTGAAATACATTTTGCATTATAAAAAAAACTGACAAATACGGCACATTATGTAGCTTCTAAATAAGAGAACCTGCCAAATGAATGCGTTTCACAGCAAAAATGGGTTTAAAAATGAGTCAGATAATAAGCAATTTGTTATTTACATACTTCCTCAATTTTTCAATCACGATTGCTTCGGGATATTCTGTTCAAATTGCCCAAATTGAGAGCATTTTTTTAAATATTCTTCCTTTATCAAAAAAGTGGCAAATATATCACATAATACAGTTCCCAAATAAGAGAACCTGTCACTTGAAATGTTTAAAATCAAAAATGATTTTTAAAATGAGTTAGAATATAAGCAGTTTGTATTTGAGATTTATTCTTCAATTCCTATTTTTGTTTGATTTATTTTTTCTACAAGGATTAGTCCTATAAAAAGCTTGTCAGTGTAAAAATTGTAGACATTCTTGAGAAAATGTAATATAAATTTAATCGGATTTGATATGTTAAGAATTGACGAAGTTATGGGGTTTTTTTTCTTTTTCCACCTACCCCCCCTTTTTTTACATTTTTTTTTATTTTTTTTTTTAGTAACAGTTGGTCTTATCAAAAATATAGATAATATAGAGGTTATTTATAAAATAAAAGTATTGGATTTGATATCTTGAGAATTGACGAAGTTATGAATTTTTTCTTTCAAAAACCCTATTTTTTCATTCCTTGAGCCCATTTTCAACTTTATGAAAAATCTGTTATGCATAAACTGTTGGCACAATTTTTAAAAGTAACATAAACTTTAAACTGATTCGATATTTATTTTCCATAAGAAGTTACTTTTTTTCTGTTTTCTTCTCCCTATTTTCAACACCTTGGTCCGATTTTGCACATTAACGAACTTGGCCGAGATTCTATGTCCCTTGATTTTACGTATCAGTCTGGAGGAGATTTGAGCAGTATTATAGAAATTATAGTGTTTATAAAAAGTGATATAGATAGATAGAAACACTAATTGATAAATAGATAAATAGATTTTTTGTGGGATTTTTTTTTTGAGGGGGGGTTATGGGTCATGATCGGTTTAGATCTGCAAAATATTTTCAGAAATTCCAATATCGGAGCAACCGCAATAGATAGTAATTCATAGGAAATTTGTCTAAACATGCATCATGTAATCACCAGATATATACTTACAGTTTAAAAATTGTATTGAATTTGTCAATTGTATTTAGGTCTAACATTACTGTAATATTTTTTTAATGGCAAATATTTTTAATTAAGTTTTATTATTGATCAAATAATAGCATTATTTTGAAATATTGCAAATAAAATGCAATTATATCTACATTATTGTCTTTATATTGAAAAAAGAATAAAAACTGTAAAAACAGATTTCGTTTGTGTCGAAACTCTGTTTCGAATTCGAAATATTTGTAATTTACAGGAAAAAATTTATACAATTATTACAACAAAAATCTGCCTACATGGAAATTTTATAGTCCAAAGCTATTCAATTAGTAGATTTTACTGCAATTTCAGTCAAATAGCATTACTGGAAAAACATTTTCATACATTGGTAATATTTTAATTGCAATAATAAATACCCCTTTCTAGTACTGGGGAAAGTAAATACTTTTTTATTTGAAAGCCAAAAGATTTAAAAAAAAACATTACACGTTATCAATATTATATTTTTAAATCTTTATTGAAAAAAATTTTTTTAGATGATTCAATAAATATATTAATAAAAATAAATGTACAACATTTAGTATTTTTTTTTAAATATTTCCATACATGAATTAATACAGAAAAACCTCATAAAAGTTCATAAAACAAAAACAAAAAAACCTTCAGTCATCTTATGTGTAATAATTATCATATTTACATGTAATTGCATGCAGATTCGTGTTTAAGCCAAAAAAAACGTACATTTGGGGATATATTTTGTATTGAACAATAAAAAAACATACGTAACAATGTTTTCTTATTTTGAGAGAAAACTAATATATATGAACAAAGGGAAAACACAAATCTGCAAAAAATAAGGAAATAAAATTGAGCAAATTATTCAGTTTCGTGAAAGAGGAAAAAAATCTCTTCTTTTTAGATTGTCCGAACTTTGTTTGTTCCAAGATATCGCAAAACATTTACCTAATCTTTTCACTGTCATTCTTGTCTAACACATTGCTGCTTTCCACATGAAGAGTTTGTTGAAAGAGAAAATGTGAATCTCCATGACAGTATTAATCTTATTTCCTTAAATTATCTTAAGACTATTTCATGAATTCTGAGTTCAAAGTACTCTAAATCCGATTTTATAATTAAGAAGACTGAAAACATCTTCCAGCATAAACAGCATCTTATTAAGTACAGGGTGCAATATAACTTTGTGTAAACTTAAAAGTAGTAATGCTTGGGAAAAATTTGATTTGCGCGATTATAAACATAAAGAAATTGGATTTTTTATTATTCTCTTCTGTGTGTAGAAGAAGAAAGTACTTAATTCGCTAAAATTTTCAAGTTCTCGTTATAATAAAAGTTTAATATGTAAAAAAAAGGTCTTTAATGAGCTTATGTGTAACAATCTGATTTTCATATTTGCATGTTAGTATGTAAATGCATGTAGAGTTATGGTTAAGCCGAAATTTTTTTTTAATTGCATTTGTAGAGATATTAAGTATTGGATTATAATAAAAAATAGTTAAAAATGTTTTTTTAAAAAATCAAATGTATTAATAACAGCAAAGAGAAAACACAGATCTATAGAAAATAAAGAAATAAAATTGAAAACATTATTCAGTTTCGTGAAAGAGTAATAAATCTCTTCTTTTCAAATTGTGCGAACTCTGTTTGTTCCAAGTTGTCGCAAAACATTTACCTAATCTTTTCGCTGTCATTATTGTCTTACACAATTCTTGTTGCTTGCCAAAAGAAGAGTTTGTTGAACAGAAAAATGTGAATCTCCGTGACAGTATTAATCTTATTTCCTTAAATTATCTTAGTTAAGACTATTTCATTAATTCTGGATTCAAAGTACTCTAAATCTAATTTTATAATTAAGGAGATCGAAAACATCTTCTAGCATAAACAGAATCTTATTAAGATACAGGGTGCGAGATAAGTTCGTGTAAACTTAAAAGTACACTCTTAAAAAAAGTGTAAATTTACACACAAAAATGTGTAAATCGATGTTACAAAAACGATTTGTCTATATGTTTAAATTTGTGTGTAAAATGACAAAATACACGTCTAATATGTAAAATTCAGAATTCCCAATTCTGTGTGTAATTTGATGATAACACTAAATGTGTAAAAGTTATAATGATCATTCATGAAATACCCACATTAATGTGTAAATTGCGCAAGAATATACATATAACTGTGTAATATTCTTACACATCTATATCTGTAATCTTTTGTGATTACACGGATAAATGTGTATTATGCAAAAAACACACATTATTGTGTTATTGTAATTTACACAGTTCTAATATGTAAAATGCACATATTCGATGGAGGTTCAATAACTATTGTGTCTAGTGTATATAGAATATCTGTACTGCAACAGGTTGATGCATAATATCGAAATCTAATGTCTTAGTTAATTTTATGTTTAGTTTCAGAACCGTAGCTGCAATATTCATATAGTTTTGGATGAAGAATTGAAATGAGAAGGGGTGTAGTTGAAAGCCTGATTTTTAGCCTTATGAGGCTAGATTTGTGACAGTGTTGTAATAATGTAGATTTGAATGTTAACTCTATGAGAATGTTAACTCTATGAGATAAATGTACTGTTGTTTGGACTCGGGATCCTAGTGATGTACCCACCACTCATCCACTGTCACAAGTGTAGCCTTATAAGCTCTAAATCACCCTATTATACTCACTCGCCCCTTCTTAAAAACTCCCTCTAAGTAGGTTTTTAGAACTTCACCCCTCCCTCTAAGACTATGTTACTATAGCAGCTACGGTTCTAAAATTCAGCATATTTCCATTTAAGACATTAGTTTTCGATATTCCTCATCAACCATCGTAGTACAAATATTGCTTCTCTGTTAATGGGGACACATTTTGTAATTTACAATTTCTTTAATTATAAAATTGATTCTTCAAATTATGTTTGTATATTGTTCAAGGACATTAGAAAATGTTTCATTGTGTATTCTATAAGTCAAAATTTTTGTATTTGTGTCAAATAAAGTTGATGTTATTATTTTTGTAAAAAGTGTCCAATTCCTCTCCACTCTCCTCTAAATATACACATTTAAACTGCTGTTTTATTTTCTATATTCTTCTTTGCTTCGTAATTTTATATTTCCTCTTATTTCGATGTTATTAAGTACATGCAATTATAAAAATTAATATAAAGAAAGAAAATTAATTAATGATAGATTTTAGACTAGTCAGATGGAATAATGGTAGTTTTTAATCTTGCAATCTCCACATTTTTTATTTTCATAGTTCAGACTCAATTTTTCATTTTTTATTTTTTAGACTCAAGATAAAAATCAATTATACTCAAGATACTGTGTTACATATAGTTATAAAAGTAAAATTTAAAATACTATAAAAAATAGAAAAAATATATGTAATCATCTCACACACACATACACATATTACCTGCAAAAATTTTAGCTGATTTGTTTATATATAAATAAATCACCTATATTATAAATTGAATTGTTTTCCTTTTATAAATATTCAACATTACGAAGAATTTGCCTTAAAAAAAATACCAAGACTATCAAAAAGGCTGTTGAATCATTAAAATAACATCTTTTGCATTTAAGATTATTATGCAGTTAAGACAATTTCAATAATTCTGAGTTCAAAGTATTCTAATTTTTATATAATTAAGGAAATCGAAAACTCTTCCAGCATAAACATAATCTCATTGAGATACAGCGTGCGACATAAGTTCAAGAAAACTTAAAAGTAGTAATGATTGGAAAAAATTTGATTTGAACGATTATGAACATACGGTCATTAGATTTTTTAACACTTTTTTATTATCTTCACCTATATGTGTATATGAAACGGTATCTTATAACGTTATTTTCAGTTTTCACCCACTTTAAGACATCAGATTAAATTGAAACATTGCACACTTATTGAAAACCGATTACAATTCTAAAAAATTAAAAAGGCGCAGCTTAAAAGGATCAAAATTTAAAACACCTGACACATGGCAATCACTGAAACACTTATGAAAACCGCAACTATGCAACCAAAAAAACATTTTAAACTTTTTTTCCGACCTTATGTAAAAGTTTGTGTTTTAGTTTTTAAAACTATTTAGTAATTATTGTTACTGTCTTCTATCTGTAGAAAAAGAAAGTATTGTATTCGTGGAAATTTTCGAATTCCGATTATAATAAAAGTTTACGATGCGAAATAAAAAGGCTTTAATCATCTCATTTGTAATAATTTGATTATAGCATTTACAAGTTGGTATGTAAATGCATGTAGATTCATGTGTAAGCCGAAATAATTAAATGTATATTTGTGGATGTTTAGTATTGGAGCATAATAAAATAAAGATAACAGTGTTTTTTTTTTTTTAAGAAAACAAATATATCAATAAGAGCAAAGAGAAAAGAGAAAACACAGATCTGCGAAAATAAAGACATAAAATTGAGCAAATTATTCAGTTTCGTGAACGAGGTGTAAATCTCTTCTTTTCAGATTGTTCAAACTTTGTTTTCTGTAAGATGTCGCAATACTTTTACCTAATCTTTTCACTGTCATTCTTGTCTAACACATCGTTGCTTGCCAGATGAAGAGTTTGTTGAAAGGGAAAATGTGAATCTCCGTGACAGTATTAAGCTTATTTCCTTAAATTATCTTTGTTAAGACTATTTCATTGATTCTGGGTTCAAAGTACTCTAAATATGATTTTATGATTAATAAGATAGGAAACATCTTCCAGCATAAACAGAATCTTAATACAGGATACGAAATAAGCTCTAGCAAAGTTAAAAATTGTAATGCTTGAAAAAAAATTGATTTTTCCCGATTATGAACATAAGGACATCGGATTTTTTTATTACTTTCTTCTATCTGTAGAAGAAAAAAGTATTGGATTCGTGAAAATTTTCAAGTTCCGGCTATAATAAAAGTTTATGATACAAAAAAATGTCTTTAATCACCTTATGTCTAACAATCTGATTTTCGTATTTACATGTTAGTATGTTAATACATGTAGAGTCATGGTTAAGCCGGAATTTTAAAAAAAAAATGTGTATAAAAGAATATATTTAGTATTGGATTATAATAAAAAATAGATAACAATGTTTTTTTTTAATTAAAAAAAATGTATTAATAAGAGCAAAAAGAAAACACAGATCTGCAGAAAATAAAGGAATAAAATTGAGAACATTATTCAGTTTCGTGAAAGAGGAGAAAATTTCTTCTTTTCAAATTGTTCGAACTCTGTTTGTTTCAAGTTGTCGCAAGACATTTACCTAATCTTTTCGCTGTCATTCTTGTCCTACTTATAGTTGCTTGAAATATGAAGAGTTTGTTGAACGGAAAAATGTGAATCTCTGTGACAGTATTATTCTTATTTCCTTAAATTATCTTAGTTAAGACTATTTTATTAATTTTGGGTTCAAAGTGCTCTAAATTTACTCTTATAATTTAGAAGACTGAAAACATCTTCCAGCATAAACTGAATCTTATTCAGTTTCGTGAAAGAGGAATAAATCTATTCTTTTCAGATTGTCCGAACTCTGTTTATTCCAAGTTGTCGCAAGAGTTCTACCTTATCTTTTCGTCTTTATTCTTGTCTTACACATTGATGCCTTCCAGATTAAGAGTTTGTTGAAAAGGAATATGTGAATCCCCTTGAGAGTATTAATCTTATTTCCTTAAATTATCTTAAATAAAAATATTTCATTAATTCTGGGTTCAAAGTACTCTAATTTTTTTATAATTACTGAGATCGAAAACATGTTCCAGCATAAACATAAACTTATTGAGATACAGAGTGCGACATAAGTTCATGCAAACTTAAAAAATAGTAATGCTCGGGAAAATTTTGATTTGCGCGATTATGAACATACGGACATTGGATTTTAACACGCTCTTATTATCTTCACGTATATGTATATATGTGAAGGAATCTTATAAAGTTATTTTTAACCTCTTTAAGACATCAGATTAAGTTGAAACTTTGCATACTTATTAAGAACCGATAGCAATTCAAAAATTTGGAAAGTCGCCGCTTAAAAGGGTTAAAATTAAAAGCAATTAATAAATGGATCAAAAGCGATTTTAAAAATTAACAGTCACTTGACACTCTAGACACATGGCAATCACCGAACACACATATGAAAACCGTAACTATGCAACCAAAAATAGCGTTTTGGTCCGACCTGATATAAAAGTATGTGTTTCAGTTTTTTAAAAGAATTAGCAATTATTGTTACTTTCTTCTATCTGTAGAAGAAGAAGTATTGTATTCGATAAATTTTTAAAACCCGGTTATAATAAATTTTACGATGCGAAATAAAAAGGCTTTAATCATCTTATGTGTAATTTGATAATCGTATTTACTTGTAAGTATGTAAATGCATGTAGAGTCATGGTTAATCCGAAATAATAAAAAGTATTTGTGGATGTATTTAGTATTGGATCATAATATAATAAAGATAACAATGTTTTATTAATTAAAAAAAATCAAATATATCAATAAGAAAAGAAAATACAAATCTGCAGAAAATAAAGGAATAGAATTGAGCAAATTATTCTGTTTCGTGAAAGAGGAATAAATCTCTTCTTTTCAGATTGTCCGAACTTGTTTTCTGAAAGTTGTCGCAAGGCCTAATCTTAAAGTTATACCTAATCTTCTCGCTGTCATTCTTGTCTTGCACATTGTTGCTTGACAGATGAAGAGTTTGTTAAATGAGAAAATGTGAATCTCAGTAACAGTATTAATCTTATTTTCTTAACTTTTCTCAGTTAAGACTATTTTATTAATTCTGGGTTCAAAGTACTCTAAATCTTTTTTAATAATTCAAAAACATCTTACAACTTAAAAAGAATTTTATTAAGATACAGGGTGAGACATAAGTTTGTGCAAACTTAAAATTAGTAATGCTAGAGAAAAATGTTTTTTTCGCAATTATAACCATGAAGATTTTTTTTGATGTGTAAAAAAAAATATCTAAAAATAACCGAAAAAGTTTACTGAAACTCTTTTCAAAAATCATGCAAACAGAAACAAATAATGTAATTTATCACAATAACATGTTAGAAACTTATAACAATGACAAGTTAGGCTTAACAGAATGCCTATTGGAAATGGCGCAATCGACGGTCTGCCGAATTCAATTCATCACTTCCAACAAAGCAACGTCGAGCCTCTGTGCGCACTAGAAAATAATTACCCCCACCATCAATATCTTACGCGGTCAAGTCAGAAAATAATGAAATAAATTTTAAAACCTTGATATACCACCCGGTTTCCGTAGAAAGTGTACAAATCCAACATTTTGTCGTTACGTGCAACTTTTTACAAGGGGCAACCTGCATGAAGCTGAATACAGACAACGCGTGTATTTCCTGTAATACAGGCACAATGTAGTCACACCTGATCTAATACCTGATGGTAGTGATAAGGTTGAATATCATTTACTTTAAAATAAATGCACAGTGCCGTGTTGTTATAATTTGTTTGATGTCTATTTGTATTTGCCTGATTTGCAGAAAATGTGCCAGTGTCGTGTGAGAGCACTTTTTTCTGTTACTTTTGATATCATTTTTTTTTGTTTTGTTTTTTTAATCAGAAGAAAATCCCATTAGCCCTTTGATCATATTTACGTAACCCAGAATATTTTAGGAGCATTAGTTCTTTTAATATGATTTTTTTAAATTTTGCATTAACTTATGACGGATACTGATTTGTTTTTCCATACGGCGAAATGGGATACCTAAATATATAATTTTTTAAAACACATAACATAGTAAAAATTACCTTTTTGAGATGATTGACCATATGTAATGTGTTCGGTTCCATTAAAAGTTTTGAGTGTGATCTATAGATTTTGTACACACAGTTCAATATACATACTAAATGCAACTGAGAATTTCATTCCGACAACTTTAAATATAAGAACTGCTTGCAAAATTTAGATGGCTTTAAAACTGTTACATAGGTAATTTTTTATGAAAAGTTTGAATATATTGTGCAAAATTATATGTTGCTTAATTATAGAACTATAAGAAAAGATATGTTGGGCGGATTTTGTTGAGACTTGGATTCTTAAATAAATGTTCAGGAGTAATTGTAATAGACGACGGCTGACGACAAAACTGACGGCTTAAAACTCCCTATTTATTGAAAGAGTCCGAATAACACCTCAAATATTTGTATGCAGATGATGCGCCCGATGATTTCTTAAAAAATAAGATTGAGCGTTCGCCAATATATGACTCTGTACTGCTAAAATCATATTCAAATAAGCAGATAAAAATTTTGTAGCTAATATAATGTTACAAAAACTACGCGTGGTTCAAAGAAATCTTTCGTCCGGTGTGATAATGCCGCTGCATGAGAAGGAACAGTTATTGATCATTAAAATTTTTCCATATCAATGAAACCAATGCTTTGGCTCCCTGTTTATCTGCGAATCAAAATCTTAAAGAGAGGACGTATGTCCGGTCCGCATTTTCAGAAAGAATCACGTTTTGAGCACCTTATCGCCAGAACAATGATTGGCGCAGAGATGAAATCAGTGCTACGCACCCTTTCTTGTTTGTGACATCAAACGCCTAGCGAATAGCAACCCTTCCTTCTGCAAAGAGATCGCGCTTATTGTTCATTTGTTTTTCCGTAAATGTTATCAAGTAAAGACCTGAGAGAGATATGAGGAAATGTTATTCACCGTTGTTTACGATTAAAACATGGTTTAAAACAAAGAGCTTTTTTCAGATTAAAATGCTCTAAATTTCACAGATCATCTAAACATAGTTTTTTTTCCTCAATTCAGAAATATTATTTCCTTAACTCGCTATGTTCGAAGAAATTGAGAAGTTAATTAAAAACAGTAGTAAAGATTCTCTTGTAATAAATATAATTCTATTAATCATATGTTTTATGACACATTTGAATTTAGTTTATTTTGCGTTTGACGATGCAGCTAGCTGAACTCGCCAACTCGCGTTCAACTCGCGCCGATTCGCGAAGCCTTTCGCCAACTCGCCAAGGCTGGTGCTCAAAACGTGATTCTTTCTGAAAATGCGTCCGATCCATAAATGCTGTTAAAACATCATTAGTAAGTTTGTCAGAAAGAACAAAAAGGAAACAGTGTCCTGGATGTTGCACCGGGAAGAGGTCGCGTGCAACTGAGCCGGCGATTGTGCTAGAAGTTGCAATAGCTGAAACATCTATAAATTCTTCAAAAGGTAAGTACCGCTCAATAGCACTATTGCTGAACATTTAATGTAAAACCGCGAGCATGATTGTGTGTAAATTTCTGAAGAATTTCCTTTACAAAATATATTTCGTGCAACAGTTAAAATTCCAAGATTTACATTGTATGTCTTGACCTCGTGTAATATTTTGTTAACGATAATACAAGTAGATGAATACTGGCTATTGCATATCTTATGGGCACACACGTCTCATTTTCATTCAGATGGTACTGTGAACTTTCGAGTATACTTTGGAGTAACGAACAACTATGTTTGGCATGTCATTAAATGTTTTCGTAAGCTTAGACTCAAAGTTACATTTTGAGCTCAAAATCTGAATAGATCTGTGAGTCATACTGAGAAGATAATTGTTTATAAATGAAATTCTAATGAATTGAACGTAAAATGACATCACACGGCACCTTATACGTTTCTTCAGAAATTCCCTCAGCAAGTTTCATGTTTCTACTTTTAAAAATATGTCTGAAATTGTATCAGAAAATTTCGAGTTGTTGAAGGGGAAAAAGCGTTTTTTTTTCGTATGCACCCTTAATTAATGTTGCAATGAAAAGAGACGTTATCTCTTTAATGTCCCTTTTTAGTCCTTTTAACTAATGTTTAAATACCATGGACAGGGAAATTGTCTCGTTAATGTCCCTTTAACTAATGTCTAAATGCCATGTATAGGAAAATTGTCTCTTTAATGTTTCTTTAACTAATTTTTAAATACCAAGAGGCGTGATTAAATAGATGAGCTTGCGCCGGAATCGTTACACTGCATTTTATTATAGTTAGATATTCTAACATTGTGGAAGTAACTATACAAAATAAATCTGTAAAGCTAATAAAGATTTCTCAGTAAACATATAAGTAAAACACATGTAATGGTTACACATATTTTCTTAGTAAACATACTAAAAAAGGCCTGTAATGGCTGCTGACAATTTTTTAGTGATGATACAAGAAAAATATCCGTGATAGTATTAGCTATTTCTTGGTAAACACTAAAAAAGCTCCTTTAACGGCCACTAACCATTTCTTAGTGAAGATACAACATAAGTATCTGTAATACTAGTAACTATTTCTTAGTGAAGACATAAGAGATGTATCAGTAATACCGCTAGCCATATCTTAGCGAAAATACAGGAGGAGTATCTGTAATGATACTAACCATTTCTTAAAATTGTTCTCAACTGCTTCACTTAACAAGCGCAAAACGTTTTGACACATTTACAAATTCATTTTTTAATAGAAAGATATAAAATTAGAAGGCCTGACTTTGGAAGCGATTTTGAATCGAACTTAGTTTTCAGTTTTAGGACCATTAAATTATCTCTCGAGTTATAAGCGATTTCGATCACGTGATCACTTTTTTTTCTCCTGCGTTTCGACACGTTTTTCTGCTTTCGTCGTGAAATGCAGCTCAAAAAGTCAACTATGACGGCTTGTCCTAAAAGATCTACTGTGTCTTAAAAAAAACTGTGTCTTAAAAAAAACTGAATATGTTTCTATGGTTTCTGAACAGCAATACCTGCCACAGTTTCATGCATTTCCGAGCAAAAATAAATTAAAACTTATGTTCCAAAGTCGTCCTTTTTCATTTAAGAACACCCTTAATATACGTACTAAAAATCGCCTGTAAAACTACTAATGGTTTCTTAGTTCTTAGTTTGTTCACTATAAGGAACTCTGCAAATATAATGTTACCAACTTTTTTGGTAATTTTGGACCCCTTCCCCCCATCTCGATATCATACGTTATAATTTCTATATCCCCTCCCCCCCCCTCGGCTGGTAATGATATCGTTATCAAACTGTAAAAATTTTTTCATTTTTATAATTTTTTTGTTTGAAGTGATATACAAAACATGTAACATTCATTTTTCGCATACATAATTGATTCAAATGAAGAGGAGTCGATAAAATATCGCTTTTTTTATCAAATAACATTTAAAAGAACTAGTTTTGATTTAAAGGTATTTCATAATAGTTTTTTCATACATAATGCATTCAACAGTAATAAAGTCTTGGTGCACTTGCAACACGTTATGTAGTTTCTAAATAAGAGATTTTGAAAGTTTGGTGCATTTAAGAAGCAGAAATGAAAAATAAAATATATGAAAATAAGCGATTTTGTTCGGAATACACCCTTAAGAAGCCGCTGTAATCGGTTACTAGAAAAGTTCATGAAATCCCGGTTGCAAATTTCGCACACTCCTTGGAATTTCCAAGGACTCTAAACACCACTGTGAATGATAAGGACTTTTACATATAAATTTTAAAACGCAGAATTTGCAAGTACCGCTTTTACCTTTTTATTTTTACAAATTTATTAATAAATAATCACAAGAAACAGAGATGAGATGGCCCGTAGTTACATATTTAATATTTAATCATATCATTACCGACGAGTAACAATACACCTACACACACAAGCGGCGTATTCTACATTGTTCTATTTACATCAGAAAAAAGAAATTCGCTTACATCAGACTTTTCAAACATTTGTCATATTATTAGATTAATTTCTAACACGATTATACAAACGGCAACTGAATTATAACAGATGTAAATTTTCCAAATGAGTGAAAAAAACAGGCCAGGATTCGAACCAGGGATGTATTGGGTGAAGCCACCAATGCTCTTTCAACTGAGCCATCCCGGACGAATACTGGAGGACTCATTCACCTAACTAATCTTAAGGGTGTTCTTAAATCAAAAAGGCCAACTTTGTGACACATGCTTTAATTTATTTTTGCTCGTAAAGGAATGAAAATAGCAGGTGTTGTTATTCAGAAACTGTCTAATTGCACTCAATCTTCTGTTTTTAAAAAAAGACAATATATCTTTCATAACACGCCTTCAAAGTTGACACTTCTGAGCACCTTTCCCGACGAAAGCAGAAAAACCAATCGAAAAGCAGGGGAAAAACGAGTGATTAAGATATCGAAATAGCTTATAACTCGATAGGTAATTTAACTATCATAAAATGGAAAACTAAATTCGATTCGAAATCGCTTCCACGGTAAGACATTCCAATTTCACGTATATCTGTTAAAAAATGAATTTGTAAATGTGTCAAAACGTTTTTTGCTTGTTGAGCGGAGCAGTTAAGATCACCTTTAATGATTAATCTGGTTTCATACTTTAGATTAACTGATCGAAAGTATGAGACCAAATTGTGTGAAAGCCGCCAATGCTTCTCAAACAGTGACATCACATACAAATACTGGAGGAGTAATTCACTCATCTAATCTTTACGATTACACAAACTGGTCTCTACTTTGGATCTAAAGATTACTAAATACTTTGATCCAAAGTATCAGAAGTGATTGTGTGATCACTACGATTAGTTGGATGAATTAGCCCTCCAGTATTCGTCCCTGATATTGCTCAGATGAAAGAGCATAGGAGGCTTTAACCAATGCATCCCTAGCACAGTGGGACAAAATCCCGAAAAGCTGGCCAAAATATCAAAATGTTATTCAAATTTTACGAAAATTCGTATACAGGTGTTTTTGAGGATGCTGAGTAAAAATACAAAATTTAAATAAAAAAATAGCGGAACAAAAATTTAAATGTCTCGAAAATTATTCAATTTGTATGAAATTTCGTAAACTTTTCAGGCTGCTAATTAGGATTCAAAAGTTAAACTTTAAAAATAAATAAATAAATGACATGACAAATTAAAAGTAAAAACAAGTAGATTTAAATAATTTTTAAAATTTCGAGGCTAAATTTAAAAAGGAATTTTGAAGGAACCAAGGCATATTTAATCGAAATTAATTAATGAAAAGTAGAATATTAGACTGTTTAATTTTTATATTATTAAAATAAAAATGGAAATATATTCTAGAGATTCACCTTTAGAATCAACTGTAGTATAATAAAAAAATTCTTCAGAGGTCAAGGTGTCGAAATAGTTAGAACTTGTTGGCGGTATTATAAGATCTTGTGACTCTTAGGATCAATGATTTTAATTTGTTTTGCGATAATTTAACTAAAATGGAAATGAAAGAATCTGATGACATTAAACGGCGTAAAAATATCTTTCTTTTTTTCGCGCTAATGCATGTTTGTCATAAATCTTCTCGATGCCTTTTGATCAGTTTGTTGCATGATTCTTAAGTATCTTATGGCATTTGACAAATAAGCAGTAACGAAGTTAATGTTATTCCTCATTAATAAGTAATTTGTGTTCTGAAGTAGGCATACAGAACCAGGGATGTAGTTCAAATCTACGAGCTGTTTGTAAAGAAAAATCTTCGAAATATATCAAATAAATGACATGGCTAGAAGAAATTACTTGTGACCTAGAATCGTTTAATCATGTGTTCTGAAGTAGGCAACAGAACCAGGGATGTAGTTCAAATCTACGAGCTGTTTGTAAAGAAAAATCTTCGAAATATATCAAATAAATGACATGGCTACAAGAAATTACTTGTGACATAGAAATGTTTAATCAAATCTTCGTATACGATAGTCAAATAGTTGCGTTTCAAAGAATGGTTGAATTGTATTACCATCATTTATGCTTCCAAATCTGGGATTTGGTTTCTGGACGAGAAGTCTTAATTGTAAATGAAATATTTTTTGCATATTTTATTTTGCGATTTCAGTGTTTTTCTTCTCATGCAGAGTACGAGCTTTTCATTTTTTCTATGCAGGAGTACGAGCTTTTCATTTTTTCTATGCAGGTTGTCTGCCACGTGGAAGCCCTCTCAAAACATCTTAGCATGCAACGTAGATATTCCGAATTCTAAATTATCTCTATCCAATTTAATTAAAAAATGTCATATCGGTAAGAAGCTATTTTGATATTGTCTGACGTAAGGTAGCAACGTTGAGTATTACACTATTTCGTTGTTAACGTTATTCGTTATTCGTAATTCGTTATTTTTTCTGTATCAATGATTCTATTAAATGAAATAAGTTAATTCTCCCGGTGTTTAATACAATCACATTCATTGCCATTAGCTTCCGTATTTCTTGAAAAAGAAAATTGATTTTGATTGGCCCGATAAAATCAGTGAAATGAAGATCTCGGAATTTTCAAATTGACGATTCATGATTTATTCGCAATATTTATGTATTCTAGTTACATGGAAGAAGTGAAAAATGTATTAGAACCTCCTGCCATCTTCATAGAGAAATATTTGTTTAAATGTACTTAGAATACATTTCCAATCACATCCTTACTCGCAAACCAAATCTACATTGCTAATGTAGGTGAAAGTCATATTCATAATTATTTTCACTCGCATTAATGAAATACAATATGCTCAGTAGTTTGATCTAGCAAATATTGCCACTAATAAAATAATTCTTCTAATTACAATAGAACAAACAAAATTACTACCTGTAAAGATGAGAAAATGTTATTCTATCGGATCAATAATAGAGAATTTTTTTCATTTTTTTTCATTACTAAGCTTACTTATCAAATTAATTTAAACTCATGATTATAGTACTTATTTACAATATAATAGGTAATAAACTATTACAAAATTGAATAATTCAAGAATTTGAAAGATATTTATCAGCTAAATTAATGTGAAAAGTACTCAATTTCAGAATTATTGAAGCGGCTGAAAAAGTGGCATTTTTACTTGGGGTTACTAAAATATGCATGAAATGCAGAATGGCAGTTATTGGCAGCTGGTTTTTCAAGAATCATTAGACAATAGCCCAGGTTATTATTTCCATTAAATTTCGTTGCGGAGCACTGTGGAACATTTAAACTTTTTGATGTTTGAAAGCAAAAAAATAAAATATTTTCTACAATATTTTATCAAAAATGACTACGAATTTATTAATTTTTATGTGCTTAGTATAAATTTGGTAATGCATGCAAATAAAGTACACACTATCATAGTGTGAATCCATTTCAAATTATTAAAATCGGATAATATGATAAAATGTAGCGTGCGTTTAGATAAACTATTGTTTTGCTGTTTTTGTTTGCTCTAAATGATATTCCTTTCAAACATCATTTTTGAAATAATGCTCTTTGTAAGGGCGAAGCAAAAATCTTTTTTAAAATACAGACTGACTAATGTTCTGACTCTCCAAACATTATTCTAGCCAACTATATAATCAAAATCTCCTAAATCGTTACTTCATTTTTCGACCTTTAGCCAGCTTTTTGGGTTTTTGCCCCACTGTGCCTAGGTTCGAATTCTGGCCTGGACATTTTTCATCTACTTGGAAAATTTACATCTGTTATTAGCGATTTTGCCATCTAGTGATTACAATTTAAACTAAAAAATATTACAAAAAAAAACTTCTTTACTTAAAAATTCTACGAACTTGTATAAACTTTATTTCACACACACACACACACACACACACATATGTATATATGTATATATATATACATACATATATATAAAACCATTAATATTACAATATATGAACCATTGAATTTAATAACTTGCACACTGTATAATAATAGCACATTGAACATGGAGGGAATATGAATTTACATATAATAAAAAGCTATTGGAGAAATGTGTAGAACGGTTCCAGGTTGTACCACTCTGAAATTCAACTGTTGCTAGACGCCACGTTAGGCTTTATTGAAAACAGATGCTAAAATAAAAGTTTAAAATTTCTTCCACTTGAAATAATGTTTGTTCAGCATATTTTCATTTAAAACATGTATATCAAACCCAATTATAATACATAAAGATAACAGTGTAAGTGTAAAAGTTTTTTATTATCTGAGTACGATCGTATTTTATTTATCACTCTAGCACCGGCTCTCACAACTTTAGTGCTGCCATCTCTGAACTATTTTAGAAACCTTTTGAGGAATATATTATAAAAGATAAATTTAGTTTCAGATGAATTTAAGTTTAGTTTTATTATTTTTTTCAAATGCTAGCATTTATCCGGTTTATTTTTTAAATTTTGTTTTCTATTTAAATAAAATAAGCTCCTTTTTTCCTTCAAGTTGTTATGGATATATAAGATATCATCATGACTGCATTAATATATCTGAAAATTATTTTTTTGTATGGTATTAAATTAAAATTTTATCTGCTCAAATGCAATGCGTGCAAATAAATCAAAATTGCTCTTAAATCAAAATTTGATGACTTTTATTTAGTTTAGGATGTTATATATTGATAACATTTATATGACATTTGATAATAAAAAATACAAATTTCGTTTACAGTGCAAGCAAATTTCGAATGGATATAATCTAAGCTTTTAAAAACTGGTACATTTAATTTAAAATTTTACAAAAGGAACAGTAATAATAATTTTGGTTTTCATAATTTACGGATTGAATTTTTAAGTTGCAAGCTGAGGTTTTTAAAAATTGATTTTGATTTAAATCAATGCCTCCTGCTATAGACAATAGGGTGAAATGCAGTTTACTCTCTTTCGCCAAGGCGACTTTTTTTGGCGCGATAAATGCTTCAATATGGCAACCCTGCATTTTCATTTTCTCCTCTCGCATTTTCCATGTGGCAACCCTAAGGAGTGCTCCGGTTTACGTATCCTACCGATTTCTAAGCCGTTTCCTGATTGGACGCTCCTTTTTGTTAAATGTTTTCTGATTGGACGAAAGAAGAGATTTAAGAGAGGGCGCGTTTATTGCTTCCGGTAGTATTGTTTTTTGAAGTTGCGTCTTGCATTCAACGAATGAGTTTATTTTTTTGCATTTTCCTCTTTTTTATATTTAGTTAGATACCGTTCAGTAACTACTATGAAGTTGTTGATTTCAGAAAGAATGTTGTTTTTGTTTGAATGAGGAAGTAAAGTATTCAAATGGATACTTTACGCTGTTGAAAGTTTGCGGGAAAAAGTATATGATTGACTGGTGAGGGGGGCGGCAGCCCCCGTCACAAGAGCAAAACAGCGGCTCCGGGTAAGAAAAAATTCACCTTTTTTTTGTCTTTAGATTTGTATATTATGTGCTTTTGGTTTATTTTGATTGCCGCCATCTTGGAAAGTGCGTTTTTGCGTAGTGTCTCTCCGGGAGGCAAGACGCAAAAACGCGCCAATTTGGCGATTTTAGAAAATCGCGCCAAGAAGGAGAGTAAACTGCATTCGCACCGAAAATAGCAGTATTTTCTATAAGAAACTGCGATTTAAAAAAATAGTTGTTTTGTTTATATTAATTGCGTATTTTCTTTTTAAATTTGGCATCAAATCCAAATTTAAAAAGAAAACACAAAGCTTCATAATCGATGTCTAAAAGCATCGAACTAAGAATCTAATATATACCCACGACTAAAACCGCTGCCAAATCATAATTTTAATAAAGATAATGTATTTTAAAATTTTAAAAACTTCAATATTTAATTTAAATGTTTTGTAAAATCATCAGAAATTGAGTTTTATTTTGACAATCATTATTACTGTTGTAATAAATGCTGTTCTTTGTTTTGAAATTGAAATTTGTTCAAAAATTAAATATCAAGTAAAAAAAAGAAAAAAAATCATTTGTATTTGTAGAAATTTATTAATATTTTTAAAATGTGTTTTTCTACAATACAAACTCTTCAATAATGAAATCTGCATTATGTTTGTATGACGTATTAAAAAAATGAAACGCAGGTCAAAATTCCATCATTTTTGACGGGGTTATATACTAGTATATGTATGTATATACGTATATATATATATATATATATATATATATATATATATATATATATATATATTGTTACGAATTTTGTAAATAGTTAGTGTTTGTACTGTAAAATAACGTAAATAATCTTATTAAGCTCCATTCCTTTACTAATATTAGCTTTTGTCTCTGTTATCAAGCAAACTTGTCTATTATTTTCAGTGTATGTCTACGGCAGATTGGCGAAATATTAAAGATATCGCCAAGTTGGCGTCACTTTTGGCAACTAATCTTGGTCGCCAAATTTGGCGATATATCGCCAAATAGGTGACAAACTTGGCGATTGTTGGCGATGGTAACCCTTCCCTCTCTATGGTAACCCCCCTTAGGTATGCTGATACATTGAATGTTTTTCCTTGGTTTCTGGATTTTTCGAGAAGCCTCTGGAAACTTCTAGCGCATGCTGCGAGCCTATATAAGGAGAGCAGTACGAGCTGTTGTTGTTATTATTCATCAGTCAGTCATTGAGTGAGCTGCGATTGTAAGCAAGTTTGCTTGAGTCTTCTCTACGTTGTTTTGAATGTGATTTAGTGTTGAGACATTGTATAAAGAGTCTTTGGTACCTATATCTGCGCTTGTACGATAGATTTGAACAATTATTTTTGAATATCTAGTAATATTTGTGAGTTTCGAAGACTCTGTTGTTCTGAAGATCTGCAAATAAATTATTTTCTACTTTTCTAAAAGACAAGAGTTCGAAGTTGTCTAACCATAAGATCAAAAGAATCCAATATACGCAACAATATATATATATATATATGTGTGTGTGTGTGTGTGTGTGTGTGTGTGTGTGTAAATAATAAATACCAGATTCACATGACATATACAGCAAACAAATTCAGTATGAAGAAAATGATCAGTGCTCGATTCCATGCCCACCCAAGAGGTTTGAACACATGGAAGCGTTGTTTTTCAATTTATTTATTTATTTTAGACTCTAATAAATTAATTATACTTAAATAATTAATTATTCTAGTCTAATAATGTAATAAGTAAGTACTTAATTATTTTAGACTTAAGTGAATAGACTCGGCTATTCACTTTTTCTATTGCAAATACTCTTATTTATTTTTTCTTATACACTTATTCACTTATTCTTTTATTCAATTCTTATTCAATTGCTTATTGTTGTTATAACTATGCATACTCAGTATTATAATTGTTATTATTCAAGAGATTAGCAGATTGTTTTAAAAGAATTAATTAATAAATACATTTTGAACAGATTTTTAAATAATATTTTTTAATTATAAGTAGCATTTCTGTTCCGTTTGCGTCTATTGTAGTTAGGACTGCCACAGGCGACTATTTTTTAATTCAACTTTACACCATTTTCTCAAAATAAAAAAGTTATTTAAATACTGTTCGAGAACATGTGCAAGAGAAATATACTACAAAATCTGTTTTATTTAAATAGTGGTGGAAAAAAGTTGCCTGTGGCACCTCTGTTATAGGAATTTTACTTCGTCACAGTAGCGCAGCCAAGGGGGTGGTTTTGGGGTTAAAACCCCTCCCAGAGCTAAGAAAGATCACTATAATTGCCACTTATATGAATCAAAACCAAACTTAATAGTTAAACGCTTTGGCGTACTTCGGCTTTATTGAATCAGATTTTATTTAATAAAGTGATTCAATTAATGGCAAAAATTCTACTTAAAACATTGGAAGTGCATATTACGTGGATTAGTTAAGTAAAAATTGGTTATTTAAACTAAATCACTTCTATGAGACGTATTATGCTAAAAGAATGATGATTTCCTGCACACAGATGCTTTTTGAGTTTATGAGTTTAAGTATTATGCAGTGAATATTCTAATTAGCATTGACTCTATTAACCGGCGATTCAAATAACCGGCAAACATCTTTATGAGAAACTCAACCCCCCCCCCCCCCTAGAACCGCAATTTGGCTGCGCCACTGCTTCGTCATAGCATAGCGAACTCTTTAAAGTTATTACCAGCAAATTATAGTTGCTTATCATTTTCAATTCAGTATTGTTTTAAGCAATAATAATAATAATATTAAAAAAATAAGCAATAACATCAATATAAAAATAAAAATAAGAAATAAGCCGGTTTTCTTCTTCATAAAAAATACTTCTCTAATTAAAAAAACTTGTATAAATAAGCTTTATTTCATATGTATATATAAACAAAGAATAAAAATCAGATTTACATCACATATGCAGAGAACGAATGAAGGAAATGATCAATGCTCGATTCCACGTCCACCCGAGAGGTTCGAACACATGGACGCGTTGTTTTTTTTAACATGGACTCGCCTATAGCCATACACCACGACATTTTTTTCTTCTTCTACCAGATCTTGCATTTTTTCTTCTTTCTTTTGAACCCCATTTTCCTTCCAACCAGAACCTTCATAAAAACTTCCAGATAGTACCTTTTTGATTTCATATACATCTTAACAGAGTCTTTAGATTTCTTAAATTTGCTTTTTAGCATCATTCATTTACAAATAATTCTCTAGAAACGTTCTTTATATACATTATCTCAGGTTCAATCTACATGAGTATATGACAAAGTCATTTTCTTTAAGAGTAATATAAATAACATATCCAATCAGTAGAGACTCTGATGATCATGATTCAGTAAGTCACTGTCCATGTGATTATGTGATAAAATTATTGTCTTAGAGAATAATGAATTACATAATCAATCAGGAATGTCTCTGATGATTATTATAAGACTCACTGTCCTTGTGAATATGTGATAATATCCCTGTCTTCCAAAACAGAATAAAATAATCAATCAGGAATGTCTCTGATGATTATTATAAGACTCACTGTCCTTGTGAATATGTGATAATATCCCTGTCTTCCAAAATAGAATAAAATAATCAATCAGGAATGTCTCTGATGGTTATTATAAGAGTCACTGTCCTTGTGAATATATGATAATATCCCTGTCTTCCAAAATAGAATAAAATAATCAATCAGGAATGTCTCTGGTGATTATGAAAAGAGTCACTGTCCTTGTGAATATATGATAATATCCCTGTCTTCCAAAATAGAATAAAATAATCAATCAGGAATGTCTCTGATGATTATTATAAGAGTCACTGTCCTTGTGAATATGTGATAATATCCCTGTCTTCCAAAATAGAATAAAATAATCAATCAGTACATTGTCTCTGATGATTATTATAAGAGTCACTGTCCTTGTGAATAAGTGATAATATTTCTGTCTTAAAAAATAGAATAAAATAATCAATCAGGAATGTCTCTGAAGATTATGATAAGAGTCACTGTCCTTGTGAATTAATATAAGTATTTTTCGAAATAGTCCGTAGCTAAAATAGCTTACGGACGTTCTTCAGAATTTTTCGCATTCGACAAAGATTTTTAGACTTTTTGTCCTGCAAAGAAAATTAAAAGAAAATTAGGCAAATTAAAGCTTAACAAATATATTTTTTCTTAAGTAACTTGATAATCTATTAATTCGTAATATTAATTCGTAATAATAAGCTGTTAATTCTTAATAATTCTTAATAATCTATAAATACGTAATTATCTATTCATACAAGGAATACATTTTTCATATAAAGTCACTTACATAAAATCATTCCTAATAGCTTGGAGGTCAGGGTAGTACGCTATCATACTACAGGTCGACAGTTCGATTACGGATTGTAAAATGTTAAGCTAACACTCCTCTCCCTTCAGAGGAAGACATTTGCGACCTATGAGGATGTTATTTTTCAATATCTCGTTTGCTTTAGACTTTTCTTTCTTTCTTATTTTTTTCATCGTTGCTATCCTTGCTAAGGTTTATTTCTACATTGTCTCTTTTTTTAATTATTCGATTTCGGCTGTAGATTTGTTTTATAAAATTACTTTCATTTTCGAAATTTTTTTCCGAAAATAAAAGTTTACATCTGCAAACAAAATCGAAAAAGTAAAATAAATAAATAAATAAGTAAAAAGCCGATATAGAGAGATTAATCCAAGCTTTTCCAAAGGGGAAAAATATTTAGAAATGTCGAAATTCAAACAGGATATTTGCAAATCCCCCTCCCCCCCCATACATTTACCATTTGCTGGCGAGTTTCTTCGTCTAATGGACAGGAGTATTTGGGACCAACGAACAATTTTGGGTTCAATGAAATGAGGTCAGAGCTTGTATGAGAAGCCTGTGGATCAAAGACTTTTTCACTCCTCCGTGAGCGATTGATCTTCCATTGCGCAGAAATTCACTCCAAAACGCCCACTTGTGTTAATAATCCCTTATAACTCAATAGATAATTTATTTATCAAAAAATGGAAAAAATAGTTCAATTCCAAATCATTTCCATATCCAGGCCTTCCAATTTTATGTATTTCCATTAAAAAATGAATTTGTAAATGTTTCAAATTGTTTTATGTTTTTTGAGCCGAGCTGTTAAATACAGTCTTAAAGAATTATTCTAAAACATATTAATCAAAAAATATTTCAGTTAGGAATTGCTTTACTCCATTTGAAAATTCCGTTTCATTATATGATGTGTAAATACTATTATTAGTTATTAATCTATTAGTATAAATTTCTGAAGGAGAAATTTCAACCAGCTGGCCATTCTTTTGCTAAACTAAATTGCCCCATTATGTAGTATAATATCAACTGACAGATCAAAGACGAGCTAATCAAAATTACTGGAATACATATTTGGCTATAAACAGTAATGTAAGAAGTCGTCTTACAAGTGTACAAGAAGAAAGAAAGAAGTGATAACTTATCTTAATAAATATCTCGAGGCTGCATTCTTCTTTATAAACTTTTTATTACTTGAAAAAAACGGCATTCACATATAGTAGACTAACACACACACATTATATACAAATAAAGTTTTTTACATAATTCTGGCGCACGCCACTATAAACCACAGTTCACAACCAACATTCGAATATCAATAAGAAAAGAACATTTTTTTTAACAGAACTAGTGTTGCCAGATTATTTTTAAACGAAAAATACTACAACTACATTTTCTTTTAATTTAGCAAAACTCAGGTCACGTGACGCCTGACAGTCTTATTTTTTTTCTTTCTTTTTTTTCTTTGGAATGCGCGTGTTACATCCTCCCCCTCTGTTTCCGATCTACGTCTCGGAGAGGAAACAGGACACTTTTTGGTTCTTCTTCTTTTTCTCAAGGGTGCAACTGGAATAGTTTCAGATTCTTGGAAAGGCAACAAGGCAGAAACGTGGTAAGATCCAATTCGTTCAGTAGGATTTTCTAGACTAGCAATGTCATATGTCACTAGTGACTTTTGAGTCAAAATTATGTATGGGCCATCTCTCTTAGGCATTAATTTTGATGTTTTATTTCTACCTGCATTGCTAACTGGGTGTAGGTTAATCCATACTTTTTCACCAGGCTTGAAATATAATCGTCTATGGTTTTTATTGTAATATCTCTTCCGCTGGCCTTGTTTCATTTCAACAGGCTCTTTCATACTTTTTGAAATATTTACAAAACGTTTAAGATTTGGGGTTGTCTCTCCCCCTGGTCGAAAACACTTTAGAAACCTTTTTGGAATGTCTTTAAATTTTTTTCCTGTCATCGGAATTTAACTTTTTGCCTTCATCTTTACGTAAGGCACATGAACACACTTTGACCGCATCAGTACACCTATTATTTTGTACTTCATGCTCTTCTACAAAATAAAACTTTTTATGAGGTTTGTCACTAAAATGCCATGTTTTACTTGCAGCGTCTAACACTATGTTAGCTTTGTGCAGGAAATCCATTCCTAAAAGAGTTCTATTACCTTTGGCATTTGGTAATACAATAAACTCTGTTCTGAAAACTCGGCCTTCAATCTTTACACGCACAGTGACAGAAAGAGTTTTTCTAGCCATCGTAGTTACATCAGCTAATGTTACTTCATGAGTATGAGGTTTCATTGCAACACCAGCTTTCAAAAATAATTTATACATACGTTCTCCTGCAATAGAACGATTCGCTCCTGTATCTGCACAGACTAATACCTTCTTATTGCAGATGGTAATAGGTACATTTAAAGCTGAAACTGTTGTTGTATTTAAACTATACAGCTTAAGACGTTGAGCTTGCACTGTTTGCTTCTTAACCGTAGGGGAACAATCTGGGCATTTCTTCTTTATAAATCACACTTTGCCACAACCATAGCAGAATATCTCGGATTCTGAGCGACGATTATCAAACGTGGGAGAAAATCTGTCTTCTTTTGGAGGCTTACTCTGCTTCCATGTATTTTCTCGGCGAAAATACGCTTTTTTCTCCTGGGGTACAACCGAATCTTTTTTAGAAAACGTAGACCTGATAGTATCATACGCATCTAATTTTCCGGCAAGGTCGACTGGTGAATTTAAATGTTCCCAATCATCTAACATATGTTGTTTGCATTCGACAGGCACGCGCCTTTTCATCTGATCCGCTATGATCAGATCCTGAAGAGCTTCAAAAGACGTTACATTTAACTCTTTAAGCCAGTTTTCAAAGTAAGCACGTAACTCAAAGTAATAATCTCTCCAAGTAATTTCTTTATCTTTGCAATGCGTGAAAAACAGCTGCCTAAACCTTTCAGCGCTAATTTTAAACCTTTTTAGAAGTAGACCTTTAACATGTGAAAAATCTGAAGCGTTTTCTTCTTTTTCACGAGCAATAAGCGTAGATATAGAAGAGGGTACAACACTTAGTAAATAAGAAACCCGAGGTGTTCTTGTACCTTCGAAAGCTTTAACTGTCGTTCCAGGAGCACCAGAAACAATGTTACATCATCTGTCTCTGGCTTAAATGTAGGCAACAGCTTCTGGATATCTATTTTACTCTCTGGATGAGACATTATCCCTGCCGCATTACCACCTACCGCTCCACTGGAAACACTTTGGCTCTGAGCCTGTAACTTAAGCTTCTCAAGCTCAAAATTCATCTCAAACTTTTTTAATTCCAGTTCTTCCGAACGACGTTTTTCTTCTACTTCTAATTTACGCTGTTCTAATTCAGCTGTTTTTTGCTTTTCCTTTAAGTCTCGTTTACGCTGTTCTTCCTCGCGAGTCGCAATTTGGTTTCTGACTAACGAATTTACGAAATCAACTTCATACGAGGGAGAGGATTTAATCTTATCACGCAATGTGACAACAGTCATAGAGGGTTGTACATCTAAATTCATTTCTAAAGCGACCTGAAACAGGTCTTCTTTTCGTGCTTTATTGAGTTCGGACATTTGTAAATTTAGCAAACAACAAGATATATACCCACAAATGCTAAAAATTCGTTTAAATAAATTGTTCCCCAGACGTGAGCTTTGCTTTACAACTCATAAAAACAAGACATCAATAAAACAAAACAGGGAACTTTAACGTTAGCAAAATATACTTTTAAAATAATTAAACTTCATTAAACTTTTAAGTATCTTTAAAATTTAAATTATTTTAATTTAATTTAATTTAATTTAATTTATATTTTTTTTGAAAGAAAATATACTTTAAATTACGTGTCATTTAATCAAAACATTATTTTAACTAATATAAAACTAGTACTGAATTGTTGGCAACATTCATAAACAATGTTCTAAATAAGTCAAAACATATCTGAATAATTAAAATGTCAATCAATATTATTATCATATTATCAAAACAAGACTACGTAATATAGTTTTTTCAATATAACTTTAAAAGAAAAGAAAGTCTTATTCCATAAAAAAAATATATATATATAAATGCAAAAACTTACTCAATCTGTTTTGAAAATCATATTCAATGCTATTTCACAATATATCGGGAACTCTAAATTAAATGCTTAAAACAACTAACAATAGGACACTCAAATAAAATTTCTAATTAAATTCTGTTATCTTGCGAAACCAACAACAAAACAAAAAATAATAAACATACGACACTTGAAATAAAAGGTATAAATACTTTTTAATATATTTTTTTCACTCTTAATTTAATTCCCTGTTTGTAAAAAGAAAAGAAAAATAATATCAACGTAAATAAATGCTTATTTCATTATTTATCAACCTTTTTTTTTAATTGTTTTTCTTTTTTATTCGAAGTAAGAAAAGTTGTTATTTAATCAAGATAAAAATCAAACATACATGCACAGAATGAAAATTAAACTAAAGAATAAAAATATAAGCATGGGGAGGGAAGGGGAATTACACAATATATAAATGAACTGTAAAATAAATCAATAAATGAAAACTAAAAATATGAAAAATTTTACAAATAGAAAACAAAATATAGACACTTGTGGAAAGAATGCATTCTTTTGATAAAAATATGGATCCATTTTAAGAAAGTAACTTGAAGATTAAATAAATATTGTTGAGTTACACCTGCAGGCACAAGAACTGAAAGTTTTTAAAAGCACAGAAAACGTAGAATTCGCCATAATTCACAAACAAATATAAATGGCGTTATCGAAGCAAGATTAAATTCGAGAACATATATCGCAAACAAATGAGAATGGTGCTTGGCGTAAGATTATTCCGTGGAAATTTTTTTTACAGCATTGAAGAACACATTTCACAAACAAACGAGCAACGACTGCTCGTGCCATTTTCTTGCATTAAACATGCATGCATTTTTATTTCGTGCATATTTCACAATTTAAAAAAAATATATATCAAGCTTTAGAAGATTCACAAAGATGTGGAACACCTTGGAAAGACTTCGCGCCATTTCCTTTTTCCTCTTTCTTACTTGTAGATAACATATCGCAATTAAAAGCATCAAACATTTGTAGAATTAAGAAGATGTCAGAACAAATCAAACTATTTCCAGGTAAGGGCTCCAGGTTGGGCAGCCATTTTGTAAGAAGTTGTCTTACAAATGTACAAGAAGAAAGAAAGAAGTGATAACTTATCTTAATAAATATCTCGGGGCTGCATTCTTCTTTATAAACTTTTTATTACTTGAAAAAAACGGCACTCACATATAGTAGACTAACACACACACATTATATACAAATAAAGTTTTTTACATAATTCTGGCGCACGCCACTATAAACCACAGTTCACAACCAACATTCGAATATCACTTAGAAAAGAACATTTTTCTTAAGAGAACTAGTGTTGCCAGATTTTTTTAAAGAAAAAATACTACAACTACATTTTTTTTTAATTTAGCAAAACTCAGGTCACGTGACGCGTGACAGTCTTATTTTTTTTTTCTTTCTTTTTTTTCTTTGGAATGCGCGTGTTACAGTAACCTTATTTCTCTAAATAACGAAGTTTTGTTAAAGATTTCAGGAAGTGTTGGAAAGTGTTTCATAATCTACGCTTAACCCACGATTTTTCTTGTTAGTTGTTCAGTCTGTAAATGAGATGAATATATGAAAATTTTACGTATGAACACTGAACAAAAATTTCTTGGGCAATTCCTATACACAAGAAGTTATACTAACAGTTTTACACTAAAGATAAAACCTGAAAAAATGTTCACTAAATATAGCACAAAATTTAAGACTGTTTTCAAATCCAAAGGAGCAACAATACCATATAAATTTTAATTCATTTTTGTTTTGAAAAAAGAATGGAGTTGGCAGGTGTTGTTATTGAGAAACTTTGCAATCGAAAGACGTTTTCCGTTTTTTGGTATACACAGAATAGATCTTTCAGAAAATACTGTTAACCACTTAACCGAATCTTTCTTTTACGTTCAACAAATTGGAAATGTGGTAAAAATACCAGTTTCTACATCTATGCCACAAAATAGTATGAAATTGTATTCAAAATATTTAGAGGTGTGAAAAAGTTTTAAGTGATGGATCAAGCAAGCTCTTCTTGCCCGTACAACGTATGGGCAAATGGGTAAGTAGTTAAAGTGTACGTTTTGAATCGAATTTCTGGAGGAAAGAAGAAAACACAGTAAACTAAGGTAGAAGAACACCTTGTCAAGAAAAAGGAAAAAAAGAAAGTTTTTAGCTCGATATTTAAGTAATGGATCAAAAGCTGTAAAAATCATTCCGATTCCAAATCACTTCCATAGACGCATGTCTAATAATTTTATATCTTTACGTTTTAAAAATGTATATACGTCATGGTTTTAGAAAGTTTCGGGCTCAGTGGCGCAGTCACAATTCGGCTCTGGATGGGGGGATAAGTTTCTGAAAAAGGTGATTGCCGGTTATTTGAATTGCTAGTTAATAGAATCAGTTCTAATTAGAATATTCACTGTATAATAAGAACTCAAAGAGTATCTGTGTGGCAGGAAATCATCATTTTTTTAGCATAATGCGTCTAAGAAAATTGATTTAGTTCAAATATTCAATTTATACTGATTCATGTAATTGCATTTTCACAATTTTAAGTAGAATTTTCGCCATTTATTTGAATTACTTTATTAAATGAAATCTGATTCAATAAAGTGTCGGAATCCGAAATGCGCCAAAACATTTAAATATTTAGTTTGGTTTTAATTCATATAAGCGGCAATTATAGCGATCTTCCTTAGCTGTGAGAGGAGTTTTAATTCTAAAACCACTCCCTTGGCTGCGCCGCTGTTTGGGATAGGCTTTTTTTAGTAGAGTTGGGCAAATATGTAATGTTAATTATCTGTGAAGTGTGTACATGTCAATAGATAATAACTCATTATAGTTGAGCACCACCGAAGCAGAGCGGTATAAGTGACAAAATTGAAAAAATTGAACTAATTGCACAGGAAAACCCGGAAATATGCTTCTTTCTTTTCTGGTAAAGTGATTTTCTAATAATGTGCTACGGTTTAGAGATAAACCACTTTTGCCGAATAATAACCAATGTTGATTAATAATAAATGCAAGAAAATTACACTGTACACATATTTTACAGTTATTGAAATAAGAGTTCAAATACCACAATGAAACAGGTGGCAGTTTCCTATAACGATTCAGTCAATTGAGATTCAAATTTCAACGTCAAATATATTCGAACGCAGTTTATTTCAAATCGAATTTTTGTCACTTGTACCCCTTAGCTTCTGATGTCCTCAGTTATATACAATCAAACAAAGACATTTCATCAAATAATGGGAATAAGGCAGTTCCGGCTACCGTGCTGCAAGAATTTTTACGGCATGTCGTTTTAACTTTAATTAATTACACACAATTACATTCCAGATAATTGCAATTGCAAATTTGCCCAATTCTGCGTCTTAGCAACGTCAAAGTTTCGAACTTCGAAATACAGGAAGAAGTTTCGAGAGTTATAAATAATCTCTTTATGGTTGCAAGCAGTTCTTAGATTTACAACAGGGCATTCGGGGCACAGGCCGAGGGCCTCTGATTTTCAGAGGCCCCCAAATGATTTTCAATTATTGTACAAAATCGATATTGTTTTAATATCTAAGGAAATTTTACATTTCATTCTGCATTCTATTATGTTCATAGTGTATTTTTATAACGATGTACAGTTTGTCTGAAACATCCATTTATTACTTTATTATAGGGAATATTTTCTTTTGAACTTATCATTTAAAAAATGCATTGCATTTTTAATTCTCGTTTATTCCTTTTCCTGTTAACGTCAGACTCTTTGAATGTAGTTTGCAAACTGTAGAGCCACCTAATATTTTAAATAATTGTAGCTTGGTGCTGTCAGAGATTTATTATTGATTGTTGTGTACTTTATATTCCACATATATTAGACTTGCACAAGAAAAGATAATTACCACCACACACTTTATTATAAATAGCTACCTATTTAAATTTCATAATGGCGAAATAATTATTTTAAAGTAAGTTATGGATTATCATATTTAATTTTTAATGGATATTTTAAAGTCAATAATGGTTACTTTAGTAATTATCTTTTTAATTTTTTTAGTCAATCCCCGGTAAGTATAGGTGCAAGGAGACTCCCTAAGCATCTGCGCCCAGGGCCCTCACATTTTTAAACCGTTCCCTGTTTGCAAGTTTATATACTTTGCTATATCATACGAATTGAATATTTCCAACTGAGCAAAATATTGCCTAAGCCGGGAATCGAACCCAAATCCTTGTCTTACAATCGTATACCCATCGTTATATGGGAGTTCCATTACCTGCGGTTTATTCTATCTAGATGCCTAAATGACAGTCCAGATGTTATGACCAATATGGTTATCTGAGCGAAAAATCCCGGCCAGTTGTCGCCCAGTTACCTTAAACGGTAAAGCTAATCTGCCTTGTAAGCCAAGGTTCTGGGTTCGATTCCCGACCTGGACAATTTTTCGCTCAGTTGGATATATTTAATTCGTATGATAAATTTACTAGTCAGATTGTTTGTGCTTAAATAACAATGTACTTGCTATATACCTGGGCTAGAAATTGCAAGTAGCGAATATTTTGTGAATTACAGAAAAAAAATGACAGACTGTATAGGATATATTGGGAACTGTATGCAAGAAAAATAATAAGATATTAAACTGAATTAAAAATATCACTCACCTTCACTTTCTGCGACGTCGACACCGGTGGAGCAGGGGCAGGTGTGTGTATACGATATTTATTTCTAGATTCTTGTTCTGCTATAGGATGTGTTGTAACGTTTACACTATTTTCTTGAGCTGTTAAAGAATAATATGTGTTTTGTAATCTTGATGATTTAGCTGGAGGATCTGGTGCACGACGGAAGATCTGGTATTTTATCTGCTGTTGACCACTAGCTGACGACTTTGAGATTATATCTTTGCATCCTTTGAAAGATTCCGAATCGTGACTAGATAACGATGCATGTAAAATGGGGGGAAGAGGAGCTTTATACTTTTTGTGACTTTTTTTTCTAACAATATCGACAGTTTTAATTTCCGTGTCTTTTTTCTTTCCCATTTCATTATCAATATTGTTGGATTCAGTAAATGCATTAGGATATTGAAGATCTCCAGCAGACTTTTCATGGTTATTTGCATCATTTTTGCTATTTTTGAAAGTTTTATTTTCAGCGACTGCTTTCTTTTCTATTTCGTTCTCAATATTGTTGGATTCGCTAAATGCATTAAGATTTTGAAGATCTGTAGATTCATTAAAGGAATTAGGATACTGAAGATCTCCAGCAGAGTTTTCATGGTTATTTGCATCATTTTTGCTATTTTTGAAAGTTTCATTTTCAGCTACTGCTTCCTTTTCTATTTCGTTCTCAGTATTGTTAGATTCCCTGTATGCATTAAGATGAGAATCTGTGGATTCACTAAATTCATTAGGATATAGAAGATCATCTGCATACTTTTCATCGCTATTTGTATCATTTTTGTTATTTTCAAAAGTTTCGTTTTCAGTGACTGTTTTCTGTTCTATTTCGTTATCAGTATTATTGGATTCACTAAATGCATTGGGATATAAAAGATCTTCAGCAGACTTTTCATCGCTATTTGTATCGTTTTTGTTATTTTTGAAAGTTTCATTTTCAGTGACTGCTTTCTGTTCTATTTCATTATCACTATTATTGGATTCACTAAATGCATTAGAATATTGAAGATCATCAGCAGACTTTTCATCGCTATTTGTATCATTTTTGCTACTTTGCAATGTTTCATATTTAATGACTGCTTTCTGTTCTATTTCGTTATCAATATTGCCAGTTTCACTAAATGCATTATGATATTGAACATCTTCAGCAGACTTTTCATCACTATATGTATAATTTTTGCTATTTTCGAAAGCTTCATTTCCAGTGATTACTTTCTGTTCCATTTCGTTATCAATATTGTTAGATTCACTCAATGTATTAGGATATTGAAGATCTTCAGCAGATTTTTCAAGGCTATTTGCATCATTTTTGCTGTTTTCGGAAGTTTCATTTTCAATGACTGCTTTCTGTTCTATTTCGTCATCAATATTGTTAGATTCACTAAATGCATTATGATATTGAAGATCTTCTTCAGACATTTCACGGCTATTTGTATCATTTTTAATATTTTCGCAATTGTATGCAAACTGGTCATCAAAGGGATTTCTTGCACTTGGATAATCTTCATTGTCAGCAAAAGGGTCCAGATACTGAGGATAGTCTTCATTTTCAGCGAAAGGGTCCAAGTACTGCGGATAGTTGTTCTGTTTTTTGTCTTTATTAAAAGATCTATTTACAATTTCATTTTTGTCCTGATATTTCTTTTTTATTGCTTGTAACTTATACTCGAAGATGTTATTCTTTGGTACTTCACATTGCAATTCTCTGGTATTTGAAGAATTTGTTATGCTTTGTGTGTTAGAATTGGACCTAAAAGAAAACATGAAAAAATATAGAAATGTAATATTTCATATCTTGTAATTCTGATGATGTCGCAACATAATACCACTATGACACACCATTGCAGTCAGGCTAAATTTAGTTTAATCAGATTGCTCCCACTTTTCTCGCAATAAAATTATTGTTTTTTTTTAACTTAAAGTAGGCAATTTGCTTTTTAAATAATTTTTTTTATTTTTAACAGAATGGTTTAAATGGTGAACTCACATTGCATTGCAATGTTCAACAAAAAGTACATTTAAAGAGGGAAAAAAAGGATTTTTTATTGCATATTTAATTGAAATTTTTCTGCTCTGAAGGACATAACAATCAAAGGAATTAAAAGGAGGAATTAACATAAAAGTTGTAACGATTTCCACTTCTCAAATCCACGAATCCGAATTAGAAAAATTTCTGTTTTGTTTTCTTCTTCAAATTTTGATAGTTTTATTTTTCGGGTTTCTTTGACGTGAAATTGAAAAATTGGTTTTTTTTCTTTTTTCTTTCAAAGCTCTAAAAACAGAGTTAATACAGAAATTTTCTCTTTATTTTTCTTTTGTTCTCTCATAATTTTAACGAACAGCAACATTAATTTTGTAGTCTGCGAAGACTCGGAGCCGTAGTCGATAAAATTTACCGAATCGGAGTCGACTGTTTTTCCCACCGACTCCGCAGCCGTGGTTAAAAGCAACTAGCGTTAAGCAAATTCGTGTTAACAAAGTTCGACTATCGATATCTATCTATATTATAAAGGCCAAACGTATCTATGCGCAACGCATACGTTATTTTGCGAATGGCAACACTTTTCCCTACAATTTCGGTTTTGCAAATTTTACACTTCTAAACATCGCGCACTTTAAATTTTTACACCGTCGAATAGAGAAAAAAATCTACTTATAAATGCAATTTATTCAAAAGCTGTATCTCAATTTATTTTTGAGGTATTATTAGTTTTTTTTTTTTTTTTTTGTAGTTTTAGTACCTATTTTGTAATTGTGGAAACAGAATCACTGCATTATATCTTAAATTAGAAAAAAAAAAGAAAAATGAAAAATGAAAAGAAATTAAAATGCAAAATATTTTTCATGCAATTTCAGTTTTGCATTTTTTGCTACTGCAAATTTTACATTTCTAAAATCATACATTTTAATTTTCTACACCGTCGTACAGAGAAAAAAAAATGTACAAGTAAATGCAATTTGTTTCAAAGCTGTATCTTAATTAAACTTGCGATATTAATTTGTTTATAAATTTTAGTACCAATTTTGTTATTGCTTGTTGAGCAGAACAGTTGAAAACAGCCTTAAAAAATAAATTTGTAAATGCGTCAAAAAGTTTCACGCTTGTTCAACAGAACTGTTGAGAACAGCCTTTAAAAATGAATTTGTAAATGTGTCAAAACGTTTTGCACTTTCTGAGCAGAACAATCAAAAACAGAACTTAAAAAACCTGACGCTCGAAAACTAGAATTCCGGCATTATAAAGTGTGGAAAATTTGCTTAGTTCGTGCGATGAGTCCGAAATATTTCAACGGTCGTCAAGCGTGCTCTTTTTAAAAGGACTTAAATCATAGTAAATGTGAATATAACTTGATGGAACAACTGGAAACAATTGGTTAAAAGCAGGGCTGCGGAGTCGCACTCAGAGTCAAACCCATTTTTGAGCGAAATATCTCAGATGGAGTCGCTAAGAAACAAGCCAACTCCGACTCTGGCTTTATTTTTTTAATTTAAATTAAATAAAAAAAATTTTGTTAGATAGTTCGAAATAAAATTAAACCAATTATAAGCAATTATAAATCCCAAAAGGAATTATTTTTGTTAATTTCTGTTTATAACGAACTAACCAAATTAAGGATTCTGCGTACATTGTAGATGAAAGCTGTTTTTAATCAAAAACTCTAGTAGATCCCGAATTATTTCCGAACTAGTAAAATGTTCATATCTATTTTTATTTTCCTTTCTATCGAAATTTGTCTGCTCTGGAGGACATAACAATCAAAGGAATAAACAACAAAATTGTAACGATTTCTACATTTCAAGTTCACGGATCCAAATTAGAAAATTCCTGTTTTGTTTTCCCTTTTAGATTTTGATAGTTGGATTTTTTGGGTTTATTTGACGTGAAACTGAAAAATTAGTAAAACGGAAAGTTTTTCCCCCTTTTTTCTTTCAAAGCTCTAAGAAAAGAATCAATACAGAAATTTTCGCCTTATTTTACTTTTGTTCTCTCATAATTTTAACGAAGAGCAACTCTAATTTTGTAGCCTGCCAAAAGTCGCAGCCGCAGTCGAAGTCGTCAAAATTTCCAGAGTCGGAGTCAGCTATTTTTCCCACCGACTCCGCACCCCTGGTTAAAAACAATCAGCGTTAAGCGGGTTCGTGTTAACAAAATTCGACTGTATACATAATGTACGACAGTCTAACGCAAGATGAAAGAAGGTGTTCAATGAATATTTAAATATGTTCAAAAAATGTTTCCCCTTTAAGGGGGCACTTCGCGTTGGGCAGCGAGAAAAGGACATTATTTAAAGCAGTAGGGAAAACTGTAGTTTCTTAAGGGTTCTTAAATTCAAAAGGGCCACTTTATGACATAAATGTTTATTTTTGTTCGGAAATGCATGAAAACAGAAGGTGATGTTCAGAAACTATCTAATCATTTTTTTTTCATTTCTTTTTCTACTTTCCCCTTTTTTTAAACGCAATAGATTTTTTGCAAAAAAGTGTCAAAGTGGGCATTTTGAATCGAATTTCTGCTCAGAAGGAGAATAACCCCTCAAGAAAGGGTAAAAAACAGGTTTTTCACGTGATCGAAATTGGTAAATAGTTAATAGGGTGTAATAGGTAAATACACAATAGGTAAAAAATGGAAGGCACAGTTTGATTTCAAACCGCTTCCATAGTCAGGCCCTCCAGTTTTATACCTTTCTGTTAAAATATAAATTTGTAAATGTGTCAAAATATTTTGCGTTTGTGGAGCAGAACAGTTGAGAACGAGTGTCTTAACCAATAAATTAAACGCAACATTCCCCCCCCCTTTACTTTCACATTTTCTTGTGGTTAGATAAAATATTCAAATACGTTTATTTTTAGAAAATATTAATTATTTACAAAAAGACAAAAGTAGCTCTTGTAAAATATGAACATTGAAAGATACATTTTGCATACAATTTGTAAAATCTTGTTAAAATTTTTGTAACAATAACAATTTGTAACAAATTTTGTAACAATTTTGTATAATAATTTGTGACCGACAGCAGATAAATATTTCATATTTTGTTTTTTATAATATTTTACACTGAACCTAAATTTTAAAGTATTTTCAAATTCTTTAGCATGTTAAATGGCTTTTACAATTTACATTCACTAAATTTCATCAATAAATGCATACGTATTTTTTTCAATCAAGAGTTTTCTGTGATAAAAATCCCATTAAATTGGGATTCAGCATAAACCAACAAATGTGAATTAACAATATACATAATTTCAAGGCTCTATGAATATTAGTTTTTAAATGAGAGAACACGCAATACCAAACTTGCTTGGATGATTTTTAAAGTGATGTATAAGTATGATGTCATTTTTCTCTCAATTCAGTAGAACTAGAGTTACAAACAAGTATTTTCCCAATTCGATCATTTTTTTATTCCCAGATCTCTAGGTTCTGAAATTTCTGTCTCAATTGACAACTTTGACAGCATTTTCTGCAATATTAATAACAATCGACAAACACGGCACGCTATATAGTTTCTAAATAAAAGATTTTGAAAGTTTGGTGCATTTGAGAGCAAAAATGAATTTTAGATAAATCTGATAATAAGCGGTTTTGATCGGAAAGTTAATTAACCCTGTATGTGTTTAAAAAACACAAGAAAAGAAAATCTTCTCTTAGTTGAAAACATGTTTCCTTACCTTATACATTCTTCCTCCTGCTCCCTCTGCTCCTCCTTTCTTTTTTTCTTTTTGCACGGTGACTGAAATAGAAAAATAAAGTTTTCAATTTAAGGATTTTCTATAAAATTACATATATCTTTTAACATATATTACTCTGTAAATAGGTCTAAGACAGTAACTTCATTTTTTGAAGAATCCAAAAAGTTATGGCAATAAGAAGCATATACGTTGGCTTGTTTTTCTGACTGTGTGCCAGAAATGTGTAATTACGCGTCGAACTTGCAAAGTCCTAGTTAAATCAAAACAGAAATGAATCTATCATGCTCCAGCCGAACAATGCGTAATGTTCTGCAGTAGCATTCCAATATTAGATAGGCTAAACTACGGTCACATCTACCATTTATAAAAACTACATAATAAGCTTGATTGGAATTTGCTAAGACCAAATATCTTTTGGATATCTCTGGAAAAATGTGGTATACTTTCGGACAAAATTTTCTTTTAATTTTGACACGTCAGAGGATTTTCGCTATTATTGGAATGACTTTGTAAAAAGAGATACACGCGCACACACACACACACACACACACACATATTCTCTGAACGACAATTCGAAAAAACTTCTTTGATGGTTTGAGCAGGTTTTGCAACTGATAAAACAACTTTCTACATTCGAGGTTAATGAATTCAGAATCATATATAGATTTGCTAATTAAAAAAATTATTTTCTGAAGCACACTATATCACCGAATGGTGGTTATTTGTTTCAGCAAGACAATCCAAATTGCCATGTATCTCGTACATCACGTTCATGTTTCGTCTCTGTAGAACTTTTGGATTGGCCGCCAAGCAGTCCTGATTTACAATCCACAAAGAATTTATGGGGCATTTTATCTAAAGAACTGTTAGGCTGCATTCAGACTGCAATACTCTCCATGTCAACTGAATTTTTGGATTAGTTTCAAGTCTTTTGTATAGGATCCATTTGCGATTTCTTCATAATAGAACGAAGGGGAGCGAACAAAAGAATCGGGAAATAAGCAATCCACCTTACTTGACGGAAAGATTTTTCTTTTGTTGGACAACCGTCCCTTTCCTACAAAACTCATTAAGATCAAAAACACCGCGTCGCCACAACAAACGAGCCAACACTAACTTCAAGAAGTAGTCTGATATGCTTGGGCGTTTAGAAGCATGGTACACAATACACAACTATAGACGATTTGACAAGCTCCATCGAATTAGCGCGGAAAAAAAAATTCTAAACAAACTTTAATTGGACTTCTTGAATCAATGACTGCACAATTAATAAAAGTCTTTGGAAAAAAGGTGATTTTTTTTATAATATTAATTTATATAATTTCCGGACACTAGTAAATTATGTTTGTTTTCAGTTGACGACTACTTTAATATGTATTACTGATTTTCAAAATGTATATATAAATATATATATATATATGTATTGTATATATATACATATTCATGGCTGTAGTGTCATCCTGAAATCATTACTATGCTGCCTTGCTATTTATACAGTCCTTAGTATGAATGTGAATTGTGGTTTTGAAGTTTTCAAAACACACTTCATGACACCATACCATAAAATATATATCGACTGTTGTTATTTGTTTCTCATGTTCGTTATTTTTTATTATTATTATTCTTTTCAAAAATTGAATCATTTCAGTTTTGTTTCTTTGTGTTCTTATTGCTTTTGGGTTAGACTGAAACAAGGTCTATTAAGAATGTATTTATTAAAAATACAACACAATGCTCAATGGTGCACAAAACAATAATTTTAAAATCAACTTTTACAATTAAAATAAAATAAAAATATCAACGTTTCGCGCCGTCTTCTGCAAAATATGATAATGGAAGGACTAAGTTTGCTTTTCTGATCGAGATATACTATTTCTAATAAATTAAAATCGAAATGAATTAAAAGTTTAAAAATGTTGCCACTTACACGTGAGTAAAAATTAAAATATTGCAACGAGATAAAAATTTTAAGATTTTATTATGTTATGCCATATTTTTGGTATATTGTAGGACAAATTATCATTACAAGGTTTATTTTCTCGTGCAGTGATTTCGACAGATTCTCTTATATTACCTTCAACTGGGTTATTGCACGGGACTATGATTTTGGCCTCATCAAAGTTAATACAGCAACCCTTGTTCGCCAAGTAGAAACAAGAAAGATCAGTATTCTCTTTATACTGTTTAATATCTCTGCGATGCTCTTTAATCCTAATTAAAAGTTTGCGTGTTTTTACGCCGATCTAGACTTTTTTAATATTATTTGATAAAGTGATGGGGATTTCATAAATACCAAATTTCTGATCTATTGGAATTTTGTCAATCTTATCTGTAACGATGTCAGTGAGATATGGAGGTGGAATGGCGACAAGTTTTATGTTATATTTTTGTGTGATCTTTTTCACTTTTTCAAATATTTAGGGATATGATGAAATTTTCTGTAAACTACAAGTTTATCCTGTCGTTGGTCAGACGTGGGAGGAGTATTATACTGTTGAACTATTTTATTTACAAATTTTGCAAGAAAAACATGGTCAAAACCTTTTTTCTGTATAAATTCAATTTCTTTATTTAATTTGTCATCCGAACAAATCATAAAAGCACTTTTAATAAAAGACCTAAATGCAGATATTTTGTATTCAAAAGGCGTGTTGACTGAAAACGGGATAACTGTATTATTTTATTATTGGTTTTCTATAGACTGAAAATTTTAAACTTGAATTGCACCTATTAATTTGAACACCTAAAAATGGAAGGGAGGCGTTTACTTCGACTTCAAGGGTGAAATTAATACTATTGCTTAATCTATTGACATCTTGTAGAAAAACAGATAATTCAGCCAAACTGTGGTTCCATAAGATGAAAACATCATCAACATAACGGAACCAACATTCAGGTTTCAAATTAAACGTATTAAAAATTTTTTGTTCTAGTGGTCTTAACGTGAATTCAGCAAACAAACCGGATACTGGTGACCCCATGGGCGAACCATGCAGCTTTCTGTAAATATTCTTATTAAAATTAAAATATTACTGAAAACTATTAGGTTTAGGCCAGATTTAAGGGAGGTTTTAATAACTTGAGATATATTTGATTTTTTATCTATTATCAAATTAATATATTCTATGACTTCGTGCATATTGATGGAAGGATATAATGAAACTACGTCTAAACTTGCCATAATGGTGTTTGTATTAACTGGAATTACTTTAACTTTATCAATAAAATCTCTTGTAGACAAAATTGCAAATTCTACAATTTCTATTATACATTATTATTATATTATTATTAGTCTACAAATTTGACTACAAGAGATTTTATTGATAAAGTTAAAGTAATTCCAGTTAATACAAACACCATTATGGCAAGTTTAGACGCAGTTTCATTATATCCTTCCATCAATATGCACGAAGTCATAGAATACGTATATTAATTTGATAATAATCAAATATATCTCAAGCTATCAAAACCTCTCTTAAAACTGGTCTAAACTTAATAGCTTTCAGTAATATTTTCATTTTTAATAAGAATATTTACAGACAGCTCCATGGTACGCCCATGGGGTCACTAGTATCCGGTTTGCTTGCTGAATTTGCGTTAAGACCACCAGAACAAAAAAAATTTAATACGTTTAATTTAAAACCTGAATATTGGTTCCGTTATGTTGATGATGTTTTCATCTTATGGAATCACAGTTTGGCTGAATTATCTGTTTTTCAACAAATTGTCAATAGATTAAGCAATAGTATTAATTTAACCCTTGAAGTCAAAGAAAACGCCTCCCTTCCCTTTTTAGATGTTCAAATTAATAGATGCAATTCAAGTTTAAAATTTTCAGTCTATAGAAATCCAATAAAAGAAAATACAGTTAGGGTAACATCCCCAGTAATTGGCACATTAAGAATTTGTTTTTAAACTTGCTTCAATTTTCATTACAAAGAAATAAGATATTTACTTGGAAATATTTTTAAATCAAAGAATGCATATCTGTGCATCTATTTTGCCCACTAAAAGCAAAAAAAAATTCAAAAAGTATTTTTATAAAAATATATTTATAAAAAATTGCTGAAATCACTAGTAATTGGCACCTAGAGTGCCAATGTATGACACCTTGTGATCCAGTAATTTGCACATGTTTATATTAAAAAAAAACTTTACATTTTGCATTGGGTTTAATCGCTTTAAATGAATTTACTGTAGATGAAGATGCCATATTTCATGTTTTTGAGAGTAAGAAATCAGCATATTAGTCTGAAATGTGAACACCTTAAAACAATACAATATACTTATATTAATACCCAGTAATTTTCATGCTGTCCCCAGTAATTGTCATATAAATCTTTAATGGATTACAGTTACTGATAATATTTCATATTTTCAAATAAAAACAAATGATAAACAAAATTAGTCTGTAACTTTAAAGTACTTCCAAAATAAGTGGTTTAATCTCAAATCCCTTGGGAATTCCTTGTAATTGAAATAGGTGCCAATTACTTGGAACTAGCAAAATTGAAGCACCATTAATTGGCATCTATCTTTAATACATAAATCCAAATATTTGTGTCGAAAATACTTTTACACACTTAAAGTAACCCTTTTTAACTAAACAAAACTGTTGTCAATTAAAATTTAAAATATATTATAAATCAGATAATAATGAATTGAAAAGCATGCCTTCTTTAGTATATGCAACAAAAAAGTATTTGCAACAAAAATGGCTAATTTGATACAAGCCATAATTGTTTCTCTTTTCTAGGCACTATAGTCATCTAGTAGCATAAATCAAAGTTATAATCTTTAACGTAAATGAGCATATAACTGGTATATGGTCTTGCATTGTTAAAAGTCTGGATATAAATCTTATTTTAGGACATGTTTGTAGGATGTGCCAATCACTGGTGCATGCCAATTACTGGGGATGTTACCATATCCCGTTTTCAGCCAACATGCCTTTCGAATACAAAATATCTGCATTCAGGTCATTTATTAAAAGAGCTTTTGTGATTTGTTTGGATGACAAATTAAATAAAGAAATTGAATTTATAAAGAAAATAGGTTTTGACCATGGTTTTCCTGAAAAATTTGTAAATAAAATAGTTCATCAGTACAATACTCCTCCCACATCTGGCCAACGACAGGATAAACTTGTAGTTTACAGAAAATTTCATTATATCCCTTATATATTTGAAAAAGTAAAAAAGAACGCACAAAAATATAACATAAAAGTTGTCGCCATTCCACCTCCATATCTCACTGACATCGTTACAGATAAGATTGACAAAATTCCAAGAAATCAAAAATGTGGTATTTATGAAATCCCCATCACTTTATCAAATAATATTAAAAAATTCTACATCGGCATAACAACACACAAACTTTTAATTAGGATTAAATAGGGTGTATAAGGGTGTATTCGAAAAAACGCTTTTCCACCTTCAACAGCTCGGAATTTTCCGATAAAATTTCAGGCACATTTTTAAAAGTAGAAACATGAAATTTGCTGAGGGGATTCTTGAAGGGACGTATGAGGTGCCGTGTGATGTCTTTTTACGCTCAATTCATTAGAATTTGAGTTATAAACAATTACCTTATTAGTATGACCCTTTTTTTTCGTTCCCTGATCTCCGGCGTGGGAAAAATCGGTTCGAAATGCAGTTTTTGAATGCTTTTTTTTGCAATATTTTCTGCATTTATCAAAGAATCGAGAATTACGGCAGCTTGTGTACTTTCCAAATAAGATATTTTGAAAGTTTGGTGTATTTGAGAGCAATAATGAATTCAAAAATAAATCGGAAAATAAGCAGTTTGAATCGAAATACACCCTTAAACAGTATAAAGAGAATACTGCTCTTTCTCGCTTCTACTTGGCGAACAAGGATTGCTGTATTAACTTTGATGAGGCCAAAATCATATTCTCGTGCAATAACCCAGTTGAATGTAAAATAAGAGAATTTGTCGAAATCACTGCACGAGAAAATAAATCTTATAATGATAATTTGTCCTACAATATACCAAAAATATGTCATAACATCATAAAATCTTAAAATTTTTATCTCGTTGCAATATTTTAATTTTTACTCACGTGTAAGTGGCAACATTTTGAAACTTTTAATTCATTTCGATTTTAATTTATTAGAAATAATATGTCTGGATCAAGAAGCAAACTTAATCCTTCCATTATCATATTTTCCTGAAGACGGCGCGAAACGTTGATATTTTTATTTTATTTTAATTGAACAAGTTAATCTTAAAATTATTGTTTTGTGCACCATTGAGCAATGTGCTGTATTTTTAATAAATACTTTCTTAATAGTTAAATTTTATGGTGCAATTGTCCAGTATAATTTATGAGACAAGGTCGTTCACATGTCGAATGTTTGAGTGTGAGCTGCGGTTTTAGAGTTCTCAAAATACCCTCATGTTGGCAAGAAAATTCATCAGAGGGTTTTCTCTTGACGTAGAGCCCAATCCTAAAAGTGTATGTGCTGAAGTATAACTTTGATAAATATGGTCTGCAGTAGAGAATTGTTTTAGCTGAAAAAAAGCTAATTTTTCGGTAGATCCGGTTGGCTTTCTCGAAAAATCCGGCTGTAATTAGCGACGAAATTCATTAAAAACGTCTTTTTTAATTATTTTCAGCTTAACAGGATCAAAAGCAAGTGCCAGTTTAAAGGAACTTACGTAATAGCCAAAATTTTAAAAAGCGATATATTTCGTTCTAATAAAACCACTAACACACGAGTTGCACAAGAGAACATGAAATCGAAAGAGCTTTCCGAAATTCTAAAATTTAACTTTTTAGCTCGATTATTTCCCAGAATATCTTTGAAAATCGATTAAAAATTAATTTTTTTTCAATTTTTTTTCAATCTGCACGTAGACGCAATGTCTGATGAATGGGGTTGAAATCAAACTGCGAGATTATCAAACTTTTACCGTAGCTGCGCTATCACGTGACATCTATTAATAGAAGATTTTTGAGGGGGTCTGAAGCTTTTTTTTTCTATAATTCGCTGAAATTTGATACTTGTTTATTTCGAAATAATTTATACAGTCTTTAGTATGAATGATATAATCATAAATAAAAACCTCAAGCTTAAGAAAAGAAATAAATAGACCTTACCTTAGATCTTGAGCAGCAAGACCCCATGATCTGAAAATAAGAAGACAATTAAACATTATAATTATGATATTTAAAATCTTAATTTCTGTACGATAGTATTTTGTTATAGATATTTCAATCCTTTATAAAAGAATAAAGAATACTCAAAAGGGAAAACAATAAAAAGTAAGCAGTAGTTTTTTGATTATATATACATTTATATACAGGGTGATTCTAAATTTTTTTACAATGAAAGAGGGTTGATAATACACATCAAGACAAACAAAATAAATGGGAGACCAAGGGTCCCAAACGTTTTACAAAGGAGATAGTCGCCATTAAAGTTTAGGGACCAAAATTTCAAATAAACATAAAAAAAGGAAAAATAGATCGATTGATTTGCAGTTTTTACTAAAATTATTATTTATGTCGGCATTTTCTTGAAAATAAATTATAAAGATAAATTTCAAAAAATGCCGATAGAGGGCGCTTTAGACTTTGGAGTAACGAACAACTATTTTTTGCCGGTATATTTTGCATCTCATTAAAAGTTTTCGCAAGCTTAAAATCAAACTTAAATTTTGAGTTCAAAATCTGAAAAGTTGGGAGTGGTTAAGTATTATAAATTGAACTGTGTTCAGAGGGATCAAATTTCAAATGATTATAAAAAAAACGGAAAAATTGGTTCATTGATTTGCGGTTTTCACTAAAACTATTCTTTAAATTGGTGTTTCCTTAAAATTAAATTATAAAGATAAATTTCAAAAAATGTCGATAGAAGGTGCTTTAGACTTTGGAGTAACGAACAACTATTTTTGGCTGTTATTTTTTTGCATCTTATTAAATGTTTTCGGAAGCTTAGACTTAAGCTTAAATTTTGAGCTCAAAATCTGATTAGAAGGGAGTGGTTAAGTAGCACAAACTGAACTGTGTTTAAGGGGGGGGGGGGGGGTGGAGATTCAAATTTGAAATAATAATAGAAAATGGAAAAAATGGTCGATTCGTTTGCAATTTAAAATAAAACTGTTCTTTAAGGGTGTACACAACTAATCTGCTCAACAAGCGAAAAATGTTTTGACACATTTACAAATTCATTTTTTAACAGAAAGATATAAAATTTTAATGCCTGACTATGAAAGCAATTTCGAATTGAACTTATTTTTCCATTTTATGATAATTAAATTATTTATCGAGTTATAAGCTATTTTGATGACGCAATCACCCGTTTTTCTCCTCCTTTTCGACCGGTTTTTCTGCTTTCGTCGGGAAATATGCTCCAAAATGTCAACTTTGAAGGCTTGTTATGAAAAATCTATTGTGTTTTTTAAAAAACAAAAGAATGAGCGCAATTAGACAGTTCCTGAATAACAACATCCGCTACTTTCATGCATTTCCGAACAAAAATAAATTAATGCATGTGTCACAAAGTTGCCCTTTTTGATTTAAGAACACCCTTAAGTCACTATCTTCTTAAAATAAATTGTAAAGAAAAATTTCAAAAAAATCCGTTAGAGGGCGCCTTAAACCCCAGGGTAACCAACAATTAATTTTAGCCATTATTTGTGGCTCTAATTAAATGCTTGCAAAATCTTATTAAATGTTTTCGGAAGCTTAGATTTAAACTTAAAATTTGAACTCAAATTCTGAACCGTTGGATAGGGTTAAGAAGCGCAAACTGAAGTATGTTCAGGAGTTGAAATTTAACCCCCCCCCCCCCTCCTCGAACCCAATTCAATTTTTCGCTACTTAAACACTCCCAACGATTCAGAATTTGAGCCCAAAATTTAAGTCTATGCATTTGAAAGCATTTAATGAGATTGAAAAAATAACAATTAAATATAGTTGTACGCTAATCCAAAGTCTAAGGCGCCCTCTATCGGCATTTTGTGAAATTTATCTTAACCTCTTCGCTACTGGCGATTATTACAGTATTTTTAATTATTACTGAATTATTTCTTCTCTCGTTTGACTTCTGAGCGAGATTTTTGTTTTATTTTCATTAGCTCGAATCTTAGAATTCGAAACATATCATTATTATATCGAAATTTCATTTATATTTGAGTATCATTAATAAAATGGGACAAAACTGATGTACCCATTTGGGTACTCAGGGACTGAAGAGGTTAAAAATTTATTTTTAAGAAAATGCTGATGTAAAACGAATCGACCAATTTTTCCGTTTTTTATAATCATTAGAAATTTGAACCCTCTGAGCACAGTTCAGTTTGCCTACTTAACCACTCCCAATTATTTAGATTTTGAGTTCAAAATTTAAGTTTAAGTCTAAGCTTAAAGCATTTAATAAGATGCAAAAAATAATGCCAAAAAAGAGTTTTTCGTTACTCCAAAGTCTAAAATTCCCTCTATCGGCATTTTTTTAAATTTATCTTTATAATTTATTTTCACGAAAATACCTACATAAAGAATAGTTTTAGTGAAAAACGCAAATCAATCGACCAATTTTTCCTTTCATTATAATCATTTGAAATTTAAACCCTCTGAACACAGTTCAGATTCATGAATACGATAGATTCACGAATCCACAGCCGCAGAGAAAATATTATGGCCGGTGTATTCGAAAAAAAGCTTTTTCACCTTCAACAGCTCGAAATTTTCTAATAAAATTTCAGATATGTTTTTAAAAGTAGAAACATGAAACTTGCTGAGGGGATTTTTGAAGAGACGTATAAGGTGCCGTGTGATGTCATTTTACGTTTAATTCATTAGAATTCCATTTATAAACAATTATCTTCTCAGTATGACTCTGTTTTTCGTTCACAGATCTATTCAGATTTTGAGCTCAAAATTTAAGTTTGAGTCTAAGCTTACGAAAACATTTAATCACATGCAAAAAATAGTTGTTCGTTACTCCAAAGTCTAAAGATCCCTCTATCGGCCTTTTTTGAAATTTATCTTTATAATTTAATTTCAAGAAAAAGCCAACATAAAGAATAATTTTATTGAAAACCGCAAATCAATTGACCGATTTTTCCGTTTTTTATGTTTATTTGAAATTTTGGTCCCTAAACTTTATTGGCAACTATCTCCTTTGTAAAACGTTTGGGACCCTTGTTCTCCTATTTAATATTGTTTGTCTTGATGTGTACTATCAACCCTCTTTTATTGTAAAAAAAAAATTAGAATCACCCTGTATATATCGAGATATTTTATAAAATTCTTAAATTTGTCTTTTTAAGCATATTGCTGACAAAATTAGCATAGCACCTCAGAAGAATCTATATGCTTTCTCATAGATTTATGGTTGCTGCATTTTTTTCACCATTGTTTTCTCTTTTTTAGTCCTATGTTATTATTTTTATGTTTGTGGTTTCAATTCTGTTATATATGTATGTATGTATGTATATATATATACACTGGTGTCCAAAAGTTAAGCATAATTGGTAATTAAGTAATTATTTTTAAGTAATGAAAGAAATATGAATCGGAATGAGCTGAAACTCCAGGTTTGTAAACAAAATAGTACGCGTCACATATTTTCGCGAAGAGTTTTCCCCGAAATCGAACAGGGGACCGTCAACAAATTGAAAAAGAACGAAGATCTTTTGGATAACCCTGTCAAAACTAATGTAGCAAAAGCGTTCAAACTGCACATTATCATTAATTGGTTTATTTTAATGTACTGTGTTAATTTTTACAAGGATATCATGTATACTCGTAGAGAAATTAAGGTTTTTATAAAAACAGTCCTAAGTGTTTTGCTTATAATTTGCAGAGTTCTTAATATAAAATAATGTTCTTTTTAGAAAAAATGACAAACATCATTGTACACAATACCCTGTCATTAGAATTAAAAAATAATAAAAATTGTATGACAAATGAGCAGGTTTACTAAATAATTTTTTTACTGCGCATGCGTGAACGCTATTAAAATTTCATTTGCATATTATGTTAGTTAAATGTATAGAACAACTTTTGTGAAAGTCTCAAAAACATAGCTTAAAAATTCTGAAAATTATCGTTGATAGAATGAGATCAAAATCCTTTATTCCCTAAATGAAGCAAAAAGATGAGGGGCTGTATCCATATTCAATTCTTTAGTGCCTACACAATATTGCAGGTACAACTATATTTAGGTAAAACCCCTGATTTTTTTGAGGAATAACGGATTTTGAGTTGATTCTATAGGCGACCATTTTCAGAATTTTCAAGCTATGTTTTTGAAACTTTTACAGAAGTTGCTCTATACATTTAGCTAACACAATATGCAAATGACATTTTGATATCGTTGACGCATGCGCAATGAAAAATTATTTACTAAACATACTCATTTTTCATACAATTTTTATTATTTTTAAATTCTTATGACAGGGTATTGTGTACAATGATGTTTGTCATATTTTCAGAAAAGAACATTATTTTATAATAAGAACTCTGCAAATTATAAGCAAAAAACTTGGAAAAATTTAGGACTGTTTTTATAAAAACCTTAATTTTTCGACGAGTGTACATGCTATCCTTATAAAAATAAACACAGTACATTACAATAAGCCAATTAATTATAATGTGCAGTTTGAACACTTTTGCTATATTAGTTTTTAAAGGGTTATCCAAAAGATCTTCGTTCTTTTTCAATTTGTTGACAGTCCCCTGTTTGATTTCGGGGAAAACTCTTCGTGAAAATATATGACGCGTACTATTTTGTTTACACACCTGGAGTTTCACCACATTTCGATTTATATTTCTATCATTACTTAAAAATAATTACTTAAAAAAATTACCAATTATGCTTAACTTTTGGACACCAGTGTATATATATATATATATATATATACTAGATGGTACCCGTTAAGATTTGACGATAAACATGTTAAAAGATTAATTAGAAACTGTAAATAAAGTTTTGAAAACTTGATTTTATTTGAATGAAATCTACAGTTAAACCCCATTAGTACGCGCCCTGCTTAATACGCGAAACCGCTTAATACGTGAATTTTCTTTGGTCCCTTGAAATAACCCTATCTTACGCAAAAAAAAATCCCCGTATAATATGCGAATGGCTAATACGCGAACCCGTTTAATACGCGAAATTCCATCAGTCCCTAGAAAAAAAAAACTACTTTTAATACGCGAATGAACTTAGCTCTAAACATAGGAGTTTTTAGATGAAGTATTTTCCCAAGCATTTTATACAACAATTATTTAAACAATTATTTAACTTATTCCTTATACAACAATTATTTAAAACCAGTTAAATTAAACATTTTTTCCCTCAAAACACGCGCTGACTAAATATGGATCCCGATCCGAAACTAGCATAAGACTGCCCAATCAAAACTCTCCCAATGAAATCTCTTAGGCGAAACGAGGCTAGCGTTGTGCAAAAGTTAAAGACATTATGTCTGCTTTTAAAACGCGTGTTTTCATTTGGAAAATATATAAAACCAAAGTGTAAAATTTTACTGGAAATTCAAATTAAAAAAAAATTCAGCATTTACAGATGCATTTCGTCTTGTTCTCAGTTAAAAACCAACACGCTGAACTAGCACTTGCTAAAGCACGTCTAACACAGAACATAAAAGACTCTCATCTGAACAACGGTGAGGAAAGATGGTCTACACTTGCCTCTATGCAGGGGCAGCGTTTTGTTTCCCCAGTGTTGCCAGATCGGTTGTTCTGAATTCATTCACTGAACTTTATTGTCAGAGGTAGTAGATACTCTGCTCAAAACAATTAAAGGATATTTGAAGTTTTATATAAAATAAAGATATAAACGAAATTTTTTTTGCCGAAAATAGAAGAAGAGAATCACAAATGCAAATTTTTCTGGTTTTCAAACTGTAAAGTATACAAATTTTGAGTTCGACGTCAAAAACGTCGCTTCAACGGCAGCGAATGAAATTTGACATTCAACTGAATAAAAGAGAATGACGACAAGGATGATCGGCATTCAGTGATTGCTTTGTTTCGATGAGTGCAATGTCTCAGCGAAGTCATTTCACAGATTCATTAGCTTGGAGAATTGTTGGTAGGTTAGAAGGGGGAAGCCGAAGTAGCGCAAGCCATTCGAGTGTCACAAAGTGTCATTTCCAGGATCTGGAACGTTTTTTGGAGAGTGGATGTGCAGGCCGAAGACTAGAGCAAGGTCGTAGACGGGCAACAACGCCCAACGAAGATCGGTATTTAGCGTTAACAGCTCGTAGACACCGAAACATGAACGCTACTCTTCTCCAACAACACCTTCGTTCGGCTACAGGCACCACGATTTCAACTCAGACTGTCCGAAACCGGCTCCATGCTGTAGGTCTGTATGCTCGCCGACCGATGGTATGTGTTAGATTAACATCAAGGCATCGTCACGACCGCAGGGAGTGGGCAACCGAGCATGTCAAATGAAAGAGAAATGAATGGAGTAATATTCTGTTTTCTGACGAGTCCCGTTTTTCTATGCATCCGGATAATACGCGTATTTTCATCTGGAGGGACCGTGGCAGTAGGAATAATCCTGCGTTCGTGCACGAAAGTGTCAGATTTGGCGGTGGAGGAGTGTTGGTGTATGGTGGCATCTCCATTGACAGGCGCACTGACCTCTACATCATTCGAGATGGAGCTCTGACTGGTCGCCGATATAGGGATGAGATCCTCAGACCTATTGTAGTCCCTTACGTTGCAACAATCTGAGATAACTTCATTTTAACCCGTCAGTAGTCGCGTGTCGGTCTTTTCGCCGCCCGTATAACTTATCTTCTCCCAACTTATGTCACATTACAAATACAACGGAAATCTACCATGTAGCTGACTTTAAAGCTTTCTCGTCCACCTTAGTGAAATAACAGGACACCTCAGTTTTTCTTTCACGAACATTTTTAGAAACAAAGTTGAATTTGGCGAAAAAGTCTATGTAAAAATCACTAATGTGAGTTCATTTTTACTTTTTCCAATTACTCCAGATCTCATGAATAAAATGCATAATTTAAGAAAACTGCAAATTTATATCTTCGCTGTAAGGTTACTTGCGTATATTAGGTGAAAAATGTTTCTTATTTTACATATTTGGTATGCGGGGGGCCAGCGGCGAAAAGACCAAGCGCGACTAATGACGTTGTGAAAAAAATCGCAACTACTCGCGGGTTAATGGCCGATAACTGCAGGCCACATCGTGCAAACCTGGTGGAGGATTTCCTTTTCGGGGAAGGAATCGTTCGAATGGAATGGCCAGCGTGTTCTCCAGACATGAATCCAATCAAGCACGTTTGGGACCCTCTAGAAAGACGAGTTTCTGGCTGCCAACAACCCCCCACAAACTCTCCAAGAACTGGAAAGAGCTCTTCTGGAAGAGTGGGGCAGAATACCCCAACTCGTCATTAATAGCCTCATTGAATCCATGCCTCAAATGTGTTCAACGTTGCTGGCGACCCGTGGAAACCATACCCCCTACTGAAAATGATTTTCTTTGAAGAAAACACCTTTTCTTATTCTTTTTTTCTCATATGCACAAATTGTGTTTTTTTTCTTTTTGTACATAAATGCGCAATAAAATGCATTTTTTTCTGCCAAACATGTGTAATTTATTCTCATATAACCTACTATGTCTGTCGACCATGTATCAATCAGCTCAAATATTTCCTAGATACAAAATCCACCTAAAACTGCAATATCCTTTAATTGTTTTGAGCAGTGTATTACATGTATTAAATTATGCTGAGAATCTGTTTTTAAAATTAACAAGATTATAAGAGGCGAAGATTATGACCGAGGTTTAACAAAATACCACTATACTTTGCAATGAATACAGTTAAGTATTTAACTGTATTTTTAACTGTTATCTATCTATAATAAAACAACTAATTGTATATATTAACATTAAAAAACAAAAAAGAAAAATAGGTTTAGTAGTATCAATTGATTGTTGTTAATGACAAATCTATTGCGATCAATATGGAATTTAAATCAATGTGTAACAAAAATATTAAATATTTAAGGGTATATTCCGATCAAAACCGCTTATTTTCCGATTCATTTTTAAATTCAGTTTTGCTCTCAAATGCACCAAACTTTCAAAATCTCTTATTCAGAAACTACATAACGCGCCCTGTTTATATATTTTTTGGTAAATGTAGAAAAATATTGCAAAAAATGCTGTCAATGTTGCCAATTTGGTCAGAAATTTTTGAACATGGAGATCAGGGAACGAAAAAAATTGATCGAAATGAGAAAATAATTGCTTATAACTCAAAGTCTAATGTGTTTGATAAAATGCTATTTAATTTTCTACTGGCTTTGTCATCTAGCAACCAAGATATATCTAATTATTTCAAAATGTAAAAAGTTTTCTATGCAAACGATAATTTGTGATAAATACATTATCTGTTTTATTTCTTCAGCTTTTACCTAAGCTGTGTGAAACAATATTCTTTTTGTTTTTGAGTTTGATTAGAATGTTTTTTATGAGAATATGTGTAAAAATGTTACGGTTTTTATTGGAGTTGTGTTTTGTTAAATTATTAATGTTCGAAAGAACCTGAGTTGAGTTTACTCATCAGAATAAACTGTTTAAAATGAGAGATGCGTATTTAATTTTGAGTTGAGTAAAATATTAATAAAATAAACTTTAGAAAAAATGAAATCTTCATAATGAACTGAGCGAAAAATGTCATCACACGGCATCTTATACATCGCTTCAAAAATCACCACAGCAAGTTTCATGTTTCTACTTTTAAAAATGAGTCTGAAATTGTATTGGAAAATTTCGAGCTGTTGAAGGTGGAAAATCATTTTTTCGAAGTACACCCTTAACGATTAAAGATTATTATAATAGGTGGCTGCATAGCTAACCGGCATTCCTCATGTACAACAGCAAGTGCCGTAATTTTTTAACGCGGACTTGTGCATGAGACGCGGATAAAGTGGCATGTTGCTTTTCCCCCTGCGGATTTCTTTTAACCCTCTGAGCGTTTTGTAAAAGGATAAAATTATAATCTTGTTTTCTCTGCATTTCATTTAAATGCTAGGGAGACATGATTCTTTCAGCATCAGATATTTTGTAATTGTACCGGGTGTCCAGTAAATGACTGACCCATTTTGAATGTAAATAACAAAAAAACTGTTTGAGATAAAAATGCGCGGCTTGCTGTATTGTTATTAGAATATAAATAATTTTTAAAATATGCACTTTGTTAATGTAATATAATAATATTTAAAATAATATCTCAGTCTCAAGACTGAGATGTGACAAGACTGGTGAAGTATAATACAGATGGCTCAATAATAAATATTATTTTAAATCACTTTCCAACCAACGTACCCTATCTCTCAAGCTGATTCGAGAGTCGATTCAACATATAGATTCAGATTCCACAACATATAGATTCAGATTCAGCCGAAAATCTCATATTTATGAAAATTAGAGTCACGTCTGTATTCAAACAGCCTGTTACCGCCAGCATGATATTTTTTTACGAAGTTTGAACTATATTAACAAAGTACATGTTTAAAATTTATTGATTTTCTAATAACAATACCGCAAACCACGTATTATTATCTCAAACCGTTTATTTGTTATTTAAGTTCAAAATGGGTCAGTTATTTACTTGACACCCGGTATGTATGTCGGCCAATTATCTACGCTATGGGATATAGGCCCTATGGGGTGGTATGCCCTCCGTGGGGGGTCTTTATAAGGGAGCCTAACCCGTATTTACGCAAGGTTCGAAGAAAACCACGGAAAACTCCGAACGGTCGCGATTGGGTTCGAACCTAGCACCTACCGTCTACCAGTTCGGAGGACAGAACCTCGCGGCCACTCTTTCAACATTAGAAAAAAAAATTAATTACAAATATGAATGTAATCCTTGAGAGTATTAATCATTCTTAAATGCAGTCAAAATTCATTAAATTTATGGAATTATATATTATCTTAAGGGTATATTCGAAAATATGTTTTTCCACCTTTAACAGCTCGAAATTTTCGGATACATTTTCCGACTCCTTTTGAAAAGTAGAAACAGGAAACCTGATAGGCTGATTTTTGAAGTGATGTGCAAGATGCCATGTGATGTCATTTTTCGCTTAATTCATTAGAATTTGAGTTATAAGCAATTCTTTTCTCAGTTCGATCCTTTTTTCGTTCCCACATCTCCATGTTAAAAAATTTCTTCCCAAATTGGCAACTTTGACAGCATTTTTTGCAATATTTTTCTCCATTTACCAAAAAATAGACAAACACGGCACGTTACGTAGTTTCTGAATAAGAGATTTTGAAAGTTTGGTGCCGCTGAGAGCGAAAATGAATTTAAAAATGAATATAAAAACAAGCGGTTTTGATCGGAATACACTCTTAAATTCATTGAAAATTCGTTAAATCTATAGAATTATATTACCGTAAATATTGCTTATATTGGAGTGAAACATGGAGCTTAGTGAACGGAATATTACGCGCCGTTAATGTTACTAAATTTTGTAAATGTGTACATCTTGTAAATAGATATGTGGCGTGTAACACCAAAGTATATATTAAACATTCTTTTCTAACTAAACCTCAGAAATGACGCTTAATACTATTGAAGTTATGTGCCGAATGTTTTACTCTACAAGTGCAAAACGTTTGGACACATTTACAAATTCATATTTTAACGGAGGGACATAAAATTGGAAAGCCTGACTAGGAAAGTGATTTGGAATTGAACTAAATATTCCATTTTTTTTTTATTAATCAATAAAATGAGTTATAAGCACTTTCGATCATGTGATTTCAACTGAAGTTAAATTCAATTGAATTGAAATTAAGTCAAACTTATGTATCACCCTAGGTAGGGTAGTTATTCTTCTTACCCGCGAAAATTCGGTTTAAATATACTATGTAACATTATTTTCTGAAAAATCTATTGTGTTTGCAAAAAACACGGATAAATGAATGCGATTCGATAGTTTCTGAACCTGCTAGTTTTATGCATTTCCGAATAAAAATAAATTAAAACTTATGGAATAAAGTTGCCCTTTTTGATTTAAGAAGAGTTTTAAGAGGTCCGGGACACAAGAATCTTTAAATTTTCTAAAAACCTTTTATTATATTTAAAATGTCGTTATATGTTTAAATCATATTTGTATATTATTTGTCACCGGAAATATTAACACGTTCGCTGCCGCTTACGTGAAGATTTAATGATAATTAATGCCGCACTGTAGAAATGGGTTTTTCCCAGAAGCCGATTTACTTTTTATAACAAAGATTCAGTGAAAGATTTTCCCGCTCCAGCGCGAGACTGGATTTTGGACATTACCCCACATCACGCCCTGGCGCGTGAATGGTCCCTTAACGCTGGCGCCATATTACGCGCTGGCGCGTAATCGGCAGCGAATGTGTTAATTATTTCGTTTTCGTTTGCTTTCAAAATCTAGCTTTCAAACAATAGTTGTTACAGAAAAAATTTCCTGCGAAAATACTTTTTTTTGCCAGTTTTTAGCACTTTCCAACAAAGTTGAAAAGTGCTTATGCGTTCGGTTTGTCAGGCCGTCTGTCCGTCTGTCCGTCTGTCCGTCTGGCCGGATGGCCGTCTGTCCGTCTGGCCGTCTGTCCGGATGGCCGTCTGTCCGCGCTCTAACTACCGTAAATATACTCGGATTGCTATGAAATTTTTATACGTTATTGAGGTTTACCCTAGCACAAACCCTATTGAAAATGAAGTATCTACCATGATTAGTTTATCTACAGAGAGAATCAAAAGTTTCCCATTACATTACGGCCTATGGGGGAAAATCGTTAATATACTCGGATTGCCATGAAATTTTAGGACGTTATTGAGGTTTACCCTAGCACGAACCCTACTGAAAATGAAGTATCTACCATGATTAGTTTATCTACAGGGCGAATCAAAAGTTTTTCATTACATTACGGCCTATGGGGGAAAATCGTTAATATACTCGGATTGCCATGAAATTTTAGGACGTTATTGAGGTTTACCCTAGCACGAACCCTACTGAAAATGAAGTATCTACCATAATTAGTTCATCTACAGAGAGAATCAAAAGTTTCCCATTACATTACGGCCTATGGGTAAAATCGTTAATATATTCGGATTGCCATGAAATTTTAGGACATTATTGACGTTTACCCTAGCACGAACACTATTGAAAATGAAGTTTCTATTATGATTAGTTTATCTACAGGGCGAATCAAAAGTTTCCTATTACATTACGGTCTATGGGGAAAAATCGTTTCAAAGGAATTTTAAAGATGTTATACTCTGTCAAACATATTAAAATATGCATTCTATAAAATTTAAGGTGAAAATGTAGCTATTATTCATTTACAAGGCCACACAAAAGAATTCCATTAGATAATGGTAAAACGCGGAATTGTGTGTGACATATTTTAAACATATTAAGCTTTTTCATGTATAATAAAATTGATATATGTCACTGAAGCTTAATATAAATTATACGTTACTGTCTTGCATAATATGAAGTACATAGCATTTACAGGGCCATACAAAAGATTTTAAATAGTATATTCTTTCTGAAGTACCGTATATGTCTCCGATGATGGCTAATGGAGGGATGAAATGCATTTTAATTATGATATTCGCGTTTATATTTCGCTAAATATATGCACATTATATGGCGCGTATAAATGTTATAGTTGGTATACAGGGCTACCCAAAAGAGCTCACCAACGTTACTGAATATGAGCGTAAATTATTTAAATGTGGTTCTTAAATAAGCTATGCATTTTTAAGCTGAGCTGCTGAGAAATGTTTGCAGAATATAGATAACACAGGGCCACGCAAAGAATTCGGTACATGGACGCCTATGAATGATGATTAATGAGAATGTGATTTCAGTTGTTTTAAAAGTGTTTTAGTTTACAATAAATTTTAGCCTAATGCTGACGTGTAATAAAGGTACAATGTAAACTACAGGGCTGAACAAAAGTATTCAAGTATGTTTCCATCTAATAGTATGAATTGCTGAAAAAGAAATTTCAAGCTACTGTGCATTTTCTTGCTAAGCTAAATTTTCCCATTATATAAACTGACATATGAAATACAGGGCTGTTCTAATGTACTGGAATACATATTTGGGTATATTTGGCTATACACTATTATTTCCCTAAATAACAAAGTTTTGTTAAAGATTTCATTAAGTGTTGGAAAGTGCTTCATAATCTATGCTTAGCGCATGATTTTTCTTACTTGTTCTATTTAAATTGTTATAAGTCAAGAACCATTAAAAATATTTAGTTCAAACTTGGAACATATATTTTTTAATTGTTTTACTATAATTTTGATTCAAAAACTTGACAAAAATGTTTACTTTTGAAAATATGATTTTTTGAAAAAAAGTTGCATCTTTTTTTAAAATAATTTTAATTTTTATTTAAATAATTATTTTAAAAATGCTGAATTAAAATTTAGTCTTTTATAGCTATGTTATTTAAATGAAAGAAAATTATATTTTGGAAACAATATTTCGAATTATAACGATTTTAAATAGCCCCCTTTTTTAACATACATTATTTACCATATATTTATCCATGTATGTTAAAAAAATATTTGTTCAATAATATATCGTTATTTGTTGTGCAACATTGTTATCTGCTGCTTAATTTAATGTCATTTGTAGATATTACATTATTGAAACTGATAATTTTGCATTGTTATATAATCTTTTAGAGAGTTTTTATTTACTAAAAAAATTTGTTTCAGATTTTCTTGTTTTAAATTCTAACCCATAAATCAAAATTTACACACAATAATAATAAAGTATAATATTACGCCTCTATTACTAATATCTATGTTTGCAATAAGATACAATTGTAGAATTTTCCAAGCGCTTAGGAGTAATACATTGCGAGATTAAGGGTGTAATTCCGATCAAAACCACTTATTTTCAGATTTATTTTTGAATTCATTTTTGCTCTCAAATGCACCAATCTTTCACTATCTCTTATTTAGAAACTACATAACGTGCTTTGTTTGTCGATATTTTGGTAAATGTAGAAAAATACTTCAAAAAATGTTGTCAAGGTTGTCAATTTGGATGGAAATTTCCGAACCTGCAGAACTGGGAATGAAAAAAATGATGGAACTGAGAAAGTCATTGTTTATAAATTAAATTCTAATTAATTTAGCGAAAAATGACATCACACGACATTTTATACATCACTTCAAAAATCACCCCAGCAGGTTTCATGTTTCTACTTTTAAAAATGAGTCTGAAAATGTATCAAGCTGTTGGAGGTGGAAAATCAGTTTTTCGAAAGCACCCTTAAGGGTGTATTTCGAATAAAACTGCTTATTTTCCGATTTATTTTTAAATTCATTTTTGCTCTCATATGTATGAAACTGGAAAATTGTCTTATTTAGAAAGTACAATAATAAATTGACATTCACGCCACACAAGGTGCCGTGATTGTCGATTCTTTGATAAATGCAGAAAATATTGCAAAAGAAGCAATCAAAAATGGCATTTTGAGCCGATTTTTCCGAAACAGGAGATCTGGTAATGAAAAAAAGGGTCCTACTGAGAAGATAAATATTTATAAATCAAATTCTTATGAATGGAGCGTAAAATGACATCACACGGCACCTTATACGTCTCTTCAAAAATCCCCTCAGCAAGTTTCATGTTTCTACTTTTAAAAATATGTCTGAAATTGTATCAGAAAATTTCAAGCTGCTGAAGGTGGAAAAGCGTTTATTTTAATATACCCTTAAAAGGATGAGTAGAAAATTGCGCTGATTTTTTAGCTCTACGCAGCACAAGTATTGCATCAGTACAAATAAATCTGATACGAAATTGTGTACTAATTTTTAAAATTCAATCTTTTGCTGAAACTACAAAAACAGATAAAATATCTTTATTCTAATATTTTATCTTCAACATCAGTTCACAATATGCATGATTCATAAATTTTCGCTTTTAAAAGTTTTGTTATACGGTAAAAGTAACGGATAAGATTTAAAAAAAAAAAAAAAATTCTAATTTTTTATATAAAATGGAAGAATAAAATTAAAGACTTACTTATGGCGATCTATCTCAAGAGAATAAAATAAAAATATATTTGTGAATTGAAATCGAATACCACTCAAACCAATATTTTCAAAGAGTTCAAAAAAGATCAAACGCTTCAAAATTGAATTTATAGTAGACTGAAAAAATCTCTAAAAATTCCATCGGTTAATCTTACAGTACATTATTATATTGTTATTTGTTTGCAACAATATTATCTGCTGCTTAATTTACTTTTATTTGTTGATGTTCATTGTTGAAACAGATAATAATGCATTCTTACGTCATCTTTTAATTGAAAACTTTGATTCTGATTTCCTTGTTTTAAATTCTGATCCATAAATTAAAAGCCACAAATTAAAAAAAGGAAATATTTTACATTTTTATGCATGTTTGCTATGTACATAATATAGACATGTTGTTAATGTTGCATTGTTAGATCATCTTAGAGGGCTTTTATTTACTAAAAGACAGATGCCGATATCTTGTTTTAAATTCTGATCCATAGATCTAAAAAAGCCACGCATAATAAATAAAAAAAAAAATAATAATAATAATAAAATACATGCACACACACACACATATATGCATACACTATAGGGTGAAAGAAGACCGACCACTTACAATTTTAGATATTTTGCTAAATATCTAGGAAAACACATGAAAAATTATTCTGAAACTACAGAGTATAAACTTAATAGTACATGTCATAAATATATTTCCGTAAAGATTATACCCGAAACTCCATAGGGGACCTCAATAAATTGAAAAAGAACGAATATTTTGGGGATAACCCTGTTGAAACTAATGTACCGTATTTTCGGGTGTATAGCCCGCACCCCCTAAATCGAGCAGTGCAATAAAAAAAGTTCGTGTATAACCCGTGGAGATGCATCGGTGTATAGTCCGCGGCTATACACTTTTTATGAACGTATATTTCGATCAGGTTTCGAAATTAGAAGCCATTAGTCTTAATTTTTAATACAAATTTACCAAATTTTTTCGTGATGCATAATACCTACAGTAATTCGGCTAAAAAATAAAGATTATCAGTACCGTGATTTTCGGAAGAAACGTCGCGGCGTTTACATGTTTTAAGATAAAATTTCAAGAGGCTTTCGATGAGGCTTTTACGCGCATTTTTTTTTCAAACAAGCGTGATATTTTTTCTGAAATTTTCCGAAAATTAAAAAAAAAAATCGGTGATAAATTCAAAATTTCGGATATAAAATGTATACGTATCTTAGGTCATTGGTTCCCAAAAGGATCGAATCCTCGGAATCGGTCCGAAATGCACCAAGTCAGAAAAGGAACGATTCATCGGACTCTATCTGAAATGAAACGACTCCGGAAAAGTTCGATTCCTTGAACTCGTTCCGAAATGAAACGACTCTGTAAAGGAACGATTCCTCGGAATCTTTTCCAAAAAATCCGATTGCTCTGAATCGTTCCGAAATGACATAAATCACGCACTTTTTTTTGTACTTTGCAACAGGGTAGGGTAAAAACTCCAAAAAGAAACGATTCCTCGGATTCTATCTGAAATGGAACGACTCCTGAAAGTTCGATTCCTTGAACTCGTCCGAAATGAAACGACCCTGTAAAGGAACGATTCCTTGGATTCGTTTCGGAAAAGACCGACTGCTCTGAATTGATCCAAAATGACATAAATCATGCACTTTTTTTTGTTCTTTGCAACAGGGTAGGGTAGATTATTTTTTTGAAAAATTAACTAAATCTTAAATGATCTTAAATTCAGAATCGTCGAGGTTGAAAGGGTTCCGGATTTAGGATTGTGTACTCTACAAGCACAATGGGGTGCTGCAGCACCGATTCGCTAGCAAATTATTTTCTGATATTTTATTTATAGTTTTTTTTAGGTCTCGTGTATAAGTCGCCCCCCCCCACTTTGAAGTTCTATTTTTGTCTAAAATTTCACGACTTATACGCGATTATAGACGGTAGCTATTATAGATCTATCAATGCAATACACTCTAAAAGTGGAAAGAGTGAAAAGCTCACTTTTTGGGAGAGTAAAAGCCATTTTCACTCTTTTTGGAGTGACTTTTGTAAAAATACACTCCTAAAGGAGTGGAATTTTCCACTCTATACAAAGGAGTGAATAATCTCACTCTATAATCGTGAGTGAGAGAGTCACTCCAAGGATGAGAGTGACTGTCTCACTCCACTAATGAGAGTGAAAGCCCGATATTAAAAATTTAAAAAAAATTCCGTTAAACTTTGAACCAATATATGGCGTAAAATGATAAAAAAAACACCAAAATATGTCAATTTTTAATTTCCAAAATCTCTATTTCATAATATAAACTGGAAAATTATGCTTATTTCGTATTTTCTAATACTCACTCTTTCAAGAGTCGACACTCACTCCTTTCAAAGGAGTCAATCAGTGTCTTGTCGTTTCTATCCAAATGTATCCACCATTTTATAATAAGATCGTCTTTCCTGTTATCCGACATCAAACAAAATACTCCGTGCTTTTCTAGTTTCTACTTAGCGATTCGATTACATTTTTGTCACTATCGATACATAATAGCGGATAATTCGGATAATAGCGGATAATAGCGGATAGTCTTCAAATTCAAACAACCAACCTTCCTTTAAAAAATGGGCGCAATATTTCTTTTTCGTTTCGCCGTTCGTTGGTGATTTCGATTCGGAGGAAACAAAATAACTTTCTCTGAGGAAAACAAAGGTAAATAAATGTTTTTTGAAATTCATTATTAAAGTAGTAATAAAAAGTATAAGTGCTATTTCTTGCTATGTTAGTTAACTATTTCACTAACACATACGCTACGCTATTGCTAAATTTTGGTAAACAAAGATTTATTTATATTTAATCATGAGTTTAACAATTGTTTGTAACTCTAAAATTCTCAAAATATATTGAGATGTTATTAACTTTCTAGATGCGTTGATTACCAATGTTATATCGTAAATTAATTAACAATACTACGACTAAGTTTTAATGTGCTGTAAGAATTGTGCCTTTTCGGATATTTCTATATTTCAATTATTGATTTCTTAAATTTATAACCCTTAAAATTAATTTTTAGGTTAAAATTGCTTGAATATGTTTTTCAGAAATGCCAACATTACTTTTTCTTGTGCATTTTTGTCATTATTATTTTCATTATAAAATTGTGTCAATTTTAGCTAAGTTTAAAGAATAGTAAAACAAGAATTCATACAATTTTTTGTATATACAAATTCAATTATTACTGGGGAAGTGTGAACAAACTATTATTTATTAACCAATTATAGCACTATTTGATAATTAAAAAATATGTAATATGTTTGTCCTTTTTGAAATTCATTATGGTTTCAATTTCAAAATGTTAAATTAATATTTGCCAGTCAATGCCTTTGAAAATTTTATTTTTCTTGCTAAATTCAATCTCACTTTACTTTTGCTATTGCAGCTGTATGTAATTACTTATATTTGATTTGTATAAAAGGAATGTATATAGAAGGTTCTTTTGAGAAGGGGTGCAGGAAATGTTTTATTCCTTGTATTTTCCCCAATCCATGGGAAAATGTCTCCAAATTTTATGTTATGTAACAGATAAATGCTACATTACCGACCATAGGTATAGAATTTCTTTTTTCCAATATTTCATCATTTATGTGCAAGTATAAACATCAAAGAAGATTCTGAATGCCAAAAAAAAAAAAAAAAAAAAAAAAAAAAAAAAAAAAAAAAAAAAAAATCTAAAATTTACAGCAAGTTTTCTGAAAAAGTTGTGTGAAAGAAGGAGGAGGAGAATCCATTCTCAGATCTAATGTCCTTTTTTGCAGCTCTTCGACAAGATTAGTTTTTTTTTTCAAAGTTTGTATTTTAAGCAATCTTTTGATGAACATTAAAATTATTTCAGGATCTTTCCGCAAGTTTTCTGATTATTTCGTGAATTTTTGATGAGTTTGCGGTTATTTTGCGATCTTTTGATGAAATTTGCAGTTACTTCGCAACCTTAAGATGAAACTCGCAGTTGTTTAAAGATCTTTGGACGAAACCTGCGTCTCCTTTTGTGATCTTTAGACAAACTTTGTGATTTTTTTCACCCTCATTTCATGGAATTTGCTAACCTTTAGTCATTTTTTGATACAATTCACTATACTTTTGTGATATTTTGACAAATTTTCAGTTCACTTCCCGACCTCTTAACAAAATTTGTGGTTGTTTTGCGATATTTTTACAAAATTTGCATTTATTTTACCATCTTTTGACAAAATTCTTGCTGTTTCGATTAATTTTGTAGTTTTTTTTCACCTTCTTTTGATGAAATTTCCGATTGTTTTAGGGCTGTCATAGGCGACCATTATTGTACCTACTCTGTTTGTACTAGTGTTTTTCTCATACAAATTTTGAGTTCTGTTTCCCATGAAAATAGTGTCATGTCAAAGCTAAAAATAAAGCTTGTGGCAGCCCTTTATTTCACTATTTTTTAATTAAATTTTCAATTTTTTTTTCAATCTTCTGCGAAATTTTGCTGATTTTGTACTCTTTAAATAAATTTGTGTTTTTTTTCTTTCTGTCTTTATGTTTCTTTGATGAAATTTTCTGTTATATGATGATTTTTTGAAGAACCTTTTAAAAAATCTTGCACATCTTTTGACAAATTTTGCAAACTTTTTTGCAATCTTTTGAAGAAATTAGCAGGTTTTTCTGTATTCATATAACAAGATTTGCGGTAATTTTGAAATCTAATGACAAAATTTGTGTTTCTTTGGGATTCTTGGACAAAATTCGCAGTATTTTAAAATTTGTCGTTAAAATCGTAATCAGTTGTTTATGATTTTACAAAATTTCTCCTGATCCTAGATCACCACCAAAGTTTATTGAATGTTTTTTCATTTTCTGGGGGGGGGGGGGGGGGGAGAACAAGATACCTTCATTAGTGACTGAAGCTGTAAAGATTTCAGCGATTGCAAAGCGGGTTTGTTGCATTCATTTTTTTTCTTTTCTTTTCATGTACGATAGGGGTGTATAACCTAAATCAGCAGTTTTTATGTTTGCATATATAACAGATGTAGCAAGGATTATTTTCAAGATGTAATAATTCTTAAGAGTAAATTTTGTTTTATTAAAAGTGCTAAAAAAACAAACATAAATGGATGGTGCTCAAAAAAATGTAAACTTTAGCAATGAAAGAGATAGAAAAAGCCGATTGACAAGATTTTTCCATGCCTAATCAATGAAATACCCAATTTTTCTGCACCTGATCAACAAAATTTGCAATTTTTTATGCGTAATCAACCAAATTTGTTCTTTTTATGAAACCAATCCATAAATTTGCAACTTTTATAAAACCACGCGAAAACTTCACAATTTTTCTGTGCTTGGTCAAATATTCACATTTTTTACGAAACCAATTGATGAAATTTGTGATTTTTACAAAACTGATTGTCAAAATTTTCCAATTTTCCGTACTTGATCGACTAGCTCCATACTGGTTTCTTGTCTGATCAACAAAATGTACGATATTTCTCAAGTACAGCAACGAAATTCGCAATTTCAACAAAGTCGATTGATGAAATTCACAATTTTTTGGGTGCAATCCATGAAATTCATGATTTTCCGAGTCTGATTGTCACAGGTTGCGTTTTTTCGAGTGTGATTTTTGCATTTCGAGTGGGATTCGAAGCATATCTTGAAAATTAACTATTTTTGCAAAGCCAATTAAGAAAATTCAGAATTTTTACTAAGTCAATCAACGAAATTCGCATCTTTTACGAAGCCTATGGCCAAAATTTGCAATTTTTAAGAAGCCGATGGCCAAAATTCGCAATTTTTACGAAGCTGATGGCCAAAATTCGCAATTTTTACGAAGCTGATGGCCAAAATTCGCAATTTTTACGAAGCCGATGGACAAAATTCGCAATTTTTACGAAGCTAATGGATGAAATTCATAATTTTTACAAAGTTGATCAATGAAATTTGCGCTTTTTCTAAGCGTGATCGACAAAATTTGTGAATTTTCTAAGCCTAATCGAAAAAATTTGTGATTTTTATGAAGTCGATAAAAAAATTTACAATTTTTATTATGCTGATCAAGAAAATTCATGATCTTTCCGTGCGTGATTATCAAAATTCGCAATTTTTTCTAAGCCGATCGTCAAAATTTGCGAATTTTATGAAACTGATCAACAAAACTCACAATTGTTTCGCTGCTGGTCATTGAAATTTTCAGTTTTTCCGCACATCATCGCAAAATTCATGATTTTCCAGTGCCTTATAAAAGAAATTTGCAATTTTATCGTTCCTGATCAGCAAAATTGGTGTTTTTTTTCATGTTGATCAACGAAATTTGTGAATTCTCACCTGATGATAAACTGAGAAGAAATACAATTTTTTCGCTGCCAATGTTGAAATTTTTTCGTGCATCATAAAAAAGCTGATGATTTTTTCTTGCCCGATCAACGAAATTTGCAATTTCTCACATACGACTGACGAAATTCATCATTTTTCTGTGCTCATCAACAAAAAATCACTATTTTTTGTGCCTTATCATGAAAGTTACAATTTTTTTGTTCTTGATCAACAAAACTTGCAATTTTTTCTTGCTTGATCAAAGAAATTGTTTTTTAGATGTTATAAACAGAAAAACATTCAATTTTTCCGCTGACAATGAATTTATTTTGCAATTTTTCTAGTTTCATCAACAAAACTAACGATTTTTTTTTAACCTGATAAACGAAATGTGCGATTTTTCGCGTCCAGCAGATAAAAATCTCAATTTTCTTACACTTGGTCATTAGAATTTGTGACTATTCTGTGCCCCATCTACGAAATTTGAAATTCTTAAGTGACTGGCAAAATTTTACATTTTTTTTTTTTGGCGGTAAAGTGACAGAATTTACGATTTTTTTCTGAAATTTATGCACAAAAATTACAATTTTTTCCATTTGTAAATTGAAAAAATTCATGGGCTACAGGTTGTGCATCCCTAATGTACATGTAGTGCTTGTATAACATACGTTAGTGGTTGTAACTTTAAATAATATTGTACATTTTATGCATTGCTGCGCAGCAAGTTTGTTGCAACCTAGGACGCTTTGTTTTTGTGTGCACACAGTGCCCATACATGCATTAAACCTTTTTAATGATTTTCCAACGAATTTACTGAACAGTTTGCTGTATCCATTAATTTTTGTTGTTTGTTTTCATATGGGCAAAGTGTTAATACATGTGTTATTTCATGCACTTTAGACATCATTGTACAAGTTTGCTGCATCCATGAACTTTACGTGCACAGAGCACTGATATGCATCAGTTACTGCAGTTTTAATTTTTAATTTGTTTTATGCATCCTATTTTTTCATTAATAATTTTGAAAATCCATGTTTCTATTTTAAATATGTTGTTTATTAATTGCTATAAAGGTACTACAGTGTATCATGGTGGTCTGTGATCAGATGTTGTTCCCAATAAATTTTTTTCTTTCTCTTTAAGAACCCGATGATTTAAATTTAATTCTAAAAATTTTTGTCGTGTCAAATTATAAATCCAATACAAAAGTATTCTGATAGAAAAAAATATGTAGGTATATGCACTATAGAAATCAATAAACAAACTATAAAAGCATAATTTTTGCAGCTTAGAACTTAGTATTGTTATTTAATTCATAATGTAACATTCATGAACTGGACATCTAAAATAGTTATAAGAATCTTGATGTAGTTTGATAATGTTAGTTTACAAGCACTTATTAAACTTGCTTGATAAAAAAACTCATTTGCCAAATTTTAGCAATAGCATTGGTTTGAAAAGAAGTGACTTATACTCTATAATAATATTTTAACATTGAGTTTCATAAAATATTTATTTACCTGTTTCATTTTTTCCTATCAGAAGCTTTAATTTAATATTCATAGTCTATTAAGCCTCTTTTATATAAGAGAAAAAAAAACTCAGGTACTTCTTACTACTAAAGAATGCAAAACACTCATATCAAAATTTAAAACCATTATTTAAATAAATTACACCTAAAAAAAATAGATTTAACACAAATTAAAATTTTTTCAATTAACCCTTAGTGTTCCACATGTTTTTGTACTCTATGACTGACGGCTCCATAGCGAAGCCAACAGAGCGCTAAAGGTTAAAATAACTAACTCACTAACAAATAAATACTTTGAAATATTAACAACTAAAATTTTTTAGCTTTATTGTGAAGAGCATAGGTAGCTGTTGGCTGTTTGTATGACAGCCTATTATCAACACATGGAATATAGGCCCTAAAGAGGGAGGGGGTGCCTTTCATGGATGGTTGGTCTGAGAAAATCAAAGGTTAGAAGAAAATCATGGAAAACTCCAAAAAATTAGACCGACAGGTGTGATTGGGGCCATTCCAGGATAACAGAATAGCGGTTTAAGTAGCAAGTTGATGTTTTAATCTCAGAATGAAAACTTATTGGAATTAGAAAATTTGTTAATCTGAATTTTAAGCACCACCATTAACTTTTATTAAAGAGACTTAATAATTAGGATTTAAGCGATTAGGAATAAAAATTACATTAATTTTATTCATGGTAACAAAATGACATTTTTGCTACCCTAGTATTTCACCATAAGCTTATGATGCAAAATTCAGCCAAATTGTATATAATAAAGCTTGTATGAAAATGCCGGGACCAACAAGGGGATAATTGTGAAATATTCATCGATTTTTGAATTTCTAAATCAATAAATAGTTATAGAGTAATCAGGGATGGCAAGTTTCTGCCGGGGTGGTTTTAACCGGTTAAAACTGGCATGACAGAAACTAGTTTCTGCCAGTAAGCACCAAAAATTTCCAGAAACTAAGAAATAATACTAATAAGAATTTTAGCCTGCAGTGATTCATAACTCACATATGTTTAATATATAAGGGATTTACTAGTTAAAACATTAAAATAAAGATTCTGAATGTTATTCAAAGTAGCAAGTAGTTTCAAAAGAATAATATAAATACTTAGTTTATTCAAGCATTTTTATATTATTATTCATAATTTTCTATACCTTGAGAAATTTTAATAACAGTAATCTGATGCTGTACAAGATTAACTATTGATATTATTGCTTACGATTGAATTTATATTTAAATTTTTAAAACAAGCAGGTATTATATATGGCACAAAATTTAGATTACTATAAAAAAGCACCTTCCTTGCCCTTTCTTTATGCTCAAATATGAATTTTGATGCCGTATACTTAGAATGAAGTAAATAAGAGTAAATGAGATTTGAATCTTGCATTTGTGAGTTTGCTTGATATTTCGATTATTAAATAAAGCTAAGCAAATTGTATGAGCAGCTGCAATAGAACAGTACTTTTATCTAAAGCAATGAATATTGATTTTAACATTTGTAACAAGTATTTAACTTCTTTATAAATCATTACATTTATTTAGAATTTTAATAACTGCTATGTCCTTAATATCATTTTCATGAAAGATTCAAAACTATCAAATTCTAATACACATTTATTTTTTAATTAAAACAATTCACAATATTATATTTGTTAGTTTTCCTGAATAAAGTGCATATAAGTAATTTATTACCACTAAATAAGTCTTTGTAATGGAAAAAGAAAATCTTACTCTGGTAACGGAATGACAAAAAATTCCATATAGTTTGCAAACTTCATTTTAGTTTAAAAATTAATGAAATTTATGCATATATCATTGTAAATTGATTCAGCATTATTCTGCAGTTCAGTATGAGTCTACATATATATATAACAAATAAACTGTTTTGTAATTCCATAAGTTATAATTGATGATTTTGTATTTTGGTCATATATTTTGGTCATATATCTACTCAGCATATATAGTTTTTTCTGGGAATAAGTAAATTAGATCTTTACCCTCCTGCTTCTTTATACATGATAATTTTTAGGTATAATCTACAGAAATTATCTTGGCAGCATAACAGCAAACAAACTTGGATACTTTTTGGTTTGCTGGGCATCAATGTTATATATATACACATATATATATTTTCATGTTGGCGTATACAATATATTTATATACATATGCATATACTTACTTATATATGTGTGTAGTATATATATAACCAGTGGTAGGGAAATACATCATTTTTCTCGCCAGTGTCAAGTGGATTTTCTCTCAAGGTGAGTGCATTTTAAATTTTTGAAAAACTGCAGGCAATACAGACATCATCAAAAACATTTTTTTTAATCTTGATATTTTATTTTTCCAAATTATTACAGTGCAAATATGGCACTAAATTCAATCTTATTAACTACCTCTGTTGTATATATTCCTTAATATTATAGGAAAAAAGAACTACGAAAATGCATTGTAGTAACAGTATTTTCGTCTGTTAAGCTTGTGCGATTTTGTCACAACTATTTTCAACTGTGTGTGTATTGCATCTTGCGGGCAGGTGAAATAAATCCTTGGTGTTAAGATTTTTGAAAAATTCCCTAACAAATTACTTCAAAGTCTAAAGCGCCCTCTATCGGCATTTTTCGAAATTTATCTTTATAATTTATTTTCGAGAAAATACCAACATAAAGAATAATTTTAGGGAAAACCGCAAAACAATCGACCAATTTTTCAGTTTTTTATGTGTATTTGAAATTTTGGACCCCAAACTTTAATGGCGGCTATCTCCTTTGGAAAACGTTTGGGACCCTTAGTTACCTATTTACTATTACTGGTCTTGATGTGTTCTAACACCCCTTAGCGTATATACCATTTGTTTACGGACACCCTGTATAACACTAAATCAATGAATAAATGAATACAACTCCTAAACTTTATGGTTTATTTCGGGAATAACGGTTTTTGGTCATATTCTATAGAGATGATCACTTTTAGAATTTTTAAGTTATGATTTGAAACTTTCACGAAAGTTGCTCTATACATTTAGCTAACAGAATATGCAAATGAAATGTTGATAGCCTTCACGAATGCGCAATTTAAAATTACTTAGAAAACCTGCTCATTTTTCATACAAATTTTACTAGTTTTTAATTTTGAATACAAGGTATTATGTACAATGTTGTTTGTCATATTTTCAGAAAAGAACATTATTTTATATAAAGAACTCTGCAAGTTATAACAAAAAAACTTATAAAAATATTTGAACTGTTGTAATAAAAAAAATTAATTTTTGTACTATTCACATAAAAATAAACACAGTTTATTACAATAAACCACTTAATCATAATCTACAGTTTGAACACTTTTGCTACATTAGTTTTCACAGGGTAATCCAAAAGATATTCGTTCTTTTTCAATTTGTTGACGGTCCCCATGGTGTTTCTGGAAAAAATCTTCACAGAAATGTGTGACCTGTACTATTATATTTAAACACGTAGAATTTCGGGATTATTCCTCATGTAATTTTCTAGATATTTAACAAAATGTCTAAACTCGCAAGTGGCCAGTCACCTTTGGCCATATGGTGTATATATAAATACTTCTTATAAATCCTTTCTATAAATAAATCCAGTCCAACATAGATATTTACAAAAATTTTAAATTCAGTAAAACAATAGATAAACTGTATTTAAGTATGTATAAAGAACATGAAATTTTTTTTACTGCTATTTAAAATGAACAAAACAGATCTCAATATGAATTTTGCAGTTCTGTGAAATGAACATAAACAGATTTATGAAGAGCACAATGGATGAATAACAAGAGAAAAACTTATATTATTATAAATCATTCGTCAGTGGTACATAATTCACAAATTTAAGCAATAATCTAATCAGTTTATGTAATAGGTCGTGCTATAAGCAAAGACATTTGATCTATTATATACCCTACTGACTAAATGAAAAAACCAAACAAAATAGAATAAAAAATGCTAAACATGAAAAGTATTAATATGGAATGATAATAATAATAATTTATACCAGCTTATCTTTTAAAATAATATAGTTGTAAAGTCCATCATTAGCACATGTTTCATACCATCAAATAATGTAAATTTACTGCTAGTATAAAGATCACAATTTACAATTCATAAAACAGAAAAAAATTAATAAAAAATACTTAATAGAACACATGTTATTTAAAAATAATATACGAACCTACATTTATAATGTTATAATGAAAATTAATACTTGATATTCATACCATTTATACTTTTTATTTTTAGTACCATTAATTTTATTATTAACTTTTAACTTCCAGCAACTATAAACTGCAATTTCAGTGTCAATATCCATTTGTCGTTTAGTGCTGTCATCTATTGGAAGTTATAAAAGTTATAATCCCAAATGAATAGATGCTAATTCTTACACACTATTAAAAAAATTACTGTAGGTTTAATAGCCAGATAGATTTCTTAACTAGCAAAAACACTTCAAGTATTTCATTGCAGCTACACGCACGTAACTTAATCCAAAACTGTCCTTCAACTAACTGAACAGTCCTCCATCTGCTTCATAGTAAAATAATAATAATAATAATAATAAATAAAAATATGTATAAATATCATTAAATAAAAAATTGAAATTAAGGTGTATTTCGATTCAAACTGCTTATTTTCCGATATATTTTTTAATTCATTTTTGCTCTCAAATGCATCAAACTGGCAAGTTGTCTTATTTAGAAAGTACACAAGGTGTCGTTATTGTCGATTCTTTAATAAATGCAGAAAAATTTGCAAATAAAGCAATCAAAAACGTCATTTTGAATCGATTTTTCCGAAGCGGGAGATCTGACAGTTTAAATAGGGTCCTACTCAGAAGATAATTGTTTATAAATCAAATTCTAATGAATTGAGTGTAAAATGACATCACACGGCACTTTATACGTCACTTCAAAAATCCCCTCAGCAAGTTTCATGCATCTACTTTTAAAAATATGTCTGAAGTTGTATCAGAAAATTTCGAGCTGTTAAAAAAAAGCGTTTTTTTCCCCGAATATACCCTTAATATTATAACTTAATAAACCCATCATTCCAAATACAATACAAGCATTAGTCAAACTAAAATTTTAAATTTAAGAGCAAAATTAATTTTTAAACTTCTTTAATCTTATTAATTATAACTGTAATGTTTAGTATTATATATGTAAAATGGATTTAACCAAATACGAAAGACAACCATATTTAATTGTAAGATCCTGAGCTATTTTTAAATCATGCCGTTTAAATGTATATGAACAAGCATTGTTAATTCTGTAAGCAAAATTAAATAAAATATTTACATGTACAGATTTATGTAGACAAGAATTATAATGAGTAAATAAATTTACATTGAATGCAAAATCCTTACGTTTATAATAAATATCAAAGAGGATTTTTTTATCCAAAAGTGTTACATTAAGATCAAGAAAATAAATTTTATTATTTATCATATCATGATTGTACTTTAATTTTTATGGTATTTAATTTGCAATGAATTATTAGATTTACTTTTAGAGTATAAGATGGCATAAATAATGGTATGAAATGGTATGGAATGGTAAACTGATACTATAATCATCAAGATACCTATACATTTTACAATCAACAATAGAAGATTTGCGTTGAAAATAATGTGAATAGAGCTCTGCACAGATTGGTGATACAATCCAGCCTTGAGAGAGACCAACCTTTTGTTTATATAATATATCATTAAATAATATATAATTATAATAAAGAATAAATTTAGTTAATGATTTATAATAGTAAGATGAAGTTACGCATTATTTATTAAATATTAAGATTATCCTTATATTCTTTGAAAAATAAATTAATTATTCTGCACATATCTGTAATATCAATTGTATTGAATAAATCATTAAAGTCAAATGTTTTGATGTATTTCATGATTTTTTATATTTTTTACATTATTTAAAAGTTGTTAACTATTTTTTATACTGTAAAATTTATCATTATTTTTTGCAAGATGTAGTATTTTAGTAAGTATTGTTAATAAATATTTAGTAGCATTGTTGTTATATGTATTACATCCAATTGTCATAGTACGAAATTTCAAAGGTTTTTTATGGAATTTAGGAATAACTCCAAAAAAGGATAGTTATAGTTATAATTTTTAACTTTCAATAATTTATAATAATGAGCGATATGTCTATTTTTAATGATTGCATCAAGATTTGTTTTATTGAAACTTGAACTAGTGTTTATAGCGTACATTAATAACGTTGAGCAACAATGTTTACATTTTATTGAATCGTTGTTTGGTGATTTATCAAAGTATGTAATGATAAATTTATTTTGTAAATTATTTATGTCATTGTTTGACTGTTTAATATTTAAATTATAATTGTCTATATTCATATACAGTTCAAAATTTAATTTATCTAATACATTTAGTTTCCATCCAGTGAAATAAGCTAGAGGATTATTATAATCTACCTAAATCTTATAAATAAAAAGATCAAGATCTAAATTAAATTGTTTTAAAATTGAATTTATATTAAGGCAAGAAGGAATAAGAGATTTAGTACCGTGTATAAACATATTACACATATATATAATAAGAGTATATTATTATATCTGTATTATCAATACCTATGTTTGCTATAAGATACAATTGTAGATTTTGGAGCCCTTACGAGTAATGCATTTTATTTTGAAATTGCATGGATACATTAGAGGTCTGCACGGGCCAGCGGCCTGTTCCAGGCGGAATCGTTTCAAATTTTCTAACGGGCCGGGCCGGCAGATTTAGAATAGTTTTTTCAACGGGCCGCCGGGCCGATTAAAAAAAATTTCGGGCCTACCAGCCCGTTCTGAAGATTTGAGCTGGAAGATAAAATATGAGCTATTTTGAATGGTTTTAACGAGAATAAGTATAAATGTGCGTCACGAGCCATACTAGTTTCACAGCATCAATATAAAAATGTACTGTGTAAAGATCAGCATCAGAGAATTACATTGTGTCCAACTCGTTTTAATACTTTTTTAGCTGACTCATGCCGGTCCGAGATCAATCTTGCATTATTTTTCTACATATAGACTGGCCGGACCGGAACTAGACTTAATTGTTCTCAAGATCTGTAGGGCAGAAAACATGATTTGTAAAATTATTAACAGCGATAATGAACTTATGTTAGCTTTATCTTCGAATATATATTTCTTGGTGGTTTTTAAATTAATTTCTCAATAATACAAAAGTTTGACACATTTTCTGATTAATTTTAAATTGTAAAAGTATAAAAGTGATAAGCTTAACTATTGAAGGGATTTGGAATCGAATAGCATTTTGGTATACTTGTATGACCTTGTTGAGATGTAATAGTTTCTCAAATGATTACACGTTTTTCTCCCTTCCCATGCTATCGCTTCCGGAAATTCTATTCAAATCGCTAATTATGACAGTATTTTATTTGTTTGTAGTATTCTTAAATTGCTTGTATCAAAAAATGGATAACGCCACTCGATTATATAATTTTTAAATAAAGATACCTGCTAATCTTATGCCTTCTGAGAAAAAGGTGAATTTAGAAATGTATCAGAAAGGAGCTTCTTTGAATTTAAGAATCAATTTGGATTTAAAACCTTTAATAATATGATATAGAAATATTTTTGTAAATCTTCTTTTATCAAACATCTTCAAAAGTAACGATGTTTTTAGCTTTCTTTCTTTTTTCTTTTATTCTAAGCCATATTAAATTTTTAATGAATCTTCATTCGAAAGTTGAAAGCCTAAGAATCTAAGTAATCATTAATGTTGTTAATGTGTATTTCCTGTAAAATATATTGTAAAATCATTCCATAGATATGTATGCAGTATTCTTTAAAGAAATCTTAAATATATGATAAAAATATTATTTTTTTTTAGAAATCGTAGTAATTGTAACGGGCCAAAACGGGCCGGGCCGGGCCTCTTTTCACTGATTTCTGTACGTGCCGGGCCGGGCCCGGGGCTGGAAATTCGGGCCCGTGCAGACCTCTGGGATACATACGAAGCTTTGTTGGTTTTCGGCTCTATGCACCTAAAGTGTTACATAAGTATAAATAAGACAGACATGATATTATGTAATAAATTTTTTAATTAAATCTTTTGCTGAAATCTACGATAATAGATAAAATATCTAATATTCTAATATTTTATCTTCAACATTCAATTCACAGAGCATGGACTCATAAATTTTCGTTTTTAAAAGCTGTGCTATATGGTAAGGGTAACGGATGAGATTAAAAAAAATGTTTCTTCTATAAAAAATATAAATAAAAAAACAATGACTTACTTATGGCAATCGATCACAAGCAAACAAAATAATAATAATATAAAAAGGCTGTGACTTGAAAACAAATATCACAAAAACCAAAATATTCAAAGCACTCGAAAAAGACCAAACACTTTGAAATCTATAGTAGACTGAAAAAAAAACTTTTATAATTCCATCGGATAATCATACTGTACATTGTTATATTGTTACTTGTTTTGCAACAATGTTTATTTGCCGCTTAATTTAATATCATTTGTTCGTGTACATTGTTGAAACAGGTAGTGTTGCATCATTGTTGCATCATCTTTTAGAAGGTTTTTATTTACTAAAAAACTATGATTCCGATTCCCTTGTTTTAATTCCAATCCATAGATCAAAAACCACACATAAAAAAATACTTTCAGCACATTAAAAAGTTGGAATATTAAAATATATATATCTCCGAATAAAATAAAATAAAAAAAAAGTAACTTGCGCTTTAACCGCCGTTGACATCGAGATTTTTGAGACCAAGTTTTTTTTTTTTTTTTCATTAATATTAAGAAAACTATTCCACATAAAAGTATGAAAATAAATAGTATTACAGTTTGATAAAACAGTTAAATAAATAGTATTACATTGTTTGATAAATAGGGCGATTTAGACAGTTTTTAAATCGAATAACTATTTTAATAGATATTACATTTTAAAGTTGGTCAAAATCGTTCCATTAAAAAAGTTTTATAGCAGCGAAAACTAAACATGGGAATTTAATCAAATTTTGATAATTTTATACATTATAACTTCCCGGTGTGCAGACTGTAATAATTTTTTGAATTTGATTAATTTTTTTATGCTTTATTTCCATTTTAAATTCAATTTTTCAGCATTTCAAGCTTTTTTTTGCACATTTTAGAAAAGATTATTATTTTAAGTTGTTGCCAATTTGCAAAAACAGTGAAAAAAAACATTTTTTTCAAATAATATTATTTTACACATGACTGTTATAAACAGTATAAAAACTTACAAATCAGAATTAAATGATCACACATGTGGCTTTTGAACGTATTTTTTAATTTGCGAGTTAAATTTCGGTAAAAAATATTTATACACGGGTACTTCATTTTGATAAGCGAATAAAAACTTATGTTTACTCTGATGTTAGGAAAATATTGCTTATTTGAACTTATTTTATCTTTATGCATCTTAATTTTATTGATGCCATTTTTTCATTAAAATGAAACAGAAAATGTGTTTTTATATTAATACGTGTTTGTTAAGTGTGTATTCGAAAAAAATGATTTTCCACCATCAACAGCTCGAAATTTTACGATACATTTTGCATACATTACGATACATCTGCTGAATAAATAGAATAATACTAAGGTCAAATACATGAGTAAATATAGCTAGACTTAAACACCCTTAAATTTAATTTATCAACATCAATTTGAAAGCTTTTACAATCAAAGTGTTCACCTTATGCCTGCATAAGGAGCCCAATTTAACCCCAAAAACTCCCAAAAACAAGTAATATTCTTGTAGGCCTCCAAGAACATACCTGCTGAGGTTGAAAATTATGGTGATAAAATATTTAAAGACTAAGAATTAAAATTTAGTCTACTGTCTTGACTTTAGTTTGATCTAGTGATTGTGATTGTATCTGAGGTTTTGTTTGTTTTTTGGGTTGCTCATGAAACAGTTTAAAATCTTCTGGTGAAAAATAGGGTCTTAATTTAGAAACATGCACAATAACGGAATTCTGTCCTGTCTCATAATTAAATTTATCTATTTCATAAGTTACATCAGAAAGTTTATTTATAATTTTATATGGTCCAGAGAAAGTAGGTTCTAATTTTCGAGTGTTAGGGTATTTAAATTCTTCATAAATTACAGGGTCTTGTATTTTTAATGGGCATTCAACAAAATTTCGATCATAGAGCCTTTTACTTTTAAGGTGAAATTCATGAGTTCGCGCTTTCGCAATTTTGAGGGCTTTGTCTACTGGAGTTGTATACATTTTAATTGCCTCACACAAAACCATTACCCACCATTTAAAAAAAATTGAATCAAAATTATCGTGAAATTGTGACTATATTTAGCTGTTAACATTAACCAGAAATTTTATCTAATAAAAATAGAAATTGTAAATATCATAGTTATACCTTATTATTACAAACTTGCCCTTAATCGTGCATAGAAATATCATAATAGTCTTAATAAGTAACAGTAAATATCTTAAGAACATCATACTCCTCAATTAAATCCTTAAGAATAAAAATATTTCAATCTGCAACACATAATAATGATGATAATAATACTCATAAATAGGTAAGTAAGTAAGATTCACAGATAAATAATCAAATAAATAAACCTGACAAACAGAGAACTATCTACAACGAATGGTAATTTATAATTATTTGTACATCCATACACAATTAATAGTCAAATATTATGAGAATTATTTTGTGAGCTACTTGGAAGAGTATCAGAGGATGGCAACTCACTCCTAAAAATACATTCTCTTTCCCAATGAAAAGCATTACTGACACCCCTATTTGTGCATATCCTACAAGGTCTTGAAGGGTATGAATTTTGAATATAACTATTTTGACAAACTCTAGGTCTTTGAAACTGAGATTGCCTTTGGGGAATCCAATTCCTAGGTGTATTATTGGGCCTAACTGGCTGAATCCAGGGCCTAGTTGGTTGAAAAGATTGAAAATTTTGTCTAGCTGATGGTTGATTTATTACTTGGTTTGAAACTAGTGGGGTGGAAACTTCCACGAATTGTTTGACAACCCGGTACCATTCTGTGGTACTACTAGGAGGATTTATAATAATATTGTTTTTGAATTCTGGTTTTAAACCATCAGTTAAACCTTGTAATAGTATATTTTCACTAAGATGTAATTTCCTACCAATTTCCACTTTTTTACGAAAATAAGTTTCTAAATTGTCTAAATTATCTAATTTCAGATTTGAAAAATCAGAAAAACTCGGGATGTCTAATTGAATGAATCTTTCTATCAAAATTTTCTTAATTTGTTCATAATCCGTACAATTTAAACAGTCATTGATATAAATTTTTTGCGCTTCCCCTTTCAGATATTGCGCAATAGAATTAAATTTCCATTCTAGATTTTTCTTCTCCTTTTCACATGTTGTATCAAAATAAGTTAACCACGACAAAATGTTCATTCCAGAACTCGGGTCAAACGGCACGAACTTAGGATCTTCCATAATTTTTTGATTCTTACTAATTAGACTAAATGAAGCACTTCTATTTTCTTTATTAAATCCTGATCGTAAAATCATTCGCAATAAATTTCAAAGTTAATAATTTCTATCAATTTACTTTTTTTTTCAAAATTACTATATCAGATCCATAACATACAATAAATAATAAAATAATAAATAAATTAGTAAATTAATAAATTAACTTCAAATTACTCTCATCAATAAAATAATAAATAAATAAATAAATAAATAAATAATAAATACTTTCCATCAATCATAAATAGAATAGAAATAATAATCAAAACATTTAATAAAATAAACTTACAGTTCACGAAAAATCTTCAATAAAATCCATTCTTCATTAAATTCCTCATCAAATACCTTTCGCATACTCAACACTTTGAAGTAATTAATTTTCAAAAATTTTCCTATGACCATGAATACTCAATCAAAATTTGTGCGCACAGATCAACATCAAGCGTCAGGAAATCCACATCAGGCTCGAAGCAAGTACTAATTCTTTCCAAGCATAGCTGTGAAATTCTTAAAAAAGAGGATTTCTTTTACTTTAATAATAATAAACGAATAAAATAAAATAAAATAAAGTAACTTGCGCTTTAACCGCCGTTGACATCGAGATTTTTAAGACCAAGTTTTTTTTTTTTTTCATTAATATTAAGAAAACTATTCCACATAAAAGTATGAAAATAAATAGTATTACAGTTTGATAAAACAGTTAAATAAATAGTATTACATTGTTTGATAAATAGGGCGATTTAGACAGTTTTTAAATCGAATAACTATTTTAATAGATATTACATTTTAAAGTTGGTCAAAATCGCTCCATTAAAAAAGTTTTATAGCAGCGAAAACTAAACATGGGAATTTAATCAAATTTTGATAATTTTATACATTATAACTTCCCGGTGGGCAGACTGTAATAATTTTTTGAATTTGATTAATTTTTTTATGCTTTATTTCCATTTTAAATTCAATTTTTCAGCATTTCAAGCTTTTTTTTGCACATTTTAGAAAAGATTATTATTTTAAGTTGTTGCCAATTTGCAAAAACAGTGAAAAAAAACATTTTTTTCAAATAATATTATTTTACACATGACTGTTATAAACAGTATAAAAACTTACAAATCAGAATTAAATGATCACACATGTGGCTTTTGAACGTATTTTTTAATTTGCAAGTTAAATTTCGGTAAAAAATATTTATACACGGGTACTTCATTTTGATAAGCGAATAAAAACTTATGTTTACTCTGATGTTAGGAAAATATTGCTTATTTGAACTTATTAAAATAAGTGCATCTTAATTTTATTGATGCCATTTTTTCATTAAAATGAAACAGAAAATGTGTTTTTATATTAATACGTGTTTGTTAAGTGTGTATTCGAAAAAAATGATTTTCCACCATCAACAGCTCGAAATTTTACGATACATTTTCAGACTCATTTTGAAAAGTAGAAACATGAAACTTGCTGGGATGATTTTTGAAGCGATGTATAAGATGCCGTGTGATGTCATTTTTCGCTAAATTAATTAGAATTTGATTTATAAACAATTATTTTCTCAGTTCGACCCCACATCTCCAGGATCGGAATTTTCTGTTCAAATTGGAAAATTTGACAGCACTTTTTGCAAGATTTTCTACATTTACTAGAAAATCGACAAACACGGCACGTTATCTCTTTTCTAAATAAGATATTTTGAAAGTTTGGTGCATTTGAGAGCATAAATGAATTAAAAATAAATCTGAAAATAAGCGGTTTTGATCGGAATACACCCTTCAGCATGAAAATACGTTTATTAAATACGTGTAAAAATTTTGTTCCGATGAAAGAGGCTACATGCTCAGTTAAAAATGTATTTTTACCTTGACACATGTAAAGAGCGAAATTGATTTCATGATATATATATATATAAAAATGTAATTTACTGTAATTTTTCATTTTTGTATTGTAAAGATTATAATTGGAGATTTTGTTGATTATTTCATCTTGATTATATATTCCTCTTGCTTTAAGAAATTATTTTTTAATATTATTATAATTTAGTAAAATATGTAAATTTTTTAATAAAGAATTCAGAAACTGAAGAATTTCAGAAAATTTAAAATTAATAAAAAATAATTTTACCCCCCCCCCCCAAAAAAAAGGCAGACCGGGTGTAAGGTTTATAATCTATAGAAATATTTTTTGTATGTTTATTGTAAATTCATTTGATAGTTCCTTATTACTGCAACAAAGTCTTATTTCTTTCGTTACGGAATTAAATATTGAAGTCAAAAAATTAGTAGTCTACTTTTGAACAGCAGCCAAAACCTAATTACAATTTTTAGAATTGTATGATGATGGTGGCAATGAACAGCTTTATCTTTTTCACTTTTACTGTACTTATATTACTTCTAAATCAAAATACTGTACAATTCCAATTGTAACATGTTAAAACAGGAATAAAATTAATTTAAGGATGAAATTTATTTGAAAACTGACTTCGGAACGGGTACATTAGTCGGCCCGTTCGGAGCTGGGGTTTTCATTCATTTCTTTCCTGCAATGCACGATCTCCCCCTCCAAGATGTCCTTGGCGTTTTACTTGGCTCGTACGAGATGCGTACGATAACTATGATAACCTTTCACGGTAAAAAGATCGCAGTGATAAGATTTGTTTAGGGGGTTGTATATCGTTTAAGAATGATGCTTGTTTCCGACACCAGGAAAACTGACAATTAACTTCCACAAATAGTAAAATGAAAAGAATATACTTTTTACCCATAATATTTGATATAATGTTATTTTTTGCTTTCATAGCTGTTTCTGAGAAGCATTCTTTAAAGATTTTTTTTTATTATTAAATATCTAATTTTTTAAAATATGCTGATCTTAAACTTTAATACTTAGCAAAATTTTTAAAAATGTAGAAAATTCATGCTATTCTGCCTTCTTTCTTTAATTAATACAGTTAAAGTTTGACGTTGCTAAGCCGGAGGGAGGGGGGGGAGGGGTTTGTTATCTAATGCAAAAGATCTATTTGGTTTGCTATTGAATGTGATTTGGATCCAAATTTTACTGAATAGACAGGAGGTCAGAAACTGTCATCATTAACAAAAAAAAATCGTCATAGTTCAAAATTAATTTAGCGGAAATGAAAAAAAAATAAAAATAATAATAACAATAATAAAAAGAAAGAAAAAAAAGGAAGAAAAAAAGAAACTATTCGAAGAAACCATGTTTGCATTTTTTATGTTTTTATATTTATAAAAGACCCTGAATGTTTCCCGTTGATGAGCGGGGTAAAATATTTTGAAAATCACCTTACTCATTTTTAGACGTAATAGTTCAGCCCAAATTAATCTTTGATAGCACACTTAAGGGTGTACTCGAAAAAATATTTTTCCACCCTCAAAAGCTAAAAATTTTCTGAGACTTCACTTCTCAACAACGCAAAAGTTTGACATATATTTAACTGTAAAGTATAAAACTGACAAGCCTGACTGTTGAAGGGATTTGTAATCGAATAGCGTTTTTCATTTTGGGTAAATAAGATACTTCTATAATCTTGTTGAGATATAAGGATTGTTTTCAAATGGTTCCAGATTTTTTGATTTTATTTATAAGTATTTATGAATTTGTACTTCTAAAAAATAATTTATCATGTGCCGTAATTCATAAGTGATAAGTTATTGCTACTAATAACAATAATAAAAGTCATGTGCATCTTACAAACTGCACGAAAAAAGACCTGTAATCTACAAAACTCGCTGCGTAAACATTTAAAGGATCCCTGTTTTTATGGGAAGATGGAGTTCTTCCTTTGCAGTCGTCAATTTGGCTGGTTATCGCCTCCCTTGGCTTTAGAAGAGGAAATAAGATTTGCCTCAGAAATTCTGCGGTAGAAAAATCAGGGGAATGGTTTTATTCACTTTTACGGGCCGGCTAATGTACCCGTTCCCTGACTTCCAATTTAATGACATCTTAAGTTATTGACAAGCATGAATTATTTTTCAAATCTATTTATTTATTTCAATCAACTTACCCCTTCGCGACGAGAGCCTTTTGCAAAAATTTTTATGTTTTGTCTCCGTTTTTAAAAACAGAAATTTGTGCCTTATTAAATCGAGAAAATGCTCCAATTAAACAAGGCATATTTCACAATAAATTTTTACTGCTATGGATAAACAAGGATTCTTAAGCTTTTTGCGGCACGTATACGTGTCGTTCGTCCCCAAGGGGTTAAAAAGCAGAAGTAAGGGGAAAAAACCCGATAATTAACAAGGCTAGTGTTAGAGTTATTTGTAATTTATCTTTGAAATGTGGCATCACATAAGTTCGCTAATGTATTTAACTATAGAAACGCAAATTGTCTGTGTTTTACTAGTTTTTTTTTTTTTTTTTTTTTTTTTTTTGTTACAAGAGCTAGCAATGCTTCCCTATGTCTTAAAATAAAGTATGTTACAGTCTACTAAAGCATGTGAGTTTATTAATTACGTTAATACGCATCGCCGCAACATACATCTGGTCGCGTCAGCCGGAAAATATGTATTTTTTTCTTCACTTCGAAAAGAAAAGTTCGAAAATAATGAACTGTTTTCGTCATTGAATTTTATTAGAACATTATTCCACAAGCTGTCCTGATGAAAGAAGAAAGAAAGAAAATGTCTGCCCGCAGCAATCAATTAAAGTATGAAAAATTTATTATTCTTTTTGCTGTTATAAGTTTTTGAGCATAAAAAATATTGAAAAATTAAAAAAGAAGCGTGCAACATTACGCACTTCAATTACGAAATTAATTATTAAATTAGAAGCATTAATAAAAGATAAAAATATTGATATTGATAGTTATTTAGAAATTTTGGAACAATTAAATGTCAGAAAACAAACTCTAAATAACCTAAATAAAGAAATAGAATCTGGTATTAGTTTAGAAAAAGAATATGAAATCGATATTAACGCTAGCGAAGAATACCAAGAAAAAATTATAAAGGCCAAATTTCAAATTAAAAAGCAACTTAAACATTTAGAACAAATTAAAGTTTCCAATGAAATTCAACCAAATTCTACTCAAATAAACAACGCGATAAATATTAAATTACCCGATATATCTCTTCGGAAATTCTCCGGAAAACCAGATGAATGGGGTCTATTCAAATTCCAATTTAACAACTTAATAACTTCAAATGAGCAACTGTCAGATGCGCAAAAGTTGCATTGTTTATCGGCAGCATTAATAAGTGATGCAAGAGCTTTGATTAACACAGAAGACACTTTTTCATCTTTATTTCAAGCATTAAAAGACAGATACGAAAATGATAGAGTAGTAACAGAAATACACATCAATTCACTCTTAAACGCAGATAAACTTGCACAGCCTTCCGCTAAAGATCTTCGAAATCTAGTCGGTAATGTAAAAAAAAGCATTCGCGCCTTGAAGATTTTGAATTATAATAGAAATAATCTTTCAGATGTTTTAATATTGAACATCATTCTCCAAAAGTTAGATAGAGATAAACGAAAAAATTATGAAATGACGATAAGTTCAAAAGAAGTTCCGAAGTTAGATGAATTACTTTCATTTTTAGAAAAACGATCTCAATATTTGGAAAATATTTATACAGTCACGTCTGTTAAACCTTTCAGTAAAGATCAGAAACGTTCATTTAATTCTAAGTCATTGACTTTGTTAGCAGAAGGTTCACACATTTGTTCAATGTGTAAAGGCAATCACATTTTAATGAGATGTTCCCAATTCTTAAATTTACCTACGAAAAAAAAAAGGTTTAATGTTGTTAAAATGAAAAAATTATGCTTCAACTGTTTATCAACAGTTCATAACATTAGCCAGTGCAAAAGTTCAAGTACGCGCAGAAATGCAACAAACGTCATCACACATTGATCCACTTGGAACGCGGTGAGGAAAATATTGATACTAATCAGACAATAGTAATTCAGATGAAAATAATATTAGTAATAATTTATCGCCAACCGCAAACGCATTTACTCCTCATAGTTACACAAATAATCAGATGTCTGTTACCGCTATTGGTGAAAATACACATTCATTTGATAATACGCAGTCAACTATTAACAATACTGTAATGAGTATGACGTCTTCTTCTAGTAAACAAGTACTGCTTTCAACTGCGATAATATATGTACAAAATGCTAGACGAGAATTTGTTCCTCTTAGAGCATTGTTAGATTCAGGATCGCAAAATAACTTTATAACAAAGGAATGTTCTGAGTTATTGTTCTTGAAAGGAAGGAAAATAAACGCATCAGTTTCAGGGCTAAATGGTTCAGTTATGAATATAAAGGAAAGTATTATAACAACCATAGTAAATAAAAACAGGAGTTTTAATGAAACATTGCAATTTTTTGTTGTTTCTAAAATTACGCGCATAACACCAGCTATATATCTAAACATCATGCCTATTACGCATTTACAAACTTTTCAGTTAGCTGATCCACAATTTGATAAACCAGGTCCAATATATGTTTTATTATCAAACGAAGTATTTTTTAAATTAATTAGACAAAATAAAATAAATATGCAAAATTTGGTTTTTCAAGAAACTGTTTTTGGCTATATTGCCAGTGGTTCTACGTCTACGCCGCAACAAAATTTTAATAATTATTGTGGTCTTGTCCGATCTGTAGATGATTTATCCAACGCTATGCAAAAATTTTGGGAAATTGGAGCGGTCCATGATAAAAACCCAATAAAAAGTAAAGAAGAGCAGTATTGTGAGGAACATTTCTTGCGTACACATACTAGAAGAGAAGATGGTAGGTATCTTGTGGAATGCCAATTAAAACTGGTGGATTTGCATGTTTAGGAGAATCAAAGGAAAACGCACTTAAACGATTGAATCACTTACTTAAGCGATTTGTGCACAATCCAGCCATGAAACTGTTATACGAAGAATTTATTAACGAATATAACGATTTGGGACACTTAGAAGAAATCTTGCTGGAAAATAAGCCCAAATTTTCATATTATTTGCCGCATCATGGGGTATACAAACCCGAGAAACCAAGCACGAAATTAAGGGTTGTCTTCGATGCTAGTGCAGCTACTACCACTGGTGTTTGTTTAAATGATATTTTATTAAACAGAGAATTAGTCCAAGATGAGCTTTTCGATATCATTTGTCGATTTCGAACTCATAAATACGTCTTTACTGCAGACATCATAAAGATGTATCGCCAAATATTTATTTCGGAAAATCAGAGAGATTTGCTTCGAATTTTGTGGAAAACTGATGAAGAAGAACCAATCAAAATATTTAAGTTAAAGACGATTACATACGGTACATCGAATGCGCCTTATCTTGCCACGCGGACTTTGAATCAGCTTGCAATTGATGAAAAAGACAATTTTCCGCTAGCATCACATGTAGTTCTTCAATATTTCTTCGTGGACGACGTATTAACAGGAGCTAACACTTTAAATAAGGCTCAAAAAGTGCAAACACAATTAATCGCATTGCTTGAACGTGGTGGCATGAAGTTGCACCGATGCTGTGCTAATCACCCCCAACTCTTGAAAATCGCAACTAGCAATCAAGAGTATACATTCAATGATCGTAATGCGGACCACAGCACTAAAACTCTAGGATTGTTATAGAATCCAGTTCGTGACTGCTTTTCGTTTAATTCATCAGTTAAAGAACCAGTTGTATACTCAAAAAGAACTGTTTTATCCGACATAGCGCGTATTTACGATCCATTGGGATTACTCGGTCCTGGAATAGCTAAGGCTAAGATTTTCTTTCAAGGACTCTGGCTGTTAAAGCTAGATTGGAACGATCCACTTCCAGATGACATTAAAGATGAATGGCGGCGCTTTATCCGAACGCTTCAGAATATAAACAATTTAAAAATCAATCGTTTTCTTTTAAACGAAGTACATTCGGAAGTTGAACTGCACGGCTTCTCCGACGCATCCGAGCTCGCATATGGAGCAGCCATTTATCTACGCTGTTTCACAAAATTTAATATATCTTTAAATTTACTGTGCAGCAAGTCTGGGGTTGCACCATTGAAACCTTTGACAATCCCACGATTGGAATTGTCCGCAGCTGCCTTATTGTCTCAACTCGTATCTAAGATAGTGAATGTGCTAAAGTTGAACATCAGTAAAATAATATGGTGTGATTCAACCATCGTCTTAACGTGGATTCAGACTCCTCCTCATCTACTTAAAGCTTTTGTGACCAACAGAGTTTACAAAATTCAAGAGTTGAACTAGACTTTTAAATGGAGACATGTACGCCCAGAGGACAATCCAGCAGACCTTGTATCTCGAGTACTAACCTTCGACAAATTAATTGATTGTGAACTTTGGTGGTATGGCCCTCTCTTCTTAAGAAAAAGAGACATTGAATCAAATCAGAACATTGATTTAGAACAAGTCAAAAACAATAGTGGCTTTTCAGCAGAATTAAAATTGAAAAACAGAACAGCTCTAATCAGTTTAAATACTAGTGAATTTGTAAATGAACTTTTAAGTATCAGTAACAATTATGCTAAAATATTACGTGTTTTAAGTTATATTTTCAAGTTCTTAGATAACACAAGAAAATTAGCTGAAAAAAGAAAGGGACACGTAAGTATAGAAGAATTATCACGATCAGAAATATTTTTTATTCGGGAAATTCAAAAAGTTGAATTTAAGGCAGAATATACTGCATTGTTAGAAGGTAAGCAAATTTCAAGGAAAAGTAAATTGCGATTGTTAAATCCCTTTTTAGATGCAGATAATGTGCTAAGAGTAGGAGGGCGTTTAGATAATGCAGACCTAAGGTTTTCTGAAAAACATCAATATATTCTGCCAGCTAAGGGTAAATTGTGTAGCCTAATTGCAATTTACTGTCATAAAAATATCTTCATATAGGTGCACAAGCATTGTTATGCTACTTGAGGCAAAAATTCTGGCCGCTACGGGGAAGAAATTTAGCTAGAAAAATAACACATGAGTGTGTAACTTGTAGTAAAAGCAACCCCATAGCCATACAACAAATCATGGGTTCCCTACCCAGAGAGAGAGTACGTCATAGCGCACCATTTAATTACGTGGGAACAGATTTTGGTGGCCCCTTTTTCATAAAATATAAGAGACAGAGAAAGGGATTTCTTAATAAGGCGTATTTGGCAATCTTTGTTTGCTTAGTAACTAAAGCAGTGCATCTCGAACTAGTGTCAGAATTGACTACAAATGCATTCATTGCCACCTTAAAAAGGTTCATTGCTAGGCGCGGAAGGTGCGCAGTAATCTTTTCAGATAATGCAAAAAATTTTGTCGGTGCGAACGCCGAGTTACAGAGACCCCATAATTTACTAAGACATCCTGAGGAGAAGTTAGCAAATTATTTGTCAGAAGAGAATATTATTTGGGAATTTATTCCACCCAGAGCACTTAATTTTGGCGGGTTGTGGGAGGCAGGAATAAAATCGGTAAAATATCATCAAAAGCGAACGGTAGGTAATGCAAGGCTAACGTTCGAAGAGTTATTAACTGTAATTGCTGAAATAGAGTCTATATTAAATACACGGCCAATCACTCCATTGTCGTCAGACCTAAATGACTTGGAGGCCTTAACACCAGGCCATTTCTTAATCGGAAGGCCTATTACAGCTATCGTTGAACCAGAATTAATGTTAACGAAAATAGACTATCTATATGGCATAGAATTTCAAAATACATTCAATTGATATGGAATCGTTGGAATAAGGAGTATTTAAATCAGGGGCGTCGCCATGGGGGGGTATGGGGGGGGAGCCTCCCCCCCCAATATATGTGAAGTTGGGAAATTTGAGCTTAGAGTTGGGAAAATTTAGATTTTTGAAAGACTTTCTTTTTTTTTAATAATTACAAGAAATATATGAACTTTTTATTCTTTCGGTGACAATGGTTTAGCAAACAAGTTAAATTATCAAAAGAAATCAACCAGACTCAATTTGTCATTGTATTTCTCTGTTCTATGAAAACATCATACACTTATTAGACCTAAATGTCTCTGCTCCTGTGTATCAATATCTGACTCTAAACAGCTTTCTCCACTCCTTTGTTTCCTCCAAAACTGTCATTTCTGAAAAATTTCAAATTATAGTCCGTGACTTTTATGTTACTTTCGTATGAAAATCCATAATGGCTCATATACTAGAAGTCTGTCCGGGCCTGGGCTTGGTCCAAGGTACTGGCATGGCCCGTGGACCGAGCAGGCAAACTTTCAAACAGAGAGCTTCCACCATTCTGATATAAAAATTTAAAAGAAGCTCATAAAATTTGAATTATTTTCAATAAATATGAGTTTCACAAGAATGCGTATAAATGTGCTGCATGAGCCGATTTTATTTTAACAACACTATTGCAAAAATATATTTTGTCCAAAATGTAGAGAACGTCATCGGATAGTTAATCATGTTTGAGCCTGAGCTTAGCTTTTTTTGCAGACTCGGGCAGGAGCACCGTCAGTTTATTACCCCTCCCCCTTTTTAATCCTCAAACCAGAAAAATTATCAAATCATAGATGCAAAAAAAAGTAAAAATGTCGAATATGAAGTCGCAAAGGACTGATGAAAACTTTCACTTTAGACAGATTTTTATCTTTGGCGGGAAATTTTCAAGCAATTTTTACGTCAGGAGTATGAAAGGAGGACACTGTGCAACATCAAACACCCTACAGTTGGCGGGGGGATTCCCCTCACATCGCCAGGTCCCCCAAAATGGCTTTCCAGATTGTTTATTACCTTGTTCATAGTCATATAATAACAAACATCTTCATTAATCTCTCACATTTTCTTCCGGAAGTTTTTTTTTTTTTTTTTTTTGTAATAGAGGCTGCGATCAAAAATGTCTGTTTTCTTGTGGGGAGGGGATGTCTCCCCTGTCCTTCCCAAATGGCTCTCCTGGACTCGGGTTAGGCCGAGGTAAGGATTATTTTTTTCTGCATAGTTGAGTCGGGACGGAACTGGACTTGGTTGCTCTTGGCATGTGTCGGGCGGACAGTTTTGCTTTGCAAAATAAGTAATAATGATAACGAACTTTTGGTAAGGGGAATCATCGGAAATGTATCTTGAGGTGGTTCTCAAATTCCCTGTTGAATAACACAAAACTTTCTGAAACATTTTCTGACTCATTTTTAAAAGAAAATGCATAACATTGACAGGCCTGAAGTGATTGGATTGAAACGATTTCGAATTGAATAGCGTTTTCCATTTTTCGATAAATAAATTACTTATCCAATTACAGGCGATTATTGTTACACAACGACAGTTTTCTCTTCTTTACTTGCTATGACGTTTTGAAAATCGAATCAAAAACTAATATTTGACAGCCTTTTCTGAAATATATGTTGCTTTCATTCCAAGAAAAAAGAAAGCGCCATTCGATAACATTTTTTCTAAATAAGAACATCTGCCAATTTTATGCGTTTCCGAACAAAAGTGAATTGAGAAATGCGCAAGAAAACAATTATTTTAGATTCTTTTTATCAGCATTCTTTAGAAGAATCTTAATTGTACGTTAAGAAAAATCCGAATTTTTTGTAGCTATCAAATTGGCCCGCGGATCGGGCCTGGTTTAATTGTTTTTTACGCAAGCTGTTCCTGTTTTCAAAGATTTTTGTTCAGGCCGGCCCCTGAACTGTGAAAATATAGATCCGGCTCGAGCCAAAGTTTTAATTTTCAAATCGGGCCGTGCTGGGCCAAAATAGCTTATATGTAGTCGGGACCGTGCTCTGATCTGGAAATTCCAGCCGGAAAAGACATGTATAGCAAAGACAGTAAACAAAAAAGGGAATTTTTAAACAAACTAATGATGGTTGACGAAAGAAAAGAAATCGCAATAGATCTTTAAAAATAAAATTAATAATTCCAATTATAACATATTCTACTGTCAAAATTAGGCATGCCAATTTTCCGCGGAAACGCGGATTTCCGCGTTTTGCTTATTTTCAAAATCAGCGGATTTTCGCTTTTTTATTTATTTTCAAAATCCGCGGATTTCCGCTTTTTTATTTATTTTCAAAATCCGCGGATTTCCCGAACTTTTCTTATTTTTTCGGCCTCGCCGTCATTTTTTACCACAACGAAATTGGTCAAAAATGGCGGGAAAATCTCCGACGGCGAAAAATGATCGCGAAAGTGACGCGTTGCCAAAATATCCCGAAAAAAAGACACGTTTTTTCGTCAAAAGAATATGAATAAAACATGATTTGTGTCAAATGATTGCGAAAAAAGGCGTTATTTCTGTCAAAAGATCGCAGGAAAAAGCGCTATTTCATTCAAAACATCGTAAAAAGACGCGTTTTTCGTCAAAAAATTGGAGAATAAACGTGATTCCTGTCGACGGATGTCAAGAAAAACGTTATTTCCGTCGAAGAATCGCGAAAATGACGCAGCCTCTGTCAAGGAATCGCGGAAAAGACGCGATTTTCCTCAAATGATCGTGGAAAAAATGTTATTTTTGTCAGAATTGCAGAGAAAATGCGATTTTTGTCATAAGATCGTGAAAAGAGACAGGATTTTTTTTCAAAAGATTGCTGATAATACGTGATTTTTGTCAAAGATGGCTTAAAAAGCACTATTTCTGACAAAAGATCGCAAAAATAACGGTCTCTTACAAAGAATCGCAAAAAAGATGCAATTTTCGTCAAGTGATAGCGGGAAACACGCAATTTTTTGTCAGAAATGCCGAGAAAACGCGGCTTTTTGTCAAAGAAGCGAGGAAAAGACGCGACTTTTGTCAAAAGATCGTGGAAAAGACGCAATCTTGTCAAAGGATCGCGAAGAAGTCGCGAATTTTTTTAAAAAAATCACGAAAAGTCGCGAATTTTTGTCTGTTGATCGCGAATTTTTGTCTGTTGATCGCGAAAAAGTCGCGAATTTTTGTTCAAGGATCGCGAAAAAGTCGTGAATTTTTGTCAAAGGATCGCGAAAAAGGCGCGAATTTTTGTCAAATGATCGCAAAAAACGCGATTTTTGGTCTAAGGATCGCGATAGAGACGTGATTCCTGTCAAAAAATCTTGGAAAAAAGCGAATTTCGTCAAACGGCCGTGGAAAAAACGTGAATCATGAATGTGCTTATTGTTCACTCGTGAGGGGGGGGGGGAGGTGATTCAAAATATTTTCAGTTCAAACTTGCACCCATGATCAAATATAGGTGAAAATTGACAGTCGCCACATGGCGATTAAAAAAACGCGATCGATCGCCATTCGCCTTGTGGGGATTATAAATTCTGTTACCAATCGCCAAATGAAATACAGCTTTTTTCAGGGAAATATGCACTTCTACTTTGCTTAACTTCTAATTATACACTGATTAATTCTTTTCTCTACTGAATGCAAACAGATTTAAGCCAAATTTGACTTATATGACTGTGCAATATTTTATGACTGTGCCATAAGTTATTTTGAAGGTAGATTTTTAAATGAATTTGCTTATAAAAGTTTTGAAGAATAATTGTGCATTTTTGAAAATTTTTCATGTTGATATGTTTTATATATCAAAATTATTGAATAAAATTTCATTACCCATTCTTATATTTGTGTTCTTATTTTATTTTAATGTATTTTTGTATTATATGTGTGTGTGTGCTTCAATTAAAAAAATTACAATCTATATTTAATGTACCATTTTCACTTTGTTTAACTTTTGTAACACGCATCGGTTTAAATTATTTTGTTCTATTTTTACTTTGCGCGTTATATCAACTTTTTTCTCAATTTTTATCTCACGCGTTATTTCAACGTTTTTGCTCAATTCTTACCTCACGCGTAATTTCCTCTTTTTTGTTTTTTTCTCACTCTCATCCCTGAAAATAAAACAAGAAAATATTCACATCTTTTCATATTTAACCCGTCGTCGTCGCGTCGCCGGAGAATTTATACAACGGCTTTAGTCGTCGAGTCAATCTAAGCTTAAAAATCTGTAAATTTTATTTCAAAATAGCAATCTATTCTAATATTGTAAAACAAAAATGCAATTTGTATTTCCGTTTTATGCTAATCTCAAATAGTATTAAAAGAACTTGGAATAAGTAACTTTGAAAAAAAAAAAAATATTAAAAATATTTATTCAGGCGCCAAAAGAAAAAAAAAAAAAAGAAAAGCTGGAGTCCTAATTTCTATAATAGTAGCTACACCTGCTATATTACGTAACTGGGCAACAATATCCAATGAGTTTTCGCCAGAAAAAATACTGGTAACCCTTTGTCGTCAAGAAAAAATAATCATAAAAGCAAATGTGATTTCAAAAAATTATTGATTCTGATAAATGTGTTCCTTTTTACTTTGTTTGTGTGCGGATAAAAAAACTGCTATATTTTTATCGGTTTATAAAATATGAAACCAAAGCGATATAAAGTTCAATGTTGTAATTGTAAAGCAGTATTTAATAATGACTATAAATCTCAGCATGAAAAAAACAATCATAATGGGAATAGAGTTTCTGTGCAGGAAATTGGAGCCCCTAAAAATCCATTCGATGCTTCAGTACGTAAAAGGAAAAAAGTGGACGATGTGAAATCGGAACAAATATATAAATATGATAGCAGTCCGTCAAATGAAGAAATAATCAGCATAAGTTGCAATACTGATGTGTTGAACTTAAATAAAAAGTCTGAAGAAATAAAAGATTTTTCTTTTCCTATAAACAACACCGAGAGCGAAGATCAACTTCTTCAACAGTGTAATTTGGATTTTTCAAAAGAAAGTGAATTTCTACATGAGGCTACGAATTCCAAAACTCAAAACCAATCTGAAATGGATAATGAATTTCAAAACGAGACTGCAAGCTTCACAAATGAAAACCAAACTAAAGAAGAAAATGAAAATAAGTCGGACTGGGTGTCTTTTATGGGAAAATTTTCTTTTATTCTCGAAAAATTAACTGAGAGCAAAACTATTTTTTCTCAATATAATGAATCTGACATAGTTAACGAGAAATTGGCAATAACTGAGATTGTTAACTTTATCTCTTCAATTAAAGAAACCTGTGATATAGTTCTTGAAGAGGGGTGCAGAGTATTGAATAAACTGAATAATGAGTTAGAATTTTCAATTGAAGACAGTGGAAGTGCCTCTGAAATAGTAAATCATGATCCTGGTCTACGTCCAGATACTTTAAATGAAAATCAGAAAAATTATTTAATTCAGTTAGGTCCACATCAACCTAAATTAGCATGTATTCCTTCTGATGGAAAAAACCGGTTTAATCCCCACTGGTATACAGAATTTGAATATTTAGAGTACAGTACAGCAAAGCATGCTGCTTTTTGCTTTGTATGTTGTCTTTTTCCTGTTGGTATAGGTCGTGAAAAAAGAGAAGATGCTTGGACTTCAACCGGAGTAAAAGTATGGGGTAAAATGAAAAGTTGCGGAAAAGATAAATTAGGGAAGCTCCAACAACATTTCTCATCTCAAGCTCATAAGTCTGCTCTATATGATTTTTGTAATTTTCTTGTAAAGAAAAAACATATTGATGTCTTAATTGACAAATCAAAAAGGCAAGTTTTAATTCAGGAAGAAAAAGTTCGAATGCACAACAGAGAAGTTATCAAAATTTTAATGGATACTTGTAAAACATTCGGAAAGCAAGGATTAGCATTTCGAGAGTCAAACACCGATGATATTAATAAAGGAAATTTTTGCGAAGTGATACAGCTTATCTCAAGGCACAATACTACAATGAAATGTTGGTTTGAAGATAAAAAATTGAGACCATATCATGTTACATATATGAGTCCAGAATCTCAAAATGAAATGATAAATTTAATAGCATCTGAAATTCGTCAGGTAATCACTTCTGAAATAAAAAATAGTTTATGTTTTGCAGTTTTGGCCGACACAACTCCAGATCTGTCACACAAAGATATAATGTCTATTGTTATCCGAAGTGTAAGTAATGAAGGTGAAATTAGGGAAAGATTGGTCAAAACAATTGAATGTAGTGACAAAACTGGAAAGGGAATGGCAGATTTAATTTTACAGTGCTTAAATGAAATAGAAATTGATTATTCGAAGCTTGCATTCCAGTCTTATGATTTTGCTCAAAATATGTCCGGGAGGTTCAATGGTGTACAAAAACATATATCTGAGATTGTCGGTCACAGTGTTCCTTACATACCTTGTCAAGATCACCGCACTAATACTGCTCTAGAACATGCTTGCAACGTTAGCATATTAATTCAAGATTTGTTTAACATCCTTGAAGAGCTCTATGTCTTTTTCACATCAAGTACAAAAAGATTTAAGCATTATCAGTCAAGTGTAGAGAACATTGATAAAGTAATTCAACTTAAAAATCTATCAAAAACCAGATGGACCGCAAGAGCTGAATCGGTCAAAGCCTTAACTCAATCGTTTGAAATGGTAATAGAACTATTAGAAAATATTTTCAATGAAAAGACTTTTGATTCCTCTACTAGAACAAAAGCATTTGGAATTTATAAAAAAATGAAAACTTTTGATTTTATTGCATCATTTTTTTTCATGAAAAACATCTTAAGGGGTCAGGTACCTTTCGAACTAACAAAATACGTGAAAAAGTGACCTCTGTAAGAACTGCAGTCACTCTATATCTAATTGACTTTTGACTGTAAAATTGAAAACACACATTAAGAAGGATTTATTTTATTAGTTAAAGTTGTTAAAAAAATTATACATGCATGCAATCTTTTTTTAATTATTTTTATAGATTATACAATTTTTACGGAAGAATAAATCTTGCACGCCTTGCGCGCACGATTTTTCAAGTTTGAATAGCTAAAACAAACCAAGATTTTTTTTCTGAGTAGAGAAATAATGTGTTTTCAAAATGACCTACGATGAAAAAAATAAAACTTTTAGTTTCCGAGAAAAAAATTATTTTTTAAAGAAATTCGAAATATCGAGATTTTTTTTACAAAAAAGTTGTCGTAAATTCTAAACTTCTAATTTGAGGAACATAATAGTAGGTCATTTTGTGCATGTGTACGTTTAACATATTCAGCGAAAATTTTGTTAAATTCTACGCAACCGTTTTTGAGAAATCGTGCGCGCAATGAACAAAATCGCTGTTTTGAGAGAATTGACGTCAAAGTTTAAATTTACCATTGGTCGTATAGGAAAAGCGCAAAGTTTTTTAGACATAACTCTTTTTCTAATGCGAATTTTTGAATGCGGTTTGTTTTTAAATGTTTCTAAAGAATCACATTTAATTATAAGCTATTTTTTTAAAAATCGATTTTTGGATTCTTTAAAAGGTACCTGACCCCTTAAGCAAAATAAAAATTTTAACTGAAATTCTGGAGACACCTGATTTTAACGTCATTGACTGCATTGCGATAATAAAAAGTACTGTCCAAAGCTTACAAGCAATTAGTGATGATTCCACTGGAATGAATAATCTTATAAAAAGTTCAATTGTATTCGCTGAAAAAATGGGGATAGATGTTGAATCAGACTTCCGAAAACACCATAGAAAAAGGGTTCCACCTAAAAAAATTGATGAAAACAATAGAACAGCAATGGACATAGATTTAAATACTTTTTACAGGAAAGAATTCAAAGAAGTTTTGGACACATTAATAATGGGTTTCAATGACAATGTTTTATATATCAAAGATACTATTGAACCGATACATTCGATTTTTAAGCTACCATTCACCAAAGCAAATTTGAGCATAAGTAATCTAGAAAAAGTTATTAACATGTTTCCTCCTGGATCTGATAAACCTGACATACACGACTTGCAGAGTCAAATGGAAATACTTTTTGACTTGTGTTCAAACAATAATGTTGACTCTCTTAACGGACTTTTCGTTCATGCCAAAAAATTCAAAAATTATTTAGGTCAAGCCTTCAAACTGTGCATTTTAACATTCACAGCAGCTTATGGTGTTGCGTCAAATGAAAGGACATTTAGTCAGCTAAAAATTATAAAAAATGAATTACGAACTACCATGAGCGATGACAGACTGGATAGCTTAATGCTTTTGAAATGTGAAAATAAAATAGCGGACTTACTTAAACTGGACGATGTGATCATTAGGTGGGCTTCTTTGAAGAACAGAAGGATCAGTGTTAAATGAAAAAAATTACAATGTAAGTGTTCATTAGCAATCGTTACAATTTTTCTTTATGTAACATTTTTTGTTTCATATTTCATATATTTATATAATTTTTTTTGAATGTATGCAATGTCTCTAACTTTGAATCTTACATTTATTGCATTATTTGAAATTGTTTCTTTAACCTTTGTGGTAAAAGTATAATCTTTATCTCTTTTTCTTCTGATCTTTATTTTCATGCTGAAAAAATAGCAATAAATCTAGTTTTTTTTTTTTTTTTTTTTTTTGGAAAAGAAATTATTTTTAATGCATAAGTATTGTTATCATTATAAGCACATTGCATTGTATAATTTTAATTGGAAATTAGAACAATATTTTTCAAGTTGGGAAATTTTTAAATTCTCCCCCCCCAAAAAATATCTGTAGCTACGCCTCTGATTTAAATACGCTCCAACAACGCTCCAAGTGGCAATTTGAAAAAAATAATGTTAACATAGGAACCCTGTTGTTGATAAAGGAAGATGACCTCCCTACAAATATATACTTACTAGGACGCATTATAAATATTTTCCCAGGTGCAGATGGTAAGATTAGAGTTGTAGAAGTAAAAACCGCTAGGGGAATACTTAAAAGATGTATTTCAAAAATTGCGCTATTGCCACAACAAGTCTCAGAAAATTAATTACGAAATGTAAAAAAAAGGGGGGTTTTGTTATGTATTTTTAGTTTTAGTTTTCCTATTGTTGTATGTTCATAATTGTATTTTTCATTGTTAAAAGAAAACTGTTGTATTGTATCATATTACTTAAGCATTTGTAATGTTAATATTTTGTACAGTATAATTTATTGAAGTTGACCCTTCAATGTTGGGGGGTATGTTAGAGTTATTTGTAATTTATCTTTGAAATGTGGCATCACATAAGTTCGCTAATGTATATAACTATAGAAACGCAAATTGTCTGTGTTTTACTAGTTTTTTTTTGGGGGGGGGGGGGCTATAAAAGCTGGTAACGCTTCGCTATGTCTTAAAATAAAGTATGTTACAGTCTACTAAAGCATGTGAGTTTATTAATTACGTTAATACGCATCGTCACAACATACAGTTAGATTATGTATAAAATGCAACATTTTGTCACTAAAGTTGGAAACTGAAATCTACTAACTGAAATCTTCTAACTGAAAAAGACAGTTTATGTACGACAGGAAATTAATATCATATCACATTACTTGAAATATTTTTTGAATCAGAACTGTAATAGGAATAATATTTCATTATTTTTTAATAAACCTTTGGATATGTTACTTTGTCGTAGGGAAAGTACCCCATTTGCAGAAATGGATTTGCCATCCCGACCCCAGTAGCCAAACAATATTGGCCCAATATTGGCTATATCTTGGAGCAATATTGGCACATTGGCGCAACATTGGCATGAAATATTGCTCCAATATTGGGGTGTTTACATTTTGCCCTTATTTAGCCAATATTTGCAGCCAATATTGCTCCAATATTGGTATGAAATATTTCCCCAATATTACCATGAAACATTGATCCAATATTGGCATGAAAAGTTGCGCCAATATTGAGATTTAATATTACTCCAATATTGGTTTCATATATTTCCCCAATATTATCATGAAATATTGCTCCAATATTGGCATGAAATGTTGCACCAATATTGGGCTCTTTACATTTTGCCAATATTGCACCAATGTTGGGGTGTAATATCACTTAAATATTAGTATGAAATATTGCCGCAATATTGGCATGAAATACAGCGCCAATGTTGGGGTGTTTACATTTTACCATTATTTAGCCAATATTGGTATGAAATATTGCACCAATGTTGGGGTATAATATTGCTCCAATATTGGTATGAAATATTTCCCCAATATTAGCATGAAACATTGCTCCAATATTGGCATGAAATGTTGCGCAAATATTGGACTCTTTACATTTTGCCAATATTGCACCAATGTTGGGGTGTAATATCACTCCAATATTAGTATGAAATATTGCCACAACATTGGCATGAAATACAACACCAATAATGGGGTGTTTACATTTTACCATTATTTAGCCAATATTGGTATGGAATATTGCACAAATATTTGCATGAAATATTGCACCAATATTAGGGTTTAATATTGCTCCAATATTGGTATGAAATATTTCCCCAATATTATCATGAAATATTGCTCCAATATTGGCATGAAATGTTGGGGTTTAATATTGCTCCAATATTGGTATGAAATATTTCCCCAATATTATCATGAAATATTGGGCTCTTTACATTTTGCCAATATTGTACCAATGTTGGGGTGTAATATCACTCCAATATTGGTATGAAATATTGCACCAATATTGGTATGAAATATTTCCCCAATATTAGCATGAAACATTGCTCCAATATTGGTATGAAATATTTCCCCAATATTTTCATGAAATATTTCTCCAATATTGGCATGAAATGTTGCACCAATATTGGGCTCTTTACATTTTGCCAATATTGTACCAATGTTGGGGTGTAATATCACTCCAATATTAGTATGAAATATTGCCGCAATATTGGCATGAAATACAGCGCCAATATTGGGGTGTTTACATTTTACCATTATTTAGCCAATATTGGTATGAAATATTGCACCAATGTTGGGGTATAATATTGCTCCAATATTGATATGAAATATTTCCCCAATATTAGCAAGAAACATTGCTCCAATATTGGCATGAAATCTTGCGCCAATGTTGGGGTTTAATATTGCTCCAATATTGGTATGAAATATTTCCCCAATATTAGCATGAAACTTTGCTCCAATATTGGCATGAAATGTTGCGCCAATGTGGGGGTTTAATATTGCTCCAATATTGGTATGAAATATTTCCCCAATATTAGCATGAAACATTGCTCCAATATTGGTATGAAATATTTCCCCAATATTTTCATGAAATATGTCTCCAATATTGGCATGAAATGTTGCACCAATATTGGGCTCTTTACATTTTGCCAATATTGTACCAATGTTGGGGTGTAATATCACTCCAATATTGGTATGAAATATTGCACCAATGTTGGGGTATAATATTGCTCCAATATTGGTATGAAATATTTCCCCAATATTAGCATGAAACATTGCTCCAATATTGGCATAAAATGTTGCACCAATATTGGGCTCTTTACATTTTGCCAATATTGTACCAATGTTGGGGTGTAATATCACTCCAATATTAGTATGAAATATTGCCGCAATATTGGCATGAAATACAGCGCCAATATTGAGGTGTTTACATTTTACCATTATTTAGCCAATATTGGTATGAAATATTGCACCAATGTTGGGGTATAATATTGCTCCAATATTGATATGAAATATTTCCCCAATATTAGCAAGAAACATTGCTCCAATATTGGGGTTTAATATTGCTCCAATATTGGTATGAAATATTTCCCCAATATTAGCATGCAACTTTGCTCCAATATTGGCATGAAATGTTGCGCCAATGTTGGGGTTTAATATTGCTCCAATATTGGTATGAAATATTTCCCCAATATTATGAAATATTGCTCCAATGTTGGCATAAAATGTTGCACCAATATTGGGCTCTTTACATTTTGCCAATATTGTACCAATGTTGGGGTGTAATATCACTCCAATATTTGTATGAAATATGGCACCAATGTTGGGGTATAATATTGCTCCAATATTGGTATGAAATATTTCCCCAATATTAGCATGAAACATTGCTCCAATATTGGCATGCTCCAATATTGGCATGAAATGTTGCGCCAATGTTGGGGTTTAATATTGCTCCAATATTGGTATGAAATATTTCCCCAATATTGGTATGAAATATTGCTCCAATATTGGCATGAAATGTTGCACCAATATTGGGCTCTTTACATTTTGCCAATATTGGTATGAAATATTGCACTAATGTTGGGGAATAATATTTCCCCAATATTATCATGAAATATTGCCGCAATATTGGCATGAAATACAGCGCCAATATTGGGGTGTTTACATTTTACCATTATTTAGCCAATATTGGTATGAAATATTGCACCAATGTTGGGGTATAATATTGCTCCAATATTGATATGAAATATTTCCCCAATATTAGCAAGAAACATTGCTCCAATATTGGCATGAAATCTTGCGCCAATGTTGGGGTTTAATATTGCTCCAATATTGGTATGAAATATTTCCCCAATATTAGCATGAAACTTTGCTCCAATATTGGCATGAAATGTTGCGCCAATGTGGGGGTTTAATATTGCTCCAATATTGGTATGAAATATTTCCCCAATATTAGCATGAAACATTGCTCCAATATTGGTATGAAATATTTCCCCAATATTTTCATGAAATATTTCTCCAATATTGGCATGAAATGTTGCACCAATATTGGGCTCTTTACATTTTGCCAATATTGTACCAATGTTGGGGTGTAATATCACTCCAATATTGGTATGAAATATTGCACCAATGTTGGGGTATAATATTGCTCCAATATTGGTATGAAATATTTCCCCAATATTAGCATGAAACATTGCTCCAATATTGGCATAAAATGTTGCACCAATATTGGGCTCTTTACATTTTGCCAATGTTGGGGTGTAATATCACTCCAATATTAGTATGAAATATTGCCGCAATATTGGCATGAAATACAGCGCCAATATTGAGGTGTTTACATTTTACCATTATTTAGCCAATATTGGTATGAAATATTGCACCAATGTTGGGGTATAATATTGCTCCAATATTGATATGAAATATTTCCCCAATATTAGCAAGAAACATTGCTCCAATATTGGGGTTTAATATTGCTCCAATATTGGTATGAAATATTTCCCCAATATTAGCATGCAACTTTGCTCCAATATTGGCATGAAATGTTGCGCCAATGTTGGGGTTTAATATTGCTGAAATATTGGTATGAAATATTTCCCCAATATTATGAAATATTGCTCCAATGTTGGCATAAAATGTTGCACCAATATTGGGCTCTTTACATTTTGCCAATATTGTACCAATGTTGGGGTGTAATATCACTCCAATATTTGTATGAAATATGGCACCAATGTTGGGGTATAATATTGCTCCAATATTGGTATGAAATATTTCCCCAATATTAGCATGAAACATTGCTCCAATATTGGCATGAAATGTTGCGCCGATGTTGGGGTTTAATATTGCTCCAATATTGGCATGAAATGTTGCGCCAATGTTGGGGTTTAATATTGCTCCAATATTGGTATGAAATATTTCCCCAATATTATGAAATATTGCTCCAATGTTGGCATAAAATGTTGCACCAATATTGGGCTCTTTACATTTTGCCAATATTGTACCAATGTTGGGGTGTAATATCACTCCAATATTTGTATGAAATATGGCACCAATGTTGGGGTATAATATTGCTCCAATATTGGTATGAAATATTTCCCCAATATTAGCATGAAACATTGCTCCAATATTGGCATGAAATGTTGCGCCGATGTTGGGGTTTAATATTGCTCCAATATTGGCATGAAATGTTGCGCCAATGTTGGGGTTTAATATTGCTCCAATATTGGTATGAAATATTTCCCCAATATTATCATGAAATATTGCTCCAATATTGGCATGAAATGTTGCACCAATATTGGGCTCTTTACATTTTGCCAATATTGTACCAATGTTGGGGTGTAATATCACTCCAATATTGGTATGAAATATTGCACCAATGTTGGGGTATATTATTGCTCCAATATTGGTATGAAATATTTCCCCAATATTATCATGAAATATTGCTCCAATATTGGCATGAAATGTTGCACCAATATTGGGCTCTTTACATTTTGCCAATATTGGTATGAAATATTGCACTAATGTTGGGGAATAATATTTCCCCAATATTATCATGAAATATTGCTCCAATATTGGCATGAAATGTTGTGCCAATATTGGGCTCTTTACATTTTGCCAATATTGCACCAATGTTGGGGTGTGATATCACTCCAATATTAATATGAAATATTGCTCCAATATTGGGATGTTTAAATTTGGAATTATTTACCCAATATTTTTAGCGAATATTGTCCCAATATTGGCATGAAATATAGCACCAATATTGGGGTTTTTTACATTTTACGATTGTTTAGCCAATATTGGTATGGAATATTGCACTAATATTAGCATGAAATATTGCACCAAGATTGGGGTGTGATATCGCACCAATGTTGGAGTGTAATATTGCTCCAATATTGATATGAAATATTTCCCAACATTAGCATGAAATATTGCTCCAATATTGGTATGAAATATTTCCCAACATTAGCATGAAATATTGCTCCAATATTGATATGAAATATTTCGCAACATTAGCATGAAACATTGCTCCAATATTGGCATGAAATATTGCCCCAATATGGTGCAATATCTCATGCACATAGCACAACAATATTTTATGCCAAGAATGGGACATTTATGCCAATAATGGTGCAAGATATATTGCCATTATTGGAGGAATATTATATAAACATAAAACACTTAAAGATAAATATGTAGCATCAGGCTTGATTGATTGGATAATTTTACCTCCCCACACAAATCACCCTTCATCTACAGTCATTATTCCTCTATCTTGCGCTGAAGAATCTCAACTGCATATTAGAAACAGCTATTTTCTGCTTTTTATGTATTTTTAACATCAATTTTCTGCCTTTTAATATTCCGATAGAAGTTATTTACTATTTTCATGAGCAATTTATTTTGTCAAATAACTTAAATGGTGCTAGTATCATAGCCATGTCCGATTGACACAATTTATATATATATATAATTCACTCAATATTAATATTTGTTAACTTATTAAAACATTAATTTTTTCCATTGTTGGCAGTATTCTGTCATAAGGAATTATGTATTAAAAATCATACTCAGCATCTTAAAAATCCATTTGTGTAGTCATGACTATTGAAACAATTTGAAACCTTTGTGTTTTCATTTTTTGATAATTGAATTATTTATAGAGTTTAATCGACAAGTTTTTCTTCTTCTTCCAGTGTCATGTCTGGAAATTTGTTCAAAATGCTAAATTTAGTATATTTTCAGAAAGATCTTTTGTGTTTACCGAAAAATAGAAAACTTTTTCACTTAGATAGTGAACAACTTCTGTCAATTTCATTTATTTCTGAACAAAAATTAAATAAATTTGTCAGAAAGTAATCTTTGCAGATTTGAGAACAGCTGTAATATTAAATTTCTGAAAAATTTTTAGTGTAAAACAACTTTTCTTTTCCCTAGAAAATGATATTTGTGTGAAAATTTTTGACAAATATATATATGTATATTTCAGAACGGATAATAATAAAATTTCATTTTATGCACAGTTAATTTTTTTTTTCAACTTCCTATGAACACATTTTTAAAGTTATATTTTCTTATATAGGTTATATAGGTCTTGCAGTCACAGAATTTTGACAATTTTTTTCTGATGCATTAACTAATCTTTGTTATATATCCTATTTCTGCTGAAATGATTTTCCAGTTTGTTCAATTGAGGGGTTAGAGATTACTCTGAAACATTTTAAAATGGTCATTTTTTTTAGTTTTATTAAAGTTTAACATGTTACCAAATGCTTTGAATAGAGGTTCTGGTGATAATCCTATTAGAACTGCTTTTATGAAAAAATATGTGCAGTAATATTTATCCACTGCAAAATAAATTTGAACTTTATTTTTCTCAAAACAGATATTTGTCACTCTGTACACATCATATTTACAAAATGAAGTAACTTTTTTTTTTTGGCTATATTGTATTTATATTTTTTAACTATTTATTTTTACTCTATTTTTAAAATATTGCAAAATACAGAAATATAAAAACTAATACAAACAAAATAAGAATATGTGCAGTATAAACATTTTATTTTTTTTTCCTGAAATAACAAAAAAATTGTTAACTATGAACAATAAAAATTAATTTTTAAAACATAGTTATTATTGCAGTAGGACCATTTTCATTACAATTAGTTCTCTCTTCATATTAGCACCTGTAAACAATAAAAAGAAATAATTATAGTTTTTAAAAATTATTGAAAATACACATGTTGAATGAAAATTTTAAACTATAAAAGAATTTTTTTTATAAATATGTGTCTCTTAATACATTTACAGTAAAATATATTTATAATACAATTCTTTATGCAATTTTATATATAAACATAACTTCTCACATGTAAACAATAAATTTTGCATTTAAGAAACTGCAATCTACATTTTAGAATTATTGTCACCGATAATTATTTAATGCTTTACAGAACTAAGTTTCAGAGCTTATATCATCTTTACCTCTTTAATTATTAAATTTTCTAATGAAAAAAATCTATCATTTAATTTTTAAATTATTAATATAATTCTTTTGCTCGTCATATTTGGATTCTATTTATCTGGCAATTAAAAAATGTATCAAAGGATTTATATCATGCAAAAATGTATATATAATCTGCACAACTGCAGGTCTCAAGGAAGGGATTATAAAGATTTTCACTACATACATTGATATGTTCCAGAAACATTTATCCCTTAGACAGGGACGGTTTGAACATAAATAGTGATGGGGGATACTATGCATATCACCTGCTTTTAAAGCCTAGTTAACAACTTTTAACACATTCACTGCCAGTCACGCTGTAGCGCTTGAAATTCTCAATCATTTAACATGGAGGGCGGAGTTATCGGCAGCAAAAGTGTTAATAATATATTTGTGTTATGCAATACTTAGCAGCTGTATAAAAGCAATAAACTTCATACTTTTGCAAAAATAATAATTTAATTAGAATTACATAAATCAGGGCTTATCCATATAAAAAATTAAAAAATATATATATCCATTTTATTGACAGGATTTTTAATTTTTGTAAGCATTATTTGCCTTTTTAATGCAAATCCTTCCATACTTTGACTATAGCGGCCACTACATTACAAAAATTCTGGTACTAGAACAACCATTTAAAAAAAAATACTTATGTGAGCAAACCCTGTATTGAGTGGGTTTCGCATTACGTCTCTCATGTCTTTAAAAGTTAATTAAAAATCTATCTGAAAAAATGAATCAAACTCAATCCGACCAAAGCTGTTTTGCTCATTTGCGAGCTCCTTTCTACACAAGTTCTTTTAGCACAAAGTCAAGTTTAAACTTTGAAGGGTTTTGTGTTAGCTACACAGGAAAAAGAAAAATTTTTACTATTACTATGCTGAATTTAGTTTTATGGAATGACAAATGAGCTTTAAATATGCACTATCTTTTATTCTCAGTACTGAAAGTTTCTCAAATAGAGGAAGTTAACTAATCAGATGTGGCAATCCCAAAACTTTTTTCATATCTTATGCATGTTAATACTTCCTTTAAAATGCAACATAGCAGTGCCACCAGTTTGGTGGTTTAAACACAAGTCCAATCAACAACTTATGTCAACTTATAACAATTTGAAATTTGATGAAAATCTATGCATTAATTTTTGAGATAAAGCAGTTGCAATATGGTATGAAAATCTGCATAACAGCACCATCTTTTGGGTTATGTACACCAAAATTTAACCAGGCTCAATTTTTTATCAGATATTAAATGAATTGGATATTAAATAAAGATCAGATATTAAATAAAGTTTGATGAAAATCCATGCATTAGTTGTTAAAATAGAGCTATTGCAATAATCACAAATATTGAACCATGACAGCATTACTTGTTGAGCGATTTGCATGAAAACAATTGGCATTATGTTATATCAAGTACTAACTAAAGTTTTATGAAAATCCATGCACTAATTTTTGAGATATAGCTGTTATGGGAATTGTAAATAATGCAACATAGTAGTACCATCCTGTTGAGCGATACATACCAAAAACTAATCAGATATAGCTTATATCAAAGTCTCGCAGAATCTTAAGTTTAGAGCAGGGTTGTTTGGTTTAAGCCAAGTTAGTTTAAACTGTGGTTAAAACCTTTTTTTTTTTTTTTAAATAACCATGCTGTTTTTTTTTACCTTTTTTTTTTTATTCTTTTACCCAAATGTTTTATTTTACACATTATTGAAAAATACAAAATCCAAATTATAAAGAAACTACAAGCAAAGCTATAGAAAAAAGATGAATTAATAAATTTCTAAAATGACAAACATTTTTAATCAATTCAACTTTTCTTGTAATGTAAGCTATAAATCTACATGACACAATAACTAATTTTTCTAAAATTAGCTAGTTAAAAAAACTAATCAGTTTTTTTTCCCTTGGGGGGGGGGAGGTTATTTATATATATATATATATATACAGCCATTAACTGTAAAACATATATATAGCCAGAAGGGCAGACTCAAGTTAAAAATGCACTTTTACTTTTTAAATTGCTTGAATAATTAAGATTTACTAAGGATTTCATCATTCTTCAAAGCCTCAAATATGACATTCTTAAGTGATTTCCCCCATTAATTCTTTTTGTTATGTATGCTATTGAATAATTGGCAATGAGCTTTTTTTTTTTTTTTGGGGGGGGGGGGGGCTTTGTGGTTGTTGATTTTAAAACGCCTTTGTGTTTCTTGCATTTCTATATTGAGATTGGGTTTTGCATTATGATTTTATTCTGTTATGAGCTAGGTTGGCACAGTTCAAACCAATTGGTTTTTCCGAACAAATCTACTATATTTTCTCATTTTTGTAATTTAAGTGTTTCAAATTATTGGATGAAAGTAATTTCCGTTTTTAAGTCTTATCTCAATAGTCACCATAAGACATAGTGAGTCTAGTCAAGGTCATGTTAGTATGCTTGTAGAATGCAAATTTCATGCATTGATGAACATATCTGAAGCTCTAAAGAAAATTAAAAGAAAAATAAATTATGTAAATTAAAGAAAATTAAATTATGTAAATTTAGTAAAGATAAAATAGATGAAATATGCAATATTTAGATTTTAAAAATGTTTTCCTTTGAGAGACGCAGATATACAGATAATGACATAAATTGATCATTAAAACTTCAGTCTAAGCTTTAAAAGAAAATTTTCTTGATTGGAGGGATTATCTTTTAAGAATAAAAAAGAAGCTCAAAATATGAAATTGAATAAGAAGACATTGAAAAATTAGGCACTAGTAAAGCACCTATTTACATTTAATTAAAATATGCAAAAGATGTATTTAAATCTTCTATTGCATAACCACACCCATTACTTAGATCAGCCAAGAAAATCAGCAGAAAGGGGGGGGGGTAAGACAAGGCTTACTTGAGACGAAATAGAAAAAAGTCTCATAAAAATGCCTAAAATGATGTAATTTTTAGTTCAGGCATTTAAAAATACTAAGTGTTCTAATAAAGCATGTAGTCTGATGGCTGTTTAAATGCTTTAGTGGATGACAGTATTTAAATAAAACTACTTTATATTTTAAGATCAATGTTTTTCAAATGTCTAAAAAGCTATTCAATAGTATTTTTGCTTCTTTTACTGTCATTTTTTTTTTCTTTTAACCTGGTAGTTTCAGAAAAGATTCAAATAGCAATACACAATACTTAAAGTGCATAAAGTCTCTATTGTTAAACTCAAATAATTCCAAAAATCTTTTTTTTTTCAATAAAAGATAATTCATGTAGTCTTCTAACTAAAAATCAGATATCACATATAACAAGTATTTCAAAATTATTTTGAATAATCAGTTGAAAATAATATATATGAAGCTTTATATATGAATCTATATCATATTTATTTATAGTGCTAGTAATCAAAAGATTCATTCATTCAAGGTTCATTAATATTTTCAAGGTATCAATGTTTCATCATGTAGAACATTTTATTTATAAAATATAGAGAAAATAACAAGACATAGCTTTTTCTAAAAATGTTTAAATTTTAAATGATTTCAATTTTCTACAGAATTGATTGTATATTAAATAATTATATTGATTAGAATTACTTCTAAATCAAATTATTACTTATATATTTAAATTTGTTTGCTTTTGTTGATAAATACGCATGCATATGTAAAAGGAAACCAAAAAAAAAAAAGGTTTTTTACCAACCCTGGTTTTGTGAAATTCCTTTCATTAGTTCTTGATTTAGAGCTATTGCAATAATCACAAATTATAATGCACCATGGCAATGCCACCTATAGAGTGATACACACCAAAAACTAATTAGATATAGTTTAACAAGGTCTCACAGAATCTGAAGTTTTGTGAAACTTTGCGCATTAGTTCTTGAGATAGAGCTATTGCAATAATCACAAACAGGGGTGGGGAAACACATCATTTTGCTCGCCAGTGGCGAGTGGATTTTCTCACAAGGCGAGTGCATTTTTAGTTTTTGAAAAACTGTAGGCAATGGGCACTTTATAAGAAACACTTTTTTAATCTAGATATTTTAACTTTCCAAATTATTAGAGTGTAAATAAGGTACTAAGTTCTATTTAATATTAATCTTACCTTTGTTGCATATATTTCTTAATATTATAGAAAAAATAATTATGAAAATGCATTGTAGTAATATAAATTTTGTCTGTAATCGTGTGCAATTTTGTGATAACTATTTTCAACAGCGTGTATGTTGCATCTTACGGGCTGGTGAAATAAATCCTTGGCTGGTAAGATTTTTGAAAAATTCCCCACCCCTGATCACAAATAAACCATGGCAGCAGCCCTGCAGAGCAATTTACACCAAAAAGTAATCAGCACCATATTATAACAAGTACTAACTACAGTGTCTCACAAAAGTGATGGGACACTTGTGCTTTATAAAAAGAAACTGCAATAAAATAAACAAACATGTGCAAAAATTTTTTGGGTGTGTTTCATATTTAAAGTTAGTAACAATTATTACATAACATACATTTTGTCAAAATATTAAAATATTAATTTAGTAAAAATACAATTGTTTAGAACGGAGCAAAAAATAGCTCACATAAGTGATGGGACACTTACTTTTCCATCAAATATTTACCCAAAAATTTTACTTTTTAAAAGGTTTTAATATTTTGTTGGATTTCCTTTTACTTTTAAAACATGATTTAATCTTTTGGGGATGGATTCGACTAATTTTTTCGTGATTTCTGGAGTGATTTTACCCCATTCTTCTTGAAGCACCGATTTTAGTTGTTTTGAAGAAATGGTGTGTTTGCGAATTCTTGCCAAATATTCTCTATGGGATTTAAGTCTGTGGTGATGTTTTTATTATTTCAGGACAGTTATATTGCAGCCAGAGTCTAATGTCCAGAGCAGTGTGCTTGGGGTCATTGTCTTGGTAGAATTTAAAATCGTTATGAAGGTTCAATTTTCTTGCTGAAGATTTCAAATTTTGCTTTAAAATATCAATATACTTGTACTGATCCATTATACTGTCAATAAAAACAAGATTACCAACTCCAGCGGACGACATACACCCCTATACCATAACTCCTCCTCCACCATGTTTTACTGTTGGTACCAAGTTACGTTTGCAAAATTCTTCCCTGGGTTTTCTCCACACCAAGATTCTACCATCAGAACCAAATATATTAAATTTACTCTCATCAGCAAATATAACTTTATTCCAGTAATCAGAATTCTTATTTATGTTGGATTTTGCGAAAGCTAGTCTGAGTTTTCTATTCTTTTCACTTACGAAGAATTTTTTCCTGCCTACTCTACCGTGATATCCAGCAGATGGAATTACCCTTCTAATAGTCTCAGGATTAACAATTATTTCATATAATGCTTGTAAATCAGCAGCAACTTTTGAAGCACTATTTCTTGGATTTTTTTTTTATATTTCAAACGATAATTCGCTTTATTTCTATTGGATAGCTTTGATGGCTGGCCAGGTCTTCTTTTATCCTGAATCATGATTCTTTTTATATCGTTTAATGATATTGAAAACTGATGAACGACTCAAGCTAACTGTTTCAGCAGTTTTTTTAATAGATTTTCCACGTTCAATACGCAAATTAATAACTAATTTTCGAATTTCAGGCGAAGTTTCTTTTCGTTTAGCATTCATGGCTACACAGAGCTAAAAAACACAAAAATTCCAAAACAAACTGGAGAGAAATACTGCAGACGATTTTATAAATTATTGCCAATTGCTTTTAAGTAAAAATAAAACCCCAAAAAATATTTTTATTGCTTATTTCAGACGATTTTTGTTGCATATATAATGGTGTCCCATCACTTATGTGAGCTATTTTTTGCTCCATTCTAAACATTTGTACTTTTATTAAATTAATATTGTAATATTTTGACAAAATGTATGTTATGTAGAAATCTTTACTAAATTTAAGTATAAAACACACCCACAAAAAATGTGTACATGTTTTTTTTTTAATTTATTTGATTAGTTTCCTTTTGTAAAGCACAAGTGTCCTATCACTTATGTGAGACACTGTAAATCTAAAATTTTATAAAATTCTAGAGCCGTACCGATTACTCTGTAAATACTCTGTACACGGCCAATTTGTTGAGTACTCGGCTAATACCGAGTTGAGTTGTTGTAAGAATTTCATTTTTTAAGCATATGAATTAAAAAAGTTATTCTGTAATATAGTTAAGTCTGTAAAAAGTTATTTGAATATCAATGTATAATATATGCAGTAATTCATAAAACTATTTACTCAGTATTTAACAATATGTCTACAAAATATAGAAAAAATTAAGAACCAAATCCTCATAAAATATCTCCAGATTAAAATTTAGTTTCACATAATATATAGGAATACAGAAAAGACTTATTTTGGATAAAGAAACTGAAAATACAATAAATTCAATAAAAAATTAATACTTAAATTTATTACATTTCAAATTATGGTGCAAAAACACTAAATGCTCTACATTATCAGTAGACAGAGCATTTTTTTAACCCATTAACGCCCGAATTATTTTCTTCGCTAAAATTTAAATTTTGTATTTCCCACCACTTTTAAAATCAAATTAACTTTTATCTAATTTTATCGAGGATTTTGTCTCGCGAAAGAAGGTATATATTTATCTTCCTCTTTACTGGTGGGAAAACTGCTTTCTTGCTGTTTTTGTAACCGTCCTCAAATGAGGACGCTGGGCGTTAATGGGTTAATGCTATAAATTTTGCCTGTGTTTGAAAATATACGTTCAGAATAAACAGTTATTGAAAGTGCACATAAATTTTTTTTTGCAAAATTGCACATAATCGGTAAAAGTTTTTTGTTTTCCCCTCACCATGCAAATGGAGTATCAGTCTTCTGTAAGAAAGTTAGTACTTTTCTTTGTACCAATTCTTCATGCAGAGATTTTAAACTAGTCCTAGTGCCACATTCCTTTTGCTCAAGTAATTCTTCGCAATTTCCTCATTCGCATTATTCAATAAATTGTTACAGCAACCAATAAATATTTTTATTTTTGACAGATTTCAATGATCAGAATAAATTGGAGGGTTAAAGAAAATTTTTATTTTATATTGATTAATAATTATACTTGTTACGTATCAGTTCTCTTTTATTAGTTTTGAACTGTCAAAAAATGTCTTTAAAAGGTGTACAAATACATTTCAAATTTTGAAAAACTGGTGCTAAAAGAAAAATTGTAAAAGACATGAAAAAAATAGACATTCTTTGAAAGATTTTTCAAAAATATTGACCAGTTAAGTGGTTAATAACATTATTTCTTTTTGTTCGAATAAATTTTTATATTTCTGTCAATCCTCATTCTTAATAATAGCCTATATAGTTTTATGCTTTCAGAGGTCATTTTGGGTATAGACTAGTGAAAAAATAAGCGATAGATTAATGAATCTGAATGGAAAAAAACTTAAATTTTTTTGTGCAGTTGATTTTTAAGAATAAAGTTCCTGAATAATGATTCTGATCACTTAATTGTCATGTATACCAGTGCTTCATCCCCAAAGGGTTAACCTTGTTAAAAAGGGCTTCCTGATGGAAATTTTTCAGAGGCATTCTTATTCTAAAAAAAGGGCTTTTTTTTTTCCTTCTTTTCAAAAGGGAAACATTGTTCTAAAATGGGTGCATTTTTTTCCCATCCCGCTGAGGAAAAAAACACTAGAAAAAAAGGTGAATACTGGGAAAAAGGGGTAAATAACCGGGAAAAACTTTCAAATGAAAATATCCAAGAAATATTTTGGCTTTCTGAATCTCATGCGTAAATTTAAAGTTAGAAATATATAGTTATTAAAAATTTCCCTTAGGTTTAAAATTATTCTGTAGAAAAGCCATATAAAAAATTTATTGGATTTATTTATATATATATATATATATATATATATATATATATATAATAATGATTTTCTAAATATATATTTTAGAACATAGTAAAATTAAACTTAAAAATATCAGTATCATCAAGATAAAAATTATTTCTGTTAAATTTAAATAAATTTATTTACTTTTTAAATCAAACACTTTATTTTTTTAAATTTTACAATTTTGCTTTAGTGCAATATTTACACACAAAATGTTCTTTTACATCAGCAGTACCAGAAGTTCACCATATTTCTATCAATAGTAAATAAACATTAAATTATAGATAAAGAATATGGTAATAAAAAATAAGAATTCTGTTATAAACAAGAATCTGATCAATCAATAACAAATAAAATTATATACCTCATCTGAATAAACTTTTTTTTTTTGTAGCACTGCAACTGATAAAATAAGGTATATTTCCCAAAATTCCTATCCAAAAAATGCAAATTTAAATATTTACACCACTACCGTAATTTCTGGAAGAAACGCCGCATTGCGGAAAATCACTCAAAAAAATTTAGAAAATGGTCGTAAACGCCGCAGGTGAAATTTCCGCGGTAATCGCGGTTAACATGTTAAACAGAATTACATTAATAAGCTGTATTAAGAAATCAAAAATGAAATTATTAATCAGAAATTAATAAATAAATACAAAATTAATAATATTATTTAAGTACCATATTTTTGGGAATAAGCGCCACGACGCATACGAGTTTAAAAGTAAAAATATGCTTAGTGCGGCGCAGCGGATACGGTGATTTTTTTTTCCTAACAGTACCGTAAAAAACCATTAATCCCCCCCCCCCCCCAAACATGACGAAAAATCATAAAATAATTAGAGAAGGGCGCTTACACGGGATTTTTCCTGGATTGTTTCACAAAATTTTCAGGAATGAATCGTGAATCTTTGAATGAATCATGAATTTTGATAATTGAAGCAATACTTGAAAAAAAAAATGTACTTACCTTTAAAAAGCTGCATCAAATCCAAAATCAGTTTTTCCAGCTCCCATAAAGCATGTATGTATATGAAAAGGAAGAAAAATATATTAAGTATGATTTTCAAAACTACATGTTTTATACATATAGGAATTAGGAATACAAACATCATATTCTATACATAAATTATGACTGATTATTTATTTTTACAATAAAGTAGCAAATAGTCATTTTTTTACAATTGTAAAAGGTTGTTTCTGAATTCAACATGACACGACAGGGGTCAATCCAGGTTTTCTTTTTTGGGGTCCATTTTTGTGAGAAAAAAAGGCATTTTTGTGAAAAAATATATATATACATAGGATAAACAGTACAGTCATTAGCACTATGTATAATTATTAGCACCTTCGGATTTAAATGAAAATATTAAGGAAACTAAAAAAGTTTTGATGTTGAAAATAACTTTAATGATTAGCTCATTCCTTTCCAAAATCACATGAGGAATATTAGTAGTGTACCGAGAGTACTTTGGCCGAGTAGCCGAATTACGAGTACTCGGCCATTGACTACTCGGCTGAGTACAGAGATACCGAATGCTGAGTAGTTGTGTGATAATTAAAAAAAAAAAAACACTGATGTGCACATAATGTGAGCTTGGATGTACATATATATATAAATATACCTGTGTGCAAATATAAATAATATACAAATATAGCATATATAAATAATATACAAATATAGCATATATAAATTACAGAGTTTCCCACAGGTTTAAAAAGGGGCAGGGCACTACTATTCTAGAAAGGGCACTTTTTACTTTTTTCAGGGTACTTTTATATAGTTGAATCTAGAATTTAACGGTCAGAAATTTCTAAAAATCAAGGAAAAAATCCAAAAAATTGAAAACTGCCGATTTTGTTAAAAGATGCAAAAAAAAGCAGATTTCGTTAAAAAATCACGAAAAAAAAGGCAGATTTTGCTAATTTTTCTTTACTTTTTTTAAAATAAATGAGCAAGGTACAAATTTAATTATGAAATAATGCTTATTTGAGTGTAGAGGATAACAAATATATTGTTCGCATTTCTTTTAAAAAGGAGCAAAACGGATTTATTGAAAAAGGCTTTAAAAAAACTACTTTTGTTGAATAAACAATTCTTTTTGTTTAATGAACATGTGCTTTCAGGAGTCACATTTAGAAAGATTTGGACTGGTTTAAAACAGATTGTGAAGAGAACTGTGGGAAAGGAGGCAATCGCCCCGGACGCGATAATATAGGAGGTGCCAAATCTATACTACAAACGTTATTTTTGGGCTGTCACAAGAAAAAGTTGGGAGAGGAGTGTGGGAGGGGGGGAGGCATCAAATTCTAATTATCCCCTAGGTGCAATTTTCTCTTTGCACACCCGTGATTGTACAGCAGGAAAATCTGCCTTTGGAGCAAAAAAAAAAAACAATTTTGAAGCAGGAAAATAAATTTTTTAGAACTGAAAAATTCACTTCTGGTATTAACTTTTTTTGTGCCCCTTTGATGAAATTTGCATGTTTTTGCTATCTTTTGGCAAAATTTGCGGGTTCTTTTCGGGATGTTTTGATAAATTTTGAGTTTTTCATGAATTTTTGGCAAAATTTGTAGTTTTACACAAATTTTTTGATAGAGTTTTTCACTTTGGACAAAATTTGCCTTTTCTTCGCAAATCTTTTCACAAAATCACCCGTTTTATCACGATTTTTTGACGAAAGTTGACTTTTTGGCAAAATTTGCTGTTTTTCGTGAATCATTTGACAACATTTTCTGTTTTATTGCGATTGTTGGACAAAATTAGTCTTTTTTTCATGTCCTTTTGAAGAAATCTGCCGGGATTTTGTGACGAAATTAGCTTTTCTTTTTTGAGAATCTTGCCTGAAATTAGAAGTTACTTCTCGATCTTTTGACGAAATTACACCTCCAGTGGGACACATAAGAGCTATTTTTTGCGTAATTTATGCTCTATATGTCCACATCATCACTGGAGGGTTGCGTTTTTTCAAATGTGGGGCAAGAAAGGGCGCTATTTTTAGAACTAAAGGGCAGGAGGGGCAGAGCACCCCCCCCCCATGAATCCCTCTGGGGGAAACTCTGTAAATTAACTAATTAAATTTGGAATTTATTTGTGCACCTTTTAAAGACAATTTTTGACAGTTCAAAACTAATAAAAAAAAGGAGAATTAATACATAACAAGTACAATTATTAACCAATATAAAATTAAAACATTCTTTAAACCTCCAATTTATTCAGACCATTAAAATCAGTCTATCAAAAAAAATGTTTACTGCTTACTGTAACAATTCATTGAATAATGGAAAACATTTCATATTTACAGGGATGAGATTGACAAGAAAGTAAAAAATCTGAAAACTGCGCAACTGAGATTTGAACAATAATACTTATGAATTTCAAACAGAATAAATATTATAATTGTTATTAAAACATATATTACATGAAAAAATGGACTATTATATCAAAGTACAAAAACAAAACTAAGGAAAAAATATAAAATTTTTCCCCAAAATTCAATTTGTAAAATTTCTTTAAAAATTGTAGAAAAGTCTGAAATTCAACTAAAGTCTGAAGAATCTCATCTCTGTATTTATTTTGTAATTGTCTGTACTTTAATTTCTTTTGATTAAAAAAATTGTACTGGCTTTGCAGTTTTTCATTTTTCATGTGTAGAGACGTAAAATTTCCAGAAAAATATTATAAGTGGTGAGAAAACTGGGTTTTTTTTTCCAGAAAAAAACAGAAAAGTTTGAAAAATTAATTCTTCATATTTTCTCCCAAATAAATTATATTTTCTAGAGAATGTTAAATAATAAACATTTTTTCCCATTTTATATAAAAAAGAAAATTATTTTCACTTTATATTACAATAAAGAAAAAAAAAAAAAAAAAAAAAGTAGCAAAGCCTGCTTTTAATATTTTTTTTTTTTTTTTTTTTTCCACAGCCTAAAAATTTTTATTAAACACTATTGTTTGTTACATCATATGATCTCTGTTAAAATATGATTTTTCAGTTACATGTTTAACTACCAATTGACCTAAAAACTTGAGCCCAAAAGTGTGCAGTTTGGAATAAAAATATGCATTCCATTTACATAAGTATAGTTTTTAAGTAAATTATACTAAACTAGTTTAAAGAAATTATTGCAATTTTGTCATTATTATAAATATCAGTACAGTCGTCCCCGCATAAACGAATATCGACGGTTCCAGAAAAAATATTCGATTAAGCGGGGTATTTGATTAAACGGGGAGGCATATAAATGTAATATTTAAGGTGTAATAAAATGACAAAATTATTAAACATAGTATATTTAGTTACCAGAGTAAGAAAATCATTAAAAACTTATAGAATAATACAAACTGAAATAAAAACAAAATGACAAGTAAATACGCAATAGTTCAATGACAGTAAACACATGCATTTTGTTTACATTGCATTTAATGCAGATCATGTGAATTGGATCCAAATTTTGTTATTAGAATTTAATTTACGTAATTTATACAGGTTTTAAAAAAAATAGATGAAAACGGTTTATGTGAAATTTTAGAGTAAAAAATGGACAAGATTTTTTTTGAGTGGTTTCATAATTACCATCTTAAACCTCTAACTGACAACACATTATTATTCAAGGGTTACTTCGAGGATTTGCTCGTTAATACTAATGCTATAGAAAAGTTTATAAAGATATCTCTTTCGCATTTCAATATTTTTAAATGATATTTTTTGCAATGGATAGCTGAGATCGATCTGTACAAAAGGCATCGTCGTTTTTAACTTTTCTCATTTTAATCGCAGATATTTTTAATGAGGATGATTTCTGTTTCGGGGCCTGCTTTTGAAAATGAAAGTGTCTCCATTAAGAATAATTGTAAAAAAAAAAAAATCGAAAAAGTGAAAAAGAAGTCTTTTGACAAACGAAAGTAAACAAAATACAAAATTGATCGAAATTCCTGTCCAATTTATGTCACCATTTTTGAAATTAATTCGAAAAAATGAACAAGGAAGGGAACTTCCTTGACAAGTATTTATACACCTGCCAGGCAAAATCCATGCTGGGAGTTCTGGAAATTTGTTTTCTGTGTAACAACAGAAAATGACAAAAACTGTGGAGGAAATTCCAATTGAAACATGTTTTTCACACCCATTTTTCAAATTGTCTCACACATGTTATTCGATTAAGCGAGGACATTTCGTGAAAAGTATTCGGTTAAGCGGGGAAAAATAACATTAGCCCAATGGGATTAAATTCGGTTCCGGAAGATTTTATTCGAATAAGCGGGGTATTCGATTATCCGTTACCCAATTAAGTAGGGAGGACTGTATTCAAAAATTCCATTGTTTGTTTAAAAAATGTATATTTTATACATTATTCCTTTTTTTTTCTTACAATTATAATTTTATTTCCTTTAAAAAATATGTTTAGTTTTAGAATAGCTTTTCAATCTCAACTCAAAAAAGTTTTGATTTAGTTTTGTAATCTAAATTCAAACAAAACAAAGTTTTAGTTTGGCTTACTCAAGTCTGCAACTAATAAATAGCATAGGATTTATTGAATGTTAAGATTTTTACTCACTGAAAACAAAAAAGTTTAATCAAGAGAGAAAGTATAATTTGGAATATAATACTTGTAATTTTTTTTTTTTCCTCATTGCAGTTGTACTTTCCTAACGCAAACTGTCCATATTTTGCAACATTACTGTACATTATGGAGGTCAATTTTAGATTCAACACCTTGAAAAAACAATCAACCAATAACGAAATCTTGAAAAATGCACCATAGTAGTGCCACCTATAGGGCAATTTACACTAAAAATTAAACAACATTATATTAGGAACTATCTGAAGCTGTAGTTTGAAAAATCATCCTTTAGTTCTTGAGATAGAACTATTGCGATAATTTAATAATGCAGCATAGCAGCGCCATCGATTGGGCGATATACATTAATAACTAAACAGAGTTTATTTCAAATTGTAACTGAATCTAAAGTTTTGTGAAATTATGTGCATCAGTTCTTGAGATAGTGCCCATAAAATTTTTGTCACATAGACTCGCAGAGTAACAATATTTCAAAAAAAAAAAAAAAAAAAAAAAAATCAAATCGTGTTCAGGACTTTCTAAAACGTTTAAATACACAAAAAACTGGAAGTCACATTTTTCACGAATTCAATACTTACTTCTTGAAAAGATAGAAAAAAGTAATAAATCATTTCCATTAATCGGCATATTATTGAAATAATTTTGTACATTAATTAATTTTTAAAAAGAGAAGTTGCGTTTAATTATATATATCTAGATTTTTTTCATATAATCCTGTTTTTGAAAAATTGTGAACTTCTTGTATATACTTGTACAAAATATAATCAAAATTTGTGAATAAGAAATTATTATTATATTTAGGTTCCTATTTAGACATTTATAATAAGGTTATTTATACACATATACAACTTGATAAGATTCAGCTGCTATATGGCATGAGATTTTTTTCTTTCAATCACTGCATTTGGAAAGATTCAATTTGTAGATTAAACTTTTTTCTGAAGTGTCTATTTTCAAGAGAAATTTTGCGAAGGGTCTTGTGTTTCAAACAAGAAAATATGAGAATGTAGCTATTACAAAATTTTCAATATATTATTACATAAATGAAATTTCAAATTTTCCAGCTCGGAAAAATTTATAAATAAGCTTTTGGAAAAAAACTGAAAAAAAATGGCTTTTTTCCCCCAATTTTTCTGAGCATTCCCAGCTCTATTCATGTGTACAGATTAAATTAAGTTATTTTAAATTTATTATTTTTTTAAATATCTCATTAAAATTATTTGCAGATTGATAACTTGTATATTATTATAAATCCAACTAATAAAAATTATTTTCTAAATGTAGTTAGGTGTACTAACTGTGTTTTTAATTTCATGAAGTGCTGCAGAGCTTTGGTAACAAGGTACATATGTAATGTATGTTATATACACTCATTAGACTCCTTGATAGGCTCCAAGACTTCTAAAAAGACTTGCAAGGCTTCTTCAAAATCGTAATTCAAATTTATACAATATTGATGATGATGGTTGGATTTCTTTAATTATTAATTTTTGCATTTATTGTATTTTCACTTTCAGTTTCTTTATTAAAAATTATATTCTTTTCCATTTCCCTATATATAAAAAAAGTACTTATTTTTATTTGTATAAATGTGAAACAATTTTAATCTGGAGATATTTTATGAGGGTTTTTGTTCATAACTTTTTTCATATTTTGCAGACGTATTATTAAATACCAAGTAAATAGTTTTATGAATTACTGCATATAGAATACATTGATATTCAAATAACTTTTTAGAGGTCAGTTATAAATTCATATGCTTAAAAAATGAAATTTCAACTACTCTGTTCAGCTCAAGCAGGAATCACTAAAATGCACAAAACTTATCAACACTGCAATCACTAATGTGTGTATGAGTGCTGCCCGACCATTAAAATAAAAAAACATCAGTGCATCCACAAAACTCGCTGTACAATAATCACTAAAATGCACAAAACTCATCAAACCCTAGTTAACTAACACTAAAACCGAAAATTTAATTTCAATGCACAAAAGGCACATTCAAGAAATGAGCAAAATCGCAGCTATTAATGCAGATATCAAGCTATTAAAATCTCTATAAATTTGTACAAAAACACGTGATAAAATTTTAAAGTATTTGTGGTATATAAACATTATGCGATTTTTAAGTAAGAAAAAAAGTATTTCTGATATAAGAATTCACTTTCAATAACATCAACACATTGTCATCTCAATCTTTTAAATATTATTGACAAATCACAACTTAAATCCTTGAATATTTATTTCGAGATAAGCATACCCTCAATATATATTTATGTGCTCTACCAGCATATTGAAATTTATTGAATTAAGCAACATCTTTAAAATAACATGAATAAGAAACCAGAAAATATAGTCGTACATATGTAATGCAATCTCCTTTTTAAATTTAAACAATACAAGACTGACGTAACAATGGCATTTCATAAAATCCAATTAAACAAAAGACAAGAAACCGTGCAATCCGATTAAATCAATCCAAAATCCTGAACTAACAAGTGTAGGCATAATGGCATGGAAACAATCCAGGAAACGATCCGGTAACAAGAAAAGCCATTTATCGCCTCGTCATATTCAACGATGCCAAGTGTCTCGGCTGTTCTAGGATTCAGCGAAGTTTTTATTGCAGAAACTGTCTAATAATAAACATTTTTAATATCTGTTGATCACAAGAACATTTCTACTATCAATTCACTTATATTGTTCCAAGGTCGTAGCTAGAAGTGATCTATAGAGGTAGCTAATTATTTTTTTTCTCTCTCTCTTTCTCTGCCATAAAGATAAATAAGTGCATATTTACAATGTAGGTACTAAGTTTCCTATTAAACTGTTTTAATAACTTCATTTTATACTAAGGAAAGTATAGGATGATGAAAATTTTGAGTGCATAACTGGTGCAAAATCAAGTTAGCTTCCTGTATACAAATAGGATGAGGGAGTGTTAAATCGCTTATTTAGATAAAATTTAGTAATTTTGCAAAACTGTAAAAGAATCTCAAAACTAAATTTGATTTTTGGAACAGAATTTCATTTGGATTTTCTGAACAGAAAATTCGCAGTAGAACAATAAAAACTTACTTGGGTGCGAATGTACTTTACTCTCCTTCTTGGCGCGATTTTTTAAAAATCGCCAAATTGGCGCGTTTTTGCGCCTTTTCTCCCGGAGCGTCTTTCTCCAAGGCCCGCCACACACTACAGAGACATACGTCAAAAATCGTGCAATATGACGCAATCAAACCGGTTTTTTCTCTCTTATCACTGTGAAATTGTCCATGTCGTACGTTTTTTCGTAAAATGTTTGGCCTGCCACAGACCTGTCATACATTGAGCGAAAAAACATGACACACTGTTAAAAATTTGAAACTTTTGCTGCATCGTCACTCCACCGCTATTATAGAATATCTCTATTTTGACCAATGAGAATACTCCATAATACAGTGAAGTAATCGTTTTCTATAAAAGCGGTGGAGTGTCGATGTCGCAAAAGTTTCAAATTTTTGACAGTGCACATGCGACAATTTCACACTCATAACAAAGAAAAAACCGGTTTCACTGTGTCATATTTCACAGATTTTTGACGCACGTCTCCTTAGTTAGTGGCGGGCCTTTCACTGATGTGTGGCGGGCCCAAGGGACAAAGCAAATAAAATACAAATCTAAAGACAAAAAAATGAGAATTTTTACTTACCCGAAGCCGCTGTTTTCCTGTTTAATTATGCTGAGTTCTATCACATCTCCATATCAGAAGAATCCTCCGTGACTTGATCTTTTTGCCACGGAGGATACACTTTTACGATATCAATCAAAAATTTTCTAAATGTGTCAGCACTCAACGAGTGATGATGCTTCCTCCTCCATATATATTCAGCCAGATAAGAATCAAACTCCTCCGCTAAGTGCGGAGTATTCCGCAATTTACGTTTGATCGCCGCCCAGGTGCCCTCGATGGAATTTGTGTGGGCGCCAGTTTCAGGATGCACGTAATACAGACTGTGGTTGACCCGCAATTGCTCATATCCTTCGTCCCCTAAACAATCGTAGGCCTTCCAACAATCTGAAATTATCGTGGTTCCCGGCAACACCCATTCCTTAATCACGGGAAGCAAAAACTCTTTTCCACGATTCGGAACAACCCGAAAAAAACATCTATTCGTCCCTCTTTCAACACCTCCAAACACCCATTCTCCTTTCACAAACCTCCCCCTTCCATATTTCATTTTTCCAAACTTACTCTCATCAATCTCTACAATCACTCCGGCGCCACCCAAAGGCTCACTCTCTTCCATAAGCACAGTCTCACACACTTCCCTACAAAAAGAATACCAATCAGTCGCGGTGCGACTCGTTACATTCAAATCAGCCATACAATATTTCTCCATACATTCACCAAACCACATACGCGTCACTTTCATTATCTTGCATAAACCATCTATTCTGCTCCTAGCAAACCACGTACCCTTCCTTACACTCCGAGTTATTTCATGCTTGTCAACACCCCCTTGCACACGACACCGCCATTCATAACCATCATTCAAATTCTTGTTCACCGTTAACTGCATATCCCTTCCACACCTAGGACATTCATATCTGGGTGACATCAAACCTTCATTTACACACCAGTCAATCATATACTTCTTTCCACAAACTTTCAACAGCGTAAAGTATCCATTTGAATACTTTACTTCCTCATTCAAACAATCAACAACATTCTTTCTGTAATCCACAACTTCCATAGTAGTTAATGAACGGTATCTCACTAAATATAAAAAGAGGAAAATGCAAAAAATTCAACTCACTCGCTGAATGCAAAACACAACTTTCAAAAACAAAGCTACTCGCAGCAATTTCTAAGCGGGAATAGCGGGAATAACAATACTCAAAAATTTAAAACCTATCTTTCAACACAAAAAGAAGCGTCCAATCAGAGACGGCTTAGAAATAGCTCTCTTTTCGGTTCTCATTTTTCGTCCAATCAGAAAACATTGAACAAAAAGAAGTGTCGGCATATTCCTAAAACAACCGAGATTTTGGCGATTTTTTGACACGCGCCAAGCATCCACGAGCGCCAACTGAGTTTTCAGCAACCTAGAGATTCTCTCCAATCACAACTCGTGTTTTCCGGAAGACAATTAGCGACATGCTCGATTTCAAGGATGATTCCTTTATAAAAAATATCATTTTTACAAACAGTTTACAACTATTTAACGTTTTTCACCACGAATTTTCTCGAGTTATACAAAGATTTCTTTCCATATTTTTCGAATGTTAAAAATTTACCGTTCCCGATCTAATAAATAATATACTAATAAATCTAATTTCTAATAATAAAACTTTATATGCACCAGTTTCTAAAACAAACAAAATACAATAGCCATAAAAAAAATTCACTTACCTTTACTTATTTACATTACGGAATCCTATAAAGAGGATATTTTATTTATAATTTATCCAAGAAAATACATCACGCGTTGCAAATTAAAAATCTATCCAACAAACTAAAAGAATTATTTCTGCTTCCAGATATCGTTTCATGCGGCAGACGATTCAGTAATTACAAAATTTGATGCAATGTTTTCATCTAATGTCCGGTATTCAGGCACATTTTGCGAATACAGAGATAACAAAACGAGATTGAACAATCAGAAAACGGCATTCAAACTTTTTCCTTTTTTAAGTAAGCGAATTTTCTGATTGCTCAATTTCGTTTCGCTAACAGCACAAAATCTATCCATATTTCTGCTATGAAAAATACTTTTGTTCCTTAAAAAACTCAGCGTAAAAAACTATTTAAGCACTGTAAAAATTAAAAGAAATGAATTTTAAAAACACTGCGTACATTCAAGCGAATTATTTTAAATTGAGGAATTTCTTATTTGTATATTTTACAGATATTATTTATTTCAATAAACAGTCACAAAAAAAATTCTGTACTTATCACCGCCGTGCGAAAGGGGGGGGGGGGGACGAAGATAGCAGTTTTACAGGCGCAAAAATTTATACTACCAACGTCATTTTTAGCTTGTCACAAGAAACAATTCGGGGAGGGGGCGCCAAATTGAGACTTTGACCCAGTCACAGTTTCCTCTTCGTACGCTTCGTCCCGTACTTAAAAATTCGGGAAAAACAAATACTTACTAGAGATAAAAATTACAGAAAAGGAATTTAAAATTTTTGCTCCGTAAATTTGCACAAAGTTATATAAATTTTACAACTTACGTTCGTGAATTTTACAAATATTTTATTTCTAAAATTTAGTAAGGATATTTATATAATTTCTATATCATATAATTTCTATAATTTTAAACTGAAACATCATGAGTGCATTAAAACAACAACAAAAAAATCAGTGGATCCACAAAACTCGCTGTGCAGGAATCACTAAAATGCACGAAACTCGTCAATGCCGCAGTCACAGACGTGTGTATGAGCGCTTCGCGCCCATTAAAACTAAAAAAAACATCAGTGGATCCACGAAACTCGCTGTGCAGGAATCACTAAAATGCACGAAACTCGTCAATGCCGCAGTCACAGACGTGTGTATGAGCGCTTCGCGCCCATTAAAACTAAAAAAAACATCAGTGGATCCACGAAACTCGCTGTGCAGGAATCACTAAAATGCACGAAACTCGTCAACGCCGCAGTCACAGACGTGTGTATGAGCGCTTCGCGCACATTAAAACTAAAAAAAACATCAGTGGATCCACGAAACTCGCTGTGCAGGAATCACTAAAATGCACGAAACTCGTCAACGCCGCAGTCACAGACGTGTGTATGAGCGCTTCGCGCCCATTAAAACTAAAAAAAACATCAGTGGATCCACGAAACTCGCTGTGCAGGAATCACTAAAATGCACGAAACTCGTCAACGCCGCAGTCACAGACGTGTGTATGAGCGCTTCGCGCCCATTAAAACTAAAAAAAACATCAGTGGATCCACGAAACTCGCTGTGCAGGAATCACTAAAATGCACGAAACTCGTCAACGCCGCAGTCACAGACGTGTGTATGAGCGCTTCGCGCCCGTTAAAACTAAAAAAAACATCAGTGGATCCACGAAACTCGCTGTGCAGGAATCACTAAAATGCACGAAACTCGTCAACGCCGCAGTCACAGACGTGTGTATGAGCGCTTCGCGCCCATTAAAACTAAAAAAAACATCAGTGGATCCACGAAACTCGCTGTGCAGGAATCACTAAAATGCACGAAACTCGTCAACGCCGCAGTCACAGACGTGTGTATGAGCGCTTCGCGCCCATTAAAACTAAAAAAAACATCAGTGGATCCACGAAACTCGCTGTGCAAGAATCACTAAAATGCACGAAACTCGTCAACGCCGCAGTCACAGACGTGTGTATGAGCGCTTCGCGCCCATTAAAACTAAAAAAAACATCAGTGGATCCACGAAACTCGCTGTGCAGGAATCACTAAAATGCACGAAACTCGTCAACGCCGCAGTCACAGACGTGTGTATGAGCGCTTCGCGCCCATTAAAACTAAAAAAAACATCAGTGGATCCACGAAACTCGCTGTGCAAGAATCACTAAAATGCACGAAACTCGTCAACGCCGCAGTCACAGACGTGTGTATGAGCGCTTCGCGCCCATTAAAACTAAAAAAAACATCAGTGGATCCACGAAACTCGCTGTGCAGGAATCACTAAAATGCACGAAACTCGTCAACGCCGCAGTCACAGACGTGTGTATGAGCGCTTCGCGCCCATTAAAACTAAAAAAAACATCAGTGGATCCACGAAACTCGCTGTGCAGGAATCACTAAAATGCACGAAACTCGTCAACGCCGCAGTCACAGACGTGTGTATGAGCGCTTCGCGCCCATTAAAACTAAAAAAAACATCAGTGGATCCACGAAACTCGCTGTGCAGGAATCACTAAAATGCACGAAACTCGTCAACGCCGCAGTCACAGACGTGTGTATGAGCGCTTCGCGCCCATTAAAACTAAAAAAAACATCAGTGGATCCACGAAACTCGCTGTGCAGGAATCACTAAAATGCACGAAACTCGTCAACGCCGCAGTCACAGACGTGTGTATGAGCGCTTCGCGCCCATTAAAACTAAAAAAAACATCAGTGGATCCACGAAACTCGCTGTGCAAGAATCACTAAAATGCACGAAACTCGTCAACGCCGCAGTCACAGACGTGTGTATGAGCGCTTCGCGCCCATTAAAACTAAAAAAAACATCAGTGGATCCACGAAACTCGCTGTGCAGGAATCACTAAAATGCACGAAACTCGTCAACGCCGCAGTCACAGACGTGTGTATGAGCGCTTCGCGCCCATTAAAACTAAAAAAAACATCAGTGGATCCACGAAACTCGCTGTGCAAGAATCACTAAAATGCACGAAACTCGTCAACGCCGCAGTCACAGACGTGTGTATGAGCGCTTCGCGCCCATTAAAACTAAAAAAAACATCAGTGGATCCACGAAACTCGCTGTGCAGGAATCACTAAAATGCACGAAACTCGTCAACGCCGCAGTCACAGACGTGTGTATGAGCGCTTCGCGCCCATTAAAACTAAAAAAAACATCAGTGGATCCACGAAACTCGCTGTGCAGGAATCACTAAAATGCACGAAACTCGTCAACGCCGCAGTCATAGACGTGTGTATGAGCGCTTCGCGCCCATTAAAACTAAAAAAAACATCAGTGGATCCACGAAACTCGCTGTGCAGGAATCACTAAAATGCACGAAACTCGTCAACGCCGCAGTCACAGACGTGTGTATGAGCGCTTCGCGCCCATTAAAACTAAAAAAACATCAGTGGATCCACGAAACTCGCTGTGCAGGAATCACTAAAATGCACGAAACTCGTCAACGCCGCAGTCACAGACGTGTGTATGAGCGCTTCGCGCCCATTAAAACTAAAAAAAACATCAGTGGATCCACGAAACTCGCTGTGCAGGAATCACTAAAATGCACGAAACTCGTCAACGCCGCAGTCACAGACGTGTGTATGAGCGCTTCGCGCCCATTAAAACTAAAAAAAACATCAGTGGATCCACGAAACTCGCTGTGCAGGAATCACTAAAATGCACGAAACTCGTCAACGCCGCAGTCACAGACGTGTGTATGAGCGCTTCGCGCCCATTAAAACTAAAAAAAACATCAGTGGATCCACGAAACTCGCTGTGCAGGAATCACTAAAATGCACGAAACTCGTCAACGCCGCAGTCATAGACGTGTGTATGAGCGCTTCGCGCCCATTAAAACTAAAAAAAACATCAGTGGATCCACGAAACTCGCTGTGCAGGAATCACTAAAATGCACGAAACTCGTCAACGCCGCAGTCACAGACGTGTGTATGAGCGCTTCGCGCCCATTAAAACTAAAAAAACATCAGTGGATCCACGAAACTCGCTGTGCAGGAATCACTAAAATGCACGAAACTCGTCAACGCCGCAGTCACAGACGTGTGTATGAGCGCTTCGCGCCCATTAAAACTAAAAAAAACATCAGTGGATCCACGAAACTCGCTGTGCAGGAATCACTAAAATGCACGAAACTCGTCAACGCCGCAGTCACAGACGTGTGTATGAGCGCTTCGCGCCCATTAAAACTAAAAAAAACATCAGTGGATCCACGAAACTCGCTGTGCAGGAATCACTAAAATGCACGAAACTCGTCAACGCCGCAGTCACAGACGTGTGTATGAGCGCTTCGCGCCCATTAAAACTAAAAAAAACATCAGTGGATCCACGAAACTCGCTGTGCAGGAATCACTAAAATGCACGAAACTCGTCAACGCCGCAGTCACAGACGTGTGTATGAGCGCTTCGCGCCCATTAAAACTAAAAAAAACATCAGTGGATCCACGAAACTCGCTGTGCAGGAATCACTAAAATGCACGAAACTCGTCAACGCCGCAGTCACAGACGTGTGTATGAGCGCTTCGCGCCCATTAAAACTAAAAAAACATCAGTGGATCCACGAAACTCGCTGTGCAGGAATCACTAAAATGCACGAAACTCGTCAACGCCGCAGTCACAGACGTGTGTATGAGCGCTTCGCGCCCATTAAAACTAAAAAAAACATCAGTGGATCCACGAAACTCGCTGTGCAAGAATCACTAAAATGCACGAAACTCGTCAACGCCGCAGTCACAGACGTGTGTATGAGCGCTTCGCGCCCATTAAAACTAAAAAAAACATCAGTGGATCCACGAAACTCGCTGTGCAGGAATCACTAAAATGCACGAAACTCGTCAACGCCGCAGTCACAGACGTGTGTATGAGCGCTTCGCGCCCATGAAAACTAAAAAAAACATCAGTGGATCCACGAAACTCGCTGTGCAGGAATCACTAAAATGCACGAAACTCGTCAACGCCGCAATTAGTAACGCATGCATGAATGCTGCGCGTCCATTAAAAGAAAACAAAAAAATCGCTGGTTTCACGAAACTCGCTAAGTTAGAATTCCTAAAATGCACAAAACTTGTCAAAACTGCGTTAACTAACGACACTATATAACCGAAAAATTATTCTCTGGATGCTTAAAAGTCGCATTGAAGAAATTTCTAAAATGAGCAAATTTGTGGTTATTAATGCAGATATTCAACTATTAAAATCTTTGTAAATTTGTACGAAAATACGGCATAAAATTTTGAAATATATATATTTTTTATGTATTTATGGCACATATATATTGCGCGAATTTTTAAATAAAAAAGAAAGTTTTTCTGAAATAGGAATTCACTTTCACTAAAATTAACACATCATCTCAATTTTTTAAATGAAATTGATAAATCATAACTTAAATCATTGAATATTTATTTCGAGAAATTTATTTCGTACCGCATACTTGTCTCCAAATGTATGTTCTTATTTATTAAAATAAGAAATATCTTTAAAATAAAACGAAAAAAAGGCCGGGAAAATATAGTCATACATGTATAATGCAATCTCCTTTTTATGAGATTTCATAAAAGCCAATCAAACAAACGATAAGAAACCCTGCAATCCGGTTAAACCGATCAAAATTCCTGAACTAACAACTGTAAGCGTGGAAAAAATTCAGAAAACGATCCGGTAACAAGAAAAAGCCATTTATCGCCTCGCCAAATTCAACGATGCCAAGTGTCTGGGGTGTTTTAGAAGTATACCGAAGTGTCCAATCAGAAACGGCTTAGAAATCAGTACATTACGTAAACCGAAGCACTCCTTCGGGTTGCCATATTGAAGATCCGAGTGGAGAAAATTAAAATGCACGGTTGCCATGTCGAAACATTTATCGCTAAAAAAAAAATGTCGCCTTGGCGAAGGAGAGTAAAGTACATTTCACCCCTTACTTGTACCGGCAGGCAGACCAACACGTAACACGAATCTCATCTCACACCTCACGCTTCCTGTGAAAATTACCGCGCTTTCGTTGGTTGGTTGGTTGGCCACTACTGAGACATGTGTACACACCCGTAGGGAGGCTTTTGGCTTTTGTCTCGAAACTCCAGAGTAGCATGGAGATAGATAATGGACCTTATGCATTCAACCTGAGGTCGAGGCTAAAATTCGTCTGCTGGCGGTATTTACTGGCGGTGTTTAGCATAGCAGTCTATGGAGTATGATTTATTAATGCTTGTTTCTGAGAATTAGCGAAAAAGAATTCTTTGTTGTAGCAGCTTGTTGCTTAATATATTGCACTATAAATTTGAAATTGTTGTTTTGCTAGCCAGAAAATTCTCTACATTTGTAAATTTCCTGTTAAAATGTATCCAGAAAGGCTGAAGTCGTCTGCTAGCAATGTTTGCGCCTGCGCACTGTGGCATTCTGGCGGTGCAGTGACTAGAATAACAGGTTAGTATACCGCCAGCTCTGGCGTGTGACGTCACGTGCATAAGGTCCATAGTAGAAGGAGAATAGAGAAAGTAGGCTTTTCCCAACAGAACTTAGCCCCAAAGTATTGCCCAGTGCATAGCGTGGCGCTAGTGATGCTGCACTGACTTTCGATCACATGACCTGTTTGACTGGTCTCTCGACTAGTCAGCTAGCGGGACGTAGGGGGCGCTAGATTTTATCTGCTCCCAAACTGCCGGAAATGCCAGCCAGACTCGGAAAGACTTTAGGGACGAAAGTGGAAGCGCCGTCTTTGTTCTCCTTCTGCTATATCTATCTTCATGAGAGTAGACACTAATATAAACAGCCATGGTCAAATCATGTACGACACAGAGGGCATTTTTATAAACAAACACTTCTGTCAACCAATCTACCGCTACATTTTTGTCATAGCGGTCTTGACGACGTAGCCCAATCATAGCAAGCAGACAACCATAATAAAATTTGTAGACCAATCAGAATGCCTGAATTCATATGTAGAGTGGGTACTATAACGAAGCACGGGCGAAAACAGCTTGCTCGCACAAATAAGAGCCCACAGTGACATCAACTGCCCTTTCCTTATTGACCCCTTACATTGACGTCACAACAGCGGCTGTTCCTCTTATCTGGTGCACATGACGCCATGTTCTGGAGCCCAAACAAACCATCTTTACTCCCCGTTTGCCGTTTAAAGCAACTGTAGTCTTTCTGTTTAATTTTGATTGTTCTTATTCTTGCATTATTTTTCTAAATACTTAAAAAATGAAGCGCAAATTACTATTTTTATAAATGTGAAAACATCACATTTGCCTTATGTTTGGGCGCCAGATGAAGCATGTGACGTCACGTGCAAGGGGTCTATAACAGCAGGCCCACACAGGCTGTCAACAAGAGCAGTCAAAAAAGATGGGGAAGAGCCACACGTGAAAATCGGATTAGGGCCGCAACACCATGAGGAGATGAGAGAGCTACAGACATGTGTCGCTGTAACTCGAGGAGGCAGGCAACTTGAGCGAAAAAAACAGCTGTCAGCGAGGGCAGTTGAGAAACATGCGGTGCAAGAGAACGTGCTCCGGGGTATCCAACTCAAAACAATGCCTACACAGCGGGGAGAAGACGCTGCTGGGTGAGGATCATCTTAGCCCTCCATCGGGCAATAAGCACATGAGTTAGCCTGGAGGGGGTCCACAGAGAAAAAGACCGGTAAGGGGTGAGGTGAGGGTAAGTAGGTGCGTAGTCAGTGTTAAGCCATGAAAAGCCATTTTCAATGAGCCAGCTCTTCTTGACGTGAAAACGTAAGTCCTCCGGAGAAATCTAAGGGATAGACTGGCAGAGAAATGGACCATTTTTAGCCAGAAAGTCAGCCCTCTCATTCGGGACGATACCCTTATGAGCGGGGCACCAGACCAAAGTGATGCAGTAGCCCATATTACTCATGACCGAAATGCTATGGATCAGATGGAGAATGACCTTAGGTGAACGAAGTGAATAGGCCTGGCAAGCTCGCAAGATAGACAAGCTATCCGTTAACAGTAAAATTGTCTTATGAACAGATGGAAGATAAGTAATGGCCAACCAGAGCCCACGCTTTCGTTGCAGGGGCGAGAAAAGTAGTACACAAAACAAGTGTTGTCAAACGGAAACGTTAATTAGCTAGATCTCATCACAGCTCAGTTATGATCAAAGAACAAATCTTTTTTTATTTATTTAATAATAATAATAAATTTTATAAAAGCATTACTTCTAAAAGTAAAAAAAAACGTTAAAAACTAACATCTGAAATCTTTAAAAAAAAATTAATAAATACAGAAAGGGGGGGAGCGAAGGAGGCGATCGCCCTGAGCGCGGAAACCTAGGGGGCGCCAAAATTATACTACCAACGTCATTTTTGACCTGTCACAAGAAAAACATTGGGAGAAGGGGGCTCCAAATTCTAATTTTGCCACGGGCGCAATTTTTTCTTCGCACGCCCCTGAGCAGACTAATTACCATTTTTTGATTTAACAACTGAATTTAAAAAATAATAAATAAAAATACTGATTACTTTTAAGTATCAGTTGAGTTAATATTTTTGGTTTTGATACGAATATATTTTGTTTGAAAAAAAAAAAATAATAATATGTAAAAATGTATAATACTTGAAATTTATGAAAGATATAAGAGTGACCAGAGTGTCACAAAAGGAACAAAATTTTGATTTAATGTACAAAGAAGTAAAATACTTCTCGTTACGAATTAGATGTATGTTACGTGAATGAAACATGGGTATATTTAACTGGTTACATCAATTTTTACCTTAATTATATTTTTAATAAAATTATTGGGATCATTTATGAGAATTTCTTCGAATTGTCCCTGAATTTCGGAATGGACGTCCCCATGTATAATTGTTTCAGAATTTTGTCATTTCAAAAGTTATTCTCGAATGTTATAAATATTGTAAAATTTCATTCTACTAAATCAAGTCATCATGATAGGTAATGATAATAGGTTGCCACGATGATTACGTTCTTTTTTTTAAGGAGTCCTATTATTTCCGTATTACTAAATTTAATATGTTAATATTTAATAATTGTAACAAATTTTGCTTTCATTGATATTCGTATAAGAATACAACAGCTATTGCACCAAAATCTGATTATTTATAAGACTAGTTATAACAAGAACGCATCTCATTTGTCATGTTTGATGTACAATTTCTGATTTGTTTTATACTAATTTATGTTAACCAACAAGTGGGATACGCATTTTTGCTAAATCATGGAAAAGTGGGCCAGGCGTAGAAGAAACATAGATGAGAAGGGGGGGGGGGAATTATGTGGGATGGCTATGTGAATTAGTCATAAATAACATGATGAGAAAAGAGGATTTTGAATGTGGGGTTTAAAAGAACAATTTTTTTTCAACATATTACATTCCTTTAGAAATTTACTTGTATGCACTTTTATTAAACTATCAAATTACAAGTAGAAATTATGTGATTTTTAAATATATAATTTACAGAGTTGATGTACATTTATATACATGTTGTTTATAAACCATGTAATATAATCTTTCATACAATAGACCGTAAATCTCATTTTCAAACATATCCTTTGACCACTAAAATAAAAAATCTGCAGTGAATCAATGAATATTTAAAGATAATCTGAATATATATATATTTTTTATCCTAAGAAATGCAAACATGTTTTATGTTTCATATTTTAATTAGAATTTATGTAAATGCGACTTGCATTTCAATATTGTTGAAATACAATGGTATTTTTTAGATCAAAATTGCAAAAAATAAATGACCTTAAATGCAACAGTTGTTATTTTAGTAGTAATTTATCGACAGTGTAGGTAATGTTGACTCATTTTAGGACAAATTCTTCACAATCATGTCTATTTATGTAAACAAACAATTAAACATATAATATAGTGGATTTATATATAAATATAAAACAAATTAAACTGAAAAAATGAAGATATACATATATATGATATTACATACCTTTGCATAATGTTCTTCTGTTTAACTTCTATATCTTACACAGCGCCTTAATTCAATACGCCGCCATTATCGTAAAATTTGCCAAACTTGTTCTCTCCGTTTGTTTTTTGTTTGCTGTGCAAGCTCGGTTGAGGGACTTCGACCTCAACCTCTTCTGGATAAAGGTCGAATAACAGCGTCAGTTTTCAGCTTCAACCTCATAAAGCTAGGTTAGATGGTGAATACCATTTGAGTGTTGGACCCAAGTTTCGCGCATAACTCGGGGTCGAAGTAGTTGGCGTATAGGAGGGCTAGGAATTTGTTTTTGCCCCTAACCATCATAACGGATCAAATTACCTATCCCTTATGTCGCAATTCTCAGACGCGTCTTACCGTAACATAAATGCACCTCAAAGTTAATTATAATGCCTCTATATGAGAGTGAGAACATAGGGTACGTAAAGTTTGATTGAGTAAGGATAAATTAAAGAAAAAAGGATCACCAAGCATTGTGTCAAAACTGCCATTATTACCAAACTAATGTTTATTAATTAATCTCAATCGATTATTGCTAGGTTCTGAAATATAGGTTTTCCACAGTTTGTGAGCCATCAGCGTATGTTGACATTCACATACTGAGGTGTCCTACGTCTAACAGTGCCAATCTGCGTGGCCACCATAAATTGGATCCAAACGACTAGACCGGGAGACGGCAGCACAGACAATCTCTTCGAGTTCCCGGCTAAAACATGAAAATGGCTTGCCAAGTGATATCTAGATGTAAGACACCTGAAAACTCGATTTCAGCAGTTGACTCCTAGGTTTACCATTGTGTTTTCCTGCTCTTAATCCAATCTGTCATGTTTTCATACCTTTGAGTTCATGAAAATACATTAGCAAAGCTATTACTCAACCGCTGAAATCGGATAATTAGGTAATTTCCACCAAGATATGACTTGGCCGACCAATTACATTTTAATATACAATTGGTCGGTTTTAATTTTATCAAAATTATTTGTCAAATTTAAAGTTTTTACTATTTCTAAAATTTCAGTCGTGAACTTGATGATGTGATAACCTGTACTGCCACCTCCTGATTTATAGTCATTCGATAAACATTAAAAGCCCCTAGTAGTCACTCGAAAATTCTTAGATGATAATGTTAAGTCTGTGGAGGCGTTATTTTCAAATATCTCATTCAAATTTCAATATTTTTACATGATTTTTTTGAATTGGATAGCTTAAGACGATCAACAACCGAGCTAATTTTTACTTCTTCACATTTTTTCTTTTTTTAATAGAAAATTTAACTTTCGGAACCAATTGGAACAGGTTCTGAAATTGAAACTAGCAAAGTATAAAAAATATATATATAACCAAAATAGAAAAGGTAAAATCTAGCCCGGTTATAGTCCTCAGTTATTCTATGCAAAAAAAATCATGTAAAAATATTACAATTTGTTCAAGATATCTAAAGATAACGCCCCCATAGACTTAACGTTATCATCCGGGTCTTTTTGAGTGACTTTAGGGGCATCTTTAATACACTACTTCGCCAGCTGATGCAATTTGCATTTTGCATCGGGGTTTTCTCACTCGTTATTATGACGTGACAAATGGTGGCTCGAGGCTAACTAAAAAGATAGTCTACTTCGATGTATTCCGCATATCTTTTTTTATAGACCGCTAGAGTGACATCATGCTCTTTTCGTATGTTTTCATTGGTGCATACGCGCATCCGTTGAATCCAGCGGTCTGTAAAAACGATACCCGTAACGCACCGCGGTAGCCTTTCTTTTTCGTTAACCATGTCGTGGCCAATGACCTCTGAGACCTAAACAGCACATCAGTTACCTTTTCTTACGCCGACATCTTTCTTTTCCGTCACTTGACGGAGGACAGATTTAACGCGCCAAACCGGTTTTTCTCCCGCCGAAACTCGTATTGTTATGTTTGTCTTGAGCTGACCGTACTTCTGCTTTTTTCTTTGTGAAATCTGAAAGTTGCCAATAAAGCGATCACCGCCAAAAAAACAGTATCTTTTCGCCAAAGACGTTGGATTCGAAACCATGCCGAGAGAACAATGGAATGTGCGTGTATATCAGAAGTCTGTGGTCGTGGCTGGCATCTGTCTACGACAGGCTGCTAATGGTACAAAATGATGAGCGTGCCACTTTATGACAATCGCTGTGAATAGAGTATCAGCCGTTGCTGTGACGTCAATGCAATGGATCTATTGGTATTTTTCTTCTGTTTAACTGAAGTTGACGTCACGTGAGTAAAGTCGAGGCTAACGAAAAAGACAGGCTACAGTGATGCATCCCAAATGTCTTTTTTTTTATACAGACCGTAGAATGACGTAGTGCTCTATTCGTGAACCCGCATTGGTGTATTCGAGCATCACATGACTCTAGCGGTATGTAAAAAAATATATGTGAAATAGACCGTGGTAGCCTGTCTTTCTCGTTAGCCTCGGGTAAAGTCCATTCACAGTATGCGAGTGTAGGAGATTGTGGGTTCAAATCCCACTGGCTCCATTGCACACACTCATTGTGTGGAGCTCCCGGTTGTACTTCTCTTGTGTTGTGAAATTTACTTGTGCTATCTCGTCCCTGTAAATTGATAATGACTTATAAGCAGGCTTTCATGTCGAGCACACACGTCAGATGTATGTAATAATAATAATAATAATTATAATAATCTATTCACAGACTTCTCACGCTGTTAAAAATCTCTATCATTTGCTGCATTGTCACTCCACTGCTTTTATAGGAAACGGTTACTTATTATGGAGCATTCTCATTGGTCAGAATAGAGATATTTTATGACAACGGTGGAGTAATGATGCAGCAAATAGTATATATTTTAACAGTGCATATTCTGCTAAAAATCTGCAGCATTTTCTGCATATTCACTCTGCCGCTTGTATAGAATAGCTCTATTCCGACAAATGAAAATAGTTCCTAATATAGCCAAGTAATCGTTTTCTAAACAAGCGGCGGAGTGAGTATGCAAGAAATGCTGCAGATTTTTAGTAGTACACTGTTAAAGTGCAATGCATTGTTAACTAGTATACTAGAATCAAATTTGGTAACTTTTTCTTCAATTTTACATCGCTTCACTCCATTACGTGATGGCAGAGAGAAATGTTCGCAAAATTGTTTTTTCTCCCTGCAAAAGCTCCTTGAAATCTCCTTCCGGATCTTATGTTGACCGAGAATGAAATCCGAAAGTTACCAAAAAAGGGATCATCGCCAAAAAATATAATCTCAAACCCAGAGCCCGATTAAGGTTGTACAGGGCCCAAGGTCCAGCACTTTTTTCAGAGCCCCCTTGTGCTAGTATAAAAGCTGAACCCCCCCCCCTCGCATTATTCGACAGGTTATCATTAGATTATCATATAATTGACAAGTTAACCAAAATCGTTTTTGAGAAAATAATTACTCAAAACTGCAATTTTAGGAAATATTTTCTAAATTAATTAAAATAATTGCTGGAAACTGCAATTTTAGGAAATATTTTCTAAAGTATTTTATTAAATTTGGGCCCTTATCAACAGTGGGCCCAAGGCCACGACCTTAGTTGGCCTGTGCGGTAATCAGGCTCTGCTCAAACCTCCATCTTTTTTAGCGACGAAAGAGCGAAAGCATGTTTGATTCAAGTTCTGACTAAAAGAACAATCTAGTTCGGCCTCTAGTCCTATATTTCCTGTGAGAGTCCATCATACTAGTGATTCTAGAGTGCTTAGTGTGGCACAGTGAATGTGGTGACATATGGACTACAAAATTTGATTGCTTGAGACATCGCCCCTAGATTGGAGAAAATCACGACACGATTTGTTGTGACATCACAAAAGTCACACAAAGCAGATAAAACAAAGAAAAAAATCAAACAACTTTCATATTTTGATTATGTTGTGTAGTGGAATTATTAATTATTATTTACTACTACTAATTAAAAATTCCACGAATTATATATTTTCTTTTTGTAACATTAAATAATTTTTTAAATATTTAATTCTCTCTATTATCACATAAGTTTTCTATGAATTAAATTATGAAAAAAGGTATTATAAAGAATATCGGAAGTACATTCAGAATTTTCGAAAATCCAATTTAATCTCGGCACCGACAATGCTAAATTTTCTAGTAGTCTTTTACTTAGTCATTAATTAATTAGAGTTAGGTTCAGGAAAGCATATAGACATATCGGTACTACTAGGTTATTCCGTCGACCAAAATTCTATCGCCAAATTATAAGATTAAATGCCAACAATGGATGGTCGTGAATGTCAATTCGATGACATTAAATATGATACACGTGCTTAAAATGTCATTGAGTGATTTAACTTTGACTTTTTATTTGTATTTTTATTAATATTCTACTAATTATTTGTTTGTTATTTAAAATAAAAGTTACGTCTATATGTATAATTTGGCTATCAAATTGGCGATTTGTATGATTTGGCGAAATCGGTCGACGGGATAACAGAGTAGTAACGGCATATCAATTTATAAACAGGAAGATTGCATTAATTAATAGCTCCACAAAAATTGATGCAACTAACACCTAAAATATTTTTCGTTTTAGAAATCAACGTGCGCATGCAGAAAATTCTTTTCTGTTCTCAAGGCTCCTGACCCTGCATTCAAAGGTATTCACAAGCTAATGTTAAACCTATGGAGAGGTTATTTTCTAATACATTGTTTGCATTTCAACATAAAAAAAGAAAGAAAAAAAAGGATTGCTAAGGTACATTTCTACATCGCTCTCTGTTTCCTTTTTTGATTTTTGATTGCAAATATTTTAAAAAAGTTACTCTCACTTTCAAAACCGGTTCCGAAAACGAAAGTGACATTCTAAAAATTATTTGCATCCAAAGAAAACAAATAGGTAAATGTGATCGCTGATCCCCAGAGGGTTTTGTTTAATATCGCCTTCAAAACACTTTATTATTAAATTAACGAACGAAAATTGTCAATAAAGAATTAATCATTCTTTGCATAAATGGTAGCACCATTATATTTAGGAATGTGCCTTATGGAAATTATCCACTATCCTATTTCAGATTTTTATATTTAACTAATAGTATTTATAGCAGGATTTCGTCAAAAACCGCATTCAAAATGATAAAAAACCACTGCAGGTTAAAAAAAATTGCGACTCTACGAATTGAACTAAACCTTTATGAGTAAATAATGAATTTGCTTATGCATCTGCTTTATGATGTGTATCTTGCAATCCTATTTCATAACATTGGGGCTATGTTAATTCTGCATGCTATTATGAATATGGAGTATGATAAATTGCTTTTCAATTCAAAGGTGAATTTACCAGTACAGATATTAATGGAGTGAATAATTGTTCCCATAAACATCTGGACTTACAAGGAAGGTCTCCATACGGGCATACTCAGAAAAATCTGAAAAAATTACAGAATGTTCTTCTCATATAGTTATATATGTTTATAAAAAAAATTTCGGCGGAACCTCCTTATAACATCCGTAAAAAAATAATAAAAATTTCGTTTATTTGGCGATTTATCTCCGGTTGGCGAAAACACGAAATTTTGAAAAATACGCTTTTACGCTTCGAATACTTTTTAAAGAAAAAACTTTCTCTGTTCAATTTGTTTAAATAAGTTTAGTTTAAGTAATTTTAGTTTTGCATTTTTACTTTACTTTAAGTGTAATTTTGTCATATACGTTTATATGTACTGATAACAAAATGAAATTAATATATTTTATCATTTAAAACACAATTTAAATTGATTAAAATTGTTCCAAATTGAAAAATACACTGTTAAAAATCTGCTGCATTTTGTTGCAACGCATTTCCTTGCTTGTATAGAAAACGGTTACTTGGCCGCGAAATGAAGCTTTCTCATTGGTTGGAATAGAGATATTATATACAAGCGGTGGAGTGCGTTGCAACAAAATGCAGCACGGTCAATTCACCGTGCTATGGAGCATTCTCATTGGTCAGAAGAGAGATATTCTATAAAAGTAGTGGAGTGACGTTGCAGTAAATGCTGCAGATTTTTAACAGTGAAGTCAATTAAAATCAATTTTCAGATTCATTAAAATCGTCTGCTTTTGGCGAGGAAATGCACTGTTCGCCAAATCCCGCGTCGCTTTCAGCTTTTCACGCCAATTATTCCAAACTATTATATTTTTTTACATATCTAATAATGTAATTCCGCCGCTAATTTTCACTGATCCTTTATTACCTACATGAGTAGTTTAATTCGTATTTTTTTCAAAAAATTCTGAGTATGCCCCCAATGGAGACCTTCCTTGTTAGGTCTAGACATAAGCATGACGTTGAGGGGGGGGGGGGGGTAAAACCAGGTGGCACTTCTCATATATAGATATATGGACAAAAAAAGGCGATTTGGGGAGTTAAAATGAACTGATGATATAAAAAAAATATTTTAATTAAAATAACATTTTTTTTTCAAAATTTTGTATTTGTTGTATGACAAGAGGTATTCAGCTGTAACTAGATAGAATTTGAACTCTCTCGCATATATAGTTTTTATGTACGGACTCTGTGACAGGCAGACGGAGGACAAAAACGAATAGGTTTCCGTCAGATGAATGAAATCCTAAAAAAATGAAAAAGGAACGGCGTAGAGATGTGTCTCGATTATTCAGTAATAATAATAATAATAATAAACAAATAAAAATTTCGAAATGCAAACAAATATTAGAAATTAACTCCCTAACATCTTAACTATACTTTAAATGCCTCAATTGTGATAACTTGTAATGATGCAACTATAGTAAAAACTATGAAAATGAAATCTGTCACTGGTTAAATTATTACGTTCTTCCTGCTTTTTTCGTGACGTTATTGAGTTTCACACACAAAAACAGCAATGTATTACAGTGGAAATTTTGTTAAAATATCTTCATTATTTTTAGTTTCACATGTAAAAAGCTATAAATATTATTTGCTATCTGTCAAAAAAAAAAAAAAAAAAAAAAAATCTATATTTTTGAGACATTGTGTATAGTTTATAACTTTATTATTACGAAATCTTGATATTAAAATTAAAAAAAAGGATGTTTGTTTGCATAAATAAAATGTAGACTTAAATTCCCCCTTTTTTTTTATTTTCCGTAACATGAAATTAATTTCTTAAAGTATTTCAATTTTTTTGTCCGCTTAAATATCAAAGTAGATTTATAATAACGAGTTAAACTTTAATGGCAATGCATCCGACACTATTAAATGAAGCATACGATAATAAAGTGAAATAATAATAAATAATATTAAGTTAAAAAAATACATTTTGAAAAAATATTTTGATAAAGTAGAAATATTCTTTCAATTTATTTACGATTGTTGTACATACATATTTAAGATAAGTTTGTGAATTAAGGTTATATATTTTCGAAGTGCAATGAATCGCGAAACGCTGGCTTTCACATTCACCAACACCTACGTTTCCCGAGTTCCCTACATGCAAAGATCAGAGAGGGAACTCTGTCCTTCAAAAATCTCAACTAATTCTCAGAATCAGATGAATGAGTCCATCGTCTGACGACACTTGGTCCGCTACATTTTCTACAGGCAATCATGACAAGCAAAGAAAGGAAAAAGGGGAGGGGGGGGGGGCTGTCTTTTGCTGTCCTTGCTAGTTCTATGCTATAAAAAGATAAAGCAGTGATCTATTTTTTTTTTTTTTTTTTTTTTTTTTTTTTTTTTTTTAATGAATAAAAATAAATTCCTTTCTAAAGGAATTTGGTTTCTGTAGTTTTTACAATAGTTTTTTCTTAAAAATTTACAGGCTAATGAAAGCCGCTACATCACGAATAAATATTATTGAAAAAAATAACAAAAGGTAATTAAAGCGGGATATATATACATATAGATTTGCGCACCACAGGGGGAGGGGGAGTAATGAGGCTGAAACTCCCCCCCCCCCTCTTCAGACCCTGACACTAGACTAGTCATTTAAAGTTTTCAAAAATTACAAAAGAATATTATTATCTTCTGAATAACTTCTTAAAAATCTCAATTTTTAAAAAATATTAAATTCGTTTCACAAAAAAAAAAAAAAAAAAAAAAAAAAACCTTAGTTTTTAAAACACGTTACGGATAGTCAAAAAAAAAAAAAAAAAAAAAAAATAGAAATTATAGATAGGTTAGACTGTATATTTTTCTCTTTTGATATAGTATTTCGCGAAAAACATTGTAGTGAATTTTGTCTAATTATCTTCATCTATAGAATCATCAGAAACGCAATATATTTTTGAAAAGACGCATTTATAAAAGTTTCTTTTAGCTGGAACTGTATTTTCAGAAATGTTTCCAAGTGAACTTATAGGTGATGAATAATTTTCTCAAATCGGAATATCAGTATTTTATGCTGTAATAACCTCTCAATTAAACATTTTTATTCATGATCGATTTATACATCTTAATGTATAGATTTTTAATGCAATCCTCTTAAAATGTAATTGGTGTACTCAAAAAAAAAAAAAAAAAATATGTATATATATATATATATAAATATATATATAAATACTTTTATAAATACATCCAAAGTTATTCAGACAATACCAATAAAAGAACCAATGAAACCAGTATTTTTACATTCATATTATTAAAAACAGTTGAAGTTTGAAGAGAAATAGAAGGCAGATTACCAAATTACTAAGAAATATGTGGATAAATGGACATTATATAACCAGAGTAATTCATATATTACCATACGATAAACCAATGAAACCAGTATTTTTATAATCATCTTATTGAAAACAGTTGAAGTTTGAAGTGAAATAGAAGGCAGATTACCAAAATAATGAAAGATAAATGGATAAAAAGGCAGTAGAAGGCTTTTTCATTAAACTACTTCATCAGGGGTGTATAGTTTAACAAATACCTTTATATATATATACACATTACATATACACACACACACACATTTATATATATACACATTACATATACACACACACACACACACACATATATATCTATATATATATATGTTCACTCTCAGCAGCCCGAAAATTTCGAATACATTTTCAGACTCATTTTTAAAAAAGAAAACATGAAACTTGCTGACGTGATTTTTGAAGAGAGTACGTGAGCTGTGAGTTTTCATTTTTAACAACTACTGCCTCAGTATGAGCATTTTTTTCCTTCATTTCCAGCAGTCGGCTTCGGTAAATCTGGTGCAAAACGCTAACTTTGACAGCGGTTTTTGAAATATAATCTCTTTTTTATCAAAAAATAGATAAGCATCGCACACCATAATGTTTCTGAATAAGAAAATCTGTCAATTTCATGCGTTTCAGAACAAAAATTAATTTTAAAAAGAATCTGAAAGCAAGAAGTTTGGATTCGAAAATATCCGTGCCTTAAGAAATGAAAATTAGTTTTAATGATGCTAATATTCATGCTGTTATTGTATCAGGTTTGTCTGTAAAGGATCTTTGTTGAACATGCAAGTGTTTATATAAGGGACTACTTCAGTCAAATGAAAAGTTCCGTTCGCTAATGCAAATCCCATGGAAGAAATTTTTAAAGATATCTCGGTTGCATTTCAATATTTTTATTTATTTATTTATTTTTTTTCTGATTGGATAGCTGAGATTGATCCGAGTCTCTGAGTGCAGCCCATTTTTTACTTTTTCGATTTTGGGGGAAGATATTTTTATTTTTATTTTTATTTATCTATTTATTTATTTTTTGAGGGTGTTTTCAATTTCTAAACAGTCCCGAAAATGAAAGCGTCCTCATAAAAATTATCTGTAAATAAAATAATAATAATAATAATAATAAAATAAATAAAAATAAAAATAAAAAACGATCAGCATACAGATCAATCTCAGATATCCAATGCAAAGAAACATTTAAAAATATTAAAATATAACCGAGCTAGATTTATAAATTTCTTCCGTAGGATTAGTATTAGCGAATGGATCTTTTTATTTGAATGAAGTAGCTTCTTAAGAGTTAATTGGACTTCAAAAACAGAAAATCCCGGTTGAAAATACAGGTTAATTAGAAAAACTTTATGTTGACGTTTCAGAAACTCCGTGCAAGCAAAAGAAACTTTGTTTTTATGAAAGCTTCTTTAATTTTTGAAAATATTCTATTGATTTCTAAGATTTCTAAAGATAAAATTTTTTTTTTCGAATTAGTGGGTAACTTCAGAGTTTGTTGCACTTTTTCGATTGTGATTACAGTATATTTCCCTCGACTAAGAAACATTTAATTTTTGCGTATGTCTTTTACCCCTCAAAAATGGAATGTTCGGCAACCTGAAACTTGTACAAATTCTCTGGCCAAAAGAAACAAAATTCTTCAAAAATATGTACCAAAAAAAAAAAAAAAAAAAAAAAAAACTTCTGATCACAAGAGTGTTTTGCCAACAAATTGCATGTACTTTTTCTATTTTTTTTTTTTTTTTTTTTTTTTTTTCTATTTGTAAATATGAGCATTTATTTGGAAAGATTGCAAAGTAAAGGCAATAATATAGTAGAATAGTGGCGTTTGATTGGAAATATTTCCAATTTAACTCTAATGTTTGTTCAGTATTGATGTTACATGGAAATTATTTCCAATTTAAGGGAGGATTTGCTTTTCAAAATTCCCTTTTTTCTTTTCACTGTAAAAGGACTAATTCAAATTCGAGCTTCTTCCGCAGTGATATAATGGTTTAGCGGAACGCGTTCGCGCAGGCTTAAACCGTTTTGTAGCATGTTACATCGCTAATAATAATAAAGATAAAATAGTATCACTTAACCATAATAACAAACAATAATAACTAAATAATAAATCATTGGCGAGTTTTGCGTCCGATTTTAAAAAAATCCTTGATAAAAATTTCTTGGGGAAAAAAATAAATTCCCCTTTTTTTTGCTTTTATTTTCCTCGTATAATAACAACTCTTGTATTTTTCAGTAAGCCATGCCATTTTTAGGACTGCATCGCAACACTTTTTGTGTGCTATTTTTCGAGTCCACCATATGCTCTAATATATATTATAATTATTGTTACAACTTTATTTTATTATCTATGTGATTTATACTATGACCATAACAGTGACTGTTAGTAAGTCACATGTAGTTTGTATCTGATTGCACTACAAATCTTGCTAGGATATTGGTAATGGTAAATATCTTAGTATATATATCCTTTTTTTTTTTTTTTTTTTTAATGGAATAATGTATTATTGTTATTTTGTCATATTGATTTTATTTTCTTCTATGTGTATCTTTCTACTAATTTGTCATCTGAATAGCTTCCAGCCAGTCGGGTGTATTGTGAGTCGAATTCTTAGCTTTCAGCACGACTCATAACAGAAACTGGTTGGATGTTTTTGCTTTTTTGTTAAACTATACCTCTGATGAAGTAGTTTAATGAAAAAGCCTTCTACTGCCTTTTTATCCATTTATCTTTCATTATTTTGGTAATCTGCCTTCTATTTCACTTCAAACTTCAACTGTTTTCAATAAGATGATTGTAAAAATACTAGTTTCATTGGTTTATTGTATGGTAGTATATGAATTACTCTGGTTATATAATGTCCATTTATCCACATATTTCTTAGTAATTTGGTAATCTGCCTTCTATTTCTCTTCAAACTTCAACTGTTTTTAATAATAGGAATGTAAAAATACTGGTTTCATTGGTTCTTTTATTGGTATTGTCTGAATAACTTTGGATGTATTTATAAAAGTATTTATATATATATATATATAAATACTTTTATAAATACATCCAATATATATCCTTAATATATATATATATATATTAAGAATTAAACAGCTCCACCAGTGGCTGAAAAGTTCTGCTCTCGAAGCTGGTAGACGAAACGAGCTGGGTTCAAACCCAATCACGCCTGTCGGCCTAACTGTTAGGAGTTTTCGTCGAACCTTGCGTAAATATGTGCTAGGCTCCTTTAGATCTCCACGAAGGGCCACCCCCCACCCCCTCCGTAGGCCCTATATCCTTCAAGTAGATAATCGCGACCGTCACAAAATAAACCAAATTAATCCTATTTTCAAAGAATAATATAAGTCGGGTTCTCCCTTATTTTTTTTCATATTTTTTTATTTTTGTATTTTTTTTTCTCTACTGGAATAGGCTTTTGGGACACTAGACACTGATTATCGCCAAAGGCGGAAGGTTTTGCTTTGCAAACGCGCTACAATGAGAAATATGTTTCATTATTCAACCTCTTTTTATTTTCGTCCAATTTCTAGAGGCTGCATAAATAAGCTACTGAAAATTTTTGTAAAAATTATTACAATTAAATATAAATATATTTTATTGCTGTATATCGAAGAATATAATTTATACGATGTATTCCTTATGTACAGTACAGTCATATTTAATGTGACCACTTGCGATTTTTGACGTTTTTTTTCAAATATATGGAGAAATGCATGAGGAGTTATCCTGAAACTTCAGGTGTGTAAATAAAATAGTACAGGTTATATTTCCGCAAATATTTTTTCCGAAATCAAATAGGGGCTCGTCCACAAATTGAAAAATAACAGATATCTTTTGGATTAACCTATCAAAATTAATGTAGCAAAAGCGTTCAAACTGTAGATTATGATTGAATGGGTCGTCACTTTAATAAACCGTATTCATTTTTATGAGGATAGCATGTATACTCGTAGAAAAATTAAGGTTTTCATAAAAACAGTCCCAAATTTTGCCAAATTTTTTGCTTATAATTTGCAGAGTTCTTAATAAAAAAAAGTTCTTTTCAGAAAACATGACAAATGTTATTGTAGACAAAACCCTGTAATCAGAATTAGGAAATAATAAAAATTGTATGAATAATGAGCAGGTTTACTAAAACATTTTTTACTGCGCATGCATAAAACCAATCAAAATATAATTTGCATAATATGTTAGCTAAGTTTGTAGAGCAACTTTTGTAAAAGTTTCAAAAACATAGCTTGAAAATTCTGAGAATTATTGTTGATAGAATAAGCTTAAAATCCATTAATCCCCCCAAAACAAATCATAGAATTAGTAATTATAGATATAATCATGATTAATTAAATAAAAGAAATATATTTTCATTATTCCACTAAAATATCTCAAAAGCCCTTTGAAGACTTAATTTGAAATATTTCCATGCGAAAAATGAAAATAAAGTAGTTGGATGAATTTAATGAAAAATGAATATAACGTCATAACTTTTCTATACAAAATTTCCAGGTGAAAACGGAAAATGAAATAAATAGCTTGGAGGATACAAAAGCAAAAAAGAAAAGAAAAAAAAAAGCAAATATTACGTCATATTGAAAATATAATGAACAATAAGAGGTGAAAATGACGACTTTCTATATTTTAGAATATTGAAAATAATTTCAGAATTTATACTTCAAATCGCAAAAGAACATTAAACTTTCTTATATTAAAAAATTATGTTATTTGATTGGAAAAGATACATTTTAATAGAATGTTTTATTAAGATATTAAGATTGGTTAGGAATGGCGCATATTTTGGTGCTCATTACTTTTAATCCCATTATAGTTTCACGATTTCGTTTATGCAAATTTTGAAAATACCCTTTTTTATGAAAATATAGTATATTTATAATGTATTAAAATTTGTCAAAATTCAATTATTTACAGCCCCACCAGTAGCCAAGAAGTTCTGCTCTCGAAACTCGTAGACGGCAGGCGCTGGGTTCGATTCCAATGATGGCCGTTGGCCTAATCGTTCGGAGTTTTCTGTGGTTTTCTTCGAACTTTGGATTTTCTTGCGTAAATACGGGTTAGTTACACTTAGAAAGACCCCAACGAAGGGAGCCCCCCCCCCCCCCTAAAGCCTATATCCCTCGTGTTGATAATTTGCCGTCAAAAACACAACCAACCATCAATTGTTTATATTCAATTATAAAATTACTTTTCAGTGTTAAGAATTCAACTATACAATTTATTCTTATTATGTGAAATTGTGAAATCATTTACGCAGTTAATACTTAAGCATTTTAAAAAAATTGTTTTATGGATTTTTTTTTTTTTTTTTTTTTTTTTTTTTTGTAAAGTGGTAGCAAAATAATTATGAACAATTAGCTGTTAAATTTGTCATATAAAGTGCTATTCGAAGTTTGAAAATTGAACCAAATGAAACATATCTATTATTAAGAAATAATTACTAGTAGTGTTATTTTTAATATATTAACCGTTTAAAAACAATTTATGGAATTCGTCTGAGCTTACATTTCTAAAATTAAAATTCACCTAAACATAAAATAATGTTCTTGCTTAATAAAGAGGCAAAAATAATGTAAAACAATTTTGTTACTTTCAAATATTTAGCTTATGAAATATTGCTTCGCGAATCCAAACAAAGCATGGCTTTCGCTATTTTATCTTTCATTAATTTCTTAAATTATTTCAACGCTTCTGTCGATTTAAACATTAAATCACTTTTATAATTTCTCAGTTAAATCGTAGTCCATTCGACTCGATTAAATTAAACTTTAAATATTTAGTTTTGATATTTTTTAAAGATATATTTATAAATTAAAGTTATTTATTTTTGGAAAGCCAGAAAATATCATTTTATTTTTAGCACGGCCGGACTGATCTAAGCATAGCTCATGAAGTCTGGCCAAAGATCTTGTCTTTCGGGAGCAAGTGATCTTGAAAAAAGAAAATATTTTCCAGTCCTGGATTCCAAGAAAAAACTGAACACTGCACCGTGCATCCCTTACTTCCGCTAAAATCGTCCCCAAGAGGGGAGTTGAAGGCTAAAACAGGCCTGACCACTTTGAAGTTCAACTGAATTCCTGAACTCCCTTCTTCTCTTCCGACTTAATGTTTACTGACTTTAGAAAACGGGGAAGATACAATGGTCAGGGAGATCACTATCTTAACCCTGCTTAAGTGAAAGATTCCTGACCTACACTTGGATTGAAGTTGAACCACAAAAGCCATTAACATCAAATGCGCCGTGTGGAAACATAAAACGCGGCGCCTAAATGAACTGAAAGTACTGCAGTCTGAATGCAGCCTTAAAAACTTAAATTTGTGCTTCGTTCTTTTTCGTGATAACGGCAAGAAAACTGAAATGTTTAGTAAATAAGGAGAATATTGCAATTTGCAGTTGACAATTAAAAAAAAAAAAATAGATAAAAAATAAATTCCTTTACAAAGTAATTTGTTTTCTGTAATTAATCTCTATAAATAAAAGGAATTCCGAGGATAATTAATTAATTGAGGCACAGGGGAAAGCAAATCTTGGCAATGCGCCAACTCGGTCCAGAGGAAGCAAATCTTGGCAATGCGCCAACTCGGTCCAGAGGAATATCATTAAGAAATATAAAACAGATAATGTATTTATCACAAAAAATCGTCTGCTAAGAAAATATCAACACTTTAACACGAAACTAACGCAATCGTTGGATACATGTTCCCTCCCGTGTTTCTCATTGCTCATTTTAAGTATTTTTAGAGTTTAATATTAGTTGTTGTTTTTAAAACTGATTTTTCACAAAGTCAGCTGCGACGTATTTCAGACAATGCATTTCTGCATGCTTCCAGTTATTGATAAAATCATACAAATTTCAAGTTCGTTTAATATTGCTAATACGGACCCGGGCAACGCCGGGCGGGTCAGCTAGTATTTATAAATTAATTTTTAGGAAGCCTGAATAGTTGGGTAAACGGAAAAAAGTAAAGTCGGCTCTCGTTGATTCGAGCTTGTCGGGACCACAAGAAATGTTCGAATTATCCGAAGTACGAATTATGGAAAATATAAAATAAAAACACGCTTAATGTGGACACTATTAGAAACGAATTAATCTTAAAGTGTTTTTTAAATTTACTTCGTCTGTTATCATAAGAATATGACCTAATATTAAATTAGAATGTCAATCAATACATAACTAATCAATCAAAAGATTAGAAACAAGCACAATGGAAGAAAAACTTAAAGCTTCACTGATGGACAGACGGGGCACTAAGAAAGTGGATATCAGATGCATGGGATTATATGTATACTTGTTCGGAACAATTTTCACAAAAATCAAAGAAAATATTCAGATAATCTGAAATTCGCGAGAAAGAAGAGAAAAATGAAAAATCGGAATTTTCGTTAGTTCGAATAAAAGGAAGTCAAGAGAAAATGAGTTCGAATTAATGAAAATTTTTAACGTTATTCAGCCATTTCGGGACTTCATAATTAGTTCGAATTAAGCGAAGATTCGAATTATCCGATTTCGAATTAACGAGAGTCGACTGTATCTGAAAAAAAAGTTATCTTAAAAAGTGACAGAAAATACAAAAGCGGAAAAAACGTGATTCAGAAAAAAGTGACTGGGAAAAAATGACCGGGAAAAAAAAGTGAAAAGAAATTGATAAATATTAAACTTGTCGATAAATAAGTGCTAACCTAGTGTCGTTGGGGGACAACCGTAATACTTACCCATCATGGATACGCATAATATAAAATATGAAAATAAAACGCATGTAAACTATTTACAAAATGCTTCGCAATTCCAAAATTAAAGTTTAAACGCATATTTAAATAGTTTTAATATACATAGTTATGCTTTATCAATGAATTGCTGATGAGCCGATTTCGACAAACTATATAAAACTCCAAAATACGCCAGTAGTACAGGATTGCGCAAAAGAAGCATCCTTATAGCTCCAAAAATAATAATCATATTAACTAAAAATTTACTGCATCGGATTAAGCGTCTCTTTTCCAATTGAAATATATCTTTGAATCGAAATTTGAATGAAATACAGGGTCATGAAAAATCGAAGAATGTGGAAAACAGGATTACAAATATCTCGACAACTAATAATCCGATCGACTTCGTTCTTTATGCAAAATTTGTGTTATTTTATTGCCTTTTAAGTCCTCTCCTTAGAATAAAACATTTCGAAAATTTTTGTATACCTTTCATCAGAACGAACTTTTCGAGAGTCCGAAAAAAATAGTTCCGGATAATCAAGGTTATTGATATTAAATAGACTTCGTCCCATTCTTACATATTAAGCACATACAAAGTTTCAAGTCTCTATCTCCATTTGTTCGAGAGATAGAGCGGTTACAGACAGACAGACACACAGACACACAGACGGTCGGACGGCAATTTTTTTTTTCTAAAAATATGTTTTTCGGAATCTCCAGTATCTGAAACGTGTAAATCCGTCATAAACATTTTTTCGATTTTCAAAACGATTGCAATACTTACCCTATACTACGTATGATGGGTAAGTAATTTTAAAGTAGTAACGAAGAATGTATTTTTTTATGTTCTGATCTTATGTTCTGATATTTCTGATTGGAATTAGTATCTTCAGATATTATTGAATATTAATATTTCCCGCTATTGTAGATACAGTAAAACCTCCATAACGGACACTCCCGAATAGCGGACACCTCTATTTAACGGACAGTTTTCAAATCCCCACTCCCAAAACTTAAATTATTGTATGTTTAACCTCTGAATAAGGGACATTCCGAATAGCGGACAGTAATTTTGGAAAAAAGAATGAAAAATTATTTTTTAACGAGAAAAAAAAAAAAAAAAAAAAAAAAAAGTCCTCTAAATTTATTAGAGCCATGTGTAAAAAAAATTGTGATCACAGATAAATATGGGGATGAACTGGAAAAAACTACCTCTTCCCCCACATCTATCTGTGATCATAACCCCCCTCCCTCGGATGATTTGAGATTGTATGCTTTCAAGAAGCAGAAAATTACAATAAACAGTAATACTTTTTTTTTTTTTTTTTTTTTTTTTTTTTTTTTAGAAAAAGGCGATTTAAAAGGATTAAAACTACTGACAGAGTTAAAACTTCACATTGTAAAACAAATTACATCTAATCGCAAGTAGAAGCAAACTTTTGTAAAAACAATTTTTGTAAGAATGTAATAAACAAAGGATAAAGGTATGCACAATTTTATTTCAGTTTTATTGCTTTAAAAATTATTTTAATTTCTGGTTAATCATATAATAGAGGTTTTAAAACATATTAAAATCGACTAAAGAAACATTAAGCATTCATTAGCAATTTTTCTATCTCTGAGGTTTTCCCAATAGCGGACACCTCCGAATAGCGGACAATTGCTGCGCTCCCAAGGTGTCCGTTTTTTAGAGGTTTTACTGTATTAATAAATAATGAGAATTTCAAAAAACAAAATGTTATTATTGATGTTATTATTGCATTAAAATAGATATTTCTTTTTAATTATTAACCCTTAGGTGATATTAAATATTAAACTTAGTTCCATTAACCCCTTCGCGATGGGAGCATTTTACGTGATTTTATATGATTTGTCACCGGTTTTTAAAAACAGAAATTTGTTCCTTATTAAATTGAAATAATTTTCGGATTAATTAAGGCAAATTTTACAGAAAAAAAATACTAGTAAGGATAAAAAGGATTCTTAAGGCTTTTTGCAGCACGTATAAGTGCCGCGCGACCCTAAGGAGTTAAATTGAAAATATTTCCAATGTAACGCCAATATTTATACAACATTGGAGTTTCATCGGAAATATTTCCAATGTAACGCCAATATTTGTGCAATATTGGGCTTTCGTTAGAAATATTTCCAGTGCAACGTCGACTTTTTTACAATATTGGGGATTCATTTGATATATTTCCAATGTAATACCAATATTTGTACAATATTGGGGTTTTACTGGAAATATTTCCAATGTAACGCCAATATTTGTACAATATTGGAGTTTCATTGGAAATATTTTCAATGTAATAACAACATTTGTACAACACAGGGAATACATTGGAAATATTTCCAATGTAACGCCAAAATTTGTACAATATTGGGTTTTTACTGGAAATTTTTCCAATGCAACGCCAACATTTGTAAAATAGTGGGAATTTATAGGAAATATTTCCAATGTAACACCAATATTTATGCAGTATTGGGTATACATTGGAAATATTTACACTGCAACGCCAACATTTGTAAATATTGGAGATTCATTAGACATATTTTATATGTAATGCCAACATTTGTACAATATTGGGGTTTCATTGGAAATATTTCCAATGTAAAAAAAATATATATGTATAATATTGGAGTATTGTTGGAAAAATTTCCAATCAAACGCCAAAATTTACACAATATTGGGGTTTCATTGAAATATTTACAATGTAACGCCAATGTTTGTAAAATATTGGGCTTTCATTGGAAATATTTCCAATGTAAAGCCAACATTTTTACAACATTGGGGATTCATTGGAAATGTTTCCAATGTAACGCCAACATTTGTACAATATTGGGGATTCATTGGGAATATTTCCAATGTAACGCCAACATTTTTACAACATGGGGGATTCATTGGAAATGTTTGTAATGTAACGCCAACATTTGTACAATATTGGGGATTCATTGGGAATATTTCCAATGTTACGCCAACATTTGTACAATACTGGGGATTCATCGGGAATGTTTCCAAGGTAACGCTAACATTTGTGCAATATTAGGGATTCATTGGAAATATTTCAAATGTAAAGCCAATATTAGGACAATATTGGGGTTTCATTGGAAATATTTCCAATCTAACCCCAACATTTGTAGAATATTGAAAATTCATTGGACATATTTCCAATGTAACGCCAACATTTTTACAATATTGGGGTTCCAATGGAAATAATCCCCAATGTAACGCCAATATTTGTACAATATTAGGAATTCATTGGAAATATTTCCACTATAACGCCAACATTTGTACAGTATTGGGGTTTCAAAGGAAATATTTCCAATGTAACGCCAACATTTGAACAATATTGGGGATTTATAGAAAATATTTCCAATGTAACGCCAACATTTGAACAATATTGGGGATTCATAGGAAATATTTCCAATGTAACGCAACATTTGTACAATATTGGGGATTCATAGGAAATATTTCCGATGTAACGCCAATAGTAGTACAATATTGGGGTTCCTATGGAAATATTTCCAATGTAACGCCAACATTTGTACAATATTGGGGATTCATTGGGAATATTTCCAATGTAACGCCAACATTTGTCCAATATTGGGGATTGATTGGGAATGATTCCAAGGTAACGACAACATTTGTGCAATTTTGGGGATTCATTGGAAATATTTCAAAGGTAAAGCCAATATTAGGACAATATTGGGGTTTCATTGGAAATATTTCCAATCTAACCCCAACATTTGTACAATATTCAAAATTCATTGGAAATATTTCGAATGTAACGCCAACATTTGTACAATATTGGCGATTTATAGGCAATATTTCCAATGTAACGCCAATATTTGTACAATATTGGGGTTCCAATAGAAATTTTTCCAATGTAACGCCAATATTTGTAAAATATTAGGAATTCATTGGAAATATTTCCAATGTAACGCCAACATTTGTACAATATTGGGGTTTCATGGGAAATATTTCTAATATAACGCCAACATTTGTACAATATTGGGGTTTCAATAGAAATATTTCCAATGTAACGCAAATATTTGTACAATATTGGGGTTTCATTGGAAATATTTCCAATAAAACCCCAATATTGTAGATATGTTGGATTTACATTGGGAATATTGTCAATGTAACGCTAACATTTGTAGAACATTGGGTATTCACTAGAAATATTTCCAATGAAAATCCAACATATCTACAATATTGTGGTTTCATTGGAAATATTTCCAATGGAACCCCAATATTGTACAAATATTGGCGTTACATCGGAAATATTTCAAATGAAACCCCAATATTGCACAAATGTTGGCGTTACATTGGAAATATTTCCAACGAATTACCAATATTGTACAAATGTTGGCGTTATTGTACAAATGATTCCAAGGTAACGACAACATTTGTGCAATTTTGGGGATTCATTGGAAATATTTCAAAAGTAAAGCTAATATTAGGACAATATTGGGGTTTCATTGGAAATATTTCCAATGTAACCCCAACATTTGTACAATATTCAAAATTCATTGGAAATATTTCCAATGTAACCCCAATATAGTAGATATGTTGGCTTTACATTGATAATATTGCCAATGTAACGCTAACATTTGTACAATATTGGGAATTCATTGGAAATATTTCCAATGTAAAGCCAACATTTGTACAATATTGGGATTTCATTGGAAATATTTCCAATGTAACGCCAACATTTGTGCAATATTGGGGTTTCATTGGAAATATTGCCAATGTAACGCCAATATTTGTACAATATTGGGGTTTCATTGGAAATATTTCCAATGAAACCCCAATATTGTAGATATGTTGGATTTACATTGTAAATATTGCCAATGTAACGCCAACATTTGTACAATATTGAGAATTCGTTGGAAATATTTCCAATGTAACGCCAACATTTGTGCAATATTGGGGTTTCATTTGAAATATTTCCGATGTAGCGCCAATATTTGTACAATATTGGGGTTTCATTGGAAATATTTCCAATGAAACCACAATATTGTAGATATGTTGGATTTACATTGGAAATATTGCCAATGTAACGCCAACATTTGTACAATATTGGGAATTCATTGGAAATATTTCCAATGTAACGCCAACATTTGTGCAATATTGGGGTTTCATTGGAAATATTTCCAATGTAACGCCAATATTTGTACAATATTGGGGTTTCATTGGAAATATTTCCAATGAAACCCCAATATTGTAGATATGTTGGATTTACATTGTAAATATTGCCAATGTAACGCCAACATTTGTACAATATTGGGAATTCATTGGAAATATTTCCAATGTAACGCCAACATTTGTGCAATATTGGGGTTTCATTGGAAATATTTCCGATGTAACGCCAATATTTGTACAATATTGGGGTTTCATTGGAAATATTTCCAATGAAACCCCAATATTGTAGATATGTTGGATTTACATTGGAAATATTGCCAGTGTAACGCCAACATTTGTACAATATTGGGAATTCATTGGAAATATTTCCAATGTAAAGCCAAGATTTGTGCAATATTGTGGTTTCATTGGAAATATTTCCAATATAACGCCAACATTTGTACAATATTTGGGTTTCATTGGAAATATTTCCAATGTAACGCCAATATTTGTACAATATTGGGAATTCATTGGAAATATTTCCAATGAAATGCCAATATTTAACCAATATTGGCGTTTTATTGGAAATATTTCCAAGAAAACCAATATTGGCGCAACGTTGGGCCAATATTGGTTTGCTTATAGGGGATTATGGAAAGGACACAAGGAAACCATGCAAAGAATTTACTGTTCGAAAGCATTAAAATTCTGTTTCATCTGCAAATTGTCCTAATATTATTGAAAAAATATTTTTTCCATTTTTAGATAAAAATTAATTAGTTTAAAACAATGGATGCGTTTCAGAAGAAATAATTTGTAACAAAGACTGATTGATAAAGCCTTTTTTTTGGGGGGGGGGGGATCTATCTCCTTAGATATTAAAGTATTCTATATCCATTACATATTACATGTGAATTTTAAGAGGGAAATAAAATATTAAAATAATAAATGCATTAACAGGAGTTAAAAGTTGTAAAGAGAAGAAGTTACGTCACATGCCATACAACATTCTTGCCAAAAAAAATAAATTTAAAAACATATTTACACGACATATTTATTTCACATTTTTGGAAAATATTTTAAACTATTGTTGCCAACTTTAAGGCGCTGCAAATAAAAATATTTCCTTTTGAGAAAATTATTTTCTCATGAATTATAAAGATAAATAAAATTTAAAAAAGATAGTAAAATCAATTTCCATTAATGTTAATGAATATGAAAAATTAAGTCATATTTAAAATGACCGAACAATAATAATGTAAAAAATTTAAATTTAAAAATTTACTTACACAAGATATTAATTTCTTATTTTGATGTCTGTTTAACAATTGTTGTGAATTCTAAGACAACGCAAATAACATTTCCTTTCTAACAAGAAAAGTATTTTTACCTGAATATTAAAAAGAGAGAAAACTTTGGGGATAATTAAGTCAGCTTTAAAACAATACATTTAAAATGTCGTATATAAAACAGATTTCTGTTAGCGTTGTTCATAGAATGCAAAGACGCAAAGTCTGTTTATTTAATTCATTCTATATTAGGTTATTTGCAAATGTTTAAGGGTGTTCTTAAATCAAAAAGGGTAACTTTGTGACATATGCTTTAATTTATTTTTGTTCGGAAATGCATGATAATAGCAGGTGTTATTATTCAGAAACTTTCTAATTGCACTTAATTTTCTGTTTTTTTTTTTTTTTAAAACAACAGATTTTTCATAACAAGCCTTCAAAGTTGACATTTTGAGCACATTTCCCGACGAAAGCAGAAAAACCGATCGAAAAGTAGGAGAAAAACGGGTGATCACGTGATCGAAATAGCTTCGAACTGGACAGGTAATTTAACTATCATAAAATGTAAAACTAAGTTCCATTCGAAATCGCTCCGATAGTCAGGCCTTCCAGTTTTATATATTTCCATTAAAAAATGAATTTGTAAATGTGTCAAAACTTTTTGCGCTTGTTGAGCGGAGCAGTTGAGAACACATTTAACTGTTCGTATTCAATAAAGACAAAAAAAAAAGTCATTGGATTTCTTAAATAAACACTGATTCAACCTTAAAATCTCCCATTTAAAAGAAATGGAAACTTGTTTACATAAAGATCGCTACTTTTTTTTTTTTTTTTTTTTTTTTTTTTTTTTTTTTTTTCAGTTCAGTTTTTTACAGTTCAATCTTCTGTGATTTTTTTAAAGCCGGTCAAATTAGCATGTTTTTACAGTCTATTGTGATGAAACAGGGGTTGAGGAGTGTACCTCATAGGGGGCAGAATCCCCTAGTATAAAAAAAAATCTGAGTATCTTATTACTTCTGCAATACTAATACATATGTTTCCTCTAAGACACAACTGTAGATATTGGAGTGTACCTTTAGGAGTAATGCATTGTGAGATTTTATTTTGAGATTGAAGTGATTCATTCAAAGTTCGTTTGTTTTCGGCTCAATACACTTCTAGTGTTGCATGAATCCAAAATACTGTGATTTTTTTAAAATTAAATATTTTAACTTTTATATAACTGAAATCTACGAAAACAGATAAAATAACTACATTCTGAATATTATCTTCAACATTTATTTTAGATTGCACGAATTACAACTTTTCGGTTTTAAAAGCTTTGATATGTGAGAAGATGTGATTTAAAAAATGTATTTTCTGTATAAAACAAAAAGAATAGAAACGATGACATACTTACGATGATCGATCACGGGTAAATAAAATAACAAATATAAAACTCTGCGAAATCAAATCAAATCACTTAAATCAATACTTTCAAAAAGCTCGAAAAACACCAAAAGCTTTGAAAATTGAATCTATAATAGATTGAAAAAAAGCTCTTAAAATTAAATCGGTTAATAATACAATGAATACATATCATTGTTAAATTTTTATTTGTTGTGCGACAATGTTATCTGCTGCTTAATTTAATATCATTTTTTGATATACATTATTGAAACTATTAATAATATTCTATTGTTACATCATGTTCTAGAAGGCTTTTATTTAATAAAAAACTTTGCTTCTCATTTTCTTGTTTTAAATTCTAATATGCAGATAAAAAAACAGACTTTAAAATAATAAAAGAAAAATAAAAACAAAAAACAAAGAAAAAAACAGGTAAAAAAATCAGAGTATAAAACATTTAATATGAACTTATGAACTTTAAAAAGTTTTACTTAAAAGCCGATTAAAGTGTAGTCAAAAAGATGTTACAATTTAAAAATATACATTCAACACTAAAATCCTTTTTTTAAGTGTAACTTACAATAGAAATATTAATTTGTCGTCTGCAAAACTATAAAAAAACATTAAATTAATATTGAAATGTATAATCCTTGTAAATCATTTGACACGAATTTGTTATTTATTAAGATCTTTAAAGTGCTGTTGTATTCAATTTAGATAAATGGACTTGTGCTAGTTCATTTGTGAATCAATCATTACAGCTTTTAAGTTTTTATTTTTTACAATTTAAAAGCGAATCGTAAGCTTTTAACAATAAGAATTTTGTTTATCCCTCTGCTTGGGTGCAGGATTGACGGGGTATTATACGATTCCTTTTTATAGAGTGATAATCAAAATTATAAACTTTTACAAGTTTTTAAATCTATTTGAAAATTTCGTGCAATGTACGTGTAATTTTAAAATTTTCTGTATTAATTGCATTAATTTAAATTTCGAATTTTTCAATATCCGTTATTTTTAAATAGTTACGTCTTTAAAATAATAATAATAATAACTATGACTAATTTCAATTTTATAGACTAAAAAGTTTAAAGAAATCCTAATTTTAAAAGTTTTTTCTCTAACATCCAAGAGGAAACAGAGATCATGAGAATATATAAGAAGAAGTTGTCGCAATAGAAAAACTTACAGAGTTGTTTCTGAAAGAATTTATAAGAAATTTTTTTTCCAATTTGGTGTATTGCAATTTTATGTTGCTTTGGGGTCATTGCAACCTTTAAAAGTTCGCGGGTTTTTTTTTTTTTCAGGATTTTTGTTAAACAGTATTTTCCTCTTAAATATAATTAGCATGAGCATGTTCCAAGAGTTAAAAAACTTGTTACTTTCGAACGTGAAAGTTTTCAGCTTTGGCATCCCATTGAGGTTATATAGGTACTGACATAAAACAGCCTATTATAAAAAAAAAAAAAAAAAAAAAAAAAAAAAAAAAAAAAAAACTTATTAGCACCATTGTATTGGAAATGAGTTCATTATTATAAAAAGGTACATCACAAAGACAAATAAACAAATGTTTATTGTTTATAACATTAGCGTAAATTAGTATTAAGTATACAATTGTTTGTACAAAATGATTATAAAAATGCAAGTTTCCACAATCGCTTTTAACGATTGTTTCCTTTTATATTACATTTGTCATAATGAAAAATCTAATACAGTGGACTCTCGTTAATTCGAAATCGGATAATTCGAATCTTTGCTTAATTCGAACTAAACATGAAGTCCCGAAATTTTCAATGGTAGAATAATGTTAAAAATTTTCGTTAATTCGAACTCATTTTCTCTTGACTTCGGTTAATTCGAACTAACGAGAATTCCGATTTTTCATTTTTCGCTTCTTTGTCACGGATTTTAGGTAATTTGACTAACTTTCTTTCTTTGATTTTTGTGAAAATTGTTCCGAACAAGTATATATATAATCCAGTGCATTTGATATCCACTTTCTTAGTGCCCCGTCTGTCCATCAGCGACGCTTTAAATTTTTCTTCCATTGTGCTTGTGTCTAATCTTTTAATTAGATTATGTATTTATGCATTCTAATTTAATATTAAGTCATATTCTAATGATAGCAACCGAAATAAATAACAAAAACACTATAACATTAATTATTTTGTAATAGTACCATATTAACCATGTTTTCATTTAAGATTTTCCATAATTCGAACTTCGGATAATTCGAACATTTCTTGCGGTCCAGAGGAGTTCGAATTAACGAGAGCCGACTGTATTTGAAAGTCCAACAAGGTGAATGCATCCAGAGCGACCCACGTACTTATAGTAAATTTCTATATTTTACAGTAAAAAAACAAGCCCAAAATGCATTTCTGAAAATCTACTGAAAGAAAATATTAACTGACATCCTTAACCCTCGTTTTCTGTTCCAATTTACTATGCGAATGTAAAATAATATATAAAAATAATCATAAAGAAGTAATTGTATTTACACAGGGATAACAAAGCACACGCATTATAAAAGGACAGAAAAAGTGTAGAAAATCTTTTTTATCATGAAATTTTATGAGTAATTGAAAAGTTTTTCTGATCAAATAAACCCGAACTGAACACCAATCTTAAATGTTAACGTTTCATAAATAGTTTTTTGCTAGTGCATTTGTTTATTTTCTAAATTGTCTTAAAGATTGTAAAAGATTTTTTTTGGCAAATTTAGGAATTATTAGGAATTTCAATATGAAATTAGTTTTTACGTAAAGTTTTGTTTCTTTAATACTATTTTCATTTAAAATTAAACTACTATTGATATGCTCTCTTACCTTGCAAATAAATTGTTGCGTAACTCAATTGTTACATTTGAGATGAGGCGTTTTCTGAGTGTTGCAGTGTTACACTCTACTTATACTTCTCTTCTTAACAATTATATATTTATTCCTAGATGTGCAAGACATTAACCTTGTCAGTCCTGAGACAAATATCACGTAGGATACAAAAAGTAGTTTCAAATTATTATAAAATACCTCCAAAGATGTATCAGATGTATCATCAATGCTTGTGACACATTTATTTGAAAAATCAAAAATTAATTTTAACAATTATTCAAGCATTTAAATTAGACATTCTTTAGTGTCTCCTACAGGAGACATCAGGACTAAGGATGTTAACACTAAATAAAAAAAAAAAAAAATACAAATAACAATAATTGAAACGAATTTCTACGTTAACTAATTTGTGTAGCAGTATTTGTCTCGGTTACTTGATTAAACTTGTAGAAGAATTTTTGATTAGCACTAATTATAAAATACGTACGTTATAAATACATTAGTATTTGTAGTATTTTCACCTAATTATTTTAAAAATAATCACATACTTAACAATGATATGGCCTGTATCTACTAGCAATTAATTATACACTTAACCAACTGGCAACAATTACATACACACGCAACTTATTTTAGACACTATTCTATTTACATCAGAAATGTAATACGCTTACATGATAATCTTTTTAATCATTTGTGATGATGCCATTAATTAAGTAATATTCAAACTCAGAGATATTATACTTCCTTACCCCCTTTTATATTTAACTCCTTTACATTTTTATAATTTTATTAATAAAATTACCTTGTTTTACCAGTGTATTTTCGCTTTTGAGTTTTCCTGAATCTGTTTCAACAGAATTTGTAAAATTCATTATTTAAAGAAATCTCTCATTCTACATTAGTTGTAACGTTATATACACGTTAAGTGTCATTTGTAACGATTGGTTGGTCGTGGTGGAGGTTAAATGCAGACATACTCAGTAATTAAGATAAAACAACAAAGTTTATTAAAATGATGAGGGCTGAAGGGAAGTGGAGCAAGTCTTAATTTTACACAACTGAGAATACTATGAAAAAGCTAAACGCATACTCAGAGGCTCGGGACGAGCTCAATCGTGGCACCTTCTAACACTTTTCACTATCTCTTGGCTGAGCTACTAGATAAAGCTTAATTAGACAGCCCGTGGCTGTGTGTAATTCTTTATTCACAAATAATCAAAATGAAACTACTATGAAGTTTCTTACCCCGGCCAACTCTCAAGTAAACTATCGAAACTCCTTTACACTTCACTGGAGGCCCGCTGCTACTTTCAATCGGCTAGTACTTCGCTGAACAATATCTCACTTCTCTATCTAACGCCACAGATACTCACACACTGGCTAACGCCACAGATGCTCTCTCGCTGGCTAATGCCAGAGACACTCTCCATTCACTCAAACCCAAGCTTTTATATGCTGCAAACTGAGATACTTCACATTAACATATTACTAATAACCGCGAGCTAACTGCAGAATCCGAAAGAGACACGCACACACTAGAAAGTTAAAGTAAAAGAGAGGATAGATGTCGCTTTTACGCTTACACATGTTAAATTATTGACGTCACGATCTCAGAAACACTAGAGTGCCTTTATGCAAAGGTCACTCCCTCACAACCCCCCCTCGGATTCTACAGAGAAAAAGGGCTGGGCCAAATGCATGCCCAGAACTTTTTCTTGTTATAAATTTCAAACCGTAAAAAAACACAGTGATGGGTGAAATTTAGCGCCGAAACATAACTTTTAAAATATTAACTTTAACCCATCACAAACAAAAAACCTCAGTTTGCCTCAAATATTCAATCCAATCATTCTTCTATCTTACAAATAGCCTCCGTAAAACTTCCAAAAACTCGTAAAACTTTCAAAACTAATTACTTCTTCTTTCAAAACAGCCCACTCCACTGGGAGTGCTAAAATTTCTCAAAACACTAAACTTCCGAAATTTTCCTCAATATTGCAATACAACTATAATTTTACAAAAAAATTTCTCCATAACTTTCCTAATACTAGAATTCGCACCAAGTCCAAAAAAAAAAAAAACAAATGCGCAAAAATTTTCCTCATCCAAATTCCGAACTCATCCAAAATTAAATTTATTTCATACTAAAATAACCCTGCTACTACGTAATACCTACATACCCATTAGCCAATAAACTAACTCCCAAAATTCTTCAGAACTTAACTCCACTTTAACAATAATTGGGGCACATACGTACAGCGTCACATCGCTGTGCCTATGCAACAATAAAAAAATATCAAATTTACAAGATGACGTCATCATGCTCTTCATCTGTATTAACTAAAAGAAAAATAGCAGAATCAATACATAACACAGGTATACTTCCCTGCAAGAAAATCACATTAACATTCAATTTTAATACAATACAATTTCAAATTCAAACGCAGCTTAAAACTTCGCAACGTGCGGAAACCATTCCCAACTAAAGTACAAACGTAACACATAAAACACGAACGGTAAGAAGAAAGTTAATTCATTAAATGTTAGTACAAGAGATAGAAACGCGTGTCAAGGACTTCTTGACCGCAAAACACGTGCGCGCCTGAACCGCGGCGCGTGTACAAAATAACCCAAATTACTATCTGTACTTTCTGAAAATTTAAACATACATTAACATACATTTTATAACACATGAACAATATAACAATATAATAACATTTTAACAAATAACATAACAATTTAACAATAGATCCAGAATTTTTAAAAGCATTTAAGACCAAAATCTCAAACATACATAAAACTAACAATTTTGCAAACAAATTTTGAACACAATTAAGCACTAATCGTGAATCCGTCAAAAAATTCCAAAAATGGCTAAAAGTACAAAACAGTCTTTCTGCTTTCTATTCCTTCACATTGCTACCACATATATGCACTCTAATAGAAATTTAATAAAGAACATTATCACCCAATTCGCTGCTAGCCGGCTTCATACTACAGGATGGCTTTCTCCTCTTGTCCCAGAAACCTTGTACGAAGGATCTTTCGTCATCAGAACTGTACGGTGACGCCACAGTTGACTGTCGTGCCTGCAGCCTGGTTCTGAATGGATGCCGTGGGATACGCTCGACGACTCTGCTCTGGCCGGTTCGCTGGGGTCACTCCCTAGCGAGATTCACACTGTTGATGCCGGCAATCTGAGCGTTGTCTCCTCTTTCTAGACGCACCCGAAGTTACTGAAGATCCTAGGACACGTTTCTTTCCGGATCTATGCTGTTTCTTATTAGGCAAAAATTTAGAATTTAAAGTTCTTTTAAGAGTTTGACGAGTGTCCATACGAAATTTTTTCCGGGGATTAATCACTGAAGATGGTGAACTATTAGATAATTTATGTTTGTAAGGTTGCTGTCTAATAAGTGGAGGAACGGGATAGTTTATAATCTTTTGTCTTTTATGGCACACCGAGTCTGATGTATTTGACACTGTTCTCTTATTTTTATTATCATACTTTGCTCTCGGATTGCTAGGCTTTCGACTTTCAATAACAGTTTTTGGAGCTGTTTGACCAAATTTTCTTCTTGAATATTGATGAAAAGAATTAGATGAAGCAGTGCTGGACTCGGGACGGTTGTTTTGCTTTTAAAAGAATGAGTTTTGGTTTATCGGGAGCGCCAGCAACGTTCCAGAAGGCCATGAATAATATCCTTAAACCTTTGATTGGTAAGGGTGTCCTGGTCTACCTGGACGACATAATTATAATGGCAGCTACTTTTGAAGAGCATTTAAGATTATTGAGGGAAGTATTTACGTTGTTAAGAGATGCTGGGTTAACAGTTAAGTTAGAAAAATGTAAATTTCTGAGAAAAGAGATAAAGTATTTAGGAGTTAAAATTACGCGTGATGGTATTAATATAGATAATGAGAAAATTGAGGCAATTACGTCAATGAGTCCCCCCAAAAATAGTAAGGAAGTGGCGACATTTTTAGGAATGGTGGCTTGGTTTGCCAAGTTCATCCCACGTTTTTCAGAGTTATGTGAACCGATGTATAATTTAAAAAGGAAAAGGGTGAAGTTTGTATGGTCATCAGCGGCTCAGTGATCGTTTGAATTATTAAAAGAGGCAGTAGTTTCCACTCCTGTTTTGGCTCACCCCGATTATTCGTCTCAGTTTGAAGTGTATTGCAATGCGAGTGCAGTGGGGGTTGGAGCGATGTTAGCACAGAAAGGTCGACCTATAGCGTTCGCGTCGAGAATTTTAAATGCAGCGGAAAGGAATTATTCGATTACGGAAAGGGAGTGTCTTGCAGTAATTTGGGCTTTGAATAAATTTCGTTGTATTTTCACTAATATACCGGTTAAAGTCATTACGGATCATTCAGCTTTGACAAAGTTAACTAATGGAAAGGGTTTGTCGTCTCGTATGGTCAGATGGTTTTTGAAGTTAGCAGAGTATAATGTTGTTATAGAACATAGGGCTGGCAAGGAAAATGCGGTAGCGGACGCTTTGTCTGGAAACCCGCATGGTGGTTTAGAGGTCACGGAGGAAATTAAGTGTTGTGCATTATCTTCGTTGGTGTTAAGGTCACGAGAGCAGTTAATAAGGGAACAGAAACAAAATGAGGAGTTTGGTAGTTTGTATCGTTATTTGGAATATTCTGATGATGTCCCGAGCGCAGATGTGCCTATGTTTGAGAAATGGTCCCAATCTTTTAAGCTTATCGATGGTCTTCTTTTTTATTCTAAAATTGTAAATTCACGTGGAGAATTAAGAGTTTTTATTCCGGCTAGTCTTCGTAAGGCCATCTTGAAAGAATTTCATGATAATCCATTAGCAGGTCACTTAGGAATCAGGAAAACTTATGCTCGAATTTGTGAATCCTGCTACCTCCCTAAAATACGGGAAGCAGTGCGCGCTTATGTCTCCAGCTGTAGCACATGCCAACGTTATAATTATAAAATTATAAGTCCAGCTGGCAAATTAATTCCTATTAAAGTAAATTTTCCTAATGAATGTGTAGGTGTAGATTTAATCGGTCCTTATCCATTGTCTAATCCTAAAAGATATAGATTTGTACTAGTTATAGTTGATTATTTCAGTAAATGGGTAGAGTTAGTCCCCCTCAGGAAGGCTTCTGCACCTGCAGTTGCCGATGCATTTTTTGAGAATTACATTTCTAAATATGATGCACCAATTAGGGTAGTGAGCGATCATCGCCCTTGTTTTATTTCTGATATATTTAAGGCCCTGTGTGAGAAGCTGGAGATCGATCATTCTTTTACTGTTCCGTATCGTCCTCAGTCTAATATGGCTGAACGTGTAAATCGTACATTAATTCAAATGATTTCTTCGTATGTTGGTTCTCATCATGCAAATTGGGACCAGTTTCTTCAGCATTTTGCGTACGCACTTCGTACAGCAGTCGACGGGGAAAACGCCGGCTGAATTGTTTTTGGGTAGAAAAGTCATTACTCCATTCCAAAGGTTAGTTATGGTGTCAGATGCAGAAAGTCTGTACATGTGCCAGGATATTAAGAGGTTGGTTAAGGAAGCTCAGGTTCAGATGGGAAAAGCGCAAGAAAAGCAAGCTCACTATTATAATATGCGTAGAAGGGAGTTAGAAGTGAAAGTTGGAGATTTTGTGTTGGTAGAAAAGCATTGGTTAAGTTCAAGTCGTCAAAAGAGAGTAGCTATGTTTGGTCCGAAGTTTGTAGGTCCGTTTGAAGTTTTGGAAGTTCGAAATAATAATTTGGTTGTTGATGTCAATGGTGAAAGAATGACGGTTAATCTGGATCAGGTTAGAGTTTATAAGTTTAGAGAAAATGGTAGTGAAGGTTCACATGTGTCGAGTGGTGTTTCGCGAAATTCCATATCCAATGAGTGTCCCGAGTCTCATACTTCGATAATATCTGATGCATTTCTGCAAAATTCTTCGGTGCTCTAACATTAGTAAAGTCCTGTATATTTGGATTAAAAAGAGGAAAAACAATGTCCAACAATTCCTCAAATGTGATATCTAAATCTAATTTATTTTTTAGTTCCAGCTTACGAAGATAAAATTTTGACGCCGACTCATAAATATTCTGCTTATTACAATAGAACTCTTTTCTCAAAATACTTTTATCTTTAATGGGAGGAAATGCCTTCTTTAACTCAATCACAGTTTGTTCAAATCTTTTCGCTTCATTAGTAATCAAAAACTTTCCTATATTCTCTAACCACAAAAGTGCTTCGCCCTTCAATGAGCATTTAAGCACTACGTATCTACTTTTCTCAGGTATATTATTGAACAAAATATAATCATCTAATTTAACTAAAAATTCACTAATATCACCTTCACCGGTGAAATACACCCGTGGCACAATCTCACAATGTCCGACATTTCGTTGAGCGCCATTTGTAACGTTATATACACGTTGAGTGTCATTTGTAACGATTGGTTGGTCGTGGTGGAGGTTAAATGCAGACATACTCAGTAATTAAGATAAAACAACAAAGTTTATTAAAATGATGAGGGCTGAAGGGAAGTGGAGCAAGTCTTAATTTTACACAACTGAGAATACTATGAAAAAGCTAAACGCATACTCACAGGCTCCGGACGAGCTCAATCGTGGCACCTTCTAACACTTTTCACTATCTCTTGGCTGAGCTACTAGATAAAGCTTAATTAGACAGCCCGTGGCTGTGTGTAATTCTTTATTCACAAATAATCAAAATGAAACTACTATGAAGTTTCTTACCCCGGCCAACTCTCAAGTCAACTATCGAAACTCCTTTACACTTCACTGGAGGCCCGCTGCTACTTTCAATCGGCTAGTACTTCGCTGAACAATATCTCACTTCTCTATCTAACGCCACAGATACTCACACACTGGCTAACGCCACAGATGCTCTCTCGCTGGCTAATGCCAGAGACACTCTCCATTCACTCAAACCCAAGCTTTTATATGCTGCAAACTGAGATACTTCACATTAACATATTACTAATAACCGCGAGCTAACTGCAGAATCCGAAAGAGACACGCACACACTAGAAAGTTAAAGTAAAAGAGAGGATAGATGTCGCTTTTACGCTTACACATGTTAAATTATTGACGTCACGATCTCAGAAACACTAGAGTGCCGTTATGCAAAGGTCACTCCCTCACATAGTTACTTGATAAACTTGTCTTTTCCAAATATTCGACTCAAATTTCACTTATATAGTAAAATTTTCTTTGTATTTCCATAATTCGACGAATTTTCTTATTTGTTTCTGAAGCATAATTTTTTCATTAATTCTAATCATAATTTAAAGAACTCTCTCCAAACTCTGTTATAATAAACTTTTCTTCGAGTTTTTCAACTACCGTTCGGTATCGTTTCTTTCATACAAATTATTGCTTTTGAGATAAGAAGTTTTTTGAATGTGAAATGTGATTCAGTGTTACTTTCTGATTCACATTTTTCTGAGTGAAAACTATATGTTTATACCTAGATGTATAGTACATTAACATTAAATAGAAAAAAATAACAAATAATACTAATTCAAACGTATTTCTACATCAGCTGTTCCAATTTTTTTATCACATTACAAAATTTTATATTTGTGGGATAAATAATAAAAATTTAATATTTAAGTACACAGCTTATGTTTGTTTTCTTACATCCACAAAGCAAAACAAGCTGTATACAAACGAGTAAAAGAATGAATTGATCAAAATATTTCGCTTCCGGGAATATAAAGCAAACAATTTCCCACTAGATTGACCGGATTCAAGTTGAAGCGATGAAACATTTTATTAATGCTTTCTCTGAGGCTTTCTACTAATATCGCTGTCCTTCATGTCGGACACTTTGTAGCCTTCCAGATGAATAGAAAATTGAATGTGAGATGTGAATTTGTGTAGCAGTGTTCGTCTCGGTTACTTGATTAAATTTGAGAAGAATTTTTGATTAGTACTAATTATAAGATCCATTAGAAATACATTAGTATCTGTAGTATTTTTACCTAAGTATTTAATAAATAATAACATAATTAAGAATGATATGGCCTGTATCTACTAGCAATTAACTATGCACTTAACAAACTGGCAACAATCACATACACAGACAACTTAATTTAGACACTCTTCTATTTACATCAGAAATGTAATACGCTTATATGGCAGGCTTTTTAATAATTTGTGATGTTGTCATTAATTAATATTCAAACTCAGAGATATTTTACTTCTTCACCCACTTTTATATTTAACTCCTTTACATTTTAATAATTTTAGTAATAAAATTACCTTATTTTACCAGTGTATTTTCGCTTTTGAATTTTCCTGAATCTGCTTCAACAGAATTTGAAAAATTCATTACTTAAAGAAATCTCTCATCCTACATTAGTTACCTGATCAACAAGTCTTTTCCAAAAATTCGAACCAAATTTTACTTGTATAGTATATTTTTCTTTGTCTTTGTATAATTCGACGAATTTCTTATTTGCTTCTGAAGCATAATTTTTTCATTAATTCAATTCATAATTTAAAGAACACTCTCCGAACTCTGTTATAACCAACTTTTCTCCAAGTTTTTCAACTACTGTTCAGTATCGTTTGTTCCATACACATTGTTGCTTTTGATATAAGAAGTTTCTTGAGTGTGAAATGGGATTCAGTGTTCCAGTGTTATTTTCTGCTCACATTTTTCTTAGTGAAAATTATATGTTTATTCCTAGATGTATAACACATTAACTTTCAAAAGAAAACAAAACACATAATACTAATCAAAATTAATTTCTACATCAGCTGTTCTGACATATTTTTATCGTATGACAAAATTTTATATTTGTAGGATAAATAATAAAAATGTCATATTTAAGTAAGCAGCTTATGTTTGCTTCCTTACATCCGCAAAGCAAAACAAGCTGTATACAAAAAATAAAAGAATGAATTGAACAAAATATTTCACTTCCCGGAATATCAAGTAAATATTTTCCCACTTTGACCGAATTCAAGATGGAACGATGAACAGTTTTATCAATACTTTCTCTGAGGATTTCAACTAATCTTGCTGCCCTTTATGTCGGACACTTTGTTGCTTTCCAGATGAATAGATAATTGAATGTGAGATGTGGATTTGTGTAGAAGTATTTGTCTCGGTTACTTAATTAAACTTAAAGGAGAATGTTTGATTAGTATTAGTTGTAAAATACACTAGTATTTGTAGTATTTTTATCTAATTCATTAACAAATAATCACATACACAAATAATCACACTCTTTCATTCATACGGGCGTCATGAGAAGACAGATAAAAATTGTCTTATAAATATATATATATATATATATTTGTAATAAAATAAAAAAAATTTGCGCCATTTTGCTCTCTCTGAGCTTTTAATTCTAAAATTGTGGAACATATTTTAATCTTAGTTTCGTAATATCTTTTAACAGCTAAAGTCCTTTTTCTTTTTTTATTTAACTTATTAATAATCTATTGCTTGTTTCTCAAAAAGGCGGGAAGTTATTTCGTAATCTTTCCATTTTAAAATATTCTAGGGGTTTTAATTTTATTTTTTATTTAACATCACGTGATCCATGTTAATGCGCAGATGTTAAAAGGCTTGTCTGTTTGCGAGAGAAGATATAATCCTTACGCGAGGTCCACGCCTCCTAGGCCAATCAGAGGTGAATATTTTTTATTCCGTAGACTTAGATTAATCCTGGTTGGATTTTTAAAATGATTGACGCGGAGTGAGTACGGGCTAGTTTGTCGTGCAAATATGGGTTTCTCATTTGGTTTTTTTCAGAGCGCAGAATGCAATTGACTTTTCAAATATTAGGATGCTGTTTCTTTTTCCCCGAAAAATTCCAATATCTTAGAATGCAGCTTAATCACGAAGTTTTGGAATATTCGATGACAGTGCCAGGTGACTGTGGAAAAGAACTAACCTATTTTATGAGTTAATAAATAAAGAAATTTAAAGACTCATGGATTTTGTTTTTATAATGGGGAAATACCCCAATGCAACTCTTCCACTGCTTGCCAACTGCCGGAGCGACTGCTCTCCTCGTGCTGCTGCTGATTCTTAGGAGTAACATTCTTAGGAGTTTATGGAACATAGCCTTCGTCGAATTATTACATATATATATATATATATATATATATATATAGGTATATAACAAATCAGCATTTCTTTAATGGAGATCTGATTTGTGGGCAGATAATAGCTAGCATGTAGCACAATAAGAAAATTATAATATAATGGATCCTCATTTATCACACACGAAAAATAATGAATAGTAATTGGCAATAATTTATGCATGGGAGGTTTAAGGATAATACGGCTTGTATATATTTATAAACAATTTATTATATACATAGCAAACAGATAACAGTTTCATACACAGATAGTCAATTTTAGACGCTGTTCTATTTACACCATAAAAGTATTTCGCTTATATGACAAGCTTTTCAATCATTAGAGATGATGCCATCAGTTGAGCGTAGTGAAATAGCACCGATATAACTGGCGATATTTATGAATTACAATAAAACACTTTGCATAAATCATCAGTATTAATCACCAAGTATGTCTGTAAGGAGACAGAGATAAACTTATCTCTAATCTCTAAATTTATCTCTAACTCTTTCTCCTTACGGACACGTGATAGCTTAGCTGATGACGAACTGTAATTGGTGTAGCTCAACACGCGTTCTCATTTGCTATTTTCGTTTAATGGTGATTTGTACAAAGTGCTTTATTGTAATTCATCAATTGAGTAATATTCGAACTCAGAGATATCATGCTTTTTTTATATTTTTTGTAATTTTAAAATTACCTTGTTTACCAGTGCATTTTTCGCTTTGAGTTTTTCTGAATAAGTTTCAACAGAGTTTAGAAAATTCATTATTTAAAGAAATTTCTCGTCCTACATTAGTTATTTGGTCAACATGTCTTTTCCAAATATTCGAATAAAATTGCAGTTGCATTTTACAATTTTCCTTGTCTTCCTATAATTCGAAGAATTTTATTCTTTGCTTCTGAAGGATAGTTTTTTTCATTAATTCAATTCATTCAATTCATTATTTGAAGAAATCTCTCAACCTACGTTAGTTACTTGATCAACATAGCTATTCTAAATATTCGAACGAAATTTCATTTGTATAGTGTAATTTTCTTTCTTTCTATAATCCGACGAATTTTCTTCTTTGCTTCGGAAGCATAATATTTTACAGCCAGTTTTGATCAATTCAAAATTCTTTTACTTTATTTTTGAATCATTTTTCATTTTGTTTATCATAAAATAAATTTCCGTCACTTTGAACTATCAAAACTATTTTTATTCTTATGTGACACATTAGACACAAAGATACAGGATTCTCCCCTGTCGTAACATGAGACATATCTATATTGGAAAAGGAAGTTATTCAATTTTATTTGCAAAGTGCCAGATATTTTCTAAATAATAATTATTTCTTTAAAGTATTTATTTGATATAAAGTGTTTTCTAATATAATGGTAATATTTTATTATTTTCTGTGTCTTTAAAACAATAAAATATGATGAAAATAAAGGTACATAATTGAAAAAAAAAGAAAAAGAAAAGAAAAAGAAAAAAAAAGAAAAATTTCTCGAGAGCAAAAAAGTGTTTTTAATCATTCATAACGCTATCATTATGGAGGCAAGAGAGGATTCAAGGGATGATAGGGTATTATAGTGTCAGGAGGCAAGGGGGTTCGAAATAACAAGAAAATTGGTAAAGTTGTATAAATGCAACCACTTGTAATTAAGGTTCATTATGAATAGTTAAATCATAAAATTCTAACACAGATTAATAATAATTAGATCCAAAATTTTCTAGTTTGAGATAGCTCTTAAGGAAAAACATTAACATGTAAAACCTATGACTCCGATTCGCCTCAAAGCCTAGATATCTTTCGTAGCAAATCTCAACTATGAATGTTGAGGAAGAATAAACAATTACCGTATTTACTTGTATATAGCACACACGCGTGTATAAGGTGCACCCCTACTTTAGAAGTAAAAATGGCAATTTTTAAAAATCTCGTATATAACGCGCACTATAAATTTGATACGCTAATGAGGAATGCCCAAATGAATTTCAGCAAAACAAAGTCGAAACAAACATAACACAAGACCAGAAAACAAGACGAAAATGCATTTTTAGACTTCGGGTTGTTAGAGAATGACGGGAAACAGGAATGAGTGACGGTAAAGAGATTTGTTAATTAGCGTTTAGATAATGTCATTAGCTCTGTTGTATAAAAAACTGCAAGGAATGAAATAAATATGCAATAATACTTCAATAAAGTAACATTTTCCGAGTTTCAATATCTTCTTTGAATAATTTTTGTTTCATATGTATATCGTTCGACTGCATCCAACAGCAAAAAATTATTCCGTGTATAACGCGCACCTAGGAGTTTTCTCCTATTTTTTGGAAAAAACGTGCGCCTTATACACGAATAAATATGGTAATTTTCAATTTTGCTTCCGTAAACTATTAGCTAGCTTAATTTTTCTTTATAATCAGACCATGGAACTTTTGTTTTGTTAATTTTATTTTTTGTCGAGCATTAAAATACTTTTTTACAAAAAACGGAATTGTCAAATCATTATACAAGTGAGGGATAATTTTTCTTGTAGATTTCTAAAAAAACCTCACATTGCGCAATATTTTGTAAGATATATATTTAAATTCGGATATTTCCTATTAGTGTTTTAGAAATATTTTTATTATAAGGGAAGTCCTTAGTATTTGAAATGTTCTTATTAATAATTTTCTGAAATGAAACGTAGAAAAACAAATTCCCTTCGTGGTAATTTTTTTAATTAAATGTTAAATTAAATTATGTTTTATTGGTCAGTAAATTAATTAGGTTGTACGACCTTGTTTAAACATGTTTCACTAAGTCTTATTCCTATTCTTTCCGCTGTCTTGGCTGATATATGATGTGATGCTTTTTCATATAAAACGATAGTGTAATGCCAAATATGGATCTGCGGCAGAACAATACGCGTATTTCTTTACATATTCTCATTTTTTAAATTTATCTCAGAGATCAATGCTTGATTATTGTAGAAGTGTAGTATATCAGTAATGCATAGAAGGAATTACATTTATATATTAGGGTTTTTTTTTAAGGATAAGTGTATTATTTGAAACACAAAATCTTTTTTATTTTACATGTATACAATATTTTTTAAATTTTATTTAAAGGAGAATAGGCAAATAAATTCATAAAGCTAAACAAGCGAAGCTTCTTAAAGGAAAAGAATAAAATAGCAAATCTAATCAAAGTATTTCGTTTTGTAAAAGAAGATATAAATCTTTTCCCTTCAGAATGTCCGAACTTTGTTTAATCAAGCTTTTCTTGTGTTTCACCTAATCTTTTCGGTGTTTTCTTGCACACTCTCTTTGCTTTCTATGTGAAATGTTCCTTGAATGCGAAATGTAAATCTGTCCGACAATTTAAGTCTCTTTTGAGGATTTTAGCTTAGATAACAGTATTTGGTTCGTTTGGATATATTACATAAATTAGTATTATTTAGAAAAACTCTTTTTAAACGAATAAAAAAATAACTTTTTAGTTTTGTTTCATTTATTCCTAATCATTATGTTTCTTATTTTCTGTTATTAAAATCCAAAATCTGAAAGGTAAGAAATATTAACTTATTTATTTGCAGAATCAATAAAAAAATCTATAATACGAAATAAAAGAAATGGATAAAAAGGAAAATAAATGTATGTATGATGTCAATGAAATTTAAAAATTATCAACTGTGATAAAAAAAAACATACTTTAAAAAGCATAATATCTTTATTTAAATCAATATATGTTTTATTGCATGAACAATGAGATTTTTAAAATCATTGTTGATAAAAAAAATCGCAACGTTTTTTAAAAACCTGAAATAGTTTATTTTGATTTATAATTTTTTTTAATGCAATTTTTCTACTAGTAAGGATTTTGTTTTTCCCCGTTTGTTCGATGAGATATACATTGATCGAAATAAAAGTATTATGCCTTTTTAAGTGTAAATTTTTATTAATATTAGCAATTTTTTGCTGAGTTTGAAAAAGCACCCTCCCTGTTTAATTCAGACAAATGAAATCTCTTCTCATCCGGTTCTGAAAACTTTATTTACTCGATATTTTTTCAACCCTTTCTATAATTGTTTTAATCGTATTTCTTGTCATACATAGCATGCATTTATATAAGGAGATTTAGTTAAATGGGAAAATGTGAATATGCATGACAATATTATCGTATGTTGCTTAATATTTACAAATGGTTGTCTCATATTTTTTCAAGTACTTTGAAAAGAAAATCATTGCGATTGCCGTGCATTCAAAAGAAATCATGTGTTGAAACGGCAATTGTGGTTTAATGTGAAGACCCAAATAGTTTTTGGTTTACATTTTTTTCATAAAAATTCAGATTCAGTTATAAGTTGATATAAGTTGTTTTTAGCTAGATTTTGGTGTAAACCGCCTAACCCGATGGCTGTGCTATGATGTATTTTTCAAGGAGTATTAACATGTATGAGATAGAACATAGATTTGGGATTGCCACATATCATAAGCGTTATCTTAATTTATCATAAACATTTCAGGTTCACGGGATATATTTTGTCTTTTGCACCATATTCCTAAAACTTCGCTCCAAATCGCTCCAATTCGAATCGGCATTCGAATTCTCTCTGGCTATTTATGTTTTATTTCTAGCCTGGTTATCCTGCCACAAACTTCTAAGTTTTCTTCATAAACTAATTAGAAACAGCTAATTCTGCTTATATGCCATAGTACATTTTCACGTGATATTTTGCGCTAATTGTATGGTGTAAGTTTGTGCATTGCAGAAGCATAATGTTGTGGGTAATATCTCATTTAATGTATCTCGGCGCGCAGTCAATAATGTAGTCTTATACTACTTAAAAGAGCTCTCATGAACCACTCCAGTCTCTTCCATTATGGATTCTACACACTAAATTTATGTTTTGTATTTTTAACTACACAATTGATTGAGAATAATTTCTTATGATTAAAGTTTCATAATTATAAAAGCCTACATTGCTTTTTATAAACTGTTCCAAATCCATTGAATATCAATACAATCAGATTAATCGATCTACGGAATATTTTAATATTCCGTACATGTTAATATTTGAGCAACGTGGTCGATGCCCAGCTGTCAGTATCTGTTACCCATACATTTCTGTAAAGCTTCAATTGCATCACAAATTAGAACCGTCATCATGAACACACAAACCTGAGGCGTAACATAAGACAGAAATAAGCCCAGCATCTCTGAACACACACACACATGTATAATATTTATGTAAGGTATCCTGGGGTAATAACGCCACGTTAAGGTTCTACCAATTTTCACGGCTTAGTTTTAGATTGTATTTTTCAAACAAATATATGATTTGATACAGCAACTCATTGACTATCTATATAAAAAAAATAATTTAACAGATATGTATTCATAAAATGTAATGGCGTGATTTCTTCACCAATGCTATTTGGCGTTATGAAACACCTATATGGGTAATAATGCCATGCAAACAAAACTATGAAATACGATGGAATGCATGTAGATTGCTCAATTCTAAAAATACAAACTCTACAAACTTAGAAAGTGACAAATTGCATTCTAAGCTATTGAAAATGTTCAATTTTTTGTGAAAATGTAAGAAAAATAAAGGTGTGGTGTGTGTGTGGGGGGGAGGATGAGGCAAAAGAATATCAGACCGTGAGCTTCTTTTTGCTTAGAAAGTATCGCTTAAATAGAATTATTAGAAACATTGCACAGTTTTAACTGTGTTTATTTGAATCAGTATTTAGGATATAGATCGGCCACTGTAGGGAAACAACCGAGGTATTAATGCCAAGGATTGGCGTTATTACCCCGTTATAGTTATTGCGCTGTACATTTTAAATTACAAATTATCTCGAGAAGATATCCAAAATCTTCAACAATATTTTGAAAGTCCATAAAATGTACTACAAATTTATGTAATTAACAAAGTATTTCCGGATAAAAAAATAGTCTTCATATCACAAAACGTATCTCGCAAATTTTAGATCAAGCTTTAATTTTAGTTGCTTGTAAAAACAATAAGACCTAAAAATGAAACAAATTAACTTGAAGCTGTTTTTGCGATTTATATGACTCAAAACCCTTCTGCGCAGAGCACATGAGTGTCATTTACCAGATTATTTCATAATTATGCAAAATATTAGCACTTGGCGTTATTACCCGCCTGGCGTTATTACACCAGACCACCTTATACAGGGTGTTTCGCTACCAGACCGACAAACTGTGAGGGGTGATAGTAGACATGAAGACAAACATTATTAAATAGGAAACCATGGGGCGCAAACTTCTTCTGTAGGAGCTAGCGGCCATTAAAGTTTAAGGTCCAAAACTTCAAACGATTATAAAAAACGGAAAAAATAATGAATTCATTTGCGGTTTTTGCTGAAATCATTTTTTATATCACGATTTGTTTGTAAAAAAAAATTAAAGGTTACTTTCAAAAATTGTCGATAGAGGGCGCTTTAGACTTTAGAGTAACAAACAACTACTTTTTACCCTTATTTTGTGCACGGGATTGAAATTATTCTAAATTTTAAACTTTAACTTAAATTTTAAGCCCAAAATCGGAAACATTGTTATCGGGTAACTAGCGAAAATTGAACTATGAACAGAGGAGGGGATTTTGAACGCTCATAAACATTTGACAAACTAATCGATTTTGTTGCGGTTTGCGTGTAAGTCATTCCCTTGGTAATTATTTTATTCAAAATGACTTACAGCATTGGTGTTCCCATTTTTGATTGAGGGCGCTTCCGGCACATCTCTGAAATTTCAATGGCATTACTCCTTGGTGTTTTACTACCAGACCAACATACTTCCAGGAAGTGTTAAGGATGCAAAGACGACTCGGAATCATATTATAATGTAACGTCGAAAATGCCTACTTTACGAGTTAGGGTTAGAAGAAGCAGAGAAAAAAGCAACTTGATATAGCTACAAAAAGGATTTGTCAGAACTTCTGTTAAAAGTACATGTTCCTCTTTCGTTGCGCCACTCTATAGCTCGATGGGGTTCCTCCACATTTTACCAACGATGTTCGCAGACACTTCAACGTATCATATGGACAACGGTGGATAGATAATGGTGACTCGGTTTGTTGACCTGCCAGATTGACACACCTACTTTATTATATCAATTCCTTTTTGTTACCTACCTTTATTTTATTACTGTATAATTTTTTAATAAACATTGCTGGGTGGGGCAAATGAATTGGTAGCCCACCCCCCCCCCACACCTGGATGAATCTGAATCTGTATGGACTTCTTCTGCAGGGGTCAAATGAAAAGTTGATTGTATGAGACTCCCGTACTGTCAGTGGAAGACCTCACAGTTTGAATTTCTGTAGCTGTCAGAAAGCTATCCGAGATGCCCGGAATCTTTCAAACCGTGAGGAATTGCATGCGACGCTGCTGTCATGCATGACCGACTACTTCTGGTCATAATTTCCGACATCTTTTGTAGTAAAACCTTTAACTAAATTGTTTTATGCCGCATTAACGTGTTGCTGTTTCACTACCTGTTTCTGTTGCTTTTTTCTCTGCTTCTTTTTACCGCAGCTCGCTAAAAAGGCATTTTCAACATCACATTCCTATGTGATTCCGAGTCTCTTTGCATCCCTAACACTTCCTGGAAGTATGTTGGTCTGGTAGTAAAACACCCAGGAGTAGTGGCATTGAAATTTCGGAGATTTGTCGGAAGCGCCTTCTATAAAAAATGGGGACACAAATGCTGTACATCTTTTTGAATAAAATAATTAACAAGGGAATGACGTACACGCAAACCGCAACAAAATCGATTAATTTGTCAAATGTTTATAAGCGTTCAAAATCCCCTCCTCTGTTCACAGTTCAATTTTCGCTAGTTACCCGATAACAATGTTTCCAATTTTGGGATTAAAATTTAAGTTAAAGTCTAAACTTTAGAATAATTTCAACTCCGTGCACAAAATAAGGGTAAAAAGTAGTTGTTTGTTACTCTAAAGTCTAAAGCGCCCTCTATCGACAATTTTTTAACGTAACCTTTAAAATTTTTTTTTACAAACAAATCGTGATATAAAGAATGATTTTAGCGAAAACCGCAAACGAATCCACCATTTTTTCCGTTTTTTATAACCGTTTGAAGTTTTGGACCTTAAACTTCAATGGCCGCTAGCCCCTACGGAAGACGTTTGCGCCCCATGGTTTCCTATTTAATAATGTTTGTCTTCATGTCTACTCTCACCCCTCACAGTTTGTCGGTCTGGTAGCGAAACACCCTGTATATATTAATTAATTTTTCTATTAATTTTCAGCAGTGCAGTAATGCTTTAAATTATTCAATATTTAATATGTAATTTATCACATTCCTAATTAAGCGTAAAACCAATAGAGGGATTTTTGTAAAGCTTAATTTAAAAAATACCAGGAGGCAAAGACTCTCTGTAACGGACGGGTGGTCGGAGTCCTTTAGTCTTATATGAGGAAACTAATCTTTTCCTTTAAGATTATAGAAACTTTATTTTGTCAAAGTTTTCTCAAATTTTACAAGTAATCTTCAGTCAGACTTTCCTGTCGTACATGCTGTTATTTTGAAGGCAAAGAAACAATTGAATGTAATATGGGTGTTTATGTGGCACTCTGATTTTTTCAATACCATAACTACTGTTTAAACGTAAATATTAAGAAATTTTGCACATAATACGAAGAAAATTCAATCCATGCATCCGGAAATTTCGAAAGCAAAGGCGTTATAAAATAACACTGAACAAAATATTCTGTATCTTATAAGAAAAAATAATCTTTTCCTTTAAGATTACCCATATTTTTTCCGTCAATGTCTTTCTAAGTTTTATACCTAATCTTCCGCATGAATCTCTTGTCGTATAAGTTGTTGTTTTCCAGACGAAGAGACGATTGAATGTAAGATGGGTGTTTGTGTAGCACTATTATATTTTATATCTTAATTTATTTCAATAAAATACCTAATGCTTAAAACTTAAATATTAAGATTTGGCGTTCATAATAAAAAAATAACTCAATCCATGTACCCAAAAATTTTAAAAACAAAATTGTATAAAAAATAGAGAATAAAATATTCTGTATCTTATAAGAAGAAAGAAATCTTTTCCTTTCAGATTATCCGAATTTTGTTTCCTTTAAGATTATAGAAACTTTCTTTGTCAAAGTTTTCTCAAATTTTACAAGTAATCTTCAGTCAGACTTTCTTGTCGTACATGTTGTTATTTTGAAGGCAAAGAAACAATTGAATGTAATATGGGTGTTTATGCGGCACTCCGATTTTTTCAATACCATACCTACTGTTTAACCCCCTGACTGAACCAGCCAAAGAGTAATATGGTAATGTTGTTTCCTCTGTAATTTATTAAAAATATAAAAAAAAGATGTTTTTTCCAACCTGATGCAAAATACGTTATTCGTATCGGTGTATAATCTTTGATAGCATCAATCCTAACTTAATTTTTCAGAACTGGGTTTTATTTGTGGAATTATACCAATTTAAATATTGCTTATGTTGCAGTGAAACCTGCAGCTTAGTGTGTGAAAAAATCAGCCGGCGGCAGTCAGGAGGTTAAACGTAAATATTAAGAAATTTTGCACATAATACGAAGAAAACTCAATCCATGCATCCGGAAATTTCAAAAGCAAAGGCGTTATAAAATAACACTGAAAAAAATATTCTGCATCTTATAAGAAGAAATAATCTTTTCCTTTAAGATTACCCATATTTTTTTCCGCCAATGTCTTTCTAAGTTTTATACCTAATCTTCCGCATGAATCTCTTGTCGTATAAGTTGTTGTTTTCTAGACGAAGAGACGATTGAATGTAAGATGGGTGTTTGTGTAGCACTATTATATTTTATATCTTAATTTATTTCAATAAAATACCTAATGCTTAAAACTTAACCTCTTCAGACCTGAGGTGCACATTCGTGTACCTCTGATTTCAACTGCGTATCTCACTTAATATTTGAAATGTTTTTATTGAGACGAGAAGATGTTATTTGTGTACGTTAGTTTTTTCTAGTTTCAGCAAGAAATGGTGCTAGAAGTCTTAATTCATATGATTTTGGAGAAAATAAACGAGCGATGGCAAAAAATATAAAACTTCGAAAAAGTAAGTACATTTTTATAATAAGAAAATTAATATTTATTCATAATATTTTTTAAGAATAATTATAAACTCTTCAGTATTGCATAAATCATTTAAATTTTTTAGCTATATCATAATATCTATTTAAATTAGATGTAATTTGTAAGGTACACGTATGTGCACCTCCGGTTTTAATTCTGTGTTTTTGGAGAGAAGGCATCTCACACAAAAAATTTGTACTGAATGGTATCTAATTGGTGCAGTGCAAAAGTTGTTGAATTATTAAAAAATATATACTTAATAATAAGAATTCATTTTGTGGATGTTTTATATTAAAAATTAATTTTTAAAAGTCATAATTATTATATATTTGTAAGAGTAAATAAACTGATGAGGCCAATGGTTATGGTGAGTCTTCTGGCAATGAAAATTTAGATGACACAGAAAATTTAGATGAGGACACTGCTTTAGTACCTATCCCAAATCCATGTAACAATAATGTTTAACCTAAAAGGCCTTTGTTATAGAAAGCTAAAAATAAGTAAATTTTTAAAACTTGTGTTATAGCATACTAGAATAATAAAATCTTATCTTTCGCAAATATTTATTTAATCTTTTTTTCTTCTAATAGTATTTCGAGGATCATTGATTTATGAGGATTATCTAAAAGCAGATTTTACAGCATCGTAAATCATTTTGAATCATTTCTAGATTAGTTAAATGAAGAGTTTTGGAAAAAGTTTCATATGAAAACAAATTCCGTTCAAACAATTCCAATTCCGTTAAATTCCGTTCAAACACGAAACCGTCGTTCAATAAATGCATCTATATATGAAATTATAAAAGTTGCAGGCGTACACATACTCGTAGGAACTTTAAAATATCTTCAAGTAAGGTTCTAAAAGACTTGTCAATACTTAGAATTGCAGCTACCATGTCACATGATCGATTTTTAAGATTAGAAAATTTCTTCATTTTGCAGATAAATGAAATAATCTTTAAGCAGATGACAAATTATGGAAAGTAAATCTTATCGTTAATGCAGTAAGAATAAAATGTTTGTCCCTACCCCGGCCAAAACCTTTATCACTAGATGAACAAAGCTCACAAGATCCCATTTGCTGGACATTGTGGATCTAAACAGTTTGTGCCGTTAAAACCTAATCAGTTGGGATTAAAAAAACTTTATTTTATCCGCCAGGGATGGCAATAGCCTTGACTGCCAAATATATCATTGAAAAGGAGTTGTACCTCAAAATAATTATGATTAGGTATAGGTGGAGGCATTGCCAAATTGTTTTTTAAATTTATACCAAAAGACATCACACAGGTGATTTACTAGGACGGTTTTTTTACTAGTGTAAAATGTGTCGATTTTTTATTGAGGAGCAATATCTACCAAACTGGAATGATTATGAACAAAAGACTAAGAGAAGATGATAAAAAAATCAAGAATGATCGAGATTTGTAAAACGGAGAGTGGGATAAGTGACTAAAGGACAAACAAATAATAAGGTAACAAATGTGTAACTTTTCTTTCGATTTTCATCGATAGCGATCCCAAGAGCAATTGTGTTAGGTGGTCTAAAGATCAAAACTGTAAAATTAATGTAACACAACCTGCAATTGTGAATACAAAACGTGTATGGGTTGTACAAATTTAAATGATAAGTATTTAGCTTACTATCGTTATTCTATTAACACAAAAATAGTCAATAAGAGTTTCATATACATTTTATAGGTTTGGTTATTTCCATTTGTTGGATAATGTATATCAGAAATTGCAAAACAGGTGAAGTTCCTCGAAAAGACAGATTGTCTCTCTTGCAGTATTTTTAGAGATTGCATAAGTACTGATAAAATATAAGAGCAAAGTAAGTGAAGAATGGCGACCATAGAGACCACGCAAAATTTATTCATCTGAAAATGATTCTGAAGACGATTCCGCAAATAAACCACATCGAAAACAACGTAAGGGTATTTGAAAGCCAATTTATTATATTAGATACGACAAAATTGGATAGTTTCCTCGTTCAACAAATGATAACTTTGCTTCAAAATGCAAGTATGAGGGCTGCAAATCAAGAACAAGAGTTATTTGTACAATATGCAATATGTATCTCTCTATATGAAAAAAAAAATATTTTTTCGAAAATAGCACGTAAAATAAGCTTATATGTATTAATAGTTCACCAAATTCCTCGTTTAAATAATCTTTTGAAAAATGAAGTGTTTTTTTGCAGTATGAACCCGAGATGCACATATGTGTACCTACTAGTAAATAATAACTAATAATAATTATTTTACTTTTTATTACAAAATTATGTTTCTATAGATATAAACAGATGGAAAAAACTGTGAAATAATTTTTACGATGGCTTAAAATGTATCGGGTCTGAAGAGGTTAAATATTAAGATTTGGCGTACATAATACAGAAATAACTCAATCCATATACCCAAAGATTTTAAAAACAAAATTGTATAAAAAATATTGCTGCGCGAATGCCATATTCAAAATGGCGACTGGTGAGCAGATAACGTTTTATGAACTAGAATTATTAAAGTGTGAATCTCTTATAACCGTTCGGAGAGCATTTCGAAAGATATAAAAATCCATACCACCAACCCAACAAAACATTCTGCGCTGGTATCAATAGTTCAAAGAAAGAAATCAACTGAAACTTTTACTTTTAGAAAATAAACTGGTTGATAATTCATCCTCAGAAAATGCTTTCTGCTGTCCAGTCGACATTTTGAATGTGACGTTCGCGCAGTAACCATAGCAACTACACGCAAATGACACATACGCAGAGCGAAACTTTAGTTAACGTCCTCTCGTTTGAGTTGTCATGGAAGCATATACTTTTCTTAGTTTTCCCGTAGTAACATATCAAAACCCGATGGTTCTATTGTAGTAACCCTGTATTAAGAATTGACGCACATAATAGAAATAAAACTTAATAAATGCACCAAGATATGTCGAATGTTAAGATATATAAAATAATAGAGAACTAAATATTTTCTATCTTATAAGAAGAAAGAAATATTTTCCTTTTCAGATTATCCAAATTTTGTTTTGACAAAGTTTTCCTAATAGTACACCTAATCTGCCGTCTGATTTTCTTGTCGTGCAAGCTGTTGTTTTCAGGCGAAGAGACAATTGAATCTAAGAAGGGTGTTTATTTCATACTATTATTTTCTATGTTTTAGTTTATTTCAGATAACGAAATGGTAAATGTGAATCTTCTTTAAGGAAGTTTTATATCCTGCCATTTCAATTTAACTCATGTAAAATTATTTGGTTAATAATAGGTATATACTACATCAATACTATATGAGAAATTGATTTCGAAGCCGGAAATTACAATAATCTATACATTAGGTATTTAAAACAATATACAGCTGATAAAAATAGAAAAGACGAAAAATACACCATACATTTTCTATTAAAAAGTTATTACAGAATTAAATAACACGAAATTAATATTCAAATATAATTTAACTATTTTCTACTTGTGTTAGAAAAAAATAGTTAAACAGCATTCTTTATACAAAATTTTCTATATACAGCCCTAATGTCGACAGTATGCTGGGTTCTCCTGGTACCGTTTATTCTTTCTTTCTAACCGATAACCAGGCCCCCACCTGCCGAGTTACCTCAGCTTAACGGGTTAGATACCTGGTATCGGGGAGAGTGATCGCCTAATCGCCGCATAGCAGCATTAAACCTGATAACTTCGCTTCACACATTATCATATCTGCACTTGTTGCTTCTTATTTAAGAATTCTTTTTTTGTCGGTTGCTTGGTACCGTTTACCTTATGACGGGGAACGAGCATCATTTGGTCACACAGTTTAAGGTCACATAAGCGTAAACATTAAAAATTTGTCACACACAGTAAACACAGTCCATGTACTTACAAATTTCGAAATTAAAGATGTATAAAATAATAGTGAAAAAAAAATCTTGTACTTTATAATAAGAAATAAATCTGTTCCTTTCGGATTATCCATATTTTGTTCCGCCAAAGTTTTCTTAAGTTTTATGCATAAACTTCTGTGTAACTTTCTTGTAGTATAAGTTGTTGTTTTTCAGGCGAAGAGACAATTGAATATTTGATAGGTGTTTGTGTGGTATTATTTTTTTATATCGTAATTTATTTCCAGACTAACTCAAATATTTGTTTAATACTTAAATATTAAGAATTGTTGCATATAATATAAAAACTCAAATCTGTTATCAGAAATGTTGAAAGCAAAGTTGCATAAAATAATATAGAGCTAAATATTCTGTATCTTATAAGAAGAAAAAGAAACCTTTTCCTTTCAGATTATCCAAATTTTATTCTGTCAATTTTTTCTCATATTGTACACTTAATCTCCTGTCTGATTTTCTTATGGTGCAAGCTGTTGTTTTCAGACGAAGAGACAATTGAACCTAAGAAGGTTGTTTATTTGATACTATTACTTTCTGTCTTTTAATTTATTTCAGATAACAAACTGGGAAATGTGAATCTTCTTGCTGTCAGTTTTATTTCTTCTTTCTTCAGTTTAACTATCTTAGATGAAATTACTTGGTTAATTCTAAATGTATACTACATCGATATTACATGAAAAATGATTACGAAACCGAAATTTACAATAATATTTCTATATTAGGTATTTTTAAACAATATACAGTCAGTAAAAGTAGAAAAGATACAGAACACTCACTATTATTTGATTAAAAAATGGTACCGAATTAAATGAGAGGAATACATATTTGGATGAAATTTGAATACTTTCTACTTGTGTTAAAAATGAGTTAAAGAGCGATCTTTAAACAAAATATTCTATACCAATACTCACTGCCAACAATGTACTTGGCTCTTCGAATACCTTTTACTTTACGACGGGGAACGATCATCATTACATCACACACTTTAAGAAGTATGAAGATTTAAAATTTGTAACGCCTTATGTTAAATTCCATTCCATGGTTGCAAAATAGATTGCTATGGAGATAATAAATAAACAATTAAAATAAATAATACTTAGAAAATAAGTTATATTAAAAAATAGTATAGCCATCCTTATCATTTACGTGGAGTTTCTTTAGCTACGGTTAAATCTGTTGAAATGTTTACTTGGCAGATCAGATGTTATTACCAATAATGTTATCTGAGTAAAATATGTCCAACTCTTGTCCGCCCAGGTATCTTAAACGGTAGAGAATTGCCAGAGTAAACTAAGAATCCGGGTTTGACATCCGTTTCGGGCAAATCAGTTTCTGATCAGTTGCCGAAATTCAATCCTCATGTTAACATTACCAATCATTATGATTATGTTAAAAATTATCAGCAGTGAGGCAATTTTTCAAGGAATAACTTAAAATCCATTTGGCTGAATAATTTGTAATTTCAAATTAGCATATCTGATAAATTTATAAATTGATTCCTGCTAAAAAACTTCATAGGTTATAATACCTTTTTTTTCTCAGAAATATTTTTATAATACCTCTGTACTTTAAGAAATTACTTTTTAATTAAAATATGAATTGTGTTTTGAAATGGTGGTAATTGTGTAAAAGCAGCGGATTTCTAGAGGTTTTAAAGTTGTTAACCAAAATATGCAGTTAATTTAGTGAAATTTATTTTGAGTCATGCTTTAAAAAGCAGCCAGATCATAGTGAATACAGTGTGTTTCTCAATTTTAGGTAGCTTTCATAACAAAAAGTAAAAAGCTACCTATTGCAGCCGTCCGGAGGAAAGCACTTCCAGAACATTTTGGTATATTTTCACCGATCATGACCCCCAGACCCAAAACCACCCTCCGTTCAAATGTTGACTTATATATATATATATATATATATATGTAATAAAATAAAAAAAATTTTGCGTCATTTTTTTTGTTCTCTCTTAGCTTCAATTCTAAATTTGTGGAACATATTTCAATCTTAGTTTCGTAACTTGTAACAGCTAAAATTCTTTTTCTTACTTTAGTTATTAATAAATTATTGCTTGCTTCTCAAAAAGGCGGGAAGTATTTCGTAAGCTTTTTACTTTCTGGCATATTCCTGCGATTTTAATTTTATTTTTTATTTTAACATCGCGTGACAGGTGTTACTACGCGTTGCTAAAGGGCTTTGTCTTCCGAGGAAAAAATATAGTTCTTGCCAAGGACCGCCTATTACGACCAATTAGAATTGATCATTTTGTCCGTTTGAGGCTCGAGTCCATCCTGATTGGGTTTTTAAAATGATTGACGCGGAGTAGGAGGGCGCTAGTTTTGTCGTGAAATTGATTTTTTCATTTGGCTTTTCAGGAGAACAGAATGCATCTTTTCTTTAAACTACCAAGCCGCGTTTTTCATTGCTCCGCTGAATTAGAATATTTGATGATGTGGACGAGATAATGAAATTTGTAGTGTCGATGTGGACTAAGGTGATTGCGGGGAAGAGTTTATCTATTTTTAAGCTCATCAATAAATAACTTGAAGACTGATGTTGTCTGTTTTTATAATGGGGAAATACCCCAATGAAAGTCTTCTATTGCTTGCCAACTGTCGGAGCGACTACTCTGCCCGTGCTGCTAAGAATACGTAGAATTTATGCAACATAGTTATTTTAGTCGAGTTCAGCTTATATTTATTACATATATATACATATATATAACCATATATACACGTATATATGTGACGATTTAAAAGTTAGGAGCCAGAGACATCAACGCCGGGTTTCCCTTTCACCGCAGAGAAGTCATGGCCACCGAGGAAAATAAATAAATAGATGTAGAGAATCCAAATAATTACTCATTGGCTGCTGTAAGTTCATTTATTTAATCCGTAATAATGAGAAAGGGAAAAGCTCCTTTTGCAAACTGTCTTTTACCGAAACATTATTTCAGCGAGCCGTACTCATCCAAGAAAAAACCCAAGAACCTCCTTCTCAACTCGAGGCTTCCCCTTTTAAATCTAAAAAGAAAATTCTGGAACATTCTGTAACCTCAAACCATCATTCTTTTATGTAAACAGAATTCTTGTCCAGCTACGAGACTATTTTCCACAGACGATAAATTTATTTTAAAAAAAATATGATTTAACCAATTTATAATCGACTCAGGATTTTAAATATCTTAGGCAGACGATTTTTATAGACTATTAATTTTAAGAGAAAAAGAAAAGAAATGAATTTATTGCTACGCACACTATCAAAGGTTGACTGAGGAAAAATAAATAAATAGATAAAATAAAATAATGATATTTTTTGAAAGGTATGGGTTTGGAATAAATTTAATAAGACTGTCTTAAAAAGGGTTGATAAAAACATAGAAGAAATTAGTTTTATTTGGAATATTAAGAAATAAAGTTTAATTAAGAATATTTTTAATTTAGAGCCATCTTTTTAAGTTTACGCATACTGGAATAATGTTTTTTAAGGCAAATTAAGAATTTATATCGTCTGCATAAAGATTAACAGATTAGATTTAGAAACAAGATTTTAATTTAATAATTTGAAGTAAGTACGGAACATTATTATAAGAAAATTAAGATAGTATAAAGGTTAGTTTTGGCGAAAAAATTTTAAATTTGTAATATATATATATCTGATTTTTGTCATGCGATAACTAACGTATTTATGAACCGATTTGAATGAAACCTGGTGTGTACATAGTACATACAAATATCTCGACCGAGTTCGTTGGTCAGCATCATCCGCCATCTTGTTTCAAAATGGCGGCCATTTAAAAAAAATTTAAAATTAAATGCGAAAAAATTAAAAGTTGAAAAATATTATTAATTTATGTGTTAGATCTTAAAACGCCAATTCTAAAAAACTTTTTATTTGGTCAATATCTTAAAAAATGATTGAGTTATAGTACTTTGAATTTTTCTTATGGCTGACATTTTGAAACGATCTGATTTTTGTAATGCTATAACTAACGTATTTATGAACCGATTTGAATGAAACCTGGTGTGTACATAGTACATACAAATATCTCGACCGAGTTCGTTGGTCAGCATCATCCGCCATCTTGTTTCAAAATGGCGGCCATTTAAAAAAAATTTAAAAATTTAAAATTTAAAATTAAATGCGAAAAAATTAAAAGTTGAAAAATATTATTAATTTATGTGTTAGATCTTAAAACGCCAATTCTAAAAAACTTTTTATTTGGTCAATATCTTAAAAAATGATTGAGTTATAGTACTTTGAATTTTTCTTATGGCTGACATTTTGAAACGATCTGATTTTTGTAATGCTATAACTAACGTATTTATAAACCGATTTGAATGAAACTTGGTATGTTCATAGTACATACAAATATCTCGACCGAGTTCGTTAGCGAGCATCATCCGCCGTCTTGTTTCAAAATGGCAGCCATTTAAAAAACTTTTAAAAATTTAAAAATTAAAAATTAATGCGAGAAAATTAAAAGTTAAAAAATATTTTTATTTTATGCGTTAGATCCTAAAACATCAATTCTAGAAGACTTTTTACTTTGTCTATATCTCAAAAAATGATTGAGTTATAGCACTTTGAATTTTTCTTATGGCTGACGTTTTGAAACGATCTGATTTTTGTCACATGATAACACTCGTATTCATAAATCGATTTGGATGTAATTTGGTGTGTACATAGTACGTAATAAAGCCTGTACCGAGTTCTTTAACCAGTTCCATCCGCCATCTTGTTTAAAAATGGCGACCATTTTTTTTTTTTTTTTTTTTTTTGAAATTTGAAATTAGGTACAAAAAAGTGAGAAGTTGAAAAAGATTTTTTTTTATGCATTTGATTTTGATACAAAGATTCAAAAGCACTTTTTGTTTTGTCTGTATCTTAAAAAATGTCTAAGTTATAGTACTTTTAATTTCTAGTGTTGCTCACATTTTGAAATAATCTGGTTTTCGTCACGTGATAACACGCGTATTTATACACCGATTTGGATGAAACTTGGTGCGTAGATAGGACATACTGATGCCTAGACCGAGTTCTTTGGCCAGTTCCAACCGCCGTCTTGTTTCAAAATGGCGGAATATTATTTTTTTTAATTAAATTTTAAAATTAGGTGCAAAAAAGTAAGAAATTGAAAAAGATTTTTCTTTTGTGTTTTGACCTTGATACAAAGATTCCAGAGCATTTTTTGTTTATCTATATCTTGAAAAATGGCTGAGTTTTAGCACTCTCAATTTCCAGTGAGATTAACATTTTGAAACGGTCTGAAATTTGTCACGCGTTAATACGCATATTTATAAACTGATTTCGATATAGCTTCGTGTGTTCATGGTACATACCAATGACTTGACCGAGTTCATGGGCCAACTTTATACGCCATCTTGTTTCAAAATGGCTGCCATTTAAATTTGTCAAAAATTTTTTAAATATTTAATGATGTATAAACAAAAAATTAGAAATCGAAAAAAGGTTCTTTCTAAACTATTTATCTTAATAATGAATTCCGGAATACTTTTTGCTTTGTCTTTACCTTGAAAAACGCCTTGGATATAGCCGTTTGAATTTCTAATGTGGGTGACATTTATTTTTAAAAGTCAATTTGCCCGCAACAGCACTCGTATATATTAATCGATTTCGATGTGAGTGTGCATGTTTACATGAATTAAGATTTCGATCAATCTCATTGGGGTTTTTTTTATCCATCATGCTGCTTTAAAATGGATATCGTGGAATTTGGCGACCCTATAAATCGCTTAAAATAAAACCAAGTTGAATAAAAGATGACTAATTTCTAAAAATTCCTATTAATATTCAGTATTGATAAAAACTAGTATTCAATCTTACATAATCGTGTTCCACTGTTTTGAGCTTCGTATATTTGATTTATATAACTGAATTTAAAATAAATAAATAAGTATATGAAAGCTACCTCTTCCTCCCGACATTGCCGGAAAGACTTTTCTTATTATTAATTTTATCTCCAATCTGCAAATCTTCAAATTTCCTAAATTATTTGAAATAATGACTTTCTGATGTCTTAATATGCGATTTAATGAAAACTATTCAAATATTTTTTTAGAAAGTAGTCGCACTTATCTAAAATTTCAGAAATTGGTACAATTTTTTCGTAAAGTCAATCTCCTAAGCTTATTTTTAAAACTTAATCTAAGAAAGCGCATAAGTTCTTAATAAATGGCTTATTACATTGACAGTTTTTCTTATAACAATTATATGCTGATAATAAATTATGTGTTCTTTCTTTTTCATGGGGCAGGGGGGGGGGAGTTTTCAGTTGAATATACAACTAATTGCTAAATAGTAATTTGCTTAGCAATATTAGTCTCTGATCCAAAAAATACCTAAAAAGGTCTTGCAAAGGATTTGGCTTGTTCTTTAATTCAAGACACCGTAATGTAATTCAAAAAGACAGTAGAAGAAAAGGTTATGTCATAGATTCAAGAATTATTTTTTTATATAATTTGAGATTGAAAAATCATGAAATAATCTAGCATATGATAACGATAAAATATTAGCGCAGTAGACAGCATTGGATTTAATTCATTTATAATTTTGATACATGTTACAGATTAGATTTTGCAGATAGAAAAATTGCCAGTCAACTGACGCAACAAAAGGTAGACAATATCATAAGAACATTGCACGTTCATCTGCTATGCTAGTATGGCAACCCAACTGCTGATTAGACTTCCGAATTGAGCTAAAATTAATACCAAATCTTACTTTTTTTCCTAATCGGTTGCCATTCGACATAGAATTGGTTTTGTGACTTTGATGCACAACAACCTATTAGTGACTTTTTTTAAGACCAATTTATCACACGTGTAGAGTTTATAGAGAGACTTTATATATCTGTTTCAATAATATAAATTGTTTTCTAAATAATTATATATTATATTTATAAATATGCTTTTTTAAAATGTATAGATTTTATTTTTTTAAGTTATGAGAAATCTAACAACTGTATTTCACTTAGAAATATCGTAAATTTCAAAGTATGTGTGATATTTTGAAGTCAAATTCAACGTTTAAAAGGCCAGATTGTTGCTTTTGTGTTTTTACATACCGATGACTTTAACCAAGAAATGAAGAAAAGCTATGTTTTATTTGTTTTACACAAATATTTTTCTGATAAATTCAAAAGTTCATTATTTTCATAAAGAATACATTGGCATTTTTCTGTAAAATTTTCTATAAAATTTAATCATCTTTCTTTATTGTTGCAAAGAAAATAAACACCCAGAATAATAATTTCGCCTGAACAGTTAATCTTAATTAGAAAGATTTTTACATAAAAAATTAAAATGAGATAAAGAAAAAAAATAAATACAATGTCATATTGGAAATAAAACAGAAATACAGAAAGTAGGCGTATGTGACGTCACTGTAGAAAAAGAAATGAATATGTTTAGACCTTGATATAAAACGATCTTAAGTCATGATATTACTTCTTATTATTTAAAAATAATTGTTATCAATACATTGCGGCTTATCGTTTACAGACAGTAAAAAAAAAAAACATTTTTAATTTTTAATTTCAATTAAAAACACTTTTGAAAAGCACATAAATATCAAATGTGAAATTTATTCACTGCAAAATTATCTATGCTGAAAATGACCTCATTATAGGGGTAAATAAATATTTTCATATTTAAAAATAGAATATTAATTAGATAAAACGAATAAAAAAAATACATTTTTGTTCATAAATCCCAAACTTTTAAAATGATTACATCAATGTAAATCATTCTCTGCCCACAAGAATCGGAATTAAGCCTCGGACGCTCGAACTATATTGGAGACACATTTGTAAATCGTAGTTTTATAACTGGATTTTCATTCAGCGTTTCTTTCATCGTTAAAACTGCAAAATTATTTTGTCAATTTTAAAATACATTTTTTACATTTGTTTGCTATGATGGATTTGTGTAAAATAATATAGGATACAATGAATGCAAATACAAATTTCTCAAATACCGTCTAAAATAATAGTAATTAGTAGTCTTCTCCAGCGATGTTTTTCCGTTTTACGTAGAAAGATTTGTCAATTTTCACGTTTTTATTTGTCTCTCCTTTTTTAATTAGTTCAACTTTCTTACCCTGTATTAATACAGGTCTAATATACATTTATACAGCTTTTAGCAGAAATAATATAAACGTGATTTTGAGATACATGCACGAAAATCTGTGTGTTAAATTTTATCAATTCTAACACATTTTATCAATAATAAACAAGTTGGAAATTGCACGTGAAGCGTAGCAAATGAGGTGCGTTCGTTCGATAACGAAGTTTTAAAAATATTCAGATCTTGGTGATATAACAGAGCGTACTTCGGATACAGTATAGTAGTCGAAATCTTTGTGTTTCTATAAATATGCAGGAAGTAATTTTTATTGCACCTCAGCAACGTATATCTTATTCATAAAATGTGAAATAGTTGAATATAATTAAAACATGCCCCAAACAATGTTTCCCCGTATAGTATTATGTAGTGGAATACTTTTGTGTGGCCCTGTAATTTAATAATAAAAATGCTTTTCATCACAGATTGTACAGAATGCATATTTTAGTATATACTTTATAGATTCATGCTAATTCTGTTATGTTCGAATGAGTGTAACATCATTAAAATGCATTTGAAAAATTTCCCCATTGACCGTAATGTAATGGAATACTTTTGATTGTCCCTGTAAATGATCTATGCATCCAACTTTCATAACATTTGAAATGACTCGACAAAATTACGCAATAATTATATGTTTTAAATTTCAAACGATTAAAATGCATTTGAAACTTTTTCCCCATTGACCGTAATGTAACGGAATCCTTTTGATTGTCCCTGTAATTGATCTATACATCCGACTGTCATAACATTTGAAATGACTCGATAAAATTGCGCAATAATTATATGTTTTAAATTTCAAACGATTAAAATGCATTTGAAACTTTTTTCTTCATTGACCGTAATGTAACGGAATCCTTTTGATTGTCCTTGTGATTGATCTATGCGTCCAATTTTCATAAAATTTGAAATGACACGACAAAATTATATTATAATTATGTATTTTAAATTTCAAACGATTCGGTTGGGTAGCTTTTACGTTGTTATATGCGGACAGACAGACGGACGAACAGATAGACGGACAGACAGACAGGCGGACAGACGGACGGACTGGGCGACAACAATAGGTGCTACGTATTTACATATTTACGAACGCACCTAAAAAATATCAATTATTGCAGTTGCCAGTTCTTTATTTAATCACTTAGCTGATTAATACTTTTGGAAAAAGCTTTTAAACAATGCCTATTTTTTAGGACTTTTACAGTACTTTTAATCTTTTATCACCGGTTTTTCAAAACAGAAATTTTTGCTTAATTGTATCAATAAAAAGCTCGAATTAAATAATGCAAAATTTAAAAAAAAAAACCTTGCTGATGAAAATAATAAAGAATGATTGGAATATAGATGTCAGTCTGTGGTACGGGAAAATAGTGATTGACAAAAACTCGGTTCCCGTATGACGTACGGGCAAATCAGGGAAGCGGTTGAACTTCATTTCAATCAATGTAAACTTCATTTAAAATTCTTTCAAAAGAGTTTTAGTTCAATAAGGTTCAGAGCAAAATTTGATTAATAATATTTATGTGAATTATTCTTTTCTCTCTGATTTAAAACAAGATTGAACATCCTTAATCATAAAGCTTTTTAAAAACAACTTATGTTTTATATCATAAATAAAATCGTTCATTTCCAAGCATCGTAAAATCTCAAAACAAATATTTTATTATTTCTATAAAAATACTCAAACAAACTTATGCGTATCAAAATCAAAATTATAACTTTCATTTTTTTCATTTCTTACCTTTGAAGAGTACGAACTGGACGATTCCACAATATAAAAACTGTATGTCTAAGATTAGTAGATTATGTGGAACAAGTAAGGTCATCTATGAAAACACAAAGTTAATTGAAAAATCACCTTTCAGTTAATTGAAAAATATCGGGTTTGGGACTTATACCATCTCACATTGTAAAAAAAAGGGTCGATCTACTAAAAAAATTTTAGTGATCCATACAATTACTAAAAAATTTTTAGTAATCTTAGTCGGTTACAAGAAAATCTGTAAGAATTACTAGAAAAAAGCTAGCAACGAATAGAGTTAATAGTTTTATACTTTTAATATCTATTACTAAAACTCACGTGGTGTGGCCGTCATAGCCTAGGGGTCATAGCGCCGAGCTCCAGGTTGAAAGGTCCCGGGTTCGATGCTGGATACTATGAAATGAGCACCGAATGTATGCAGTATAAGTTCCCGTTAAAATATGGGATTATGAAAATCCTGTTGAAGCAGGCAGCAATGTTTGGTGGTGCCATCTATTGCGGCTTAGCCGAAAAGCTTCCTTTTATGCGTCTTTTTACCCACTGGATGCAGCTCGAAGAAAGCTCCTGCCCTTCGGGCACACATACTGGTTATTAAAAATAATTTTGGAGCTATTGCTAAAATTTGCTTGGTGGCTAATACCGTAAAATGGAGTGAATCGGAACACTTTTTAACTTTAACGTTAAAAAAAAGCAACAACTGATTTTTTAATTTTTTAATTTTTCTACTAGAAACTTCGGTCTTGTTTTGTGCTTTACTTTTTAAGCAAAAACGAAACATTTTTACTGTTTATATATAAATTATTTAAATTTTTAATGCTGTTCCGATTCACCCCGCAGATAGGGGTGAATCGGAACAAATGCTATAATCTTTATTTATTCCTATTCAAACTCTAATAGGGTTAATAAAAACAGGTAATAATGATAAAGGAGGAATAGGAACACGTAGTTACTGTGAAACCAAGCCTTTATTTTGTATAGAAGTAAAGATATGCCTTTTTAAAAATTAGAAAACGACTTTTAAAACAAGAAAAATTAAATTTTATTTTAAGAAATTATATTCGAATTGGAAATGTAGAATTTAATGCAAATTTAGCCCTGTTATGTGTTATCCTTTTCTAGTAGTCATTGGATAAGTGAATCTATTGAGTAGCCCCAATCGCTGCATGTATTAATACGATCTATTTATACGCCCTCATCCCTAGCTCATAGTACTGTTTGCATCCCTCTCTCTTTTAATTGGTTTTTCATTTTGAGATGTTTCTGCAATGTTGTGGATGTCAGAGAATAATTTGCTATTTTTAAATTATTTTATTGTGTTTTCCATCTCTGTTAGATTAGGCGTTGACTTTTTTTTTAACCAAGTAATTTCTTGGCATCTTTAAACTCTTCAAGTAATTAGAACAAACAAAATATTGTTACAATGCATATTCAGACGTATGTTTTCATGTATCGCATGAAACTATTGCTGTATAGAAAAAGAAACCATGAGAGAAGACGTGTTCCGATTCACCCCGTAAATCCTAAACCTCTGATATTACAACCCATTTTTCATTTTTTCATTATGTAGTTTAGAAATAAGTAGAATTTAATGCAGCATACCGTTTACAGGTCTATCATTAATTAAAAATCCCCTCTCTTAGTTTTAGAATACGAAAAATACTGTAGTTACATACAAAGTTTTGAAGACGTTGAAAAAATGAGGTTTTTGAGGATCCTCTTAAAGTTTTTTTATATACCCCAGTAGTGGTGCAAATATGTCAAAACTGAATTTCCCAACTCTTAATGTTATTACCTTCTTATGAAAAAATTGGGAACTAAAAATATCATCACATATATTTATAATGAATTTATTTGTATGACCGGGAAGTTTTGTTCCTATTCACCCCGCTGTTCCTATTCACCCCCATTTTACGGTACTAAAAAGTTTTAAGTTATTTATACAAAAAATTCTTTTGCTCAGTTTACAAAAGAAATGTTTGTTTCACTTGCAAAAAAAAGTTTGTAATGGTTACTAAAAAAATCTGTGGAATAAAAAATTACGAAAAAAATTTTAGTAACCTCTTGAATTTTTTTTACAGTGCAGCGACTATTTCTTTATTCTAAGCGAGTATGTCTTTCTTCTATTCACGCCATATTTTGAAAAATATTCTCTGTCATATACTTGTAATGGGATACAATCAAGAATAATCTGCCACACTGCCGATTTTGGTGGTCCTTATGATACGAGACTCATTACTGACGGCAGAACGACCACGGTGAAATTCTGCAAACCAATTGTAAACATATAAAAACATTTCATATTTATTTACTTAGAAGGTGTCACAAATAAAAATTAAATTAAAGAGTTGACATGTTTCGGTTCATTAATAAGAACCGTATTCATAACATATAAAATCAGTAGAAAATCAAATGACACTGGATATAAATATAATTTAAAAAATATAATTTTTTTTTTAAATTATATTTATATCCAGTGTCATTTGATTTTCTACTGATTTTATATTTTATGAATACGGTTCTTATTAATGAACCGAAACATGTCAACTCTTTAATTTAATTTTTATTTGTGACACCTTCTAAGTAAATAAATATGAAATGTTTTTATACGTGAATGAAAAAAGGTGAAGTGATTTTGTTTTAGTTTTTGAAAAAACGAAAGCTAACAACAGTTTTAACATTCAATTGTAAACATTCCTGTTTGAAAGTGCTTCATTAGCAAAAGCTTCGCGAAGCTATACTATACTCTTAAAACGAAAGAGAGGATTTGGCTCTCAGGAAAGAGCTGTATTTATTGAATCGTGAATGAGTTGTTTTTTAAATGCTTTACTCTTTTTGATTTAGATTGCTTATTTAAATCTCTCATCTTGATTTAAATTGTTTAAAAAAACTCACTCACTTGAGTTGTTTCAACTTTTTATAAGAAGCTGCCTTTTAAAACATGAGACGAGCGAATTTCGGCTCAATTTGAGTTACTTTTTGACTGATCTTTTAAAAGAGTAAGTATTCTTGTATAATGAGGCTTTTTTTAAAGTAATAAAAAAATCATCCAACGGAAAAATGTACGACTTATTTCCATTTTGTTCGTCACTTGTTTCTTTAGCTGTTACTGTATACGATACATGCAGACAATTTCTAAAATACCGCTGATTTCAAGATTTAAAAATAAGGGAATTCTACGAATATCCTGAAGACAAATTTGAACGCCTTCTATTGGATGTTTGTAAAAAAATCATCAAAGGCAACACTTGTAAAAGTATATTTTTTCCTTATTCGACAATGTTAAGATTGAAAATGTACGATATTAAGACGTTAAAAATTTGCAATAGCGGAAATTGCAGAACCGTTATTTCATCGGAGAGTGATGAAATTCAAAAATGAAGTCAATAATGCCCACAGATATTTTGCTTTATAATATTGCTTTATAATACAGATAGTTCTTATGCATGATGCACTATTATAAATGTTTTCGTTGTACTGATACTTCCTTTTTTTAATGAAATAGCGTTATATATTCTTGATACTTCTCAAAGGATATACACTATATTGCCATTGATTATGGGACACTTGCGGTTTTAGACATTTTACTAAATAGCTAGAAAAATACATGAGGAATCATCTCGAAACTCTTAGTGTATAAATATAATAGTATACGTCATACATCTCCGTGAAGATTTTTTACCGAAACTCCATAGGGGACCGTCAACAAATTAAAAAAGAATGAATATCTTTTGAATAACCCTGTCAAAACTAATGTAGCAAAAGCGCTCAAACTCTAGATTATGATTGAATGCCTTATTGTAATACACTGTGTTCATTTTTATGCAAATAGCATGCATACTCGCAGAGTAATTAAGGTTTTTATAAAAATGGCCCCAAATTTTTCTAAGTTTTTTCCTTATAATTTTCAGAGTTCTTAATATAAAATAATATTTTTTTCAGAAAATATGACAAACAAAATTGCACAGAGTACTCTGCAATCAGAATTAAAAAATAGTAACAATTGTATGAAAAATGAGTAGGTTTACTAAATAATTTTTTACTGCGCATGCGTCAAAGATATCAAAATTTCATTTGCATATTATGTTAGCTAAATGTACAGAGCAACTTTTGTAAAAGTCTCAAGATTATAGCTTGAAAATTCTGAAAGTAATCGGCTATAGAAAAAGGACAAAATCCGTTGTTTCCAAAATGAAGCAAAAAAATGAGGGATTTTATCCAAAAGTAGTCGTAATATCCCGTATTGTGTATTCTATATAGACACTAATCAATGAATATATGGATACAACCCCTCTTGTTTTTGCTTCATTTTGAGAATAACGGATTTTCAACTTATTCAATTGACGATTATTTTCAGAATTTTCAAGTTATGATTTTGTGACTTTCTCAAAAGTTGCTCTATACATTTAGCTAACTTAATATGCAAATGAAATTTTGATATCGTTGACGCATGCGCAGTAAAAAATTATTTAGTAAACCAACTCATTTTGTATACAATTTTCATTATTTTTTAATTCTGATTACAGGGTACTGTGTGCAATGTTGTTTGTCATATTTTCTGAAAAAAATATTATTTTATATTAAGAACTCTGAAAATTATAAGGAAAAAACTTGGAAAAATTTGGGACCATTTTTATAAAAACCTTAATTACTCTGCGAGTATGCATGCTATTTGCATAAAAACGAACACAGTGTATACAATAAGGCATTCAATCATAATCTAGAGTTTGAGCGCTTTTGCTACATTAGTTTTGACAGGGTTATTCAAAAGATATTCATTCTTTTTTAATTTGTTGACGGTCCCCTATTGAGTTTCGGTAAAAAATCTTCACGGATATGTATGACGTATACTATTATATTTATACACTAAGAGTTTCGAGATGATTCCTCATGTATTTTTCTAGATATTTAGTAAAATGTCTAAAATCGCAAGTGTCCCATAATCAATGGCAATATAGTGTATTTAAGTTGCACACATTTCTTCATAGAAATAGCTTTCACTTCCTATTGCTGAAACAGATCTTTATACATAAACAAAATGATTGTGTTTCGAAAACAGAAACGGAATTCATTTTATTCTCGAAGGAGTGAAGTGTAGTAAACTGTTTCCACATAGAAGTAAATATTTTTGTACTCCCTAGTGATTTCCTAGCAAACAAAATATTGTTTTCTGTTAAACGTATTTCATTTTTTCGTAAGCAGTTTTTATTATTTTAATTTTTCACGTTTTCTTTTATTATTATTTTAAAAATGAAATAGAGAATGTAACCAAAACCATTACGAACTTATAACCTGAAACGAAATATTGTAAAAAGTACTTAAATTAAAGAATCATTATAAAATATTTTATCAAGAGTTTGATTATCTTTTTGTGAAATGGCATCCAAAATTAGAACCAAAATTAGGAGATTTAAAAAATTTGTAGGCATATGAAAACTGCTTTGACTTAAATTTGCAAAAAACTTTTCAAACATTGATGATACGATGATTCATTCTTCAAAAATCCTCACTTATAAATTCGACAGCTATTGCCAAAAGACGACGTATCATAAAAATATTTTAATTTGTATTATCGTGCTTATGCGTAGAGGCAGGCCTACTTTATCAAATAGCATTTAAACAATATCTTTTTTCCCGATTTTTATTTCAATCTTCGTAATTTTAATTGTGATTAGTGAAGAATTTTTTTAAAAAACTACTTCGAAAATTAAGGCGATATTTTCTTAGATGTATTACCAATTATTTTTAAGTATTGTTACATGTGTTTTTTGGTGATATCTACACGCATTCCTAGATATTTATCGTAAAAAAAGTCAAGTGACATAATTCATAAAAACATCTGATAAAAACCAATCCATTTTCTTATTCTATAAATACACACATAGTCTCTTCCAAACGTTACAGTGTAATTATCTATATATATATATATTACGCTTACGTATGTGGCACAAATATCACGATTATTTGCTAATTGTTTAATGGCAGTATCCAAATGAAACACATCTTATGGGTTACTATGCAAAAGTTCTTTGGTGAGATTTAAGCTGTGGTAAATTAGATTTACTTATGTTTTGTTCATTCGTTGCAATTATGGAGCTTCAAAATATGATTATTATTTTTTCTGTTCTTTTTATTAAAAAAAAAATAATAAAAGTTATGAATTTTAAACTTTTCAGCTTCAAATTAAAGTTATATGTTATAACTGAAATGAGTGAAAGGATTATATTATTATATTTTAAATAGTTAATGAAATACGAAAAAATGCCACGGGTACAATATTTGGCGATTTATTATCACATAACATAATAGTAACATAAGTTAACATAAAAATTCTGAGTTTATCAGCACAGATTTTATATATACAACACATTGGCGCGTTATTTTTCTGACACCAATTTGACGAAAATTCCGTTTTCAAGTATTAGTTACATACATATTATTAAATTAATTTCTATTATTTTAATAACTTTCAAATATATATAAATAATAATAAAAAAAATTGTTAATAGATATACAATAAAACATTTTGTATCATTAAAAAAATAAATCAAAACAAACAGTTTATTAATAAATTAATAACAATAGCCGGGTCACCAAGTGAGGCACATATACTTGTCATTTTGTTGCAATCGCACTAATGTGGTGCGCATATGGCATCTGTGTCTATTTTTCTAGTAGAATCTTCTAATTTGGCAAAAAAATGAGCAATTAAAATAAATTATGAATAACAGCAATATGATTTAATGCTTAGTATGCATTCAAGTGACATCAAACTGATCGCCAAGGGCGGCTAGTAAATGTTTATTTTATATAATATAAGTTAATATGTAAAATGTTGATATTTATTTTTAATTATACATACTTTAAAAAATGTAGGTTTTTGCTAAAATATGTACATTATGTCTCTCCTATGAGCAGCTTATTTTCGTAAATGAAGATCTTTAAAAGAACAGAACCAAACATTTAAAACCGCCTGCTATCGTTAATATTTGTTAGTCAGTCATTTAAGTATGTTAAATTTTTTAATATAAAAAAATAGTTCAAGTATCGCCGACATCGTATTATTTTTTAAATATACCTTATAATTATTTCGATCTTACTATTTACAAAAATATTTTTATCCTGATTAGCTTCTTTGGTTTAATTATCAAGTATTTTCATTTTCTTATTCATCTGGATTGAAATTTATATTGTCTCTGTTACCCAATGTTTTCACGTTTCATTTTCCCAATTTTTGTACAGCTCCTTCATCGAGAGATATTTACAGAACGTATCATATCGCCAATTATACATGACTTACAACTGAATATATAGAAAATATTTTTTTTTAAATTTAGGATAACTTTCAAAATCTCTATGTAAGTCATATAAATCAAAGGTTGAAAAAAATTATCTAACCATCAATCCGTTATTCATGACAAAGTAGCATTTATGAAGTTATATAATTAAACAAAAATTGAAATACTTTATTCCTTTAGTACGGAAATAAATTAATTCTCCCCATGTCCATGAATTTTATAGTGATAATATCTCTAGTCAACAAAAAAATAACTCTTTTTTTTATATCGCAAATAATTTTATGTTATTCGTGTTCTGTGTGCTAGAAGTAGTGTAGAAAATCAAATAACACATTTCTATCACGTCATAATTTTATGATATATCAATATTTATTTTTTTACTTTTTTTTACAAATTTTAACCTTAAACTAAATTGTTTGGGATGAAAAAGCTTTTTTTTTGTTTTCGTCGATGATACTTTGCGGTTGAGGTTTCCCTAGTTACCAACCTGCAGTAGTCTGCCAACATCGCAGGGTTCCGTTTTCCTTGATATCATTTTTCAATAACAACTATATCTCGATGAAATCGCTCCCCGTTTTCCTCACTCATAGCTCCCACATTTTCAGGGGAAAAATGTAAATGCGAATCCAAAAAACGTATTTTCAAAGACATGTTGCACTTCATTTTATGAAAAGCATGTAACATTTTCTCAACAAGGTTAACATATTGACATTTATGATGGCCTAAAAAGTTTTCAGTAACTGCAACGAACGATGTCCAGGCTTCTTTTTCTACATCATTTAAGCATGAAGTGAATGTTGGATCCAGTGAATGTTGGATGTTGAATTTTTAAAGGTACTTGGAACTGGAATCTCCTCTTCTTCCTCCACGTCATAATTTTCTTCATAGTTTTCTTCGAAGTCACTTGAAATCGCTTCGCTTAGGTCCTAGAAGGTCATCCGAATTTGGTACAGTTTTTGTAACATATAGTACGTCAGGGTATTTTATTGTATACTTCGACTTTCTTGAAAATCCTTTTGTACCACTAAAACAAAACTAACAATCATTTACATGTTCTTTAGGTTCGTGCCACATTACAAGTTGACAAAAGGCATTTTTTTTTATTTTCCTCTAAACCAACACGTCAATTTTGTAAAGCAGGTAAGACAACAGATCTGTGGCACCTAGTTTTTATCTTGATTACGAACCTCCAAGTTAAAATATGCATTATACTTCTTAATCAATGATGTGATTGCATTTTTCTGATTTTTTGGTATGTATAAACAACAAATATAGCAAAACCTATCGGCAGAATTCGAACGAACGCGAGATATATTGATAGAAGTATTATGAATTAAATTTTTGACAGCGTTAGTGCAATAATAAATGCTTAAAACTTACATCTTACCTCAAAATGAGTTAAAAACGCGTTTTTTTCGACATTTAAATTTTCTGCCAGTTTTAGACGTGATATAAAGAAACTAATATTTTTGACAGTATAGTAGTGGCTATGGCTACTAAATATGTACTCACTTTTTATGATATATTTTTGGTGCTTGCTAGTGTAATTATATATATATATATATATGTTTGTGTGTTTGTGTGTGCTAGATCAAATTAAAAAATTATGTTATTATAAATAATATCCGCACCTTTTGGCAAATTTGATAAATAATCCAGATTAATGGTATCAATGCATATGCATACCAATGTCTCAGTTGAGTTCATTATTCAGTTTCATCGGCCTGCTTTTTTCAGGATGCCGGCCATTTTCACCGTGCATTTCCGCCCAATCTTACATGTAATTAATACCCATCTGCTTCAAACTCTCGCCACGCATGGCAACACTTGTCAAAATATCGAGTAAATTTAGCGACAAAAAATCTGAAACCACAAATGATATCACCTTGGCAATAGCTTACTAATTGGGCGCAATTCTTATTCCTATTCAGTATTGACGAATGATCTGTTATCGTGTTCGTCGCATTTGAACTCCTTAAAATTTGATTAAAATTAGTTTCTATACTTGCAAAATCTTAAAACCAAGACATATGAAATCTAGATGGCATTGTATACAAAGGTTGGAAACTGCGATTTTGCTAATGCCTGAATGAATTACACTGTAAAAAAAATCTTTAATCCTACTGAAATAAATTTGCCGAAATCTGTATGCATACTAACATTTTATTTTTACACATTACAAGAAAATACGTGAATCTAAAAAACCAATTTTTGAAAAGCTACAGAAATCTTTAACTTTACAAATGAATCTATTAAAATTACAGTTATCTTACGAAACGTCTATCTGTAACCGTTACATACAAAACTCTAGAAATCCCAGTTTCCTAAAAAAAAATCCAATTAACCTTACAGATTTTTTTATTTTCAGTGCAAATCTGTCTCTGTTACATGAATTTTTGCTGTTGTCGTTACATAGAAAGTTCTAGGAATCCCGTTTTCCCCGAAAACTTTTAGTAACTGTATTGAATGTTTTACAGTGTAGTTGATAGTAAAACTATTAATTCTGCCTATCAATAAATTGTGATTATTTCTTTTTTATTATCGAATATTAATATTTTAAATCTCAATTCTTTCAATAAGTAATATATTCAAGGAAAAAAATAAGACTGAATTTTTATTTGAGGAAAAGATCTTAAAAATGTTGAAATATAATGTTAATTATAAGATCGATAAAAATTATAAAATTTGAATGAAAATTAATGTATTTTTATCTTTTATTTCAAGCATAAAAAGAAAAGAAAAACATGTTTTTTCTTAATTTTGCGAACTTTAGACGATAATGTTCTTTCATACTGTAAAAGAAAATCTCTTTTGAAATGAAATCCATGCATTTTTTCGCAAAATAACTCTTCATATTTATAAATCATTCTTGAAATTTTATTTTTGTTTTGATAATAAATTCATATATTTTTTCTCCTTTTAAAACGTATTATCTATACATTTTAAATTTTCAAATGTGATTATTTTCTAACAGACTCTATCATTAAATTCAAAAGTACTTCAAACATAAAAGGGTATTTTCTTTATTTTATTTTATTTTATTTTATTGTTTTGTTTTGTTGTGACGATATTTGTTATATTACTTTTCTTAACGATCATAAAACGTAAAAAAAGAAAAAATATATACGTAAATAGGTGTTTTTTTAAACGAAAATTTATTAAAAAGTACAACTAAATTATCAGAAGAAGTAATCCAATATCAGTTTTAAAAAATTAGTAAGAACTTTTATTAAAAACATTATAATTAATGAATTTTTATTTATTTTTTAAGCTTAAAAAAAGGGAAATCTTTGAAAGACGTTCATTTTTTTAAATGTTACATAATTACTCAACCTTTGAAAAATAATATAATACTGACTGAAATATAGTAGTTTATGTTTGAAATAAAATAAAAATAATCGTTGTATTGTCGCAATTCATGATCATAAATCACTATTTATAATTAACTGCGTCGAGAGAGTATGTGATACTAAATTTATATGTTTCATCATTTTATTTATAATTTGTTTTATGCAGAAAAAATATTTCATTTGAAAATTTTATTGATGTATAGGTAATTTTAAACATATTTTTAAAAGGTAACACACAACAATAACAAAAAAAAAATCCCTGTCGTCTGGGCCTATAGGCAGAGGTAGATTTCGAAGAGTGCTCATTTCAACAACAAAAAATATATGATTAGAGATAAACCCAGTTTAATAACTTCATTTTTCCGTTTATGAAAAATTTTTAATTTCATTTTTCTGCAAAAACTGGTTTTATCAGAATCATCTTAAGAAAAATTCAGCTCAAATGCCCATTTTGACAACATATTTTGAAATAGATTCTCAGTTTATTAAAAAAATCTACCAAAACAGCACATTATACAGTTCCTAAATAATAAAAAACTGTCAGTTGAATGCATTTGAGAAAAAAATTGAATTTAAAAATGAGTCATAAAATAACCGATTTGTTGTTTGAATACATCCTTAATTCTTTAATCATGATTGCTTCGGAAAATTTTGTGCGAAATACTCACTTTTTAAATCAGAGCATTTTAAAAAATATATTCTATCTTTATCAAAAAACTGACCAATGTGTCACAGTATATAGTTCCTAAATAAGAGGATCTGTAAATTGGATGCGTTTGAGAGTGAAAATGGATTTTAAAACGAGTTATAAAAAGCGCAATTTGCTATATGAAAACTTCCTTAAATTTTCAAATCGCGAAGACTTCGGGAAATTCTGTTCAAAATACCCTTTTTGGTAGCCTTTTCAAAATATATTCTGTCTTTATCAAAAAATCGATCAATGCATCACATTATATAGTTCCTAAATAAGAGGATCTGTAAATTGGATGCGTTTGAGAGCGAAAATGGATTTTAAAACGAGTCATAAAAAAAGCAATTTGCTATGTGAATAAATTTTCAAATCACAAAGACTTCGGGAAATTCTATTCAAAATACCCTTTTTGGTAGTCTTTTTCAAAATATATTCTGTCTTTATCAAAAAACCGAACAATGCATCACATTATATAGTTCCTAAATAAGAGGTTCTGTAAATTAGATGCATTTGAGAGCAAAAAGGGATTTAGAAACGAGTCAGAAAAAAACGCAATTTCTTATTTGGACACTTCCTTAAATTTTCAAATCACAAAGACTTCGGGAAATTCTGTTCGAAATACCTTTTTTGGTAGCCTTTTTTGAAATATATTCCGTCTTTATCAAAAAACTGACCAATGCATCACATTACATAATTCCTAAATAAGAGGATCTGTAAATTGGATGCGTTTGAGAACAAAAATGGATTTAAAAACGAGTCAGAAAAGAACGCAATTTCTTATTTGAATACTTCCTTCAATTTCAGTCCCGATGACTTTCGGAAATTCTGTTCAAAATACCCTTTTTGGTAGCCTTTTTTGAAATATATTCTGTCTTTATCAGAAAATTGACCAATGCGTCACTTTATACAGTTTCTAAATAAGAGGATCTACCATTTGGATGCGTTTAAAATCAAAAATGAATTTAAAAATGAGTCAGAATATAAGCAGTTTGGATTTGAGGTTTTTTCTCCAACTCCTATTTTTGTTTAATTTCTTTTTGCTATACGAATTGGTCCTATGAAAAACTTGCCAATATAAAAATTGTAGGTATTGATGAGAAGATGTAAAATAAATTTAATTGGATTTGATATCTTAAAAATTGACGGAATTATGGATTTTTCTCTTTTTTCAGCGCCCTTTTTCTTTTCGTTTTTAATTTTTTTCATCGGTAAAAGTTGGTCCTATCAAAAACTTGTAAATACAAAAGTTTTAGATAATTTTAAGAACATTTACAAAAAATTTAGTTTTACTTGATATCTTGAAAATTGACGAAATTATGAATTTTTTTCTCTCAAAATCCCTGTTTTTTTCGCCCCTTGAGCCCACTTCTAAATTTATCAAAAATCTGTCATGCATATACTTTTGGCTCATTTTTAAGAAGTAATATAAACTTTAAACCTATTCGATATCTACTTTAATTTAGAAGTTATAGCGTTTTTTCGGTTTTCACAAAAACGCCCCCTATTCCGACCTTCTTGGTCCGATTTTGCCTATTAACGAACTTAGCCGAGATTTTATCCCCTTTGATTTTATGTACAAGTTTGGTGGAGATTGGTGAAGAATTATAGAAGTTATCGTGTCCATAAAAAAGTGATATATATATATATAGATAGATAGATAGATAGATAGATAGATAGATAAACTGGTGCGATTGCAATAGGTAGTATTTCTTACGAAATCTACCTAAAATACTCTTTATTTTAAATAAAGGCAATTAAAATAAAATCAATGTCGAAATCTGATACAATAAAAAAATAATTAATTTACATATATCACAATAATTAAATTTTCATTTTTATTTTCATCTTAACAATTATAGAAATATTTAAATATTTTTAGTTTCTCTCAAAATGTTATAAGTTTGCCAGAAAATAATAATTGTGAGGTAAAGTTTCTTTCCAAAAAAATTCGAATTTGTTGGATTTGTTGAGTTGTTCTCTTTAAGTTTTAAAATGAGCAATTAATTAAAAGGTTGCATAAAAAATAATTTCATTTTTGCAATCAAATTATTATGAAAATATTTCAACATACAATGAACATATGAGAAATAGATATATAAATCATGAATTGCTGTAATTTCTTTTCATCTTCTGCTGAGGTTTTGGATAATCCTATTCCAAATCTTTACAATATAGAAACGCCTTCTCCAAATAATTAATGCCGTAGAACGGAACATAGGAGCTGAAGGAAGAAGGCTCGGACTACATGGCAGAAGTGGTAAAATTTCAATTGTTTCAAGTTCATCTACTTTATTTTAAATCATGCGACATGCTCACGGTCTTGCTTTGTTTTGTTAGGGGAAAAAATTCCATTTCTTGAACAATGCAAGATATTTGCTTTTTTAAAAACTCATACATACTGTCCAGCTCTTCACAACAAGTATCTGAGTCGAGCATTAGAAAATATTGAAAGATTTCAAAATGATTAATAGAAATGCACCAGATGTTCATTACGAACTTCTTTCTACACCACTCTTCTTTTGAAAATTTTTGGGTGATTCCTGAACATCCAAACATTGTTTGGGCAAACAATTATTTGGGTTTCCTTAATATTCCCATTTCACATAATTAGCCACTGTGTGTTTCAACAACCAAAAATCCTTCGGATTTTCGGGAAGAGTTTTGCATATTTCTATTCGCTATATTAATTCGCTTGATGTGTAATTAGGTCATGGCGAACTTTCCTCGAGTTCTTGTACGTTTTCTATACTTTATGTGATGCTCTCCTTGGACAATCTAAACTTCTCTGAAAGTTTCTATATACTGGAGTTTGGATTTTTCTTCATTTTTTCATACAAATCTTCAGATTAACAAGTGATAGCCATTCATTTCTAAGTCTCATTTCAAGAAATAATTCAACTTCCATAAAATGCTTTAATGATTTTTGTACTGTACGATCGATGATGTAATCATCTTCTTCAAATTATTGAATTTTACGCGCTGCTTCAGCATCCTTATGATCCATTCTATGTCCCATTGTCGTAAGAGGGAGAATATTTCAAAATTTGTATCAGCCGCCATATACCCTAGAAATCGTTGAAAGTATAGGTATTAGTCTAATGCAATATAGAGTAATACGTACTCTTTAATATGACATTTTGCATTCGTCATTAATCATAATTTTGTGAATAATTATAAAATATTTTTGATGCACCTTAATATTAGCTTCGTCATGACTTATTCAGTTTGGATTTATCAAAAATTTATAGAAAGACCTTTGTCACTTTTTAGCTGTGAAATTGATTGATTGTCATTAAACTTTATCAGTAAAGGAAAAACTTCGTTAAACATAAGAAAGATTTTTCTCTTTTTTAAGTATCACTCTTCATGGTTTTTTTTTTTTTTTTCAATTTTAATATTTTAGAATTGACAAATACAAAGTAAAACAAGAACTTATATTTAAAAAATCCGATTAAAATTAGTTAAAAAATCTGCGTTTCTTATAATAAAAATCTGTGAACATTCTAAATCAATTAAAATGAATGTATTTTCATTTTTCATTTCCAACTTTGAAATATTTTTTTCCCAATTCACAACATTGTATCGCATTTATTGTGAATATCCCCCTATAAACGAAATATAAATAGTACACACCTATTTCCAATACACAACATACGACAAAAAACATCAATTACATATATCAGTTGCATGGCTGAAAACATTTACGAAAGTTAGAGCTCGGACTGATAGACGGCTAGAAGGCCTGACAAATCAAAATGATATGCATTTTTAAACTATGTCGGAAAGTTATAGAAAGATGTTTCTAAAATGAAACTGTCATGTTTATAAATTATTGCTTAAAATTCGGTTCTGTTGCATCATTTTTGGTATAGATAGTTTTTCCATTTACAAAACGCATTCTTTGTACTCGTAAGTTGTAGATCATAATTATTTTTTATTAAATTGCACCGGCAAATAGAAAACCTGTATCAAGCATAAAATATATTTGTAAATGCACCTGTTATATTTATAAACTATTATTTAAAATTCATTTGTTTTACATGGTATTACACATAGATTCATTTTCCATTTCAAAACGTATAATCTGTACTCTTAAGCTGAAGAATTTGATTATTTTCTAATGAACTGCATCAGTAAATAGAAAATGTTTATTAAGTATAAAATACATTTCTTTTTGCTATTTTATCATTGCGTCAATATTTCTAAATTTCACTGGATTTTCGATTGTCACAAAATATTAAAAGGAAAAAAAGAACCGAATTTTATTACACGAAAAATAACTTAAAATTTCCAAATAAAATATCAAAATAAAGATAAAAAATCTCTCAATAAAGCTTTTGAAATAACTTATTTTATTTTGTTTTTTAACTTTCCTTTTAAAATTAAACAGAATACACACAGATTTTTTTTAAATAAAACTATATGATTAAACACAGTTTTTGTGTCAATACTGACTGATATTAAAACAGTCTTTGTCCTGAAATGAAACTAAAGTATTTTTTCGTAAAATAATATTTTATATTTATTTGTTACCTTTCATAAACGTCATGTTATATTAACATGGGATAGGTATCATACTTTATTTTAAATTATGAAATGTGCTGTTTTCTAATGAAAGAGGTCTGTAATTGAAAGAAGTCTTTAGAGAGTTATTTTGATTTATTTTATTATATATGTCGACTTCTTTAATTTTGATTTAGCAATGAAAAAAAATCGCCGGGCTAAAAAGAAAGGGAAATGTTTGCTTGTGAAAATGAATGAAATATAAACTAGACTTTTTTAATGCTTTTAAAAAAATTATTTACCAAAAGTATATCAATAAAAATAATTTATGTTTTAATTAGTTTTCGAAAGCTTTTATTAACATCTAAAACTTTTTACATCGTGAGAGTTATTTTTTCAAGAAAAAAGTATTGTATTCGAGAAAATTTTCGAATTCCAGTTTTCGACAGATTTACACATTTTAGAAAACATTTTAGAGATGCATAAAAACATGTTTTTATAAAATGTCTGTCAGTGAATCTGTCCGTTTTTCTGTCTGTATGCACCACAAATGTTCAGGGCTCTCTATCTCAAGAACTAATGATTAGAATTTAATCAAATTTTAGATTCATACAGTTCCCAATTTAAATTCATACTGTTTACATTTGGTATAAATCTTCCAGTAGGTGGCACTGCTATTCTGCATTTTTCACCATTCTCGCCATATATATATATATATATATATATATATATATATATATATATATGTGTGTGTGTGTGTGTGTGTGTGTGTGTGTGTGTGACGATTTAAGGAGAACTCGAATTATTTCCACTGGTTAAAAAGAAACACACAGTCATGGCAAGCGAGGGAAAAAACAAAATAAATAAATAAATGTAGAAGATCCAATAATTAGTCATGGGCTGCTTTAAATTCATTTATTAAATTCGTAATAATGAGGAAGGAAAAGCTCCTTTTGCAAAAATTCCATCATTATTTCAGCGAGCTGTCCTCATCGAAGAAGCGACCCAAGAAATCTTCTTTTTCATCTCGAGACTTCCACCTTTTTTTTTAAACTAAAAAGAAAGTTCTGGAACATTCTGTAACCTCAAACCATCATTCTTTTATGTAAACAGTATTCTTGTCCAGCTACGAGATTATTTTCCACAAACGATAAATTTATTTTAAAAAAATATTATTTAACCAATTTATAATTGACTCAGAATTTTAAATATCTTAGGCAGACGATTTTTATAAATGATTAATTTTAAGAGAAAAAGAAAATAAATGAATTTATTAATATGCACACATCAAAGGTTGACGTAGGAAAAATAAATAAATAGATAAAATAAAATAATGATATTTTTTGAAAGGTATGGTTTTGGAGTAAATTTAATAAGACTTTCTTAAAAAGGGTTGATAAAAACATAGAAGAAATCAGTTTTATTTGGAATATTAAGAAATAAAGATTTAATTAAGAATATTTTTAATTTAGAGCCATCTTTTTAAATTTACGCATACTGGAATAATGTTTTTTAAGGCAAATTAAGAATTTATATCGTCTGCATAAGGATTAACAGATTAGATTTAGAAACAAGATTTTAATTTAATAATTTGAAGTAAGTACGGAATATTATTATAAGAAAATTAAGATAGTATAAAGGTTAGTTTTGGCGAAAAAATTTTTAATTTGTAATATATATATATATATATATATATATATATATATTACAAATTTTTATTTTTTTCGCTAAAATTAACATTTATACTATATTAATTTCATTATAACAATATTAGTTCATTCAACTTATTAAATTAAAATCTTGTTTCTATATCTAATCTATTAATCTTTATGGAAACGATATAAATTCCTAATTCACCTCAAAAAACATTTATTCTAATACGCGTAATTTTAAAAATACGGCTCTAAATTAAAAATATTCCTAATTCAAATTTATTTCTTAATATTCCAAAAAAAACTCATTTTTTCTATGTTTTTATCAACCCTTTTTAAGAAAGTTTTATTAAATTTATTCCAAAACCATACCTTTCAAAAAATATCATTATTTTTATTTATCTATTTATTTATTTTCCCTCTTTTAACATTCGATATGTGTTCATAACAATAAATTCATTTCTTTTCTCTTTCTCTCAAAATTAATCGTTTGCAAAAATATCGTGTCTAATAAATTTGGAATTTTGAATCTATTATAAATTAGTTAAATAATATTTAAAAAAAATAAAATTATAGTCTGTGAAATAAAATCTCGACTCTGGGCATGAATTATGTTTACATGGAAAAATGATAGTTCGAAAGTAGAGAATTTTCTAGAATTTTCTTTTTAGATTTAAGAAAGGAAGCCTCGAGGTGAGAAAAAAGATTCTTGGTTTTTTCTTCGATGAGTACGGCTCGCTGAAATAATGATGGAATATTCTTTTTGATGTTTCAGTTAAAGACAGTTTGCAAAGGGAGCCTTTCCTTCTCTCATGACTGCAGTTTTAATAAATTAACTTGCAGCAACGAATGAGTAATTTATTAGATCCTCTACATTTATTTACTTATTTTTTCCCCGCTTGCCATGACTTCTGTGCGGTAAAACGGGGAACCCGGCGATGATGTTTCTGGCTCCTAACTTTAAAATGTCATATATATATATCAGGAACTAATGCTCGAATTTTCACATTCAATGTGCTCGTAATTTCAAATTCTGCTGTCTTTGCTATAATTATATGTCTATTAGTCTTTTGGGGGAGAAAGTGACGCTGCTATGCTGCATTATTCATCATTGTTTCAATACCTATATCTCAAGAACTAATACTCGTATATTCATTAAACTTCAGATAGAGTTTGACTCTCATATAAATAGGAGTAGTATAAATTTTAATGTAGATCGCTAAACAGATAGCACTTTGGAGCATTTTTCACGATTCGCGCAATAGCCATATCTTAAGAACTAATGCATGAGTTTTCGAATGTCAGATTAACTTACTTAGAAGTTTACATAAGATGTTGCAAATTTATATTTAGGTGAAAATCGCCTAACCGGTGATGCTGCTGTGCTCCATTTTTAGGCAGTATTAACGTGTATATATAAAAGAGAATTTTTGAGTTCTCACATTCGACTAGTTTATTTTTGTAACATAATAAGAATTAGAACGTGTATGAGGAAAAATCTACGAAGTTCTTTTGATTTATTCAGATAATGAAAAATTATCTCTTCCTGTTTAAAGGCATCCAAAGAATCGAAACTAACTTTGGTTTATAATGAAAATTATAACATGCTTCACGTGTCTAATATGTATATTTCTACACCATTTATATGAGATACTGCTGGTAGAAAAAAAATCAGACCGTAATTGAATATTTTTGGTACTGATGTACGGTTGTAACCTTTCCCTTTATGCAAAGGTATTATATGTAGTATATGTGTGCTGTGAATAAAAATAAACAATATCCCATGATTAAAAGAAAATGTAATGAGAGACATAAATTACATAGTATGAACTTTAAAAACCTCACTGTTTTACTTAGAGAGCATCTAAAATAATAAACGAGATGTTACAAATAAAAAAAATATATCTTATTTAAAGCTTCTTGGTATTTAAGAGTTATTTTTTCCAAACCCATCATCAGAGAATATTTTAACATGTAATCGATGTTTATTTACACGTATACATTTCTTTGTTTTGAAATAATTTAGCCATTAAGTATTAGAGTTGAAAGTAGAAGTAGTATTTACTTGGATAGAAAGATATATATAATAACTGCAACTCCATTTATTTTATTACACTACTTTGTCCTCATACGTCGCTTCAACTTTATTAAATGCATAACTTGACAGTGGAAATAATAGTACTTCAGGTTAAATTTGCATAGAAGAAAAAGTTAACTGCCATACTATAAAATTTTTACATCATTTTGCTGAAATTTTCACAATTTATTTTCAAGATATTTAACCATATATTGGGAATATTGTACGATAAAGCATACATACATAGGGGTAGATGAATAGGGGTTACATGCTTGACCGTTTTTACACAGGTTTAATTTGAATTGACCAGGGGTGAAAGTGAGCGCTAACAAAAATAGTGGAATTTTATACTAAATATTAATAGTATTTTTTTGCTTTATTAAAATCTTAGAATTACTGTCATTAAATATGACGAAAAATACAGGTTACATTTAGTGGTTGCAATCAATCATTCGGGTCAAAGCGCTCTCATCGTTGATTCTCTATTACTGGATGCATAAAAATTGGGTATCGGATACATAATGTTTGCATAATAAAAATGTATTGTGATTTTCTGATTCAAATTTTAACGACAGAGAGCTTTTAGTCCAAGAGCTGTTAAATATTTTAGGATAGGTATTTGAAGTTCACTTAAAATTTGTGTAACACTTCTTATGTAATGTTTGAATAAAAAATCGAACATGTGGTTGAAGGGTGGTGACACTTTGCCAATCCATAAAATTTAAAATTTAAAAAATTTTCGTTGCAAAAGAAAAAAATAATCTTGAGGCATCTTGAAATTCTAATGCTATCAAATTTAGTATTTAATGATCTAGAAAATGTAAAAGCCAGATATTTTAGTTCGACAAAAAACTATACCAGACGGTTTCAAGTCGAGTTTTATATAACTATCGAAAAACAGTGATTGAGGAATGCTGAAATTTAGACAGAATAATATTTTTTTAGAAAAAGACATTCTGAAAATGACAGACAGTTTTTGGGGAATTTTCTGCTTGTCAAACGATCGGGATTATTAAACGCGAATGCCATTAAGTTGCGATATGGCAGTCATTCAAAGTTATCTGGCATTAGCTTATCAGCCAAATTTTTGTCTGGTAAATTAATTTCATATAGTCTTGTAGCCAAAGAATATAACGTTGCAATTTTCAAGCGAACTAAAATGATGTGAAGAAAGCATAATTTTTAACATATAAACCAGTCTGCTAACAGGCGCATTCGCTGTTACAGTTAAAGCTGACTGAAATTTATCAACCCAATTTCTGTCTGAAAAAGTAATTATTGATTGTCTGGTACCCAAACAGTTATGTGTTATAATTTTCAAGGTTGCTAGAATGATGTGTGGATGACTTTTGTTTATAACACCTATTTCTACTTACTATTAATGATGTTAATCCATTATTATCAGAAATTTCCAGCATTATTATGACCCTGTCAGATTCCGATCTCTAGGCAAAATCACATGTCATATTCATATCAGACAACCAATGCTTAATTTTTCAGATAGAAATTCTATTAATAATTTTAAGCTATATGTCTTTAAATGTGGCATTGAAAGAGCTCGGCTATATAAAATTTACATTTTATGACACTTTATCAAACTTGAAAATTGTAACATATTACTGTATAACTGCCAGACAATCTATAATTAATTTTCCAGACAGAAATTCAGTTGATAAATTAATGCCAGACACCTTTAAATCTAATAGCGAAAGTGTCTATTAAAAGAGTGATTTATAGGTTAAAATAATAAGTCATCTTCGCATAATTTTAGCAAACTTGAAAATTGTAACATATTGCATCTTTTTCTTTTTTTTAATAGACAGGCAATCAAATTATGCTGTCTTGCTTCACTGTATCATAAATTCTTGCTATTCTACTATAAGCTCTTATAATTATTGACTTTCCATTTTAAAAAATGGCGTATTTGTATAAATGAACAACATTAGTATTAAGAACTTTTGAATAAAATGTACATTTTTAAATTGTAACATATCCTTTATTATTTTAGGCGTCTTTTAAGAGGAAAAATGAGCTTTTTAAAGTTGATATTGTTCATTTTATGTTTGAATGAAGGTATGATATTGCGCATCATAATATAATTTGATGTAGTGAGAAAGTTGTTAAATTTTGATTTCGTGGAATATTTTTTCTTCTTGTATAATATTCCATAATGAATACCCTTGTTTTAGCTTCTTAAAGGTAAATAAGTATTCTTACCACGATAAATTGAAATTTTCAAAAATTGTTATCAAATATTTACTTTTTTATGTTAAGAAATTTTCACATATAATTAATTTACTCTCGTAAAATAAAATTAATTAAAGGTCCAAAAGAAAAATTAAATTAAAATATCCAGTTTATATATGTATATATATATATATATATATATTAACAAAAACATGCGAAATATAATAAATAAATCACAATTCTTACATTAAATTTTTCTCTTCAGTTTTTAACAGATATAAAATCACATAAAATTTTCCATTTCTGTTCACAATATTTTAGGATTAGATAATGCTTATTATATAATACTGAGTGAAAAAATAAATTTTCTTTTAAAATTAAATCAAAGAATTTTGTTTTGACATCACTCTTAATTCTTATAAAGCCTTGTTTAAATGTTAACTCTGCCACATAATACCAAGTTCAGATTTATCTGCAATTTGCAAAACTTATCCTTTATATTTTTAAGTTGTCAAATGTGATGTTTTCCAATGGATTGTATCAGTAGATAGAAAGAACTTCAAATATCACAGACATTTTATTTACATATGTCTTCTTATTTTTTTCTGAATCAAAGGAAATAATAAAGAAAAAAGAAGGGAGAAAAGGACATTCTTTTTAAAATAATGATTACAATTGATTTTAGAGCAGTTTCTTCTTTTACAAAACGCAATACTTGATATTTCAACCGTAGAATCACATATACTATTTTATAAATCAATATTAATGCACTTAAATAATATTTTACACTAGTCAAAAATTAGACTAAACCATTACTGTTTTATTAACTATGCAAGGTCCTCCATGAAAAACTGCTAGTTGATATTTTAAGGCATTGGCTTGAGAGTAACATAAATTAAAAGATAGCTTTCAGATTTATGGATTAAATGAAAAAGTTTTACAACTTTCATTGGCAACATTCACTTCTTTATCGCAAATTGATATTAAAAAAGAAAAATCATAAATGTCATTAAAATGTTAATGTTTTCTAGTGATTTCCGCCATTCACAATAAATGTGAAGACATGCAATAAGAGTAAAAAAATGTGCTCACACTAGTGGCAAAAAAAAAAAAAAGAAATTATGTTCGATATTAAAACTTTATAGTAGGAAAGAGGGGGGGACGTTTGAACTTTTTTTTAAAAAAATCAATACATTTCCTATATAAACTATATTTTTGCGTTTTAATTGTTACATTATAAAAATAATGCATTTCTTTATCAAATGAACCAAGAAATAAAAGTTTTCCATGTAAATTAAAAAAGTTGTAATGTTTTAAAAACCTGAAAGATTTCGGTTCAAACCTGGCCCAAGTAAGGGTACCTCTGAACAAGTAAGGGGCACCTTTGAACAAATAAATAAAATACGAAAATATTAAGAGTTTTCATAAAATGCTGAGAATATAAGAACACTTCAGAAACATAAAATATTATAAATAAAAGGAAATATCTGTATTATATTGAAACTAATAATTTTTCTATCATTCTAACAAACTTAAATGCATCAAAGTTGATGTCAAAAATCATTGTTGAAACAACGCAAAGTGCCCCCTCCCCAAGTTTTTTTTTTTTTTTTTTTTTTTTTTTTTTTAACAATATCATTGAAATACTAAAATATGATATCTGATGCTTTTGGAAAATTAAAATTTTTAATTCACTCTTTTCATGAAAAAAAACTGACTTAAATTCCCTTTTATCCAGTACGAAAACAAAAAATAATGTTTAGAATAGAGTAAATGAAAGAGTATAGACTTCGTTAGACAAACCTGCTAAATCATGAATCATTATTGTTGTATCCGGGATATGCAATTATCAAATAAATGAATGCCATCATCAATTTAAATATGAAACAACCCTTCGCTAATACATCCAGAGATTGTAATACATGTGTGCAGTAAGAAGGGATTATTAACAGTATAAGTCCATGTTCTTTTATATACTTAATTAACCTCTTTTCACAAAGGAAAAAAATCCAAAAATGGTAATATTTAGGTACATTAACAACTCTTTAATTTATAGTTTTAGATGTTCAATCGTGCCCGAACATTTTTGTTCAATGATACCCCATCACATCGAGTTTACTAAATTCGGCTGAAGAATTGGAATAAAGCAAAGCTTATAAACTAAAGATTACATTGTTATTTAAGTGTTGAACAATAAATCAAAATTTGAGGGATACAAAATTGCCAACAAATATCTTACAACTTTATTTTCTTAAGCTTGGATTCAAGAGGGAGAACAATACATGTCTTGCTTATAGTATTTTGCATACAAAATGATAAAGCTTTCTATACTTATTGAACTGAAGCAGTAGTATGTATTGCTATAGACGTTTAAAAAAATAATTTTTTAAAGGAAAATATTTAGAGTGTTCAAAGGTGCCCCCAGCTCAAACGTGCCCCCTCTCTCCTATTTGTCTTCACAGATGGTACACAGTAAATCGTTTGAGTAAGACAGTTAACAGCAATAAATGATAGCAATGATGAAAATAACTTTATGTAGTGTTTTTAATAGCATATGTATTTTGCACATTCAACATGTGCATGCTCACTTTTGAATATTCTAAGAAACAAAACCCATTGATATGTGTTTAAAAGGCTTCTGTGATCACAGAAATGGCGCAATAGAACGAAAACATAAAACGTTCTGTTGAAACACGCATGAAGCAGGAATGATTTTCTTTTTCCTTTTTTATATATTTATAAGAGTTTTTACTGCTATCACTAAATTTGCAAAATCATTTATAGTTTATCTTATAATTTTATAAACAATTAATAAGGTTTAACATTTTAAATTTTTGAGATGACCTCATGTAACCAAATCACACTATTAAAAATTTACTGTTAACAATTTGTACGTTCTATTCTTTAGTTCTAAAAAAGGCTACATTATCGTTATTTAACTCTTATCTGACCATGTTATTGCCTATTTTATGGTGATAATGAATGCAACTTGTTACTATTTAATTATTCTATTAAAAATCGTTGAATGACTCTATTGTGCTGAAAATTTTAAAATTTCAGTAAGAGCTCAATTGATGTTCTTTACTAATCCTTGAGCCCATACTTTAAAAATTTATATCATAAATGACATGATAATGCTCATATAATCACGTCTTAAATGAAATTAATAAGGTTGCAGCTAAAAATTCAAACACCGTAAAGGTTTGTTTGTTTGTTTATTGGCTTAAAGTGTGTTTATCGTTGGCAAATATTGTCATGAACAAAGTTCAGATATTAGGTTGTTTATATATACTAGCATGTGAACATTCGTCATGTGCTTGGCAATATTTCTAATGGAAAGTCAATGTTCCTGTAATATTGACATACCGTTGCTAATATCATCAATATGAAGTCGATATTTCTGCAATATTTCTACTTCTTTGCAAGTAAGTCAATGTAAAAATATAGAAAGGGGGGCCGATACACATTTTTAACCCTTAAATGCATAGGATAGAACGCGTTCCAAAAAATGCCCAATTCAAAGAATCAGAATTCATACCAGAAAAATCTAAATAGTAATTTTTTCTTTATTTAATTACGAATGGCCTGTCATTAAGTAAAGTGAAAATTGCTCTTTTAAATTTCTGGTGAGAATACGGAATATGTGAATAAAACCCACAATAAATCGGGAACACTTGTGGTATCGAAAATGATACAATATGCATTTAAGGGTTAAATAATTTTTCCTTATTGAGTTTTTATTTTTTATTTTTTGTGATGTTAATCATATTGTTTGTATACAAAATCACAAAACCTCTCATTTTTTATTGAAAATTTAAAATGCATTAAAAAAGTGGGGTAATTTAAAATCGGTATATCTTAAAATATAACATATAGAATTTAAATTTTCTTTCTCTTAAATGAACAAAAATGTATTAATTTTAATTTTAACAAAGCATTTTAAAATACATTAATTTTAATAAAAATTCTAAATATTTAAAGTAAAAACTTTAAGAAAGAGGCAACTCATTGTTAAAAAGTCATATTTTCAAAATAAAATATATTGTTTTAATTTTTAATTTTTTGAATCAGATTTAACCTAAAAAAAATATTCCAAATATGAACCTTTTCTCTTTTCTGGTACTTGACGTATAACAATTTAAATAATAGAAATTTTGAAAAATTCCATTGTGAAGAAAAAAGCATTTTCACAAAAAATATTTTCCATGACAGCCATTCCTTGAAAGCTTAATTTTAAAAACAAATCAAAATAAAGGGTTTGATGTTTCCTGTCGCCATTAAGAGTTTAACGTCCTTTTAAGCAGAAGGGAAAAAAAGAAATTTTTGATACAGTCTATTTTTTTTAGATAATTTGAAGATTTTTGACTCCTTGTCTTTGGCTTATTAAAATAATATTGTAATATCGTTAGATCATGAGAAGTACTTGCTCACATGTAATTAGCAACAAGGGATGAAAAGCTGTACAATTGCTTCAAACTCTGGATTTGAGAGGAGAAAAAAAATGAGAAAATATTTAAAGTTTAAAAGCATGATAAAATATAAATAATGGGGCAGAAGATTACTTTATATGACGGGAAAATTTTAGTTATGTTGAACACATGCCATTGTACCTTTTAATTTCATTATATTTAAAGAGACTATTTAAAATACACCGCAGCCGATTTTTCTATCATGAATCAAAATGTAATGAAATAATTTTCTGCATCTCTCAAAACAAATTGTAATATTAGCATATTAAAATTTCGACTCTTGAAAAAGCATGTTGTAATCCAACTGAGTGATGTATATAAATCATTATGTTTGAAACAAAGTGACATGAATAAAATTTACCATGAAAGATTTTTCTACATAGAGTAACATTTTGTAAAGGAGTCCATTGTTACTGGATGGAACTGCAAATGCTAAATACTTCATGTTCAACATTTTACACCTAACAAGGAAGGTCTCCATACTGGGCATATTCAGATTTTTTTTTTTTTTTTTTTTTTTGAAAAAAATACTAATTAAGCTACTCATGTATGTAATAAAGGATCAGTGAAAATTAGAGGCGGAATTCCAGAAGAAAACACGGGAAAAAATAAAATATTTTCGAATATTTTTCGTGAAAAGACATGTGTCACATGATTTGGCGAGCAGCACTTTTCCCCGCCAAAAGCAAATGATTTGAATGCAACTGAAAACTTGAATTTTTAGAATCGGCGTAAATAGTGTTTGATGAATTTAAACATAAACAATGAGAGAGTTTAATATATTTTATACATATATATGTATATTAAATTGCATATGTATATATTATTTGTTGCTGTAGTTATTTAATTTACTTCTGGAAAAAAATATTTTCATGTATAAAAAATTCTTATTCAGTAAAATTGTTTTCATACATGTAAGCGCATTTAAAAATAAAAGCTAAGTGTTTCCATAGCAACAGAATTGAATTGACAATGCTCAAATAGACTTTGAACTTGAAATAATTTTAATTAATTTAAATTTGAATTTCGTTTCAAATCTCAAATTTTGATGATTAAATTTGAATTAAATACATATAAATATCAATATAACGAAACCATACTTAAAACAAACTAAAACTGACAAAAACAAAGATATTTAATTTATCTAAACACGTTGAACGTAAAACTTTTTTCCTTTAAAATGCATTTGACATAAAAAAAATTAAAAAAAAAATTGAAATTGCTTTTCATCGCCAACCGAAGATACATCGCCAAATAACGAAAATTTCATTATTTTTTAACGGACAGGGAACGGGGGTTCCGCCGAATTTTTTTTTAAACTTATATATCCCTATGAGAAGAACATTCTGTAATGTTTTCAGATTTTTCGGAGTATGCCCGTATGGAGACCTTCCTTGTAAGTGGAGGAAGATAGCCTTGTCTCTAGGATCCAGTGTAGACCTTATTTGCTCCTTCCGGTAAATTATTTGGCCTGCGGAGATTCATTACAGAATTTTGAATCCTTGGACAGAAAGCACATGCTAACGAGGAAAAAATGATGTAATAACAATTACGCATATCCACCTAATAATCTAATCGGTGGATGACAAAGCTCCTTCATGACAGGCATCGGTAAATTGATGCTGAAGACAATGAGAAAACTTGGAGACCGAGTCATGTTGCAAGATTACATCACAGAGATAATATATACGCCGGAGACCTGATCCTGATTCACAAAGGGCACTATGGCTGCCATGAGCTCGTCAAGGGCTCTAACGCGGCAAAGGATGAGTCTCAGGTGTTCACAATCATAACAGGTATAAGGTAAGATTATTTAGGTGAATCGGGAAGAGACAAATTTCTGTCAAATTGTAGTCTAGGAATAATGAATAATGAGGAGTATTCAGATCGCAATAAGATGTTTTTTAACCACTATCTACGCGGGGGTTTGGTTACCTAAGGTGCTAAGCCTCTGTGAGTATGCACAGTAAATAAAAATAATCTGAGGATCCAAAAGCCTGGCACTCGCATAAGTCCATTAGAGCGATTGGAATATTTAAGGTATGTCCTGAATGGACCATCATCGGAGAGGAAAGCTGATATGGGAGGAGACAAAGCTAAGATTTTAAAGGGAACTTTATAACAAGAAAAACTTACATGTAAATCCAAGTATATTTACGGGACATAGAATACAGTATGATGACCAGACAAACAGTTAAACTGATAGACTTTTGAAATTAGATGGAAAATTTTAAAATTGGCGTTGTTGCTTTTTTTCTTTTTTAAACAATTTTAAATCTTTTGAAGATGCAAGTTTAAAGAGCTTTAGAGAAAGTTTATTACAAATGTAAGCAATATTAATTTAAAAATTATATTTCATTAAAAGAGAATTAATGTAAAGGAACGGAATGGACGATGTTGAAACAAATTTTAGCCACTTGGCGAAATTCTGGAACTAATTAATGTATCCGTTAACAGAAAAAAAATTCTTGGCTATAATGGATATTTGTTTTATTTCAATTTTATGACTATTCAAATAATAAATTATTATTTTCTGAAAAATTAATATTTTTTAATAATTGGTACACAGAAATAAAATTAAATTTTTAAAAGAATAATATCAGAAAGTACACTGATATTGCAAACTTGAAATGACACATATGAATAACTACTCACAAATCTAATGGACTTATTCCATTAGCCAAGTGTGGTGAACAAAACCCTCAATGAATTAAGAAAATGTTTGAAGCTAGAACAAAAACTTAATAGTATATTTAATTTTTTCAATAAAGCCATTACAAAAATATATCTACAAAAATATTTTATGTATAGAAAATTATTATAAGGCATTTAAAATTTGCCTAAACTTGAATAAGTTTTAGCAGTCAAGTGCATCAAATATGCATTGTAATGAGATCTAAAATTACATAAAATTTGGCTATTTATCTATCAATATGCGTATATGAATAATAAAAATGCGTATACAAAAACATATGTGCGCATGAGTTGCTCTTTTAACTGTATTTACGTCTAAATACCCAGAACTTCCTTAATTTGTAATACATTTCAGCAAACACATTCAAATATTTACCATGAGAAAACAAATTAGAAGGGAGTTTAAAAAAAATTACAATACTTCAGCTGACAAAAGTCTTGTAAAAAATCGATTTTGGAGGAGCTATCGACACCTTACTTTGTAAATAGAGTAGCTGGTGCCGCTGAAGGTCACATCAGAAAGAATAATTAGTCGCTGCTTTTGAATTGTATTAGCGACTCCGTTCCCTGATGTTACCCCACAAGAATTTAGACTAATGGTTTATCTAAAATACAGTGTCTTTCGCAAAGATGTCCCGAACCTAGATGTGTTGAAGAAAAACGCTTCGCTTACTTTTCGGGACACTCATACAGACATGTTACTTTTTGTTGTTGTGAAAAATATGTAGTTCAGTAAAACATCAATCATGTTTAACCTGAATGAAATGTGTTGAATAAAAGATAATTTTTTTTCAATTACGATTTTCTATTTTTTAGTCAGTTGTTTTTATTACGTAGCTCCTCATATTTCTCTAGCATTGATTTTTTAAATTTTTTTTCTACAAAATCCTTCTTTATCCCTCATTTTGCCAAATCATTCTTAATTTTTTTTCTATATTTTTACAATTAGATGGAACAATAGAACTGTTTGTTTCATCCTTAAAAGTCCCTTGATTTTCCCCTTGATATTGACTTTTCACTTTAAATTTATCTAAAATTATAGGTATAATGCACAGGTATCCTAAACTAAACTAAATGTGCTAAATAAAATAAAATTTTATTCCAATTATGATTTTGCAATTTTTGAAGTATTATTGCTATTACACAGTTTTTAGAACTAATGTTTTTCGCAAAATCTTTCTATGTGGTCCAATTTTTGTGGGACGTTGTTTAACTGTCCCACAAAATTTGGAGCCAATTTAGTAATTAGATTGTACTACAAAACTGGGAGTTTAATTACGATCACCCTTTATTTTTAAAATAATACATCATTCATTTTATTTTTGTAAGCTAGGAATCTTGTGTGCGTGAATAAATAGACTCTTCTTATAAAAGTTATTTTTGCAAGGATTTAATTTAAAAAATAGCTTTAAAAATTGCAATGTATTTTTTACACATAGCTATTCGTCTTCTTTTAGAAATTCTCTTCTTCAAAAATGTTTTTATGCATACCGTTATATGGCTATTAAAGAAGTTCATTTCTCATAGATTTATCATCAAAGTTATTTGTTTGCTTATTTAATGATGTAAAATTATACAAAAATAAAACGTATAACCGAGAACATAACGTGCAAAGTAAAATATTTACCAAAGAAAGCGATCATTAACGTTGAGAATTTCTTTTTGATTAAGCAGTTTCAGCTTCACAAATTATAATAACATTACAAATACTGAATATATTTATAATTTTAATACTTAAACAGGCATATTTATGCTACACCAAAAGAGAAACGTAATGTTCAAGTTTTCTGTAAAATACTTAATATAGACCAGAATACTAAAGATTCATGTATCATTCATATAAAATCATCACTTTTGTTCAAAAAACGTCTATTTTTTAGGTTATACTTACGTTTAACATAAACTATTTTTCTTCATATTTTATTCATAGAAATTCTAACATAAATTCATCGGGATTTTCTCTCATCCTGTGGTATAGTAAAAAGTTCATTTTGTATCAAGTCGGAAATATAGTGTGATTATTTATTAAAATTTCTGCTTGTAATAATTCATTGCTATTTCTATTTGTAATAATTCAAAATGCTTTAAATAAAAGATATCCTTAACCGTTCATTTATTGAATTTTTATTAAAAAGCCATGTTTCATTCCTTGTGAAAAATTAAAGAAAACATTTCAAAATGTTTAATCATGATGTCATATTTGAAATTTGCTCACATCCAAGCTTCATGAATTATTCTACATGTAGTTTACATTCCATTTTTCATCATTAAGAAATACCTGAAAGTTTTAATTTTATGCAATCCCACGTAAACCCAAATAAATATTTCTACGCCGCAATGGTTACTAATATGTTTGCAAAACTTTATCTAAAATACTTCTATTTTAGAAATATGAAGAGCTATTAATTACGAAAGCCTGCGTTTTCAAAATATGTATATTTTAAAGATTATATAAGGACCGACGCTTATTAAAAGTAAGGAGTGTAACAACTCTATCATTTTAAATATATTTAAAATAAATTACTCATTGTGGAAAATGTTTTTTTAGTAATGTATAGTATTTCAAGCAATATCGAAACTATGACTATAACTCGAGTTATAAATAGTCCTAAAATAAACAAAAAGCATTGCTTTAATTCAAATGAAATTTTTTTGATTTGTATGTGATTTAATTTGTTTTAAGTGTAAGTTGTACTTTTGTTATATTTAATTCAATATTGTCTTTCTATAGGGCTGCCTTTTTTTCCAAAGAGTAACAAAATTTTGATTCGATATTTTTATCCTTGTATCAAATTAGCCTGTGAAAAATTATACTTTATGCACTTTTTTAAGTGTTAACACGTTTTACCAAAGAAAATGAGCTAGAGGTTTATCCATCAATTTTTTAAAAAAAGATTAAGATCATGAAAAAGAGAACCACGAGGAATATTCAATTAATTATTAGAAAAATTCGAAAGAATGTTTTAATATAGTTTAAACTTAGAATAACTATTACTAAAATACATGATCTCTGAATTGAGTCTTATTTCCTGATAGGATAATGCCCGGTAGCTTTTTCACCTGGCCTTTTTAACAAATTATGGAATATTTGTTATTTTTTTCTTCCTTTATTTTCCACACTTATTTTATAATACTACATGAATTTATACATGTTTTTAATTCTTTATTTCATATTTTAACTAATATTTAACTTTTTAGTTAATTTTTTCACTATGGGTACCAGCTGCGTTTAAACATAATTTTTAAGGCTTCCTAACATTCTTGCAATATAAATCACCTTAAGACTGGATGTTAAATTACCCCGTAACTAGGTAGTCCATCAATATGATCACATTGTTCTATTGCTCCAAATTACTTTTTGCATTACAATGTAAACAGATTAAGAATAATGTTTATAACATCAAAATGCTAATACTTGTTGCAAACTTGTTTCGATAACAAGAGAGTACCGTCGTTAGTGCAAAATGTGATTGTACTTCATAATTTGCACTGATGACGTTATGCTATGTCAATCGAAACGTATTAGTAACAAGTAAAAGTGCTTTGGTGCTTTAATGATTGTGTTTTGTCTATTTATATTTTAAAACGCCAAAAATAGTAATTTTCTACGGGTGACTATTCAATTTTTTTTTACCTGTGAGCACTTTGATAAAATGAAACTGTTCGTTTAGTTCCTTTAGTACAATGTCACCATAAATTAATAAATCTAATTGCAATTTTTTCTACAATCGTAAATTAAAACAAATGTTTCTGAGGCAGCCTTTAGGAATTATTTTCAAATTACTACTATATCCAAGATGCAATAAAATTTTATACAAATAAAATTACACAATGTTGAAAACAAGTGAAAACATTCATTAAACGTACATTTATTATATTTTTAGAACAATAAATATGTCTGTATATATACGTGTTTTACAAAAAAAAATGAAATTATATTTACATTAATCAAAGTATGATATGGCCAGAAATTTAGAAGTACATATAAAAGGTTACTAATATGATTTCATTTTGCGTACCAGACAATAAAAAAACACCCTTTTTATTATGTCAGAGAAATTGGGTATTTAATACTGACGTCAATGTAGCAAATTAATCTTATCGTGTGGTAGATTACTCTTGACTGATGACAGTTGAGGTATATGGCGGATTCAATCATTCACTTCGGTAATGAAATATTTCTCTAGTCATGTTATTGCACTTTTTTCGTTCACATTTTTAACGTAATGGTATTTCAGTATGATACTGAATAAGTTTTTTCTTATTTAATATGAATATATTTAATTAAATTAAGTTTTTCACAAAAATTTTCAAAATGGTTGGAAATTCAGTACCATATGGTACATTTTTAATTAAAACCATTTCGCAATTTAACTTATAATATTAAGAAATTTACATTTATCACTGAGAATCTCTTTTGGATCACTTTTTACTTTTTAAATTACGTGTGTAGAGTGCGTATCGGACAAAAATTTATTGTTTAATGTTCTAAACAAATCAACCAATTATACAATAATCAAAAATATTAAAGTTCATTATTGTGTTAGTTATTGGTAAATATGTATTATTCACAGTATATTCCCAAATATTAATATACAGGGTGTCCAGAAAATAACACCTTAATTTCAAAATTAAATTTCTCAAAAACAAAGATAGATACTAATATGCGGTAAACGGTTTTTTCATTAGGTAAGCTGAAAAATCTTATACAAAATTTTCGAACGGTAAATATTATGAAAGGATTGTGTTCTGATTGCAAAGAATGGTTTGATTTGACATTTTTCTAGTTTTAGATTGCTGCCAGAGAATGTGTTTTTCGGCAGTACCATATTTCATAGTTTTTTTAAATTAAACTTTTGAAATTTCGAAAATCTAAAAATTTACTTTGAAAAATCTTTAAAATATTGTACTGTAAGCTGAAAAATTATTTTCTCTGGCAGCAATCTAAAGCAATAAAAATGTCAAATCAAAGTATTCTTTGCAATCAGAACACAATCTTTTCAAAATATTTACCGTTCGAAACTTTTGTATAAGAGTTTTACAGCTTACCTAATAAAAAAACCGTTTACCGCATATTATTATCGATCTTTGTTTTAGAGAAATTTAATTTTCAAATCAGGGTGTTATTTGCCGTACACTCTGTATATGCATTACAATTTAGTACTGACATATGATAAGTTTAATTTATATTAGATTATAGTTAACTCCTTAACAGATTCGCCTATATACCGTATGTACAAGAAGATTTTGCTTGCTTCTTTACTAAAAGCTTTTCCAAACCATTACATTTAAACTGCAATATTAGCTTTGTTATCAGGTAGGTATATTTTTGTAATATAATTCGAATATTTTTGTACAGTAAAAAAGAGCTTATGGTCCCTATTTTTTGTCAATTGTGTCAAAAAATGAATATTTTAAGTATTTAACTGAGAATTTGTCAAATACACATTAATAAAAAATTGAAACATTTACTGCATCGTCACTCAACCGCTTTTATAGAAAACGATTACTTCATTGCATTATGGAGTATTATCATAGGTGGAAAAAGAGATATTCTATAAAAGCGATAGAGTGAAGATGCAGCAAAAGTTTCAAAATTTTTAACAGTGTAAAACGGTTTCAATGGGTCATTTCAGGAATAAAATATTTCTCTGTTCTTGTGGCTGGCTACGAACATAGTAGTTTGAATTTAAGTAGTTTCAACAAAGTGTCACAAACCGATGGTGTAATTTGAAAAAAATAAATTTATCACAATTCATATGTACAAAGTCCGTACCAAAAAATTCATTTATATTTGATACGGATTAAATAAGATATGGATAAAAAAAGAGGATCTACTAAAAAGTAAATACGGATCTCTGTCCAATGGTAGCTATGACATTTTCCTGATAATTCAGCGATGAAATTGAAAACAAATTCCTTTTTTTAATTTCTCTCTCCACTGTATTTGTTACTGAAAAAAAGATGAAGATAAAATTTTCATTGTTTGTTCTTTCTATACTCAATTCCGTGAAATTTATTTCTTCAAATCCTGACATGTACCGACAAGTACATGCTTATGAAAACTTTTCAAATAACTTCACATATTAATTCAAACGTCTATTTAGGCCGTGAGAATGCATGAATTCATTAACAAAATTTAATTTCCCGCTTCACAGTTACATAGGAGGCCTTTTTTATATATTTACACGGAAAATACATTCATTAATGTCCGTTATTGACAAAGGTTATTTAACATAAATAAAACTGTTTTTATCATGTAACCTAATACTGCATTAATACCTAAAAACCATCTTATAAAAAGCCATTTTTCCACCCCTTTAGCCTTTTTGGAATTTTATCAAAAATTAGTGATAAGTAACATTTTGGACTTTTTCTTAGAAGCAATAATAAAAATAACTGATGTGATATACATTATAATTAAGAAGTTACGGGGACTTTTTGACTTTCAAAAAATCTCTTTTGTCCGTTTTTGCTCATTATCAAACTTGACTGAGAATTTCTGTCCCTTAATTTTATATTTAATTTTAGATCAGATTTGTATAAAATTATGATAAGTTATCCTGCCCATAAAAATTTGATATAATTGTTGTGTTTTGCTGGGAACGTTTCGTTTCTAAAGACGTTCCGAAAAAGAAATAAGTACGTGATCGTTTTTTTTTAGTACATTGCATACATTTGGCCGCAAAAGACCACTTAACATTAATCGACACATTTCAACAATTTTCTAATCATTTGCAGGAAAAGTAATTGAATAAATAAAAATAGAGCTTACCTGCATAAACTTGAGTTATCATGAGAGTAGAAACAAACAAAAGAATATGCACAGAGAATCTTCTTGCAAAGGAATTTCTTTATTTATTTTTTATGAAGATAAATGAATTCTCAATCTTAGAGAATATAATAACTGTAAGTAGGCGTAGCTCTCTTATTTTTAGAGCCGGCCATAGATGGCTCACATGACTTGTACAAATTTATAAATAACAGAAAACTCATATCCAAATGATTGTACCTTTTTTGATTCAATTGGAGAGAAGGGGGTAAAATGTTAAAATGCAATAAAACAAAGGGGTGCTTATTTTTGTAAAGAGCACACAATGTACCACAAACGCAAATTCTAGACGAGATGATGTTCCAATAATTTGGACAATTACTATTTCGAGAAAACAAAAACATTCTTTCAACCCGAAATATATTATTGTTGCATAAATACTTCTCTGGAGATCATAAGTAGTATTTTTTTTATGGACGAACACACCTTTAGACGTCTTCACGAAGTAATAAAGTCGGTACCTTGTTTTTTTTGGAGAAATTACATCTTTTTTTTATATCATAATGCTGATCCTTTATCATAAAACCGAACAAAACAATTTTAGCTGGGATCCCACACATCATTACCACAGGCGTTCATTTCCGTACTTCTGTTGGCTTCTCCTCTGCACTGCCTTCTTCTACTCTGACGAAACGACAGCGTAAGCCAAGGAAAGAAGGCAGGGGTTGCTATAAATTAAAAAATACGCCAACTGGCAGGGCAAAAGGAAGTGGCTATAAAATAAAGAGGCCAAGAGTTTCGCCACTAATAGGGAAACTGCACTTTTAAGAATAAACTTTTATCTCACCAGAAAGATGCGGAGCCAAAACAGGACGCACCTATTTTTAAATTACGCATCAGAAGAATAGTATCTGATTGGACAATAGGAGGAGCCATAAAACGGAAGTGCACACCCCATCGAACATTCGAGAAAACACAGGAAAATTCCACAACCGGAAGGAACAAAAATTCTAACTGATTTCAACATTTTGAAATCAACAAAATGTTAGGTAATAAAAAGAACTTTACAGGAGAGATAAAAATGCGAGAATTAAGATAATTTTTAGAATGCGAAATATATAATAAATGAATAAATATTAAAACAAAAATAGACGATAAATTAAATTAAATAAAAATATGGCAGTGGTTAAGAGTAACCACAACATATTACCCCGGGCTCCCCAAGAGAAAATATTGGTGAGATGTACAAATTCAATAATTTTTACATCGAGACAATATTTTCTAAATTATGCACAATGAACATATAAATCAGTCATAAATATAAATAAACTAATAAGAATCACATGAATATCAATAATTGTTTTACATGACATTCAATAATAATAGAACAAAATTACTACCATAGTTATAGTTTAAATAATAATGCACAATAAATTGACAAACATCTAAAATAATTGTTTGTTCTCAAAAGGAAAATATCTTGTTTGAAAATAAAGTTTATAATAGTATATGTACTTATAGAAAATGTTCACAGTCTTTAGATGAGAGTCTCTTGACTGAGTCGTGCAATAGCAAGTACAATAATATAAATTTACCAGCATATATAAAAATTGTTGTGCATAATACGAACATACATATATGGTCAGCATATTAAAAAGAAAAAGTATTTGTAATACTGTACATATAAGCAAATGGTATTAAAATTCACAAATCAATAATCATGTTAAATTCAATAAATTCAATTTTTTAGAATTCAATTTTTCAAAATTTTTTTATGACAGAAATTGGAAAATGTATACAAATGGTCAAGAGAGAATATTTATACTCTCAAAAAAATATCCATATACATACAATACTTTCCAATATATCAACATATCTTAACTGAATAGATTTAATGTCATGCAATTCAACAACATCTTCAAAGTAAATAAAAGTTGCAAATCAACAAGAACATTTTCAAAGTAAATAAAGGTAAATACCAAAGAGAGAATATTTAAACTCTCAGAAGAAAAATGCTATTCTGCAATAATACTACCTTGAAAATTACCAAAAAGAGCAAAGAGAGGATATTTACACTCTCATAAAAGTATTTAAATAAATATATTAATCCAGTACATAACTTGAAAATGTCACTTTACAAAAATTATCACATAAAATATTTATAATATGTTGAATACCTATTGAACATGTTTAATTCAAATATTCAAACCTTTGTAAATAACATGTGATCATGTTTTATCTGTAAAATAACAAATATTTTCTTTTCTATATAAAAGTAATGACTTAAAAAAATATCTTTGGATCCAAAGTATATACTTATTATATATATGTAAACCTTTTTCTTTGAAGTTTTAAACATTTAGATACACAGAGATACCTGTTCTCAATCATTTTTTTCTTACCATATATCAAAAATTCAAGTAGAAGAAATTAGCATGCACAATTTTATCATTATTTCTTTGAAATGTTAAAAGAGGTTAGATGTTAGAGCATGCATAAACTGTCAATAATGAAAAAGTAACATTTCAATTATTATAATAGTCACAATAGGGAAATTTGATGACATGAGTACTCATGTTTTACCTTACATCAATAATCGTTTGTTTGTTTATTTATTTTTTTTTTTGAATAAACAATTATCAAAATAATTCAATAAATGACATAATATTTTCAATTATTATATTAAAAACAAAATATTTCTCATTATTTACCAACTATTGAATTCGTAGGCTTTCAAAACTTAAAAGTACCAATATATTTTACATATCAGATGAAGCATAAACAAAAACTTAAGTATGGTTGTGAAGAAAATGTTTCAATGAAAAACAGAGTGAACAGAAACAAATTAAAAAGGTACATACTTTTATAGGATGACAATTTCTTTGTCTCAAGGAGAAGATGACTTTAAAAAAAAAACACAAATGCTGCCTGCAGCTTTGGTAGAAGAAAGCAAAAAAAAATAAAATAGTCAAACTTCATCTCCGACAATCCAAGTCAGCTAGCATGGCTCAGATTCTGTAACAACGCTAAAGCCATCCTAAAAAAGAAATGAAGATTAGTTTATGTTCTATAAAGTTTATGGGTGCGAGGCCGAAGATCATAATGATCCTTGTATTGAGTGGATTTATTTAGAAGAGCAGTGGGAGTTTTATCACCAGATGCCTGTGAATGCCCTGAATTATATGAATGCGAAGATGTTTGTTGGCACTTAGAAGAAGTAGGAATTTGAGGAGATGTATTACAAGCAGAATCACAATTAGAAATTTGAACAGGAACATGTTGTTGCACAGGAGAAGAAGATGCACTATCCACAGCTGGTTGATCATGTTTTGCACCTTGAGAACAATCCAAAAGATACTGCAATGCTTTATCTCTTTTTTGAAGTTTCAAGTTTCTGTTAGTATGGATCAACATTGGTGATGCTTGATTATTATTGCAATCTTGGATTTGAATAAGTACAGGTGAAATTATTTTCTTTACCAGGTAAGGCCTTTTACTTTTTGTTAAACACACTGGGAAATTTTACATAAACAATATCATTAACTTTGATATTAGCAAATTTTAACTTTTCCCTTGATTTTTGGTACACCTTTTGTCTAGAAGACTCGTTATTTTTGAAAGCTTGATAGTATATTTTTTCAATAACATCCATTAATTTGTGAATTTCATAAGCTGTGTTAATAATTTTCCAGGAAGATTGGGTTTTATAATTGGCTTAAATATCATTTACTTCTCTTCCAAAATGAAGAAGATTTGGAGTGAATTTTGTAGCTGGATGAGGCGTAGCGTTGTATATGGACTGGTGGATATTTAAAGCAGTTGGTACATCGAATCCTTGGGAAGCCATTGTATTCACAGATGACTTTATTTGAGTATTACATCGGTCACTTAATCCGTTAGCCTGTGGATGGGCTACAGAACTGTGTTCCAATTTTATGCCAAGCTTTTTATAGAAATAAGAAAACAAATCACTAGTGAACTGAGAGCCATGGTCAGTAAGTGTTAATTCGGGCTTTCCATGAGTAGAAATGTAATGCAATAGAGCTTTAGTAACAGATTCAGCATTAATGTTATTCAAGGCATATAATTCTAGATGACGAGAAAAATGATCAATTACTGACATCACATATTGGCGATTTCTCAATGGGCCAAGTAAATCCATCGAAACTTTTTGATTCGGAGCTGTAGGTAGTGGTGCTCGTAAATATGGAGCGGTGTTTTTTTTATGATTTTTGTTTACTAAACAAATTTTACAAGAGTTGACATAATTAATTGCATCAGACACAAGGGTTTTCCAGGTGAATCTTTTCTTTAAATTAACAATAGTTTTATTAATTCCAGTATGAGTAATATGAGCAATTCTTAAAGCTTTTGCTCTAAGTGACGAAGGTAAAACAGCTTTATGTAGCTCAATATCTTCTGAAGAAAAGTGCCCTTGTAAGAAAGTAAATCATTATTTGGATTGATATAATAGCCATTTAAACTTTTAGATTTTTTGTTAGCTTTAAGATCTTCATAAATTTTCTTAATTTTAGGGTCTTTTTGTTGTTCAGAAAAGATGGTTTGTTCAAAAATTTCTAATAATGGGTCTTCATTATTATCATTATTTGGAGGTGGAGAGTCACTTTGAAGATGACAAGTGTGGTGTGTTTTGCCAATTAAACCACATGAAAAGTGAGCAATTTCATTATGTAAATCATTTTGATCACCAACAATTGGTAGCTGTTCTTGCCTAGAAATAAGATCTGGATTAGTATGGAGATATTCATTGGGAATGTGAGGTGTTCTGCTTAGAAAATCTGCTAACACATTCTCTTTGCCTGGTATATGCTGGAATGTGTACGAATATTCAGATAGTTCCAACATCCAACGAGTAGTGATGTCAGCAGGTGATGTTGCTTTTTTGTAATTATTGAGGGGTTTTGCATCAGATAAGAGAATGAAGGGTCGACCAAAAATGTAATATTTAAAAGCTGTTACACCTTTATAAATGGCATAAAGTTCCAGTTCGATAGCTGGATACTATTTTTGAGACTGAGATAAAGTTTTAGAATAATATGAAATAGGTCGAAGTTCACCGTGAAATTTCTGCATAAGAACAGCTGAGATTGCTGTCTTTGATGCATCAGTATTAACATAGAAAGTCTCATTCCAATTTGGGAGATTTAGCATAGGTTTTTGAAAGAAAATTTCTTGCAATTTATTAAATGCATTTCCTTGTTCAGATTTCCAACAAAACTTATTTTTAGGTTTGGTAACTTCAATAAGAGGAGTAATCAATTTAGAAAAATTAGGTATAATTGACCTATAAAATGAACATAACCCAATGAAACTTTTTGTCTGCCTCTTCGTTTTAGGCTTTGGGAAGGAAGTTATTTTCACAATATTACTTGTAATAGGAAGAATTTTATGATCTGTTAGTTGGAAGCCTAAAAAGTGAATACTAGTTTTCATGAATGAACACTTTTCAGGCGAAAGAGTGATGTTATTAGCAATGAGGGTGTCTAAGAGTTTTGCGAGTTTCGTAACCATTTCTTCAAAGGAATTAGCGCCAACCACGATGTCATCTTGATATGCATAACAAGAGTCAATTTCAGACAATTGAATAACTGAATCAATTAATTGTTGAAAAGTGCTCGCAGCTGTCTTCAAGCCAAAAACGAGACGAAGATAGGTAAAAATTCCCCATGGAGTAGTAAAACTGAGTTTGTCTTGCATTTCTTTAGGTACTGCAATCTGCCAGTATGCAGACGGCAAGTCAAGAGTACTATAATATTTAAATTTTGATAATTGTACCAATAGATTTTGAATTCTAGGAAGAGGATATGATGATGGGATGATGATGGAGTTTAGCAATCTTAAATCTAGGGCCAAACGATATTTCTGAGGTTTCGACATGTCAGTTCTTTTCTTTTTAACTAGAAGCATAGGACAAGCCCAGGATGAATTTGATCTTTCTATAATACCGGATTTTAGCATTTGATTAATTTGGTCAAGAGCTTCTTGCTCGAGTGCCTGTGGCACAAGAAAAGGTAGGGTTTTCACTGGATGAGAGTTCAACATTGAAAACTGAGGATTCACTAAGTCTGTATGACCTAAAGTGTCCAAAGATTTAGAAAAGGCGAGAGCTTTACTGCACAATAATTTTTTTAAAGAGTCACTTTCATGAGGGGGTAAGTGTTTTAGGTCAAAATCATTTGGTGAAAGTTCTTGGACACGTTTTCTCTTAATTTCTTCAGATGGTAGAATTAAATTACAATATTCATTTTCAAAATCTAAATCAAAAGAGTATTCTTCAATATCGTTCTCATCTACATTAATGCATTCACCAATAATTGTATTTTTATTTAAATGAATGTCCAGTTTGGATATATTCTGACATACAACCAAAAATAAATTATTTTGAATTGAAGAGTTAGAATGCAGTGATTCATGCAAAACATACCTTTATTTTTTAAAGCAGGCTTAAAAATAAAATATTCAGATGGAACGTTCAAGTATTTGACATGTACATAAACAAAAGAATTGGGAGGGATTAATTCTCTATTAACTGTTTGTACCACGTTGGAATTCACCAAAATTTTATTACCATCATTCAAATTAGTATGCTTTTCACCAATATAACTAATATCATTAGCACTTTCAGATGTGAAATTTTTGTCAGCTATATTATTATTAGTAGTTAAATAGTTTACAACATTACTATAATCAGTTGGAAAATAGTTAGGAAAATAAGTAAAATTACCATCAATATAGGGATTATGATAATTCATAGCAGTATTAGCAACATTATTTATAAATAAATCACTATTTTGAAAATTATAATTGTAAGGATAGGTTGCATAATTATTGATTAATTGTAAATTGTTGTCGCCAGAATTTCTATACACATTATCAATATAAGTACCATTACTTAGATTATTTGATATAGAATTTTCATAAAAAGGCATTTTGTGTGCATCAAAAGAATATGGCACATTTATATTATCATACGTACACTCAGAATTCATATAATAACAAGTAGGAGATTCATTATGACTGTGAAAAGGGATGTGTTTATCTTTGATTAATATAGACTTAAAAGTTGGAGAAATGGTTATGCAATGTTTGTTTATAAATTCAAACCCAAGTATTGCTTGAAAATTAACATTCTTTATACCAGTAAGATAAAAGACATGATGGAAAAAGTACTTGTCAATTTTAAATGAAATTTCAATACATCCTTTAAAAAAAACTTAGAATTTATAGTAGATACTGAAACATTTCTAGACAAAACTTTGTAATGAATTTTAGATTTAATGCTATTAAAGCATTCTTGATCCAAAAGAGATAAAGTTGAGCCTGTGTCAATAAGAGTTGACATTTCATTATGTTGTACATTCATAATTATACATGGCAGTGAATAACAGTTATCGAAGGAACTACAAATGATGTGTCGTTCTTGTACACTTTCATCAATTTCAGAAGGATGTTTCGATGCCAAAGAATTATGAGAACAGCAAGATTTTTTAAATTTAGGATGCACTGGGGATGTTTGTACAGCAGTGGTTGACAATAAAGTGGTTGAAGAACTTTTGACAATGTGACGCTTGTTTTTCTCATCACAACAATGTACTGACCCTGAAGAACAAGTACGGGAGAGAGGGCGGTCAGTAGAACCAATCACCCTTATTTGTTTAAATGATAGATTTTATCATTTTTATCTTTTGAAAAAGAAGTACAGTTTTTCTTTCTGTGAGAATCAGACGAAAAGTTCGACGTATAATTTTGTTTAGGTGCGTTGAGAATCCTTTTAAATTTATAACATGCGTCCATACGGTGATTGAATCGTCCACAAAATGCACATTGAATGATATTTTGTTTGTAGTAGGAATCCGTAGAATTTTTCTTGTGAGAAAATCTGTCAAATTTAGGTTGAAAAAAAGGTCTATTTTGACGAGATTTTTGTTGACGAACGTTTGTTTTATATTTATCCGTAATATTTTGTCTGACAGGTGAAGGTGAATGAACTCTAAGTTTTCTCTTAACATTATTAAAAGTGTACGATTTTCCATTTTTTGTTTCAGGTGGTGAAAATGCATTATGTGAATTTTCAAACATTCTATCCCTTGTACGTCTAACAGGAGTTTGATGGACCATATTCACATGAAAAGTTGAGTTTTCATCAGCATTGTCACTATCCATACAATAAATTTGATCAAAATTTTTATGAGAATTCCGAGAAGGTGAGGAGTCATAAATTTCTTGTAGAAAATGTGCTCGTTCAAGAACTAAATCAAATGGGGAATTTTTTTCCTCGAGAATTTTTCTTCTGATTTGTTTAGGCAAAGCCTAAAGAAAATGAGTGAATTTTAGAGGATCCAGAGCAGCTGGATCTAATTTGGGATACGCAAACCGAAGTTGTTTATCCAGACGAAAAGAAAAATATTTAACAGATTCATTGGAATCTAATTTTAAATTTTGCAGAGATTGGAGGGAGTTAACTTTTCTTTTGGGCATAAAATAGTCTATAAACACCTTTCGAATGGCTTGAAAGTTAGCATTCTTGAATTGAGACTGTGTTTCAAGAAAGAAGTTTAAAGCGCTTCCCTCTAGTTTTGATTTAAAGAGAACAAAAAGCTCTTTATCTGAAAAATTATTTAATTTTTGTAAATCAGATAATTTATTTAAAAAAAATTCTACAGTTTGTGGATTTCCATCAAAAGGCTGAATCGCAATATTTAGTTTCGATTTCGGAAGCATGATGAGAAAAATTTAAATAAATTCTCACTAAATGTGACAATAATATGTTATAAATTAGTTACATGAAAAATATGTAAACTTAATTTGATATATATTTTAAAATAATGACGAACTTCATTTATGTTATACATCATTTTTATATGTTAACAAAAATGTAGCAAGAAAAAAGGGAAGAAGAAAATGCCAACATATTTTTCTGAGCATCAGATTAAGAAAATCATACCCTAATATTTCTTTTTAGTTTCTGATCTCCCAAGTTTGGAAGAAAAATATTAAATTTCGGATGTTTATGTAAACATTGTAACACCTGTTCTCAAACTTGTCAAAACAAGATAAACAATTCACTTTAAAGTAATGGGCTCATAGAATACACCTCCTTCCATAATAATTATGTAACATCTGTTCTCACATTTATGAAAACAAAAATAGCAAATCATATGGAATTAACTACTTATATAAGCAAGTTTCAACACAAAACATGATAAATAAATTAAAAATGTAAGTATTGCATGATGAGAACACATTCATTTCTGAATTATGAAATTGAAAACATTTTACTTGTATATTATTATTATTATTATTATTATTTATCACTTCAATATAATAAAGAAAATATATGTTGAAAAATGTCATGTCGAATGGTTTCGACAAGATCATGGCACCAGGAATAATTTGTTGTGTTTTGTTGGGAACGTTTCGTTTCTAAAGACGTTCCGAAAAAGAAATAAGTACGTGATCGTTTTTTTTAGTACATTGCATTGATTTGGCCGCAAAAGACCACTTAACATTAATAAACACAGTTCAACAATTTTTTAATCATTTGCAGGAAAAGTAATTGAATAAATAAAAATAGAGCTTACCTGCATAAACTTGAGTTATCATGAGAGTAGAAACAAACAAAAGAATATGCACAGAGAATCTTCTTGCAAAGAAATTTCTTTATTTATTTTTTAATAAAGATAAATGAATTATCATTCTTAGAGAATATAATACCTGTAAGTAGGCGTAGCTCTCTTATTTTTAGAGCCGGCCATAGATGGCTCACATGACTTGTACAAATTTATAAATAACAGAAAACTCATTTCCAAATGATTATACCTTTTTCTATTCAGTTGGAGAGAAGGGGGTAAAATGTTAAAATGCAATAAAACAAAGGGGTGCTTATTTTTGTAAAAAGCACACAACGTACCACGAACGGAAATTCTAGACGAGATGATGTTGCAATAATTTGGACAATCACTATTTCGAGAAAACAAAAACATTCTTTCAACCCGAAATATATTATTATGCATAAATACTTCTCTGAAGATCATAAGGAGTATTTTTTTTATGGGCGAACACACCTTTAGACGTCTTCACGAAGTAATAAAGTCGGTACCTTGTTTTTTTGGAGAAATTACATCTTTTTTTTATATCATAATGCTGATCCTTTATCATAAAACCGAACAAAACAATTTTAGCTGGGATCCCACACATCATTACCGCAGGCGTTCATTTCCGTACTTCTGCTGGCTTCTCCTCTGCACTGCCTTCTTCTACTCTGACGAAACGACAGCGGAAGCCAAGGAAAGAAGGCAGGGGTTGCTATAAATTCAAAAATACGCCAACTGGCAGGGCAAAAGGAAGTGGCTATAAAATAAAGAGGCCAAGAGTTTCGCCACTAATAAGGAAACCGCACCTATTTTTAAATTACGCATCAGAACAATAGTATCTGTTTGGACAATAGGAGGAGCCATAAAACGGAAGTGCACACCCCATCGAACATTCGAGAAAACACAGGAAAATTCCACAACCGGAAGTAACAAAAATTCTAACAGATTTCAACATTTTGAAATCAACAAAAAGTTAGGTAATAAAAAGAACTTTATAGGGGAGATAAAAATGCGAGAATTAAGATAATTTTTAGAATGCGAAATATATAATAAATAAATAAAGATTTAAACAAAAATAGACGATAAATTAAATTAAATAAAAATATGACAGTGGTTAAAAGTAACCACAACAATAATATATATAAATAGATAGGTAGATAAATTTTTTAAAAAGGCTGGTTTTGGATTTTAGGGGTCATGATTGATGTAAATCATAAAAACAATTTCGGAAATTAAAACTTAGAGCAGAATGTAACAGATGGTATTTCTTACGAAATATACCTAATAGATTTTACTACACCTTTAATGGTGAGAAACTGAATCAACCTTTTTTTCTATCGACAAATATATCTTCTTTCAAGAAACGAAAAACATTTTCGTCTTTATCCAATTTTCTAAAGGAAGTAATGATTTATTCACATATCCTGAGAAATTATCTAGTTTTACAAAAAGAATAACTTTTCTCTCTCTCTCTCTCTCTTTTTTTTTTTTTTTTTTTTTTTTTTTTTTGTTGTGCATCATTTTATGTATGCCTTTATATAAATAGAGATAATCGAAAAAATATCGTTGAGATATTGAATACTTTTGAAGTAATTATCGGCAGTTACCCGATGTAACATATTGCATGAAATTCATATGTAAACTTATGGATATTTTCAATAAGAAAAATAGTTTGAAGTGTTGCAATAACCATTCATTGATTGGAAACAATTTTGTATACATTAATATTACTGTTAAGTATTATATTCACATTCCTCAAAACTTTAAATAAAAATGTTAAGTTACCTCATTACAAAACGAAAGTTGATGAATTAGCTTAAATATTACGGCATAATTGCATTAAATGGAATTAATTTCAATGAAATATTAAAAAGATTTTTAATTTAAATATAAAATTTGACTATCTGTGAGATATAATGTTTGTGTTTTTAATACTTGCAACAAAACAGCAAAGCATTTTCACATGCGCTGTTGGTGCGGTGCAATATTGACACAAAATGAACACTTCTATGTTTGAAAAATATTCCATACGACGATGTTTGTGCGCATCAAGAAATTCAGGTTGTTTTATGTACTTAAGTACGAGGAATTTCGTAAAGTATTGGTAGATATATCTGAAGAAAGAATGTTTTTACATGCTTTTGTAATTATACAAATGCGTAGCACATATAATGGTCATTCATTCCGTCCGTCCGTGTATCCACATAAAAAAGCGCTATTACACGGACAATAAAAAAATATTCCGTTACATTACGATCAATGCGAAAAACAGTTTCAAGAGCATTTTAAAGATGTTACACTCTTTCCAAAATAATAAAAATGATATGCATCTATGAATAATATATTAAAATGTACATTCGGTACAATCCGTGGTGCAAAGCATATTTGTCGCTAATAATTTTCCAGGCCACAGAAAAGTATCCTATTACATAATGATATAAGCTGAAACGTGGTTTGGAGCGCATTTTAATTAAATTAAACTAATGATGAACCACGTTTGAGAGGAACCTGGACAGAACTGCGCATGGGTGAAAAGAACGAGTCCATGTCAAAAATGGGGAAGTTAGTACCATCTCGAGATGAGTTTGTTTATTAAACAACCCTAGATGTATCGAGTTTTTTTTTTGGGGGGGAATACCTTTTTGTTTCTGCAATTGAATTATCTGTTTTTAAAATTACATTGTAATTCTGTTACACGAAATAAGTTATAAAAAGACAAGTATAATAAAAAAGACGATTTAAAGGTATGATTATTAAACTTAGCCTAATAACTTTTCACTCGCAATATAGCGCAACTTAATCTTTTTAGAAGTAACGGCAACATGGCGTGATTTTAAGACATACCAAATTAGCAATTTTTTAAATATGTTTCTTTACATTATTGTGTACATTACTTATTTATATTATTTGCATGCAATGGATATGAATATGGCGCAGATATCATATACTTATAAGGTTTGGAACAATTTTTTTTCCAACGTCAATTTGTCGAAAACCTCATTTTCGGATACTGGTTAAATTTACATCTTTAAATTATTTTCTATTATTTAAAAAAATAACAATAAATAAAACAATTTTTAAATACATTAAATTTTATAAACTAATAACTATAGAACAAAAAACATTTTATATAATTTCAATAAAAGAAAAATTAAGGTGAATAAACATTTTATCAAAAAATAAACAACAATATCAGGGTTACCACATTAGGCAAAATAACGCGATTCTGGCGTGAGTATATGACACACAAGTGCCCTGAATATTTAGGTTGTTAGAATTGGCGAATTTCTTGCATAGCCGCCAAGTCAGATGCCAAGCAGTCGTTAAAACTGCATTTTAGCCATAAATATAAATGTAAAAAAAGAAAAAAAAAGGACATGTTTTTATTAAAATTCACAAAAATGTAGGAGAAAATATATATTTTGGAAAGGTTATTCCGAGAACTAATAATAGGTCCACAATCTATTTATTTTAAAATAAAATTTCACTCGGAACAAAAAATAGAAAACAATATTTAATATCATTTCTCGGCCTCATAGGTTATTAACCCCAAAGTCCGAATGGAATCGGCTTGGCATTCTACCAAGTGAAGACCTTACAAAGCTGGTATATCAGTATTTATTTTATGAAATTGATTTATGACGATATGACGTAGATGTATGAATATGACGAAGGTGAGGTTTACTACAAGTTAAATCCTGCACAATAGAAAGCAGATAGCATTAACACGGACATTCGAAAGATTTCGGATACTTAGTAATGTATCCGAAGTACTACCAAGATCTGAAAACTTTTAAAACTTTGCGGCAGTAGAACGCACCTAAATTGCTATATTTGACGTGTAATGTCCGCTTTATTTTCATGGAATCATGCAATTATTACTTTACAAAAATTCTGATAAAAATGTTTGGATGTCCTTGAAGCATACGAACCATGGCAACAATTGTCATCATTAAATTATCCGTAATCGAGGTTTACCCAGTTTAGAAATATGGATAATCTGAACATTTTTAATAACTTATTTACAATTTAATTTGGTGAAATTTCTTCTTTCCCAAACAGAAGTCAACTTTCTTCTACTTTCACAGGCGAATTTTAGAAGCTTTAACTTTTAAATTAAGGACACTATTAGCGATGATACCTTTCAATAATTTGAATTACTAGTCATTACGATTCATCCTGATAATATCCGTAGATTTTTTTAGCGTCAACTAATTTAAATTTAACTGAATTGAAATTTTCGTGCCTATTTAAAGGTTAGTGTTAGCAATATTTAGATTATTTAAAACTAATTTAATGTCATCCTAATGAAAATTATACTTTTTTTAATTATTTGTTATTGAATGAGATCTGGGACACATTTTGAAATAACTTTTATTTATTGAGTTAAATTTTTGTAATTTTTCGGCCATATTAAATGAAATTAATCATAAAACTTCGCATAAAAATTTAAAAAAAATCAATTTAAAATTAATTTAAAAAGTGAAATAACTTAAAATCATTATAATTCCAAATATTAAGTGTAGAACTTCATTTTTTTCATTTTTTTCATTTAACGACAATTCCATTTTGAAGTAAACCAAAATCGATAAAAATGAATTTTGTCGAAATTAATAAATATACTATGTTTCTAAAGCCTTATAACCTGTAGTTTAATTAGCATTTAAATGAAAAAATGTGCTTAATGTTGCCATTTTGTGCAAATGTTGTGTCTTTTGTTGTGTGTTTGATTCTGTCGAGGTATAAAAAAATTATAAATGAAGTAATTTGACCTTATTTGAATCTTTGATTTAATAAAAGCTAAATAATCTTATAAAAATTATTGTTAGCTTTAACAAATATTTCTGTTAGAAAAAATATATAATGTTTCACTTCCTAGAATCATTCCGGATTAAATTTAATTCATCTACTTATTTTTCTAACTTTCTTAACAACAGACTAATATAGCATCCTTAAAAAATATATAGTCTTATATTAAGGGATGTTTTATGTGGTTAATAGATGTAGTATATTCCATTACTAATGGGTTCCTCATACTAAGTAACAGACATATCTTCTTCAGTCTCTCGTCAGATTTAAAAGGTTTAAGGTATTTGTAAATTATAGCCAAGCAAAATCCTTTTAGTTTAACAGTTGTTTTCAAAACTAATCTCTCACTGGTTTAGATAATTGCCATTTTTTCACCAATATATTGCGTTTTGTCTAATCCTAGATATAAGCACAAGTAAAGTTTAAAACTACTAAATATGTGGATTCGGTTAATCTTTGTATGTATTGGATTTCTGAAAATAAAAAAATCTTTAAAAAAAAAAACGTAGAATAAGTAAATTATTAATATTATTTAATTTTTGAAAAACAGAAACTTTTTATTTCTTTAAGTTTTCCGTCGCTTGAATTCAATGTCAAATCTACAAAATTGGAAAAATTCACAACTACAAATTTTTCAAAATTTGAGACAAACAACACACCATGGAGCTATTATACACATAATCAAAATTGATTAAAATATTTTAAACGAACCGCTTTTTGAAACACAAAGAATGCCAAGCCGGGTACATTTTTTAAAATGAGTTTTAGTTGAATTGCAGTCATTCTATCGCTTCGTTGGGCAAGTCACTGAGGTTTTTGATTTCCAAGTGTCAATATAGCAGTAAAGTTTCTTCAAAACATTGAAGAAAAATGTATGTGATTTACAAATGACGTTTTAATAATCAGTGAACAAGAAATAATATCATTATTCAGAACTTTCATTTGATAACTGGAAATTATTGTCATTTGATCATTTGAACATAGCTTCACAGAGTAAATTAAAATAAGCTGTAATTATTAAATACAAATAAATATATTTACATAATATTTGCTTTCTATTTATTTCAAATAATCGTTGATTAAATTCAGAGGTGATACATTCGTTACTTCTAGTGATACATCAGTTACAACAGGCGCTTATATAAATGTAAAATTTACCTCATTTTTATTCATAAGAACTTGTGAAGTCATATATAAGCAACATATTTTTCTTCTTCAAAATAAATTACAGTTAGATTTTTTGCACGTATAATTTCAGAAATCTTTCCATTTATATGAAGGTATATAAACAACTTTCCTTTGTGTATTACGTTCGTTACTGAACTAAAAAAAATAAAATAAAATATTATTATTGGAAATCCTCAAATTTTATTTGCATTATATAGAAGCAGAGTCCATATTATTCATAAAGTTCATTCAATGAAACAAAGATTGGGAGACTTTGTAAGAGTATTCTATTATCAATAGATATGTCTTTATAGTGGAATTGTCCTTAAATAAACATAAATAGTATATGACATAATTTTATTAATTATGACTTTAACTTATGAGTAATATATTACTTTAAAATTTTACTACTTATAACTTTATGACTTAATTATGACTTTAATTTTGATTCGACGCTTTCAAAAGTATTAATTTAAATAAAAATTAAAAATATTTAAAGCAATTTATTTTTATAGTAGAGTAACTTTTTAGAAAAACATCATATTTTTAAAAGTAAATATTTTTTTTTAAATTGATGAATCAAAATTCAAGTAAAATAGTTAAAAAGGGCATTTTCCATGTTTGAACCTTCATCTTTAACGGTTCTTGACTTATAGGAATTAAAATAACAGAAATGATTAAAAAACCTTTCATGAAGAAAAATGCATTTTCACAAAAAGTCTTTTCCATAACAGCCATTGCTTGAAAGTTAAATTCTGAAAACAAACCAAAACATAAAAATAAATATTTATTATTCCAATTAAGATAGAAACATGATTTAACCGCCATTTTACGAATAAAAAACAAAGAATTTTTTATGCAATATTTTTTTTCGAAAATTTAAAGATTTTTGTGCCCCGAATCCAATTAGTATTTTAAAAATAATTTCTAATCGCCCAAAATAAATCACATTTTTCTCGTTTCCTAGCCTAATCTGAAAAAAATCAACCGTTACATTACAGACGCCATTGCGACTCCAGCCACATTCACTTAATTGTCATTACGATTTATCTTGCTAATATATATCGATTCCATTAACGTCTATTACATAGGATGTCTCCTTTCATTAACTTTGTGTAACATCAACTAGAACTTTTATATTCTGCCTATTCCATCTAATGATTAGAAAAAGTATCAGAGAATAACATATACTATAATTCAAATAGTTTTATACAATTTTAATTCTCCTGTTGTCACTTTAAATTCTTCTGTTTGCTCAATATTAAGTATGAGAATGAATTATTTTAAACTGGTGCAGATAAAAAAACAATATTTTTATATGAAACTTTCAAAAATTTGAACTACTCATAAAAATAATTCAAATATCAAGAAACTGTGTAAAGATCCGATGATCACGCATGGCTGTTGCCCTGTCAGCAGTTTTCTGATCTGAATAAGGGTTTAAAAAGTACTAAAAACAGCACTTTTAAAATTGCATTTATTTAAAGCCTATTCGTCAGATTCCGCTTTGCTTTAGTTTTATTAATCACTCAGCACAACTAATTCCATTCAAAGAAGGATTTTTTTCTATCAGAAATAGAACGCGAAATATAGATGCATCAAAATCCTGTTTTGGTCAGTCCGCAAGATATAAACTAGATAGAGTACTAAATTTTTTTTGTAAAATCGTTTAGCATCCACTGGTGGAAATTCCTTTCATTTACGATAAATTGCATTGCTGTGCTTTCGCAATGCGAGAAACTTTGTCAAGTTTTTAGGCTGTATTGCTGTTAGTTTTATTTGGCGAGGAACTTTGCCGATTTTTTATGATGTTCTGCAAACAATTCAATTATATTATTATTTGGCTCGAGATCTTAAAAAATAACATACGTACAGATATTTTAAAATCAAATATTTTTATATAATGCTGTTTACATTAAAATGTGCAGCTTTATTATTTTGAAGTTTTTTTCATATTTTCGACAGTCTTTATGGAAAGAAATTATGAAAAGAGCCTCAAATCTTCAAATAAATTTAACTATTTTAGTGAAAAATTATCTTTTTAATAGAAAAAGGTTGTAATATAATATTCAATAGAACTGATTGTTGGTACATAAAAATAACACTACCCAACATCAAAAATGTTTCGGGCTCAAAAATAGTTATTTTCGAAGTATTTTGTCTCGCTAAACACGAAAATCAACATAAAAAGTTGAGATTAGCTCTTGTTTTCGAGGTAGGAACTAACTTGAGAAATCTCACTATGGCTGTTTCATAGGAAATCGAATGTTCGGAAATTGGTACTCCTAATAGCTGTAATTCTCCTCAACTGAATTCTCTGTGTAGAATCCAACCAGAAATCAATATCACAGAATACAGGGTTCGTCACAAGAATCTTCTTCATTTATTTGAGAAGAAAGAGCATGTTGTTGCTTGCACTGATGTAAATGGTTTGATGAATTCAATGAACATAAATCATGATCCACGGAAATGGAGGTTATTATAGACGCTTCCAAACTTAGTTACAAAGCAGTCTTACTAGACAGCGCCAACATTATTCCTTCCATTCCCATTAGACATTCCGTTCGCACCCAGGAAACTTACGTTAATGTGAAATTACTTCTCGAGTCAATCAAATATGAGGATCATAAATCACAGGTTTGTGGTAACTTGAAAATAATTTCTTTACTCCTGGGAATGCAATTAGGGTATATCAAGTACTGCTGTTTTCTGCGTTTGTGGAACAGTCGAGATAGAAACTTTCACTTCAGAAAAGAAAAATGGCTTTCGAGAAATCTAAATCCCGATGAGAGAAATGTCCAAAAAGAGCCTCTAGTTAATCCAAAAAACATTCTGCTTCCACCACTGCACATTATGCTGGGATTAATGAACTTCGTGAAAGCCATGAACAAGGATGGAGAGGCTTTCCAGTACCTTAGAGCAAAATTTCCAAGAATGAGCGAATCAAGGATTAAAGAGGGAATCTTTGTGGGCCCTCAAATTTGCACAATAATGAAGGACCCTGCTTTTGATAAAGTTTTGGAAGGGAAAGAGAAAGCAGCCTGGGAAGCCTTCAAAAATGTGCTATGAGGATTTTTAAGCAACAGAAAAGCCTAGAAGTACCAACAGTTGATGAAAGAACTCCTACTAAAATGCCGTGACCTTGGATATGAAATGTCTCTGAAACGTCATTTCCTCCACTCCCATCTTGATTTTTTCCCTAAAAACTGTGGAGTTGTAAGCTATGGGCACAGTAAAAGGTTTCACAAAGATATCTCTATAATAGAACGCTGATATCAGGGTCGTTGGGATGAATCAATGCTGGCCGACCACTATTGAACAAGAGATGCTCCGGCGTTGACATACAAGAGGCAATTCAAAAGGAAACATTGGCAAGAATAAGCTAAAACAACAACTGCTTTCTGAAAAATGAACATTGTTTAGTGCAACATGCCTTTTGTATTGTATTTATTACATAGGAATTTTTTTCTTCTTCACTTTGCTTTTAAATCAATGTATGGGATGTTGTGTATCTTTCTCAAGTGGGCTGTATTGTATCTTGAAAACAAAAGCCAATAAAAAATTTTCATTTACATATTCGTTTTTTTCAACCCAAAATTAGTAGGAATTGACTATCTAGAACCAGGAAACTGACAAAAATATTTTTTTTGTTGCCTAGTGTAATTTAAGAGTAACAACCATCGAAAAATTTTGTCTTAGAAAGAAAATTTTACAACTGAATCACATAAGTTTATAAGAATTTTTTAATCATTCTAAGCGTTTAGAATGCAAATGGAATAAGTTAAATGCAAAATGAGTTTATAAGAATATTTGTGTATCTAATTACAAATTATGTTAGCATTTTGTCTTTTTTCTAGCTCTATTATAGAATATTATTTGTATTAATGAATAAATAAAAAATCACATTTAATCTTTCTGTGGGCCTTTTTTAATGGTCATAAGTTTGAAAATTTAGCAATAAGATAAAGTATGCTATAAAATTTTAAAAAGTAAATAACAAAACCCAGGTTTAAGGGATGATTATGGCTGAAGTCCTACGCCACCTCACAGTTTTTTTCCTACCAGTGTATACTCATTTATTATAAGTAACTAGATTTCATACAATTGTTTATTTATTTTTAGGGTTATTACTCCTGTGTCTGTCTGTCCGTCAGTTACTTCCAATTTACTCATAAACTAAGAAAAGTGGGAAGTTCAAATTAGGGAAAATAATAAAGACTATTGACCCACATATTTACAGATTATGAAACATTTACAAATATATTTAAAAAGTGGGGCACGGAGCTAATTAGGCAAGTTAAAAATACATACATACATATATATATATATATATATATATATATATATATATATATATATATATATATATATATATATCTTGATGGGTATCTAGTGAAAACTTTTGTAACGCTGAACTCGAAAATAATTTTCTTTTAATTTTAGGTATTATATTTTCAGAGATATCGTCGTAAATTAATGCAAAAATGCGGCCCCTCCCATCTAATTCTGAATCTACTGAAACTAAAATTATGAAAAAAGTAGAGGTCATACATGTTACTTTGAACCAAGTAGGAAAAATATAGCGATTAATCTAGATTGCATATTGTTTGAGAAAATTTCACACACACATTTCATTGTCACACACAAATCTCGATTTTTGATCATTGAAAAAAGATGTTGAGGAGCGTACCTACTGTAGTCGAAGTATAAAAGCATTGTTCATATTGATTTTTGGAAACATTTTCGGTAATTAGCTAAGCCCTAAAAGTCAGGGACGGTTTGAACATAAAAAAGATGGGGGCGGGGTACTCTGCATACCATTGACTTTTAAAGCCTAGATAATTTTTTTAATAATATGCTTGTGTTATGCAATACTTAGTAAAAGTATAAAAGCAATAAACTACATACTACTCCAAACATATTAATTTAATTAGAATTAATCACATAAATCATAGTTCTTACGCATGAAAAATTAAAAAAATATATATCTATTTTAGTACTAGGATATTTTTAAAGTGTTATTTGCCTTATTTAATGCAAAATGTTCGTTACTTCGCATATAACGGCCACTATACGAAATTTCTGGCATTAGAATATCTATTTTTTATTCTTTACTAGCAGTTACCCGTGACTTCGTTCACATAACATTTAAAGAAGAAATAATTGATCAATCAAGCAAAAAATTTTCATGATGAAAAGCATGTGTAATTAACTTTTTATCGCGAATTTATGGTAAAAAAAAACTTCTGATAATCCCTATTTGCTAATTTGTTTGCTGGTTAAAATTTTCCTTTCAGCGATTAATACTAATAGATAGAAACATTCTTGAATTCTTTTGTTCAGCCCTGTAGTTTTCCAAGTGCCTTTAATACACGAAAGTATCTTTCTAAAATTTAGTTCAAACAAAAATATTTGTTATTACTACCTAAATTACATTTTCAGAAATTATCATCCGAAGACAACCTTGTATCCAGTTCTTTGCGGGACCCTCTATATCATTTTACTATTACCTGTATACTACAAACATTTCTTAGTTTACTAAATGTAGTTCAAAATAAAAATGCATATTTTATTTATAAACCACCTTTAAGTTAATTACGCTCATATTCAGTACTTTTTCCGAGATCTTTTGTGTAACCCTGTATATCTAAATTTAACTATTTATAATATTGCCATTTATACTCTCCATTTAATATGCATACATTTTGCTAAACTTAAAAGCACATATCATAATTCAAAATTCATTTCATCCATGCAACAGTCATCATCCACCATATACAGTACTTCGAATAGAATATATAATATTTGAAATCTTTTGTGTGCCCCTGTAAATGCTATGCACTTCGTATTATGCATGAAATAACTCACATTAAAACTCAGCAACCTATATCAATTTGATAATACATGAAATCGTTTACCATAATTAAAATATGTCAGAAACTGTTCCTCCCTTTGTTCTTATGCAATGGAATTCTTCTGTGTAACCCTGTAAATGAATTATTAGTGTCCTTTTCACTACATACTTTACAAAATGCATATTTTAGTGCACTTTGTAAATGCATATAAATCTGAGTATGTTACACATGGTGTAACATCGTTAAATTTAATTAAAACGATTTTCCCCATAATGCCGTAATGTAAGGAAATTTTTTGACAATCCCTGTAAATAAACTAATCATGGTAGAAACTTTATTTTCAATAGATATTCGTGCTAGGTAAACGTTAAGAACGTCCAAAAATTTCATGGAAATCGGAGTATATTTACGAAAGTTAGAAAGCGACCAGACAGACAGACAAATCGAAAGCATAATAACTTTTCAACTTTGTTCGAAAGTGTTAAAAAATCGAGCCAAAAATATATTAATCAGTAGTTTTATTTTCCGCTTTTTCCCCACAAAAAATTTCTTCCATTGATAATTATGAGTTTTGAATAAAAATATTCATTTGTATGTAACTTATAACTTATTAATTAATATACGTAAAAAAAATTTCTGATTCATTTTAAATATGACGTCATTATTTATTTCGCTCCATTAGCTACTGATTCTCATACCCCTTGTATTTTTAACGACTGCTATAAAGTTCCTGTTTTATTTCAACTATGACGTCACATGTTCATAGGTGAACCATTTTATTAAAAATATAATTCTTTTTCATTCTTTTTACTTTTAATTTATGTCGCCATATTTTACACAAAAATTCCCATTAACTAAACAAATATCCTTGTTAAATATATTATAAAAAATACACCTTTTATTTTTATTTCAAACATGACATCATATTTATTTTCTTTTAAATTATTTTATTATAATTTTTCGCGTGGAAGTTTTTTATTAAAAATTAATTGCCGCTGAAAAATTATTATTTCAATTTTTTATTTTCTTGGCAACAGGAAATGAAAATGTTTAAATTTTATCTGAAAAATGCCTATTGATTTTGTATGAAAAATAATTAAATTTTGAATTATTAAGGCAACTATTTGAATAAAATAAATAAAAATTAGCCTATGTTCATTCCACTCCTATAATCTATCCATATGCAAAGATTCAAAGACATTAATCCATCCGTTTTTAAGCCAAGTTCATTCCAATTTTTCGGACACACTTTCACATTTATAATATATATAAGGATGCATGCGAGCCCTACATAACAACTATGGGGTTTGCGACTAGTTTGCATTGTGTGGGTCTCTAGTAGTCTAAATGCGTCCGTTGTTTCCCGTTTATAACATATACCGTAGTCCACGGTACGAAGGGTCTTACAGCGAATTTTGCGTTTTAATTGACAAATTTTACTTTTTAAATATTATTTATCATTCATAAATCGAGTATTAAGTGCTTTATATGTATTATAGTACCCTCTATCGATGTATCTTTATATTTAAAAAAATGTCAAACACATCATTTGATTTATCTGTAGTTCAAATTTGACCTCATTTGGACCAAGCGAAAGCATTCTGGACTGTCTGAAAAGTATAACTTATTTCTTGCTAAACCTGTATTTAAGACTCCTAGCTCTCCGAAAAAGAGTATTTTTCGACTAAAAGCATCTATAATTCCAAAAGCACTCGAAGAATTTTAATTTAAAAAAAATTCGCCTATAGAGTCATATAAGGACAAAAGTGGCAGGCAGTTTTAAAAAATTAGTGTCAACAAAATATTTAACAATGAATTATTTCTAAATTATTCTCGTTTTTAAAACTGTCTCAGACAGAAATTGTATGCCATAAATTTTGAGCGTAATCCAGTAAATAAAGATTTCAAATTTCATCAAAATCGGTCAGATAGTTTTTGAGGGAACGAGTCTTAAATCTTATATATTTTCCATAGAATTGCACACTGTTTTGTATTTCCTTAAATTAGTTTTTTTTCTTTTTAATCATAAACAGTATTTGCACATATAGAATTATTATTATTGTTATTTTTAACGATAATAGTTTTTGAAATTACAAGTCACCAATGTTGCAATTTAAAGAGGTAGTAACATAGTATTTTTTACACATCTTAACTTATTAAATAGAACATCTTTTATTTTCACAAAATGCCATTTATTTCATGCAAAAAATTTCACTTATTTCACCAGACTCATTGTGGCAATGGTACGCTGTTCAACTATATAAACGGGATCTTTTAATGGAATTTAGCTATAGAGATGTTGGTGTAATTTATGACGACACATTATCTGCACGAGTGATATATTAGGTGAGTGCAAAAGTTTATGCGGAGTTTGAGAGTAAAAGTTATACCGCGTTTAGGCAAACAAAGTTCTTTATTAAATTAATGATACGTGCTCCATCGTTTTCTATAATCTGTTTCCAACGTTCTGACAGCATATGGATGCCACGGTTATAAAAACTGTGCGGTTTAGATTCGAAGAACAAAGACACGACGTTTTTAAAATCATCCAAAGAATCAAGATTTTTTCGATCTAAATGATTTTACAATGACCGGAACAAGTTATAATTAGATGCGATATCAGGACTATACGGTGGATGAGTTAAAGTATCTCATTGCAGGCTGTTTAGTTTGCACAGCGTCTGTTTTGAAACTTGTGGTCTGGCGTTCTAATGAAGGAAGACTACGCCATTCCAATTTGACAAAATATGACGTTTTTGTTTGATTTCTTGATTCAGGGTGAGATTATTTGTCTGAATCAATCGTCTGGCCGACGGAGAGAAATTGAAAAAAAATTATGCCCTTGCAATCCCACCAAACACAGAATATCACCTTCATCATGTGCAAAGTGGCCTTTGTCATTGCGTCACCACATTCAACTACATTTTTCCATGTGTGTTTACGCTGAGCATTGTTGCAAAGAATCCATTTCTCTTCGCCGTCACTAATCGACCAAAAAATGGTTCGTTTCTGAGCCGCCCGAGTAAAGAAACAGCAGCAGAAATTTCCTCGATTTTGTTCCTCTCGGTCAGCAAATAGAGCACACATATATGGAGCTTTAAATCGAATCCCATGTTTTTTAAACGCCCAAAAGCAATTGATCGGTCAACGGTAAGTGCTGTTTTAACTTCCTCAGTTGAAATTTGCGGAATTGTCTGAATTAAAGTACGCACAACATCGTCATCAATCTGTCAGGTCGACCTGAGCGATGCTCGTCTACAAGGTTATCTTCAAGGTTAAACTATCCGCGACGACATTTCGCAAACCATTTTTAAACAGTTTGTTTAGCTGGTGTTTGATCTTGATAAACCTCTTGAATGATTTTTACGGCTGCTGCAACATTTTTTCCCTTCCGAAACTCATAAAGCATAACATGCCGTAAATGCACTTTATCGACAGCCATTTCGAAAGCAAATTTTCTCGAAGCAGTTTGTATCTAGACAAATTATTTTATTTGAAATGAAAGCTGTACACGTCACCATTCCAATGATCTGTCTTATGTAGATGTCAGTATTAATGAAAACACTTTACGTCGCTTCTAACACCATCTATTGCACCTCCGCACGAACTTTTGCACTCACCCAATACATTGTAAATAAAGGACGATTTTATGGAGATTGTACTTGTAACTGGGACACCAGTACAATCTACTATTTGTAAGCGAAATATTTCCTTAAATTCCAGGAAAAGTGGACATTTTCCTGGAATTTAAGAGAATGTTTCCGTTGAAAACAATAAATTGTACTCGCCTCCCGAATACCAGAACAATTTCCTTAAAATCGTCCTTTTTTTTTTTTTTTTTTTTTTTTTTTTTTTTTTTTTTTTTTTTGGCCTATTGTCAGAATCTTGGGTCTGATGCCGATCTCTACATTGTATAAGTTATTTTTCTGTATTGACGCTGTCAAACTAGTATAGGCTAAGGATGCACATTTATAGTTATTCTCGTTAAAGCCATATTCATTGAAAATAGCTCACATTTTATCTCTTGTGCCCAAATCTTTATAACGTACCGGTAGGTCCGCTAAATTTTTTTATGGGCCCGTTCAACATTTTGCCGGCGTTTATTTTGTTTGTCTTTCTTTTACACCTAGTCAATAAATTGCTGTATGAAATCCTACATTTGCTTAAAGAAAATAATGCTAAAATTCAGCCACGAAGAAAAGTTCGAACACGACATTATTTACCCCCAAGACACATTAAGAGCCAATTTTTGTCATTTGAATTCAGAAACATGTGTTATAAGAGCTGATATTTTAAAACACTGAATGATTTATACTATATAATAAATATTTATTCATTAAATGTCTTCATAAATAAAAAACAAAATTTTTTTAATCAAAAATTCTTCTAAATTTTTTCTTTTCATCAAGTTATCAAAGGATCCAATTTCGAAAATTTCTAATCTCCAGAAATTTTTATTTTATGAAATGCTGTTTCATAATATTTTCATACTTTACGTGCAAAAAATCGCAATTGTTCTTCTCTGCATATGTGAAACTTATGATTTTCAAAACTTATCCTGTTTATCTATACAACTGTTAAAAATAATTTATAAAATTAGCTTTATAAAATTCGAAAGATGGAAAAAATTAAATTAATATAGTGAATGTAAGTTAAATAATAAAAAAATATATCTGAATTTTATTTCATTAAAATCTTTGACAATGACATACGCATTATTTAAAAAAAATACTGAATGATTAAAATTCATTAAATAATACAGATAACAGTTATTTGTATTATTCTAGCAGGAAAATAAAATCGAGAATTTAATTACTACATTGCATAAAAATAAAGTTATTTCTTAATCTCAGAAAATAATGTAACACCTTCGCGACAAGCGTCTTTTACAGAATTTTTAATCTTTGATCGCCGGTTTTTCAAAACAGAAATTTTTCTTTATTTTCATTAGGATAATACCTTGATTAAGGTAACCCTTAATCAAGTAATGTAAATCTTGTACCCTACAAATGATCAAAATATCGACAAGTGTTTTTACAGATTTTTAATCTTTGATCACCGGTTTTTCAAAACAGAATTTTTTCTTTATTTTAATTAGGAAAATACCTTGATTAAGACAATTCTTAATCAAGTAATGTAAATCTAGTACCCTACAAATGACCAAAATATCGACAAGCCTTTTTACAGATTTTTAATCTTTGATCACCGGTTTTTCAAAACAGAATTTTTTCTTTATTTTAATTAGGAAAATACCTTGATTAAGGCAACCCTTAATCAAGTAATGTAAATCTAGTACCCTACAAATGACCAAAATATCGACAAGCCTTTTTACAGATTTTTAATCTTTGATCACCGGTTTTTCAAAAGAGAGTTTACTCCTTAATTTAATCAGGAAAATTCCCTGAATTATGGAACACAGCACCCCAAAAATAACCAAAATATCGAGGACTTTTTATTGAATTTTTCAAGGGTTCATCGGTTATGAACCATGACTCCAAATTGTAGATCTGAAATCCAGATATTTTTAAAGATATTTGAACTTTTCTGAGTGGTCTCAGTCTCAAAATGTGACAGCTGAGATGGCATGTTTAGTTTCGATTTGATTTTGAAAAAATATTCTGATAATTAATCTTACAATTATATATAATCTATATACACTGTATAATTATACATTGAAAATAATTTGAAATATACTAATAATATAAATAATTTATATAAAAAATAATTTTAATTTCCATTATTTATCATCATTGTTTTGTATAAGTGTATTGTAGTTACAAATTTTGGGAAAATATTAGCTAATATGTCGTTTTCGTTACAATTGTTATTGATATTGTGCAAAAAGATATTTTGAATGAGAAAATATATATTTTATTATATTGAGTAAAAATCATGTTTCATTACATCTTATAAGTGAGGTGAAACATATAAGAAAATTACAGCGCTATAAAAATTTTTAGTTTTTGTTTTATGCATTTACAAATTTTAAGTGCATTTTAATGAGCATTTTAATGAGCAATGAATGCATTTTCATTGATTTTATTTTTGTTGATGTTAGTGTTTGCTATTCCTTAAGGTATTTTTTCTATTACGTATAGAGTTTGAAATTTTTTGTACATGCGATATATGCAGTACAATAATCAGTATGGATTTAGATCTGAGGGTTTCAGTTACTGTTTTATGTGTAAGTTATTTTTTTCAAATTTTTCGTGTTTTTTTGTTTTTTTTTCGGTTTTGTGCCACAAAAAATGTTTTAAGTTTAAATAAAAGCTACATTTTTAATTCCATACTAACGTTTATTCTCAACAATCCAATGAATATAATCACTTAAAATAATTAAATAATATTAAAAATGTTAAATGTAATAAAAGTATTTTTTTAACTTCAAAGTTTTCAAAAATCTTTAAATTAAAAAAAATAGTGATAGCTTAAAAGTTTTTTTATTACCAGAATCTGTTTAATTTTATAATCTCAAACAAATCTTATTAATATTTTTAACGTAAATATATCCACTAAGAATGAATTTATTAAAAATACAACACATTGCTCAATGGTGCACAAAACAAGAACTTTAATATGAATTTGTATAATTAAAATAAAATAAAAATATCAACGTTTCGCGCCGTCTTCAGGAAAACATGATAATTAAAGGACTAAAAGTTTGCTTCTTGATCGATAAATATTTCTAATGAATTAAAATCGAAATGAATTGAAAATTTAAAAATGTTGCCACTTGCGCGTGACTAAAAATTAAAGTATTGCAACGAGATATAAAATTTAAGATTTTATGATGTTATTCATTTCGATTTTAATTTATTAGAAATATCTCTCAATCAGGAATCAAACTTTTAGTCCTTTCATTATCATATTTTCCTGAAGACGGTGCGAAACGTTGATATTTTTATTTTATTTTAATTGTACAAGTTCATATTATAGTTCTTGTTTTTTGCACCATTGAGCAATATGTGGTACTTTTAATAAATACATTCTTATAAGTCAAATCTTATAGTGCAATGGTCCAGTATATGTTTGTGAATATATCCATTTTTTATGAAAAAATGTACTGTGTACCCTTAATAAGATAAATTTACAACGAAAAATAACTAATGAGAATAATCAAGGATTCACTTTATGCCCCAAGTATATGTGACACTTACCCCAATGGTATACCAAGAACACGTCGCTCATTTGCTACAACAACCTCATAATTCAAATATCACGCTGTTTTAGTCAATACTGCTGGGAAAATTCTAACGATGTGAAATTTTTTTAATAAATTCACCTTTAAATCTTGGAAATATTATGGCTTTGAGTCTTTCCATAGATAAAGAATGCTTTTTGAAATTGTGGATAGCTTGGAAGTTGCTATGATATTATATCTTAAAAGACCATAGTTAAAAAATTCTGGATCCGAAATGCTGAATTATTTTAATGTTTCCACAATCTGAAAACATTGATTTGAAAACTTGAAAAAAAAAATGAATTTTCACGTGCATTGTAAAGGTAAAACTTTTTTAAAGAACTCATTTATAGATACATTAGCTGGTAATTAAAATTAAGTGAAAAGTATACGACCGCTGCCAGTATAAGGGTCAATTCGTTGCGATATTATTTTTCCACAATTAAGAAACATTTTTCTTTTTGTTTTACTGTGTAACGTTCCGTAATCGCGTTGTTCGCCAAATGTAAAATAAATAAATAAATAAATAAATAGTGAACTTTAAAACAAAGTAAATACATTTCTTAACCAGTTATAAAGTTAAATGTTTTCGACAAATATTTTCTTCGGCTAAAGGAATACAATAAATTTTACGCTAAATCATAATAACCGAAGTACCACAGTTTTATGAAGAACCAGATTTTGGAAGATTATGAATTATAATTTTAATATTATTCTTTGAATATGATATTCATTAATTCATAAACATATTTTTGGTCTTATATGAATATAAAGCTAAGCCTAACGAATTTTTATAAACGCGATTATACTAGTAATAATTGAAAATAACATTTTCAATGTTCTGTATATTTTTTTTCTAATATAAAGATATAGATTGCCTTAAGGTAACACTAAAATTAATGAGGTTTCATAAACATAAGGAAATTATCAAGTTTCTTTAAAATATTTTATAGGTTTTCACAAAAAAAACATTTTTATGATAAAATTGTTAGTTTTTTAACTATATCTTTTTATATAATATAAAATTTTAAAAGCCTTTAATGATTATGTTAAATCCAATGAAATTCTATTAGAAAGATAACTTTTTTAAAGTGAAATTTCTTCAAGGCTTTTTGTTAGTTAGCCCAACTAAAAAAAACATAACAAAACTTTCTTTCTTCCATTTCTTTTAAATGTATTAAAAAGCTAGTTTTAAAGTGAAGCAATAGGGAAAAGAAAAATTTCCCTTTTACCTGAAGCGATTTTTGATTAAAAATCTGACCTAATAGAAAAAGGTGACACAAACTTTAAGAATTTCAATTACTTTATTGAATGAAAAGCTTTATTTCAGAAACTTTAAAAACGAAATCCACGAAATCATTCTTTAAAATATTTAGCTTTTATCATTGCTTATCTGATCGGTGAGCAAAAAATTATTTAAAAAGTAATATTTATATGTTGACATTAAATTCCATTTATGTTTTCTTGAACAACAATTTCTTAATGCATAATTTAATATTGAAGTCAGTATATTTAAATATATTTAATTCATAATATTTAAATTAATAATGGTTGATATCATAATTTTCTCATCCAATTTAAAGTTTTTCTCATTTGTTCTTAAATACATCTGTTGTTTTGAAATAATGGGGAGCTAAAATAATTTGATGGTTATTAATATCTATTAAAAAGCAAACAGTATAAGCTATTAAAATTTTCTTACAAGATAATATTGAGTTATTTAATTTACTATCAGAAATGTTTTAGACAGTAGTAATATTATCGGCATAATCGAAAATATTTAACTTAAATTCCATTTCAATTTAAACAATGACTGATAGATGGCACTTTGCTATCTGAAACTGTTATAACACTTAAAGATTTATGAAAATTCACTGTAATTCTTCATATCTTTCATTTGGTTTAGTTGCTGAAAGAAGAAAAAATGTTTTACTTCTGAATATGGTAGGATTCTTTTAGTGCTATAGCAAAATCAGTCAACATACAGCCATTACATCAATGACAATCAAAATTTAAAGAAGGAACACTAAGAAAAATGACACTTTCAAGTCTTAGATGATCGATGTTTTCATTTTGGAATGACACTTTTTGTTTCAACTATGACGACCCAATGCTTTCAGTTCTTAAATACCAGAAATACTTATTTTCAAGCAATTTTTTCTGTTAAACGTAAACGTTTTCATCAGGATGGTTAGATTTATTCATATTATTTTATTTGCTGCGATTTTGAATGGAACTTTTCTTTTAGCAGTATTTTATAACACGAAATGTGGCGAATTACATTTTTATTCTGTTCGTGTAAAACACTTAAAAACCGTTAAAATGTAACCGCAAAAGTGTAAAGTTCAATCTTCAGCCTTTAAAACCAGAAAATGAATAATTACTTAAAAAAAAAGGACTTCACAGGTTGAATTTGACAAGTATCAAGAATACATAAATACGAAAATCGTGTATAATCATGAATAAACATGATGAATAAAAAGTTATATTATAATTGAGTAAGTCGATGTTTTTAGAAAAGATTATGTACATGTTTCAAACTAAAGTATTAAAAACACAAAACCAGCACATGTAGTTTCTTTTATATTAATTTTTCGAAGTATTTCTCAGCTTCTCGGAATCATTAGTTATCAAATTAAAGTGAGACCAGTTAGTTACAGTTTATTGTGGAGTTAGTTCGCCAGTTACGGCGAGTCTAGTCGAGAAATAATTCCAGTTGGTATGACATTCAATTTTAGTTATACTTCAAAAAAAATTCATCGGAGAAAAATATTCAGAAATTTTTGAGACATCCTGTGAATCATACCAAATAATGTCATTCGAGAAAAATGACTTTAAAATTTCAAAAAATCGCTTTAGATATTCAGAGGGTATAATTCTAACTTCCATAACTGCTGCTCTAATGCGAATTTCAAGGAAACAATCACACTAAAATGTTAAGAAAAAAATACAAATTTAATGGGTAAAAAAATAAAATTTTAAAGCTTTTAAAAGTTTTCAAACCACTTGTAGAATTCAAAATTTCTAAAATATATGGAATTTCGTCGAATGTTTAAAACGCTAATATGACGAGAAAATATTTAGTATAAAAAATAAACCCAGAAAGCTTTTCTTGCATTCGTTGTGTCAAAACCGGTTACTACAGTGTCAAACATCAAATAGTAATTGAATTGCTGCTAAGTTTGTTTGCATAATATTCAAGATAATTTCGTCCATACTGAAACTAATGCGAGACAAATCTAGGCTGTTTTGCCTACGTCTATATAAATGCAAAAATAAATACATTTGGCATGCAACGTATATATGCATTGATAATAAATGTATAAATAATTTAACCCGCCGATAAGGTATTCAGTTTAGTAAACGTCCGAAAGTTTCAAATGTATTTTCATGTAACATTTAATAATTTCGAATATGCGTAATTTTTTTTAAATTTAAATGCATTTTTTTACAATACAAGGCAGGAGTTACACAAATAAAAATATATATTTGCCTCTTAAACGTTATATGTTTCAAACATTAGTGTAAATTTTTACATTTATTACTACTTCAAATTGATAAGAATAACTTTTTCTGTTTTAACCCAAGCATTGTACATGTGTCAATAAATTGTATAATAGATCAGATCGATATCTGCAGATCGTTGTTCTTGGCTAAAATTAGTAACAGAGATACCTATCGGTCCCGGTGAATTACATTTCTCAATGTATTATACTCCGATTCATAAAACAAAATGCGTAGAAAAAAATACGACGAAAAAAACGAGAAGCTTAAATTTTACAATTTTCCCAACACTTTGAATTAAAATATTTTACATAACACAGGTTATGTTTATTTTTATTTTTCCTTTTTTATGATATTTTTAAATATTTTTTTTTATGTTTTTATTTTTTATTTTTTTTCTGTTTTATAGTCACGAGTATTTCTAAAATGATACTTTGTTGAATAAAGGGTGCGTTATATTTTTCGTTCCTCCAACGTCATTTTTTCTAATAAAATATGAGAAGATTAATGCTTTATATCGAATATTTGATCATTTTTGTTAGACTATTCGAAATTTTATGTGAAATCTAAACATATCATATTTAAAATTAATTTTATAGATATACTCAAAAGAAAACTATCTAGACAACCATATTTCAGATTAATTTCCGTTGTCATATTACGCAAGAATACAGATTTCCTATAATATAACATTGTATTTAAATAAAAAGCTTAAAATCTAATTCTTGGCACTTGTTATTACTTTTAGAACATAAAAATGTCATTTAAATATAGCAATATATAGATTTAATAAATAATATTCTTTCAATATAATGTAAAGGCAGAACAAAGGATCGGTGAGATAAGCTAGGTATATATTTATGTACATTTACATATGCATTTAAATAATCATTTGGTAGGAAATTGAGCCATATTCTTTGTTACAAATTTTATATTTATTCATAATTCCAATTAGACATATTTTCACGTTCCGTGATTAAATTTGTTCTATTTCATATCTTCATTTAATGTATTAAAAAGCTGCTACACTGTAAAAAAAGTTCTAAAGTTACTAAATTTTTTCTAGGAAACTGGAAATCCTAGAACACTTTATGTAACTGTAACAGCAAAAATTCATGTATCAGATACAGAATTTCACTGAAAATAAAAAAATCTGTAAGGTTATTAAGAATTTTTTAAGAAGCTTGGCATGCCAAAAATATGCACATTACAATCATATTAACGTAACCACCTTGTATTTTAGGCGTTTTGTTAAATATCTTGACAAATTCACGACGAATTATCCTGAAACTACAGTTGTGTAAACAGAATAATGCAGGTCATATATTTCCGCTGAGATATTTTCCGAAACCCCATAGGGAACCGTCAACAAATTAAAAAATATCGAATATCTTTTGGATAAAATTATCAAAGTAATGTAGCAAAAAGTTCAAACTCTAGATTATGATTAAGTGGCTTCTTGTAATAAATTGTGTTCACTTTTATGAGGATAGCATGTATGCTCGTAGAGAAGTTATGGTGTTGATAAAAAAATGTCCCAAATTTTACCAGAAAACATGACCTTTGATACCTTTGATACCTTACACATGATATCTTTTCAGAAAACATTGTCAACAATAATGTGCAAAATGCCCTGTAATCAGAATTAAAAAATAATAAAAATTGTATGAGCAGGTTGAGCAGGATTACTAAATAATATTTCATTGCGCATGCGTGAAAACAATAAAAATATAATTTGCATAATGTGTTAGCTAAATGTATAGAGCAACGTTTCTGAAAGTCTCGAAAACATAGCTTGAAAATGCTCATCGATAGAATAAACTCAAAGTCAGTTGTTCCTAAAAACAAGCAAAAAGACGAGTTGCTGCATGCATATATCCATCAATTAGGGATAATAAAATATACACGATATTCTATATTTTACTGTATTTGGATGCAGGTCCTCCTCATTTTGATCTGTTTCTGATAAACAGGTTTTGAGCTTATTCTACCGATGATAATGTTCAAAATTTTTAAGCTATGATTTTGAAAGTTTCACAATAGTTGTTCTATAAATTAAGCTAACACATTGTGCAAATTATATGTTGATTGCTTTCACGCATGTGAAATGAAACATTACTTAGTAAATATGCTGATTATACGTACAATTTATGTTATTTTTTAATTCTGATTACAGAGTGGTGTGTATAATATTATTTGTTATGTTTTCTGAAAAGAACTTTATTTTAGATTAAGAATTCTGCAAATTATAAGCAAAAAACTTGGCAACATTTGGAAGTGTTTTTCTTATGAAAACCTTAATTTTTCTATGAGTACATATGCTATCGTCATAAACATGAACACAGTTTATTACATTAATCCATTTAATCATAATCTACAGTTTGAACGCTTTTGCTACATTAGTTCATATTAAAAAAAATATTCCTTTTTTTTCAATTTGTTTGATGTCCCCTATTGGATTTCAGAAAAAAATATTCGCGGAAATATATGTCTTTTTCCAGATATTTAACAAAACGTCAAAAATCGCAAGGTGGTCACATTAATATGACTCGACTGTGTATTATGTAATTGCAACCCAAATTCCAGATAAAAATTTAGCAAGATAACTATAATTTTAGTAAATTCCTTTGCAAAATTCCAGATTTCTATTGCTTTACAAAAACTAGTTTTGTAGATTTACATCTTTTCTTGTACAGTGTACAGATAAAATGTTAGTAATCATACAGATTTCGCCAACTTTACACTTGTAGGATTACAGATTTTTTTTTACAGGGTAGTACATAGAAGGGCAATTCTTTCAGTACACTATTCGTCTAGAATAAGCTGTAGAAATTTTGTTTTCTTCTGGCTTTGGATCTAATGATGTATAATATCCCTCCACTATCTTAATCCTTTCAGATCTGGTGTACTATTAATAGTACACGTCATTTAATGGAGTATTATTTCTTTTAAGAAATACTTTTGCTACTATTTACTTGCAGTAATATTAGTACATGTCTATGCATTTATAGTATGACTTCATTCATGTTTAGACATTTAATAATAATAAATGTTATTATTATTTGCTTAGTTCTCTTTGCAACTTTTGCGATTATTTTATTTAAACTCATTAAATTTAAAATAAAATTACTTTCATGAAAGAATTATGTAAGTATTTACGTAATAAAGATAAAAAAGCTTTACCTTACTGTAATTCAGTATTTTCTAAACATATCGAAAAATTCTTCCATAACCTATTTTCTTATGACTATTAATAGAATAGTAAGCAACATTCGTTATCTTTCAGCGAATTACATTTTCGTTAAATATTAATTAATCTATATGGATAACCAGTGTTAATGTTATTAACGTAAAAATATTTTTTTCTATAAACTGAAAAACAAATCGGATCCGAAAGGGTTAAAATAAACCGTAGTCAGAATAACAACTGGCAAAATAATTATAAAAAATACATAAAAAAATATTTAGAAACATTGGAGAAAAAGGGTGTTCATTAAAAATTCAGACATTTATTTAACTATACGTGAATCAGAAAAAGCAATTCAGCAAGCAAATGCATTCTTTTTATACTTTTCAGTAAGTTTACTTAATCCGTTAGTACCCAGCGTTATATAGATAGATCAACTTCAGTTTCAATCACTGGACTTCAATCTTTTCCAGTACACTGGATATCGATAAGGTTGTATGTAGTGTACGCGTTCGATCAAAAAAAACTGTGGTTCTGAAAGTCCTGTAGTCAGTCTTAGCAGTTACTATGGGTATAGGCCTCTGTAGAAATCTTTCTTTTCCCTCCAGAGACATATTGAAATTGAGGAGGTGGCGTTGTTTGATTATGCCTTCTTTTGGCAGATTTGCCGAACATCTTGTTCTGCAGAAGTCTGACTTCCATCCCTCTCTATGGTGCAATCTAAATGGAAGCTCCAGCAACCCATATTGTCCTTTCCGCACTCATCAACAACAACGCTGGCTACCGGTATAGTCATATTCTTTCGTCATCAGATATAGCCTAAAATGTAAGTGTTAAAGTGATCCATTTACGTATGGTCATATCAACATTCACGTAACAGGTCTCAGTTATGTAAAATTTATTATTTACTGCATATGTAGTTAAATACTTTATTTCATGTTTTGACAAAAGAGTGCACTTTTCCTTTTAAAAGTTATTCGACATCATTATGCCTTTTAAGAAACTAATTTTTATAGCAAATAAATAAAGGGAGTTTATTTTAATGTAACAATACCATTTGCACATAAAATTCAAATATAAAACATGTTAATTGCACAGTTTTTCGGTTTCTCAGAGATGATTAAGTTTTTTTTCACCAGTGTATGCATGGAAGATAATTTTTCCGTTATACACACTAATAACAGTTTGAACAAGTGTTTAAACATTGATGACAGTTTTTACTGTTAGGAATAATTGTGCATTGTGACGATAATTTCTGTTCTAACTACACGTAAAAAAATCTGTAAAGTTACTAAAACATAATTAACTTTTTTTAGGAAGCTAGAAATCCCAGTTTTATGTAAGGGTAACAGTAAATATTCATGTAACATATTTCTTACTGTATTACTGTAACATATTTTTAACATTTGCGCATCATTTTATTATTTTTTGTGAAATTTAAAATCTGATACTGACTTTTCTGTACACTGTCTCTTGAAAACTTTAAACTTGTTTTAAATTCTGCATCATTTTAACACATTGACCTCTCAACCTAAAGTTTATTACATTTTTCGAATACACCTGAACTAATTATTGCGTTTGATTTCCTGCGAATGACAACATTTGCCTGTGAACTAAGACAGCGTCTGGTGTTCGTTTCTCTTGTACCATAACAGTCTGCGTTAGAACATATCAGTTTATGATGTGCACAATGAAAATAACCTCAGGAGATCATTGTGGACTCTTAGAGCAATCAGCCTATCTCCCTATTCTAAAAAAAAGGTATATAGCTGTCTCCGCCAATGACAATGATTTCTATTTTTGCGTGTGACCGGAGGCTTTCTTCTTTAATATTAAGAAAACTATTACATACAAAATCTAGTCGTTGGTCGCCCCCGTAATACTTACCCATCAAGGATATGCATAATATAATTTATTAAAATAAAACACTTGAAAACTATGCTTAAAATGCATTGCAATACCAAAATAAAATTTAAACATATATTTAAATACTTTTAATACATAGTAATGCATTATTAATAAACTGCTGATGAACAAAATTCGACAAATTATATAAAACGCCAAACTACTCAAGTAACACACAATTGCGTAAAAGAAACATCCTTATAACTCCAAAAATAAATATCATATTAATTAGCAGTTTACTGCATTGTATTAAGCGTCTCTTATCAAATAAAAATATATCATTTATGTGAAATTTATAATGAAATACAGGATCATAAAAAATTGAAGTGTGTGGAAAGTAAGATTACATATATCTCATCAACTAATTATCCGATTGACTTTGTTTTTTATGCACGATTTGCGTTATTTTATTGACATTTACATACACTCCTTAAAATTAAAAAAAAAATCGAAAATTTTTATGTACCTTTCATCCGAACGAATATTTCGAGAGTCCGAAAAAAGTTTCCGATAATCGGGTTTACTGATATTCAATAGGCTTCTTCCCATAGTTACATACTAATTATACTTTAAATTTCGACCCTCTATCTCAATTTTTTCGGGAGATAAAGTGTTTACAGACACTCAGACAGACAGACTGCAAAAAAAAATTCCGAAAATATGTTTTTCGGAATCTCCAGTGTCTGAAATAAGTATATCCGTCAAAAAAAATTTTTGAGTTTCAAAACGATTGCAAGACTTACCTTATACTACGTATGATGGATAAGTAATAGGATAAATACTGGTATTACAGAGAAATATTTGATAAATTTGCTGATGCTTACAGTTTTTAAATAGAATAATTATTTTAAGAGATATTTAATGTTGTTAAAATTGGTCAAAATCGTTTCATTAAAAAGTTCTTAACGAACAAAAACTATACATAGAGTTTCATAATTTTTAGATTATTTTATACATTAGAAGCTCCCTGTGTGAAGACTCGATTAAGTTTTTTTGTTGTTGTTTGTTTGTTTGTCTAATTTTTTTGTGAATTTATTTCCATTTTAAATCCAAATTTTCAGCATTTCGAAAGACATTTTTAAATGTTTTAGAAAAGGTTATTGTTTTAAAATGTTGACAAATTAAAACAGTGCAAAGATTTTGCACTGACATTTAACATTTTAACATTTTTTAACATTTGCTTCAAATAAAAATGTATTTACATGTGGTTATTGTAAAAGGGAGAAACTTTGAAGTTAGAATTAAATGATTACACGTTAAAAGCAAAGAAATATTGAAAATTACGCCATAAAACTATATTTATGCATAAATTTTAGGAAACATTTTAAATGATAAGTTGAAAGTTATGTGATAAAAGTTGTAAATGGATAAAATTATATCATATTTAAAATGTTCAAATAATTAACATTTGGTAAAACAGTTTAAATTTTAAAACATATTAATATAAGATATTTACTTCACATTTTGAGATAATCCTTTTAACTATTCTCGTGAATTCTAAAAGAGCGCAAATAATATTTCCTTTCAAACAAGAAAAGTATTTTCATGTGAATATTAAAAACAGAATAATTGGTAAAAATCACATCAGATTTAAAACTATACATTCCAAATATTTTAGTTAAAAATGCTTTCTTATACTGCTGTTAGAAATACCAAGAGACAAAGACTCTCTTTACTTTTCCATTTTACATTAGCTAATTTTCTAATTTTAACTAATTTTTATTTAATTGAAGACGAAAACAGACATTAACAGTGGTTAAGTTGGCCTTAAAAATCTCAAACCAAAGGAAAATGAGTGGAAATCCGTTTACTCTGTTCGCCCTTACTGTTGTTGCTGTTTTTTAAATTATAATTCAATATTTTTAAAACCGATGAAATTAGAGTCCTTTTGGAATATGAGGTGTGTGAACGGGGATTGGTGAACTCAGCTCATAGGGGCAGAACCCCTTAGTTTTAGAAAAATGTGTATATGCAAGTAGTTTGTTTTCTCTACACTTCAAAGATTGCTTTTCTTTAAAACTTGTTAATAACCCAAAATCAGTTAGATTTCTTTAAATATATTTATCTTTCATTTATTCTGGTAAATGAAAAAGTTTTCATATGAATGGGTGAAATTAATAACTATGCCATTTACAGGGGGAAAATGCATTGTTTTAAATTTATAAGGATTTCGTATGCTAATATTTTTTAGTTTAAAACCATATTTAGAAACAAAGAATTCCTTTTTCAGAAGTCGATCCAGAAATGACCCACTAATCGAATTTTCTCTAACATGTGACTTAACCAAATGATCTTCCTGTAATCCAAAATCGTAGAACACAAAATTTGGTCAAAATCGTTAAAACCGTTTTTTAGATAAAATTGGTTTGACTCACAAAAATCCCAACATGACCCCCTAATCAAAATTTCTCGAACATGTGACCTAACCCAATAATTTTAACGTTCCAAAATACGGTTGGATGCAAAACTTCGTTAAAATTGATCCAGCCATTCTTAGATATAAATAGCTTGAACTTGACCCATTATCACCTAAAATGACCCACTAATCGAATTTTCTGAAACATGTGACCATTCCCAATGGTCTTATCGTGCCTGAAAATAGTAAAATACAAAATTTTGTCAAAATCATTAGAGCCGTTTTTAAGATAAAATTCACACACAATTTTTGCTCGTATTATAATATTAGATGGGCATGATCTACAAAAATAAAGGATACCTTCATGCATTTAAATTCTTGATATTGGTATTTTTCGCATTAGCATACACTGTTAAAAGTAATGGTGACAAACCAGTTGCATTTGGTGCCCAGGGGTGAAAAAGTGTTACCAATTTGACACCCGCGAAAATGGAATGTGTTTGGGGATGCCGTTGAAAATGTCTTTGGTGTGCCGTTTGATCTCTGACTGGGTGATTCACCCTAATTAGTCTGCCGCGCAATGTATACTATTGAAAGATTTTCACCCCTTAGTCATTTGCGTATGCTCTGTAACGTGTATCTTTGCCCTTCAACTCGCCGTCACTGGTGGATCAAAACAGCAATTTCTCCCTACGATGACTATCACCGCTATACGCTATCCCAATTTCGTTTAGAACTTCGGATGGCTAGAACTTCGGAATCTCAGGGAAACTTTGAAGATGAGCTCTATGGCTGAGTGGTTAGAGCGCTGAGCTCGTAATCAGACGTTGTGGGTTCGAATCCTTCGAGGGCCACAAATCGGTTTGTATGTTTTTTAATTTTTTATTATTGGATACTCTGGATTAAGGGTGCCATCTTTTCACCCTAATTAAAGGTGCCATTCTGGCTCCTTTAGGGATGTCACCAGTGAGACAAGCCTTTCAGCCCTAAAAGATGCAATGTGTCACCATTAGTTTTAACAGCGTAGACACAAATAATAATAAACTTTGATTTTACTTTTCAATACTTCTCAACAAAATTGAAAAGAGTTTATGCTTCGGTTTGTCTGGCTATTTGCCCGGGCTCTAACTTCATTTTTCTAATAAAATACAGGAAGATTAATACTTTATACTAAATATTTGATCATTTTTAACACTTTCTAACAAAGTTGAAAAGTGTTCATGGTTTGGGTTTGTCTGTCCATCTGTTCGCGCTTTAACTTTTGTAAATATTCTCGAATTGCCATAAAATTTTTGGATGTTATGGGCGTTTATCCTAGCACAAACAACTATTTAAAATGAAACTTCTACCATGATTAATTTTTTTACAGCCTATGGGAAAAAATCGCTTCAAATTGATTTTAAAAGGTTACATCTTGTCAAGTATATTTAAATTTATATGCATTTGCGAAATGTACGGTAATATGGATCCTGTAAAATATACAGTAAAAATAACAGTTAGTATTCATTTACAGGGCCGTACAAAAGAATTCCATTGCACAAAGATAAAGGGGAGAATTGTTTGCGAAATAATTTAATTAAGTTAAAAAATTTCATGTACAATAAAATAGATAAACGCCGCTGAAGATAATATTTCACACATAATATGAAGTGCTTAACATTTACAATGGCACACATAAGATTTCAAATCGTATATTTTTTCGGAATTACTATCTATTATCGATGATGGCTGTTCGATGGATGAAATACATTTTTGAGTATAATTTGCGCTTTTAAGTTTCATTAAATATATGCATATTATAAGATGTGTATAAATGGGATAGTTGATATATAGGGATATACAAAAAGATCGTAATGGTTATTGAATATGAGCGTGATTTACTTAAAGGTGGTTTTTAAATAAGGTACAAATTTTTAAGTTGAAATGCTTTCAGTTTACTAAGATATGTTTATAGAATATAGATAAAATGATATACATAGTCATGCACAGAATTGGATGCATCGCTGCCTATGGATGATAATTTTGGAAAATGTGATTTAAGTGGTTTTCAGAGTGTTTTTTAAAACTAAATTTATCAAAATACTATCATATAATAAAGGTACTAGGTAAACTACAGAGCTGAACAAAAGTACTTTAAGTATGTTTCCATCTATTAGTATACACTGCTAAAGAGAAATTTCAATTAATTAGACGTTTTCTTGTTAAACAAAATTTCCCCATTATAATTTGCATATCAACCGTCAGATCAAATACAGGGCTGGTCAAAAGTATTGGAATACATATTTGGCGACAGGGAAGTAACAACTTATTTTCCTAAATGGCGAAGTTTTGTTAAAGATTTCAGGAAGTGTTGAAAAGTGTTTTATAATCTATACTAAAATCTATTTTTAACGCATGATTTTTCTTGCTTGTTTCTTTTAATCTGTCTTCTTTTAAAATAAGTTGCCAAACTTTTATTGAACGAAAGTTTGCTCAAGGTAATGAGGTAATTAGACACATGTATATTTTAAAGACTCATAATAAAATTTTGGAAATTTCTTCGGTGCGATAGTAGATCGCTGAGAGCAGTTTAAATGCTATTAAATGAAAGTTATTTTGGATGTAGGTAATGGGATATTGATTTGAATACCCTTTTAAAAGCTTCTAATTGATAAGAATTTAGGGCAAAAGTTATTATAAGACGCTTATTAAAATCATTTAATCAAATTTCCTTTACTGGAATTTGTCTAACGAGGTTTACACATGTCATGTGATTATTAATGATTAGATAAATTAGATCATCATTATCTAAATATAAATATTTATACTACTTATAGTATTTTATGCATCAAAGATTAACCCTTTCGGGTCTGATTTTTTTAATTCAATTTTTAGAAAAAATTATTTTACATTTATAACATTAACACTAACTGTCAAAACTGATTAATTAGAATTTAACGAATATTTCATTGTTGCAAAATTACGATTGTTTGTTATTTTACGTATTATTCAATTCATATTCGTATGACAATAAGCTAAGGAAGAATTTTTAGAGATGTTTAAATAGTATTATATTACAAAAAGATTTAACTGATATTACAACTTTCTAACACTTTTTCTGATTTATTACACATAACCCCTTTAGGAAAGTGACCTTCATTTTAAATTGAAATAATGAAATATACGTTTAAAAATAAAAGAATCGCGAACCTTGCAACGGGATTTAATCAAATATTTATTATTACTAAATGACTAAACATGATTGAAATCATGTAATAAATGCATAGACACACATTTACATTACTATATGAAAACAGTAACAAAAGTATTAGTTAAAATGAAATAATACTCAATTAAAAGTCATGTATTACCAAAAGTACATCAGACAAAAGGTTAAATAAAAATTTCGAAAATGAAAACAACTTAAAACATTAAGAAATATACTAATTTAAGAAGTTATTTCTTAAAAAAAAACTTACGATACAGATGTTTTCCTCTCTCCGGAGTAGGTGTACATACAAAAAAATCAAAATTTTAAAATATGGTACGCTTTTAAGGACGGGATCAACTCCAGCAGCCATTATTGCTTCATTTTGATCCAATGACAAAATATTTCTGTATCTGTAAATATTACTAAAATTTAAAAAAATAAAGTAAATTGTACAAATGTTTTTTTATATGTTCCAATAAATACTTTTAATGAGAAATAATTAGAATTTGGCTTAAATAAAATATCACAATTAAATATTTTTAAAAAGACGATTTGTGTTGCGCGCAAGATTATACAAAAAAAAAAAAACATTCGATATATCCACTTAATATATAAATGTAATCTTAAAACATTTTACTTTACATTCAACCTAATTTAGTTGTCAAATTAACAAATGAAGATATTTTTTTAAACAATGAAACCATATAATTCAAAATGTATGATAAAATAGCAATAAAATTTTAAAAAATATATTGATATATTACAGGTGCTTACGAAAAACAGGTAGAAGTTATAGGGATACATAAAATGCAATGTAATATAAGATTTTAAAATTCTATGTTATTCTTGAAAATATGATACTCTCAATATAAAAAAGGACTTCAGAATATAAATGAGCTTCTATTTTTACATATATCGTTCCATATATTTTGTTATAAAACCACTTTTAATTTTAATATCGTAATGTATTTTACCTTTTAAAAGTTCGATAACATGTTATTCTTTCGTAACAGACTAAAAAAAGATGTTTTAAAAAGGTGAATATTTTCTTAAAGTGATCTCCGCATGAAGTTTACACTTATTTTATCATACAATTTAAAAATGTACTGAAAGCATTTCCAACTAGCAGTAAACAATTAATGCTGAAAAAAAATTAAAAAAAGAAAAGGGAAATGCGCCAAAGCACAATTCACATTTTTTTCCTTAATTACTAATAATCGTGAAACCTCATAAACGATTTTCTAAAATGCTGAATCAAATGCAACCGATTAGAGAAATTAATTTATACGAGTGTTTTTTTTTCTAACATGTATTTTTATCCATTCATATCATAATTTAAAATATAATAGTTACAACAGAATTCCATTGAAAAGCTTACAAAACATATACTTTCAGCGCGAATTACTTTGAAATAATCATTCACTGTACGTATGTTTATAGAAAATTGTTTAGAAATGCTGCTTAACAATAAAAATATTTTCACTCAGAATATCACTTATTTACCTTCAACAATAATACTCCACACATCTTCTAGTATACTCAACATTCACTTTTTTTCTATCAAAACCTTAAAATTTCCTATTTCCTTTTGTAAAGCGATTTTTAAAGGAATGGAACACTTATCTGGGTTACGAAGGAGAAAAATAAATTTTATGTTTTATTCTTATAAAAATGCGAAAGAGTAAACTGATTTCACCTCGAGCTAAAAATTTGTATTCCAAAATAATAGCGATGCTAACAAAGATTTTGAAAGTGTTTCCTTGACATTTTTATTTTTTCATTTTTGAGAAATCTCGTTAAAATAAAATTTTCGATTGTCACTAGAGTATATTTCATTTCTCCATTTTTCAAAAATGTATTCCTAAAATAAATTTTATGTCGTGTGAGAAAAATAGACACTCTATTTGAAATACAGGTGGTACACTTTCTTCCTTTCATACTTTTTTATGGGGGGTTATGTAATTCTTGTTAATAAAACTTTTAATTTAAAAACAATTCTTAATAAATAGCCATACAAGGCAAAACATTGGCCTTCTAAGCCAAGGATCTGGGTTCGATTTTGGCCTGAGCAATATTGGAAATTAATTGGAAATATTCAATTCATATGATAAATTTACCAATCAGTTTGATTGTGTTAAAATAATAATATATCTACGTGCCCATCGTTATATGGAACTCCTTTACCTACGGTTTATTCTGACAAGCTGTCTGAATGGCAGACCAGTTATTTTGACCAATAAGGTTATCTGAGCTAAAAATGTGCACCGATTGTCGCCCAGTTAGCTTAACTGGTAAAACATTGGCCTTGCAAGCCAAGCATATGGGCTCGATTCCCGGCCTAGGCAATTTTTTTCTCTGTTGGAACTACTCAATTCATGTGACGTTCTGTTTTAATTATATTCAACTCCTTATTTACAATTGCGAACTGACTTCAATAAATATTTCAAACAGATCTGTCAAATAACCAATGTCATTTCCTGTTACAATAAAGTTTTTCGTCTGTATTTTCAAGGAAGTCCTGTATTGAATGAAACAGATATCAAACAAGTAAGAAAAATAATGCGCTAAGCATAGATTATAAAACACGTTCCAAAACTTCCTAAAATCTAACAAAACACCGTTATTTAGGGATTCAGAAACGCTTCAGATATCTCTTTTGTAGACCGACAGAAACAATCATTTTCGAAATGGTTGAAAAAAACCTCTGACCTTCAAGTTCTACTGCTTCTCCCTTTGTATCAGTTCCCAAATCTTTAGCGAATAATAATTCTTGATATTGTTTCTTTGGTTTAGGAATCGCGTGTAAGATTAAAATAGCTATTTAGTAGAGGTGATTCATTGAATTGAGCGGAAAACTTGCAAGTTTTTTTTTAAATAATAACATAATGATATAGTAACAATGAATTTAAAAGAAAAATAATAATATTAATTTTATAAATTGAAACGAAAACTAAATTTTTCAATGAAATATCGTAATCTAATATTTCAGTGTAAACTTACGTGAACTTCTATAATAATATATTTTCTTTTGTTACTACTATATAATTTTATAATAAAATATATTCTAAAAGAACCCTCTTTATATTATTAATCATTGCATATGAAAGAAAGAATTGGTAATAAATAAAGTTATAATCAGAAATATTTAGATAGATCGATATAGATATAAGTCAAATAAGAGAGAAGAAATCTATACATATAATAAAACAGTAGGACCCGGTGTGTCTGTACATTGAAGATAATTGACAAAAATGGAGTCAGGGCGATAAAAGAAAACCAATGAAACACAAAAAAAAAAATTTTTAATTTTTTGTCTGTCTGTCTGTCTGTCTGTCTGTCTGTCTGTTTGTTCGAGGTTATCTTCGTAACTACTGAATGGATTTTTATGCGGTTTTCACTAATGAAGAATGCACACTCCCGGGCAGTGTATAGGCTTTGTTTCATCAAAATCGGACAACAGACAAAAAAGTAACAAAAAGAAACAAAAGAAACTATTAGGTGCGCTGCTCACGTTTTTTAGTACATATAAAATCCAATAGATGTCACTGTGCGATTTTAAAACACGCTATCGTTATGTTTTCGCCAGTCTACTTAAGTATGAGAAAGTTTCAAGCTGGCTGTCGTTCCATGTGGTTTAGTCGGTAGAACGTCAGTGCGCCATACTGATGGCCCGGGTTCGATTCCCAGCATGGAATTTTTTTTCACTATGTTGGCATTAACGCCTATAAGCAATTAAAAGAATTTGAAATATTGTATTCAAGGCGAATTTTCTCTCTGGGAAAATTTCCTTGCATTAATATGTCAGTGTAATTTTTTTTTCGATTTAATTTTTTTTTTTCGAAACTTTGTTTTTCTTAAAAAATTACAGTAAATATTTGATATTTCCCAACGTTTTTTGAATGATCGACTTGCTTTTTTTTTTTTTTATGTATGTCTGAACCTTATCTAACTACTTCTTCAAGATTTCTTTAGATAAACCGACCAGCGTAGCGGGCGAAGGCCGCTAGTCCTAAATATTTGGAAAAAGGAACAAACTAAAATATCCCAATGTTGTAAAATATATCTATATAAAACCCATTTGATAGGTAATGATAAAATTAAGGCCTTTTTAAAAGTTATTTCAATCAGTGTTTCACGTTAAATATTTACTTTTCTGAAATTATTAGAGGAAATGAGATTTGAAGGGTGTTTACCTTTAACCATCATTATGTAAAGTCGAAGTATATTATTTGCACTTTGAAGATGATTTTAAAAGGAAGGAAAAAATTAATTTTCGAGAGATTTTTCATAAACCCAAAATCTAAAAAGGTAACAGAATTTTTTTTATTAAAAATTTTTATTTAAACTTACTTTTTTATTGAAATAGAAATAAAAAGTATTTTTAATATAATACGTATTTTAAAAAAGTTTATAAAACTTTGTTAAAGATTTTACTATATAATTTAATGTTACCTTGCATATGCATGTCTACAATTTCACTATAGCTGCAATTTCTAAGCATATTTTTCAAATAGAGTAACAAGTATTAGTTTTATTAAAATCCAATATAACTTCAATATTGCATGCATAGGAAATACTTTCAATAAAATTTTGTTTTTGTTTATGTATATAAATTATTGGCTTTACGTTACACATATTGGTATAAAAAGGCCACTTATTACAGGAGTATTGATTTTACGTTAGAAATATTTTTAATAAGTTCCCCATATTACGAAATTTTGTCTCAATATTAAAAGGTCGGTTATGAAATGACGAAGCATTTTATGCAAATATTGGTGCAATGTAATATTAAAAAATAAAAAAAAAATCTTAAAAATTGTTCGGACACAATGATTAATTTACTAATATACAAGAAGAATTTGTCAGTCTCTTTATGAAGTTATCGACACCAATCAAAGTTTTATACAAATTATTCATAAATACCTATAAAAAAATTTTAAACAAAAATAGCTTTTATAAAAAAAAAAAGTTTCAGGTTTCTACCAATTTCTAAATTTCTTTCAAAAAATATCATTGCATCGCAAAAATCATTTAAATTTACTTAATATACTCGAATTATTTTTGAGACTTCCATCTAAGCATTGAACGTTGTATGATCCCCTCTACATCTGAAAATATACAGCTCATATTCAAAATATTAGAATAATTACCTTTTTTTAAGAAATTGAAAATATCGTTTGGTAATTTAATGTCTTTTAATGAAAATATGCAAACGATATTTTTATTAAGAACTTATTGTTGATTAAACTTACTTGTTATCTTAAATTTAATATCATTTTTGAAAAGATTAATTGCAAAAAAAATTATTTTGAAAAGTCAAAATATTAGAATATTTATTCAAGTGGTTCAAAATATTAGAATATTTCACATTAATTCTCCTTTAATTATTACCAATTCTTAACTGGTGGCATCATTGATTAAATTCAGACTATTTTATTTAAAATGAGTATTCTTTTTTGCAGTTTGTTTCTTTTTCGTCTTAAAATGGGCCGTGTGAGTGACATTCCTGAATCTACTAAACTTCGTATGGTTGATTTGTATCGGCACGGTAAAAATCAATGTTTTATAGCGAATTATTTACATTGTTCGCAATCGAGCGTTAGTAAAATACTAACATAATATTCAAAAATTGGAAAATTTCAAAATAATCGCCGAAATGGTGGCCGAAAACCAAAAACATCTGCTAGAGATGACAGGAAACTGAAGCGTATAGTTAAGAAAAACCGTTTTAAAAGTGTGCGATTCTTGCACCGAAAATGGAAAGAAGAAGGAGTTGAAGTTTCTACATCGACAACATTAAGACGTCTCCATAAATTTAAATTTGAATCTCGTGTACCGAAAACAAAACCTCTCATGATTGCAAGACAAAAGCGTATAAGATTGAATTGGTGTAAATCAAGACGTTTATGGAGCAATGAAGATTGGAAAAATATATTATTTAGTGATGAAAGTATGTTTTGTGTTTCATATGGTAATCAAGGTATTCGAGTTTGGAGAATGAAGCAAGAAGCATTTGATAAAGAATGCCATAAAAGTGCCGTAAAATTTGCTGCTAGTGTCATGGTTTGGGATTATATGAGTGCAGAAGGACCTGGAAAGTTATGCATCGTCTACGAAAAGGTTAGCTCTCTGATATATCAAGAAATTTTAGAATATTACATGATTCCATCATCAGAAGATTTATTTGAAGATGATTTCATCTTTCAACAAGATTTAGCGTCCCCGCATACCTCGGTGTCAACTAAGAATTGGTTCCGCCAACGCAACATTAAGGTACTTCCTTGGCCACCAAATTCACCAGATCTTAATCCCATCGAAAACTTATGGTGTATAATGAAGAAAAAACTTCAAGAAAATCCTCCTTCAAGTAAAACTGAATTAGTGGCACGTATAAAGTCTATTTGGGCTAATATTGATAGAAATGTTTGTAAACACCTTGTATATAGTATGCAAGATCGATTGTACGCTGTTATGAAAGCTAAAGAGGATGCTACAAAATATTAACTACCATTTACTTCATATTCATAAGGTAATATTGTTGCGTAAAATAAAATATTCTAATATTTTGAACCAATCTAAATTTTATTCTATTATTCTGGTGTGTTTAAGGAAGCTGTATACCTAATTTATTGTGCTGTATTTTATATTTTATAAATGTTAAAATCTTATCTAAACATTCCAGATTTAATTTATAAGAAATTTAATTGCATTTACTTAGTATAAAAAATAAATAAATGACAAATAATTTTTTCTTATTACTTTTTCTCAATTATTCTAATATTTTGAATATGAGCTGTAGTTCATCTTGAAAAACACTACCACTTAGAAAGAAGTTCAAGACATCTATTGATTGAGAGTAAAAAGTGAATTAATTTTTGCGTCACCCCTCTAAAAAACTATTAAATGTAATTTAAAAAAAGGGGCGCGGAGTGCACATGTCTCTTAGTTTAAGAAAATGTTTCTACAATCGCGAGCAAAAATATATCATAACTGCTTAACAGCTACTCAGTAATCAGACATAACGGAAATTATATGTCAAACGCAACAAATGCAATGCTTTCGTTGTATGTCGAAGTTTGAAAAATATTCTTATATTAATGTAATAGATGCAGAACTTCGGATACAATGTAGTGGCCTAAATATTTTGTGATCCTCGTAAATACTATCTATATTCTATTATACAGAAAGTAACTTGAAGTAAACTGTAGAAACGTATATCAATTTCATAAAATATGAAATAGTACCTTGTAATTAAAACGCGCCGGGAAAAAATCCTTTTCCCTATACCATTATGTAATGGGATATTTTTCCGTGGCCCTGTAAATTAATAACAAATATTCTTTGCACCACAGATCGTGCAGATTGCATATTTTAAATATACTTTACGTACTCATACAATTTTACTAAATTAGAAAGAGTGTATTATCATTAAAATGCCCTTGAAAGTATTTTCTCCTTGGGCGTAATCTAACTGAATACTTTTGATTGTCCCTGTAATTAAAATATACATCCGTTTTCATAAAAAATTGAAATGACTCAGTAAAATTACACAGCAATTATATATTTTTAATTTCAAGTGATTCGGTTGGGTAGTTTATGTTCTGTTATAAGCGGATAGACGGATAGACCGATGGACGGACTGAACGAAGAGTGTAGTTTTTACGTACTTATATGTAGGTTTCGAATTTCATATGAATATGTATGAAATACAGTTTCTACGTATTTACAAATGCGCCAAAAAAAAGTTTCTTTTATATTTAGAAACCTGAAAAATCAATTTATTTTTTAAATTTAAAAAATAATTTACAAAAATAAGTTCTGATTATTTGCTTGTCATTTTCGGAAATGTTTTTGTATAGCTTTTACAATGCATTAACCACTTCTCTATACCCAAAAAATTAGTTTTTCGGATGCTATCAGACTAAACATTTTCAACTGCATAGCACAAATTGTGCAGGCAATTGTAATAGAATAATGTTAATTTTAAGTTAATGTTGTTGATTTTGTATGTTTGACATTAAACATGTGTGCTGAACATGAAAATATTTACTGGCGAGCTCTTAGCATCCGAAAAACGGATTTTTCAGGTAGAGAGGGTAAAAAATACTCTATTACCTGTAAGAATAAAGATGTAGGACATAGTTTGGAGAGTTAGATAATTTTACTTCCCACATAATCCCCCACCCCTTCTGTGGTCACGAATGGACATATAGCGTAAAAAATGGATTTTTCTTGTATAACAAGAGTTATGAAACTTTTTGTGGGACTGTGATACAGCTTTTAGTGGAATAAAACGCAAAATGAATTTTTGCGAGATGCGTCATTTTTCTTGAGGGCGAGCGATATGTAGCAGAACAATTTTTAAATCACCAATTTTTTTCAGAAATAAAAATTCTAAAAAATTATCATTGTTCAAAAAGAGAAAGTTTAAGTTGCTAAAAACAAACTGTCTGCGATATATTTTGAGCATAATCCAGTGAAAATGGAGTACCAATTTTATCAAAGTCGGTAGGCTAGTTTCCAAGGATATACGTTTTAAAGTTCACATATTTCCCATAGGACTCCACCCAGTCTTGTCTTCTCTTACGTGCTCTTGTGACTGCAAAAGAACAAACCAAACGATCGAAAAGGTATATAGGCAAATTCCACTAAAATAAACGAACTGAGATGAAGTTAAACTTACGTGACAACAAACATTAACACAATTATATCTGCTTAGACAAAATCAGATTCTAAACGGAACTTTTGTCCTGCGACTTGCGATTCTGTCTAAACAGATTTTTAGAAATCATATATTTAAAAAAAATTATAATAATTAAAACATGTAGCATATTTTTTTTTTACTTTTTTAAAAACTATTTTTTTCTCTCAAAAATATTTGAATATAAAACAAACTGGGCAAAGTCATCCATTAAGTGATCAAATGTTTCATACGTGGGGAGCCTTGACCTGATATTTTCCTATCATTAAAATCATTTTTCACGTCACTTATATATGACACCTAAAGTAATTTTCTTTTGATAACAAATTTTAAAATGAATAAAATGATGCATAAAAATTTATTCTAGATTTAATATTTATAAAATTAAAAATCATTTTGTAAAAATGGGTGATATTCAGATAAAAGCATAGACGGTGAATTACTCATTATAACATTACATTAGATTTTATTTTCTCTACTAACATAAAAAATTAACTTCTTGTAATTTTTTTTTTAATTTCAAGTAATATATAAGAAAAAATAAAATTATATAATTTTACTAAATACATTTTTTTTTTAACATCACTTCTGTTGTACATATACAAATAAATAAATAAAAAGTATAAAAATAAAAGACATGCGATGAGAAAATAACTTTCTGAGAAAATATATAATGATTATGATAGAAATAAACAATTATTAAAAGTGAAGATGAACCAGAATATACATGGATCAACGCATAATCCCACGTTAGAGACATAAATTTTAATTTTAATTTTAATGCTTATGGCATCTACAACCATTACCATGGTAACAATTTCATTATGCATTCTAACTTATCCAGGTGTGTAGGTTTATGTGACCGACATGACAAACTATTTTGCTGTTATAATTTACGTTCTTACTTTATCTTAAATATACTAAGTCAATTTTACTTTGAAAAGTCGAAGAATTCGGGTGGTTTACTTATATCCTTACAAAAAGGTTAAAAGTAGAACTTTTTTTTCTATTGTTAATATAATTATGTTATTTGTGTATTTATTTACATTTTATATTTTATTGCAATTAATTAAAAAAGTGCCTGAAGCATTGCTGTAATATAAATAAAATTTAACATAATTTTCAAATGTGTTACCTGACAATAACGTGCACATTTTGAAAATATGTAAACAGTACAAAAGTAAAATACAAAATACCAAAACAAATTAAATTTCCTAATAAAAATTACTGTTATAACATTCGCACAATGTTTGGTGATTTTCAAGTTTCTACAATGTTGCACACAATTTGTAAGATTCGAAATGAATTTCTGCTCCTAAATTGGGTTATTTATAAGTTTCTTCACTTCTGTTTTGCCAACAGGTCAAATTTAAATTCTATTTGACTGCAATATTACTGGAAAAATACTTCGATTTTTTAAACATATATATATCAATAAACAATATTTCTGTAAGAGAAATTGTTCTTCACAAAATTTTAATTTTAAACGCATATTCATTCAACATTCCTATTTTATTAGAGATGTTTTTGTTAAAAATAATCTTGGCGTAGTATTGGATACCAATAAAATTCTTCTGTGTTTAATACTTTTGAAAAAAAAAATAGATTTTTTCTGAAATAGTAAACATTTCTTTTATCATAACATTTCTTTTTTTTTATTTATAATTAAAGTAGTAACAGTACATCTAATGTTTTGTATGCAAGTTATTTGTGTTATTTTAGAGTCTTAGAAATATTAAACGTTAAAATCATTATTGTCTTAGACCAAGAAACCTCAGTATACCGTTTTATTTTCGTTCATGAACCACTTATTCACAAAATCAAAACACAGAAGATATTAAACAATTTAGATGTTTTTTTTTTTAACATAAAGGCCAGTAAATATATTCATATTAATTTTTTTACAAGTAGCACCATCTTTAATTTCTTCTATTATTCTTTAGAACAAAAGATTTAATTTATTATATATCTCATTAAAAATAGTACTGCACATGCGTGAAACCCTTTTACAAAGAACATAAAATTCAAACATTGGTTTAAAAAAAAACTAAAATCATGTTCGATTGTTTGAGAAAGTGTTGCGAATGTGTTGTAGTAAATAAATATTTGTGCATATTGTTATTAAGAATAACAAGTAGAGAAAATGCGTTTTCAAAACATTCATTTTTGAAACTGTGTAATTTTAAAGGTACCATGAATAAAATACTTTGAAAGTGTTTTACATGTTTATTTTATATTTTCATCAACAATATTTACAACACTATTTTAACTCAATTAGTAAAACTTTTTATAAAACACATTTCTTGATAACATTACTTTTGCAGCATACATATTCAGAACTCATTTCTATAGAGCAACACTTTTGTAACATATTATGAACACAAAAAAATGTTTCATAACACATTAATGTGTTGTGAATTTGGGGACATTAATGTTGTGCAGTACAACACTATTTCAAGAAACTATTTTCATCAGCACTATTTACAACACTATTTCAAAACAATTAAGAAAACGTTTTATGGAACACATTTCTTGATAGCAATAATTATGCAATATATTAAGAACGCATTCCTATAGAGCAGCACTTTTGCAACGTATTAAGAATAAAATAAAATCACAAAAAATGTTTCATAACACATTATTGTGTTGTGAATTTCGGGACAAAAAGCGTTCCGAAATGTATCTATTTTTGTGTTTGAGAATTACTGGGAAATCTTCGTAAATGGACTTGCCAAATTCGAATTCTAAAAACGAAGCGTTATCATATAATAATTTAATATGCTTTTTTTAAAAACATACTAACCGACTTCAAAAAAAAGAATCAAACTTGGCGACAACTTGGCACTAACTCATATGAATGCGTAGTTTTAATATGCGTATGATTTGAAAACGGTTGCAACAATGAAAGATAAATTGCGATAAATAATTATTTTTTAATCAAATCATAAGCATATTTAAAACTATGCATTCGAATGCGTTAACGTCAAATTGCTAGAACAATCTAGCACCAATCTGCTTTCACTAACTTTGCGAAATCTACCTATACCCCGACCTTTGTACAGTCTAGATTTCACACTTTGAAGAAAAAAGTTTTCGTATCTGTGCAAGAGTTATATTTTCTTCTGGTAGCATCACATTTTTCGTATTTTTTGATTATTGTTAAGTCTATTATCCATGTTTATCTATTTTATTTTAATCCTCTCATCTTTAATTCTCGTGACATGTTTTGTATATGATGTAATGTGAAACGAAATTGTATCTTTTAATGTTTGAATATAATTTATTGAAAAGAATGAACGCTTTTATTTAGATGATTGCTCGAAAAAAAAATTGAATGTTTAAAGTTTTTATTTTATAAAAGTTCGAATCATCAGAATTTGATGAAATTAAAATGGAACCACGTGGCTATTTTACACTTTCAAACAAAAAAAAAATATCAAAATCGGTTCATATTTAGGGAAATTATGACTAAACAAGAAATACATACAGGTCGAAATCATAATCTGTGAAGTCGGTTAAAAAAAATTGATATAGAAGTGTATACTCTGAGTGTCGTGTAAAAGTTCATCACTACTCATATTCAAGAATAGTGATGAGAATATATATGATTTGGTGTGTCCTAATCTTGAATATAGCAGTGTCATTTGGGATTCTTATTGTAATAATGAAATTTTTGAGCAAGTAGTCTAAATTCACACGTCATTTATTGTTCAAAAGTGATGTTACTTTTTCCTATGATATTTCTCCCCATTTAAGTAGCATTTTTAGCATTTCAAGTTTGAAATCTAGATCGGATCTTTTTGTGTTTTATTTTTTGCAAGATTATTAATAACATCATTGATTGTAGTGATATCTTTACGAACTGAATATTTCCAACTGAGCGTAAAATTGCCAGGCCCGAAATTTTACGCAGAACATTGTCAAACAAGGCCAATGCTTTACCGTTTAAGCTAACTGGGCGATAGCCGTGTGGGATTTTTCTCTCAGATAACCTTATTGGTCATAACGTCTGATCTGTTATTTAGACACCACGGCAGAATAAACCGCAAAATAGGACATGGGTTCGATTCACAGCCTGGGTAATTTTTCGCTCAGTTGGGAATATTCATTTCGTATTATAAATTTACCATTCAATTTGATTGTGCTAAAATAATAACAGATCTTTATTTTTTTTACTGTTTACATGTGCGATTAAAGTTTAATTATTAGTTAAACTATCACTATAACTGAATTTTATGTAAGTAGTATTTTTTAAAACTTTAGGTTAAATATCAATTGTTTAAGAGTTAGATTTACCGATGCATGGTGCATTTTTTATTGTAACTAATTTTATTTATTTATTGTAAATCACTGAAACAGTTTTTTTTTTTAAAAATTTTCTTTCATTGAAATTTGACGAGTTCTGCCTTGTAATCATAATTTCGGTGAGTAAAGTTCCAGGTATTCTTATTCTTTCTTTGAAAATCTGATGTTTCTTTACTTTCAACTGATTCCACACAGCTCACATAATGCAGAAACTTAGAACAATCAGTGACTTTTCTCACAAACGTGACAAGAACAAATTTATTTCTCTCTAATTCATCAATGATAGGTTCAAACAATTTTAACTCCTTTTCAAGATTAACTTTGCTGCCAAGCTAAGGATCAGAGTTGCATCTTTAAAAATCTTCAACTGTAATCGTTGAAAAGTGGACATTTTATTTAAGATATTGTTGTGATTTCGGGATTCCTTTCAGACTTTTGCCACAGATTTAATAAAAAGTGCTTTTATTTACAATAAATAATTCAACGAATACACAGGTATCCCCAGTATAACACAAATATTCAGCAATTCATCAGATAAGATCAGATATTATTCCAATGAATCCACAGCGACTTTCCTCTCAGATCAGAACTATTAAGTTAAATACTACGTTATACAATGTCTAATCGCAAAGACCCAAAGTTCAACACACAAAGACTTCACAGATCTTCACTGCAGGACGGCTGGAATAAAACTTAACCGGTGACCCAAAGAGAGCCCCCTATTTATAGATTTCGGAGAGAAAGTTCTTAGGTTCTCGATGCTTCTCGTACCTTATAGGTAGAGTTACAGGTATAGGGGGACCTCCAAAATCGCCAAATATGTCGCAAACATGGCGTCATATTTCGCGATATATCCCCAAATTTGTCAACAAAAATAAATTGTCTAAACTAACTCCAACATGGCGACAAACACATTCCTTGGCGATATTCCCATTGACATAATGTTAAACACGAGAACTTGTAAGATTGCTTTCCCGCAAAGCATCCGAGGTCCTGCAGTTAATGTTAAAAGCATTTAGCAGGAATTACACTGCCATTTCACCATAATAAAAGGAAAATAATTACAAATATATAAAATTCGTAACAATATTTTATCTCTTTTAGCGGATCATTCACCTTTAGTTAATTTTTATATTATTCTGTTACTTTTTCAACAACAATTTTTTCCTTCTTTTCTGGTTTTCCCTGGGGTAGAAATTAGAGTATGAGACATTCCTGGTTTTTTTAACCATTTCTTTTATTTTTTATGGAATACCATTCGATAGGATCTTATGGAGTGACTTCAGAAGAAATGTGTCTTTCAAGTTTTGATGCAGTAACAAAGTTATTTATTTTTGTGTGAAATACCAATGGATAGGATTTTCTGGACGAAATCCAAACTATTGCTAATGAGAATTTGAGTAGAGCTTGATGGTTTGGAGGGAGATAAAACACCAAAACAATGTCAATAGTTTTCAAAAACTAAATTTTGCATACAATCATACCATAGATTGTCACTATTGTCATGGTTGTTCTGTAAAGTCAGAAACCACAAAGTCACCAGCACCGAAAATGCTTTGATTAAATGTACAAATTCATGTACATGTAAAGCAACTTGTAATGTTAGTGTTAAATGACGCAATATATGCAAGTGTTACAAGATTTGAAAAACCTTTTCCTAGAGTTTGAAACCATTTAGTCATTGAAATATATATTGTTGTATAATTTGAATAGTCACATTGGGACTGTCCTAACGTATTCCATTTATTCAATTGTGCTCTTAGGGCAATTTTTAAAAACATGTTTGATCGAATTATCGAAACTTGGTAGGATACAGTTCGGAATTGTAACAATAGCTTCATCAAATATCTATTCATACTTATTAAAGTTCCTTACATTTACTTTCATTCATTTTAAAATAATCTCATTATAAAATGATTTTGAAAAAGCACTTTTGAGCATAAAAAAAAGTTGTTATCTGGAATACTACTAGTTTTTCTGTGAAAATTGCAAACACATTTGGTAATAGGCAATACAGATGCCATCTTATGGCATTTTTTTCTCTCGAGAATATGTTGAGATAAAGGCTTTGTCGCAATTTGCCCCTTAATATTTTTTAGAGTTGTAGTTTTGAAAACCGATTAATACATATCTAAGAATAATTTATTTAGGTATTCTTTAAGAATGATGAATAAATACAAACTTTTTTGTTCTTTAAGCTATAGATTGGTTTACTAGCTCTCCAAGCTTTTTTCCCTATAACTTTTGAAACAACACGTTAAAGTTTTCAAAATTCATACCAAATTTTACAAACGAAATAAGAAAAAGAATTTTTTTATTTCATTACCAAGTATGTTTTAAGTTTTTTCAAAACTTTCAAATAACTTCGGGGCTATTTTTTGGAACTTTAAAGTATTTGACACACTGACTATCCATATAATCTAGTTATTTTCCCTCCTCTCCTTCTTTTTGTCTCTCTCTCTCTCTCTCTCTCTCTATTTTTTTTTACTTTTTAAATGCTTTTTTAATCTCTAATAATTATAGATTTTTTTCAATTCCCCCTGTAAGTACTTCCTAAATTCTAAATTATCTTAAATTAGGCTAACAGGGTATGTTGTGTCAAATGTATTCCAAATATTTTCTTTCAATATTTGGATGACGACTGTTGCAAAGGATTATAATTCTCTTTAATAAATATTCAGTATTTCATAATTAATTGTTATAAACTGATTTTCCTTATTTTTGTAATATTACAAAATAAGCATATACAATTATAACCAAATCAAAAATTAAATAAAATTTCTTTAATGGTACTAAATGTAGTGACATGTTTACATGAAAACTTTCATTTAAATTTGAACTATTAAAATATTTTTCAGCAATCATAATAAAAAATTATAAATTTCCTTGAACTTTCATTCCGCTACTAAGAAATTGATCTCTTTTATGTAAACGTTAATTATTAGTCATGAACAAACCATTATACATTTATTCAATCGATTGTTATCTAAGAATTTAACAGAATATACATTTTTAAAAATTACGTACATTAATTTTTGAGATAAAATTGACAAAATAACTGTCAAGCACTCAAACAGATAGTTATTTCAAAAAAATAGTAAAATCGTTATCGGAAGCTATTAAAGTGTGTGAATTAATTAAAAACTGGCTGACGAAAAATTTCACGATTTTAATACTTTCTTCATATGAGTATAAAAGAAAGTAAATGAGTAAGGAATATTTGTCTACCCCTCACACGAATTACACCTCGAAACCAAACTCTGTGGAATTTTTCATACAACAAATATGCCAACTCTTTTTCTAATCCATCTTAAAATATGCTATGATTGCATTTCTCAATATGCTATTTATACGAACTCATTCCACAAATACTAAAAGAACGAATAGTTTGAAGGACTTAGCTTTTATTAAATTCTTTTATGATGTGGAAATATTTTCATTATTGTTTGTGAGGGATAGCTACAGGTAAAAAAGTATATAGAAAAAAGCCAAAGGTTACAAAGTAATATTAATGAAGCAGGCGTGCTTTCAATTCGAAATATAACAAGAAAACACAACAAGACATTTTTATTAAATTATGAGCCTTAAATGTATGAATTATACCGTAGTAGGTACAATGGATTCCCTCTTATCAATAGCGCAACGCTAATTTCAGAATCTTTACTTTTATAATTTATTTTAGTTGTTAAAATTAAAGAAAGTTTGCACTCATCATGTTCAAAACTATTTATAAGTTATTTTTTTAACTAAAATTTAGGAAATACACGGTACTTTCGTTCGATATTCTGCATTTTATAGAGATGTATGTAGGGATGGAAGATTTCAAATTAAAAATAATTTTGATTAAGGGCACAAGGTACCTTCAAATTCACTTTTTTTTAAATTTTACTTCTAATAATATTCAAAGGCACACTATATGGATTATGGCATATACGTAATACACAAGAATTTTTTTTTTTGATAAGATTTGGCAAAAAAAATAAAGAACTTTCTTGAATATTTTAAGTAGTTTGAACAATTTCTTATAATACGTCAAGACATGTACTACAAGGAAAATCCGTTTAACAAATAAAGCATTCTTGCAACTTTTGTGTAGCATATGCTAGCAGCAGAACCACAAAGTACATAATGGAGGCTTGACGGAGTACGTTTTCCCGCAGATCCCATGTATCGCTTTCTGTTGGCGAACTTCATAACTAAATTTGCAATTCTTCGTTAAATTTAATTCTTCGATTTACTGATTTTCCAAGTAGATTGCTACAAATTAGACATTTCTATTTCTTTCTGTTTTTTTTTCAATTATTCTTAAAATGCATTAGCCATTTTTGGGAAACCCTTTGTATATTTTTTGTAGTTTATATATACACTATATGTAGTTTATAGATGCACCAAGGATGACCGGCCACTTACGATTTTTGACATTTTGTTATATATCTAAAAAAAACATAGGGAGTTATCCCGAAACTCCAAACGCGTAAATATAATAGTATAGGTCATACATTTCTGAGAAGCGTTTTTCCCCCGAAACTCCATAGGAGACCGTCAACAAATTGAAAAAAAAAAGGAATATCTTTCGTATAACCCTGTCAAAACTTATGCTGCAAAAGCGCTCAAACTGAATATTATGATTTAATGGCTTATTTTAATGAATTGTGTTCATTTTTATGTAGATAGCATTTATACGCGTAGCGAAATTAAGGTTTTTATATAAAGGTATAAAGGTTTTTAAGGTGTATATATATTAATAAATAAGTAATCCAATCTAGACTACAAGGGTTGGATTAAAATTACCCTATATACTGTGTATTAAACATAGATGAACACATTTCTAATTTAAAATTCTAATAGATTCTTTATGTAATGTATGTATTTTTCTTTTGACCAGTAACTACATCAAAAAACATTTCGCTTACTTTTGTATCGGCCTTGCGCTAGCGATCAATAACGAAACATTTCATTATACAGGGTGAGTCATAAATATCGAAACAATAGGCTATCTCCTTAAATATTGCTCCTAGACCCATACTTCCAATTGCAAAAATTCATAAAAAAAGATGAATTTTTTGATAAGATAAGTTGCAACTCCATGGGGGGTCTGTTTTAAAAAATACGAAAATTAAATTTTTATACGGGCCCCAGAGGATAAAACTTCCAATTAGAAAAAATTTCTTTATCCCTTCCTGAATTGAACAAAAAAAATTTCATCTCGATATCTGCAAATCCCTGAAAGATATTAATATCCAAAATTTTCCAAAATTCCTGACTTACACCACTTAAGCATGCCTCTGAGCGCAGCAAAATCAGTTCATTTGAAGTACAATTAAGGGATCGACCATAAATTTACGTATTGTTAAATGTCGATCCAAGACAACACTTAAACTTTTAGATATAAAATAAAAGCGTATAGGTTTTTGCTTTAAATTTCGATGAAATATGCTAGATGTCTGCAATATTTCGACCTTGCCGCCGACTCATTGAACGGACCGTCTTAATTAACACTTATTAAAAGTATTATCAAATTAAGTGATATTAATTAAACTCTCATTAAAAGTGTCTTAAAAACTTATTGGCTCAGGCAATAAGTTTAGTAAATATAGTAATAGCGAAAATGACTCTTCTATTAGCGGAATCAATGGAAATATGTTATAATAAATTACATAGAAATATTTAAAAAAATCTATTTTATACTACAGTTAAACCGCTATAACGGACACTCCCGAATAGCAGACACCTCTGTTTAACGGACTATTTTCCAATCCCCATTCTCAAAACCTAAATTTGTGTATGTTTAACCTCTGAATAACGAACATTCCGAATAGTGGACACTATTTAAGGCGATAAAGGATGAAAAAGTATTTTTTAAGGACAAAAAAAAAAAAAAAGAAAAGAAAAAAAAAGAAAAAAAGTAAAAAAGCCTCTAAATTTATCAGAGAATTTTGTGATAAATGAGCTGGGGAAAATCCCCCCCCCCCACGTTCAGAGTTGAATAGAAGGGGTTTCCAAGGAGGGACATCTTCCAGAGCATTGAAATATCCCCTCGGAAAATTGAGATTTTATGCTTTTAACAGCCAAAAAGTGCAACCCCCCTCCCCGACTGGAACTCTATAATGTCCAATAATGTCATTTTGAAAAACAAATTACATGTAATCGCAAGCGAAAGTTAACTTTTTTAACAGGGTTTTTTCACAAGCATGTAATGAACAGTGGGTAAAGGTGTGTACAGTTTTATTTAGCCCCATTGCTTAAAAAATAATTTTAATTTCTGATTAATCATATAAAAGAGGTTTTAGGACACATAAAAGTCAATTAATAAAATCTTAAACGTTTCTTAGCACTTTTTGAATATCTTTGATTTTCCCAATAGCGGACACCTCCGAATAGCGGACAATTTCTGCGTTTTTGAGGTGTCCGTTATTTAGAGGTTTTACTGTATTCAGTTTCAAAATTTATGAAGGTTTTAAACCTATTTTTGCTTTCTTCTATTTTTACAAGAAGAAAGTATTGGATTCATGAAAATTTTGAATTCCGGTTTTCAATGGATTCACACGTTTTAGGGCTCAGAGATACCGAAAAACATGTTTTTATGAAATGTCTGTCTGTGAGTCACAGCACAATGAAAAAATTTTAAATCAACGTGATAAAAAAATAAAGTTTAAATTAACTGACGCATTTAAACAGTAATTAAAGAAGGTGAAAATGGCAAAACTTGAACAAAATCTGAAATCGAAACTATACAGCATTTAAACGTTAGGAGCCCATCTTTGCCCATCTTAAAACTAAATGCACTGCATCAAATGTTTTTATTTCAGTATTTCTCATTTTTAAACTGACATCCGTCAATAACCGTCGGTTACGGTAACTTTTCAGCTCAGAAAATTTACTTTTAAAATATGATTTGTTTACAAAAATTACTTTTTTTTAAAAATATTGCTATTTTAAATACTTTTTTTAATACATATTATTTAAAATGCTGAATTAAAATTGAAAATTAGACATTTTCGTTTAATCAAAAGAAAAAAATTCAACGCGACATATAATATTTTGAGTTATAACAATTTTAATTTACTCAGGTCTTTTTTTTTTTTTTTTTTTTTTTTAAATATTAAGAAGTCTTATAATGTGATAATGCTTACAAATTATATGGTTAACCATCACAAAACATTCAAAATTCCAACTTTATAAATAAATTAATAAAATAAATGTTTTCTGGACCCATTACAGCAACATTGTTTCTTCAATTACACGCATTTCAATTTGTGTCTGATCCCTTGAAACCTCACGATTTATTAAAATTGTCATAACTCTCTGAGTTTTGAAGATATCAAGATGAAATTTTTTTTGTTCAGTTCAGGAATGAATAAGGAAAAATTTTCTAATTGGATGTTTTATCCTCTGGGGGCCGTATAAAAATTTAATTTTCGTATTTTTTAAAATAGACCCCCCATGGAGTTGTAACTTATCTTATCAAAAAATTCACCTTTTTTTATGAAACTTTGCAATTGGAAGTATGGGTCTAGGGGCAATATTTAAGGAGATAGCCTATTGTTTCGATATTTATGACTCACCCTGTATATAGTAACCTTTGCGATTTGTGTTATTTCAATTTTTAGTCACCTATATCGAAAATGTAAGTGTTGAATTTGTGCTTTCTATACTTCTAATTTGTGAAGTTTTAAATTCTTTTGCGAATTTAGAATAATATTTGAAAGAAAATATGTACTGAATTCGTTACATTGTTTTACGTGCAAGTGCATTAATCAACAGTAATTGGATTCCACGCAACACGTTATAATATTCGTGCTTGAAGATTATTTTAAAAACTATTCAGACTGAGCAAATTTATTTACATTTTTCGAACAAATATCCTTTAAATAATATTTTGCTACCTATTAGATGACAGGATTGTGAGATATTTAGTAGTTACAAAAACAGCTGTTAAATAGAAATTTATTGATCAATTGTTGCGGACGGCTATATGATATCGACATTACTTATTGAAATATTTTTGCTATATAATGCAGCTATAAACTCAATGAAATTAACTAAAATCATATACAAATTCAAACGTTAAAATACTCTAATTTTATAAATAGATTTTTATGTATAAATTTGTAATAAAACACTTTATAATGCCACAAATAAAATTTCTCTTATAAAAAATATCTTTAAGAAATGCATTTTCTGTTAACCCGCTTTAGTTCCAGTCGAACTTAAAGTCCTTTTGTCATAATGTTAATTGAAATATCTAAAGATCTATCAGTCCCGCCACCCCTCCCAGCTAATATGGTTGATGAAGTATGACATAGGCTTAAAGCAACATGGAATGACTGGCCCGTTTCTGTCATCTAAGCCCAATTAGACTTCTAGCCTAATCATATAAAAACCGTTTTAGGTGCCAGAGGGCCAGCAGTTTCTACAAATTTCAAGCCTTTGTAAACCCCAAAACTGCTTTAAAAAGCAATCATTTCTGTTTTCATGCCATATTGTACAATAAATAACTTTTTGTATTTTTTTCTTTAACGGTGTTGCAATTTTAATGACGAGCAGTACAGATATAGATCTAGGACTAGTTTCTTATGCAGTTGGCGATGTAGCAGTATATTAATCGTTTCGATAATTAAGTATCTGGAGAAATTTAATACTGTTGGTAATCTATTAGAAGGTATTTAAGTTTGACCATTTGGTCAGCAACTAAATTTTGACTTATTGTATGTGCAATTGAGAGTTAAAGATTACTATTTCTAGATGAAGAAATACTAGAGGTACATCGATCATCTACAACCTATATATTCGAATTCAATGTCCAGAGATATTTATGGTATGTTTAGTAATTCTAATTTTTTTCAATTCTAAGTTATTATGGAACAGTGATGAGTATGGGGATGGATTATTAAATTAATTAACTAAATCTACAAAATCAAAGGATATTTTTTTCATAAAATATAAAAAAATATATTTGTTATGGGAAATTAATGCGTATGAATTTATGTATGATTAATTCCAACTGGGAATTACTTAATTTTATCAAATGTTGTATTTAAAGATCCTAGCCTTACACAAAGAAATAGCTTTTTTCGAGATATTTTATTAATAATATTCTGTTTATATATGTAAAAATCGCAAATAAATATTTTATTGTTATTTTATATTAAGTGTTACATTTTATTTTGACTCAGTAGCAGTTTTTGTAGCAGTTAGATAAAGTTTAGTGCAGCGTTTAAAATGATTAAATTTAACGAAATTTAAATGGGGGATGGTTAATTCCTTGAAGCGAAGTTATCATCATGCGAATCATGCAAAGTTACACAACACGATTCTTTTTTACTATTAATTATAAATTATAAGGTATTTTAAATGTTAGTACGTTCTTTTAGTCTCAGCCAAAATTTTAACGATAAGGTCCAATGAAACGCGAATTTCCTTGTACGCTGCCTAATTTATACGATGAGGATAAATTAAGATTTCTAGATTTCTGGGAGTGTTTCTATTGAAATTGCAATCAAGTTAAGTGTTTGTTTACATTTATCCAGCGCATGATATAATAAATATATACCGTGCATTTCAGACAATGACGCGCATTTTTCATATAAAAAATTATTTAAATTTAAAAGTGCGTGTTATAAACGGGCCATTTTGAAATTTCGCTTACATATGCTGTCCCAGAGTAAAAAGAAAAAAATTCAAACATAAATTAATATTCAAAGTTTGATTTGAGCTATGCATTAGCTAAAAAGATTATATTGAACATTTCTAACATGAAAAATTAAAAAAAAAATCAATAAAAATGTTTGAGATATAAAACTTTAGAATTTTAATTCTAAGCAAAAATGCCTGTCCCATTCCAAGTTTTATATTTTTAACTGTGTTTTTTTATAATTTGAGCTAATGTTTTTAAATAAAAAGGTTTAATTATTTTAAATAGGAACTGTTAGTGTTCTACATTGATGAAAAAATTATTACAAAAGATATTTTCTTTAAGAAATTACCAGAAATCTTTTGTCCCTCACTTTTTGTCAAGTCCATTACCTTGTGATTGTTTTAGTTAAAATAGGTTTTCAATGCTGCCTAAAATTAGCAGCAAATATTCGGCGATATAGTTAAAATATTCACCAACTACTACTTTCCGTGTTTTAGTCTTCAATTGTGAAGCAATGTAATAGTGGCAAGAGTAAGCTTTTATCAAGGTTGGTATTTTTTTCACTGTCAAGTCTATTACCGTAAATTTTAATATTAAAATAATGATTTTTTCACTTTTGTAATTAAATATTGTTTACTAAATAATATCAGAAGGTATGTGTATTATTATCTAAGTTAGAAACTATACAAGCTAGTTCATTTCTAATAGTTTTATTTGAAATGTCAAGTCCGTTTCCATGAAATGTAAGCGATGAAATGTAATCTGCTAAATAAGTTTACTAAATAGTTTAGAAGGTATGTAAATTATTATCTAAATCACAAAATATACAAGATAACTCATTTTAATAGTTTTTTTAGGTTTATTTTGAATGTCAAATTCCGTTACTTGTCAAGTCCGTTACCATGAAATGTGAGCGAATGGTGAAAATGGCCCGAACATAATATTAAAATGAAAACAAAAAATTAGGCATAAAATTTTAAATTTTGTATAGTTTCAAAAAATTAAAACTGATTATTTGAATAAACGATTGTAGGATACCAAAAATTTAGGATAAAGTGAAGCATATACGCTTTGCACTAGTATCTGCCCTCACTTGCCATTTGCTTATTTCTTTTCTGTTCTTACTAGCTATTATATTTTTTAATGGTCTTTATTTTTTTTCATAATACCTATCTCATGCAGGTTTTTATTCTGAATAACTAGGTGCGCGCAATACAATGAATATATAGAAGAATTAATAATTTAAATTAATAGTTTCAAATCTTCTTTTCGCGTCATACTGCCAAATACACGATGAGTGTTTTAAAACAAATTTCTCTAGTATTAAATCACAGGAAAAACTAGGTCTTAAAAATATTTCTTTATCACCTTTTTCCCAATAAGTAGCGTAAATGTGATTAATAATTACAAATCAATGAAATCATCAAAAATTAACTTATTAATTAAAAGACGAAAAAAATGATAACTTTATAAAATAATAATTTTAAACGTAAATTTTCATGAAATGTTATAAATGCCAGAAAATGAGATCCCCTACACAATCTACCTTTTATGAAATACGTTTCATGTTTATCATTTAGCTTAATGAACAGATGCAACAATAATATTTGCCATCCAAAACTTGCATAAAGTCTCTTGCTACATTAAAAAGTTTCATATGTCATCTACAAATACGGACAAATTCTATCTCTATTTCATCATGATCATTAAAAGAATTTGAAAATATAATTTGGAAATACTAACAATAAATATGTCTTCTTTATGTTTAAAATATGCGTCCGTTTTTATAAAATTTAATATAAAGTTTAATTCTATAAAATGTTATTGGAAGATTTTGCTAAAAGAAAATGCTTTGAAGGTAGAATTTGCATTATAAAACTATATAACTATTAAAATATATTAAATATACAAAATGTAAATAATTTTCGGAAACTATATAAGTATAAGAGTAATGAAAATGGAGATAGGTAATTGGATAATTAGGAGTAGCGATTATTAGTTTTTTTGTTACTTTTTATTTTGTTACCGAGTTAAAATATTAGGTATTGAAAATGCGACTTTATACATATTTCCAGCGCTTTAAGCAAATTTTTCTTATTGCGTTATTATGTGCGCTCGTGATTATATAAATACGTAGCATCTATATTCGCCGTTTAGTCCGTCCGTCTGTCTGTCCATCTATGTGTATGTCCACTTGTAACAAAAAAAACCCACCCAGATGAATGGTTTCAAATTTAAAATATGTAGCTGTGCAAAGTTTTGTCGAGCTATTTATTATTATTTTTTTTAAATCGGATGCATAGTTAAATTACAGGGTCAATCAAAAGTACTCCGTTACATTACGGTCGGTAGGGGAAATGGTTTCAAGCGCATTATAATGACCTTACATTCTTCAGGACGTTACACTTATCAAAACAAAAACCAATAATTGTGAAAACAAAATAGTCGAATCAAAAATGTAACCAATGGTATGACATCCGAACAAATGGTTTTAATATGTAGAATTGAAGAAAAAATGAAATCTCTAACGATTTTGATTATTAGATATTGTAATAGCTTGCATAACATTATAGTAACTTGCATAAATTTTCTTTGAAAGTTTTTAAACAAGCTATGATGAAAACTTTCTAAATATAACAATTCAAAAAAACTGATTTGTATGTTATGCATTGCTTCTTTATACTGTTCAATCCCAAAATAAATCAATACTACGATTACACAATCATTCATTTAGCAGAAATAAAAAAGAACTTATGTGATAAAAATACTTTTATTTTTTAATTGATACTTATTAAGGGGGGTATCAAAAACTATTATTGGTTTTGATCAAAAGCAAAAGTATTCAGCAATATAGAATTAAAGTAAAAATAAAATAGTTTAGCTTGTCTTTTTCTCTTTTCGTAAGAAATTCAGAACTGACATTAGGAGGATAAACATATTGGATTTTACTAAACTTGACAATACATTTTTCCATTAAATGTATGCTTCGTAAGTATGGTAAACAAGGAAAATCTATATTTATTTAGTTTCAAGTGACTTACATTTTATCAATAAACGTAACATTTAAAAAAATTACTAAAGTCGCATAAACGAATTAAAGTATAGCAGGCCGATACTTTGTATTTTACAAAAATGGATATAAATTTCACTGTGATTAAAATAAATTAATATTATTAAAATTTTCCGCGAGTAATTAATCGCTAGAAACCATATACTCCAAGACTCGACAACACAAAAACCTATGTCATTTTGCTTGTCCTACAAACAAAGGTATGAAAACATTTAAAACTGGGAGTAGGAAAACCCAACGTTAAACCTACGAGTGTACCACTAGTGGTACTAATTTTCACTTTCGGCACCATTTCACTTTCGGTAGACATGAATCATTAGATTCTCCTATTTCTACTCTTCCAGAAAATGAAAGTATTTTTTATTGTACTCAAAGACATTTTTTGTGCATTCGGTTCTTGGACTAATAGTGAAACAGTTTTGTTTGATAGTCCTGTAAGCCAACTATAAATGTTACACTTTTGATTTTCAATAGCGAACTTGTCAAAGTGTATTTGAATAGTACAAATCAATTACATGGAAATCAGAATATATAGACTAAAACTAGCACTGACAAGTAGCAAAAATCCATAGACAGGAAAACCAAAGACCATAAACACTTTTCAACTATATTGGAAAGTATTAGAAAATTTATAAAAAAAAAGGGAAAAAAATTAAACAAAAAACTTCATAAACGAATCTTTAAGTATGAAAAATTTATAAAATGTTTTGAAATATGCAAATTTAATATTTTTTCAATACACTTTACTTAAGAAACCAGCTGGTTACCAGCTAAACTCAACGAACATTCACAGTGCTGTTTAAAGTACCTAACTCATTTAAATCATTTATTGCAATAGAATGTTTTAAAAGTTACAAACCAATATTGACGACAAAAGAAACGCTCTTTAGATATTGTAAAATAAACTAGTTTAGAATGCTAGAATTCTTTTTAGTAATATAATATGAATCATATAATTGATTCATTAATGAGAAGTTCAATAAATAATTAAAATATGTTAAGCCACGAGTAATTTTGACTAATATTTATCCACAAACATATTTTGAATATTTAAACAGTTGTAAAACTAGTTCAGAATGCTAAAATTTCTCCAAAATACAGGGTGTTTCGCTACCAGACCGACAAACTTTGAGGGGTGATAGTAGACATGCAAACAAACATTTTTAAATAGTAAACCATGGGGCGCAAACGTCTTCTGTAGGAGCTAGGGGCCATTAAAGTTTAAGGTCCAAAATTTCAAACGCTGATAAAAAACGGAAAAAGGGATCGATTCGTTTGCGGTTTTCGCTAAAATCATTCTCTAAATCACGAATTTTTTATAAAAATATTTTTAAGAATACGTTCAAAAATTGTCGATAGAGGGCGCTTTAGACTTTAGAGTAACGAACAAATACTTTTTACCGTTCTTTTGTGCATGGAATTGAAATTGTTCTAAAGTTTAGACGTGAACTTAAATTTTAAGCCCAAAATCGGATACATGGGGATCGAGTAACTAGCGAAAATTAAACTGTGAACCAAGGGAAATTTTAAGCGCTCATTAACATTGGACAAACTAATCGATTTTGTTGCGGTTTGGGTAGAGGTCATGCCCTTGGTAATTATTTTATTCGAAATGACGTTCAGCTTTGTGTTCTCATTTTTTTTGATAGAGGGCGCTTCCGACATGTCTTCTACTTTTCAATGGCATTATTCCTGGGTGTTTTACTACCAGGAAGTGTTAGGGTTGCAAAAACGACTCGGAATCACATAGGAATGTAACGTTGAAAATGCTTTTTTGCGAGTTATGGTTAAAAGAAGCAGAGAAACAAGGAACATAAACAAGCAGATTAAGAGCAATAGTTAAAGTGATTGAAAACTGTTTATCTAAAGGTTTTACTGCAAAAGATGTTCGAAATTACGACCCGAAGTAGTCCGGTATGCTTGACATCGGCGTCGCATAGAATTCCTCACGTATTGAAAGATTATTGGCAACTTTGATAGATTTCTGGCAGAAATATCTTCAGAAATACGAGCTGCAAAGTCTTTAACTGATGGTAGATGAGCCTCATTCACCCAACTTTTCATTTGACCCCAGCAGAAGAAGCCCATACAACCAGTTTCACGAAGCCCACTGTTCACACTTGAAAAAGTCGTATGACAGGGTGCATGCCTATGCGGAAAACACTTCTTATTCAACCTCTAAAAGGCGTGTCCGTTAAAGTCCGCAGCTCCATATTGACCAGTTTATCGTTCGAATACTCCATTATACTACCTCTGGAACCAGTTCGCCAATGATCATTGCAGCGTGATCGCTTTTCACGCGCATTACCGTTTAGCGCCATCTACTATCGCTGTGAAGATTGCAGGACTGCTTCTGGTCGCAATTTCGAACACCTTTTGCAGTAAAATCTTTAAATAAACTCTGTTCTGTCACTTTAACATGTTGCTCTTTCTCTGCTTGTTTCTGTTCCTTTTTTCTCCGCTTCTTTTAACCATAACTCGCAAAAAAGGCATTTTCAACGTTACATTCCTATGTGATTCCGAGTCGTCTTTGCATCCTTAACACTTTCTGGAAGTATGGTGGTCTGGTAGTAAAACACCCAGGAGTAATACCATTGAAATGTCGGAGATGTGTCGGAAGCGCCCTCTATCAAAAAATGAAGACACAAAACTGAACGTCATTTCGAATAAAATAATTAATTACCAAGGGCATGGCCTCCACGAAAACCGCAACAAAATCGATTAGATTGTTCAATGTTAATGAGCGTTTAAAATTTCCCCCTCAATTCACAGTTTAATTTTCGATAGTTACCCGATCCCCATGTATCCGATTTTGGGCTTAAAATTTAAGTTAACTTCTAAACTTTAGAACAATTTCAACCCCATGCACAAAAGAACGGTAAAAATTTTTTGTTCGTTACTCTAAAGTCTAAAGCGCCCTCTATCGACAATTTTTGAACGTATCTTTAAATTTTTTTATAAAAAATTCGTGATTTAGAGAATAATTTTAACGAAAACCGCAAATGAATCGATCTTTTTTTCCGTTTTTTATCAGCGTTTGAAGTTTTGGACCTTAAACTTTAATGGCCCCTAGCTCCTACAGCAGACGTTTGCGCCCATGGTTTCCTACTTAATAATGTTTGTCAACATGTCTACTATCACTCCTCAAAGTTTGTCGGTCTGGTAGCGAAACACTCTGTATATAATATATGAATTACACAAATGATTTATTACTCAAAAGATGGTTTAAACAAATTGAAAAGTTTTTAAAATTTAAGAATGGTCTACTTTCGGAAAATACTTAACCATCATCCGGGAATAAAGTATTAAACAATTATTTACCAGTTCAGAATGCCAATTTTCACATCTGTTTAAAATTTAAACCCTTATAATGGCTAAGTATTCTCTGAAAATGCTTGATATTTAAAATCTTTTGAATTGTTCAATCAACTTTTAAATAGTGAATCATTTATGTAACTTAAATTTTATTAAAATATGGTTTGATTGATAATTAATTTTATTTACTTCCAATACTGTGCTTTGACCAGCATAACATTATCCAGAATAATTAAATATACTACATTTTTAATAGTATTAATGTGAAGTAAAATTGTACAATAAATGAATAGATATTTTGAAATTATTTATCCTATTGTCTTTTCAGAAACTTACCTATACGTTAAGTAATGAAAAATGTTATTTTATATATCCTTACTTTCTCCATGTACAACATATTTTGTTGATAAATAAAAAAAGATTAGTGATGTTCTGTTCTCTAATTCTGTTTAACCAGGGATTAAAATTTTTATACCTATTAATCCATTTTGATACATAAAATATTATTGCAATGTTTTTTAACGTCAGAAAACAAATTTTCTTTTGTAGAAATACTCTGAGTAATGCATTTCCTGTTTACCACTTGAACTCAATGGCAAATCCCGATTCAGTTACTTGAAATCCCTGAGGCTTTAAAAGTATATTTTCTGCTGTAAAAAGTTTCATATGTTATACTCCAATGATGAAAGAGTCAAACTATCTTCCGCTTTATCATAATCGCTAAGAGAATTCAAAAATATATATGTATCAATATATATACATATAAATACATATTGATAGAATATGTAATTATTCTATCTAAATATTCTAGATAAGAAATACGATTAGATACTATGTATTCTTATGGATTCTTCTAGGATTTCATAAGGAATTCTTTCTTCTATTGAAGATAGAAGAAAGTAAATAGAGTAGGTTTTCTAAATGATTTTTCAGTGGGCATGCTTGAAGGCTATGAAAATTTCATTGGCATATTGTGTTAGCTAAATCTATAAAGCAAATTTTGTGAAAGTCTCAAAATATAACTTACAAATTCTGCAAGTGATCGTCTATAAAATAAGCTTAAAATCCGTTTTTCGCAAAATGAAGCAAAAAGTTGAGGGGTCGTATCCATTTATCCATTGATTAGTGTCAATACAGAATGCACAATATGGCATGTACTACTATATTTGGATATCACCCCCCCATTTTTTTGCTACATTTTGACAAAAACGGATTTTGAGCATATTCTGTAGAAGATCACTTTCAGAATTTTCAAGTTATGATTTTCAAACTTTTACAAAAGTTTCTCTATACATTTAGCTATATTAATATGCAAATGAAATTCTAATAGCTTCCACACATGCGTGATGAAATATTATTTAGTACATCTGCTTATTTTTCATACAATTTTTTTTTAAATTTTGATTACAAGGTATTGTGTATAATGTCCTTTGTCATATTTTCGAAAAAGAACATTATTTTATATTAAGAACTCTTCAATTTATAAGTAAACACCTTGGAAAATTTTGAAACTGTTTTTATAAAAACCTTAATTTCTCTACGAGTATACATGCAATCCGAATAAAAATGAACACAAGTAATTACAATTATCTACTTAATCATAATCTACAGTTTGAACGCTTTTGCCACATTATTATTATATATTATTCAAAACATATTTGTATATTTTTCAATTTGTTGACGCTCCCCTATGAAGTTTCGGTAAAAAATCTTCACGGAAATGTGTGACCTGTACTATTATGTTTACACATTTTGAATTTCAGGATAGTTCTTCGTGTAAATTTTTAGACATTTAACAAAATGCCTAAAATTGTAAGTGGCCGGTCAAATTTGGCCATATAGTGTATATAACATGTATCACAGAATTACATGTACATTTGATATCACATTCGATATAAAAAAAAACTAATCGAAATTTATAGGAGTGAGTTATACGTCGATTACCATAGTAAAAGATTTAAAGTTAAAAAAAACAGATAATGATATGAATTATGATTGTTACTTTGTATTATCTTTAGCAGAAGGAAGTATTGCAATCGAAATCTTTTTTTAATTTCCAGTTTTCGACGGATTTACTTGTTTTAGGAGTCAGAGATTCCTAAAAATTTCATTGCATAAAATGACTATATCTCCGTTTGCCCATCAGTCGCTTTATTATTCCCAAACAGTGTCTGAAGTTATGCACTGAACTGAACCAAATTTATTATAGTAGTATATACCTAAATCTATCGCATGCTATCGTATAATCTCCTCCTTTTTTATTTCTATTATAGATCTGCGGCTCGTACAACGACCGAACTTCGTATCCTGCCATACCAACTATCTATACTAATAAAAGAACAAAATGCTCTGTCTGTGTGTGTGTGTCTGTGTGTCTGCGATGGCTAGCAAAATCTACACCATGTACGATTCTCAACATTTTTTGGGAGTAGCCCCAAACCTCTCCTGGTGTACCTGAGCTTCAGAATTTCGTAATTCCAATTATTAACTGAGTAATTAATTAAAATCGAGAGGTCACTTTCATGAAAAATCATCTTTTACCCATTTTTTCCTTTCGTTTCTTTACGGTTGGTTGGTTGTATATAATTTTCGCAGAAGAAATTAAGAAAGCTCAGTCAGAATTAAAAAACCAATTTGAGATTTTGACATTTCAAAAGTGACTGTTTTTTTTTTCAAAAACCTTTAAAATTCATAGTCTGGCAAAATAAAAATTTAACTTAAAATTTTTGAACATAGTTGTTGTATACGCTAGATCGTTGGTACTTCGTACATTAGAATGTATGTGTGGTTAGTTATGTTGCAGTAAATATATGTATATATATATGTATATACGAGACTTTTTTAGCAGTTTTTTTAAATCATTGATTAAATTTGAATGCATTTTATTTCATTTCAAATTTATTATGACTTTATTGACAAATTTATCATTTGCTTTTAAAACAAAAATGAAATGGCTGTTTAAGGTAGAAATGTTCGAATCGGCAGACGATTCATACACAATAATAAATTATCAAATAGCAAAGTAAATTATATATCAAAAATAGTTACTGAAAGAATATCAGCAAAACATGTTTAGGCGTATTAAAACATAACCCGATCTCAAACCCAAACAAAAAAGACCATACTCCGATCCAAGCAAGACAAAAATTCCATGAGCATAAAACCGACCCGAACCTAAAATTCCAGTTGGAAAAAACTATGGATTTGATATCTGACCCGAACCAAATCTCCACAAGAATATTCAAATGAAGCATAAACCAATCCGAACAAAGAAAAATAAACCCGACCCGAACCTAAAAATTTTCTTTGAAAAAACCCGAAAAAGGACCAGACCGACATCTGAAATCGATAAAAATATTCCACAGTATATAACTCGATAAGAGCAAGACAAAATAATTTCCGTGAACATAAACCCGACTCGAACCTAAAAAATTCCATTTGAAAAAAAACTAATATTTTATGCAAACTACATCTGAATCCGATCAAAACATTCGAAAGAACCATAACCGGATTTGAAAAAGAGAAAATAATTTCAGTGGACATAAACCCGATCCGAACCTAAAAATTCCATTTGAAAAAGATACCTGAAATTTGAATCGAACCAAATATGAACCTGACAAAAATATTTCAAGAACCATACCCGGATCCGATAAAGACAAAAATTTTCCATGAACATGAACCCAATCCGAGCCTAAAAATTTTTTTTGAAAAAATCTCGAAATCTGAACTAAACTAAATCTGAACCCGGCAAAAATATTCCAGAGAAGCATATTCTTATTCGGACAATACAGAATAATTTCCGTGGAACCCAACCTGAACTTAAAAATTCCATTAAAAATCCTCGAAATCTGAACCCGACAAAAATATTTCAAGATTCAAAACCGGATCCGAGCAAGACAATATAATTTCCCTGCACATGAATCCGACCCGAAACTTAAAAATTAATTTGAAAAAATACTTGAAATCTGAATCGAACTAAAACTGAATCCGATGAAAATATTCCAAAGAACTATAATCAGAACCGAACAATACAATATAATTTCCATGGACATGAACCCGATCCAAACCAAAAAATTCGTTAAAAAAATCCCGAAATTTGAACCAAATCTAATCTGACTCTGACAAAAATATTCCAGTGAAATGATACCTCATTCGAACTATGTAAAATAATATCCATGGATGTACAGCCCGACCCGAAACCTAAAAATCTTATTTTGAAAGGGAAAAAAAGAAAAAAGCACGAAATCTGAATAGAACCGAATCTAAACTCAACAAAAATATTCCAAACAACCATAACGGGATCCGAAGGAGACAAAATAGTTTCCATGCACATGAATCCAATCCGAACCTAAAATTCGGATGTTCTACAAAACATAATGCGCCCCGTGGTGGTGGAAAGTGAAACTAAGTACTTTGTAGCGCGTGATGGTTAAGATATTTTGTTTATAGTTCGTGTTAAGCTAGAACTTGGTTATGGTTAGGTAACAGTTAAGTTGCAATCACTTTCCGGCGAGTCTTAGGTTATATTTAATTTCCGGTTAGGTTACAGTTAGGTCACGGTTAAGTTACAGTTAGGTTAAGGTTAAGTTGCGGTTAGGTTATAATTAGATTATGGGTAGGTTATGGTAAAGTGACGGGCAGGTTACATTTATGGTATATTTAAGTTACAGTTAGGTTACTGTTAAAATACAGCCAGGTTACAGACAAGTTATGATTACGATACAATTAGGTTACGGTTAGGATTTTGTTCACAGAATGAACATTACGCATGTAGGTTAAAAATATAAACTTATTTTTGTAAAATGGCTCTGAAATTACTATACTATATACTAATCTTTTAGCTAATCATCGAGTATCGATTTCATTCGCGGTATAGTCGGATTTAAGAGTGATATAATTAGTTTGAATTTCAAAATGTTTCACTTGGGGTATCTATGTGAAAAAAGTATTTAGTTAAGTGACTTAACAGTAATTTTTAAGGATAAATATCAGCACACAATCGTTGGACACATATTCCTTTCCACGTTTCCCAGTCATTTTGTATTTTTGCAGCTAAATATTATTATTTTGTTTGATTGTTTGTTTTTCAGCCGATTTTTAACATTGTCAGAGGCCACGTATTTAATATAATGTATTTACACATATTTCGAGTTAAACATAAATTCATAGAAATTTTAAGTTCGTTTAACATTATTATTACGGACCCGAGCAACGCCGCGGGTTAGCTAGTTCATAATAAAAAAATACCTATATTAATATATATAATTATCAAGATTAACTTGTTATTATTCCGGATTATTTCCTGAAGCATAAATTTAAGATAGAAATTAAAAGTGGAAATTTAAGATAGAAATTAAAAGTGGAAAAGTAGTGAACATATAATATTGAAGTATTAATATTTGTAAATACTTTTTGAAATAAAATGTATCAGATAGAAAAAAGTATTGGTACATTCAAAAAGTTAATTTAATGATAATTATTTTAAAAAATAATAATCCTCGAAAACTGGATTTCATGAAAAGTATTAGCTATCTTAATGCTTTTTTAATATTTCATTATTTGTTTCATGAAGGGGAGTTTGCATGAGTGACACTTTAAAAAGCGAACATATCAAAAATAAAAATAATGAATAATGAAAATTAGATATATGCTCTACGCGGAGTTCATTATATAGTAAAACTTCTAAATAACGGACACCTTAGGGAGTGCGGAAATTGTCCACTATTAAAAAAATATCAGAATTGCGAAGAAATACTTGATGTTTATGAATACGCTTTTATTGTCCGAAAACCACTATTTTATGATTAATCAGAAATAAAAAAATTAAGCAATAAAACTGAAAGAAAGTTCTACATATCTCTATCCACTATTTATTATATTCATACACGTTTGATTATTATGCTCTTTAAGTTATCTTAAACGCATTAAAATGAAAGAGGAAATAATGTATATATAACAAATTCTGTGGCACAAGACATTTGTACTTTAAGGCATTACTAAGCAGAAAATCCTAAATATTTCAAGGAGGGCCGTTTATTTTTTCTTACATGCTAATTGCTACAAAGTTCTGCGTGGAAGGAGGAACTACACTTTTTAAGCCATTAAAAGCATAAAATCTCAAATTTTAACGGAGGAGATATTGCAATGGTGCGTGAACGGGGAATTTCCTTCCGGGCCATCACCTGAATTAAACACTGGATGTGAGAGGGTGATACCTGGAATCACAAAAATTGTGATACAATCCCCTGATGAATTAGAGGCTTTTGATTTTATTTTTAGGGTTTTTTATCGCTAAAAAGGGATTTTTCCTTTTCTTTCTCTAAAATTACTGTCCGCTATTCGAAATGTCCGTTATTCAGAGTTTAAATATATAAAAATTTCAGTTTTGGGAGTGGGAGATGGAAGACTGTCATTAAATAGAGATGTTCGCTATTCGGAAGTGTCCGTTATGGAGGTTATACTATATTATATATATATAGCGGAATACACGGTACATGTTATAGGTAAAGATTTCAAAAATACTTTTTTCAAAACTGTAATTTTTTGTAGGCAACTTCTTTAAAAAAAAGTGTTTTATATGTATACGTTTTTAATAAATATCGCAATATATTCGATAAATATTAAAAATTCGATAAAGCTTAAAATATTTTTTTTAATAAAACAATACACTGTTTGCCGAAAATCTGTGCTTTGAAAGTATCCATATCGAGGAAAATTTTCAAACGTAATCACATTTTAAATCACAAATAAGTATTGGAAAAAAATTTCGAGAACAACAACAAGAAACAATCCATAAATATGGTTTTACTTCGCGTATAAATTCGTAAAATGTCAATAATGTGCTGTAAACTGCATAATATTTTGAAGAAAAAGACATGTTTCTGTATTTATTCAAATAAATGGGGTAAATAGTATAATAAATGTATAGTTATTCATTGATCAATTTTGTTAGAAATATTTTAGAAATGTGTCAACTAAAATATTAAAGAAATGATGTCAAATTACTGAAGAGCAACAAATCACAAGCAAGCAAAACTTCGCTTAGATTGCGAATGAATAAATAAATTGTAATTTAACAAATTACAGCGACTTTGGAAAATATTATTTTCAAAGACTTATAATTTTAGACTTATAAAAGATTTCTATGTTTTAAAAAAACCATAATAATATCATTTTTGTGATAATCAAAACGTAGATTACGTAAGAATAGAGTCATATTAATATGCCTAGATATTTTAAGCCACGTTAATATTCCTGGAACAATCATAAACAAATATTAAATGAAATCCCAGTTTAACAATTTCCGGTACTGTAAATTTTTAAACTTCTAAACATCGCATATTTTCAATTTTTGTACTGTCGTAGAAAGAAAAAAATTTACTTTTAAGTGCAACATGTTTGAAACATGTATCCAGAGTTGTTTTTGAGTTATTAGTGTTTTTGTTGTTTTTAATACTTTTTCTGTCATCGTGGCAATAGAAGTATTCTATTTTCGGACATTAAGCCAATCAGAAAAGGAATAAAATAAAATAAGTTGCGGAATTGAACCAATATAAAGATTTACACATACTTTAGATTTCCTAAATCTCTACCAAGGGCAATAACTATTTTCCAAGTGACTAAAAAAATAATCCTAGAAAAGTATAACAGAGAAGAAATTATACAGTAACCTATATTGGATTGTGTGTTATGCCTAAAAGCGTTATTTATTTTTAGAAAGCTCAGAAACCAATGTATCTCCGAGATTTAAAAAAGTATTTATATATATATTTTTTTAATTTATTTCGCTGCCACTCATTTTTCATTCACTTCCCAAGTAGTCTTAATAAGGTAATCAGTTTTATCAGTTAAAAATATATTTTTCAAAATTTATTGTAATGCCTCACAAAGAAGGTCTCCATACTGGGCATACTCAGATTTTTTTTTAAATGCTACATAAACTATTAGTGTATGTAATAAATTGAAAATTAGCGGCGGAATTGCACTGGAAAACATGTCAAAAAATAAAATACTTTCGGATATTTGCGTAAAAATCCGAAAGTGTCACACGGTTTGTCGAACAGCACTTTTCCTCGCCAAAAGCAAACGATTTTAATGCAACTGAAAACTTTTGCATTTTTATCATCAGTGTAAATGGTATTTAATGAATTTAAACATAAACAATGAGAGAGTTTAATATATTATATACATATATATAAACTAAATTGCATATATATGTACTATTTGCTCCTGTAGTTATTTAATTTATCTCTGGAAAAAATATTTTCATATGTAAAAAAATTCTTATTCAGTAAAATTATTTTCATACATTTAATCGTATTATAAATAAAAGCAAGATGCTTCCATAGCAACAAAATCCAATTGGCAATGCTCAACTGGACTTTGAACTTGAAACAATTTTAATTAATTTAAATTTGAATTTCGTTTTAAATCTCAAATTTTGATGGTTAAATGTGAATATAAATACATAAAAATATCCATATAACGAAATTATACTTTTAAAAAAAACTAAAGCTGACAAAACCATAGATATTTAATTTATCTAAACACGTTGAACATGAAACTTTTTTCCTTTAAAATGCATTTGACATAAAAAAAAAAAAAAAAAAAAAAAAAGAAGTTGCTTTTCATCGCCAGCTGATGATAAATCGCCAAATAACGAAATTTTCATTATTTTTGTACGGACAGGATACGGAAGTTCCGCCGAATTTTTTTATAAACGTATATATCCTCATGAGAAGAATATTCTGTAATTTTTTTCAGATTTTTCGGAATATGCCCGTATGGAGACCTTCCTTGTCAGTGTAATTTGTCACAGTCATAAATCTTACAAGGGAACATCTTTTAGTGCTGCTCACGCCTAGCATCGAAGCCTGGTGCATTTTGTATCCCTACACATAAAAAATAGAGAACCGATCAAAGTTCTCTGTCTTCAAAGATCTAAATCTTTCTGCTGCATTTTTATTTCCTTATTTTGCGCCAAAAGTGAGTTTAGTTGCTAAGTATGGCAGCATGAATTTTTCGCTTGCCTTGTTTTGTTGTCCGATATTCAGCTAGCGCTACCGGAAAACTTTACTTTTGAAAATACGACACGCTTTTCTCTGCCAAATATGTAAATATAATGTCGTAATTTTTCAAAACCAAATTCGCAGATTTTAGAAGGAATCTTTTAACTCTTTTTAACATTTTATATTTATTATTAACTATTTTATATTTTAAAATGCTTTCTTAAATAAAAACTATGTTAATAATCGAATAAGAGGCCTCGAAACTAACATTTTCAGAATGATTTCTGAGAATGTTTAAGCTGCTGCTGCAAAATCAAGATGTATGACTTTAACATATTTTTTTCTCAAACTTCCTGATATAGGGCTTTAACATCTTCAGACCTGAGCATAAAATAATTCTACAAATACATATTTATTGCTTTTGCATAATCGAAATGACACCATACATGACAGAAAGAGTCATTTTTATGAAATCAATACTTTAGGGGACTGGTAATTTAGGTTTACAAATATGGATATAAAAGTACTAATCCCCTTAAAACATCCGATTAACTATCAGTAATATAAATTTTCGCAATAACAAAATTAAGGTCTTTAAACAAGTAAATGATTAGCAAAAAAGTCAACTATTTTTTATTGTAAAGCATTTAAGTTAAATAATCTTGAATATTTCGTAAATTCTTGGTCTTGAAGGTATTTTCGAAACTCCGATGAAAATAATATTTATTTTATGAGGTAATATTCATCAGTATATTTATTGGTTTTGTTTTAAAGAAAAAACATTCAGCTGTATAGAAATAAAGTAAAAATGCAAAAAATTCGAACAGTTTAGTTTTATGAGGAAAAGAATGGAGGTACACACCTGTGTACCTCAGGTCTGAAGAGGTTAAAATGCACCAAATCTCAATGCTGGATGCTATCAACAGCAAAAGAAATTCCTTTGTTAATAAGGCAGATAACGCAAAATTTCAGATTGTGGCCTCAGTAATTATAAGTAAACCTTTAACTCATTCTTTGTTAATTTTGATTCCTAATAAAATCTATAATTTTAATGCATTCTTTTCCTTGTCTCGACAACGTAAATAGAAATGTGATGGAACAGAAAAATATTCTATTAATATCTTCATGACATGATACTTTATCAGCATTTTTATTTAATTTGTCTGTCTAATCGCGATAAACACTTTTAGCCATAGACTGCAGAATGAAGGCATGACGCAATTGAAATTTAATTGTATATTAAGTGTATAAGCTTAAAAATGCATTTTTCTCACGATGATTTATAAAATAAAACATGCTTCTATTTATTTATTTCTAAATTTAATCCGTAAATGACGCATGCTTGAATTTTTAAAAGCCGAACCGTCGATTTTTTTTCTCTTAATTATTTAGGGTGTTTATTTTTAATTTCATATCAATGTATTTAAAAAAATAAAATGAATTTAATAGCTTTTTTTATATTTGATTTTAATGTAGATTAGTGTGCATTAAAGTTTAATACTACATTGTTTATTCAGTTACATTTATCTCTGAAATTATTTGTATTTTAAAATATGCTACTGTCATGATTCTTATTTATCATTTTACAAAATCAACTTTTAACTCTTTTTAGGGACAACTATCTCATAACACGTAAGTAAAAAATATCTGAATGTTTGAAGAGGCTGGAAGAATTCACGCCTGTAAGTGAAAATCGGTTAACATATACATTCAGTGATGACGATCCGGTTTGTCTTGTATTAAGGTCCGGGGAATAACATTGTATTCCAAAAAGACTGAGGACTCATAGCTGATCTTGAAATACAAAATCTTCGGAAAAATTCTACCATAAGACTTAAGGTCAACAAGATCTGCCTACATCTAGGAAGATAACGAGAATCGGGGAGAATGACGATAAAATTTCAAATATAAGTAACTAAATACAGTGAATGTAAAAACTATAAGGACAGCAAAAAATATGGTTTTTTTTTATAAATTTTGAAAACACAAATGAAACTTTTTTACTTCTACTATGTATTATCATGCTGAAAAACTAATTAAAAAGTCATCAAAATTCAACCATGAGTATTTTATTAAAATAAAGTAATTCTACCAAAAAAATCTAATTTTACCTGTCTAAATATTTTAAGAACACCAAAATAAATTCAATATAATAATTGAAGAAAGAAATATTTAATGTATTATGAACTACTTATGAATTTAATGATCGCAAATATTCCATCATTCCTCGACATCATTAATTTTTGGCGCAGTTCGATGTTGTTTTTGTACAATTCATTTTCAATTGTAGATCTGAGTTTTGATGCATAAAAATATTGCCTTCCATTTATATAAACTCATCTTTTACATATCCCCATATGTTATCGATAAGATTAAAATCAGGATTTCTGAGAGGACATTGCACAACTTCAATATCTTTCTTATAGAACTAAAATTTTATCACACGACTTGTGTGGATAGGTGAATTATCTCGCTGTTATACCCGGTTTTTCTGTCAAAAGTGTTGCAACAACTGAAAGATGGTAAAAAAGAGTTTTTGTATGTGCCTTTGAATTAAATTTTGCTGAAAGATATACAAATGACACCACGTCGTTAAATGAAAAATAGCCTCATGTTGCAACGAATCTGTCACTTAGCTAATGCTTTAATAAAATCTCTTTTTCTTTACTTAAATCAATTTAATAATTTTCTCCGGTGAAAAGGAAGGAAACTTAAATGGTTCTGATGACTAGAAATAATATTGGGATGATTTAAGAAAAAAAAATAGATTTTATTAAAACATCAGTTAGGCGGCGAATTCGTTGCAACATGGGGCTGCTTTTCGTTAAACGACGTGGTGCCACTTGTACATCTTTCGTGAAAATTTAATTCTATGATAGATATGCAAACTCTTTTTGACTATCTTCCATTTGTTGCTACACTTCCGACAGGAAAAAAATGGATATAACAGCGTGATAATACGCCTATCGACACAACTCGTGAGAAAAAATACTTCTATAAGAAAAATATATAAGCTTTGCAATGACCGCTTTTAAATCCTTATTTAAATCCTATCGATAATTTACGAGGAAATCTAATAAGATGCATATATAAGAATGGAAGTAATTTTTCTTCAGAATCGGAATTCTGATCTACAATTTAAGATGAATAGTACAAAAACAATTCCGAAATGTGCCAAAAATTAATGATGTGGAGAAATGCTGGAATATGTGCAATCATTAAATTCTCAAAAGTGATCTGTGTAATGTATCTTGTGATACATTAAATATTATTTTTTGGTTACTATATTGAATTTATTTTAGTGTCCTTAAAGTTTTTACGCAGGCAAAAACAGTGTTTTTTTTTACTTTATTTTCATAATAAAATACTCAAAGTTGAATTTTGTTGAATTTTTATGAGTTTTTCAGCTTGATGATATATATTATAAAGAAAAAAGTTTCATTTGTTTAGAAATTTATAAAAGATATTCACATTTTCTGCTGATTCTGACATTATAGTTTTTAAACGCAATGTAAATTTGGGATATGTGAAGGTCAATACATCTAGCAAACATATTTTCTCAAACAAGAACTCCTCTATCTGTAAATAAGCTCCTTTCGATAGTGTTTAAATGATTATTTCGTGTACACTATACGTAATTTCTTTAAAAAATCCCTTATCAGACTTAAATTGCTTTCCTAATAAATGATCATTTGATCTCATTGCTAATCTATCCACAATTTGTGTTGTTGGAACATTATAAAACGAGTATCTTGTGAGGAGGTTTTAATGACACACATCGTACTGGTGGTCGTGCAAATAAACCAATATTGTGCAAGGTCCTCGCTACACTAAAGTTCGATATGTAACATCTAGAATTCCGTGGCATATTTTTTATAATTTTTCATAGTGTTTGCGGTAGGTCTTTTCTTGTCACTAAAACAGAATATTAGTTTTCCTTGCAATATCAGAAACCTCGTTCAGTATCTCTTTTCGTTTGAAAAGCTCTTCAAGCTCTTTTCATGATATTGTGTACGGTCTAGAATTATATTTCAAATGGGATTTCAGTGGGTTTGGAGGTAAATTTAAAAATTACACGGAAAATGGATGCTAATTTATTAATCGTTTATTAAACACTCGAGATCTAGCATGTAATCGAAATGTGAATGCAATAATTCTACTCGACTTCCCTCACATTCTGCATAAAATTTTGAAAACAGACTCGCAACTTTGTCCATGCAAAAAGAACATTGGTAATTCTATCCATTATATTTTTGGAAACTGTCCCATGATGAAACATCATTTTTGTGTCCATAATAAAAAAAAAACACTTTACATGAAAATCTAAATAAAATTCTTTTTAACCCAGGTAATTTTCAAAAACTTTTGGAAAACTATGATATTCTAAACATAAACTTTTCGTTTATTTATAAGATTTTGGATAAATCATTTTTTTTACGTTGTATTTAATTTGTATAAATTATTCTATTTTTATTCATGACAGACAGACAGCATCAAATAATAAGACAGTTTTTGCTAGCTATTGTATTCTTTTATGTCATAGTATACGTGTGCTACCCTGCTTGTGGTGCCGGGCAGCCCTTTTTTATCCCCTTGTGAAGTTATTTTTCGTATACCTCGCGATTGGCTGTGCACGAGTGGGTGATTTCTGCATTTCTGTAAACTCATTCACAGCCATTCTTGTTGTCAAATATAAGTAATGCTGGTTAAAAGATGTTTTTACAGTATGACAATTGCGTCAATGTTTGCACTGTTTAAACTTGTATTGCCCCAATCACCATCGTTAACGTACATTAATTAGCTTAAAAACCGATTATGGCATAATTCCTAGTTTTAAGTTAGTATACTTTTTTTGCCTTGTTTATTTTATAAATGTTTTTTTTTAAATAGATACAAAATCGTTAAAGCTTAAATCGTTAAAGTTTAAGCGTTAAAGCTAAGGCCCCAAGCAATTGAAAAAGATGAAAAAATGATAATCTTATCATTTCATTTTTAAGCATGAAATATTTATGAAATATTCTGAAATGTCAGCAAATAAGATTTCTTTTGTACAATCTCTTTTTTAAGAAGTGTATTTCCTTTTTACTTCTTGAACAAAATAACCATTCTTGATACTGTTTATCTCAGAAAATATCATAATAGAATAAAAATTGTCATATATCATATACCAATAGTGACAGATTTGAAAGATTTCTGTTTTATAGTAATCATTACAGATATAAAAAATATAAATTGGAAATAAATGTATTTTTTTTTTTATCTGCGTATGTTTTTTTTTTAAGTTTGTAAGTGCACTAAAGAAGAACTTAGAAATTATTGAAGGTATTTTGTTAAAATAAAATGCTTTATATAAACCTTATATATCTAGCTTATTTATAAATTATATGTATATAATTGCTTTTAAAAAATTTATACTTAAAAATTTTATGTTCATTTTTTTTTTCAAAATAGATTACATTAAAGGAATTGATACTATGCGACTTTTTTTTTTGTTGTTCATTTATACACGGGAAAATAATTTACTGTAAGCTATAGTAAGTCATTACAAATTTTAAACAAATGATATATTTTTTACAATAGCATTGCCTACCGAACCTTTTTAATAACGTCGTCCACTCTTTTTATGTGAATTCGAAAGGCTAACACTTTACATTACAGCATAGTGTAGAAATAAGGTCTGTTTTAAAAATATAGTTTTCTTGATATTCATTTAACATTTTAAAATCTAAGACTTTTTTCATTAGTTGATATACGTGTATAATTAAAACTCTGAGCCTCTGAATCCAGATATCCACATTAAGCTATAAAATGCATTCTTTTATCATTGGCGATGTCTTTAAGACAATTCTGATTTACTATGCGGCAAAATAGATAATATTTTTAATCATCACGATTGTAAAAATGTGGCTTAAAATAGATTTTAGAACTATACATGTTATTCTTACGTAACTGATTACAACTTTGGAGGCCGTAAAATTATAAAGCCATACAGTTTGTATAAATTTTATCATTGGTAGAATATTTAAAAATAGATCTGAATCTGTGGAAAATTATCGTACCCTTATATTTAAAAATGGAGAATCTTTTGTGAAACAGTTGCAGTTAAAATATTAGTGCACAGAAAATATGGTTTGTGGGAAATTTCTTAAGGTGGATGCTACTTTTTTTTAATTCGTGAAGAAATAAACATATCTTTAGTGCAAATGTACTACACCTAATATATAAAAATGAAAATATGTCTTTCTGTCTGTAGTTCTACAGAAATCTGCAATTTGGAATTAAAACACGGCTGAGGCAACTGAAATAATCCGAAACCAAAATAATTTTTAGTTAATTTTTTATTTATATAAAAACACCCATTTAACGGCAATTTCCAATCAAATTTAAACATTTTTCGTTATAACAGTTACCAACAATTAAAAATGCACCATAAAAATATTACCTCAACAACACCGAATATTACGCTATATTGGAAATAAAATAGACGTCACAAGTAAATCTATAACGTCATATCAATTTATATACTGGCGTATATAAAAATGTATGCATGCGTTTATAAAAATGAATGCATTTTATAAACGCTGTGTGTGTGAAACATACTGTGTTTTCATTTGACTAATGTGTATTTCTCGTGCTACACACCAGGGGAACATACGGCAAAAATCTTGAAACAGAAAATAAATTCTACTGCTCAAACTGTTTTGTTGTTGTTGTTAAGCTATGAACAGACGAATGTTCTCATTGTCATCATCACCGCTTCTTTTCTTGTGACTACGCAGTGTTTTAGATTTTTAATGACTTCTTAGGGGAAGAAGACTGATCTCCTGCAAAACAAGAACCTTTCCTTCCAGTAGGGTTGATCTGATTATCTCCTGGCCTGTTGCAGATTCCCTTCATCCTATTGTAAATAAACCGCAGAACAGCTTTGAACAAAAGATTTTTTAGAAGACTGGAGAAGGATCGCAAAATGTGTGCCTGCAGCCTTAACAAGGTTAAATTCTCTCGCGTATCCCGGTTTTTCCCGGGTTAAATGTGTCACTGGTGTGTCGCACGCTAACACTCAGTCTCATTTTTTTATTATTGTTTGTTTTATAATGAATGTTTAATTCTGAAATTAACTTTTCAAAACAAATATACATAAAATTTCGGGAAACGCCGGATACTTTAGCAAGCAGTGATATAAAAAGCATAAAATTCAAATAATATGTTTATTAAAATTAAGATTTCTTGCCATATTTTTAGCAAAATCTTATTTTTACGCCTGACAGCGTACACTTAATTCAATTAAATGTATTTCAATTTCCTTTGTACTACATATTACTAGTGCAATGAATAAGAAAAAGATTGCTTTTTCTTTGGCTTATAAAAATATTATTATTTAACCCCAACTGCTTCAAATATACTTAAAGTGTTCAGATATTTTTGTAAGGATTTGGACAAGGAAGTAAATAAACAAAGATAAAAATCTTATTTTCCAATATGTTTGACGTGATAGTCCTTATATTGAATTATTATTGCTATATTTAGACTTGAGTGAAGTATATTTAAACGGAATAACTTTAATTATGATTTCTCAGTTTTTCTTAAAATATAAGAGTAGATTTCAAGATATAATTGGTAACCTTATCCTGTTGGAAATTTAACACAATGAAATTTGTTTAGGCAAATATGGTGGAATGTCAGTTGTTAAAACACATTTTTGATAATAATCCACTTTTTTTTCTTTTAGTAATATAATTCACAAATAATCATAAAGCAGTTTGCGAAACAATTTTGATTTTCCTTCATTAAACATTTTAAGTATTTTTGCCCTTTTTTTTAACTGTAACTAGTATGTAATTACATTTTTCACATGTCAAATAATGTTAATGCAACAACTTGCACATAGACTTATGCTAATAAAATTTTTTTTAGGATTACGCCTTGAACAACATGCTTTTAATCTTCTGATCAAATTAAAATGTTTGCGTTTTTCGTTCCTATCAAGATGTGTAAAGGTTTTACAATAGTTCTTTGAGGTGCTGTAATTTATTTTAAATCATAAGATGTGACTTTAGATGCAGTCTCTGAACGTACCTTTGTTAATTACCATTTTTTAGATTTTTATTTGTCAAACGTAAACTTTAATGCTGTTTTGCTTTTTAATTTAAAGCCATATTTCTTATACTTTGTTAAATTTATCCGTAATTATTCTCCTCAGTCCTGAGACAAATATTACTTGGGACTACAAAAACCAATTTGAAATTTCTATAAAACATCGCGAAAGATGTATTATTCTGTGTATCGATGCTTATGATATGAACACATTTAATAAAAAGATTTTAACAATTCTAGAAGTATTTAAATTAGTTTAAAGATTGATATTTAGTGTCTCCTACAGGCAACACCATGACTCAGGAGATTATATAAATACGTCGCATGTATAGTCGTTATGCGGTCCGATCGTCTTTCACCATATAAAGTACATAAACTAAACAGATGAGTAATGTATAATATGTACATAAATATTTCCGAATTATGTAGAGTCGTTTGAAATTGTATGAAAATGAAATGAAGTTTTAAAAAATATATTAATAACTTTTTTTCATTCAATTAAATCCTATGTTTTGTGATTAATTCAATGATATCCTATCACGGGTAATGATTCTAGGTTACAATGGGTATTATATCCTATTTAAGATGGAGTCATATTATTTTCATATTACTTTATGCAATATACATAATCATAATTTGTTTGATTATGATTAACACAATTGTAAATGTCATGTAATGTTTTCTTTAATTTTTAAAGTGGGATCTTACTTTAAAAAAAACTACTATCGTCAGAAAATAAATTGACACTATAACGTTTATTGTAGTTGGAAAATGCATTATATTTTTTCGAAGGGCAAATTCAATAAAGATCCCATTTATAGCAAATTTTTGTGTTCACAATTAATATTCATTATGTTGATATAAATGCATATTTTGTTCTTTCTTTAATTAAAGATAATTACAATAACTACTTTGTATGACAAAAGATTTTCTTTGATAAATGAAGACAATTTTCATTTCTGTGCTATGCTGCAAAATTATATGCAAAAGGGAAAGTATGCTTCTTTCTATAGGAATTACCCTTACACTTTTATGTTTAAAAGATTATGTGCAATAATCCCCCCCCCCCGAAAAAAAGATGGATGTAATTCAACTTTTAACTGAACAAATGAGCGTGATTACATTTTCTTCTAAAATTATTTTTGAAGAGTATTTTTAAAGATAATTTTTTTAATAATTAGAGTTTTCGATTAATTTCACTTACTTTAGTGATTGAATTATTATACTGCTGTTATAAATCAAACATATCCCTTAATAAATAAGTAGTATATAATTATAAATGCATAATAAATGTACTAAACTGTATACTAAATAGTAAGTGTTTAATTAAACGTAAAATGGCTGTTTTAATTTGCTTGCTTGGTTAAATCTAGTAATCTAATAAGTTTGAGTATTATTTTATAATGAGTCATCTACATATTAAAACCATAATACATTTTGGTTTTGTAAATAGTAAAACCCAATTTAGACAAGCTATTTAAATTCCTTAATTAAGATAGCTTGTGTAAAATTTTGTAGGATTTTAGTGAAATTTTCGTACAGTTAGAAGAGATCAATCCCCTGAAAGCAACTTCCCCAAGCACAAAATAATTTTAGCACATAATCATACAACAAATATACTAAAATCTTACCATTTGTCTCTCAAAAAGTCCCGGATGATAATATTAAATCTATGGGGATGTCATTTTCAAATATCTTGTTCAAATTTTAATATTTTTGCACGATTTGTTTGCATAAGATAGAGAGGATGGCTAGTTTTAAGGTTAGTTTTTAATTTTTCGATTTTGGTTTCAGATTAAAAAAACTATTCTTTAATTTTCGGAACCGGTTTGAATCGGTTCTGAAATTGAAGTTATCTTAATTTAAGAAAATATAACCAAAATCGAAAAATTATAAACTTTCCTTAAAACTAGCTGTTTTCAGCTATCCTATGCAAAACATTGCTCAAAAATATTAAAATTTGAGCGAGATATTTGAAAATAACACCTAGATAGACATAAAATTATCATACGGGTCTTCTTAAGATACGAGTGTATGCTCTAAATTCCAAAAAGATGTGAGTCACGTGATATTAAAATAATATGTTTTTCAAATAACATATGTATATATAATTAATATATAATTAATATATGTACTATATCCCCACCTCGAAAAGGGCGGAATATTCATCTGCATTTCATTTTCATAAGAATTCATGCAAAAAACCAGTACGATGTTTTTATTATCGAAAGGTATGTACTGCATAGAGGAACATTTTAAAATTGACAAATGATGTCTAGAACTAGAAATAATTATATATTATATGTATATATATACATATAGGAGGAACTGGGGCACATTGATACAGCTTTTTTCTAAGAATTTTTTTGGTGTCCAGAAAGCAGAAATTTCAAGTTATTTTTCCATGTGGTGTCAGCAAAGCTTGTTTAGTGTGTTATAAAAATGTACAATCGTTGTTTTATAGATTATTTTTGCATGTAATTAAAAAAAATAAAAAAAGTCATTTGTATCAATGTACCCTATCCCCGGGTCAGTTTGACACACCTCATGGGACACTTTGATACGTATGGGAAAATGGAGACAAAATAATACCAATGCATATTTTTCTTAGAAAAATAGTTAGTAAACCATTTTATATTTATTTATACAAATTCAAATCGCCAACAATTTATTTGTAAGTAATATTAAAGCAATAAAAATGAAATGTATAATGACCTGATGCTCTGGCTGTTCCTTGTCTGATTGTTGGCTGTGGTAACTTTGTCATATCTGGCACTTGAACCCCATCGTTATCTTCTTTCTTAGGAAAGGTGAAGAAATTACCAGGTTTTCTGTTTATAAATCGGTTTATAAACAGAGAATAAAGGATAATTATATTAAAAATTTTGTTTATAATATAATTATCCTGTGCTGTTCTGCAGCTTGTTTCTGTTACTTAATATTCCTCATGTAGAAAATTCTTTTTTCTCAGGATAATCAATATAAATTTGAGACTTTTAAGGCTTCCGTCCTTTTCTTTTGTTAATTCTACTAGCACTAGATGTTGGGTAGGTTTGTACGTCTTCTGTTTGCAAAAATACTATAAAATGTTTTAATATAAAGAAATTAGAGCTATTTCTCTTCAATGAAAACTAATATTAGAAATTTTTGGCTAAAAATGGTTGGATTAAGGAGTGTATGGTAAAAAAAAAAAAAAAAGATAGTGAAAAAAATGAGCTAGAAAAGGACTTAGTTTGTGTCATCGTGCCCAGACATAGACTGTATCAATGTGCCCTATACAGTCATTTTGGATCAAATGAGTCTCAAATCCAAACTTTTATAATTTATCTAACAATAAAGAATGAGAAACTGATAAAGAGTAGCTTTACTTGCGAGGGAGAGTATTCTTTACAGTTGAAAATACTGGAACAGTTGTATAATACCATTCCAATTGTACAACTCAAATTTACTTTTGACCTGCAAAAACAATTAATCACCCGTCCCATTTCATGAAACTAGGGAATCATTCCAAGACTTTCTGTATGTAGTTGAGTGCACTATTATCACCTTTTGGAGCTGTTGTGAAACCTCCTGTAATGACCCTGTGCGCAGTTTCCCCTATATATACATTTACTAATATTCAGTTTACAAAATAGCTCAATAATTGATAATGATTTCGATTGTAATCTTTAGATTTAAGAAATGAAAAATCAGTGAAAATTACGTTATGTTGACTCAATCATATTAATTTTTCTCTTTAAATTTATTACTATAAAAATACACTTCAAAATAAGCACATTCGCATACTTTTCAAACATTATTCACATACATTCTTTTATACTTAATCACAGTTTATTAAAAAATATATTTTTTTATATTTAATTGTAATGAAAAAGAATAATATCACTGCCTTAAAGGTAAAATACTCCCAATACACAATATTATCGTACTATCGTAATAAATATCAATTTATATATATAAGCTTTAAAAATTAAAATGCACGAGCATTTTTTTTTACCGATAATAACTTGAAATGAAAAAATATGACCAAAAACGTGTTTGAATATTTTTCATTATTTTTTTTTAATTTAGACAATGGAAGTAATCCGATTGAGATTATTATGAAGGAATATCATATATATCTTTTAAAATTAAACTAAAACTAAAAAATTGGAAATATTTTTTTTTTTTAATATTTAGTGCAGGCACATCGACGAATGAAAAGATCTTCTTTCAAAAAATAATTATCAAAATCGGTTCATTAGACTTAAAAAACAATGTTCTGTTTTAAACATACTACAGATGGCATGAATCGCTCAAAAATGGTTACCAAATCTTTCATTGAGTTAGATTTTAACACATAAGTACAATGTTGAATGTGACGCATCTGTCATTAAAATAATATTGCTTCCGAAAGAAAAGTAAAGTGTGAAAATCTTAGCCAGCTACTAAAAGGGATAAATGCTCTTCAAAATTCGTTATTTCTAAGCAACAAATTAACAAGACAATATTTTTCTAATCATTCATTTAACAAAGGAATTTTGTCAAATAAATTATTTGATCAAGTTGTTCTATAATTATTTATTAATCATAAGACAACTATAATAATACATTAGCCACATTAAAAAATAAAGAATTATAACAGAATCGATAAACTTACAATCTACCTTATAAAAACAAGGTGAAACCCGTCGAAATTCGACGAAAAAAAATCTTTGAAAAAAATTTCTTTATTTGTTTATAATAAATCTACAAAATTAGTTACAGTAAATACATCTTATATTGGTCAGTCTAATTCTCAAGCAAATATTATTTTAAACTAAGATTAACAAAATACTATAAAACTAATTTATTCAAATTATTAAAAGAAATAAAACAAAAATTCACCGGATTTTATAACAGACCCATTTTAATTTCTTTCTTTTTTTTCAATTTTCAGAGAAAGGTGAGTGATTCTGTTGCCACAATTACAAAATTGGTACTAAAAATTATAAAAAAATAAATCTATCAAAAATAAATTGAAATACAGCTTTCAAACAAATTGCATTTAAAAGTAATTTTTTTTTCTCTATACGACGTTGTAAAAATTTAAAATGAACGGTGTTTAGAAGTATAAAATTTGCAGTACCGAAAATTCCAAAACCAAAATTGAATGAAAAAGGTGTTGTGCATTTTTATTTCTTTTTCTTTTCCCTTTTTTCGTTTCTTCTTCAATTTTAAGTGATTCTGTTGGCACAATTATAAAATTGGTACTAAAAATTGTAAAAAAAAAATATCTCAAAAATAAATTGCTTTGAAACAAATTTCATTTAAAAGTACATTTTTTCTCTATACGACAGTGTAAAAATTAAAAATATGCGATGTTTAAAAGTGTGAAATTTTCAGTAGTGAAAATTGAAAAACCGAAATTGCAAGGGAAAGTGTTGCTATTCGCAAAATGTCGCATGCGTTACGCACAGATACGTTTGGCCTTTATAATAAAGATATAAAAGCACAGTAGAATCCATTATATGTCTTTAGAATCATAACCCTTCAAAGACTCAATAGCGTCAGACCTAGAACAACCGGGCCCCGTGGCGGCAATAGTCAGTTCGAATCGTATCGATGACATTACTTTTTTCTTCTGTCAATACATACGGGTGCTTCTATTCAGTTCAATAGATTGCGACACCAGGCATTTTTTTTTTACGAAACTTGTTCTTCTAAGCCAGGAGTTCTCAAACTACGGTGTACCAGTTACTGGTACGTAAAGGATTTGTTTACTGGTACTCGAAAGCTCGATACTCGTACGTGGAATGAAAATGGAACTAATGCTTCGGTAAATGTTGAGTTGACCTCTAACTCCTCCGGAAAAAAAGAAAAGTTTTGTTCTTTTATTGTATTTTATGTGCAGATATTATTTAAACGAGCTTCGATCTTGCAGTTTCAATAAGCAGTTTATTTTCAAAAGGTAAGTGAATTTTTCATGTGAGTACGTATTAAATTTTCTTGGGGCTATTCTTCTAATGTATTAAAGATTTTTTTTTCACCAAAACACTATTATTAAAATGCAATGATGAAACAACATTTTATTTGAATGTTAATACAAAGCAGTCAATAAAAGCACCAACTTATGACTGTAATGATGCAGCTAAACACAGCAAAATCTGCTCAGACGGAAGTGCAAAATACTAGAAAAACATTTAGCATTACACATATTCCATTTACACAGGGTTTTTTTTTTTTTTTTTTTTTTTTTTTTTTTTTTTTTTTTTTTTTTTTGGTATTAGCTTTAAGTCTGATTCTTGATGCTATGCGGATTGATGAATTTCTACAATCTGGTACGTCGATCTAAAAGATTGTGAACCCCTGCTCTAAACAATCAAAGAAAGTAATTTCGTCTATTTGACGAAATGTTCGCTCAGAACTTTTACCGGGAATCTGTTTCGTCAAAACTAAGAAAATTTAGTGAAATCCGAATATCCATATCTGAGTGTGCTCTATTGTGTACAATACTGCTTTTTCCACTGCAAAAGTTCTTCGATATTTTATAGTACCCGTATTACGCCTCGAATCATAAAAAGATCCACTCATGCACAATTCGCAATGAACATGATCAAATGTTCCGGGATTCGTTCGATTCCAACCCGAGAAACATTCCATGTAAATCCTTTGAGAAGCTAATCCATTTTCTTGCGTTACCTCATACGTGTAATGCATATCGGTACCCAGTGTATTGATGAAATAATGTATATTGTTCGGAATTATTTCAAGCCAGCTTATCGATTTTAACAGCTGCACGTAACAGTGCTCTCTAATGCCTTAACGTAGAATTTCTGAATCCATATTCCCCTACGAAATATGCTTATTTAGTACCTCTCTACCTGTCTTTACATTTCTGACATATAGTTTTTGAAACACCCTGTATAGAAACCTTTTATTAAAATCATGTTGATACTAAAGCACGTAATTCATGAAAGACTTTTACATATTCTTTTTTAAATGATCTTAAAATAATCTTATTAAATTTGTTCTTTGCAATTTAAATGTATCTTTACTTCACACTTTTTCAAAAATACGAATACAAAATTCCTTTTACGAATTAATTTTATATCCAGTGAAAGAACTATAAGTTAATTTAACATTCTATTTTTAAAATTTAAAAACACCTTGTTTATTACAATAAATTTTAGGATTATTCAATACCAAGATTTTTCTTTTAATACTGTGTAAATTATTTTCATTTATCACATGCCAGAGATCAGGATAATAAAAAAGGATTAAAGTCAAAATTATCGTTTAATATCAGATAATGTTTCATAAAGTATACGTAAGTGATCACATTCAACAGCATATCTTGTAACAAAAGAAAAAAACATTTACTTACTTTGCTGAAGATTAAGGAGAAATATCAGAGTTTAAAATAAATAAATGACAGCTTATGATGTTAGCCAATTTATTATTTCATCCCCATTTACGATATAAGACTGTCGATCTTAAACAATATTTTAAAGAAAATTTTATATACTGTTTTTTTGTATGCCGATATGGTCGTATATAAAGAACAAAAATTAAAAAAGCAATTCTTTATATTCTGTTAAAGATTTTTTCAAAGATTTTTTTGTTGTTTTTTATTTGTTTTGTCAAATAAATCGAAATGTGTTTATGAATTAGCTATGTTTATTTGTCTGTTTGTCAGTCCGCGCTTAAACTTGCGTAAATACAGTTTGATTGCCATAAAATTTGATAAAGGTTACTGTGTATCACTGTGGAATGTATAAGAATTACTGTATACTGATTTTCTTTTAATAATGTGACATTTATTTTCATTTTTCATACGCCAGAGATGAGGATAACGCAACAAGATTAAAGTTAAAATTATCTTTTAACATGGGATAGTATTTCAGAAAGTAGACATAAGTGATTACTTTCATTAGCTTTCAAATCTTTTAGTAAAAGGAAAAAAACATGTACTAACTTTTCTGGAACAAATAAAAAAAGTCCTTCCGGCAATGCCGGGAGGAAGAGGTAGCTTTCATATACTTATATATTTATTTATTTATTTTAAAGTAAGTTACATTGTTCAAAAATACTAATCTCAAATTAGTGGAAATAATCTTATAAAATTAGTGATTTTATAAGATTGAATACTATTTTTGACAAGACTGAATATTAATAGGAATTTTTAGAAATTAGTCATCTTTTATTGAATCTGGTTTTATTTTAAGCGATTTGGAGAGTCACTAAATTCCACGATATCATAAAGTGTATGCCATTTTACAGCAACATTGTGGATCGTTCAGATCAGACCGTTTCAAAATGTCAGCCATAAGAAAAGTTCAAAGTGCTATAACTCAATCATTTTGTAAGATATAGACAAAATAAAAAGTGTTCTGGAATTGTTGTTTTAAGTTCTAACACGTAAAAGAAAAATATTTTTCAAATTTTGATTTTTTCATATTTCATTTTAAATTTTAAATTTTTAAAAAAATTTAAAATGGCCACCATTTTGAAACAAAATGGCGGATGATGCTGACCAGCAAACTCGGTCGAGACATTTGTATGTACTATGTACATACCAAGTTTCATTGAAATCGGTTCATAAATACGCGTGTTATCACGTGACAAAAATCAGATCGTTTCAAAATGTCAGCCATAAGAAAAATTCAAAGTGCTATAACTCAATCATTTTTTAAGATATAGACAAAATAAAAAGTGTTCTGGAATCTTTGTTTAAAGTTCTAACACGTAAAAGAAAAATATTTTTCAACTTTTAATTTTTTTGCATTTAATTTTTAATTTTTAATTTTTAAAAAAATTTAAAATGGCCGCCATTTTTAAACAAAATAGCGGATTATGCTGACCAACGAACTCGGTCGAGACATTTGTATGTACTATGTACATACCAAGTTTCAGTGAAATCGGTTCATAAATACGCGTGTAAATCACGTGACAAAAATCAGATCGTTTCAAAATGTCAGCCATAAGAAAAATTCAAAGTGCTATAACTCAATCATTTTTTAAGATATAGACAAAATAAAAAGTGTTCTGGAATCTTTGTTTTAAGTTCTAACACGTAAAAGAAAAATATTTTTCAACTTTTAATTTTTTCCCATTTAATTTTAAATTTTAAATTTTTAAAAAAATTTAAAATGGCGGATGATGCTGACCAACGAACTCGGTCGAGACATTTGTATGTACTATGTACATACCAAGTTTCATTCAAATCGGTTCATAAATACGTTAGTTATCGCATGACAAAAATCAGATATATATATATATATATATATATATATGGTTATATATATATATATATATATATATATATATATATTTATACAGGGTGTCCCAAAAGGTCATGTCCAAACGGCACACATGGTTGTGTCAGGTCATTGGGAAACAGAATTACATAGGAAAGGGGGGTCGGAAACGCGATTGTAATCCGCTAGAGGGCGATAAGCGATGTCAGACGAAAGCGCGGGCAGTCGGATCATTCGAAGCGCGGACGTTGCAGAGAAAGGATGAACCAGTTGATGAGCACTTGGATGAGCACTTACTATGAGTTGTAGCATTTTTCTTTTTTATTTGGTACTGTTTTGTTGTAAAATAAAGATATTTTACACCGTTTGTTATCTTTTCTTTGCGTGACGGTTACGATGCAATTTCACTGTTTAGATCGCGTTTCCGACCCCCCTTTCCTATGTAATTCTGTTTCCTCATGACCTGACACAACCATGTGTTCCGTTTGGACATGACCTTTTGGGACACCCTGTATATATATATATATATATATGTCAACATTTGAACGGAGGGTGGTTTTGGGGTCTGGGGGTCATGATCGGTGAAAATATACCAAAATTTTCCGGAAGTGCTTTCCTCCGGACGGCTGCAATAGGTAGCTTTTTACGTTTTGTAATGAAAGCTACCTAAAATATGAAAAAATATATCCGAGTTTAAAAGAAATACAAAAAACGAAGTGACATTTTGTGATGTTGACCAATTTCTCATTTCATCTTCCATTTAATGTAGAAGACTGTTGATGTTAAACAATATCCTTAAGAAAATTTTAAAAACTGTTATTTTCTACACAGATATGGTTGTATATCAGAAACAAGAATTTACAAAAAAAATCTTTATATTGAGTTGAGTATTTTTTCAAAGATTTTTTTATTGTTTTTATATGTTTGTTATTGATATTGTGTTCATGAATTTGCATTGTCTGTCTGTCTGTCTTTGTCTGTCTAACTCACTTAAATACAATCCAATTGTCATGAAATTGATAAAGGTTATTGTGTATCACTGTGGTAAGTTAATTATAAAAGATGAAGTGTATACCATTTATGGTTCATTTACAGAGATACTTAAAATAATTCGTCAAATTACGGTCTATGGGAAAAAACTATTTTCTATGTATCACTTAGGTTATCTATATTTCGCTTACTGTAAAGTATGGTGCGCATAGAATATATTTTTTTTATTTACAAAGACACAAAAAAGAATTTGGCTACACAAAAAAACTCAACTATCGAAGCCAATGAACAATAATTGTCTGAAGTGCGTTTTACTTTGTGTGTCCATTGAATTATTTTTTTATATTATATGATGTAGATAAATTTTATAAATTGTATACAGTGTTATACAAAATTTCTCAAGTACATTCCGTTTATTCAAGTAAATGGTTGAATGGAAAATTTCAATTGTGTTAATCGTTTTAATGAACTAACTTTCAGCATACTATGTAGCATAATACAAATTTAAAAATTATATACAGGTTTACACAAAATAAAAAAGAAAACTAATATTTTTTTTTTACAATTGGCTGCTCATCAGAAAGTGTTTAAAGAAAAGCTAGGTTTTTCGTATTGTTTATTTATGCATTGTACTGTATTCTTAGTGTGTTCAAAAGTATTACGTAATATATGCCGAATGAACATGGTTTTTTCTTCCTTTAGTATATTTTCTGTGCCTATTTCGTTTTAATTTTCGAAATATGAATCTAAAGCATTTTTTTCGTTATTGCTATGATATTTTCATCTTCTTCAAAATTTCGTTTTGCCTGGAACATATTAAATAGCGTACCAATCGGTTACAGTTGCACATGAATTACAACAACAGAGGATTTATAAACTTTAAAACATGCATTTATTTACTTAAATGTATTGAAATGTGAGATTTAAAATGTGTACATGTAAAAATATTAGGTGATATAACCCAGAGATCGTTCAAATGAACACGCGTTCATTTTCAAATAGGGAAATTGAGATCTCCTCTTTCACCTTTGAAAATGAACGAGTTTGCGTTCAAAAAATCTGAGGGCTATATTAACTAAAATTTTTATATCTTCGTAACATAAAAAATTCATCATATTTTTTCATCAAAAATTCATCAAAGCCATTTATTTAAATATTTTATATTTTTATTTTTAATTATATCTAAATTGCCTGTTATTATATGACCATAATGATTATCAATAAAATTTACAAAATCTGATTCCTTATATCTAAATTGCCTGTTATTAATCAATTAATGAATCAGATTTTGTAAATTTATTGGTAATCATTGTGGTCATATAATAACAGGTAATTTAGATACAATTACAAATAAAAATATGAAATATTTGATGAATTTTGGAACTAAATTTAGAATTAACAGCATGATTAGTAATGATAAAGCCTTAAAATTTTTTAGTAATGATGTGAATATCTTTATTAAAAAAACATGCCCTTGGAGGCATTTTTTGAGTATAAATTTCAACTGTTGGAGCATTTAAATCATTTATATTTTTACAATAATTATGTTAATTTTAATGATAATACATATAAACAGATTTGTGGAATAGTGATGCGGACAAATTATTCTAGTACTGTATCTAATTTATTTTTAATTTATTTTGAATATAAATATACTATAAATTAAAATAAATCTTTAAACATTTTTAGGTATATTGATGATATTTTAATATTCAATTTTGATTTTATAAATGAATATGAGAAAGTTTATCCGAATTGTTTAAAATTGAATAGAGCGAGCAGTGATGATTAAAATGTTTATTTTTTTATATTTCATTTAATATTTTGGAAAATGAATTGAATTTAAATTTATATGATAAAAAAAATAGTTTAAACTTTTTACCAGAAGTATGCCACATTGGTATTCAAATTTGTTCAAAAGAATTTATATAACTGATATGATTAATCAATTAATTCGTTTTTATAAAATTTGTAGTAATGAAAAATATTTTTATAAGCAAGTTTTTAAATTTATAGCCAATCTTTTTTGCAATAATAATTATCCAATTATTAATGTATTCCAATGTATTCCATTTCATTGCACCAAGCTACCCTATCTAAATATTAATTATTCAATTAATTTTTTGAAATACTATTTAAGAACAGTTATAAAAAATAATTGGCAACGTTGTGATTTGTCAGGATTACTTTTATAATGACCGCATGCTTCCTGAAAATTCTGTATGATGGCTATATTCTAAAGTCTATTACAGGACGATTATATTGTGATGTTCCGAATATGATGAAAGCATGCTGACTCGAATTAGAAAAAATATGCAAATGGACAAGGAGAGAACATTCTTGTTAATATGGAGTTTTACAGGCAGGAGATATTTTAACAGGTATTACTGTTCTTAATTTTGTTTTTTGTTGCAGGTAAGTTTAAATTAAGGGAGAAAGCCTGGCAAATGCTGCATTTTTTTACTAGATAATTTTTAAACTACAATAGATTTCTTTATATTATAAAGGATATTTTATGTTAATTTTTGTTTTTGTAGAGTTTAAATATATTTTTAATGTTGTATTTTTGTGTTCATTTAATTGTTTTTTAGTTGTTTTCTTATTCAAACTGTCATTTTTGTTCTTATATATTATTTTTAATGCAAGTTTGGCAGGCATTCTGAAATCTGCAATAATTTAAACTTTTTGAAAAAGGGGTGGGTGAGGTTAGACTTGTCTGTCTTCACTCTGGTGAGAGCAGACTGCTTTTTCTTGCCTGTATCTTGCTTATAGTTAATTGTTTATTCTGAATTGTTTCACATATAGATATGCACTCTATTCCTTGGATTGCTATACTTGCATTTATCTATATATAATTATAATTAAACTAACTCACGCTCGCAACCAGTTGTTAAAAAGAGTGAATTTTCTATATCAGAATTTAGTCGCATATTACATTAAGCTGAATGAAGAAAGCACATTTTAGTAGAAGTGAGACAGCACAGATACTATCTTAGAACAAAAAATATACATAATAAAATCTTGTAAAACAACTAAAGTCAATAATACGACAGGAAACTTTTGACTTCCCAGTCAATGATATCGATAGAGTCAACTAAACTAAAAAAAGGATAGATGTTTCTCAATCTACGAAACTAACTATAATCAGCATTTAAAATATTCGGTAATTGCTTCCAAGTCACACAATATTTCAAACAGGATTCTTTTATCTTTAGAAACCTCAAAAACAATTTATTTTCTAAATTTAACCCGGGAGAACCCGCTTTTACCCACGGTATAAATGGTTTTAACTTTTCAACAACAAAATCAAACAGTCACTTTATTTGGACGGAGACAATTTTTACAAAATTTGCGATAAAATAAGTTGAAGATTGCTTTAAAAAAAATAGTGGTTATAATTTTAAAAACCATACACACTCCGGGTCTTTTAGGCCCTGCGCGCGTCCTCCCGGGTTAAAGAAAAATTTATAAAAATAAATTTTTATTAGCCACTCATAAATTTCGTTAGACTTTTCAAGTAGTTTTTATAACGCATTAAATCTCTACTCAAAGAATCGGTTTTACTTATGCTTTTAAACCTCAACTACACAGTTTCAGTTGAATAACTGAAAATTTGCATGCAATTGTAACAGAATAATGTTAATTTATTGTTAATGGTGTCACTTGTGTATGTTTATCAGTTAAACATAATTTCTGAACATGAAAAAATTTACTTAGTTATCATTTCATGTATTTCATACTTGGTTTAAAGGGAATTGATTAATGTACTGAAAAAGCTACGTGGAAATGTTTCAAAAAATAATGGGCATCTATTAAAAATTTATTTTTGTAAAATTTTCTTTACGTTTCAAAAATAAATGCTTTTGTGAAATTTTTAAGGATAGGGCAATGATTTTTTGTATTTTTAGTGGCTCAAACGAGGTTGCTGTGCGCTACCTTTCGTGATTAATGTACATTTTCGTAAATTAAAAAAACCTGTATTTTTGTGCAATGTGGTTGTTTCTTTCAATTTTAAAAAAAAAAGATTAACTCTTCATAGATACATCAAAATTGTATTTTTCTGCCTGATACAAATATGATATGATCTGCATGATCTGATAAGAAAATCTAATAAGCTGATTATCCAAGTAAAAAAAAGTAAAAAGTAAACTGTTTATGAAATTTCAAAGCCAAATAAAAATAGGATTCTTCTCAGAATTAATCAATATTTGTTTTCTTAATAGTGAATACTTTTTTACATTTTTTATAGAAAAAAATGCTCATTTATATTTATTTTGGCCAAATTAATCCATATGGGCAAGTACAGAAATGTGACATTAATGTCGCACTATTCCTAATTCAACTATTCCTTCATCTGGAAAATAACATTGTGTATTAACAGAAAGTCAGCCGTAAGATTAGGTGATCAACTAAAGAAAATAGTTGAGCGACTTGAGAAAACATAATTGGTCAACCAAAGAATACAGCTCCAAACAAAACTTAAAGAACATGAATAGACAGGATTTTTATTGTTTCCTCTTAAACGAAGGTGAATAGTTTGTTTAACGTTATTTCTTTTACTTTTTATTATTTGAGATTTTTTTTTCTCATTGTATTTTACAAATCAATACTTAATAATTTGTAATAAAAAAATTCAATAAAATAAAAATACTTATTGTAAAATCATAAAAACATTTGGAGAATAATTATTTAATATTTGATATATTTTGTCCATTCTGCTCTTTTCTCATAAAATATTTGTTTGCCTATATATAGCATACTAACGATTATATATATATATATATATTACCAATATGTGTTTTTACATGTATCTATATGTTACACGTTAGCGTTTCAGCGATGTTATGTCATTTTAAAATTTTGTCAGAAGTCAAATCAAGCATTTTTTTTATATCTTCATTTCTTAAATATTCAGCGTAACAAAATTTATAAATATTTTAAGATTAAATTCAAGTAAACTTTAAAAGAACTCTAATAACTGCAGACGGATTACAAGAAGCGATCCAAAAATTCCTTCAATAAGAATTTTTAGGTATTACTCTTGTAAGAGAAAGAAAACTAGTTTTAGCAGCCGTAAACAGAAATGTTTTTTTTTATGCTAAAAGGCAAAAGAACTTCAAGGGCGTTAAAACCATTAGCAACATTACAAATTTATTCATCAGAGATGTTTTAATTTTCAAAAGAATCTTCAAATTTTTTTTCTGTTAACACAGATACATAATTAGAAATTTGCAACAAATTAAGAGAGCCTGAAAAGCTCAGATGCTTGATAAGAAATTCATTTTTTATTTAATACAAAAAATCTATTTTCTTAGCATTTGGAATTTTTGTGAGTTATTTGTTTCACTGTAAAGTTTGTGTATAAAAATAATCTTATTTATAAAGTATAAAATATTTTAATATAAACTGTTAGACGCTAAACGTGAAATTTTAAAATGACAACATATTGAAGAACATTTAAAAAGAGAATCCATATTCAATCTCTAGATAATCAATATTTAACCTTGGCGTTGTGACACCCTTCACGAAAAAAATTTATATTACAAAAAGTAGATACGAGCTGTTAAGAATCCAAAATAGTAGATTATTCGGATAAATTGTCCTATTATATTTTAATGAATACTTGTAATGAAAGAATACATATTTACTTTTCTGAAACAAACATTTTGCTAAAATGTTGCACAATTTAATCAAAGTTTAATCAAAGGTTTTCTTTTAACAATACGAATGTTCCTGTTCTTGTCTATACACATAAGTAGTCAAACGAATGTGCTTCAAAAGTTGATTGCATTGCTTTAAAAATTTTGTGATGGTGAAGTGGTTTTAAGAAAATAAAGTCCAGGAGTGTGCGAAGAGAAAACTGCGCCCGGGGCATCTATTTGGCATCCCCTCCCCCAAGTTTTTCTTGTGACAAGTCAAAAAATGAAAAATTGGTAGTATATACTCAGCGCCCCTTAATTTGGGCGAAGGGGGAGGCCTCCCCCCTCCCTTTCTTTCGGCGTTGGTAAAGTCTCATTCCGCCATTTAAATCTACGCTGAACCACAATGTCAACCGTTTTTGAATGTGTGCATTAATACTTAGCGTCAAGTTTTAAAGTTATGTTCATTTCTTGAACTTCGTAAATTACTGTTTTCGGTTTAGTCATTTGCCGCATCAAAATTACACATCTTTTTGAAAAACACTTTAAAAAATACATTGATGTATTAAAATTCATTGATCATAATTTACACTTTTTATTACTCTTATGTTCTCTTATTACTCTTATACTTTTATTCTATTTTACTCTTATTCTCTTATTACTCTTATTACTCCAGTTATTTCTTATCATAAAATGCATTTATTCTGATCAAAGATACCAGAATATACAAATTCATAATTTTCAGTTTATAAGTTTGATCTGGTTTCACAAAATGTTATTTTTTTAAATTATGTGTTTTCTTTTTTTAAATCATTTGGTCTATTTTATTTATGAGTTTTAATAAATTTGGATATTTTTTTATAAATATATTCACCTTAATTTTATTAATGTAAAGCTAAGCTTACTTATATTGTGATTTTAAAATATTGAACATTTTCTGAATTTATAATTTTATCTTAGGTAGAAATGCTAATGGAAATAAAAATATATAGATTCTTCTATCTCATTTTAATCATCTCATAACAATCTATCTCATTTTACAGTTTTAACTAAGAAAGTAAAATGATTATATTTCATTTATATAAGTTATTTTTAAATATGTTTTCCACAATATTTAGTTTTAATAACATGTAATATGTCTATATGTAGTAACAATAAAAATAAACAACATCAAATAAAACAAAAATAAATACAACTCCGAAAGTACATTTATACCACTATAGAGATACTATTGCATAAACTAAACAAATTGGCGGAACCGATTTTTCCCAACTGTGTTCCTATTTTTTCGTATGCCTAAATAAAATTATATTTTATTATTTCTATCGCAATAACATATTTTTTAACACGTTAACGACATCATAACAGTGAATCTTGGATTTTATTGCTACAACAAGAATTACATACAGAATATCGCCACATATCGTTATAAACCATGTATAGTCCGCATAAGATATTTTCTGGTTTGAAACATAACATGTTTTATGAGACTTTCTTTACGTTCAGGAATGAATTAGAAAATGTAAGTCTTGCATTCAAACATGCAGGTTGATATTTAGGAAATTAAATTTAATATTTTTAATTGAAAATTGATTTTTTCACACATATTTTTACCATTTACCGTGTCAGAGTTACATAGATATCTCTAACAATGAAACGCGTTAAAAAGATAATCATCGTATTTTTCGGCATAAAAAATGTACTGTCAATACAAGAAAATTGGTAAAAATTTACAGGTGGGTGTTATGCGATGGTTATAAAAATAAAAGATCACTGAAATGAAACATAAAAATAAAATCACTTACCTCGATTATCTGGAACTATTTTTTCGGACTCTCGAAAAATTCGTTCTGGTGAAAGCTACATAAAAATTTTCGAATTTTTTATTTTAAAGAATGAACGCAAAGAGGAATAAAATGACACAAATTTTACATAAAGAACGAAATTGATCGGATTATTAGCTGCCGAGATATTTGTAATCCTGTTTTCTACATTCTTCGATTTTTCATGACCCTGTATTTCATTCAAATTTCAATTCAAAGATATATTTTATATTATATTTGGAAATGAAACGATTAATTCGACGCAGTAGCATGTTAGTTAATAAGATTATTATTTCGGAGATATAAAGATGTTTCTTTTTCGAAATTTAATACTGCTTGAGTAGTTTGTCGAAATTGGTTCATCATCAATTCATTAATAGAGCATTGTTATGTATATTAAGAATATTTGAATGTATGTTTAATTTTTTGGAATGGCAATGCATTTTATAAATAGATTACACATGTTTTATTTCCATATATTATATTATTAATATCCATAATGTGTAAGTATTATAGAGGCCCCCAACGACTAGTTTCTTTAGAAATCATTTCTGTTATTGGGTTAAATGAAAAGCAAAAATAAAACATGGATGAAATTTTATTAATTATATTTAAAAATGACATTTATTTTATGTTTTTCTACTCACTAATTAAGGTGTCATTGCAAAAAATGAGGTGAGTGTTACATGTTAAATATACCTAAAAATATAAAAATGGATTCTGAAAGTTTAGGTACACGTTATACTCCAGAATTTACGATAATTCATTTTCTCTTTCAATATTATTATTATTTATTTATTTATTGTATTTTTTTACAGCGTGCTGTCAAATTAATTGTATCAATTTTTAAATTCAAAATATCATCTTATTTTGTTTATAAATAACAAAAAAGTAAAGAATATAACAAAAGATTCACAAAAAAATACCAAAAAAATTATACTATTTGACGCAGTTTCTTCATTACAATCTACATAAAGAAAATATTTAATCTCACTTTGGAATTGTATTTAACAACATGATGCATAATGCAATTTAGTAGATCTCAGACGCATTTTAATAAAGTCCAAAGTTCGCTAATTAATAACTTTAGCCCCCTCCTCGGATCCAGATGATGTAATAGAAAAAAGTCGAAGTGTCCTATTCTAGATCTCAAAATTTACCAGATTTCATTCAGATCCAACGATTAGTTATGCAGATTCCGGACTTCTGTTTTGTCACTTTTTTCTTCATGAAACTAAGGTACCCTGGGGTAATAACGCCAGGCGGGGTAATAACGCCAAGTGCTTATATTTTGCATAATTATGAAATAATCAGGTACATGACACCCATGTGCTCTGCGCAGAAGGGTTTTGAGTCATATAAATCGCAAAAAACAGCTTCAAGTTAATTTGTTTCATTTTTAGGTCTTATTGTTTTTACAAACAACTAAAATTAACGCTTGATCTAAAATTTGCGAGATACGTTTTCTGATGTGAAGACTATCTTTTTATCCGGAAATACTTTGTTAATTACATAAATTTGTAGTGCATTTCATGTACTTTTAAAATGTTTTTGAAGATTTTGGATATCTTCTCGAGATAATTTGTAATTTAAAATGTACTGCGCAATAACTATACCGGGGTAATAACGCCAATCCTTGACATTAGTACCCCGGTTGATTCCCTACAGTGACCGAGCTACATCCTAATTACCGATTCAAATAAACACAGTTAAAACTGCCCAATGTTTCTCATATTTATATTTCAGCGGTCCTTTTTAAGCAAAAAGTAGCTCACGGTCTGATATTCTTTTGCCTCATCCCCCCCTCCCACACCACACCTTTATTTTTCTTAAACGTTCACAAAAATGAACATTTTCAATAGCTTAGAATGCAATTTGTCAATTTCTAAGTTTGTAGAGTTTGTATTTTTAGAATTGGGTTATCTACATGCAATTATTCTATCTTATTTTATAGTTTTGCTTGAATGGCGTTATTACCCATATAGGTGGGTAATAACGCCAAATAGCATTGGTCAAGAAAAAACGCCATTACATTTTATGAATACATATCTGTTAAATTATTTTATTTTATATAGATAGTCAATGAGTTGCTGTATCAGATTCTATGTTTGTTTGAAAAATACAATCTAAAACTAAGCCGTGAAAATTGGTAAAACCTTAACGTGGCGTTATTACCCCAGGGTACCTTATATAAAAGGACAACAACTCAATTATAATCCGAACCAGAAAGCATTCAGCGATGAGTAATAGCTTGTTCAAAAGCTTTTAATTTAGGTATGTGCCTTTTGAAACTCCATTCAAAACATATTGAATACTAGCTGACTCGCCCGGCGTTCTCCGTACCCATGATAACCGGGCTTTTCAAGGTGCAAGACTTCATACACAGAGGTACCTTTCCTCCAAATTTCGTATTCTAGGTGAAGTGTTCTCTGTAGAACAGCGCTGACACACTCAGAAACTTCTCTATTTATTTTCATAGATTAATGAGAATATTTTAAATGAACCCTTTAATGCTGACTCATTACTTTTATTCTTTCGTCTTTTTTACACGCTATTTTAAAATAGATAAGACCATGATGCATAAAATAACATATAATATTGACAAAAATGAAAAAAAATCGATTCTAGAAGTACAAAAACTTGAAAGATTTTAAAAATTACTTCGGAAAGTAAAGCAGTAGTAAAAGTAGTAGCAAACATAATTTAGTAAATTAGGTTAAAAGTTTGAAAAAATTTTCTTTATATGAATGTCAAAAAGTTACCGCAAAATGCGAAAAAATACTAAAATACACATTAAAAAATTCGTTAAAAATTCAAAAATTGTTTACAGGAATTCTTCATCTGCTTTATTGAAAAGAGAACTAAATTTACTATTTTGAGTTAAAAGAAAGAAACCATATTCCTTTGATTAATGTGGAAAAATCGCCTCGAAACATAAATAGAACGCAAAATACATCCTAAAAATTAAATAAAAAAATAATCCAAAAATTTAAAATCGGTTTTGAGCTGCAAAACTACTAGCATACAAAGGTACATTTCCTCCAAATTTTGTAACTCTACATGCAGAGGTCTCTTCAGAACATCGCTGACATACTCACAAACTTCCCTCTTTATTATTATAGATTAAGGAAACATTACCAATTTCAAATTTAAATAGCGTTATACCTTCCATAATTTAACATTATAGAAATATATTCTTCTTAAAAGCTAATTCATTCATTTCTTTCAAATAATAAATCTAATTTTGTTTTGTTTGTAAACAACGAAATAAACTACAGTAATAATAAAAAATAGGTCAAAGACCAGAGTAGTTTATAGTATTGCACTTTGAAAAGTAATATAAAACAAACTCGGTGGATTCTGTGTTGTTATATTTATGGTACATACTCATTTCATGCAAAGCATGTTTTTAATATTTTACACCAATTACCATTTGTTCATCCAATGTGGGAGAAAAATTACTATATACGTTTAAATTTTGAAATAGATTTCACAGTTGAAAACTCCCGTTTCTACTAATCAGCAATTTCCGCTAATAATGCGAAACGTACGTTATTCTTTTTTGTAGCCTTGTATCCGATGCATGGATTTATACACAATGAGTAACATGTAAAATATTTTTTAAATTTGATAACATATACTGAAATTTAAAAAGTATTTTTACCATTATTGCTCAAAAGCAGCATTGTACCCGATTTCTTTTGTGTGCCCCTGTAAATGAAGAATAAGTGTTATGAATATTCTATAGCGAAATTTACTTATCACTATATTTCACTATAATCTTTAGTGAAAGTTTGCTATTTATATCCAATACATTTTCATATCAAACATTTCAATACATTTGAAATAGCATAATGTCATCAAAATACACTGTAAACGATATCCTCCCATTGATTTTAATGTAATGCAGTTTTTAAATGCCCTTGTAAATGAAATAGTAATGCTATAAACTTCATTTTCGATACCAAATATGTCATGGTAAACATCATTAACACATATCAACTGCATGGAAATTCGAATATATTTACGCAAGTGACAGAGTGCACGAACGAACACACTGACAAAAAACTAAACGCATAAAAAACTGAATTTTTCAACGAAGTTAAAAAGTGTTTAAAGAACACCATTCCGGATCATGTAACGAAATATGTGTATAGAAATGCTAGGACCAAATCTATTTAAAAATATTAGTCATTAAAAAAAATTGTGCATAATATTAGATATTTTTTATACTTCAGAAATAATTTTGACAACAAAATGTTCCCTTTTTTAAACATTCTCATTAATAATGGTTTTCAGAATATAACAGATAGCAATAGATGACTAGATTTACTTTATTTCTTTAAAAAGTTTGTCATCTTCTTAGACAATGTATAAAACTTTTTTTCTTAAATAACTTTTTCCTCGCTAATGAAGTGATTTAACATTTTTCTTCTGTCACAATAAGGAAGGAGTACATGAAAAAAACGTTAAAAAAGTTCTCAAACGGCGACAATATTTTCTTAAAAAGAATTTAAATTTGGTTAGTTTAAACTTACGTTGCATGTAAGTAATGAGAAATTGATTAGAGTTCATTTTAAAAACATTCACTTTATAAGATTTTAAGAGGTATCAGAAAAACTTTAAAAAAGAAATTCTTCACATTCAGCATTTCTATAGATTTTTTTTCCTATCAGAAATTTTATCAGTAAAATGGTAAAAAAAAAACAGATAATATCCTTAAAAAGAAAGATCTCTTCATTAATATTTACTTTGAAAAAAATGTATAATGAGATGATACATTAGTATTTTACATTGAATTCATAAACGCTAGTTGCAAAACAAAACTATGTAATAAAAGAAAATATATGCCAGCGCAAACGCGATTTTTTAACACCTTCCAACAAAGTTGAAAAAAGTTTATTCATTTTGTATGTCCGGCTGGTTTTCTTTCTGTCTATCCACGCTTCAACTTTAATAAATATACTCGGATTTTCATTGCATTAGGGCAATGTTTCTGAAACCACAGATCATAAGGATCCGCGAGCTTACTGATGGTCCTGCATCAGGTTACCCGCTTTTTCTCGAACCCGAGACGCCGGTCGGATTTGTGCGATATTTTTTCGTTACGGGTTGGGCTTGGGTCGGGTTAATTTTCAATTTTTCTGGTTTGGGTCGACTTCGGATTGATTTTTTACTCTTTCCGGTAGGGTTCGGGTTGATCCGATTTTTCAAAAGAATGGTCAAAGTAAAAAAAAAATTATATGCAATAAAATATTTACAACGAACTTGAACGGTAATAGGCGGTTGTATCTAACACAAAACCGAAAAAGCTATTTAAAGTGAACCTACAATCTGACATGAAACATATAAACTTTTTATCAACAACCCGCAACCCAAAATAATCCCGAACCTTCAACATATATGCTCTCGGGTCGGTTTGGGTTGACCCGAATTTTAAAAGAATGTTCAAAATATTTTTCGGAATAAAAATCTATGTTCAGTATGACATCCATAATGGCTTTTCTCCCGAAAGGAAAACTCCTTCATTAAGCTAACACTTTTGTACTTCCTTAAACTGTTATTTGTGATCGCTTAGATCTCTGAAAAGCGGTCACCTCTCAAATTACACACACATGAAAAAATACCATTTTGGACACATAGCATATATATTTGTACAAAAGTATCAAAAATAGGATGCATGTGTCTTTCTGTATATCAATTTTTTAACACTAATTTTCATATTCAAAAAGAAGAAGAAATGATTTTTAAAGAAAGAATAATCTATGATCGCATTTCTTTTACACATTTTATTTCTCGCGCATTAAATTAAATATATACTCTCCCATTTTCAAATACAAATTTATTTTCATCTGAAACATACTTGACCTTAAATTTTTGTGAGAATTCCAGCAACGTGAACGGAAGAAAACCTATACATTACCCGCAAGAATTTTTTAAGTGTAAACCCCATCTGCAGAAAGAAAATAAGATTCATTCCGAGCCGAAAAAACATAATTCGGGATAACCCGACTCATTTTTTGATTCTATTTAACAATATTGAAGTGTCCTCTATTCAAAAGTTTTGATATATTTAAATATTAAACAATATAGATAAGTTCATTTTTCTATGTAAAACATAAAATGATATTAGAGATACAATTGTACATACAAAAGTGAGTGAAACATACTTACAATCTTTTTTTAATTCAATACATGAATGAATGGTTAAAGACCAGCAAAATAAAACGTAAAGAAGAGATAGATTTGGGTAAATATGATGGTGATTTAATCCCTCACAATCCGGTAGAAAAAAATAAAATATGTACTCTGAAGTACATTGGTTTCGAGAAGGAGAAATCTCAAAAAGAGCGATAACTTGTTTAAAAATAAACCTATGAATGTGAATTTTGCACATGTTGTTAACTAAAGCATGCTAAATAAAATTTCGAAATGCAAATTAATGGCGCTGCAATCGTATTGTGCCATCTGTAATAATCATAAAAATGCACTCTAGAGAGTACGGCTGCAGATGCCGATGTGATTATAAGATAAGAAAACTAAGATAGCCACTTCATTAGTATGACCTTGAAGTATCATTAATTAACCATGTACTGCGATATAGAGCTATTGAAAAACAGGAAGCTTCTAGAACTATTGAAAAATTGGAAATATCTTCAGCACCAAAAAATTCGGCGCATGAAATGGTCAGCTCGAACACAGGATTTGAATCCTATCAAGCTTGTTTGGGATGCTAAAGAAAATATATTGCTGCTCTCAATTCCTCTTCGTCATGCCCTTTCTATGCTTACTACTGCTTTATAAGTTCAATGTATCGCACTTCCAAACTCACGTATCGAACAAGTGATAGCATCATACATCACTATATGTACTTTATTGTTTCTAAAGGCTGTAAAACTCCATATTAAAAGTACTTTTATTATAGGAAAATGACACATTATTTTTATATATTTTATATTTGCTTTAATTTCTGAAACATCACACTTATCTTGCAATCTCTTTTAATGTTATTTTATAGCTTACTATGTGTTGTATATTGTGAATCAGTTTTATTGAAATCCACATATAACATTTTGCACAATTGCTATTTGGTAATTTTTCTTTAATTTTTGGAAACCAATGTATGGTTATCGTTGGAATTTACGAGCACTTGAATTGATAATTTTAAACGGTCTGTTTGTGTTATTTGCCACAACAGTCTTTCAAATGAATGTATGAAACTAGTAAAACTCTGTAGACATTTACAAACTACATTGGTGTCCAAAAGTTAAGCATAATTAAGTAAGATTAGGTAATTAAGTAAGTAAAGACAGAAATATAAATCGAAATGTGGTGAAACTCCAGGTGTGTAAACAAAATAGTGCGCGTCATATATTTTCGCAAAGAGTTTTCCCCGACATCGAACAGGGAACCGTCAACAAATTGAAAAAGAACGAAGATCTTTTGGATAACCCTGTCAAAACTAATGTAGCAAAAGCGTTCAAACTGCACATTATGATTAAGTGGCTTATTGTAGTGTACTGTGTTTATTTTTATAAGGATAGCATGTATACTCGTAGAGAAATTAAGGTTTTTATAAAAACAGTCCTAAGTTTTTTGCTTATAATTTGCAGAGTTCTTAATATAAAAAAATGTTCTTTTCTGAAATTTGACAACCATCATGGTACACAATACCCTGTCATCAGAATTTAAAAATAATAAAAATTGTATGACAAATGAGCAGGTTTACTAAATAATTTTTTACTGCGCATGCGTGAACGCTATTAAAATTTCATTTGCATATTATGTTAGTTAAATGTGAAGAGCAACTTTTGTGAAAGTCTCAAAAGCACAGATTAAAAATTCTGAAAATTATCGTTGATAGAATGAGATCAAAATATTTTATTCCCTAATGAAGCAAAAAGATGAGGGGCTGTATCCATATTCCATTGTTTCGTGCCTAGACAATATTGCACGTACAACTGGTATTTGGATAAAACCCCTGATATTTTGCTTCCTTTTAGAAATAACGGATTTTGAGTTGATTCTATAGACGATAATTTTCAGAATTTTCAAGCTATGTTTTTGAAACTTTTACAGAAGTTGCTCTATACATTTGGCTAACACAATATGCAAATGAAATTTTGATATCGTTGACGCATGCGCAATGAAAAATTATTTACTAAACCTACTCATTTTTCATACAATTTTTATTATTTTTAAATTCTGATGACAGGGTATTGTGTACAATGATGTTTGTCATATTTTCAGAAAAGAACATTTTTTTATATCAAGAACTCTGCAAATTATAAGCAAAAAACTTAGGACTGTTTTTATAAAAACCTTAATTTCTCTACGAGTATACATGCTATCCTTATAAAAATAAACACAGTACACTACAATAAGCCACTTAATCATAATGGGCAGTTTGAACGCTTTTGCTACATTAGTTTTGACAGGGTTATCCAAAAGATCTTCGTTCTTTTTTAATTTGTTGACGGTCCCCTGTTCAATTTCGGGGAAAACTCTTCGCGAAAATATATGACGCGTACTATTTTGTTTACACACCTGGAGTTTCACCACATTTCGATTTATATTTCTGTCATTACTTACTTAATTACCAAACCTTACTTAATCATGCTTAACTTTTGGACACCAGTGTAAACCTAAAGAGTATTTTAAAAAATCAATAAACCTTTTTTTAAGCTAGTTAAAAGAATTGAAAGCAAGTAAACAAAATAAAAGAAAAGACAGCAACTGGTGACAATAACGAAAAAGCAATTTCTGCCTCATACCAGGTATCTTTGATGTCAGCAAACTCTGCAAAACTCATGCGATTGCAAATAATTTAATTCTACTAGCTTTTAAAACAATAATCAGAGGAATACAAGAGGGAAAACAGCAAAGGATCTAAATTTAATTTCATTATTTATATTAATTTCATGCATTTAAAGAACAGAATAACAAACTTTGTGGATATATTGGGAGCCAGTTAGTTAAACATATATATAAAACTAAATTTTTATTTCGTATTATATGTAGATCAAAGTCGAAAAGATTCCAATAATGTGAATTTGTCAGCATTCTTTCATTAAGAGTTTGGTGGTAAAATAATGGAATATATTTTTTGTTTTGAAATATATTTCACATCTTTCAACAAATACGGCACTATTCACCTGTTTAGATAGTTTCATGCAAGAAAAATAAATAAATTGGTCAAAATGTCTCGAAAAAAAGGTGAAAACTCGAACTATGAGTAAGCCTATTAATGTTTTGAGCAGCATGCTTTAAGATCAAACACTACATGCATTTTGACATGCTGCTTTATTCACTGTAAAGAATTCGTCGCGAAAAAATATCTGAAGTTTTGAAGACTGCATTTCATAAAGCTGTTTCAGTAGTATAAATATCTACCATTCAATTCTAGACTTTTTAAAATTTTGTGCAGAGAAATTGGGTTTCAAAAGAAACAGATATTTTTGCATAACACAGATTAGACGGCTGTCGGAATTAAAATTTTCAAATCGCACTTTTGCACGGTCTTCCGGGGTATGTCTAACTTTATTGGACCATAAATGCCATTTGGAAGAATGTTTCTATAATAAATTCAGGATCTGATGCCATTAAACAGTGTGTCAAAAAAACTGCCCAAAATTTGCACAGCCAGATTCCTTGCTTTAAGTACATAAAAAATTTTCCAAAGAACAATATGATCCATGGTTTTCAAGAAATATATGGGAAACAAAGTATTACGTCACAGCCGGTTCAAGGAAAAAGCACCGTATTGGACAAATTAATAGCAGTACTTGTATATATTACCTGACAATAACATTCAAAATATTCTTTGCGTTTATCGCGTTTTGCATAAGCGCGCCATGAAATGACTTTAAGCAGCCGTTGAACTCATATTTGAAAGACTACATGTTACAACTACCGATATTCTTCGTATGGTTATAATGTATGCTGTCTTACCGTCATTCCACGGCGCACGCATGCGTGACGCGATATACGCAGGGAACTTTTTTTAAATCATTGTCTGGAAAAATATGCAAATATGGCTGATGATGTGTCTAATACTGTTTTTCTTCCTTGCACCAGCTGTGACGTCATACTTTGTTTTTCGTATTTTTCTGGTAATCTATTGATTGTACAAGTATAGGTCTTTTTTAAGTACTCCTAACGAGGAATCTGACTGTGAAAATATTGAGCAGTATTTTTGGGACACCCTATATATATAATTACTTTAAATTTTATTCAAATGTAAGCTCTGATTGTAAATAGCATAATTTAGTCTTACACAGCTAAATAACATCACACAAATTTAATATTTTACTGACAATGAATTTATTTTTAAACCAATTTACCTAAAAAATATCAAAACTATAAAAATTTATTAAATTATATTTTATATTCTCACTGCAATAACCAATATGTCATTTATAAAAATGAAATGTATGTCTTTAAAAAGAAAAGTGAAGATATTAAATTTCCTTTTTATAAAATAATTTTGCGATATAAAACCAATTACCGGGCGTCTCACAGGAAAAACAAATTTCTTCTATTTTTGAAAGGATTCAGGAGAGTCACGAGCTTTCAGCCTGAGGGAATACTTTGGACACTTTGCTGATTTTAAATGTAACAAATGTTATAAATGTTTTCCACAATATTCTTTTTTTTTCTTTTGAAGTTGAAAGTTTTGTAATTTTTTTATCATTTTATTAAATAAGGATTTTTTGTATTGCACAATTACATTACGTGATAGAAAATTTAATATAATATTAATACGCAAGTTATTTTTTAAATAACACTCTAGTTTTCGAATTAATTACATGTTTATTAGAATAGATTTTCACGATAAAGTTTTCATTTTGTACTACACAGTACATCATCTTAAACTCCGTACGGCTACTGCTATATTCGTAAAAGTGGCGTTTAGTTATAATACAGTAGTAATGCTTTACTGAAAGAAATTTTCTTATGGTGCGGGTGGAAAACTACAGCTAGCATTCCTATTTCGAAAAAAATAAGAAGAAAAGCTTATTTACAAAGTTGAGGACCATCATCGATTTTGAACGAAAAGAAACCTCGAGGACATCAATGCAAAGAATAGGATGGTTAAAATGCGCATTTGTTTCTTCATGATTCCCTACACTGTAAAGTCTCGGAACTTGAATGGAGGAAGAAATGATTACCTATCGAACAAATGTACATTGCAGCTGTCAGTGAGAAGTTTGAATATCTCAAATAAAGGTCTTTAGTTATATGTAGTTGTTTTTTCCTGTTGATTATTGTCCATATTTGTTCGTGATTTTCTACATTGTGACGTGACAGATTTATTTTAGAAAGAAAAGAACAACTAGTGCAAAGCACATTTGAATCTTCATTTGAATTTCACAGTGCACACAACAAAGCATAAAGGTTGACATTATGACACAAACATCCGTAATGCGACCTTACACGATATCTGTCGTTTAAGGTCTGAAATGTTTGTTGAGAGGTCGCATACAAATTCTGTTTTAGATTTTTTCCACAGAAAAAATCCAATGAGATCAGATCAGGCGAACACGGAGGCCAATCATCTTACCGAATTCTTTGGTTATCGAATTCCTTGAATAGATACTGCTTAACTTGAAATGTCTTATGAGCAGGCGTGCGTCTCGTTGAAACTGTAGTTTAAATACCAGTAGATTCTCCACAAAATTAGGTATTTCTGTAACAGTTATAAATATTGTGCGCCCATTAACGCGCCATCGTAAAATACTGGGCCGCTCAGTTTTTTTTTTAACTGCAAACCAAACGTTAACGACAATCCGCATTTGATGGCAAATCTTGATAAGTCATTGGAAATTTCCAGCGACCAATAATGGGTGCTATTTCTTGTACATGCCATTTCATTAAAATCATATCTCATCCGTATACTTGCCTTTTTTACTGAACCTGCATCTAGTACGTTACGAATTTTCGTCTTGGATAGCGTGGCTCGACATCCACGTCCAGTAAAACTTGTTAAGGTGTTGATCAGTATAAATGAGAGCCTAATGCGCTTTGAATTTATCAAACCTGACATTTTAAGAAGCCCAGAGTGTTATCTGATTTTTTTGCACTGCATTTTGTATATGCATAGCAGTATGCTTATAATTGATCAAGTTGAACTTGCTGTCCTGCATTACCTGTTCTGCACGTCGAACTCGCCTAGTCAAACAAACTTTCTCTCTTTAACGTTTTAAACAGATGAAATGGTTTGATGAGAAGGTTTCGGGCCTGCAGGAAAACATTGCCAGTACATTCTTTGCTAATGATCGTGCCTTGCGTCACCTAACGTTTTCAACCTAAAGTTTAAAAAAAATCTCGCAACATTCAGCTTTGGAAAATCAGTCCATGACAGTGAGAATCAACATATACCCTCATAAAGATGTTTTTTGTACAGCTGCCTTCGATGAGCAGGAGGGATGTTTCTCACATATTCACATGCTGCAAAAATTTCGAACACCAATTGGAAGTTACGCTGATTTTAATAGCACACTATTTTATGCGATCTACATATTATCTACTCTGTTTATAAAACCAGTTATTAGAAGGATACAGCCCTCGGGGTTTGAACCGCTATTCTTTGGAATCACATGAGATAGCACTTTGCCACATGTCGTGTTTTATTCGAAAGATAATCATTTCTCATTCCGTTCAAGTTTCGTGACGTCACAGTGTAGATGTGATGTAGAATCACATATAGTTTTCATAAATTTTACATTTTTCTAAATTACAGTTAAAACTAATCTTTAATTAATACCTATTTTATCTTAACGTTTTATTTCGATACCACAATAACTTTCCGTTCAAAAGAAAAGAAAGAAAAACATCTAGCATCTGCCTTATTACTGAAAAACGGCTGTCAGATAAAGAGAATTCATTAAGATGCGTATTTCACCCTTGCTGGAAACAAATAAAAAAAAATAAAGGTGGAATGTGTTTGCGGTCAGTAAAATTTCATTTTCCTCTCTGCGTAATTTTAAGTCTAACTTATTCGTTGCATAAGAGTATTTTCATGTACATAATGGTTGTTATGTCTTTTGAGAACATTTTCTCAAAATATGCTCCTAACGTACGAATTGGCAGTCGCATTCCTTTTTGGCGTATTTTTAGGACTGCTTTTTTCTGGTTGCCCTGCTATTAAATTCAAAATCCTTTAATTGTTTAAGGCATAACAGACAATTTTGCGTAGATGATATCAGTCATTTTTCATATGCTTATTGTCGCCAATTGTGTGATGCCAAGTGTGAGGAATTAATTGCCTCCCTCTCGCTTCACGAGGCAGTCATGTGAAGACTGTTTTCTTAATAATGCGTTCAGGCACCATCCCTAGCTTTTCTGTATGAAAGCTTTAAATTTATAATTTTACTGCAAATAAATAAATTTCTTAAAGCATCTAGTTTCTTAAAAAATAATCACAGTCTACAACTTCAGCGAATGCATTCTAAAAAGAACCTGGTCAATATACTTTAAAATACAGAACTATAGTACAGTAGATACTAACGAAAAATAATGCGCTTTTTATTAGCTCTGTTCTTATGATTAATGTCCACAAGATGTCCTATTGGGCTAAATTGATGATGCTCTAGAACTTTGTAAATCACTTCTCGAAGTATTTATTTCCATTTTCGAGATATGAATGCTAACACCGCATCTCTCCACCAGGTGGCGTAGCAGGCCCTTTCATTCAATAGCGCAGGACTACATTACTATACCTAGACACCACTTTATGAATATAACAGCAGCCGTTCCGAAATTAAGACAATGGCAAAGGCGTTCAGTATTCATAACGTATACATAGAAATATACTCACTATTTTAATCAATTTGTTTATTTTAAATGGTAAAATACAATTATTTTGCAAATATTTCCAATCTAATACAATTGCTTCTTTAATAGTTGTATTTTATCACATAATTTCTAATTTAAAGGTTTTAACTTATTCAATACTACATTTAATTTAAACTTTTTTCGATAAATACAATATTGGCCGGGAAAGCCGAGGGCAATACAGTATATATACATAATGCATTATTTTTTTTTCATCTGATTTTAGCATAAAAAGCGTTCCACTTTTTGATACATGGAAACATCATTTTCTAAACATTTTTAGATAAAATAAAATTTTATCCGGGAATAAAGTCAAGAATGTATTTTCCAGGTAAAGTTTAAATCTTTTTTTTTTTTTCATTTTAACAACTTTTTACTCTGAGTCTTGTGCACAAAATTTCTTATCAATTAATAAATATTTAAAAATTGTGATTTATTATATAAAACATGCGTCAAATTTGTTTCATTTTGATGAGTCTTTTCATAAATATTAAATATATTATGGTGATAATTTGTTTGTTTTTTATTATATTTATAGCATTATCTTTAGAAGACAGCTCAAAAAATTTAATAAACGAGTAAACTCAATAAAAGTGCTTTTACTTAACTTGAGAGAGAGCTTTTTTTTATGAGATTTGACAAAAACCATACGAATCCACTAATTCTCAAGTATTTCGAAAGCAATATAGCTTGAATTATGTCCGCTTGTTCGAAGCTGCGAAAGACAAAAAAAAACATGGTATTAATAAAGCTGGAATGTGGAAATGTTGTTTTGCTGTAGAGTGCCATCAGCAGAATATATGTCAATTTTTAATATTTGTAGAGTATGTACAAAAAAAGAAATCAAACATTCTTTGTTTATTATTAACTTATAATCGTGTATCTTATCTAAATGGAATTTGTTCAAATTAAAATTTAAAAGATATAAACTCAAACAAAAACTAAAAGTTCGAACGCAATACAGGGTACATACATAATGCATTAAACATTTTTTTACATCTGATTTTAGCATAAAAAGTGCTCACTTTTTAATACATGGAAATATCATTTTCTAAACATTCCATATACCATACTCTTTTATCCAAAAATATAGTCAAAATGTATTTTCCTGAGAAAATTTAAATCTTTTTCTTATTTTAAGAGCTATTGTTTTTAAACTTATTCACAAAATTGTTTATTGATGAACAAATATTTTAAAATTGGGATTTATTACATAAAACACGCTTGATTTTTTTTTTCATTGTTATAAATTTTTGCTTAAATATAAAATTTATTATCTACACCATTTCTTTATTTTTCTTTTTTATTATACCTCAATCAAAACTCAATAAAAGTACTTTTACTTAACTTGCTTACAGAGCTATTTTTATGAGATTAGACAAAAGACACACGAATCCATTAATTCTCAAGTATTTCCGAAGAATAATATAAATTGAATTACATATCCGCCTATTCAAAGCTTCGAAAGTCACGATAAAAACACGATAGTAATAATGCTGGAATACGGAAAAGATGTTGAGCTGTAGAGCGGCATCTGTTGAATATATATATATGTGTGTGTTAATTTTTAATATTTGTAGAGTGTGAACAAAAATAAGAAATCAAATATTATTTTTTTATTATTAACTTATAGTCGTGTATACTATTTGGATGGAATTTGTTCGAACTAAAATTTAAACGATATAAACTGAATCCGAAACTAAAAAACCGTGCACAATAAAGTATATATGCTAATGTATTGAACTTTTTTCCATCTGGTTTTAGCATACAAACTGCTTCACTTTTTGGTACATGGAAAAATCATTTTCTAAACGTGTAACAACTATATAACATATATTTTATCCAGAAATAATGTCAAAATGTATTTTCATGGTAAAGTTTAAATCGTCTTTCTTCTTTTAACAACTTTTCTTTCAAAGCCTTACATACAAAATTGCTTATCAATTAATAAATATTTTAAAATTATAATTTATTACATAAAACATGTGTCAATTCTGTTTAATTTTAACGAGTTTTTGCTTAAGACTATTTTCATGCGAAATTGTTTGTCTGTTACATACTACAAATTTTGGCTACCAGTAATGTTTCTTAAAATTGAGTAGAAATCGCAATTTAGAACGTTTTAAAAACACTTTTATCCAATTTTTGCCCATTTTAAACTTTTCAGAAAATATTCTCAGAAATTATTTATAGCTTATAAGAAAGCATCATGCCTAATTCGAAGTTGCACCTGCGGTATCACAAAAATCGCAATTTAGGATGTTTTTTGCTCCTGCAACGCTCAGGTGGTGATGCCACCGACATTAAAATACACAGTATGTTAGAGCGAAAGTTATCAGCATCAATTTCAAACCATTACTTTTGAAATCTATTTGATATTTACCGAGACTGCTTAGAAAACGCCATTTCCAACAGTTTTAAAACGCTTTTCGCGCATTTTGATCTTTTTTAAATTTTGAATTTTTGAAGAAATAAAGGTACACACGATTGCAGTTTTTACACACAAATAAAAGTGCTTAAAAATGTACGACGCTTCCGTCTAATTTAAGTGGGAAATCTGTCAATGGAAATTCATTTGTTTCTTTACCATCTTGTGTCACACGACTGCTAAATCTACGATGGAGTGTTCTTCCTTAGTGGTGTGGTTTAGAACAGAATTTTACATTTTGTCGACAGTATTCGAAATATTTATATCGCAATTTTCGGTACTACTTTTGAACTAAGAGCCTTCTACTTCCTAGCGAGATGCTTTACCTCCAAGCTATGATGTCAACACGGAAAACGTTGAAATTAACCCCTTCGTGAAGGGAACCATTTATAAAACTTTTAATGTTTTGTTACCGGTTTTTAAAAACAGAAATTTTTGCCTTATTAAATCAAGAAAATGCTTCGTTTAATTAAAACAAATTTTACAGTAAAATTTTGCTAGTTGGGATAAATAAGGTTCTTAATACTTTTTGCGACACATATATCTGTCGCTCCTCCCCGAGGGGTTAAGGTTATCTTTTAAAATTTAAATCACAAAAATAAACGGATGACATTCAAAAAAAAATATTTCAATTAAAATTACAGGGTTCTTAAATACTTTATGATTTGTCGAGGGACATGAGGCATTCAGGTGTAAGTACACAAAATTTGAAGTCTCTAACTTATATCGTTTTGTGTTCGGACTCTGTGATAGACATACTGACAAGGGAGTGAGAATAATAGGGTTTCATCAGATGAACGAAATCTTAAAAGTACTCCAATAAATACATTCACTCCCTACCGCCTCCCTCGGCTTATTTCCCCGACGAGGATAATCAATTCTAATAACAGCGAAAACGAACAGAGTTATTTACAATTTCAAAACATTTTTTTAGCTGTTTTAATTTCGCTTTGATTGAGTCGATTCTCTATTCTTTTTCAAGCAAGCAAAAACCTTTTTCTAAAATGTTATCGATAATATTTTATCGAGAAAATTTCAATAATGTGTTTTCCTGATAATGGGTAAAATTTCTTTTCTTTACCTAGCAATTCTTGGATAAAATTTTGCATACTGAAAGTGGCTATTTGAAAATTTAAAAGTTTAACAGTATGAAACATCGTACAAAGATTCAAAAAATGTTTTTCTTTTTTCTTATTGGAATTACTTTTACATAAATGTTAATTTTTCAATGGCAATCTAAAATATCAACTTTATATAGTTGAAAAATACATTTTAGATATTTTACTGTTCCTTTAATCATAAAATCTATCCACATTTTTTCAAGCATGCAAAAGTCATTTTCTGCATGTTTTAAGCGGTATTTTATCGTAAGATAAAGTCGGAAATATGGTTTTCCAATAATGGATATATTTTTTTTTCTTTTCTATTAGCAACTAAATATTTAAAATAAATTCACATACGGTGAATACTTATGTACGCAATAAAGACTTTTAAAATGTGCTTAACTTTTTTTATTGAATTAATGGCAATTAATTAATTTCATTCTAGTTTATGTATTTTATTTCTTTATAAAACTTTTGTGTTAGCCATAAGCAATTTTCTTCGAATATGGGTGTGGTGGTTACTCGATAACCCCCCCCCCCCATATTTTGATTTTAATTCAATTTTATTAGCTATTTTATTTCCTATCATCTCCTTTTTATTAATGTTCTCAATTTAAATATTATTTTGATTTCGTTTCTTTTGATGTCGTCGCCTGTATATTTTTCTTCCTTACCTAGCTATCGAATTCTAACCGGTAAAATCTTGTTTGAATTCATTCCTTCCGGTTTGGAAATCTTTCTAGAACAATCTCGATCGTTCTATGGGTGGTATTTCCGGTTAATCTGGCACTCCCCTTGGCCTATCAAATTCAAATCCACAGGTGACGTGATTTAACCAGCTAAGTGCCTGGGCACCTTCTTTGGCCTTCATTCTTTAAGTGTTTATCAATTTTTCCTTATTAGATTCATATTTCACTATTCATTAAAACGTAGCTCGGCCTATTTTCCATCGCTCTCCTCATTCGAACGTTGCCAACTTGGCGTATTCCGGGTTTACAGTAACCCTTGTTCTTTTCTCCCTCCTGGCTCTGCGCCACCAGTGCAGTTGCGCAGTTGGAGCTCAGTTGAGTTGGTTGCAGTTGGGTGTCAGTTGAGTGTCACCGATGCAGTTGAGATGTGCCGAGAAGTTCCGTAGATGCCGAGATATTTAGCGGACGCCGGGGCAAGTGTGCCCGTCCCGAGGCAGTTGAGCGGACGCAGTAAGATGGAAGGCAAATCCTTCGAGTCGTCGTTATGTTGCGAAAAGCGATGCACCTCTACCGCCGCGACCTAAGTCCTTTGGTTTTTTTCTTATTCCGGCTACTCAATATGTTCTAAGAGTTGTCATAGTTTATCTTCAAAGAATCTCTCTTCAATTTATTTTCAAGTGTATTCGACCGATTTCCATTTCATCATTTTTAGTGAATTCATTTTTCCTCTGAAAAGAATGCAGAGAAAGTGATTCATATATAAGATATGTCATAATTTAATTTTCCTCTTCATTTCATGATTAATCGGCCATAAGTATATATATAATTATCTGGGCATAAAACGGCATCCCCAATTGAGAATATTGAATACCTTTTATGATTTTCCAGACATATTCCTTTTGAAGTAATATCTAATTGATATTCTGAGATAATGTTGTTTTCATATTCCTTCAAGAAAATGTTATCATGTTATCAAAAATGCATACAAATATATATATGAAGAAGAGTTGTGTTAAAAATATGTCGACTTATGTATATCATCCTTGTGGAGCAATTGTTGTACGAAAAATAATAATAATTCTACTTATATAAGTTTGTGCATGATAACAAATGAATATATATATATAAAAATATTCAAGTCATGAAGAATTTCACAAGTGATTATAAATAAATATGTTTGTCTTCTTCAAAATCTTCTCTTCATTTTATTGTGTCTATGCCTATTCATTTGTTTACCTGAAGCTACCTTCATGCAGTGATCAATATTTTATATTTATATTTTCTTGAGTGTGGTGTAATAAATGAATGCATAATATATTTTGATTTTATGCTGAAATATTAATTTTTTTTTGGAGCAGTACATTATATATAACATAATTTATTGATATATTTTTCTTGCCATGATATAATTTATAACTAATATATATATTATTTAACGGAGGTGCTGGTAAACATAATTGTTTATTTTAATATAAATTATTCTCTTCTCATAAATATAAGAAAATATGTTTTGAGCCATATGATATATATATTTGCATAAAATTTTTGGGCCATATTCTTTTGATCTGATGCTAACAAAGATATGTTGGTATTTTTCTTCTCTTCGTCATATAATTATTCTTCTTCTTTATATATAAAAATGATGTATAACGTAAATGAAATTCGTTCATATTTTGAATAATGGGTCAATTTATATATTATTTATTATGTGACCAGTCTATAACCAAATTTAACCTGTCATTTATTGAGCTCTCAGTTTAATTATATCATCATGCCCCCCAAGTCTAAATTAAATATTGCAATACAGCCATTCGACGGCAACCCTCAGACTGTGGAATTCTTCTTTGATCAATTATCTGATATACAAGAGTTAAATAATTTTTCCGATAAAGAACTTTTCGTTCTCTTCAAATCGAAACTTGAGGGCAGCGCCTTACTCTTCTTTCTTGAAACACAGTCTCAGTTCAAGAACTATAATTTCCATGACATTCGGAAAGCTTTTATAGACTATTTCTTACCTTCAAAAAAGACTGTTTCTCTCAAATCCTTGCAGAATTTAAGCTTAGATTCAAATGAATCAGTCAAAAATTTTGCGTTTCGGCTGGATAAACAACTTCGGCTTGCATACCCTAAATTGGATCCTTCTGCTCTCAATTCATTACAATTCACTCATTTTCTTGAGGCTTTGCCTAAACAAATTAAGCGAAAAATTCTAGAGGAAAATATTTCATCTTTTGATTTAGCTCTTGAACGAGCAAATTTTCTTCAGGATATATATGACTCTCCCCCTAAAAAATCTTACGAGAATTATAATCAAGCCTATTGTTTGGATTCTGAAAAAGTCCATGATAATTCTAGTGCTTCTAATAATGTACTCCATAAGACTCCTATAAAACATACGAAGGATAAAATTTATGTCAATTCTCAAACTACCTTCTCACCTTTACAAGCTCAAAAGGACAATTCTCATGCTTCTCGTAATTTTAAAAGAAAAGCTAGAACATATTCTCCTTCTCCAAATAGACAAGAGGCTACAGATAAACATAAAAATAATTTTCGTCAACATAGATTTTATCGGAAACGTCCTTATCATCAACCCACCTTCGACAAATTTTCTCACAAAAAAAACTCTGCATCCTTTTATCACAAACGAGATGTTGTGCAGTGTGCGTTCTGTGGAAAATTCAATCATCGTATGGACACGTGCTACAAATTTAAAAATATTATTAGTGCTTCCAATCAAAACTCTTCATCTCAATTTTCGGCTAATTCTCTCAGAAGGAAAAACTATACCTCTTCTGAAAATAAAAACAATGTTTATCATTTAAACAAATAAGGGAGACTGGTTCTACTGACCGCCTTCTCTCCCGTAATTCTCATTCAGGGTCAGTACACTTTAGTGACAAACATAAACAACAATTTGACAAAAACTCTTCAATCACTTTAGTATCATCCACAGCTGTCCAAACTTCCCCTGTAACACCTAAATTTAACAAATCTTCATGTTCACATAATTCTTTGACATCCAAACAAAACTTTGAAATTGATGATGATGTACAAGAAAGACATGTCATATGCAGTTCCTTTAATAACTCGTATGTTCTTCCATGCATACTGATAAACATACAACATAATGAAATCTCAACAATAATTGATACTGGATCAAGTTTGTCACTCTTGGATCAAGAATGCTTTAATAGCATTAAATCCAGGCTTCACTACAAATTCCTATCCAGAAATGTATCTGTATCTACTATAAATTCTAAAGTTTTTTTCAAAGGATGCATAGAGATTGCATTTAAAATTGATAAATTCTTCTTTCATCATGTCTTTTATCTTACAAAGATACAAAATGTTCATTTTCAAGCCATACTTGGATTTGAGTTTATCAATAAACATTCCATAACTATTTCACCAAGCTTTAAGTCTATCTTGATTAAGGATAAACATATTCCTTTTCACAGTTATAACGAATCTCCTACTTGCTATTTCATGAATTCTGAATATACTTATGATAATTCAAATGTGCCATATTCTTTAGATGTACACAAAAGGCCTTGTTATGAAGATTCTATATCAAATAATCCAAATAGTGGTACTTATACTGATGATATATGTACAAATTATGGTGATACAAATTTACAATTGTTCAACAATTATACAACCTATCCTTACAATTATAATTTTCAAAATAGTGGTTTATTTACAAATAATGTTGCTAACACTGCTATGAATTTTCATAATCCTTATATTGATGGTAATTTTACTTATTTTTCTAACTATGTTCCAACTGATTATGGTAATGTTGTGAACTATTTATCTTCTAATAATAATGTGCCTGGCAAGAATTTTTCATCTGAAAATACTAATGATGGTAGTTATTTTGGTGAAAAGCAAACCCATTTAAATATTGGTAATAAAATTTTGGTGAATTCCAACATGGTACAATTACTCAATAGGGAATTAATCCCTCCTAATTCTTTTGTTTATTTACATGTTAAGTACTTGAATCCTCCATCTGAATATTTTATTTTCAAACCCAATTTAAAAAATAAGGGTCTTGTGTTACATGAATCATTGCATTCCAAATCTTCAATTCAAAATGATTTATTTTTGGTTGTATGTCAGAATATATCAAAGCTGGATATTCATTTAAATAAAAATTCAATTATTGGCGAATGTATTAATGTAGATGAGAAAGATATTGAGGAATATTCTTTTGATTTTGACTTTGAAAACGAATATTGTAATTTAATTTTACCATCTGAAGAGGTTAAGAGAAAACGTATCCAAGAACTGTCTCCAAATGACTTTGATCTACAACACTTACCTCCTCATGAAAAAGAACCTTTAACAAAATTATTGTGTAGTAAAGCTCTTGCTTTTTCAAAATCTCTTGACACTTTAGGTCATACCGACCTGGTTAATCCTCAATTCACAATGCTAAATTCTCATCCAGTCAAAACCCTACCTTTTCCTGTGCACAGGCACTTGAACAAGAAGCTCTTGACCAGATTAATCAAATGTTAAATGCTGGCATTATTGAGAGATCAAATTCATCTTGGGCCTGTCCCATGCTTCTTGTTAAAAAGAAGAGAACTCATATGTCAAAACCTCAAAAGTATCGTTTGGCTCTAGATTTAAGATTGCTAAATTCCATTATAATTCCATCTTCATATCCTCTTCCTAGAATTCAAAATCTATTGGTGGAATTATCAAAATTTAAGTATTATACTACTCTTGACTTGCCCTCTGCATACTGGCAGATCGCTGTACCTAAAGATATGCAGGATAAGCTCAGTTTTACTACTCCATGGGGAATTTTTACCTACTTGCGTCTCGTGTTTGGCTTGAAGACAGCTGCAAGTACCTTTCAACAATTAATTGACTCAGTTATTCAATTATCTCAAATTGATTCGTGTTATGCATACCAAGACGACATTGTAGTTGGCGCTAATTCATTTGAAGAAATGTCCATGAAACTCACAAAACTCTTAGATACTCTTATTGCTAATAACATTACTCTGTCTCCTGAAAAATGTTCCTTTATGCAAACAAGCATTAACTTTTTAGGATTCCAACTCACAGATCATAAAATTCTTCCCATTACAAGTAACATTTTTAAAATCACTTGTTTTCCAATGCCTAAAACCAAGAGGCAAACGAAAAGTTTTATAGGTTTATGTTCATTTTACAGATCAATTATTCCTAATTTTGCTAAATTGATTACTCCTCTCATTGAAGTCACCAAACCTAAAAATAAGTTTTCTTGGAAATCTGAACAAGAAAATGCATTTAAAAAATTACAAGACATATTCTTCCAAAAACCTATGCTCAATCTTCCTAAGTGGAATGAAACCTTCTATGTCAATACAGATGCATCAAAGACAGCAATATCAGCTGTTCTTATGCAGAAATTTGATGGTGAACTTAGATCAATCTCCTATTATTCCAAAACTCTATCTCAGTCAGAAAGACAGTACCCTGCCATCAAATTGGAACTTTATGCCATTTACAAAGGCATAACGGCTTTTAAATATTATATTTTTGGTCGACCCTTTATTCTATTATCCGATGCCAAACCTCTTAATAATTATAAAAAGGCTACATCACCAGCTGATATTACTACTCGATGGATGTTAGAACTGTCAGAATACTCGTACACATTCCAACATGTACCAGGCAAAGAAAATGTGTTAGCAGATTTTCTGAGTAGAACACCTCACATTCCTACTGAAGATCTCCATAATAATCCAGATCTTATTTCTACACAAGAACCACTACCAATTGTAGATAATCAAAAAGATTTACATAACGAAATTCCTCACTTTCCATGTGGTTTAGTTGACAAAATGCACCACACATGTCATCTTCAAAGTGACTCTTCACCTCCAAACAATGATAATAATCAAGATCCATTATTAGAAATTCTTGATCACACTATTTTCTCTGAACAACAAAAAGACCCAAAAATCAAACAAATTTATGAAGATCTTAAAAATAACAAAAAATCTAAAAGTTTAAATGGCTACTATATTAATCCAAGTAATGAGTTACTTTGCTACAATGGACATTTTTCTTCAGAAGATATTGAGCTACATAAAGCTGTTTTACCTTTGTCACTTAGAGCAAAAGCCTTAAGAATTGCTCATGTTACTCATACTGGAATTCATAAAACTATTGTTAATTTAAAGAAAAGATTTACCTGGAAAACCCTTGTTTCTGATACCATTAATTATGTCAACTCTTGTGAAATTTGTTTAGTAAACAAAAATCATAAAAAAAATACTGCTCCATACTTACCAGCACCACTTCCAACAGCTCCCAATCAAAAAGTCTCTATGGATTTATTCGGCCCATTAAGAAATCGTCAATATGTGATGACTATCATAGATCACTTTTCTCGTCATTTAGAATTATATGCCTTGAATAATATCAGTGCTGAGTCTGTTACAAAAGCTTTATTACATTACATTTCCACTCATGGAAAACCCGAATTAACTCTCACTGATCATGGCTCTCAGTTCACTAGTGATATGTTTTCTTATTTTAATAAAAAGCTTGGCATTAAATTGGAACACAGTTCTGTAGCCCATCCCCAGGCTAACGGATTAAGTGAACGAGTTAATTCTCAAATAAAATCGTCTGTGAATACAATGGCTTCCCAAGGATGTGATGTACCAACTGCTCTAAAAATTCACCAATCCATATATAATGCTACACCTCATCCAGCTACAAAGTTTACTCCAAATCTTCTTCATTTTGGAAGAGAAATAAATGACATTTATGCTAATTACAAATCTCAAGCTACCTGGAAAATTCTCAATACTGCCTATGAAATTCATAAATTAATGGATGTTATTGAGAAAATATACTATCAAGCTTATAAAAATAACGAATCTTCTAGGCAAAAGGTGTATCAAAAATCGAGAGAAAAATTAAAATTTGCCAACATCAATGTTAATGACATTGTTTACGTAAAATTTCCCACTGTGTTTAACAAAAAAGTACAAGGCCCATACCTGGTGAAGAAAATAATTTTTCCTGTACTTATTCAAATTCAAGATTCCAATAATAGTCACGCTTCACCCATGTTGATTCACACTAACAGAATCTTGCAGCTTCAAAAGAGAAATGAAACATTACAATATCCTTCAGTTTCTTCTAAATATGCATCACATGATCAAACAGCTGTTGATAATGCATCTTCTACTCCTGTGAGACAACTCTCTCCTACTCAAGTCTCTAATCATGATGCTGCGTGTAACACATCTCCTCAAATTCTTTCTTCTTCTAAGTGCCAACAAACATCTTCATGTTCGAGTAAATTGGTACAGTCACAAGTTCCTCTTGGTGGCACTCACACTGATGTTAGAAACAAGTCTACCCAATATAAGAATTATGATCTTCGCCCTCGCACTCATAAAATGTATAAAAAATGAACTAATCTTCTTTTCTTTTTTCAGGATGACTCTTGATTTGTTACATATTCAGTCAATACTAGTTAGACTGATATTCGAGTAAGATGAATGACTGTGTAATTTTTTGTTTTCTTCCTCCAAGCTGCAGGCAGCTGTTATTTTTTTTTCTTTTAAGTCTTCTTCTCCTTGAGGCAATTCAATGGTCATCCTCCAGATGTATGTATGGTTTTAATATATTTTTATTATTCACTATAGTCATTTCTAAACCATAATTATTGTAATAAGTATATTCTCTCAAATACGCCATTTACTACTACTTCTAGCCTTATAAAGTTTTTTTATTGCAATTGTTGGTGCTAAAAAAAATTGAGAAAGAATTTGTCCTTTTATATTCTTATTAAAATATTATGTCATTATTTAAAGTTATTTTTGACATATGTTTATCCTACTAAGAAAAGTGGATTGTAATTGATGTAAGGTAAACATAAATATGAGTACTCATAAAATCATTTTCCCTATTGTGACTTATATAATAATTTCTCTTTACAATGCATGCATGCTCTAACAATTAACCTCTTTTAACAAAAAATGAAAATGCATGATAAACTTATCCATACTAATAATTTTACTCTTATTATTGAAATATAGAAAAATGAATGACTCACAATAAGTATTATTTTTTTGTATACTTCTGAGTATTTGAAAGTTCTTAAAGATATAAACAAAAAAAAAGGTTTTTGTTATACTATAATTATACTTTGGATCCAAAGATATTGGTTGAGTCATTATAGATTCATATAAAGCAAATACTTGATATATGACAAATACAAAAAATGATCACTTGTTATTTAAAAAATGTTTGAAAAATTGCAATTAAACATTCAAAATATCTTATATAAATTTTTGACAATTGATTTTTATTTGTAAGTTGACATTATCGAAGTCATATACAAGATTGACATATTCATATAACTTCCTTTTTTCAGAATATAATTATCCTATATTTTATGTTTATTTTGAATGAGGTATAGTATTAAAAGTATTTATGCAATTATTGTCAATTTATGTTGAAAGTGTTCAAGAATATTCTTTTATGAGAGTATAAACATTTGCTCTTTGAAAATTATTATATTCATTTTGAAGATGTTTATTGAAAGATAACATTGTATTTTTCTACCAATTTACATAGGCCTTTGGAATTTCTTATATTTTTCTTTGAAAATGTTGTTATTGAATGATGCTAAGATTAATCAGTTAAGATTGCTTAAAAGCTTAAAAAGTTGTTATATATTGATATATGTACATTTTTTATGAGAGCCTAGATTCTCTCTTGACCGGTTATACGTATTTTTCGTTTCAAATTTTCAACTTACAAATTCATTCAATTTATCATGTGTCACTTAAAACCATCCATTTTTTATATACAGTTATAGTATGATTCATATACAGTTATAGTTTGACTCTTTTTATTGTCAACTGGAAAATATACATCTACATATTCTTGTGGTATACTCAAATATTTTTATATATGCTAAAGCATTTAATTATCATATTGCATTTTGCACAGCTTAACAAGAAACTGTTCATAGTTAAAGACTGTTGTTTCTGCAAATATATATAAACTTTAATTTTTTTGATACATGATAAAATACCTCTGGAAGAAATTTTGTATACCTTCCATTTTAAATATTTGCTATCTTTGGTGTATTAACATAAGGACTACTACCATAATAGTAATTATTTTTATTATTTAATATCATGTAAAACAATTATTTGTATTCATATAACTATTTCTGGTACATTTATTTTGTGTAATTATTTTATATCTTTGTACATGTTTTAGAAAATATTGTTTCGATGAAAAAATTATTAAATTTTTGTCATCTCTCCAATATTTTCTTTTGGGGAGGCCCGGGTAGGTATGTGGTGGTTACTCGATAACCCCCCCATATTTTTATTTTTATTCAATTTTATTAGCTATTTTATTTCCTATCCTCTCCTTTTTATTAATGTTCTCAATTTAAATATTATTTTGATTTCGTTTCTTTTGATGTCGTCGCCTGTATATTTTTCTTCCTTACCTAGCTATCGAATGTTCTAAACCGGTAAAATCTTGTTTGAATTCATTCCTTCCGGTTTGGAAATCTTTCTAGAACAATCTCGATCGTTCTATGGGTGGTATTTCCGGTTAATCTGGCACTCCCCTTGGCCTATCAAATTCAAATCCACAGGTGACGTGATTTAACCAGCTAAGTGCCTGGCCACCTTCTTTGGCCTTCATTCTTTAAGTGTTTATCAATTTTTCCTTATTAGATTCATATTTCACTATTCATTAAAACGTAGCTTGGCCTATTTTCCATCGCTCTCCTCATTCGAACGTTGCCAACTTGGCGTATTCCGGGTTTACAGTAACCCTTGTTCTTTTCTCCCTCCTGGCTCTGCGCCACCAGTGCAGTTGCGCAGTTGGAGCTCAGTTGAGTTGGTTGCAGTTGGGTGTCAGTTGAGTGTCACCGATGCAGTTGAGATGTGCCGAGAAGTTCCGTAGATGCCGAGATATTTAGCGGACGCCGGGGCAAGTGTGCCCGTCCCGAGGCAGTTGAGCGGACGCAGTAAGATGGAAGGCAAATCCTTCGAGTCGTCGTTATGTTGCGAAAAGCGATGCACCTCTACCGCCGCGACCTAAGTCCTTTGGTTTTTTTCTTATTCCGGCTACTCAATATGTTCTAAGAGTTGTCATAGTTTATCTTCAAAGAATCTCTCTTCAATTTATTTTCAAGTGTATTCAACCGATTTCCATTTCATCATTTTTAGTGAATTCATTTTTCCTCTGAAAAGAATGCAGAGAAAGTGATTCATATATAAGATATGTCATAATTTAATTTTCCTCTTCATTTCATGATTAATCGGCCATAAGTATATATATAATTATCTGGGCATAAAACGGCATCCCCAATTGAGAATATTGAATACCTTTTATGATTTTCCAGACATATTCCTTTTGAAGTAATATCTAATTGATATTCTGAGATAATGTTGTTTTCATATTCCTTCAAGAAAATGTTATCATGTTATCAAAAATGGATACAAATATATATATGAAGAAGAGTTGTGTTAAAAATATGTCGACTTATGTATATCATCCTTGTGGAGCAATTGTTGTACGAAAAATAATAATAATTCTACTTATATAAGTTTGTGCATGATAACAAATGAATATATATATATATAAATATTCAAATCATGAAGAATTTCACAAGTGATTATAAATAAATATGTTTGTCTTCTTCAAAATCTTCTCTTCATTTTATTGTGTCTATGCCTATTCATTTGTCTACCTGAAGTTGTCTTCATCAGCCAGGAAATCAAGGTAACTTTTCTTCTTATCACTTTATATTCTTACATCTTTGCTATGAGTTAATATTATCATAGTTAAGGATTCATTATTAAGAAAATATCATGGTTGCCTTTTGTCATATACTTTTATTTAAGGGTCTTTTGCTGGCCTCCATCCAACGCAATGACATTTACCCATTATTACGATCACTTAATCTATATTTGAGATGAAACAAAAAATAAGTGTTCTCATCTTCTTCCCACCTAAACACAACAATGGGAAAGAGATTTTTTTTAACCATGTTACATACTATTTTATCGGGAAGAAAAAATAATGGCGCATTTTTCTAATAAGACATAATATTATCTTTTATTTAAGAACCAATTATTGCAATTTTTAGATACACAGTTAACAACATTATATTTAAACATATATATATACATTAATGAGTTAAAATATATTTAAAAATAATTATTAATATGTAATATATAAAAACAATGCTAACAATATTGCATTTTTCTATATTTGTTATTACTTTAAAAGTTATTGTAAATACTTCGAATAATTTAATATATATATATATATGGGTGTTAATAAATGAAATGATCCTTTTATTTGGCTTTTGCTTTTATCCTAAAGATATTTCGTTTTTTCAAGCATCTAACAGTAACTTTTCTAGGTAGCATTTTATGCAAAAACAAAGTTTATAATTAATTTTCCTGAAAATGAATAAACTTTTATATTTTAATAAATCAATTATTTAATACAATATTGAATTATACACATTTTTTATGGACTAATGTTTTACAAAATTTAATTCATTACAGAAAAAATACTAAAGGAATTTTCATTAAGATGCCTTTTTGCGTATCTGTTTTTCTATTTCTTAGTTTTTTTGTTTAAAAAAATTGAAGCTCTGCACAAGCAAAACACTTTTTTCATATAGTCGTACAAAAACTAGTATTATAATTTCTTGTTCAAATTCAAAATAATTTTTACAATTTATAATTTTTATAAATGTTGTTGAGATTCAATTATTATATTACAAAATAATTAGCATTCCAATAAATACTTTTATATTTCAGCGTAAGTTATATTTATAGATTTCTTAACTTCTTTTTTACTGAAAAGCGTGAATTATCAGAGATTTGAGCTATCTATTCCGGCATTTAATATGTGCCAAATCTCGAAAGCCCAATGCAAATTTTATTACAATAGACAAAATTTAATGAAATCAATGCACTAAAGTTTAATAAAAACGCCTTTATCACAACCAAAAATCGTGTAAAAAAAAGATAATCATGCCTTTTCTAGTACGATGCTCAATTTACTATGGCTTTTTTACAAAACTGAAAAAATGTTATGAATAGATAGTTTTAAAATAAATTTACATACATAACGTAATACTATGACAATGTAATGGATTCCTGATGATAACACTCCAATAGAGACAAGATAAATTAAAATGTATATTTGCGGGTTCCTAAATTTTTTTATAAATAGGAAAGATGTAATACTCTGAATGAATTGATTTTAATATTTTAACAAATTTTTTATAACGTGGATCAATATCAAAATGTGTTGATTATTTTTAAATACACATTTTTTTTAAACCAGTGTAGCTCAATGTAGCTTATTTCAGTGTTACATATTTGGCGTCAGCTCCAGATACGATATTTCAAATCTATTCTTTCTTTTTACTCTGTGATTAATTCTCATTTAGGCTTCTTATATCGGAGTAAGGGTTTACACTTTGAAAAAAAATATATTATACATGGGGAATGGACTTGTAATGATTTTAAATATGCTAACATTGAAAATTGGCCCCCAAAAAGACTAGGAACCACTGAGCTACAGAAATTCTGAAGTACCTTTTAATATTTCTTAAATTTGTAATTATGTACGTTTTAAGTATTTGCAGTAGTTAATTATGCTGACAAATTGCAGCACTAATAATACCAATACATATTTTCCTGTCAAAATTACTTTTCCCATTGAAGGGAATTCTTTAACAGTGTATAACGTTGTTGTAAAATCTTATCCGCTCATGCAGATTACCTATTCAATAATCATTCTAAAAAAAATTCAGTTTTGCTGCCGGTGATTTATTACTTCTTGAATATACAAAATAAATTAAAGATATTTTTTTTCAATTTGGAAATTGAATACCATGAATATATACATATATGTGTGAGTGTGTGTATACACTGGTGTACAAAAATTAAGGACGAGGTGGTTTTTCAGATATTACGGCTCTCAGAAGTTTCCCATATCGACCAAAATCATAACATAAGATTTTCAAGATGTGAAAATATGAGACAAGTGTTAAAAAACAGCTAAACAAAGAATCAGAAGGATACATAAGCACTTTATGGTAAAGGTTACTTGGAGCAGAAATGCTGAACCGTCCATGCACTAATGCAAACAAAAACGTCCATCTCACAGGCAAGAAATATTTAGTCTCTAGTAGGGGATATGGTCACTCCAAACTGCGATGAAGGATTTACAACACCTGCACATGATGACGATCAGATTGTCTAGACGCAGTTGAAGCATCGAGTGTGATTCCTCTTGTAACGCCAGTTTCAGCTCTGGAATCGATGTCGGGGCCTGGTCACGTGATGTCAAGCGTATCCAGAGAAGGTCCCACACGTGTTCTATGTAATTCAACTCCGGAGATGTTTCAGGCAAATCCATGCGTTGAATATCTTCACTCTCCAACAGTTCTTCGATAACCTCTGTACGATGACGGAGAACATTGTCGACCGTGAAGAGGAAGTCACAACACCTCTAAAAGACGCATGAGAGGCAATAGAATCTCGGCGCAATAGCGGGCACCAGATGCTGAATGCCTTTGGAAGATGTGGAGGCTCGTACAACAACTAAACTTGATACCACCCCCAAACAAGAACTCCAGCACACCCAAGATGAAACATTTCGATGATGTTGGAGTGGGGGTTTGGTGTTCCATGCTCTCTCCAGAAGTGTTAAACGTCCAGAATCGTCCGTCATACTAAATAGGCTCTCATCCGTAAAGAATACTCGAGCCCACTCCTGTTGTGTTCATTTTGTGTTTCTGGCATCTCAGAAACTGGCGTCTCCGATGAGCAGGAGTTAATAATACACGCCATACTGGACGTCGTCCATCTAGACCACCTTTCTGTTGCCTTTTTGCCAGGGTAAAATGCGATACCCGACCTCCAGTAGTCTATTCAATTTGCCTTGCGATTTCTACAGATGCTTGCCGCTTGTTTATTTTCCCCTGTAGAACAACATAACGGTAGTCAGCTGTTGATGTTACTCGTCGGTGACCACTGATGGATGCTTGAACAGCTAATCTCCTTGTTTGAAATGCACTCCAGGCTCGTAAAACGATGTGCCAGCGATAATAAACTCTTGTAACACACTTGTCACACTTCGACATTCTTACAACTCCCGAATGATTCGATCTCATGTAAAGTCATCCATATGACATCTCCTGTATTGCCTCTTATATATCACACAACAGTAGTAAAACAACGTCATTGAAATCACTTTACACAATACAATAAATATCACCATATTTCTGTACTTTATTCCCCTTAACAACTCCTGCTTTACGCCATATGCCATACATGGGCATGTCCTACTGCATTTGTTTCAGATCTATCTCCTGATTGACCTTTCATTTTGTTCGGCTTTTATGCTAAGTTATCTGCCCCGTCCTTAATTTTTGCACACCAATGTGTATATATATATATATATGTCATAATAATTCGACGAAGACTATGTTCCGTAAATTCCTAAGAATGTTACTTGTAAGAATCAGCAGTAGCACGAGCAGAGTAGTCGCTCCGGCAGTTGGCAAGCAGAGGAAGAGTTGCATTGGGGTATCTCCCCATTATAAAAAAAAATCCATGAGTCTTTCAATTCCTTTATTTATTAACTATAAAACTACGTAAGTTCTTCCCCACATTCACCCTGGCATGGTCATCGAATATTCCAAAACTTCGTGATTAAGCTGCATTCCAAGATATTAGAATTTTTCGGGGAAAAAGAAACAGCATCCTAATATTTTAAAAGTCAATCGCATTCTGCGCTCTGAAAAAACCAAATGAGAGATCCACATTTTCACGACAAACTAGCCCCTCCTCACTCCGCGTCAATCATTTTAAAATCCAACCAGGATTAATCTGCGTCTACGTAATAAAAATGATCACCTCTGATTAGCCTAGGAGGCGCGAACCTCGGGTATTATTTACTTCACGTCTCGCAAAGAGACAAGCCTTTTAACATCTTCGCGCATTAACACAGATCAGGAGATCAATAAAAAATAAAATTAAAATCCCTAGAATATTCTAAAAAGGAAAAATTATGAAATAACTACCCGCCTTTTTTAAGAAACAAGCAATAGATTATTAATAAATAAAAAAAGGAAAAGAATTTTAGCTGTTAAAAGTTAATGCATTACGAAACTAAGATTGAAATATGTTCCGCAATTTTAGAATTAAAGCTAAGTAAGAACAAAATGGTGAAATTTTTTTTTATTTTATTACAAATCCCCCCTCCCAGAAAGACGGGGGAAAATGTAGGTCTGAGACCTGAAAGTTCACAGAAAGGGAGATGATGCAGACTTAGATCACGAAGTTCTTGATATAAGTAATAATAATTAGATGCTAAATAAAAGAAAAAATATTTTTTTTAAATATAGAATTCAAATTTAGGAACACTAAGATGATGCGTGGAATAACTTTAAATTTAAATACAATAAAATAGGCATCAATAAAAATACAAGATATGATCTTATTTAAAGTACACATCATAAAGTAATTTGAGTAATTTACTTGTTATTATATTATTCTAAGTTATAAGTAGATTAATTCAACACAGAATAAGAAATTTTCACTTTGTCCGTCTACGCCGGCATAAACAAACAAACATAAAAATTTCCAGACAAGTGACACTCTCGCTGAAGTTAAGAGATATCATTGCCATTCTTGTAAGAATTACAGGATATTATCTGAATTAAAATATGGAAAGAAATTTACTGTTTAAGAGGAAAAAAAGAGAAAAATTATAAAATGATAATAAACTAGAGATTAAGTGTAAGCTACAATTTTTACTTGAGATTCTTGTTGTTTAGGGGGTTGTTGCTCATGACTTAATTTAAATTTATCAGGGGAATAATAAGGCCTGAATTTAGATACATGTACTATTTCTGGACTTTTGAACTGGTTTGGCCTATCAATTTCAAAATTTACTTCGGATAATTTGTTAAGAATTTTATAAGGGCCACTAAATACTTGTGATAACTTTCTAATATTAGGGTACTAAAATTCTTCATAGATAACTAGATCCTCAATTTTAAATTTTGGTTCGATATAATCTTTATCATAATATTTTTTATTTTTTTAAATGAAAGTCATCAATTCTTGCTTTAGCAATTTTAAGGGCTTAAATACAGAAAATAATATCTTTAAACTTTACTATATTTAATTAATAATGCTTTTAAAAAATCAGTACTCTAATAATTAAATTCTCTTGCCAAATTTCTTTCAAAACTATATTTTATCTGTTAAATCCCAGCAAAGATTAGCATAATTCCATTTTTCCTACTGAATTCTAGGATTATAAGAAATTGGAAACTAAATCTTAATCTTAACAAGAAATTCTTTCAAATAAAAACATAGAAATTTAAATATCATAGGCTATTTAAACTAAAATAGCAAAATTTTCGAATTGTTCCAACTTTTCTTACTGAATTATATTAATTATAAGAATCTGGGAACTAAGCCTAACTACCACTAGAAATTCTATCAAACAAAAATATAAATATAAAGCTTAAATTAAAATTATGGCTGAAATATTCTGTTCATGAAGCCCTTTAAAACATACAAAAAATAATATTCTGTGGATGATACTTTACAATTAGCAAAAATAAATAACTTATAAAATTCTATGTTCTTAAAATAATCCATTATATTCACTTAATAATTACCAACCAAGCTTGTATACTCCTTTACTAATCTTGCTAAGATCAGGATAATTAATACGGGAAAATATTTAAATGCTATACTTCAATTACTGTACTTCAATTACTATACTTCAAGTACTTCCATAAATAACAATATAAATAATAAATAATCAACTCTGTCTTTGAATTCATTTGAAAATAATAAATAATAAATAAATAAGTAAATAATAAAATAATATCACGGTTTTAATACATAGGAAATACACAACAAATGATTTTAAGAACAAAAATAATTTTCTTTTACGTATTGATAATAAATTTAGCAACAGTGAACTTTTTAAGAACAAAAGAATTCCATCTTTCGTACTAAGAACACATTTAAAGTTAAATAAAATTTTTATGGGCAGAAAATTTCATTTAAGAACAAAATTATTTTTTTAATATCTGTAATAAGAATAATAAAATCAACAATTTAAATAAGGAATTGTTATTAAAATTTCGTAAACAATAACAAAATAAGATAAATAATAAATAATAACTTACAATCACCTCGATGAACTGGATCTCATTCCTAGACTTAATTAAAAACAAAAAAAAATAATAACTCGCGAAAGTTGATCGAAATATTTCAGCACTGTTATCTAGGATATAAATAAATAAATAAAACCAAATGATGTTGAAATTTTTCGTACAGGTGTTCTTGAGATTAAATAATCAGCACACGTTTTCGTAGTTATCAAGTATTTTTAAAAAAATGGGGGCATATTTCACATTTGTAGATGCAGATGCCATACAGAATCACAAATAAAACTTTATAAGACCTTTCCCAGCTGAAAGGTTTATTATTTGTATGCACATGAAGACGTTGTTTCATCCAGGCCATCTCGTCGTAACATGGGTGGAAGCGGAAGCGGATGAGGTTAAAGATGCGTGCAGCTACCATCTCAAAAACTCTAACACACATTGAGTCTTATTGTAGGAAATAAAATTACAATATTAGTATTAGCACACAGCAGCTGATCCCATCCATCTTTAGTCTTGGACATACCATTTAGATGGAAGATTTCATAATTATTTTTTCCTGTATTTAATGTTAAGATGAAAACAATACCAGGAAAAATGAAGGAACAACTGTAAGTGTATGAAGAGCATGTAGCTTATTCTCAAAAGTCGTACGCCGGTTCATTTTTCATCCTACCGGCTTTCAATGTAATAATAATTCGACGAAGGTTATGTTCCGGAAACTCCTAAGAATGTTACTTCTAAGAATCAGCAGCAGCACGAGCAAAGTAGTCGCTCCGGCAGTTGGCAAACAGCGGAAGAGTTGCATTGGGGTATTTCCCCATTGTAAAAACAAAATCCATGAATCTCTCAATTCCTTTATTTATTGACTCATAAACTACGTAAGTTCTTCCCCACATTCACCTTGGCATGGTCATCGAATATTCCAAAACTTCGTGATTAAGCTGCATTCCAAGATATTAGAATTTTTCAGGGAAAAAGAAACAGCATCCTAATATTTTAAAAGTCAATCGCATTCTGCGCTCTGAAAAAACCAAATGAGAAATCCATATTTTCACGACAAACTAGTCCCTCCTCACTCCGCGTCAATCATTTTAAAATTCAACCAGGATTAATCTGCGTCTACGTAATAAAAATGATCACCTCTGATTGGCCTAGGAGGCACGAATCTCGAATAGGAATTACTTCACGTCTCGCAAAGAGACAAGCCTTTTAACATCTTCGCGCATTAACACAGATCAGGTGATCAATAAAAAATAAAATTAAAATCGCCAGAATATTCTAAAAAGGAAAGATTATGAAATAACTACCCGCCTTTTTTAAGAAACAAGCAATAGATTATTAATAAATAAAATAAGAAAAAGAATTTTAACTGTTAAAAGTTAATACATTACAAAACTAAGATTGAAATATGTTCCGCAATTTTAGAATTAAAGCTAAGAGAGAACAAAATGGCGAAAAAAAATTTATTTTATTACATATACATATATATATGTATATGTTGTGGCCAAAACCCGAAATCGGCCAATTCTAGAACTGGCCGGCCAATTCCCGAACTGGCCAGTAACGTTTAAAAATGACTGGCCAATTCTAGAATTGGCCGGCCAATTCGCGAACTGGCCAGATGCGATTAGCCAATTCGCGAACTGGCCAGATGTGATTGGCCAATTCCCGAAATAGATAGAGGCACTCGGTTTAATCATTTCTAACACAGTTGAAAGTGTCTATGAATTCAAATAGTGTAGTCGTCTACCTGGCCGTTCTCTAACTCGAGTAAAGGCTCGGGATGACTTGTATTTGTTATCTTATTTCGTTTATCAATTTATTTTGGCACTGATAGGGAATTGTGTACTGTTTTTTGTTAATTTACTGGGATATACAAAAATATTTCGTTTCAATATAATCAATAAGAATCGTTTTTACGGTACATTTTAATGTTGTTACATTACAATAAAATTGGTACCTATGTATCATTAATAAAGACGACAAACAGTTATTTATTACAGTGCATGAAATATAGCAATTCTAGATTTTTTCAGAAACACTGAAAATTTTATTACTAAGAAAATGATGAAAGAATTTTTTAGTGCCTTTTAATGATGTTACACTATTTCAAATTTAATGAAAATCACATGCTTCTCTAGTGTAGAAGAACTTTTTTTATAGAGTATATTGATTAAGTAGCCATTTTAGTTCGTTTATTGGGACGCCAAAATGAATTCCGATAAAGATTATGATATTGCCAAAAAATCCTTTTTAGGGCATTTTTATAATGTTACATTATTTGAAACATAATGCAATTTACAACCCTAGCTTATGTAGGAAGCAATATATATTTTGTAGAGTATTGGTTAATTAGTAATCATAGTTCGTTAATAGAAACATCAAAAATGACTCCAACGAAGAATTATGATACATTTCATACATAATGAAGTTTATATGCCCTTCTCATGTGGGAAGCAATGCTTTTTTGTAGAGTATTGATTATGTAGTCAATATAGCTCATTTGTAGGGACGCAAAAAGTATTCCGATAAAGAATTATGATAAATGCAAGGAATCTTTCATAAAGTATTTTAATGATGTTACACTATTTCAACATAATGCATATGTGGGATGTAAATTTTTTGTAGCATATTGAATAAGTAGCCATTCTAATGTACGTTTATAAGAACGCCAAAAAGAATTCCGATGAAGAATAATGATGTATGCCAAAATACCTTTTATAGGGTATTTTAATGATGTTGCACTATTTCAAACATAATGCAATTTACAAGCCTGTCTCATGTGAGTAGCAATATATTTTTTTAGAATATTGATTAAGTAGCCATTATAAGGAAATATAATACATGCGAACAAATCTTTTATAAGGCATTTTAATGATGTTACACGATTTCGAACATAATGCACATGTGATACTTTTTTTGTAAATTATTGATTAAATAGCCGTTACAGTTCGTTTACAGGAACGCCAAAAAGAATTCCGGTATAGAATTATGATGTATGCCAAAAAATCTGTTATAGGTTATTTTAATGATATTACACTATTTCAAACATGATGCAATTCATGAGCCTCACTGATGTGAGAAACAATGTCTTTTGTTGCGTATTGATTAAGTAGCATTTGTAGATCATTTATAGGGGCGCCAAAACAATTCCAATAAAGAATTATGGCATATTTCAAACATAGTAAAATTTATATGCCTCACTCATGAGGGAAGCAGTAGGTTTCTTTGTAGAATATTGATTAAGAAATCATTATAAATCGTTAATAGGGACTCCAAAAAAGTATTCCGATAAGGAATTATGATATATGCGAGAAATACTTTTACAGAGTATTTTTTTTTGATATTTCACAACTTCAAACATAATAAACCCTTTATACATTTCTAATATGCTCTACAACATGTTTTCTATAGATTATTGAGTAGGTGGAATTTACCATTTATATTCCGATTGTTTTTCATGTGCATTTCCAGCTGCGATAAACTTTTAATATTTATTTGTAAAGCAATTTGTAGATCATAGAAAGCTTTAATGAAAGATAAAATAAATAGATTACTAGTTGCGGAAACCTATTGCTGAAATGAAATTTTACTTTTTTTTTATGCTTATGTGGATATCTCTTTACATAAAAAGAACCGGAGTAAATTCTCTTAACAACATTGCGATAGAGTTGCATGATATTTTGTAATCTACACAGTGATTCATTTCCTTTCTTGTTTTAAGTTTAAAATTGCATATTTGTCGATGAGTTACATTTATTACTTTAAAAAAATCCCCCTTCATGTTTATTTTAATTTGTAAAGAATCTTCTGCAGAATGTAGTTAATCAGGTTCAAAAGAATTGGAAATAATGCGAAATACTATAAATTTACTGAGACCATTTTTATACAAATAAAAAATAATATTTCTATTAGAAAAAATGGCAATTTAGACCACTAAGGTGGCATATCAGAATAGCATGGAAATATCCTTTTCTGTCACGTGTGCATATCAGTGCCATCAAACGGAACCGTCGCAAATTACGTTCTTCTTTGAATAAGAAATAATTTCTAAAAGAATTTCATGACGGCGCCGCATCTACTGGGTAGCCTTAAATCCCCAATTCGGGTGTTGGCCAAGGCTTCTCGGCCAGTTCGCGAATTGGCCGGCCAAAACCCGAAATACGCTATTCATTTCATGTATTTCGGGTATTGGCCGGGAAGCTTGGCCAGTTCGGGTATTGGCCGGCCAGTTCTAGAATTGGCCAGGCTCCGGGTTTTGGCCGCAACATATATATATATATATATATATATATATATATATATATATATATATATATATATATATATATATATATATATATATATATATATATATCTGCGTGTGTGTGTGTATGTATAAATTTATACTAGCGGACCCGACAGACGTTGTCCTGGCGCCGATTCTATAATATCAAATAAATGTACAGAAATATAATAATACACATGATAAATACTACTTTTTTAATTTAATTTCTTATTACAATTATGTAAGGAAATTATTTTTCACTTTGCAGTGGTTTTTGAAGTCGGTTCAATTTTTGATAGAAAAGTTTTTTTTTCTCTTTTTAGTTAAAAGTTGACGATTTTCTGAAGTCGGTTAATTAAAATTATAATACAGGAAAAATTATTGCAAATTATAACACGGATGTCAGGAGTGGAGTTCGAACACATTATCTCTTTCTTCGAGAACCAGAGCTTAAATCTGACGCCTTAGACCACTCAGCCATTCTATCCGCACTCTATTCAGCGAACTTATTCAACACTTTTAATTAACAAAAAATCGTTCACTTTATTAGTTTTTGCCTAATTACTAAAAAAATACTGAATCAATTTCGATGAAATATGAATCTAAACCATTCTATAATCCACTGGAACACACACACAAAATTTCATTAAAATCGGTCCCGCCATTTAGGAGGAGTTCAGTGACATACACACGCACAGAAGAGTTATATATATAGAGATTTGTATAGGATACTTAATTTTAATTCTGAAATTGGTTTGGCTGGCAACGACTCTAAAAAATCACATAAATGATGATAAATATAATAATACGCATGGTAAACTCTACGCTCTTAATTTAATTTCTTATTATAATTATGAAAGGAAATTATTTTTCACTTTGCAGTAGTTTTTGATGTCGTTTCAATTTTTGATAGAAAAGTTTATTTTTCTCTTTTTAGTTAAAAGTTAAATATTTTCTGAAGTCGGTTAATTAAAATCAAAACACAGAAATTCATGATGATACCAACAACATACCAACAACCATTCATGATGATAAATATAATAATACGCATGGTAAACTCTACGCTCTTAATTTAATTTCTTATTATAATTATGAAAGGAAATTATTTTTCACTTTGCAGTAGTTTTTGATGTCGTTTCAATTTTTGATAGAAAAGTTTATTTTTCTCTTTTTAGTTAAAAGTTAAATATTTTCTGAAGTCGGTTAATTAAAATCAAAACACAGAAATTCATGATGATACCAACAACATACCAACAACCATTCATGATGATAAATATAATAATACGCATGGTAAACTCTACGCTCTTAATTTAATTTCTTATTATAATTATGAAATGAAATTATTTTTCACTTTGCAGTAGTTTTTGATGTCGTTTCAATTTTTGATAGAAAAGTTTATTTTTCTCTTTTTAGTTAAAAGTTAAATATTTTCTGAAGCCGGTTAATTAAAATCAAAACACAGAAAAAATATTGCAAATCACACACATATGTCAGCAGTGGGGTTCGAACACACGATCTCTTTCTTCGAGAACCAGAGCTTAAATCTAGCACCTTAGACCGCTCGGCTATTCCGTCCGGACTCTATTCATCGAACTTATTCAACACTTTAAATTAGCGAAAAATTACTAACAATTAGTTTTTGCCTAATTAATAAAAAAGTACTGAATCAATTTCGATGAAATGTGAATCTAAACCATTCATAAATCCAACGGAACACGCACAAAAAATTTCATTAAAATCGGTCCAGTCGTTTAGGAGGCGTTCAATGATATACACACGCACAGAAGATTTATATATATAAAGATAAGTGTGTGTGTGTGTGTTTGTGTATAAAAAATGTATTCAAAAAATCTTGAAATTAATTTTTTTCAATTTAGATTATAGTACAGAAAGTCTTGTGTTTCGTAAATACGTAACAAAAAATATTTGAGATCATAGCTAGAGATTTATAAAATTTTTGCATTAAAACTTTTACATAAAAGAAGTGCTATAATCAAAGCAAAAGAAGTCTCGTTTTTTGGGGGAGAAATTTTTACTAATATTTTACATGATTAACATTATTGTATGAAAGTTTAGAGAAAAAATGATAAATTTATTTTCGGTTTTGTTAAAGTTGAGTCATTATAAAATAGGAATATTTAAAATCAATTTTAAATTTAAAATTTCAATTACATCTATTGTATATTTTATTTTAAGATATTGTGTTACACTGATATTTAAATCTGAAAAAATTTCCCACAGTCATGAAAACTGTAAAGCAAAATGATTTATTTTGATATAATTTTCCCATAAACAATTGTGTTTTGCTATGATGTAAGGACGGTTTTACAAGGTTTTCTATAAACATTTTATTTGTTTTAGTCTTTGTTATGATAAATATAAGCAACACCATCATTTACTAAATTTTTATATGAGTTTAAATAATTGTTTTATATTTTGTGTGTATTAAAATGCGCATACGATGCATATTAAAATAAATTGTTTCCAAGCTTCATTGAAGGAATGTTCTTTATAAGAAAAGAAAAATGACAGGAGTTGAAAAGTATCTTGAAAAGTGTAGCAATTACAATATACGTAAACATTATGATTGTCTGAACTTTCCTGATGATGATTATTCATGGTTAAATTTGTAAGATTATTATTCAAAGAATGGTCTAATATTAAAGCCGTCAACTGTTAAAAGAACATTCTGAAATCTTTATTATTATAAACGACAAACATTTCTAGAAAATTCTAAGATCTTTATAGAGGATCAAACAATGCAGCAATTTTTCACTGAACATGAAACACATCCATTCAGGTATTCTGCTGTTTATGGAATTGTTACTATAAGAATCATTCCAATAAATTGTATTCCTGACTAATTCTTCATTGAACTCTTACTCAAAAGGATTGTTGTTCATCATAAATGACAAAAGGCTTTGAAATTTCAGTAAATATCCATGCATAAACTAATTTAGACTTAACTTGTTAATTATTTTTTTTTCAAGTTTAAGTTCTTTTTATTGTTTAGAAAAGCATAAGGGGTTTAATTTTGTGCATTTGGTATCTGAAGAAACCCTAATAAAATTTCACAGTGTTTTTATTTTTTTTATCTAAAATTTTCCTATTTAAACACTGTAAGTTTAATTATAATTAAAGAGAATAAATTCTGAATTAAAGTTTGGTTGCAAGTTTTTAAATTATTAGGTTATTTTCAGTTTTCAAGAAATAGAAATTTCGCCAATTTTGAAATAGTGTTTGAAGATCAGCAAACTGCTGGGTCTCTTAATATTTCTTTATATCATTTTATGGCAATAACCATACTTGATATGTTTTTTAATGAAAGGATTTTTAACAAAGTTTCCCAATACAGAATAGATTTAAAGAATTTAGCGACTACAACAATAGTTTTCTCCATAGATTAGCTTCCGCATTAAATGCTAGATATATTGATGTCCCATACTCGTTTAATGATGTAATAAAGTAGCCTAGCAGGCAGCGTCACATTTTCAACACAAATTTTACCTTCCATTCTTCTGGAATACAAATGCCAAATACTTATTTGGTGTGCAAATACCTTCCATTATTTTGGTATACTACTCCATTTACAAACCTAAAGAAATGGTACTACCGATTTAAACAAACTTTTTCTTTGGATAGAAAAGCTGATTTTCGTTCCATTTCTCCAGCTTTAAATACAACGTATCTCACAGCCTGGTCAAACTCGATTTTTTACACACAAATTTAACAATAATGAACATATTATACCAAAATGTTCAACAGATGTAATACATTTAATGTCAAATGTGGTCGATATCACGTGACGTCCTCTGTAATTAGATCCATAAGTACCGACAGCTGCATTCATAACTAAACAAAATCTAGATCAGTATTCTTTGGTTGCAGATCATATACATTTCCAACGATTACTACTGCGTTATCACATTTTACAGGTAGTAACACATATAAATAATACCGAAAATATCGGTAAAACATCTTCATTACCCTTAAATACTTAAAAGAAAATTTGGATTCGACTTGCAGTGAGACACCTTGTGTTTATGACTAAATAAGAAGATTGCGATTCAATTTCCTATGCAAAAAATTTTATTTTCGCGAACTTCACTATCCTTGAAAGTTTGTACACTCGGTACGGAATCACCCTGTGTATGATGCAAGTGGAGTATACCATTTATACAGGCGGTATAAATGGTACAATAACGAAATTAGTCTGCTGGCGTACTAACAGGCGTTGTTACGAAAGCACCATCACACAGCCTACTGCAATTGGAATTAATTAGCAACTCGATTACTGATTTTATAATGATTCACCGATATCATGAATAATTGGCTTGCATTCATTTTATATTGTACAGGAGTGTACGATGATACACTGATAAGCAAACTTTGCGCAGTTGCGAGTTATTTGTACCATTTAATCTATCATAGATAGGAAAATAATCCAAAGTAAAATTCGTTGCAAATTTTTGACGATACATCAAAAAGTATAACGTTAAATCAAACTCGAGATATTTTGTAAGATTTATAGACTTTAATATAGGTAAAATCATATACAGTGAAACTTCCTTTTAAAAGAAGTCTCATCGTTACATAGTAAACACTTTGTCATCGTAAAAACTTTGCTATAATGATAATCCGTTAAATAGAAATCATTTCAAATTCATGAAAATTGTATAAAAAATATGCATATATAACATAAAAATACGCATAAAATGGAAATATTAGACTAATGTATTTTATTTCAGGCGCTAATATTTTTTTATGAATGTACCCATATGAGAAAAATTTAATTAGATTATGTTTAAAAGTATACACAATAAAGAAAAGTAAAAATTAATTAATTAATTAATTAATAAACAAAAACAAACGTAGTGCAGTTCTTTTTATTTTAAAATTTTAAGCTTAAAGAAATTCTGTAATATTACTTTGTACTGGATTCTTATAAAAAATAACACTGTTCATAAAAAATGTCGTACTTTTTTGAAGCATCCGAAACACTGTAACATTTTCGTGAATCTAAAATTTCTTTCTTATTGTATAGAGAGCTTTTAACATTTCTTCGCTTGAATAGAAGTGATTAAAGAAATAATTTCCTTTTAATCCAATCCTCTGAAATAAATTTATACATAAATTCATCGCAACAACCAGCTCTAAGTTCTAACGCTGTTCACGCACGATGGTCACATAAACTTTGTTAAATAGAAAATGCATTCGTAATATGGAGATTAATTTGCATGTTAATATTTTTCAAAGTCAAGATTCACTGGAAAATGTTGTTACGTAGAAAACTTAGTTAAATACAGAATTTGTTCAAGAAAAGTTTGACGGTGTTATTTATTTTTATAATCATTATTATGCACCATAATCAAAATATCAAAAAATCTATGGCAATCACATTTTAATAAATAAAACATATAACTTAATATGCTTTACCTTTTTACAGTAATTCTAATTTACATGAATTTACGTTCACTGGTAATTACATGTGTGCTTCATTAATTAAAAAGGCATGAATAAAATCATAGTTTATTAGCTTTTCAATCATATTGTATTTCATCCTTGTAAAAATTTAATCGGCAGGACAATAATTTGCTTTGTATTATTAATGATTAACCCTATGTATGATTAATGAATTTGTATATATATTCAGTTGCATGTTAAACGTTTTTCCAGTTAAATGAATACCACAGTTGAAAATTTCCACAGTTCGTGAACTTTTGTGGAAAAATGGTAAAGTGCTTGCGAACTTTTATCCAACTATTCTATATGATCTACAAAATTGTGCACTTTAAGTAATATAAACCAACAATTTAAAAACATGTATCACAGGTGAAAATTCTATTTCAGCAATTATTGTTCATATGCTTCAAAAGTTCGATTATTCTTGAATTTCATAGGTAGCCAAATTTTTTTTTGTCTGCTCCTGTAAATAAACGATAAGCTTATTGCCCACCATATCCAAAATAAAACAACTTGTAGTATATCTTAGTGATACATAAAAATTACAGTATATTTAAAATTATCTCATATTAAAATATACAACAAACAATTTCTTACTATAGACCGCAATGTAACAAAATTCTTTTGATTGCCCCTGTAAATGAACTGTGAATGAGACACACGTTAATTTAAATACCAAGCATTCCATTGAAATAAATAATGACATTTCAGAATTTTATAGCAGTTGAACTATATTCGAGTTAGATCATGGACTTACAGACTAAATGCAGACAGACAAACCGAATTCTAAAATACTTTTCAACGTTGTTGCAAAATCCAAAGAAGAATGTAGAGTAAGAAAATTCTTATGTAAATATTTTACAGTAATTTATATTGCTCTATTGCGACGTTTTATTATCTCGATATATCAAGTGATATATCTCCCACATTTTTAAAACACATTCATATTTCCCACATTTTTGCTAAAGCTTAAAATGCATACCAAAAGGAATGATGCATAAAACTTTAGTAAATAGCATAAAACCATTAAAATCAATCTCTTGAGCACAGAACTAAAATTATTTTTTTTCATTTAAATGCATTAGAAAAACATCAGTACTATATTAAAAAGAAGAATCGCCACATGTTAATCTATTTACTAGATATTTTAATGTAGAAAAATATATTTTATCGAACACGATCCTTCTGTTTTTCAAGCCAAGCGTGTACCTTAAATTATAAAATGCCATTACTGAAGAGCATGTTGTTTGATGATCCATCAAGGTTGTTTATCTAGTCTTCAACCATTTCCCCCACTCGTTATTCTGCAAAATTCTTCCATCAATCAATCGATTACATAGATAAAGAGAAGGTTTTATTCTATTTTATTCTCCTTGATGCCTGTGTATTTTTTAAACCTAAATGACCTTAATTTTTTTAGTTCTTCAATATTTTTCCCTAAAATAAATTATTTAGATTATGAATTCTCATATTTCATTGTATTTATCAGTAATTGACAGTAAGAGTAAGATTTTTTTAAATTTTAATTTATCTAATTAAAAGTTTAAAAATATTTTCTTGAATAATAAATAAAATTTTCATACGAAAAAATCATAAAAAGTTTACTGGAAAATTATGCATACCAAACTCCACTGAAGTGTTTAAAATTATAAAACATTTCTCTCGGATTATATAAAAATGTTTAAAATTGTAAAAATTTCCTTTCAGCTATTGTAACAGTTTAAATCACATATAATAAATGCTGTGCTTCGTCTGATAGGGAAATAATAAAATTACATTGATTTAGAGGTTCTTTCGTTACTGGTAGTAAATATAAAAAAAGATAACTGTTGCGCAGAACATTTAGGTTGGTTTAAAACAATGTTTGACTTTGTGTGAAATGTGAGCGTTCATAACCTAAATAAATTATTCTGATGTGGAAGGAAATATTTCATCCAACACTCTCCTTCTTTTTTTAAAGCCCAGGGTATACCTTAAATTGCAAAATACTGTTTCAGAGAAACATGTTATTTGATGACCAAGGTTGTTCTTCCATTCTTCAATCATTTCAACTACTCAATATTTTGTAAAATGCTTCCATCAATCAATCGATTACATATATATACAGAGATTTTTTTCTATTTTATTCTCCATAATGTCTGTTGATTTTTTTAAAATAACCTCAATGACTTGAAATTTTTAGTTCGTCAATATTTTTTTCCTAGAAAAATTTATTTAAGTTATGAATTCTTACATTCACACAAATGAAGTAAATGCATTGTTACAAGGCAACCTAAATATTCTGTTTTGCAAAAGTAATTTAAATATTTCACTATAAGACGCAGCATAACAATTATTTTAAAGTGATTTAAACTGTTACATAAGCTCGGAAAAAACTTTTGCATTTTCATAAACTTCAATTCAATTTGGTATGCATAAGTTTTCAATAAACATTTTATGATATTTTTTAAAATTTTTTATTGATATTCAAGGAAATATTTCTTACTTTTTAACTATATAACATAAAGTATTTTTAACTAAATTTACTTTTCCTATCAATTACTGGTAAATACTATATTATTAATTAATCATTAGTGATAGCTATTATTATAACAATTATTATATACTCCCTCTGTCCCAAATTAGTTGCGACATTTAGGGTGAATATTTTGTCCCAAATTAGTTGCTTCATTTCAAGTAGGTGGAGTCATAAATAACTACTGATGCAGGTTATTAGATCGATACTAGTAAAATTATACTAGAATGAATATAACGGTGTATACTAGGTGTCAGAAACAATGTTAACTCGATTTTAAAGTAAAAGAAAAAGAAATAATAGTTTAGAAAATTCTCTGAAGAAAGAAATGACTAATATTGAACGAAATGCGGTACTGGGATGTTCAAAACGATATTTGAAAAGTTGTAAACTAAGCCTTAATGACATAGATGCTGCAACTATTAAATTCAATGTGCATCATAATGTTTATCATCCTATCTCGTTTGCAGAAGCAGGCACAGACGTCAAATAAAAGATGAAGAAATTTACAATGTGAGTTTTAAAAAAATTATAAATGCGGACGAAATAAAATGCCAGTGAGCAAAATCAACGATGTCCTAATGAAACGTAGATAATCATTGCGAAGATTATCATATGCTGTTATAATTCGTAAATCAATATTACACGGAATTCTCAAGGCGGAAAAACTTTGGAGCGTATTTCATCCATCATTAAGCAAAGTCTAATTGAAAATAATAAGCTCGACCGAATTTGATTTTGTTTGCAGCATGTTTATGCTAAAACATACTTTTCAGAAATGTTGGAATAAAATGTTCGTAAATGAATTCATGACTGATTGCTTGAAGGCAGTTTTGTACGATTACTGTTTTAAAAAAAATCAAAATGGAGCGTGCCTTAAGAGTTTTTGAACCGGGATTTTTACCTATTTATGGAATTATGGAGGGAATGTTAGGTACGTAAATATTGTTGACTGATAGTATAGTTCTCTGAAAAATGTTCAAACAAAATCATAAAGTCATAAATATCAATAATCAAAACAAAAGTATTCAAATGTCGCAACTAATTTGGGACAGAGGGTAGTTTATTTCAATCTAGCAAAAATTCTACTTGACAATGTATAAATAATGTCCAAAAGGGCAAAACATTGTTTAATACAGTACCTTTTCTGTAAAAAAAATGTGGATAAATAAGGTTCATTATTGTCAAAGTCCAAATACATTTCTCTTTAACTAATAACGGAAGTCGGGTGTTAATCGACAATTTCTATAAGAGATCACTCTTACCGTCTTATATTTGGTAATGTCTAGAGGTAAAAAATCTTTTGGCGAAATAAAATAGCTACCAGTTCAAAATGAACACAGAGAAACTTGATAGGTAGCCTTCTACTAAAATTTAAATAAATATAAAAGCATTTTTATTGAAATTGAAATGATCAATTTAATGTGGTTATAATGTTGTAAATATAAATATGTATTGTTTGAGATGGAATGGTGTGAATGTGGACTTTTTAAGAAAGAAAAAAAACGCTTTGCCACAAATTTCTGATTAGTAAAGACGTTGTAGACCACAGTACGTCTGTTTTTGAAATTTAGCTCACTACTTGGTTGTTGGTGAAAGTTTGGAAAGCCTGAGCACTGACAATCATCACGTCGAATTCACGGCTGAAATTCCAGAATTAATGAAAACTCAAATTCGCATATTAAAACGCAATGGATCTGCGAAGTCAGATCTTCACGGAAAACACTTGAAAACTCAATTTTAGCAGTTAACTCATATGTTCACCATTTTTTTTTTTTTTTTTTTTTTTTTTTTTTGGCATTCAAAAGTATGAAAACATGGAAGACTAAGAGACTTTATATATGAGGAAGTAACAAGCTAGTGTTAATAAGAAATCACATACTAAGAAAACAGATTAATGAATACAATGTAGAAAATACTTAGGAAGTTTTCGAAGATTACGTTTATCAACAGAATCTTCGTTTTAAAAATGCTCCTTTAAATCTCTGAAATGTAAGATTGCTGCTGTCAGGCATTTTTGGAGATAAAGAAATTTTTGGAATAGATTGTAAAGTTTCAGAAAAAGGCATGATCTATTATATTATGGGTATAATAAATGATATAGTATGTTATTAACCTTAAGTAAATACATTTTATTGCAAACTAATTTATTTCTAGCAAAGAGTAGACAGGTGGGGAGCAAGCGCTTGATTCGGCTGATGACGAGCTGCTATTGTTTTAGTTTAAAAACCGTCCACTTTGTTTTCATTTTATGGTGAATTTAACAAAATGTAGTATTTTAATTATGATTTATCACCGGTTTATTCGGTGTTTTTCGCCGCAATATTATGATTTCTTTATTTTAATTTTTAAAAAAATGTAGTTTAAATGACAAGGACATGACAAGGACCACATTCCCATACTGAAACTATAATATATAAATATATTTACATTTTGCATGACAAAGTTACTCTTAATAATAATGACACATTTTTTATGAAATTGAAAAAATTAATGATTTTATAAGATATTTGTATAGCAAAGGGGTTATGAATTTTAATCAGACAAATTTTGTTTGGTTAAAAAACATTACGCAATAGAAGATTAAATTTTTTTTTTGAATTTTTGGGGATAAAAAAACTTTTTAGGAATCGATTATAAAACGGAATATGTTATTATTATAATAATTAATATAGTATGTAATCAATTTAAGCATATACATTTTTTATAAAATAAATTATTTCTAGTAAGACAGTATTATGGGTTTTTTCTTACATTTTTTAAACATTATGTAGTTTACATTATCTTTAAATATCCCTTTATTTGAAACTATAATGTACATTTACATTTTGTATGGCAAAGTTACTCTTAATAATGTTGATGCATTTTATTAAAAGTTGAAAAAACTAATGTTTTTGTAAGATTTTTGTAAGTAAAGGTCCAATGAATTTTAATGAGACAAGTTTTGACTAGTTCAAAAATATTGCGCAATAGAAGATTAAAAACAATACTTGTATTTGATTTTCGTTTTAATCATTAAGTATTAAATCATTTTTTGAAGACTGAACATAGAATTTTGATGAATACTTTCAATTTAGTCTCCAAAAACATTCTTTCTGTAGTAATAATAGCTCTTAGTTTTCCCCTGAAGCAAATTAGAAGCAATACTTTGAGGTCGAATTGAAATGTTTTGCTTTCTGTTATTACTTTTATTTCATATTTTATTTGTATTTATTTTCTTGCACTTTATTTAAAATATTTCTTGAATTTTAGCATGAATTTTAATTGTATATATGTAGTTTAAATATATACAATATATGTTAAATGGAAGTTATGTAGTTTAAATTATGTGACTTATATTTAAGATGTAGTATAAACTGTGCAAATGATGACGTTAGTAACAATGTTTGACATTTTTTTACTTTTTTTTACTTGCATCCGGCAATTTCAAAGTATCATTTAATATCTTATTATTTAAGAAGATTCAAAACTTTGATTTCTGTGTAAACAAGTAAAATTACAAAATTTGTATATGTCTTACTTAATAAATTGTCTTTCCACATAATAAATATATGTAAATTAGGACCATTCTAGTAGTAGTTACAATCTGTTAACTAAAAGAGGATATGCTTTAGATTCTAATGGAATCGATAAGTAGTAGCAGGATAAACTTAATGGTTGAACAAGGAGGAGTTCTTCGCTAATGCCACTCGTATTTTATGAGATTCTGATAAGACTAGGAAATGGAATGGAAGTAATATCAAATCCTTTATGAGGAATATAAAATTGCGTTTTAATAACTGAAAGACGTATTTATTTTTTAAGAAAAAAATAACACATTTATTTTGAATGGAAGGTATGAGTTCGAATTTCAAACGGTGATGTCCTTGAAATTTTTCTGATCTATTATATTATAACATACTCGGATAATGTTCACTAGATTATATCCTTTAAATATGATTTTTTCAATTTTCAGAAAATGCTCTCATCATCATAAAATTTAATTATCGCCTTAAACTAAAAAATCACTTTTTTTCAATTTAAAATGGCATGTTCAACAAGTAAAATGTTGTATGGATGCATGTTTTGCGAGAGTATGTTAAAAAAAATTAATATATATTTAATCGATATCATGGATTCATTTCTGAAGAATATAAAACTGCATATATATAACTAAAAGAAGTTTTTAATTTATAAGGAGAAATATTTAAAAACATATTAATTTTGAATGAAAAGCATGAGTTTCAACTTCATCAGTTGAAGTCCAAGAAAAAAATTGCAGATCTATTTACAAGGTCTTTCAAAATTATGTGTTGGAAAAGTAAAGACAGATAGCGGAAACCTACAGAATGAAATTTCTTATAAGAAGGTGGGTCCGAAATGCACAATTGAAGCAATAGAGGGCGCTCGCTATTGATTACAGTTAGTGTTCCTACATCCTTCGGTAAGAGTTGCGACATGATGGCAATAAATTCTGATTGGACAAAATGTGTTTTCAACCGCCGCAGGCGATCGACTGCAGCGCTACCATAGACTTTACATGGGATGAAATTAGAAGGTTTTAAAATCCTCATCATTCATAATATTTTCATGCTTTTTTCGATTTGTAACATCAATTTTCATGTTAAAAAATGTTTATATTATGGATATAAATATAATTTTGCCTACGAATTTCGCAATTTTCATGCAAAAATATTTTTTTTCTTCCGTAAGTTTCGTTTTCATTCTGCGAGCATGAGCGAATATCCCATCATTTTCTCGTTATGTTTTATGTATATACATATAATTTGAATTATTTTTATTGGTATGACTAAATTGTATATATATCCTTGCGTTGTTTTGGTGGAATCGCATCATAAGTATTTTTTTTTTCCTTTTTTTCGTCATAAGTAATCAAAATAGGTTTGGCGAGGAATACATGAACGCCAAATGCCAAATTCTTTTATGAACTTGTTTCGAGGTTAAAAAAGTCGTTTCGCTGACACGTTCACAGATGGTTTGGTGTAATGGTTAGCATACAGGTCTCGTATTCCCAACGTTGTGGGTTCGATTCCCGGTCTGAATTTCTCTTTTTTTTTTTTTTTTTTTTTCTTTCTTTCTTTCTTCATTGATTTATTATAAGTTACACTTATTTTTTTTTAATAATTTATTACCAGTTAATAAAATATGTTTTTTTAGATTGATTTTTTTTAATGAAACTAACTTTTAATATTAAATATCATCCAAATGCTATATTTTGCTAATTAAAAAGAAACATTTTATTTTTTTTCCTTATTGATTTATTAAAAGTTACTTTATTTTTTAATTAATTCTTTCAAAAAAAAAGTAAGTTTCAATATTTAATTTAATTAATTAATTTATTAATAATTTATTATAAAATAATGTATATATATAAAATAAAATAATATTATATTATATATATATAGTAATATTATATAAAATAAAATATTGTATTTCTTTAGATTTTTTTAAAATGAAATTAAGTTTTAATATTAAATATCATCCAAGAGCTATATTTTGATAATTAAAAAGAAACATAATTTTTAATGTAATAATATCGAATAAAATTACATTTTAAATATTTTTAAATCGTAATTTAATAATATAAAAATATCTAATAACTAGAGATAACTTATTTCAGCATTCATTTTTATGAAATTAATCTTTCACTGTACAATTTTATCTATTTTTATGATTTTTTTATTTTTTTAAAAAATAATTTAATAATATAAAAATATCTGATTACTACAGATAACTTATTACAGTATTCATTTTTATGAAATTAACCTTTCACTGTACGATTTTTTCTATTTTTATGATTTTTTTTTTAAATTTATTTTATTATTTTTTTTAAATCTATATATAGGTCTCATAATGAGAAAAATAGAAATAAAGAATACTGCCCAGTTAAACTGAAGGCATTGAGCTCACAGGCTACAAATACTAATTGCACATTAAAGCTTTATATTTTCAAGGGTTAATTCCGTTCGAAAAAAAAAATTAAGAAGGGGAAACAGCTCTCCCCTTTTCTCTTTTTTTATACTTAATCATTGAACCTCCTATACTATCAAAGACATGCTTTATCATATAAAAAATCTATATCCAAAATTCAGAGCAAATTAGATAATTCTTAATAAAAACCCATTTAGCATTTATATAATTTAAAAAGAGTTATCCCCCTCTTTTATACTTAACCATTAAACTTCCAAAACTATTCAGAGATTTGAACGAAATCTGAAAATTCTGCTTGAAAAACCCATTTATATAAATTAAGGGGGGGGGGGACATTAGAACCCCTGTTCCCCTTATTTATACTTATTCAATGAACACCTAATAGCAGTCACGGAATCGCCTCATCAGAATGATCCTAATCTAAATTTTGAACGAAAACTTAATTCTGCATGAAAATCCCATTTATATCAACTAACGGGGGGGGGGCATTAGAACCCCTGTTCCCCCTATTTATACTTATTCAATGAACACCTAATAACAGCCACGGAATCGCCTCATCAGAATGATCCTAATCTAAATTTTGAACGAAAACTTAATTCTGCATGAAAATCCCATTTATATCAACTAACGGGGGGGGGGGGCATTAGAACCCCTGTTCCCCCTATTTATACTTATTTAATGAACACCTAATAACAGTCACGGAATCGCCTCATCAGAATGATCCTAATCTAAATTTTGAAAACTTAATTCTGCATGAAAATCCCATTTATATCAACTAACGGGGGACATGAGCCCCCCCGTTCCCCCTCTTATACATATCGAATGAACTTCAAAAACTAATCAGGGAAGCGCCTTGTCAGGATATACCTACATACAAAATTTTAAGAGGATCGGATATTTTTATCATGAGTTATCGCGTTACGCACATACGCACATACATACAGAACGGGCGGGCACATAAGCTCTCAGGCTATGATAGCCTGTGAGCTAAAAATAATTAAATTCAAAATTTTCAGCAAAAATTTTATATTTTATGGTATGTTCTATATGTGCACATTTAAGGTTTTAAAATATTGGATCACTATATTTTGCTACAAAATAAACTTATTTCAGATTTTTTTTTTTTTAATTAGTTATTCTTTTTTTACCGATTCTTTCCAAATAACTACGTTTTAATATTTAATTAATTTATTTATTTATAATATATTATATTAGTTAATAAAATATTATGTATTTTTACATCAATTTTTCTCAATGAAATTAAGTTTTAATATTTAACATAATACAAGGGCTATATTTTAATAATAATAATTAAAAAAAAAAAAACGTAGATTTTAATTTAGTAATAATATCGAATAAAATTACGTTTAAAATATTTTCATGTCGTAATTTAATAGCATAAAAATATCTAACTACTAGAAATAACTTACTACAGGTTCATTTTTATAAAATTAACCCCCTACTGTACGATAGTTTCTATTTTTATGTTTTAATAACAATAATAACATTGAACTATATCGAACTATGAAGCGCTTTAATTCAAAAAATTAGTGTATGTATATAATATACACATATATTTTAATCCATTAAAAGTTTTTTTAAAAGCTGCTGTAACAATAAATTATAAATTATTCCTGATTGGATAAATCAAATAACAAACAAACAAACAAAATAATAATAATAACAAAATAAACAGACAAGGTCAAATGAGCTGTCATTTGATTTCTGTCCTTAAGGGTGTTCTTAACTGATCCGCTCAACAAGCGCAAAACGTTTTGACACATTTACAAATTCATTTTTTAACAGAAAGATATAAAATTTTAATGCCTGACTATGAAAGCGATTTCGAATTGAACTTATTTTTCCATTTTTTGATAATTAAATTACTTATCGAGTTATAAGCTATTTCGATGACGCAATCACCCGTTTTTCTCCTCCTTTTCGACCGGTTTTTCTGCTTTCGTCGGGAAATAGGCTCAAAAGCGTCAATTTTGAAGGCTTGTTATGAAAAATCTATTGTGTTTTTTAAAAAACAAAAGAATGAGTGCAATTAGACAGTTTCTGAATAACAACACCTGCTATTTTCCTGCATTTCCGAACAAAAATAAATTAACGCATGTGTCACTAAGTTGCCCTTTTTGATTTAAGAACACCCTTAATATATTTCCTGTATATTCTTACAACTTTCATTGAGATTATTAGCAGATAATTTTTTTGAAAACTCATCATTATGGAATATTTATGTTTTGGAAACAATACTTTTAAAAATCTTTTTTTTTTTTTTTTTTTACTCTAATAATAATAATAACAATAATAATAATAATAATAAATAATAAATAATTATAATTAATTAATAAAATTATAAAGGCAAAAAAATGGAATTGTAACATACTAAAATGTTTTGAGAAATATGTTATAAAATCATGTTTTCCTCTTTCAAAATATATAAAAATTTAATTTTTAAGATTAAAGTGAAATCGATTGTCCTAAATAATGCAATATAATATATATAAATATTATTTTATGTTATAAATGGTTTCAATTCATTCACTATACTTTTAGAAAATATAAATTAAATAGATAAATATTTATTGTTAAATTCTAAGTAATAAATTTAAAATATTTATTAAATGAGCTATGAATTTCGCAGTGCAACTTTTTTCATAATAGGGACAAAAACGGAAATAAACAAAATTTACTATATTCCAGACTCGTTCTAAAAAAGAAGAAAATTTGTTTTGCTTATCTATTTCCGATTCGTAAGAACGCGCATTAAAATAATAATAATAGCAATGATAAAAATAACCAAAGGGCGAGGAAGCGCCAAGCATAAACTTCAGGGTTGCACGCGATTTCTTCCATCCTCCAGTTTTCTTCCACTGAGCATGCGTACTTGATCTCATGACGCTACTCTTACAAACAAGGAAGGTCCAGGTGCTCTAATTACAGTAGGTAAAAACAACTCACTGGCTTGATTCGTGATCGTCCCTCGCTTTTCGAGCAACATACGTCATTACTTCCATGCGGAGCATGCCAATATACGTTTCATGTATGAGGTTATACAAGGAAATGAGGCTGTTGTTCAACGATGTAAGTGGATCGCTTTCAGTATAGAAATTTGTTACATCTCAAACATTTGAGCGTCTTCTTCTGGATTTGTGCACGAGTGTATCATTTTATGCTTCCGAGCGTGATACGATCGTTGAAAATTTTTCCAGAATCATGCAGTGTAAGAAGCACTACTATAGGCAGTGGTGGGTAGTTCTTCTTATAAGAATGTGGGTTCGTAAATGCAGTGTTGAAGCAATAGAGGGCTCTATTGATTACAGTATATAAAAGCAACTCACTGGCTTGATTCGTCATTCTCCGCTCGTTTTTCGAGCAACATACGTCATTACTTCCATGCGTAGCATGCAAACATGCATTTCACGTATAGTGTTATGCAAGGAAATGAAATGGTTGTTCAACGAATGTAAGTGGATCAACACCAAGGTAGGAACTCTGCAAGATCTCAGACATTTGAGCGTCATCATCGCGATTTGTGCACGGGTGGATCCTTTTATGATTCCAAGCGTGATATGAGCGTTGAAAGATATTGCAAAATTCATGCAGTGGAAGAAAAAGTATTACGCACAGTAAATAATAGTCCTTCCACAAGCTTGAGAATTCTTGGATATGCGTTGGGTATGTTCCTCACTGTTAAAACTACAGGTTGCATATGGCACTCCTAGGGGTGAAACGCTTGAATCGTGAGCAAGAATTGCACCCCTAGGGCATCCCTAAGACATCCCATGACATCCCATGGGGTACCGTGGAGTGCCTTAGCTGTGCAACTCTTACTCCCCTAGGGGGGGTGTTGCTCACGAGACAAGCGTTTCACCTACTAGGAGTGCATATGCAACCTGTGATTTTAACAGTGCTTGCACAACATTAAAGTGGAAAACCTTCGTAAAATCCAGGATATATTGTAAATATATTGAAAGAGTTTTTTGTATATTGGTTAATATATTGTATTTCATATAAAACATGTTACAGAAATTAAAGTAAGTAGGTTTTAGTTAAAGCAGACAATATTGCTCTGTCAATGTAGGCATGAGGTTTGCGCAGTAAATAAGTCTTAAAATAACTATGTGCTGTTCATTACAAAACGGCTGTATGGGAGGCCTGAACCAGTCAATGTGAGGGAGGCTTGAGTATGTTCAAAATTATCTTAATTAAGAGTTTTTGGAAATCCTTTTTATTATTTAAAGTGTTAATGCTTGTATTTGTAAAGAAAAATGTAAATTTATTCAGTAAAGAAGCAGGGGCGAAACAAAAGAGTTTTTTAATTAAAATTTAAATGATGAGATAAAAATGGGCATATAACTACAGTGAAGCAGTCTGTCAGACCGCTCCATCAAAAGTTAATTTAAGCGATATTAACTTACACTGTAAAAAAAAATCCGTTAAATTTATCGCCAACATTCTGGCAGCAATCTTGCCAGCAGTTTTTGCCGTAAAACTTGCAGTAAAATTAAATGTAATAAAACAATTACATCAAATTTTACTGCAATTTTTACGGCAAAAACTGCAGGCAACAATGAAGCCAGCAGTTTTTGCCATAAAATTAACGTTTTTTTTTACAGAATATAGGAAGTGATTTTGTGCTTAGCATTTTGTTCAGCGCTGTTATAATTAAAATGCATCTATTCAAATGTCTCTGGTGATAATACTAAAGTTCCAAATGAAATAAAATTTCAGCAATGTTTGTATTTAAACTGAACCTTACAAGTTTAACTATAAAAATTGAAAAGGCAAAAATCTGTGAGACTTAAAAAATATATATATATATTTTTTTTTTTTTTTTTTTTTTTTTTTTTTTTTTTATTGTTAATTTTTAAAAGTTGCAGCATAAAGGTATCCCGGGTTTCTGAAACTTATTTTATTTGTTTAAAACTTCTAACTCACAGCCATTCTGGATTTTCTTTATTTAAATCTTGTAGCTTAAAGGTATTCTGCGTTTTTTAAACTCATTTTATTAATTTAAGCCTTGTCGCATAAAGATATTCAGAATCGTCTAAACTTAATTTGTCTGATTAAACGCATTGAATAAAGGTATTCTGTATTCTTAAAACTCATTTATTTCTTTAATCCTTATAGAATAAATGTATTCTGAATTTTACGAATCCCTGACAGCTTTCCGAACTAAAAAAGCCCCCATTCAAGGACAAATGGAATAAACAGATGGGAGAAGATTAGTACTGTACCTTATAAAGTTGTTCAATTATCATATATCGGGTAATCTTATGAAAACATAGAGAATTAGCTTTATTTAAAGGACCACGTGATCTGGACGAGAATGATGAGTTTCACTGAAAGAGTTAACAATTCGCTGTTCTTATGCATACAAGTCCTAAATTTTACGTCATGCCTAGCAAATTACTGGGCTCATACTATAGCCGTTCGTACTATAAAGAATTTTAAAAAATACTCAGATCTTACAAGGAGAGGATACGAGGCTTGTGTCACCGAATTGGATGAACGTTTGTGTATCGATAGAGTATAGTTAGTATATAAATATTTGACAGCCATAAAGCGCAATACCCAGGGGGTCTCGAGAAAATAACCGTTAAAGTTCATGCTATAGTGTATAATCGGATAAATTTCCACCATCAGCATGCGCCTCCGTGGCTTGATCGGTAGAGCGCTGGACTCGCGTTTTTTCCACCTGGGATCTAATCCCGCTCCAACCTTTTTTCGGAACGAAAATTCACAGTGATTATCTTTGAACCGTAATTGAAAAAATATGCATGACAATTGATATTTACAAAAAATATAAATTAAATTGACTTGACTTTTTGTGAGATATAAATGCATTTTTAACGGCGAAATTTTGCATGTTTAAATATTTTATGTAAAAAAAAAAGTAATTTAATTTATTTGTCTAGAGATCACAATTTTTATTTTGTTGTTTAAAATTGTTTACATTTATTTCTATTTTATTTCTATTCTGTAATAATCTACTAATTATTACAGACAAATAAACTAAATTCGTGAAATAAATGCGTGAATAATAATATTTTAATTTGTTTCATTATAGAAATATAATAAAACTGTATTATATAAACATATTAAACAAGAAAAAATTCCGAAAAAAAATACTACATAGACGCTTATTCTAATTAAAAATCCAGAATCCAAGATTTTAAAAAAAATCATTTTAAAATATAAAAATCATATTTCAAATAAATCTGGAAATATTTCAAGTATTTGCACGGAAAAAAAATAAAATAACATATTTGTTTACATATTTTAATTTATTTCTCTTTTAAAAATAGTAGCAAATCACAGAAAAAAACTAAATAATTTTAAATAAGAACAAAAAATTTCAAGTCTATACATATATATAAAGTAAATATGCTTACTTAAGAAAAAACGATGTGTACACGTTTAAATATGCTAAATTTCGCAGTTAAAAATGCATTTATATCTCACAAAAAAGTCAATTTAATTTATATTTTTCATAAATTTCAATTGTCATGCATATTTTTTTCAATTGCGGTTCAAAGATAATCCCTGTGAATTTTCGTTCCGAAAAAAGTTGGAGCGGGATTAGATCCCAGGTGGAAAAAACGCGAGTGCAGCGCTCTACCGGTCAAGCCACGGAGTCGCTTGCTGATTGTGGAAGTTTATCCCACTATAAACTATAGCATGAACTTTAAGGGTTATTTTCTCGAGACCCCCTGGGTATTGCGCTTATGGCTGTCATATATTTATATACTAACTATACTCTATCGATACACAAACATTCATCCAATTCGGTGACACAAGCCTTGTATCCTCTCCTTGTCAGTGTAATAGATTACAGTACTTCGAATATAATGTAGTAGCCGAAATTTTTTGTGTGTCCCTGTAAATACTACCTGCTTTTTATTATAGAGGAAGTGACTTGTTGTAAACTTCTGTAATGTAATATCAATTTCATAAAATGTGAAATAGTTTAATTTTATTACGCGCATCTAAAGATACACGCTCTAAACAATGTTTTTCTCTATACCATATGTAATGGAATACTTTTGTGTGGCTCTATAAATAAATTACAAATATTTCCTGCAGCACAAATTGTACAGAATATTGTACATACTTCATACATAATGTTCAAAATAGTGTAATATCATTAAAATACACTTTTACCCCATTGTCCTTAATGTAACGGACTATTTTTGATTATTTCTGTAATTAAACTATACATCCGATTTTCATAAAAATTGAAATGACTCAACAAAACTATGCAACAAATATACATTTCAAATTTCAAACATTTGGTTCGGTAGCCTTTGGTCTGTTTTATGTGGATGGACGAACTGAATGACGACTATAGTTCCTATGTATTTACATAGAAACTATAGTCGTCTAATTACGAACACACCTAAAAAGGCTTTTACTGAACTTTCACTATCATCTCTTACATGATGTACATTCTGTTTGTAACATCCTGTACTCGCATCACAATATAAATTGTATTCAATTTGTTTTTAAAATTTTCGAAAATAACATAACAGCATATAAAAATAATGGAGAAATGTGAAAAAAAAATGGTTACCCATATAATTGGCTGTATTACATTTTCTCTTTTTTACATCTTTTTTTTTTTTTTTTTTTTTTTTTTTTTTTTTTTTTTTTTTTCATTTTCTATTTTTGCGTCAACTATTATTTAAAACATAATGGGAATCTTGGTTTTTTGTATCCAAGTAACTTATGCCATTGATTCTAACTTATAAAATGGTTAAACGTTACGCAAGAGAAAAGCAAATCAGAATAAAAAAACCCATAATAGCTCCACTATAATAATACGTAATTTATCATATAACTGCTTCTTTCAGCAATAACGATAAAAAGAAATATCCTCTAGTTTGAAAATATTTAAGTGTAAGTAGAATATGTATTCTTTTTTACATAAATTTAATTTAGTGTACATAGTTATATTATGTAACTTAATTGAGTGTTCTTTTTACACATTGTTGCAATTTTTGCCATGTTAATAGAATTCTATCTGTGGAACAATATCCATTATAGCCTTTATATTGTAAATTTTATTTATTTTTTTATTTTTAAGTATAAGAGCAGGAAAGCACGTTTATTCATGGAGATGTAGTTATTTGTTTTAAGCTTTCAAAAAATTTTTGAATGTTTTTAGCCTATATCATACACAGTTTTTCACTAAATTTAACACCGGTTTCATACAAATTGGTCTAATATAATGAAGTTTTAACCTAAATGTATTAATTACTTTATGAAATATGATTACTTGTATTAAATAATTTTTATCTGTGAGTACATGAACGATCAAAAACGGACAACGATTTTTTACATAACTTAATTGTCAACTCTATGGAGCAACTCAACTATAAAAAAAAATCCATTCGAAAATCCTAAAAATTCAGATATAAATTGGCGATTGGAGGGAATTTCTCTCTAAAAACAGCTGAATAAATTAATAACCTTCTGTTTACTGACGAGATGCTTAACCTCCAAGCTATGATGTCTAAACGGGAAACTTTAAATAAGACTATGTTCTAAAATTTAAATCCCAAAAACGAATGGATGACTTTGAAAAAATAATTATTTAATTTAAATAATAGATTTTTTAAAAATATCATGATTTGTCGTGTGACAAGAGGTATTGAGCTCTAGGTAGACAAAATTTGAAATCTTTGCCCTATACAGTTTTTGTGTACGGACTTCGGGACGAACAGACAGATATAGGAATCAGACGAATGACGTTTCGTCAGATGTGCAAAACCCTAAAAATCCATGAATATGTTGTAGAGTATCCAAATATTTGTATTCTGCAGCAATAGTTCGTACCGTGCATTGTAAAGTACTAGGTGATTCCAATCTTTTTTTTTCTGTCGGCAGTCTAATTGACCTCCTTATGAAATGGGTATTGATACATATGAAGTCAAACACAGCCTTTTTAATGCTGAATCTCCAGAAGAATCAGCAAATGTTATTTTAAATATGCGAAAAAATGGGTAAAATTGAAAGTGTCTTATCACTATTGGCCATATAGTGTATATACAAAGTCATTTAAATAATGATGAAAACAGATTTAAGAAACCTCAAACTGTAAAGTTATAGCAAAATTTCCCTCGTTCTCTTTCTATTATGGGTATGATACTTACCGTACTTGAGATAAAATAACAATATCGTCTATAAAATAACAATATCGTCCATGAAGTAACAATATCATCCATAATTTAACACTTACAAAGTGAAAAATACTCTTGCAAACATTGTTTAATAAGTGGAAGGTTAAGTATGCGTATTTAAAATTTATATCTCTTGTGCAATGCAATATATTAAATTTGGAAAATATTAACAGATGCTCTATATAATAGTATTTCTGAAATGCTTTTCACTCAAATAACATAATTAAATATAAATTAGTTAGAATGCGATACATTGTGTGAAATTTCGAATTAAATTAAAATTTGCAGCGAAAATTACTAGTATCTTGTCATTGAAATCTAAATATAATTTTAAGACGCATACCAAACTGTGGCATTCTCTGAACAAAAGGCTCTTTTGACGACATATAGCAACAAGGTTAATTAAACTTTTAATAACTACTTTTTAGTCAGTTTTAACTTTGAGAATTGAAATTTTTCAAAATTAATTTTGCTAATATATGATAAAAATATTACTGATCCATGATGGGGGATATGTTCCAGTTTATTGCATATATCTATTTTTAGAGGTCGTAATCTAAATTTGGCTAAAAGTCCTGAATCATTTTAGTCCTTATAATTTTTAGCAAATATCAAATTACTTTGAAGATCTGTTCAGTGTTGCCAGTGGGCCACTTTTTTCAATTCAGATTTCATAACTGGCACCACTTTTTGAAACGGTGAAATTCTCCTTGTTTATTGTGTGATAAGTAAGTCATTAAATAAGGCACATTTTACTGTTTCAAAAAAGTGGCGTGAATCAAGAATTTGAATTTAAAAAAGTAGCCCATCTGGCAACACTGGATCTGTTTATTAAAAGTGTCACTATTTAAATGACATAGTAATCATAAGATATCAAAATTAATTTGATCATTATTTTACTGCTTCCGGAAAATAAATTTAAACTATCACATGTCGAAATGTATTAGACATACAAAATTAAATTTAAATATGCAAAATTATTTAACAAAAGTGTTTGAAAAATGTCGAACTACGCCGTTGTTTGATACATTTCAATTAAAAATAGATAAATTTCGATTTGTTCTAATATTAAAACCGATATTTCTAAAGTCAAATTAAATCTGCCTTAACAGTGATTTAATTCCGATAATTTAAAACTTCTTGCTTTTTAAAATAGCGTAATTTTTCAGATCATTACCACAAAAGCTATAGAAACATAGGAAAATTTTACAAATTGCTCTCTAACTTATCAGTTAAATTTTTGTAACAAATTAAGTAATTTAGTTTCTCAAAAAGTTTAGAAGAAATTCGATATTGTGAAAATGCATTATGTAAATTAAGTAACCAATTGGAGCGGATTTTAGGATTTCGTTTCAGATTGTTGACACAGAAGCAGAATGGTACATATTTCATGCAAATTTTATCAGATGGATTTATTGGTTTACTAATTTACTTCGAGTATCAATATACCTTTTATATACAGGATAATAAGAATATGACAGCGAAATTTCCATGATTGTTTTCAGATAGTAAAACTTAGACATAATAAAAGCCCTTATTAGATTATCATGCGATGTATTTTAACACATACAAAAAATCATGATTTTTATATTTCGTATTTTTGTTGATATCTGAATCTGTAGATATCTTAGAAATATCACAATATTGTTAATAATGTATTTACATCTAGAATAGTTTGTTTAAAAATAAAATATACTATGAACAGAAAGTTTAAGAAAATAAATTATATCATCCGGGTAAATAATAAAAGTTTTGTTTACATTTTAGATTTTTTTAATATTTAATTAAATATTCTTGTAAAACTACTAAACTATTTTTTAAATAATGAATTTCATTGATATATGATATTTAAATTTCGTATTCCCAGAAATTCTGAAATACCATAAATAAATTGAAATGAAAAATTTAAACATGTAAACAAATTGAAATCATCTGAAACTAGAAAACTGCATTACTATTTCTTGCACTTAAATTTAAAAATATATATATTAATACTAACAGTTTATTCAGACTCATTATACCAGTATTACCTCAAAAAGTTTTTGACTTGTAAGTGATCAAAAATACTTCTCGTTGATTATAAAGGTAACTGAGATTTTACTTTTTTAATTAGCCACATCAAGAAGATATTGTCACATGACGATGTTTGCAAGCTAATACAAGTTTTGTATGCCTCAAGGCATCCAGAGAATTTTATTATGAGACTTTTCTTAACATAATTTTCGTCATATTTGAACTCAGAATATTTTCATGAAACATGAGAAATAATACCTAAAAAAAATACGATATTGAAATCCCCTAAAGTGTCCGATCCCTATAATTTTAATACAATTGATTATTAATTCATTATTTTTAATATTTTGTTTAATTGGAGTCAGAGGTCATTGTCTTTGTTATCTGAATTTTGTAGGTGTGTGTGTGTGTGTGTGTTTGTCGCAGTTTCAATCAGATGACTTTTTCGATTTTGAAATCACAGAATAAATTTGAAGATAATCTAAGAAAATACACATATATCACATCAACTATCGATCACATATATAATAGGCATAAAGGTTAATTTAAAAATATTCAAACACAAAGAAATATTTGAATTAAGCTATCACTCATTTAACATTCCTTGTGACTGTTTTCCTTTAATTACTTTTACCGTAGTTGCCAACGTCTCAATTTCTTAATATCAATATTTTTATTCAGAAATTTTTGTAAGAACTTATTACTGGTATTCAATAAAAATCTCAAAATTGACAACAATTGCTTTACGATTGATTCTCTGGTTAGTATAATATCGTGACTCCGATGTGATGTCACTTTAACCAAATTTCAATTAATTACAACTCATTACAAAATAGATTGTAACAGTGAGTTAAATAAGTAACAGAGAAAATGTGGTAAATATGTGTAATAATAAATTAAATTGCCATTTTCCCGTTTCGAATTTGCACCAAATTCTTATAAAAATACACTTTTATTATTATTTCAGTAATATGCTAATATTTAATTATCAGCTAAAGTTTCCTTTTCCCTTAATTCGGCGTAATATATTATTTATTTTCCCAAAAAGAACTTAACTGTATTATTTAAATGTCAATCTCTTATTTCGAAATATTAAATCTATTCTATTATTCCATTTCTCCTTTTTAGAATAAAAAAACATTTGTCGGACGCTTTGTTTTTAATATTTTATTCGAAATGTCATTTGCGCAGTCCCATAATGCATTGCGGTCACAGACTGTTTACCTCTGTTTAATTTTGCAAGCTACCGGAATTTTGGAAAGAATCTCAACATCAACCTCCTCCTACTGGCCACAGAGATGATTGGAGGTGATCTATCTACGCTCCCTAATTCCGTTGATTGGATGTTCCATGCTTACGTCAACCTTAACTCGAACTAGAGTGTATTATACTGAGAATAAAATACCACGAGCGCGGGGTAAAAAATCAGAATTCGCTACCCTCTTAACTACTAAATAAAACCCCACCAAGTATTAATCTATTTTCGAATGTCCTTTGAGTCGTGATGTGTTCCAAGCTGCACAGTTTCAAAGACCTTTTTATTTCCCTTTTAAATTGACGTGACATGGATTTGGAATGGAGCTGTTTGTCTGTTATGAATTGTTGACTGAGGTGTTTGGATAAAAAAAAAAATTATCATTTTTATTTTCGGGATGTGACTTAGCTGCTCTATCGGTGTTTAAAGGAGAACTACTCGAGTACTTTGGAGTGTGGAATAGTTTATGGAATAGATAAAAAATAAAAGACTAAGACTTGATATCTTTCATTCTATTGGGGAAATCACTCAATATTTTCATTCCTCTGTCTTAATCTTCTACCCACGACATATATGGAAGTTCACTTATTACTTACCCATCATACGTAGTATAGGGCAAGTCTTGCAATCGTTTTGAAAATCGAAAAAAAAATTTGTCGACGGATTTACACGTTTTAGATAGTGGAGATTCCAAAAAATATATTTTTAGAAATTTTTTTTTGCCGTCTGTCTGTCTGTCAGTCTGTCTGTCTGTAAACGCTCTATCTCCCGAATAAATTGATATAGAGACTTGAAATTTTATATGTAGTTAGTATATAGGAATGGGACGAAGCCCATTTAATAACAGTAACCTCGATTATCCGAAACTATTTTTTTCGGACTCTCGAAAAATTCGTTCTGATGAAAGGTATATAAACATTTTCGAATTTTTTTGTTCTAAGGAGTGAACGAAAAAATTCGTTCTGATGAAAGGTATATAAAAATTTTCGAATTTTTTTGTTCTAAAGAATGAACGTAAAAGGCAATAAAATAACACACATTTTGCATATCGAACGAAGTCGATCGAATTATTACTTGCCGAGATATTTGTAATCCTGTTTTCCACATTCTTCGATTTTTCATGACCCTGTATTTCCTTCAAATTTCTTTTCAGAGATATATTTTAATTGAAAATGAGAAGCTTAATCCGACTCAGTTAATTGTTAGTTAAAAGAACTATTATTTTTGGAGTTATAAGGATGTTTCTTTTATGCAGTTCGGTACTACTTGAGTAGTTTGGCGTTTTATATAATTTGTCGAAATTGGTAATCAGCAGTTCTTTAATATAGCATTACTATGTTTATTAGCAATATTTAAATTTCGTTTATGAATTGCAATGCATTGTATAAATAGTTCTCACGTGTTTTATTTTCATATACATATCCATGGTGGGTAAGTATTACGGTGGCCCCCTACGACTAGTTTTTAACTGCGACAAATAATTCTATCTTATCCAGTTACATACCATAATCCGTTCCTTTCATCGTTTCACGAGGTGCTTTTCTACGGTAACTTCAGCCTGTGTAATATATATATATATATATGTCGCATTTTCATGAAACGACAGACTTCAAGGGGATGAGTTTTAATTACGATTTATTTAAAACATAACAAAATCTTTTCGCAAGTCTTTACATCATGAGTTCTGGAGACCAAGTGCGTAGATGTATAGAAATTTCTCATCTCCCGAGGGGGGTTACCAGTTAAAAAGGCCATGTGTTTTACTTAAATTAATACGATAAACTTAGGTTTCTTGTTGCCCTGTAAAACCCGTGATTATTAGTCATGGGGGCCGTATCCACATTGAGGGACGATTTATTAAAAAAGTAATAAATAGGTCTGATTTTTTGTATTTTCTTACAATTTCCCCCCCTTCCAGACAAGTCTCCGGGGATGGGCCGGCTTCCATCCATGATACTCACCTGAAAAGGGTAAACAATTTTTACATTAAGTGAGCTAATGGGAGATGAGTTATTTCTTTCGTATACTTAACAAATAATAGTATAACAATAATAAAAAATGTACAAATATCATATCTAAAAACAACACTGTTATAAAATGTACCACTATACGTCATTGAACATGATAAAAACAATTGTATTAATAAATGCAAAACACTCAGTAAATATTATACATAGACTAAGATAATCAAAATAAGAAATATGCTGTAGATGGATTCTGAAAAGTCCAATGTTATTTACATTTTCAAATTTGTATGGAACTGTCCTGACATAGTTCAAGAAATAGTACTTTTACACATAACACAATGTTCACAATAATGCAAAAATAATTTAAATTTCAAATATTCATAATAAATCAAAAAGGTAATTAAAATTCCAAATATTCATAATAATGCAAACCGAGATCAGATATAATATAATATCAGTTCATATGATACCAACTATTTCAATTTGTTGGTGTAAGTAGTTTAAATTGATTACTAGGAAAAAAGTATCTTAGTTTGGAAGCGTGTATTACTTCATAATCCTTTTTTGTAAGCCAGTTAGGCTTATTTATTTTGAAACTTACATTGGATAATTTTTCCATAACTTGATATGGACCAGAAAAAGGCGGACTTAACTTCCGAGTATTCGGATAGTGAAATTCTTCCACTATGACAAGGTCACCAGGTTTAAAAGGCGCTTCCACAAACTTTAAATCATACCTGACTTTATTTTTCAAGTGATGTTCACTTGTTCTTTGGAAAGCCTCTTTTCTGGCTTCCTCTACAGGGGGATAATAATTTTCATTGCCTAATACTGATGGATAAGGTAAATGGCCGAACATTAAGTATGCAGGAGGGTACTTGGTTACTGAATGAGGTGTGTTATTGTACTCATTAATTACTTCCTGCAGAATTTTGGGCCATGGGACGTTTGAAGGGGTAGAATTTACTTTAAGTCTTAGTCGGGTGCAAATTGACTGATTCACACGCTCATTTTTCACATTACACTGTGGTCTATGTGAAGAAGTAAGTAATTTTTTTACATTCTGTTTATGTACCCATTTACGAAGTTTAGACGCTGTAAACGCAGGATTTCTATCCGTTAAAATTTTATTGGGAAGTTGAATATTAAAAATCTGTTTAAGAATATTAATGTAGACTTCAGTTGTAACATTTTTAGATGCAAAACCCCAAACATAACGAGTAGCGTGATCAATAGCTATGTGCATATACCTTTTAGATGAATTATAATAGTTAAAACCTCCTACTGAATCTAATGAAATTATATCGAAAGGTAGTTCTGCAGGTGGTAATGCCTCCAGAAGACCAAATTTAGGTTGATGTGATTTTTTGTTCAGTTGGCAGACCTCACAATGCTTGACAAATTGTGTAATATCGTGGGTCATGCTGCTCCAGTAGTATTGTGGGGAAATTAAATTTAGCATTTTTTGGATTCCGGGATGGCCAAATTCTGTATGGGTTTTTATTAATAATTTCTCCCTCAGGGAGAATGGTACTACAATTTTTTGAAAACCCTTTTTGCGAATTATTACAATGTCATTAACTTTTTGAAATTTAGGCCCTGTTATATTATCTAATGGTTGGTGTTCTTTAATTTCATCTGACGTTAATAAATGAATATGGGGATTTACAGAAAAAGTGGGATTTCTTGAAAGCATGTCTGCTTCAAAATTGGTGGATTCTTTGTTATATTTTACAGTATAATCATACATACTTAATTTTAATGACCATCTGAATAACCTACCTGTTAAATGCTTCACCTTCTTAAGCCATACTAAGGAGGCATGGTCAGTATTGTAAAAGGTTTTCCGTGAAGGTAATAATGGAATTTGTCAAGGGCATCGATTATTGCTAGACATTCCAGTTCTGTGATAGCGTAATTTTGCTCGTAGGGCCTTAATTGTCTCGAGTGGAACGCAATGGGATGCAAGTTCCCTTTTTCATCCATTTGTTTTAAGACAGCACCTACGGCTTCCTTTGAGGCATCAGTATAGACATGGCATGGAAGGTTAGGATTGAATAATTTTAAAATAGGCCTAGAAATTAATGCGTTTTTAAGCAATTCAAATGATTGTTGACAGGCATCTGACCGTTCCCAAGGAGCATCTTTCTTTAACAATTTATTTAGAGGGGCTCTAATTTTAGCGTACTTGTCTATGAATTTGTGGTATACGTTTACAGAACCAAGGAACCTTTGCAATTCTTTAACGTTTTTTGGAGGGATTAATTTTTTAATAGTTTCGGTGTTAGCATTGTCTGGTTTTATTTGGCCGTTACTAATTTCATAACCGAGGAAGTCAATTTGAGATTTAGCAAAGTTACATTTGGAAAATTTTAATTTTAGATTTTCTTGACGGCAAATGTTAAATATTGTTTTAAGGTGATCCATATGCTCGGCATAGGAATCTGAATAAACTATAAAATCATCAAAATAATTGGTAGCAAAATTAACTTTGTGTTTATCTAGGATTCTTCGAAGAACTCTTGCAAATTGAGCTGGGGCATTTTTATAGCCAAAAGGAAGAACCAACCACTCATAAAGACCTTGATTGGTTGCAAAGGCCAACTTCTCTGTGTCTGAAGGATGAAGTGGGATATGCTATTAGCCAGAGGCTAAATCTAGCGTGGAAAAATATTTGGCATTGACAAGTCTGTCCAAAAGCCAATCTATACGGGGCAATGGTTCCGAGTCAGTCTTACAAATGGCATTGATTTTTCTGTAATCAATACAGAGACGCGTTTTACCTTCTCCTTTTTTATATGCCAGAGTGACGGGAGAGGAATAAGGACTGCAGGACTCTTTAATAAGTTTAGTTTCCAGTAATTCTTGTATTTGTTTTTGAATTTCTTCATTGTCCCTAGGAGATGCACGGTAAGGTCGAAGCGAGATAGGAAGTTCCGAGGTGAGAGTTACCCGCTGAGGTTCCCATCTGACTCTACCTACGGCATATCTATTGCGCGCAAAAATATCCTTGAAGTCGCTTAGAAGCCCTTCCAACTGTGAGTTCTCTTCAGTAGTACAATGACTAAAACTTTTGTCATCATAATCCGAGAGAATTTGAGTATCAAGATAACATTGTCCTTGTTGCGACAAAATTTCTTGATTTGATTTGGAAGGAGAACGAAGCGGCTTCTTGCAATTCATATCATTTGTTAAAGTTAATGTATGATTGAATGAGTTTTCCTGTGAAATTTGATTGAAAATATTTTGATCATGCTTAAGAATGACTCCATCCTGAGTCAGAATATTTGAGTAAAAGTCCATCGATATATGGAATTTTTGTAATTCTGGAGTTCCCAGTATCGCATATGGCAAGAATGACCTAACTAGGTATAAGGTGCTATTTTGCCTGATATTTCCTATTTTGAGGGGTACGTGAAGTTTTTCAGAAATTTGAACTTGTCCTTGGGTTTGATTAACATTAAGAGGATGACAGCTTTGAATAGACGTCATATCCAAAGCTGCAACTAAGTTTTCTGGAATAAGGGAAAGGGTACTTCCGCTATCCAATAAAAATGGTATTTGAACCTCATGACAAGTTTCTGAATACGTATGATTATCGTAATTCCCATATCTGAGGTACCCCGGGACTATAAACCGTCATAAAGCATTATGGGGTATTCCTTGATCAGGGGAATACTCATGGACATTTTGTGATTGAAACTGATTACTATGGGTTGCCAAATCGGGATTCATTGTTCTCCCTGCATTGCCCTGAACATCATATTTATGGAGTAAAGTATGATGTCTTCGATGGCAATTTTTACAGTTCATCTTGGAGGGACATTTATTTGAAAAGTGGCCACCTCGCAGACAATTGATACATAGTTTGTTTAGTTGGACAGTTCTCCAACGGTTATCTATGGACATATTCGTTAATTTTCTGCAGACTTGGGTGGCATGCGACTCAAGGCAAACCCCACATTTAGTATTTTCTTGACTTTTGGGGAATTTATATCTATCGGAAGAATTTCGGGAATAATTTACATTTCTTAAATCTATTTTAGTTGGATTCTCCAACGCTAGCATACTTTTGGCATGAGTCTCTAAAAATTTTAAAAATTCCGTGAGACTAGGCATATCATTATGAGTAAGAGAAAGCTCCCATCGTTCTTTTAGATTATCACTTAGTTTTTGAATTATAGTATAAATTATCATGTTATCCACCAAAGCATTTTGAGTCAAATTCAAAGACTCTAGAATTCGAAGTGACTCATTACAAGTATATATTATGTGAAAAATAGCTTTAGAGGAAGAGGGGCAATTTTTCATGTTTTTTAAATTGTATAACTTACTTATTTGTGCTATCGCTAAATCCCTAGTTTTATCATAGCGAGCGCAGAGAATGTCCCATGCATTTTTATAATTGGCTTCCGAGAGAGGAAATCCAGAAATTAATTTATGAGCAGGACCCTTTACACTAGCCAGTAGGTATTGCAATTTTGAGACGCCCCCCAACTCCAAATTTTGATCTATAGTTGTAAGAAAAATCTCTTTAAAAGAAAGCCATTGATCAGCTTCTCCGTGAAAAGGTTTCAATTCAAATTTTGGAAGATTAACAGTTTTTACACAAACATTACCTGTAGTTTTATTTAGACTTTCTGAACCACCCTCGTGAAAGTTTAAACTTTTAGTTAACTTATTACGTGATGTATTTATTGCTATGGTTAAATTATCCAATTTAAGTGCAATCTCATTATATTCATCAATTATAGGATCAGTTTCCGATGCATCGCTCTGAAGAATGGCATTTTCATGGAGTTTATTTAATTCGGTTTCAATATCCTGAACCTGTTTACCATATAAATCTAACTCTTCAAGAGTTACAGTTTCATTATCAATTTTGGGATTTATAATATTTTTTTTGCGAGTGATTTTTCCCTTAAGAACAGTTTTTTGTTTTTTAATAGCTTCCATTTTTAATTAATTTTATGACAACTTCTTAAAAATCTAAATATAAACAAATTCTAAATGACCTTCAAAAAATAATAATAATATCAACATAATACAAGCATCTGCATAGAATTGTGAAATGAAATAAATAAAAAGAATTAATTATATAAAATAATTAGACGTAAATATGGATATCCATTTTTTCTTTCAATTTAAAATATAATTACACTTAAAACCATGGTTTGTAGAAATAATAAAACTAAACACAATATCACTACAAATAGCACTTACCTTTAATTACTTATATTAATAAACATCATAAAAACAATAAGAATAATAATATCATATATAAATAACAACCCCAGGGTATACACATACATTCAACCAAAATAAAAAAAAAAGCAATTTTAGTGTGCGCACATGAAAAACTATGCGTTTTCTTTCTTTTCTTTTCGATAAATAATGAAGCAATTACAGGAACACTATTTGAAGATTATTGATGAATCACTAAAAAGCGAACACAACTGTTGAAGTCGAAAAGATTTACGCGTTTCATGATGACTCGATGACTGCATTCACACTTTGTTGTAAATAAAACGCAAAGTACCCGACATTTTTGATGAAAAAATTACTCTCATTATCACCATAGAAGAATAAACACAGGTTGCACCACACACTTCGATGAAACCAGACGAACACAAAACCTCTTTTAAGAACGCACAAAAACAAAATAAATCACAAGTTCGGAGAGACCGGCCGAAGTAATTCATGGCACGACAGAAGGCAGGAGGGGGGACGAACGGCGATAGTTGAAGTCCCGCTCAAGAAGAAATCCAGTGTCCAGGATGCGGCAAAGCCCGACCGAGTGGAAAATAGCATCTAAGTATTCCAATGGGGCAACGGCGATAGTTCCGCTCAAGAAGAAATCCAGTGTCCAGGACAAAGATCTTAGGATGCGGCAAAGCCCGACCGAATGGTAGAAAATAGCATTTAAGTATTCCAATATGGAATACGTTTACTGGATGATAACTCATGACGAGACATTAGTTCCTTTTCAGGGCCTCTTTCGATGTTTCGAGTCAGAATGACCACTGTCTTTGCTTTCCTTTGTGGGTCCGGTATTTTTAATGATGTTCATATTTCGTAGATTATTTTCCCGCACTAGGTATCATCCTGCCGACAATGAAGAACTGTCGCATTTTCATGAAACGACAGACTTCAAGGGGATGAGTTTTAATTACGATTTATTTAAAACATAACAAAATCTTTTCGCAAGTCTTTACATCATGAGTTCTGGAGACCAAGTGCGTAGATGTATAGAAATTTCTCATCTCCCGAGGGGGGTTACCAGTTAAAAAGGCCATGTGTTTTACTTAAATTAATACGATAAACTTAGGTTTCTTGTTGCCCTGTAAAACCCGTGATTATTAGTCATGGGGCCCGTATCCACATTGAGGGACGATTTATTAAAAAAGTAATAAATAGGTCTGATTTTTTGTATTTTCTTACATATATATATATAATAAAATGAAGAAGTTACACGATTCCCTCAGTGATGATAGTAACATGACATGTTAATGTAAAAGACAACAAAATATAACGAAAACGTCTTTTAAAAAAACTTAAATGAGATCAATTTGTTTGGATTTCAACAATGCCACCGTTTCAAGTTACTGCCGAATAAATCATTCTTGAAGATCAAGTAAATTATAAATACAATAAATAATACAATTAAAATAAACTTCAACATAGTACTCGTCAAAATTTAATGATAAACAGTTACCCGTAAGACATGGTGACGTCACTGCAACGTCGTTGTGAAATCACATTGTGACTTTGTGACCATCGATTGTTGATGTGACGTCACGTGACGTCGATGTGAAGTCACAGTGACTAAAATGTGAAGTCGTTATGGCCGTTTTAGAGCTTTTTTGTGACGTCACATTGTGACCACTTTGTGACGTCACAATGTGACCAATTTGTGAAAAGTGTGTCATTTGTGACTACTTTGACATTAACATTGTGACGAACTGTGAAATTTTTTTTAGAAAGTCACATCTTAGTCACATTGTGACGTCACTGAGTGGTGGCATTTTCGTCACAGATGTGATGTGACCAAAGTGACCCACAGTGACGTCATTGTGACGTCACTGTGAACATGCATGCTATGAGGGTAGAGTTCCATTGAAAAAAGTTCGTTTTTTCATTAGTTGTTTGTGGATTAATTATTGAAAAGGTGATCTATTTTATACAAATATTTTTCTTGTTTCTATTTTCTTGTATTTTCTTTTTACTTTTTTATTGAAAAATAATAAAAATTATTTTTTTTGCAATTACCATAAAATTTTCTAAAAATAGTAAATCAGTTAAATTTATTTAATCGATAATGACATGACAAATCTTTTAATTTAAATATATGTTATTCAAAATCAGTCATTTTAATGCAAATGTGTGAGCTTGTAACTTTTATGTCATTTAATTTATAAAGTACTCAGATAATAAACAAGAATGAAAAATGATGCGCCCAGTATAGATTATGAAACATTTTCGAACGCATTCAGAATATTGTAAAAAAATTTCCCACTTTTATAAGAAGAAGGGCGATGTCTAAATGAACAATTAGAAAAATGCAATACGCACTTCCATATCTTTTATTTCCAGTATCCCTGTATAAAATCCATAGTTTTGTGTGTATACTACATAATATGTGAAAGTTTGGTTCAGTTAAACGACTAGAACAGAGTAAGAATCCCCGGTAACACATTTTCATCAATAAATGGAAATGTATGTGAAAACCATTGTGCATCCCTGTACATGATCTATTAAATTTATAAACATAAATTAACATTTAAAAATGTGTTTAAATTTTAAAACGCGTACCACAACTGAAACCGCACTCATAGAAATTATTGTTTATAAGTTGTACTGTAACCAATTTTTTTATGTTGCAAGATCATTTCATGACTGAAATTAGTAAATTTCCATATCAGACAGATAATTTTATATTATGAATGTAAATCGGTTGCATGAGATTGCAACCAGCCTAACATCGCTACACGTGCTTAATTATACCAGAAACCTGCCTTAATATTTATATAAATTCCGGAATTTAAAAATCCTCCTTTATTAGACATACACACTCTTGGAAATTTAACATAAGTTTATCGGAAACATACTCAAAACCTATCCACTTCATATCAGATAGCAAAAAAATTTGATAAAAAAACTAAAACTTAATAAATAACATCCCACCAAAAGAAAAAAATGTTTTCTTCAAAATCAACTTTTTAAAGAAAGCTTCGTAAATTATATCGAATTTATTCATACTTCTCACTTTTCCTTCTAAAAAACTTCTCACTTTTCCTTCTTTTCTACCTAGTAAAAAAAAACTAGCCTTAAACAAATCTTCAGGAATGACTCCTGGAATGATGCTGATGTATAAGGTTTCCGGAAATAACGCGTCCGGGTGGACCACATCTTCCATGAGTCGAATAGACCAACCAGGAAAGGGCTCCGTCTATGCATCGTGAAGCGATTCCATGGGATATTGGCGAGCGCAGGAAGCAGGGGTAGCCTACACTGTTAAAAATTTGACCCATTTGCTGCAGCATCACTTCACCGCTTTTATAGAAAACGGTTACTTTACTGTGTTATGGAGCATTCTCATTGGTCATAAAAGCGATATTCTATAAAAGCTGTGGAGTGACGCTGCAGCAAATTGATCAATTTTTTAACAGTGTACAACTTGGAATCGCGAAGCGATTAAGCTTGGGGTTGGCGAGCGTAGCGAGCAGGGGGGCGGAGACCCCTAGTTAAACAAAAAATGATACCGTCAATAATCAAAACAGGGACTGACCATCGACCAAAGTTGTATTTTGGATATTTTTGGACAAACATTCCTGCAATATCTTTATGAAAAACGCATCTCTTTTCTGATTTGAAATTAGTAAAGAGACACTGATAATACTACAAATTAATATTGAACCGGCAGGAAACACTATTTTTACTGTGCCTTAACTATTTATTTCAACAATAATTTCATAGAAAAGATTATTGAGAAGATTTCCTGAAACTCTCAATATCGTATGACACCAAGTTAACATTTGAAAATACACAGATATTTTGGATTAGAACAACATATTTAAAACGAATCACACCTAAAATATGTAAAACTCTCAAGCATGAATGAACATGAAAATCATCGGATATTCAAAAACGTATCAGAAAAAAAATACATTTTCCAGTTCAAATCCGAAATAGTTCAAAGCAATTATCCTTACAGATAAAGAGAATAATGTAGAATTTTTGCTAAAAATAAAACTCATTGAATTTTTTGAGAAATAAGAATTAAAAGTATCTTTTTCAGATTATAAATTATTATAAACAGTACTTCAAATACATTTTGTTCTTTCAAGCAAGAACAAAAAATATAGTACCAATACCCATTTATTCCAATAGAAAGTTCTTAGAGAAATGTTTAAAAAAGTATTTTCTGAAAATTCCATAAGCATGTCATCAAGCAAATATTTAAAAATGGCATAGTTTTTTTTGAGGGGGGGGGGCAGAAACATAACGACAAATAAAACTTATCTAAGTAGCATAATATAAAATCACATGTAAAAAAGAAAATAATATTCGATCGAATATTAAAAGTAAAATGAAATCTCCAACTCAGTGCCACAATAGCTAAAAGGAATTCTCTCTGTAAAAAGTTTCAGGGTGAGTCTAAATCGTTTTTACAATATAACAAGAATGATAGTATCTATCTAGATGAGCAATAATTACCATGAATCATAGGGTCATAAACCATCCTTTTCATCAAAAATGCAAAGTGTTCTACCCTAATTTCATTTGGAAAGGCTGTAATTACTTTCAGAAAACCGAAGTATGTTATAATGAAGCGTTTTCATAGACATGCTCACCTTTCTTGTAAATATGAAAACGCCAAAACAAGTTGCAGAAATTTCTAGACAAGCAATAATTACCATGGATCATAAGGTCACAAACCGTCCATTTAATCAAATATGCAAGGTATTCTACCCTAATTCAACTCGGGGAAGGCTGTAATAACATTTAAAAACTAGAGTTTATTATAATATAGCGTTTTCCTAGACATACTCATCTTTGTTGTAAATATGAAAACATCAAAACAAGTTGCAGAAATTTCTAGATGAGCAATAATTACCATGGATCATAAGATCACAAGCCATCCATTCATCAAGCATGTAAGGTGTTCTACCCTAATCCAATTTTGAAAGGTTCTAATCTTTCTTTCTGAAATGTAGAGCATATTATAATGAAATGTTTTATAGACATGTTCACATTTTTGTAAATATGATAACACCAGAATAAGTTGTAGAAATTTCTAGACGAGCAAAAATTACCATGCATCATAAGGATCACAAACCATCCAGTTGATCAAAAATGCAAGTAGTTCTACCCTAATCCAATTTTGGAAAACTATAATAACTTCCAGAAATCTGGAATATATTATAGTGAAGCGTTTTATAAACATGCTCACTTTTTTCTTTAATTATCATAACACCAAAACAAATTATAGAAATTTTGTAGACGAGCAAGAATTACTATGGATCATAAGGTCATAAACCATCCAGTTGGTCAAAAATGCAAGGGGTTCTACCCTAATCCAATTTTGGATGGTTTTAATAACTGTCAGAAATCTGCAGTATATTACAATGAAGCGTTTTATAAAAATGCTAACCATTGTTTTAATTATCATAACACCAAAACAAGTTGTAGAAATTTGTAGACGAGCATTAAGTACCATGAATCATAAGGATCGCAAACCATCTAGTTGGTCAAAAATGCAAGGTGTTCTATCCTAATCCAATTTTGGAAGGTTCTAATAACTGTCAGAAATGTGCAGTATATTATAATAAAGCGTTTTATAAACATGCTCATCTTTGTTATCATAACACCAAAGCAAGTTGTAGAAATTTCTAGACGAGCATTAGTTACCATGGATAATAAAGTCACAAACCATCCAGCAAGGCATTATGTAATAACTTTGAGAAATGTGGAGTATATTATAGTGAATCGTTTATAGACATGTTCACATTTGTTGTAAATATAACACCAAAAAAAGTTGCAGAAGTTTTTAATATACGCGCCAGCCGTCTGCATTTGACTCCCCGTACTTACGACTGCGATTATAATTTCATACGGTATTATCGAGTGCATGAGAACGTGTTTTTACGGGAATTTTTGTAATGTTATGACATTTTATGGAAAGCAGAGTACATTTTGTAACATTTTTATTGCAGTGTTTTTATTTTTCGGAAAATTATTACCGACAAGCCTAATTCAGTTAAGGAAAATCTTTGTATTTGTGATCGACCCTTTAAGCAGTATTTTTCCTGTAAGATTAATGGTTCATAAAAAGAAAGCAATGAAACTTTTTTGTATGAGGATATATTTGTGAAAACTTTACACATTTATTTATATTTTACAATTATTAACGCATTTATTTTACATTTATTAATATTTTATACACATCCATTAACAATTTATACACACCTTATTTGTTAGATTTCCACTCAGTGCAATAAAGATAAAATTCATTTCATTTCATAAAGATTAAAGAAATATTTATCATTCGAATTTTAAGTCAATAAAAACAATACCTAAAATACTTCAAGTATTTAACAAAAAACAAGAATAATACATCAATAGCTATTTATTTCAACAATAAGTTCTTCCAAAAGATTTTGAAAAAGATTTCCTGACAATGTCAATAAAATATGACATCAAGTAAACTCTTGAAAATTCGCAGTTATTTCGTACTGAAAGTGGCTTACTTTTTATAAAAGATAAAAACAAATATAAGCTCTCCTATTAATTCTTCCAAAAACTTTAATAAGGCTTACAAGGAAAGTTAGAAAAAATTGATTTCCCTGTTTGCAGCCTGAACAGAAAGTCTAAGAGATATATTTTATCGACATTCTGTAAATCTTATTAATTCACATATTATATTTGCAGAATATTATTTGCAATAAATCACCCTAGAGGGTTTTTGATATGTTTTCTATTTTCGTGAAAGAAGGAACAAAATAACTATACTTTAAATTACGTAAAATAAAAGAATAAGATAGCTTGAAATGTTTAGCTGGGTTTCAAGTTCTTTTGGAAAAGTAACATTTCTCGCTCGTTATTAAAAATCAAAGAATAAGAATAAGATTTTTATTTTTATTTTCACTTAATAAAAATACTATCCATACTATTTTGATTTCAGTTTAAAAATAAATTATTGCAGATTATCTTCCTCAGTACTGCTCTTATCTATAGGAGATACTAAAGAACAAACTTTAAAATATTTCAAATGCTTTTAGAATTGCTGAAATTAATTCTAGACCTTCTTAATGAATAGCCATGCAATAAGCATTGCTATAAGGACTGATACATTTTTGGATTTTTTTTTTCATGATAATTTTAAGTTGATTTGCATGGTCTCTCGTAATGTTTGTCTCAGGTCTAAGAAGGTTATTGTAGTCCTATGAGGGTATATAGGATTTGGGTATAGTCTCGCACTGTAAAAAATAAATAAATAAATAAAATAAAATAAAAAATCTGCGAAATTACTGAAATTTTTTTATTAGATTGGAATTCCAAGAACTTTTTATTTAACGGCGACAGCAAAAATTCATGCAACAGATATTTTGTTTGCATTTTATATCGAAAAATCTGTAAGGCTACTATGACTTTTCAGAGAAGCGAGTTTCCTAGAACTTTTCATATAACTGAAACCCGGCTTACAGATAAAATTTTAGTAACATTACAGTATCTTTAGTAAATTCAGTGAAAAGCTACAGATTTCTGTAGCTTTACAAAAACAAGTTTTGTAAATTTCAATTTTTTTTACATTGTACAGATAAAATTTGAGCAAGCATACCAATTTGTGTAACTTTCATCTGTAGAATTACATATTTTTTACAGAGTGGATTATGGTTTTATACACTGATTTTTATATTTATATGTTATAATCAATAAATTTACGATTCCTACAAAAAAAGTGAAACTAAAATTATTGATAGATATGTCGTGACTTGCAAAATAGCTTTTACCACATATATTCTTGCTGTTAAATATCTGTTTAATCTATTTATTATCAATTTATTATCTCTATTTATTATTCATTATCGAGATAATCTATTTAATCTCGCTGTTTAACCTATTTATTAATTTTTCGTCAGACATACAATAAAACGAATTTATTATGTTATTAAATTATTTACTTCAATGAGCTAGATAAATAAATAAATTTTTTTATAAAGTGAAACTCGCAAAGTTTATGTTCAACAAGCATACTTTTACATTTTGGTAATCAAATAAATATGCAGATTCTTGTTTCTACTAAAATATTTTGCTACTTTTATTCTGAAAGAAGATATTTTTCTAATAATTTAATATTGTACTTAATTATTAAATGTTCTTGATTAATTTCTGTTTTAATACATTTTCCGTTAGTTAAGTTTTTAAAAATATTTAAGCAATTATAGCTTCAAATGCAAGCTATTTGAAACACATCATCGTTATGTCGTCGTTATTTTCTAATGTGTGTAGAACAAAGTTTCTCCAGTTTAGTATCATTTCTATTAGTTAATAATTTACAATATGGTTTGATAAAGAACGATTGAAGGATATGCAATGCATTGAAACTATCCCTGAAATTTTTTATAACTATCAATGCAAGTTTAATCAAAATATGTCAAAAAAAAACTTTTTCTAAATTTTTATATTTAACAGTTGAGTTCACTTGATTATAAAACTTCCCTCATAATCCAAATATTAAACAATTTTTTTATGATGAGCATTTTATTAAAAACATCAATAAAAAAGTTCTATTGGTGGATTAATTTGTTTTGTAGAGCATAAAAATGCTAATCTTTACTAATCACATTCACCTGATTATAGAACTTTCCGATATAATTATATAGCTAAGCAATTTATAATGATAGGTTATGTATTAAAAATTTCCCTGATTTATCTAACAGAGAAAGTTTCACTGAAATCCATTAAGTAGAATCTTTTAAAAAAATTTCATCTTTTATAATCGGTTTCACCTGATTGTACAACTTTAGTCTGTATACTAAGTAACAAATGATATGTTATGCACAAAATATTTTCCTGAAAAATTCTTCCACTAACAGTGCAAGTTACATTGAAATTCATTCACTAGAATCCTTTAAAAAGACAATCTTTCATAATATACTTCCTCTGATAATAGAATTTTCCTCGTAGTTCTAAAAGTAAGCAAGGCATTCAAAAACTTTCTCTGGAGAACTATCTAGTTAACAATTGATGTCTAATGAAATTTCAATCAGCAGAACTCAAATTATAAGCAGACGGAACAAAATTCTCATTTGTATTTAGTAGTTAAATTTGTTTTTTTCATATGTAGCGCTGGACAAAGAAACGGAATCCACATGATTGTAATCTTAAAGTACATTTTTTGCTGTATTTTAATACATCCTGTAGTGTATATACAGATCTATTGATCATATATATAGTGATAAACAAAAAGATTCGAACACCCCATTCCTGTTATAGATGGTGATTTCTGAATGTCGGTTCTGCATTTTAAAACGCTAAATTTCCGTTTCAGTATTCTATATTCAATAATATAATTTCAGTATTAAATCTTTAAAAAGGGTTTCATATTCGATGCTTGACAAATGCTTTTTCTTCATTATTGAGAATGTCCATTTACTGAATAGGATTCAAACACTGACTAGTAGGTGTTCTGAGAACTGAATGCAGCGCAGCGTAGCGCCGATAGGCAGAGTTCTACCATTAATTGACGGAAAAAAGTTACGCTAAATGTGGCTGAAGTCTTTTTCATTTACTAATTAAAAGAAAAAGTATCGAAACGGCGAAATTTGTGACATCAAAAGTTTATCAGGCATATGTTTACACTTTTTTTTAAATACCAATCGTATATGGGGTTGAATTGATGACCAAGTTATTTGATTGATATATTTAACTCTGAACTACCACACGCCTGTCATTGATATTTTACTATATGAATGAGCAATGCTGGTTTTAAATGAAGCATAGCAGTAGTCCGAATACTGGCTACCGATGTTGGCCTAAATACCGGCTAATTAATAATAAGACCACTTTTGTTTGCTCTACTTGAAAAGAAAGAAAATAAAATAATTTAAATAGTATAGAAAAAACTCCAGTTGAATTTCGCAATATGAAAAACAATAAACGTAGCCTTAAGTGTTCAGGTACATCCACTGGTTACAGGATCACTTCACAAAAAGCGCTGTTGTACACTTTAAAATTGCCTACCAAAAATGTGAAGTGAAAGAAGAAAATTGAAGAGGAGTGAACAGTATGAAAAAACACGGAAAAGAGGCGGAAATTAAATTTTTAAAAAGTGAAATGATGCAATTTGTGGTTTCTGCAAGGGTGCTTTCTCTGCACAGAAGAAACGCGCAAGCGACTCTGACTTCAATATTAGGACTGCTACATGTGGTATTTAGCAACTGCATTGACACAAAGTGTGATCATTATGATTGCGAGTTTTTTTTTTAGATAAAATAATAATCATACGATTGTGTTAACCTTCCTACCCTGTTCAAATTTTACACAACCTTCATAAAAACATCTAACACCAGAACTGTTATTTAAAACATTTTAATATATTTAATTAACTTATTTTTCTGAATCTGTTATTTAACTTTCCTTATGAAAAAAGTACTGGTTCGAATCGTATAAAACAAATTATTGTTATGGGGCGATTAGACCCGTTCAGGGTAGAAAGTTAAAATAATAGCATATCTGTGTATCCATCGTAATATGGAGTTCCATTACCTGTGGTTTAATCTGCAGAGCTTTCTAAACGTCAGACTAGATGTTATGATTAATAAGGTTATCTGACCGAAAAATCCCAGCTGGCTATCGCCCAGTTACCTTAACAGGTAAGGCATTGGCCTTGTAAGCCAAGTATCTGGGTTCGATTCCCTGCTTGGGCAATTTTTCTCTCAGTTGGAAATATTCAATTCGTCTGATAAATTTACCAATCAGTTTGATTGTTTTAAAATAATAGTATAAAATAATAATCGTTTCAAGCAGCTTCTTTTCCTTTTGTTTCTTTTACACGTTAAAAAATAAAACTAGAAACATAATGGAATAATTACTGTCATACACCGACGTTAAGATTTTTATAAGTTTGACAAAAATGCTTATTCATTAAATTACGTAATTTTTCTATGCATAAGAAATGTTATAAATCAAAAGAATATATTAAAATAATGTTCGCACTTATAAGCAATTAAAATTAATACTATTTGTGTGATTCTTTTGGAAAACTCTAGGTAGCCGATAATTAGACCCCATTTTCAAAACACAAAATTTCCAGACTTTCGGAATTTTGCATTTTATAAACAGAAAACGCCTTTAAGACAAATTTTATTTCTTCTAGACAGGTGTATAACTTGTGAAGGTACCTTGCTGTCACTTTTTTCTTTATTAATTTTGAAAATTGTAAAATATTAAAAACGAAAGTGCTAGCCGGTATTTGGGCCTTTTCCTCTATTTTTATTAAAAACTCTTTAATTTTTCAAAGTGCAATCTTGATAATCACTATAGCAAATTTTTATACTTGTTTTGTAATTTTCATCTAAAGTCTTCATATAAATAAGAAATTTTCTTAAAAAGTACAGTTTTAATGAATTTTTATTTATTACCAGTTTTTAGTTATAACTTTAAGTAGTTATGTGTTATTAAATGTTTAATTTTAAAAACGAATGTAATTTCTTTTAAGAAAGTTCTTTTAATACTTTTTTAAAGAGAAAGCTAATTTCAAAAATGAAGCTTGTGGAACATTATTTTTTAAATTAAAGGAATAAATTTAAAAGTTAAATTATTAGCAAATTTACATTTTTATTTTCGAATATTTATTGAATTTATGGAACATAACACATATTTAATGTATTTCTTTTTTAATAAATTTAATAATGAAACCTATCGTTCGTCTAAAGTGATATTGATTAACATTCTTCTAACTTATACACGGTGTCCCAGAACTTCGTGTATAAACTTGGAGGGGAGGTAAAAAACACCGTTAGGAATCACAATTGCATAGAAAATCATGGGCGGAAACTTCCCCGTTACATGTTAGACCTTTCACAGGCAGTGATCATTTTTTCCAATTTATCATGTATGTTAACTATAGCCTTTTTTATTATTTTTAAATAAATTTGCTCGTAATTTCAGATATTATTCGTTTTTTTCAAAAAATTAGCAATGTAAGTTCTTTGTCTGTTAAAGGATTAAAGAAACACAGACACATTAAGGCCATAATGCAGAAAACAGTGTAAAATGCTTTATTTAACGAAAAACGGCACAATGTTTCACATAAGGCTAAAACAGACCAGACCATTTCTTGCGGTTACTCGTTGGCGTGCTTGTTGTGGTGACGCGGTGTTTTATCTTTAATGACCTTTGCAGGAAAGGGTCTGTTGTTCGGCAAAAGAGGAATCTTTCCGTCAAGTAGGATGGATGTGTTTATCTCCCGATTCTTTTCTTTATTAACCTTCGTTCTATTATGAAGAAGCCGCAAATGGGTCATATACAAAAGGCTCTTCCAAGAATTTTGTTGATGGGGAGAGTATTTCAATGTGCATGCAGCCTTACATGTATCACAGGTGTTTTTCAAAATTGCTTCGATTGGCATGGATGAATGATCATTGATCATCTATGCGACATGAATTGGCGACTTTTTCCTAGAATCCGGTCGTTGCATTGGTGATAGCCATAGTGATGGAGATTCGTGTTTCCAGCAGTTTACTGGCGCGTCATATAGAATGCATTTCATTACATCACAGAAAAAATAATTAAGAGGAGATAAATCAGATTTTCTGAAGAGGAGAGCACGGGAGGGATCCTCAACGTCCAATAATTTTTTTCCTGTGTGATGTCCGAATAGTCACTTACACCCCTTACATAATAAGATGGTTTCCTATCATATAAAACCACATTCTGTGCCATATGATGCACGGGGAAATCGTTAAGAAGAAGAACTTCCCGAGAAACAAAACACTTGCGACGGCCTTATTGAAATGATAAGATGTATGGCCCCTTTGTCCACCACTATTCCGGTTCACAACTTAATAGTGATATGACGTTGAGTGTTACAGTCGGTTCTATGTAGGTTGTTATCCGTGTGATCCATGTTGAACGCATACAGTCGGCATCTACAAAGAAGAAGCCACACGTGCCGAAACAGTGTTGCCAGTTGACTATTTTACTTTAGTTGACTTTCTCTTTGCCACCACTTTTTTAAATGGTAAAAGTTGACTTATTTAAGGACATATTAATTAAGGCGAAAATAAGAAGAAAATTACAATTTGGAAAATTTGGTAGTAATCAAAAAATATGAATTAAGCAAAAGTAGCCCACTTACAACACTGTGCTGATCTTGAGAATTCGCATCCAGCACTACATATCCATTTCCGTGCATGTTTTTGTATGTAACTATGATTCCTTAAAGATGTTCTCAAACTCTCCACAAAGTTTGCACGCGCAGAGTTCTTGGGCATATTGTATTATCGTTCGACTTTTTTTCACAGACAGGAGTATGGAAAACTTGATTTTTTTAGAAATGTATTTTAATTGTTTAGCTTACGCTCATAATCCTTCTTATGCTTCTTCTTCTTTCTAAAATCTTTTGTAATGCTGCTTCAGAAAAACCAACACAGTACGCACTTACATATTTGCATTTATAAAAATTTTCAAATTATAACTAAATCAGATACAAAAAATCAAATATCTGCCCATTTATATTTCTATCATAAGTGTGAACTTATTTTACTTAACATCTGGAACAGTATGTGTTTTCTTCATGACATTAAATTTAAAGTGCTTTTTTCGGGGATTTATTCTTATCAAATATGTATTTTTAAAAATGCATAATGTAAAACCTGATAAATCTATAGAAAAAGAATAGATTTCACCCCTGTTTCTTGATCCTGTCTTTTCCAAAATTCTTAAATAACAGATGCGTTTAGCGGGTGGCTTCACATTTTTCAGCCAATAAGTTTATAGTGCAAATACTCATCGATTTCACTAATGCTTATTAAACTAAATGTTGACTTTTCATTAAAGGATTTCACCAATTAATAGATTTTATTTTATTTACTTGCTCCATACCCGGTCAAGAAAAAGATAAAATGCCATGTAAACTTTGTAATTTCACTTTCATTTTATACGACTTTGTTTGTAGTTTACATGGTTTCTTGTTACAATCTGTCAAATTAAATAATGTATGAAATCTTACTTACGTTTCCTCTAAAAAGAAAACTAACTTTTCAATATTTTACATATTTATATTATGTTTATAATTATTAATGTATAACAAAAAACTTTCAAATATTACTTGCAAAAGTACTTTTCAAAAATACTTGCGGTAGTATTATTCCATACACACGATTCCCCTAAGATATTCCGTATACCGCATGTGTCCCAAGTAAAACTACAGTGAACACTCTGTAGTATACGCTAAAAAAAGAAATGTAAGTTTACAAAATTGTTTTTTTTTTTTTAATTCAGAATATTGCATGTTTAATAAAATTTTATCTGTACACTGTACAGTATAAAGATGTAAATCTACAAAACAAGATTTGTAAAAATACATAAATCTGTATACTTATAAAAATTTTATCGGTAGCCCATGATAATTATGTAGCTTGTTGTTGATAATTATGATGATGTTGTTGTTGCAATTACATAAAAATTTCTAGGCATCCTAATGTCTTAAAAATTTTTTAGTAACCTTACAAATATATTATTTTAGAGTAGAAATCTACATGTGTTACATGTAGTCAGTTTCTTTTGTTGCAATTACATAAATAGTGTCAGGTATCCCAATTTTCTAGGAAATTCTCAGTCTATTTTTTAGTCATATATATATACATATATATATATATATTTACAGCGTAGCGCTTTTTCATTATAGAGTACATGCTTATGATTTCTTAAGACTACGCACAGACACACACACACTCAAATGATCTTATTCCCATTTCTTCGTTCATTCTTATTCGAAAAAAATCGATGGAGGCCTTTTAGTGAACATATTTGCCTTGTTCAGCCATTATATTTATCCTAATAATATTTATCCATTCCAGGATTGCCAATTACAATAAATGTTCCCATTTAATTAAAGTTTATAACATTCACATGTCAAAATATTTTGATCCTTCTAAATTAATAGAACATTTAATTCTGTAGTACAGTCGGCTGTTCTCAATTCCATTGACCAACAAGTTAGAAACTTTTTAAAACAATGACGAAGACATTTTTAAATGTTAAGTTATAGATTTAGCATATCTGACTATAAAAGAGATATAGAATTGAATTAGTTTTAAATTGTTTGGTAAACTAATTACTTATCAATTTGTAATAATTTTTATCCCGTGACAACTCATTATTCACCCTTCATTTACTATTTTTTTTCATCTGGAAATTCCATTCAAAACAGCAAATTTGACAGTGTAACACGCGCATTCCAAAGGAAAAAAAGAAAGAAAAAAATAAGACTGTCACGCGTCACGTGACCTGAGTTTTCCTAAATTAAAAAAAAATGTAGTTGTAATATTTTTCGTTAAAAAAAACTGGCAACACTAGTTCTATTAAAAAATGTTCTTTTTCTTAGTGATGTTAAAAAAGTGGTTCATATCTTGTGATGGGGGCGTGCGCCAGAATTATGTAAAAAAAAAACTTTATTTGTATATAATGTGTGTCTGTTAGTCTACTATATGTGAGTGCCGTTTTTTTTTTTTTTTTTTTTTTCAAGTAATAAAAAGTTTATAAAGAAGAATGCAGCCCCGAGATATTTATTAAGATAAGTTATCACTTCTTTCTTTCTTCTTGTACATTTGTAAGACGACTTCTTACAACAGTATTTTTTGAAAGATCTATTGTGTTTACATAAAAAAAAGAAGACAGAAAATAGAAAACGACTTTCGATTATATAGTTTCAGAATAACAATGTCTGCCGATTTCATGGGTTCTTGAACAAAAATCATTTAAAATTCATGTCATAATATCGTTGCTTTGAATTTGAAATTGCCTTAACCAATAGCTAAGAAGTGAATAAAATAATTAGAAGAACGAAAAAGAAGTACAACAATTGCAATTGAAATACTGCATTCTATTACATTTTCCAGTTAATTTGTATTAACTTCTATATAATTAACTCTGTCGCTATTGTGAAAAAAAGTTCAGTAAACAAGAACTTTTCTTTTTTGTTAATAAAGGAAACTTTTTCGTTCAGCACATAAAATGTCTAAACTCATAATCTTTTTAATACGTTAAAAAATCAGTTTGCAATTTGCATCCTATGTTTGCTTGTTGTTTTTATTATTGTTTTTTCTTTTCTTTTTTTTTTATGTTTTTAAAAAGAATAATCATAATATTCTATCGTCATGATCATATCAACATATTATCAAGCAACACATTATTTTTTAATAAAAATTTATAGTGATCATATTATCATATCATCATCCATCATGCTATTTTTTAATTAAAAAGTCGAGTTATCATTATATCAATTTGTAAATGATTATTCACTATTCACTCTCAATTAAAAAATCAAAATGATTTTATCTCTATCATATATATACTTTTTTAAAAAATTAATAATGTAAGACCAGATATTCTAAAAAAGGGGGAACAGATCTTATTCCCAGTTCTTCGTTTGGTTTTATCAGTGACTCTTAGATTACAGACACCATTAGCGACCATCTCCTCCTCTTTCAGTCATTAGGTTTATCCTACTACTTATCGATTCCGCTAATGCCTATTACATTGGATGTACCCTTTTCATTAGCGGATTGTAACTTCTACTTGAATTTCTACTCTGCTTACTTCGTGTAATGTCTAGATAATAGCAAGGCAAATAGCATGTTATACGAACTTCGTAATTCTTACTTGTACTTACCACCGATTTCATTCTTTCTTTAATTTTTACAAAAATAATAGAATATTAAAATAAGTAGCCTTAATTAATAGAAGTATTAGATAAAATTATTCGGGAAATCTGTTTTTTGTCATGATTTATATTATTCAGCAATTATTTCTTATATATATATATATATATACACTGGTGTCCAAAAGTTAAGCATAATTGGTAATTAAGTAAGTAATGAAAGAAATATAAATCGAAATGTGGTGAAACTCCAGGTGTGTAAACAAAGTAGTACGCGTCATATATTTTCGCAAAGAGTTTTTTTCCGAAATTGAACAGGGGACCGTCAACAAATTGAAAAAGAACGAAGATCTTTTGGATAACCCTGTCAAAACTAATGTAGCAAAAGCGTTCAAACTGCACATTATGATTAAGTGGCGTATTATAATGTACTGTGTTTATTTTTATAAGGATAGCATTCATACTCGTAGAGAAATTAAGGTTCTTATAAAAACAGTCCTAAGTTTTTTTGCTTAGTTTGCAGAGTTCTTAATATAAAATAATGTTCCTTTCTGAAAATATGACAAACATCATTGTACACAATAACCTGTCATCAGAATTTAAAAATAATAAAAATTGTATGAAAAATGAGTAGGTTTAGTAAATAATTTTTCATTGCGCATGCGTCAACGATATCAAAATTTCATTTGCATATTGTGTTAGCTAAATGTATAGAGCAGCTTCTGTAAAAGTTTCAAAAACATAGCTTGAAAATTCTGAAAATTATCGTCTATAGAATCAACTCAAAATCCATTATTCCTAAAAGAAAGCAAAATATCAGGGGTTTTATCCAAATACACGTGCAATATTGTCTAGGCACGAAACAATGGAATATGGATACAGTTCCATTATCTTTTTGCTTCATTAGGGAATAAAATATTTTGATCTCATTCTATCAACGATAATTTTCAGAATTTTTAATCTATGTTTTTGAGACTTTCAGAAAAGTTGCTCTACACATTTATCTAACATAATATGCAAATGAAATTTTGATATCGTTGACGCATGCGCAATGAAAAATTATTTACTAAACCTACTCATTTTTCATACAATTTTTATTATTTTTAAATTCTGATGACAGGTTATTGTGTACAATGATGTTTGTCATATTTTCAGAAAGGAACATTATTTTATATTAAGAACTCTGCAAACTAAGCAAAAAAACTTAGGACTGTTTTTATAAAAACCTTAATTTCTCTACGAGTATACATGCTATCCTTATAAAAATAAACACAGTACATTACAATAAGCCACTTAATCATAATGGGCAGTTGAACGCTTTTGCTACATTAGTTTTGACAGGGTTATCCAAAAGATCTTCTTTCTTTTTCAATTTGTTGACGGTTCCCTGTTCGATTTCGGGGAAAACTCTTCGCGAAAATATATGACGCGTACAATTTTGTTTACACACCTGGAGTTTCATCACATTTCGATTTATATTTCTTTCATTACTTACTTAATTACCAATTATGCTTAACTTTTGGACACCAGTGTATAAACACTATATTGCCATTGATTATGGGACACTTGCGATTTTAGACATTTTACTAAATATCTAAAAAAATACACGAGGAATCATCTCGAAACTCTTAGTGTATAAATATAGTAGTATACGTTATACATCTCCTTGAAGAGTTTTTACCGAAACTCCATAGGGGACTGTCAACAAATTTAAAAAAATGAATATCTTTTGAATAACCCTGTCAAAACTAATGTAGCAAAAGCGCTCAAACTCTAGATTATGATTGAATGCCTTACTGTAATACACTGTGTTCATTTTTATGCAAATAGCATGCATACTCGCAGAGTAATTAAGGTTTTTATAAAAATGGTCCCAAATTTTTCCAAGTTTTTTCCTTATAATTTTCAGAGTTCTTAATATAAAATAATATTTTTTTCTGAAAATATGGCAAACAACATTGCACACAGTACCCTGTAATCAGAATTAAAAAATAATGAAAATTGTATACAAAATGAGTTGGTTTACTAAATAATTTTTTACTGCGCATGCGTCAACGATATCAAAATTTCATTTGCATATTATGTTAGCTAAATGTATAGAGCAACTTTTGTGAAAGTCACAAAATCATAACTTGAAAATTCTGAAAATAATCGTCAATTGAATAAGTTGAAAATCCGTTATTCTCAAAATGAAGCAAAAACAAGAGGGGTTGTATCCATATATTCATTGATTAGTGTCAATATAGAATACACAATACGGGATGTTACGACTACTTTTGGATAAAATCCCTCATTTTTTTGCTTCATTTTGGAAACAACTGATTTTGTCCTTTTTCTATAGACGATTACTTTCAGAATTTTCAAGCTATAATTTTGAGACTTTTACAAAAGTTGCTCTATACATTTAGCTAACATAATATGCAAATGAAATTTTGATATCTTTAACGCATGCGCAGTAAAATATTATTTAGTAAACCTACTCATTTTTCATACAATTTTTATTATTTTTTAATTTTGATTACAGGGTACTGTGTGCAATGTTGTTTGTCGTATTTTCTGAAAAAAATATTATTTTATATTAAGAACTCTGAAAATTATAAGAAAAAAACTTAGAAAAATTTGGGGCCATTTTTATAAAAACCTTAATTACTCTGCGAGTATGCATGCTATTTGCATAAAAATGAACACAGTGTATTACAATAAGGCATTCAATTATAATCTAGAGTTTGAGCGCTTTTGCTACCTTAGTTTTGACAGGGTTATTCAAAAGATATTCATTCTTTTTTAATTTGTTGACGGTCCCCTGTGGAGTTTCGATAAAAAATCTTCACGTAGATGTATGACGTATACTATTATATTTATACACTAAGAGTTTCGAGATGATTCCTCATGTATTTTTCTAGGTATTTAGTAAAATGTCTAAAATCGCAAAAGTCCCATAATCAATGGCAATATAGTGTATATATATACATATATAATGAAATCAATGTTTATTTCAAAATAAAAATTACTGCTAATCTATAAACTTTTAAAGATCATATCATACTACTGCATGATTTATTTTGATTGGAAAATATTATATTTGAGTCTATTTTCGTTAATTTTCCATTAGAAAAAGTGTGAAAGAAATTACTTATGTTTCTGTTGGGCATAATTGTCATTATATTACTCCCAAGTAACGTAACCAAAATTGCTCAAATATCACAATTTAAAGGTTCATACTTGCTTTAGACAGTTCACACTGCACAGTAACAACTATATAACGATACAAACATTTTTGTAATATTTTTAATAGTTTGCAGAATCAATAATTATTACTTATAAAGATAGCCGACAGTGAAAAAATCCCTGTCGGCTGGGCCTATAGGCGGAGGTAGATTTCGAAGAGTGCTCATTTCAACAAAAATATATATATATATATAATTAGAGATAAACCCAGTTTAATAACTTCATTTGGCCGTTTATGAAAAATTTTTAATTTCATTTTTATGCAAAAACTGGTTTTATCAGAATCATCTTAAGAAAAATTCAGCTCAAATGCCCGTTTTGACAACAAATTTTGAAATAGATTCTGAATTTATTTAAAAAATCGACCAAAATAGTACATTATACAGCTCCTAAAAACTGTCAGTTGAATGCATTTGAGAAAAAAATTGAATTTAAAAATGAGTCATAAAATAACCGATTTGTTGTTTAAATACATCCTTAATTCTTTAATCATGATTGCTTCGGAAAATTTTGCGTGAAATACTCACTTTGACAGCATTTTAAAAAATATATTCTATCTTTATCGAAAAACTGGCCAATGCGTCAGAGTATATAGTTCCTAAATAAGAGGATCTGTAAATTGGATGCGTTTGAGAGCGAAAATGGATTTTAAAACGAGTCATAAAAAACGCAATTTGCTATGTGAAAACTTCCTTAAATTTTCAAATCACAAAGACTTCGGGAAATTCTGTTCAAAATACCCTTTTTGGTAGCCTTTTTCAAAATATATTCTGTCTTTATCAAAAAACCGATCAATGCATCACATTATATAGTTCCTAAATAAGAGGATCTGTAAATTGGATGCATTTGAGAGCAAAAATGGATTTAAAAACGAGTCAGAAAAAAACCCATTTTCTTATTTGAACACTTCCTTAAATTACCAGTCACGATGATTTCGGAAAATTCCTTTCAAAATACCCTTTTTGGTAGCCTTTTTTTGAAGTATATTCCGTCTTTATCAAAAAACTGACCAATGCATCACATTATATAGTTCCTAAATAAGAGGATCTGTAAATTGGATGTGTTTGAGAACAAAAATGGATTTAAAAACGAGTCAGAAAATAACGCAATTTCTTATTTGAATACTTTCTTCAATTTTCAGTCCCGATGATTTTCGGAAATTCTGTTCAAAATACCCTTTATGGTAGACTTTTTTGAAATATATTCTGTCTTTATCAGAAAATTGACCAATGCGTCACTTTATACAGTTTCTAAATAAGAGGTTCTACCATTTGGATGCGTTTAGAATCAAAAATGAATTTAAAAATGAGTCAGAATATAAGCAGTTTGGATTTGAGGTTTTTTCTCCAACTCCTATTTTTGTTTAATTTCTTTTTGCTATACGAATTGATCCTGTAAAAAACTTGTCAATATAAAAGTTGTAGATATTTTTGAGAAGATGTAAAATAAATTTAATCAGATTTGATATCTTAAAAATTGACGGAGTTATGGATTTTTCTCTTTTTTCAGCGCCCTTTTTCTTTTCGTTTTTAATTTTTTTCGTCGGTAAAAGTTGGTCCTATCAAAACTTGTAAATACAAAAGTTTTAGATAATTTTAAGAACATTTACAAAAAATTTAGTTGGACTTGATATCTTGAAAATTGATGAAGTTATGAATTTTTTTCTCTCAAAATCTCTGTTTTTTTCGCCCCTTGAGCCCACTTCTAAATTTATCAAAATTCTGTCATACATATACTTTTGGCCCATTTTTAAGAAGTAATATAAACTTTAAACCGATTCGATATCTACTTTAATTAAGAAGTTATGGCGTTTTTTCGGTTTTCACAAAAACGCCCCCTATTCCGACCCCCTTGGTCCGATTTTGCCCATTAACGAACTTAGCCAAGATTTTATCCCCTTTGATTTTATGTACAAGTTTGGTGGAGATTGGTGAAAAATTATAGAAGTTATCGTGTCCATAAAAAAGTGAGATATATATATATATATAGATAGATAGATAGATAGATAGATAGATAGATAAACTGGAGCGATTGCAATAGGTAGTATTTCTTACGAAATCTACCTAAAAACGACAGTGAAACACATTTCAAAGAATATCAACAAAAGCAGTCATAAACTCCCCTTGAGAATAAATCCAAACCAAAACTGGTTTTACGTCTTCAAAAGCACGTTATCACACTTAAGTAAGACATAATAGTTTACCAAAAGGGCACTATAAAGCGCCAACTGGCAAAAAAAAAAAAAAAAAATCATGTAATCCTCAATTACACTATGCACTTAAGACTTATATTATTCTCACAAAATGGTTTTTTTTTTTTTGGGGGGGGGGGGGGAGACTATATCATGCGTTCACAGTTTATTTCAAAATAAAAAATACAGTAAATTTACTAGCTTTTAAAGATCTTAATAGGTTTAAGAAAATAAATAAAACGAAATCTTCCAAACATTTCAATTTAAAAATATATTCCCCCATTTTATGAATTAAAAATTGTGCATCCGTTTTTAATCTGAAATTTCAAAACTAAATTTAAAAGAAAGTTAATTTTTATTAAAAATTTCATGCTAGTTGACTTTATAATTTTCCAAATAATAACGAACAACATTGAAACTCGAATACACAAAAATTTAAAGTTTGTATCAATATTGTAGCCTGAATTTTGAGATTTTTTACTAAAAATTAAAACGCACAGAGAATTTCAAATATGTATAGATTGTGATATTTGTTTTAGAAAATTACATTAGGTTTTTTTTTTAATGTATGTTATTTTCATTAGTTAATTAAAGCAGCATAAAAATACACTTTATACCAAATATATTTTTAGTAATCTTATATTATTAAATATGAAGTTTTAAATTCTTAAAAAACAGAATTCTTAGAAATAGTTTTTTCACTGGATTATTACATGACATGGTTCAAGCAACTAATGTTTGCCTTTCTCATAAAACTGATTCTATTAATACACTATATTGCCATTGATTATGGGACACTTGCGATTTTAGACATTTTACTAAATATCTAGAAAAATACATGAGGAATCATCTCGAAACTCTTAGTGTATAAATATAATAGTATAAGTCATACATCTCCGTGAAGATTTTTTCCCGAAACTCCAAAGGGGACCGTCAACAAATTAAAAAAGAATGAATATCTTTTGAATAACCCTGTAAAACATAATGTAGCAAAAGCGCTCAAACTCTAGATTATGATTGAATGCCTTATTGTAATACACTGTGTTCCTTTTTATGCAAATAGCATGCATGCTCGCAGAGTAATTAAGCTTTTTATAAAAATGATCCAAATTTTTCCAAGTTTTTTCCTTATAATTTTCAGAGTTCTTAATATAAAATATTATTTTTTTCATAAAATATGACAAACAACATTGCACATAGTACCCTGTAATCAGAATTAAAAAATAATTAAAATTGTATAAAAAATGAGTTGGTTTACTAAATAATTTTTTACTGCGCATGCGTCAACGATATCAAAATTTCATTTGCATATTATGTTAGCTAAATGTATAGAGCAACTTTTGTGAAAGTCACAAAATCATAACTTGAAAATTCTGACAATAATCGTCAATTGAATAAGTCGAAAATCCGTTATTCTCAAAATGAAGCAAAAACAAGAGGGGTTGTATCCATATATTCATTGATTAGTGTCAATATAGAATACACAATATGGGATGTACTACTGCATTTGGCTAAAATCCCTCATTTTTTTGCTTCATTTTGGAAACAACGGATTTTGTCCTTTTTCTATAGACGATTACTTTCAGAATTTCGAAGCTATGATTTTGAGACTTTTACAAAAGTTTCTCTATACATTTAGCTAACATAATATGCAAATGAAATTTTGATATCTTTTGACGCATGCGCAGTAAAAAATTATGTAGTAAACCTACTCATTTTTCATACAATTTTTATTATATTTTAATTCTGATTACAGGGTACTGTGTGCAATGTTGTTTGTCATATTTTCTGAAAAAAAATATTATTTTATATTAAGAACTCTGAAAATTATAATGGAAAAACTTGGAAAAATTTGGGACCATTTTTATAAAAACCTTAATTACTCTGCGAGTGTGCATGCTATTTGCATAAAAATGAACACAGTGTATTACAATAAGGCATTTAATCATAATCTAGAGTTTGAGCGCTTTTGCTTCATTAGTTTTGACAGGGTTATTCAAAAGATATTCATTCTTTTTTAATTTGTTGACGGTCTCCTATGGCGTTTCGGTAAAAAATCTTTACGGAGATGTATGACGTATACTATTATATTTATACACTAAGAGTTTCGAGATGATTCCTGATGTATTTTTCTAGATATTTAGTAAAATGTCTAAAATCGCAAGTGTCCCATAATCAATGGCAATATAGTGTATAAAAAAATACAATTACACATTTGTGTAGTTGCTTCATGGGTATCAACATTTTGAATTAAGATCATATTAGTGATTAGGGGGATTATAAACCATACTTATAACGATATTTTTCAGCACATTCAGGTTGATGAATAATTTTTCTCATAAAATAAAAATTTTTGTTTTCACCGATATCTTATTTCTATAAAATATGTATATTTTGGAACTAATAATAAAAAAGCCGATGTATTTTTTGAAACGAAATCGATCTTATTCTAATTCCTCCGTTAACTTTTAAAATATAGCTGCCATTAGCGACCAGCTTTTTTTCTTTAGGCCATTAAGCTTATCCTATTAATATTTATCGATACGTCTATTGCATTTAATGTTACCCTTTCATTAATGGGTTGTAACAAGCATTCGAATTTTTTATTTTACTTATGTCATGAAAAATGGAGATACAAAGACGATCTTAAACATTGTAGATGTTTCGGTTAGTTTGATAAATTCGTAATTATTATTAATAATTAACACGTCTTTTGGTAAATATTGCACATTGTTCATATTTACCGGTTATTATTAACAATTACCAATGAAGTTTGGTCAATATGATTAATTGAGCTTAGTAACGTATACGCCATTTACTGAAACATGTACTATCATGCAGCTAATAATAAAAATTAACTGTCAAGAGACAATTATGCTCAATCAAAAGACTTGTCCTAATAATATGTTACCGAGGCTTAATAGATTAAAGATAATTACTTTTACTATTACTGAATCAAAGAAGTAAAAATTTTGAAAACTGAAGAAATAAAATAATGAGTACCGTAGCATCATTATACCATCGAATGTGTGTGAAATTATGCATATGCATATAATTGAAGCATTTTTTTTTGGGGGGGGGGATATGATTAGTCTTTCCTGAATTTGAAAATATTCCGTCATAAGGGCATACTATAATAGCGATTTTTGTTTCCTTTTCATAATCGTACCATCGAAAAGTGTATGAAGTTATGCACAGAATTTATCCGTACTTTTTGTGCATGTATTTGGCTGTGTCATGTGTATTCTTGAATTTAAAAGTATTTTGCCGGAAAGGGCTGCAGTAATAGCCTGTTACTTTCAAAAAGTGTATGATGTTCTGAATAGAACTGAACCAAATTTTTATTGTAATGTTTGCAAATATAACCAGCAGGACCATCTTGAATTTGGAAATATTCCGCATAAAACGGCCTCTGTGATAGTGATCGTTTATCATTTTCTTGATTTTTCGTAGTTATGTTGACCTTTGGCACCTCTTGCAGTGACAGAAATGCGCATTTGCAAAACCGGCTACGTGTAAACAGTTTACGTATAACAAAATAATCAAAACGATTGATTTTGATAAATATCATGATCAAGATTAACTCGTTTTTACTCCGATAAATTCACTGAAGTAAAAATTTAATCGAAGTTGATTTACCGAATATCAAAGTTGGTATAGTACTGGACTAATAATATCACACTTTTAACATATGTAACTATTTTTTGGAATATAAAGATGTATGAGATAGAAGAAAGTTTTGAAATTGGCACATCCATCTAGATTTTTAATTCAGTATACGAAATTTTAAAGAATATAAATATATATATATATATATATATATATATATATATATATATATATATATATATATATATTAAGAGATTTATATTAAAGTTGTTAAATCATCTCATTAAAATTTTTTAAAGGAACAGAAATATATATATAGGAATTTACTATATATATTTATAGATACTAGGGGAGCTACGTTCGTACACCCCCATGGAGACATCAAAAACTCTAAAATCACGCTAATATGATCGGCTTTTAAAAGATTGCGAAACATTGAACTATATATATATATGTATATATATATATATATATATATATATATATATATATATATATATAGTTGGAGGGGGAGTTGGAGGTATTGGGGGAATTTTAAGGTTTAATCAGCTACTATTAAACATCTATTGGCTACTTGCGTGTTTGATTAATTAAGACCCGTTAAACAGAGAGAGTCGTTGCCTCCTGATATTTTTTGAGAAATTTATTTGAGTATTACATTTTAAATGTATCGTTTAAATCTCATGTAATTTTCACTAAATGCTTATTTCTCTTTTAAATATTCACTTGAAAATACTTTTGTTGTTTTAAAGCAAATATTAACTGCGCCTTCTTAGAATTCACAATAATAGTTAAAAAGATCATATCAAAATGGGAAGCGGCAGCACAGACAATCACTTCATCGAGTTCACGGATGAAAATCTAGGATTAGTTAAATCTCGATTTGCATATTAAAACACATTTGGTCTGCCAAATCATATCTTTGTGTAAAACACCTAAAAGGTTGTTTTTAGAGGTTGAATAATAGGTTTACCGTTGTACTTTCTTGTACCCAAAGGTATGAAAACACGGAAATTTGGGAGCAGGAAAATATAACGATAAACCTAAGAGTAAACAGCTAAAATCGGATTTTTATGTATTTTCTACCAAGATATGACTTATCCAACTGATTACATTTAATATGCGAATCGAAATTTAACTAATCCTAGATCTTCATCCTTGAACTTTGATAAGATGATTGTCTGTGCTGCCGGCTCCCGGTCTAATCATAATAAAGGTAAATATCTCATTTATTTTTTAAAACTTTTTTGTAATATTACTTGGTCATTTTAAATATGATGTAATCTCTTTTACTTTCTGTTTTTAATTCACATTAATAAATTTATTTATTATTTAAAAAGGGTTTTTTTTTTCGATTTTTGATATTCACGTGAAGATATTTTTCTTGATAAAAAGGAAATATTTTTTTTTCGCATTAATTTTTTCCATTTACGGCACTTAATGGATTTTACGGAATATTATTTTAATATTTTCTTTGTCCTTTAACATTCACATGTAAATATGATTTTATGACGTAATTTTCAATAGTTCCAATTTAATACGTAATTATTTGATTCTCATTAGAAAAGGGCATTTTTTTTTCTTTGTGATAGTCGCGTGTAATATTTTTTTTTTTTTTAGTTTGGAGTAAATATTATTCTTTGATCATTCGGCAAAAGTTTAAATTAATAACGTTTTCTAAAATATGCATAAAATATCTCTCAAAATGCTAAAAAAGTTGAATTTAAAATGGAAATAAATTCTCAAAAAAAACAATAAAATTAAAACCATAAAAGCAGCCTGCACATCGGCAACTTCCAATGTATGAAATGAACTAAAAATACTGAAATTCCTATGTATAGCTCTTCTACTATAAAACTTTTTTAATAGAACAGTTTTGACTATTTTTATCATTAAATATCACTTTAAATAATTCTTGAATTCGAAAAAAACATGCGTCAGTGTCTCTCAAACATCTCTCTATAATACTACCAATTTTCATATTTTTGGGTGCAATAATTTTCTTAATGTTAGCGAAAAAATGCCCTAGATCAGCGGTTCCCAAAAAATTCTTGGTACGCGGCCCACCTTTCAGTGAAAAAAAATTTCGCGACCTACCTTTCAGTAAAAAAAAAAGTTTCGCGATTTCCACCCAAAATAAAGTTGTATATCAGTATAGCAATTTTTGAACGATCTCTATACGTCCCGCGATCATGTCCTACGAAAAATGCAAAATTTTCGTCCGGAAGATACATATTATCAACAACAAAAAAAAAGAATCGGTAATCCCGATGTGTCTAAGTGTATAGAAATTATAGCAATGCCTTTAATTAATTTCAAGACATAACTTTATAATCAATGAGATTTCTGGTACTAGTATTTACCAATGTGGAGACATATACTAACACGCAGTTTTGTCTCAGTACTTGTCTTTCAAAAACAGCAAAGTACAAAAAGCATGTTCTCATAAGCACGAAGTGTTGAAGTTTATCAAGGACTTCAAAGCTTATTTAAATGTTTCTGGATATTCTATTCGTATATTAATCTAAAAGGAAATTAAGGATTTTCCCTTGAAATATTATTTCCTGTTGAAACTGTCAGATCTTTTTAAACAGATGAAATAAAAAATATATTTTGATGACAATCCTCGATTGTTCCGTGACCCACCAATGGTTCGCGACCCATAGATTGGGAACCTCTGCCCTACATCACAAAACATTCATTGTCAGCGTCAGTGACAGCGTATGTTACTTATTTTTAGAATAGACAGATACGTTACTAACTTGCGATGTATATACTATATTTATTTATCATTTTTTCACTTATTTATTTATAGTAATTTTTTGAGTATTTTTGTTTTAATTTTTTAATCCGATTTTCATTATTTGAAGACATATTTTTTTTCACTTTTTAAAAACGGTTATTATTTTAAATGGTGAAAATTACGTCATAAAAATTGCAGTTAGACGTGGACATTAAAAGAAAAAGGAAACATTAAAATGCCTTAAAACCGGTAAATGGGGAACGTTGCGTTTTATTTGCTGGCAATAATACTGCCAAACGGTCTTATTTTTAAAATATATTAAATTTATTTCATATTTCTAGATCATTTTTTTTAACATTTGTTGCCAATTTTATGACAGCGAAAATAATACTATTCCCTTTCTAAAAAAAAGTATTTACACGTACATATTAAAAAGAGAAACATTTCTAACATAATAAATTTATTGATGTGCGTCAAAAGTCGTAGATAGGGGGGGGGGGTGATTTAGTTGCTTTTTAAATGGTCAAATAAAAATAAAACATTTTAAAATTAAAAATACATGATCAGACTCATAAATAATAAACCTTTGTTCAAAGGGACAGATTTATTGAGCGAATCGGTACAATTGCCTATTATTCCTCAAAATAGGTACCTCCTGCATCAATACACTTTTGTAGGCGGCATTTCCATGACTCGAAGGCGTCCACGTAGGCCTGATCAGGGGTGGCTTCAACGGCTGTCTTGATATTTTCTTGGATGCCCTCGATCGAGTTGTAGCGCTTACCTTTCAACGCTAATTTTAAGCGCGGAAACAAAAAGAAGTCAGGGGGTAACAAGTCTGGACTATAAAGAGGATGCGGGACAAGTGGTACGTTCAGCCAAGCCAGGTAAGCGCTCACGATGAAGGAGGTGTGACTGGGCGCGTTGTCGTGATGAATCTTCTAGGTATCTTTGACGTCCCTTTGCTTGCGCGCGACGCTTTTTTTCAACCTTTATATGTCAATATATAAGTCAACGACTCCTACCATCGTCCCTAGCAGCAGGTGTGCGCGCCGATGTACGCTAGCATTAAATAAAGTGAGGCTCATTACTTATGGATCCTACCATGTATATATACACGGGAACATTTTTTTCATACATTAAGGTGTTCTTTTTCATTATTAATTCTAACGATAAAAGTATCTTTCAATGAATATTAAAAAGATAAAGAAAACTTTGATAAAATTATGTCAGATTAAAAACACAATCAACAGTTTAAGTCAGATATATTTAAATGTATTATTTAAAGCAATATTCTTATAGCTATTTTTATACCGGGAGTGGGAGGGCAAATAATATGTTTATTTAATTTTCTTTATATTAGCTTATTTTTAAATGTTTAACTAATTTTATAAAATCAAACACAAAACGATCATTGTATGTCATAAAAGCTGCTGGTTCTGCTTTAAAATCCCCACATTAAACAGAAATAAATGGAAATATATTTATGAAGATTACCACTGACATTTTAATTATAATTCAATCTGTATTATTTTCAAAGTTTATCGAGTTAGCACATTCTTAAAATATTCGGTGCCTGAACTCGGGTTAACAAGCTCCTAGAGAGCAGAAAGAATTGTTAAATGTAAAATAAATGTTTCATAAGTTCAAATTTTCATAATTCTTCTATTCTTGTTCAAATTTACCACATAAATTGAATTTATTAAAAAAATTATGCATTCATTTTACAATCTCCTAGACTGTTAAAAAGTATCAAGTTTGCCTCTTTATCACACTAAGATTTTTTTTATAAAAAATAAAATGCTTGGGGAAATTGAAAAGATGTAGATTTGGTATTTTTACTTAAAAGAAAATTGTATTTGATTTTTTTCAACGATCTAATATTTTTCGTTCGTTACTTTAAAGAAGCATGAAGATACACTTTCTGTCAAATATATATTAATATGTAAATATATATGCATATATTTCTTTGATTTATACAAGCTTAAATAATAAAACCGAAGCATTCATTCTTAGTCGGGGCCACAATGTAACGGAATAATTCTGATTCTCTCTGTAATTAAACAATGCATTCGATTTTCATGAAATTTGAAAGAGTTTGACAAAATTATGCAACAACTGTATATTATTTAATTTCAAACCATTCGGTTGGACAGTTCTTTCGCTGTTATTTGTGGATGAACGGAAAGACAGACAAGCGGATGGACGGAGGGGACGAACGGTCCGGACGACGACTGAAGGTGCTACATATTTATAAAATTAAGAACGCACCTGAAAACGGAAAGTGGATTTTTTTTTTCACTTACTTCTTTTCCCATGTCAACGTTTCATTTATTTAACGAATGTCAACGTTTTAAATTATCATCAAATTCAAGAACTCATATATAATATATTCATCTTATGCCAATACCCTTTTCCAACATTCATGATCATGAACTAATTTATATTATTCGACTCTTTCCTATATTGTCTAAATGTCATAATGACGTAAAATGCAAACTTAAAAAAAAATGTGTACTTAAAAAAATAATTACAGTAAAAAGTGATATTAGAAAAGAATATATCGAACACTTCGATTTTTTCGTTCAGTCTTATCAGTAGTTTTTAAATTATACATGCCATTAGTGATCTGCCCCTCATTTTTTTCAGCCATTAAGTTTATTCTACTAATACTTATCGATTCTACTAATGTCTATTACATGGAACATTTCCCTTTTATTAACGGGTTGTAACGTGTACTTGAACTTTTTTATTCTACCTCTTTAATGTATTGACTAAAGTTAAAGACGACGAATAAAAATTATACATAAACTTGATTGCCACTTGGTTATATAAAAAATTTCAGTTTGTTTCCTCAAAAATATCAGTTTGTTTGTTCAGTCGTTTCAACTTATAAAACCAATAAAATATAAATTAATTTTTTCAAAAACATTCTCTCATGTCTCCACTTATCGAACATTGTTTTGGAACGATTTTTTTCATTAAACAATTACCCATTGTACTTACTCTCTTTTATTCTATTGGCCTTCGTATTTACTGTTTAATAAAAGATAACGGAAAAGAAAACGAAAAAGTGGATTTTTTGGCACTTATTACTTTTCCCACGTCAATGCCTCAGATATTTGAAGAATGCCAACGTTCTGAATTATTATCTAATTCAAAAGCTCATAATTAATAAACCACAATACATTTACCAATACCAAATACAATTTGACAATGCCTGTCAATACAATTTTCCAACATTCATGCTCATGAACTAATTTATACTTACCACTAATTTCAAAGCGTCATAATGTTTCTTAATGACGTAGAAAGTAAACTTAAAAAAATTGTGTACTTTTAAAAATAATTACCGTAAAAAGCAATATTAGAAAAAATATATATCGAAAACTTCGATTTCTTCGTTCAGTCTTATCGGTAGTTTTTAAATTACACATGCCATTAGCGATCCGCTCCTCATTTTTTTCAGCCATTAAGTTTATTCTACTAATACTTATCGATTCTACTAATGTGTATTACATGGAACATTCCCCTTTCATTAACGGATTGTAACATGTACTTGATTTTTTTTTTTTTTATTCCATCTCTTTAATGTGCTGTCTAAAGATAAAGACGACGAATAAAAAAATATACATAAACTTGGTTGTCGCTTGCATGTCTCAAATATTTCAGTTTCTTTTCTTTAGGTGTGTTCGTAATTATGTAAATACGTAGTACCTACAGTAGTCATTCAGTCCGTTTGTCTGTCCGTCAGTCTATCCATCTGTTCGTATATAACAAAACAAAAACTACCCAACCAAATCATTTCAAATTTAAAATATACAACTGATGCATTTATTTGTCAAGTAATTTCAAATTTTATGAAAATCGGATGTATAGTTTAATTATAGAGACAATCAAAAGTATTCCATTGCATTAAATCCAATGGAAAAAAATAGTTTCAAATGCATTTCAATCATCTCACACTCTTTCGAACACAATGATATGTATCTATGAAGTATATACTAAAATATACATTCTGTACAATATGGGCAGCAAAGAATATTTGTTAGTAATTTACAGGGCCACACAAAAGTATTCCATTACATAATAGTATACTAAAGAACATTGTTTAAGTTGCATTTTAATAATATTAAACTATCTCACATTTTATAATATTGATATACGTTGCTGAAGTTTACTACAAATGATTTTCAGTCTAATACAAAGCAGATAGTATTTGCATTGACGCACATGCGATTTTAGGTGGCTACTATACTGTATGCGAAGTACTGCATACTATTATACCAAAATCTATCTTTAAAACTTCGTTATTGTGAGAACGCACCTTATTTGCTACGCTTCATGTGTATTTTGCAACTCGTTTTAACATTCTTATGTAGAAGAAAGTTCGTCGAATTATGTTAAGTAATAAAAAATTAAGCAACTAAAGCAAAAAGCGAATACACATTTTTAAAAACCAATTTAAAATAATATTACGCAATTAAAATGATATAACATATCACATATGTCGAATCCTTTAATTCACCTTATTTATACATAAAACCAAAATAAAATACTCAGATTACTTAAAGGTGTTTTTTATTAACAAAACCTAGTACTTTCGAGCATGTCATGCTCATCATCAGGGTTAAAACAACAAAAAGGTAGAAGTCGAAGGCTGAGTTCTTTTATACGAAGTGGACTGATCCAAAGACAACGTAAAAAAGGGGGGAGAAGTCGGAATGTTCCAAATTCGATAGAAAGGAGGGGTTCAAGTGATTTTGAGCAGATTGTACCATATTCTTGGAATATCGTACGACAAAGTATCGTTACAAGTATTGTTAGCTCGACATAAAATTTCAATTGATTCCATAATTTTAATCTTCTGATAATTTGATATTTTCTTTAGTAATTTAGCTTTTTTGAAATTTATTATAACTTCTTGTTCCTGGTACAGTTTAGAGAGAGCGGTATTGCATCAATTAAGTCTGATATCTGCAATGTGTTCTGACAAACGCTTCTTAAATTTCCTGGTTGTCATTCCAATGTAATCTGTTCTCTTTTTGTTCTCTATTATTGTGGCTGCGGTTAAATATACACCTGCTGAATCTTCCATGGAGATAGGATCGATGCTATTGTGAAGTCTTGTGCTTAATTTATTACGGGGGGAAGCAATTAAATGTAGATTGTATTTCTTTAATTTAAACTTTAGACATTCAAAGAGACCAGAAAAATATTGAAATTTATGCAACTTTGTTTCGTTATAATTAAATTTACTATTACTGCTGCCGTATTGAGCTTGGTAAATAAGTTTATTTATAAACTTGAGTGGGAAACCGTTATCATTTGCTATATTTCTGATTGTGTCTAATTCCTGATTAATATATTTCTTACTGCAGATATTGAAAGCTCGGTCTATATAAAATCTGTATGCTGCAGCTTTATAATTACTGGGAGAAGAGCTATTGAATGAAATGGTATTGTTTGATCGAATTTCTTTTCTATAGATTTTTGTTTCAATAAGCAAATTATTTTTTATGAGCTCAGTATCAAGAAAGGGTAGTTTTCTATTCTGTTCTATCTCTAATGTAAATTGTATGTTTTTATCGATTGTATTGATTTCATCCAAGAACACCTGTAATTGTTCCATAGTTGAATCCCAAATGATAAAAATATCATCTACATATCTATACCACATTTTTGGTTTATTTTGAAACTCTGTCATAATTTTATTTTCCATTGGTCTAAGTTTAATTTCCGCTTGTAAGCCAGAGATGGGGGAGCCCATCGGTGCACCTTTCAATTGCTTATAAAAACTACCGTTAAAAGTAAAAACATTATTATTCATTATCAAATTAAAGCTGGATATAATAGTTTGTTCCATAGCTGAGTTTAGTGATGTATCGTTATTTACAGCATCTTTAATATAATCATTTACTTCTGCCAAATCAATGGATGGATACAAAGAAATTACGTCCAGACTAGCCAAAATACAATTGCTTGTTATTTCACAATTTTTGATATTACTAATAAACTCTTTAGAAGATGAAACAGTTAGATTGGAAGGTGGAATAATAGTTTTTAAATAACTTACCAAAGCTTTTTCTAACGGATAAGTAGGACTGTGACTCTTAGCGACTATAGGCCGTATTGGATTCCCCTCCTTGTGATCTTTAATTCTTCCAAAAATAAGGAGTGTTACAGCATTTTTATTAATATACAATTTTCTTTTTTAATTGTCTGGGTATGTACCATTTTCTATCAAATCTTTGGTTTTGTTACTAATATTTTCATTTGGATCTTTTTTTCAGGTATATACAGTCCAAGCCTCTAATACATTCTTCCATCTTTAATTTATATTCACTTCTATCCAAAACTACTATTTTATTCGATTTATCAGTTTGATTAATGGTAATGTTCGGGTTAGAATATAACTTCTTAATAGTATTTTCATGCTTTGTTTCATGCTTCTTACCTTCTCTTGGTTTCTTGTGTAAATACGAATTCAAATTATAATGAAGTATGCTTCGGACTTCTTTAGTCGCATTCAGCAAAGCATTAACGACGCTTTCACAATCAGCTATTACAGATTTTTAATTCATTCGGTTGCGAAACATAAATTTGGGTCCAAGTGACAAAACATGGTGCTCTTCTTTATTAAACTTCATACTAGATAAATTAACATATGGTACTGGTTTCATCACAGGATTGCCTTCTTTGCGCTCTGAAGCAGTCAGATTTCGTAACTTGCTGTGCGTAGAAGTAGTCTTAATTCTGTTCTGAACTTCAATATAATATTGCATAACTTGCATAAATTCATCAAAACTCATCTTGATTCAATATTTGAACCAACATTCCGTAAACTTCATATACTTTAATTGATAAAAAGTTGATTAACTTAAATTTCGATCTAATGCAATTATCTAAACATGCTGATTCATATTTAAGCTTAAGTCCTGGATACTGTTTTTCAACAAAATTGTTCTTACACCAAAGGAATTTTGGGATACCTTGCGATATTTACATGCTTGTAAAAAGTTCACGTTAATAACTTCTCTACATAATCTCAACCTCTCAGTCTTAAACTTCTTAATGTTGCTGGATTCCATGAGTTAGCTAGTATATGCTTAAATTATAAGATTAAAATGATATAATATATCACATATGTCGAATCCTTTAATTCACCTTATTTATACATAAAACCAAAATAAAATACTCAGATTACTTAAAGGTGTTTTTTATTAACAAAACCTAGTACTTTCGAGCATGTCATGCTCATCATCAGGGTTAAAACAACAAAAGAGTAGAAGTCGAAGGCTGAGTTCTTTTATACGAAGTGGACTCACACTTCCAACACACTTCGAAAAATTCCAAAACAAAATCATCTACTATACTTCAAATTAAGCGAAATTGTTTTCAATGGAGTATAAAAGAAATTTGAAAAACTATGAACGATTGCTACGAAACTCTCTGTTGTAAAAAAAATTCCTTAGTAAAGAAATACAATAAATAATTATCAGGGCAATAATATAGCAAATCAACCAAAAAATTTGGTTTTTTTCCTTATTTCAGTTACTTCTTAACCGTTTTTTGTATTATGTTTTCTAATCAATTAAAATGGACATTTCTATTAAAACTATATCATTATCGCAAAACAGAATTACAAGACTTGCCTTCTTGCTCTAGAAATAATATCAAATTAAAAAATCGTATGATTATTAATCTTCTTATAACAATCGATTTTTCCCAAACATTCAATGTTGGTAAAAATTTATAATATTATTCAACTCTTTTTTTAAATGTTTGCAGTTCCATAACTTTTTATCATGACATTTTATATGCAATAAGAATATGAAAAAAATTCTCTTCGAAATTAAACTGTGAATTTTTTCTTCGAGGTTCTTGATTTGCCTTAAATGAATTTCTTCTGCAATTTTTTTCTATTAAAATTTTGCATATTGTTTCATTTCATTTTTAATAAAATTCTGCCTGAATTAGAAAATCTAACATTAAAAAATAAGGAAAGAAATGAACGAGGATGAATCTTGAAATTAATTAACAAAGAATTTGTAGTTAACTTCTTTTTAATTCTTTGTTTTTAGAAATCGAAATATTTTTGTTCAGAAGAAAGTGTCGTTTTAAAAACAACATTTTAAATTTTAAAGCGATTTTAACTTGGTAAAATAATCTGAAAAATTGAAGTAAAAAATAATCTATAAATGAATAAACAAATAATGTGAATCCTCATGTCCTTTGACCTTAAACAATCAATAAACCAGAAATATGGTGTCTAGTTATCATAAAATGCATAACCTTTACAAGATGAACACTTCTTTGCGACTCCCAGGTATAAATTTCGAATTTATAAATCTTTAAAATTTTTAAGAAATGGAACAAAATATTCAGTAAGAAAACTTCATAGGATCATCTAATTAATACGAAAGGAATTATTATGCTCATACATAAATTAATAGCTATTTGTATTTTATTGCACTAAGTCTAGACACTATTCTGTAAGTTTTTAATCAATAATTGCATCATCGGTAAACAATCACAATTAACCAAAAAAATTGTATTAATTTGGGTTAAATATAAAATCGAATTTTCGTATGTTTCTTGGTTGTAAATATATTTTATTAAGTAGCTTAATAACTATATTATATATACATATATTAGTTCACAAAATTTATGTTCATGAAATTTCATATAAAAGATAAGTGATACGTATAATTTAAAAGTTATATATAAAATTGTAATGTACACTCTCTATAACATTAACAAGTAAAACAATAATTTAACATATCATTGTACTGCGTATCAATGTAGATTGGGAGTTTATTGAAATTTATGCTTATTTCTAGTTCTATATCAAATGTTTGTTTCAGTTACTGTTGTTTTGATTAGCGTGATAAAATTGTGAGATGTATTAAATACATTAATTCGGTTTATACCTGCTTAAAACAAGGTTAGGTAACATCGAAATAAGAAATATAAAAGTTAATTGAAATACATTTACAGGATTATTACTCATCAAAATGTAACGTGAATGTTATAGGTCAAAATATATCATTTTATAACGTTTTAATTTATAGCAAGTTTGAATATACTGGCCATCTTTTAATGAGTTTAATTTTGATAAAAATGGCAGATAACATCTCTTGTAAAACAGAAATAAATCTTAATTAGTGTAACGTTATTAAACAATATTTTCTATAATAATTGCCTGACGAAATGCGTTGTATTTAAATATTTTTATGCTGTCTATAAATGAATCATGACAATCACAATCATAATTTTAAGAGAGAATAACCAATTATATATCGCCTTAATACATCTTGTTTCCGAAGTCTGACAGCAGAAAAGCAGACAAATGGTTAAATGAAAAGATGCTTAAAACCTATTTAATTTTCTAGAAGCATAGACGATAATATACTTTATAATTATTTTTACTGGAGTGATAAATTCCTCTTATTAAACTGATCAATGTGTCTTGAATTACATAAAACTGTTGATGATGAACAACTTGTTGATGACCCATGAATTTTATTGTGATAATCCTATTATGACAGACATTTCAATTGCCTTATTGATCAAACGATTACAGGATATTTTTTGCTTGTTTGTTTGTTTTCTTACATTCAGATAAAATATATCACGAACAGCACATTTAATATTAACTAAATAAATTCTTATTACATTTATTTTTTGTGAATCATTTTACTTTAGAAAAACATTTTTTAAATCTTCCGTTTTGTCCCCCTTCCATCTGACTGTGTTTGATAATTGAATAACGGCAATTTATTGAGACGCTCTAATATATTTGTATTTAAAAATATTCAAACTTTCCAGAATTAATAATAAAATTGTCTGAAAAACATATTTATTCACTCATAAACACATTAAAATCGGTCTACTAATTCCAATTTCTCTGCAGAGAGAATTTTCTACAAGTAACGGAAGTAATTTTCAACATCGAGACTTCAAATATCTCAAACCACTGCTAAAGCAGTTTGAAAAAAGTAAAGGAATCATATTCGTATTTACGATATTTTAGATTTCGTTTTTCTTCTTTAACAGCTCACCGTAATCAACTAATGCTTTTTTATTCATAACCTTTTTTTATACCCGTTCAATAAATGAAATTGAACATGATATATCTACAAAATTACAGATGAATCGTAAATTCTAAAACCCCACAACAATGAGAGGCAAGTACCCCCCCCCCCCAATATATTTTCCTAAGGCTCCCTTAATGCGAACTGAGTCATGCATCTATTTAATTTCAGAAACAGATGCCTGACTGGGCATCATATTGCGTAAGGTTGCAAGTGAGTTTAGTTCAAATGCCCTAATAGAATAAAAGTTTATTCTCGTGCAAAAACGGAGGTTTAAATTAATAAGACATTGAAATATGTCATTTTTTTCAAGAATTTTTTTTTTTTTAGGATTTAGTCACACGTAAAATAACTCCCTTATTAAGTAAACACGTATTAAAAAGGGAAAAAATAATAAAAAGAATGATATCCTATCACGTTTCCATATTTTTTTTTATTTAATCTTAAACTGATCCTCCCCTTCTACAACTTAAAAATTTCAACCAAATATTTAAGATATTTAAAACTTTTTATTTTACTTTACTGCTCATTTATTTGTTTATTACAACAGTAAATAATAAATTATTCAAATCTCAACTCTGTCGAAATTACAGATCCTCCACCCCCTGAAATGAGAATTCAAAATATAAAATAACAAAACTACTCTTTCTTTTTTTTTCTGCCATTTTTGTAATTTTATAATAACAATAAAAAAAATAATAGATTATTAAATCTAATCCCCCACCCACCAAAATAATAAATAATATTTTTAATTGCCACCCCCCCCCCTTTTTTAGCTCACAAAAATTAAAAATATTTTTAACTAATAATTTTTTCAATAACATTCTTGTTCTCGTTTTCTAACAATAAATATATAATGATCCAAATCTCACCGCCCTCTTAACTTTCGGCTTTTCTCCCACAAAATCCTAATAATTTTAAATTTCGGTTTAAAATATCCTTAATCCTTGCATTTTAGAAACATTAAATGAATTTAACCGTCTAAAACTGCTATCAGATTCACCAATTTTTCGAACGACCAACTCTACAGTCGACTTTTCTTCTAAATTTTCAATGTACAAAATAAAACTAATCGTTGGAGGACCACCTTAATACTTACCCATTATAGATATCCATAATATAAAATATTAAAATAAAACATATGATACCTATTTATAGAATGCATCGCGATTCCAAAATAAAATTTAAACGTATAAATAAATATTTTTAAAACATAGTCATTCTTTATTAATCAATTGTTGATGAACCAATTCCGGCAAACTATATAAAGAGCCAAACTACTCAAGTAACACCGAATTGCGTAAAAGAAACATCCTTATAACTCTAAAAATAATAATCATATTAACAAACAATTTACTGTGCCGGATTAAGCGTCTTATATCCAATTAATATATATCTTTGAATTGAAATTTGAAAGAAATACACGGTCATGAAAAATCGAAGAGTGGGAAAATAGGATTACAAATATCTCGGCAACTAATCATCCGATTGACTTCGTTTTTTATGCAAAATTTGTGTTATTTTATTGTCTTTCACACTCACTCCTTAAAATAAAAATTTCAAAAAATTTTATATACCTTTCATCAGAACGAATATTTCGAGAGTCCGAAAAAAATAGTTCCGGATACTCGAGGTTACTGAAATTAAATAGGCTTCTTACCATTCTCAAAACATTGAATACAAATCGAAGTTGAAATCTCTATATCAATTTGCTTGGGAGATCGTTTTGAAAATCAAAAAAATAATTGACGGATTTACCTGTTTCAGATAGTAGAGATTCCGAAAAACATATTTTTAGAAAAAAAAATTGCCATCCGTATGTCTGTCTGTGTGTCTGTAAACGCTCTATCTCCCAAACAAAATGAGATAGAGACTTGAAACTTTGTATGTACTCATTGCGTAAAATGGGACGTAGCCTATTTAACATCAGTAACCTCGAATATCCGGAACTATTTTTTTCGGACTCTTGAAGAATTCGTCCTGATGAAAGGTATATAAAAATTTGAGATTTTTTTTTTTTAAGGAGTGGACGTAAAAGGCAATAAAATAACACAAATTTTTCATAAAGAACGAAGTCGATCGGATAATTTAGTTGCCTAGATATTTGTAATTGTCTTTTTCACACATTCTTCGATTTTTCATGACCCTGTATTTCATTCAAATGTCAAATCAAGGGGATATTTTAATTGAAATTGAGACGCTTAACCAAACGCATTAAACTGTTTGTTAATATTATTATTATGTTTGGAGATATAAGGATGTTTCTTTGACGCAGTTCTGTACTACTTGAGTAGTTTGGCGTTTTATAAAATTTGTCGAAATTGGTACATCAGCAATTCATTCAGTACATCAGCATAACCATGATGAGTAAGTATTACGGTGGCTCCCAACGACTAGTTTTTTCTAAAAATATGATTTTCGGAATCTCCACTGTTTGGAAAAGCGTAAATACGTCAAAAAAGTTTTTTTGATTTTCAAAACAATTCCAAGATTAACCCTATACTACTTATGACGGGTAAGTAAAAACGGTTGCTATTGTAGTCGCTAAAATTGGAGAAAAAAATATTTCTACTATTAGGTAGCTTTCATTGCAAAAGGTAAAAATCTACCTATTGCAGCCATCCGGAGGAAAGCACTTCCGGAAATTTTTGGTATATTTTCGCCGATCATGACCCCCAGACCCCAAAACCACCCTCCGTTCACATGTTGAAATATATATATATATATATGATTTTTGTCATGCTGTAACTGTCATATTTTTGAACCGATTTGAATGAAACTTGTATGTACAACTTGTACATAGTACATACAAATGTCTCGACCGACTTCGTTGGCCAACATCAACCGCCTTCTTGTTTCAAAATGGCGGCCATTTAAAAAATTTTTAAAAATGTAGAATTTAAAATTAAATGTTAAAAAATTAAAAGTTAAAAAATATTTTACTTTTATGTGTTAGAACTTAAAACAAACATTCGAGAACACTTTCTATTTTGTCTATATCTTAAAAAATGACTGAGTTATAGTACTTTGTATTCCTAGTATGGCTGACATTTTGAAATGATCTGATTTTTGTCACTAGATAACACGCGTATTTATGAATCAATTTGGTTGTAACTTGGTGTGTACATAATACATAATGAAGCCTGGATCAAGTTCGTTAATCAGTTTCTTCACATTTTAAACCGTTCAAAATGGTCAACAAAAAATTAAAAATTGAAAAAAGGTTCTTTGTAAAGCGTTTGATCTTAATAATATGAATTCTGGAATATTTTTTGCTTTGTTTTTACCTTAAAAAATGCCTGAGATATAGCAGTTTGAATTTCTAATGTGTGTGATATTTTCTTAAAAATCAATTTGCTCGCGACAGCACTCGTATATATTAATCGATTTCGATGTGAGTGTGCATATGCACATGAATTAAGATTTCGGCCCCCCTCATTGGTTTGTTTTATCCAACATGCTGTTTAAAAATGGCATACACTTATGATATCGTGAAATTTGGCGACTCTATAATCGCTTAAAATAAAACCAGCTTGAATAGTAGATAACGAATTTCTAAAAATTCCCTTTAATATTGAGTATTGACAAAACTTGCATTCAATCTTATATAATCGGGTTCCATTAATTTGAGCTTCGTATGTTTGAATAATATAACTTAATTTAAAATAAATAAGTAAGTAAATGAGGTATATAAAAGCTACCTCTTCCTCCCGGTACTGCCGGAAGGACTTTTATCAGTTGTTATTGTTTATCACTTTCGTTGGATCAAATAAATTTTCCAGAAACTGTGCAATCAGTGTTTCAGTTATCTCTTGACATGAACACTTTTCCATTCTTCAATTTATACAAACTGTGCTTTATCTTTCAAATATGTGGGATTTTTTTTTCTTACCTTAAAATTCTTTTTTGGTCGCCATTCTGTTTCAGCTTGATCACAGTGTCGACCATCTTGGTAGATGGGAAATGAATGACGTTGAAAACCGCCTATCTCTGATTGGCTGAAATGTTGGAAGTTGAATGAAAATTCGTGGCTACCCCAGATTTTTTTACAACAGTGGTTTAAAAAAAAAAAAAAAAAAATCCTTAGTAGCTCTATCTCTGAAAAAAATTTTCATGAAACTTCAGATTCAATCATTCCTGAATATGACTTCATGTTGTTTACATTTTGGTGTGAATTGCCGATAAGTCGCATTGCTAAGATGCATCAACGAATGCTTGGATTTTCATCAAACTTCAGATTCGGTTAGTCCATGACATGAATTGACATTTTCTACATTTTGGTGTGAATCGGTTAACAGGTGGCACTGCGACGAAACATTTATCACGATTTCCTCAATAGCTCTATCTCTAGAAACAATACACGGATTTTCATTTAACTTCAGATTCAGTTATTCCTGAATATGAGTTGGTTTTGTTTATATTTTGATGTAAATCTTCCGAGAGATCACACTGCTAAATTGCATTTTTCACGATTTCTGCTTCACTCCTACTCAAAAACTAATCCGCGGATTTTCATTAAACTTCACATTCGGTTAGATGTTGGCATAAATTTATATAAATCAGTTTCGGTGTAAATCACTAAAGAAGTTGCGCATTTATGCTGTTTTTGCAATATTTACGTTATTTCATCAATAATGATAGCTCAAGAACTGATGCGCGGAATTTCATATCATTAGAAATCTCATGACGGGCACAAATTGCTATTTAAATTTGACATTGTGATAACGAATTTTGAAATATTAACATGAATAACATAGAAAAAAGTTTTGGGATTGCCACATCCAGCTAGTTATTTATTACTTTGGATATATATTACAATCTTTTTGTTGCGTTAAGCTAATGAAACAATATTTAAAAAATTCTTTTCTCTTTAACATATTTATATTTTTTCTATACATTTTATTTAAAAATTATATTTTACAAAATTTTGAATACAAAATATAAAAATAATTTCACTCGTGTCGTATTACATTTTTAAACATACGACACTAGTTTGTACAGATATGTAGTACAAAATGGAAAAAAATTAACCAAAAGAAAAGTCATTTGAATTAAATAAAGTTAATATGCAACTTTTAAATAATCAGAGACACATTTAAAAAATAAAGATATTGAAAATAATAAGCTTTCAATAAGATTAAATTATTATTTTTTCCCGTGAAGTAAAAAGATTTTTATTTATCTGACGCACTTTTTAAAGTATTTATAATAACTAATAACCTGTCATAAATAAGAATTGAATAAAATTAACGATTTTTTTTTCAAAAACCTGTCATAAATTTTCAAAGGGAAATTAATGTTTTCCATTTATTATCTTCTTGTTCGGGAATTATCACAAAATAAGGGAAAGTCATTATAAAATATCTCTCATAAATTGGTAGGATAAAGTATGTAAAATAAAAAATGTAATAGATAAATATTTTCTATTATGTTTCATATAGCATTTGACTAATTTTATTTTTATCTCTTTATTTAATATTTTTTGAAGATTTTTTTTTTACAGTAAAGATAAAGATAATGTATTACATTAATTCATGAAATACTATTTTATTAAAATTACTTTTTAAAAGTTGAAATTTTAAATATTATAAACATATGCAGATTTTTAATTACTAGATCTGAATTTATATTGTCATTCGCATTACTTTTTTTAAACATACAATACATGAATAGATGAATGTTTATTGTTTAATTCTATTTTTCCGCGTTAATGTGATCAATGTCTTGCTGTTCACTTATCGCGGAACTGTTCATGACAATTTACTGAAACAGCTTCAATTTAATCTAATTTTCAAAAATTTTCATTCTAATATCATTGTTGTAAATTTGTAACAAACTGTTCAGTCATTCGACCGTTTAACCCTTTATCTACCAACGGTATTTATAAGTGCCATTAAAAATTTAACATTCTTTTAATACCTCAATTAGTTCTAATGCTGTTTAGAATGAGTTATAGATACACTACTTTATTTTGTTCCAAAAGCATTATTGGTTACACAAAACAAAAATATTATTAAAAGGATGATTTCTTTTGACTTTGCATGTTTTCTGCTTTCTTGGCCCTGACGGAGGGAGATGGGGATTTTTCAATGCAGAAATATTTCTATATTTATATTCTAAGAACATCATATTTGTGCATTTTATAATTCTACAAAATATTAAAAAAACAATTTAAAATAAAAGATTTGAGTGGGGTTATAAAAATTGCACAAAATCCCTGTAAATTCAAATTTAATTAATCCTTCTAAATCCTTCAATACTTCAAAAAAATTTAAAAAATTATGTAAATCTTTTAATTTAGTTTAAACAATTTACGTAAAATGCTTTAGAATGTAAAATTTTCATGAATTCATAACAAGGTAGCTAAAGAGTTAATGAAAGATGGCTACATAATCGTAAGATAACTTTATTATGACTATAATGTAAGATTACAGTTTATTTATGGTTATGTAACCCTTTTCTATAAAAACGGTCGAATAGCTGGAAATTTTGCAGCAAATTTTTAATAGTGAATGATACGCCACATGTACTAGGCCCTATTGTTGGAGACGTCATTGCCTTCGGAAATATAACTTGATAAACACTCACAGATTTACTTTGATTGCATATCCTTATATGAAATTCTTACTAAATTAATGTAATGTTGATGTCCTTTATGATCGTTGATAATATGTTGAATTTGTATTATATTGTTTACTGAAATAATAAAATAATAAAATAATAATATAATAATATAATAATAATATAATAAAAGAATATTACACTCTTAAAACGTCTTTCTCGTTACTTCTCGTGAAATGTTGAAACAGCTCGAGTGAACAAGTTGTTTTTAGGCAATTTAATTCAAGATGAGTAATTTTAAAAAAGATGATTAAAACGCTTAAAAAAGAACTTATTCATGATCTAATAAATTACGATTCTTTCCTGAGAAACCAAATCCATTCTTTCATTTTAAGAGTATATGATTAACAATCTCACAACATTAAATAGTGTACATTTGGAATGCTACAGATGCTTCGGTGTGTTTTCAGAAATGAATCTCGTATTTTTTGACGACAGTGTGATGATGACACATGACCTTGTATTTTTTACATTTATTAAGCAAATATCTTTAAAACGATTTAAAGGGAATTAAGGTTAAAATAATTTCCTATTCAATTTTAATCGAAAATGAGACACTCGTTATATGGATTTCTGATTACATTTTCTGACATTTAGCTATATTAAACTTTCATTTCTGGTAATTATGGGCATTTTGATGGCGATATTTTTTATAACAAATAATATCCCATTAAACCAAAAAAGTAATATAATCAAAGAATATTTTTTGTTATTTTACATTCTCATGAGCAAAGCAGGGATAGCAGTATTAAAATATAGAAAAACAGAAAGCTGAAAAAGCAATCCAAAAACACAAACACATGAGATCGAACTTCAAAAAAAAAATTTTAAATAATAAATGTTAGTATTTCTATAAAAAAAATTACACCATAACATAAGGAAAGATATCCCAAATAGGCATGTATTTTTTTTATTTTTGTTATGCGTGCGAATGCGACAGCCTTAACTCAAAAGTTTTCCTTGTTTACGTGTTGTATATTTCCCTAGCCACTTGCACAACAGGAATACGCAGGTAACATATTATATATACAGGGTGTTTCTAAATTCGTGATCCAAACTTTAAGGGGTGATAGTACACATCAAGACAAACAATATTTAAATAGGAAACCAAGGGTCCCAAAGTCTTCCGAAGGAGATAGGCGCCATTAAAGTTTAGGGTCCAAAAATTCAAATGATTATAAAAAACAGAAAAATTGGTCGATTCATTTGCGGTTTTCGCTAAAATTATTCTTTATGTCAGTATTGTCTTGAAAATAAATTATAAAGATAAATTTCAAAAAATGACGATAGAGGGCGCTTTAGACTTTAGAGTAACGAACAACTATTTTTTACCGTTATTTTTTGCATCTCATTAAAGGTTTCGTTAGCTTAGACTTAAACTTAAATTTTGAGCTCAAAATCTGAATAGTTGGAAGCAGTTAAGTAGCACAAACTTAACTGTGTTCAGAGGGTTTTAAATTCAAATGATTATAAAAAACGGAAAAATTGGTCGATTGATTTGCGGTTTTCACTAAAACTATTCTTTATGTCGGTATTTTATTGAAAATGAATTATAAAGATAAATTTCAAAAAATGCCGATAGAGGGCGCTTTAGACTTTGGAGTAACGTACAACTATATTTTACCGTTATTTTTCGCATCTCATAAAATTTTCTTAGAAGCTTAGACATAAATTTAAATTTTGAGATGAAAATCTGAATCGTTGGGAGTGGTTAAGTAGAGCAAACTGAACTGTGTTCAATGGGGGTGGGGAGGTTCAAATTTGTAATTATTTTAAAAAACGGAAAAATTGGTCGAATCGTCTGCCGTTTTCGCTAAAACTATTCTTTATGTCAATATTTCCTTGAAAATAAATTTTAAAGATTAATTTCAAAAAATACCGATAGAGGGCGCCTTAAACTTTAGAGTAACCAACAACTATTTTTAAGCATTATTTTTTGTATCTAATTAAATGCTTGCAAATGCTTAGATTTAAATTTTGAGCTCAAATTCTAAATCGATGGAGGGTTTAAAAAGCCGAAACTGAACAGTGTTCAAGAGTTAAATTTTACCTTTCCCACCCCTAGAACACATTTCAAATTTCCGCACTTAATTACAAAAACGATGCAGATTTTGAGCTCAAAACTTAAGTTTGAACTTTTACAAGCATTTAATTAGATACAAAAAATAACGGTTAAAAATAGTTGTTGGTTACTCCAAAGTTTAAGGCGTCCTCTAACGGTATTTTTTAAAATTAATCTTTAAAATTCATTTTCAAGGAAATATTGACATAAAGAATAGTTTTAGCGAAAACGGCAAACGAATCGAACAATTTTTCCGTTTTTTATAATCATTTGAAATTTGAACCTCCCCACCCCCATTGAACACAGTTTAGTTTGCGCTACTTAACCACTCCCAACGATTCCGATTTTCATCTCGAAATTTAAGTTTATGTCTAAGCTTCTTAAAAATATTTATGAGATGCGAAAAATAATGGTAAAATATAGTTGTACGTTACTCCAAAGTCTAAAGCGCCCTCTATCGGCATTTTTTGAAATTTATCTTTATAATTCATTTTCAATAAAATACCGACATAAAGAATAGTTTTAGTGAAAACCGCAAATCAATCGACCAATTTTTCCGTTTTTTTATAATCATTTGAATTTAAAACCCTCTGAACACAGTTAAGTTTGTGCTACTTAACGGCTTCCAACTATTCAGATTTTGAGCTCAAAATTTAAGTTTAAGTCTAAGCTTACGAAACCTTTAATGAGATGCAAAAAATAACGGTAAAAAATAGTTGTTCGTTAATCTAAAGTCTAAAGCGCCCTCTATCGTCATTTTTTGAAATTTATCTTTATAATTTATTTTCAAGACAATACTGACATAAAGAATAATTTTAGTGAAAACCGCAAACGAATCGACCAATTTTTCTGTTTTTCATAATCATTTGAATTTTTGGACCCTAAACTTTAATGGCGCCTATCTCCTTCGGCAGACTTTGGGACCCTTGGTTTCCTATTTAAATATTGTTTGTCTTGATGTGTACTAACACCCCTTAAAGTTTTGACCATGAATTTAGAAACATCCTGTATATATATAAATATATATATATATATACACTGGTGTGCAAAATTCAAGGACGGAGCAGATAAATTAGCATAACAGCCCAAAAAAGCAACCGAACGAAATAAAAGCAAATCAGGAGATAGATCTGAAACAAATTCAGTAGGACATGCTCATATATGACATATGGCGTAAAAGGAGGAGGTGTTAAGGGGGATAAAGCACAGAGGCGGTGACCCTTCAGAAATTTGGTGAAATCTATTGCACTGTGTAAAGTGATTTCAACGACGTTGTTTTACTACTATTGTGTGATATAGACAAACGGCAATCTAGGAGATGTCATTTGAATGACTTTACATGAGCTCGAACAATTTGGAAGTTGTAAGAATTTCGAAGTGTGACAAGTGTGGCACAAGAGTTCATTATCGCTCACAACATCGTTTTATGAGCCTGGAGTACATTTCAAACGAGTGGGGGGGGTCAGCTGTCCGAGCATTCAACAGTGGTCGCTCACGAGCAACAACAACAGCAGACGACCGTTATGTTGTCCTACAGGCGAAAATAAACAAGCGGCAGGCAGCTGTAGAAACTGCAAGGCATTGATCAGACTACTGGACTTCGGATATCACATTTTACCATGATTAAAAGACAGCTCAAAGATATCTATATGCACGGCGTCCTGTACGGCGTGTATCATTAACAAACTGCTCATCGGAGACGCCGGTTTCTGTGATTCCAGAAACACAAAAATTGGACACAACAGGAGTGAGCTCAAGTACTCTATACGGATTGGAGCCGATTTAGCATGACGAGCGATTCTGGACATTTAAACATCTGGAGAGAGCAGGGAACATCTAACTTCCACTCCAACATCATCGAAAATTACCATTTTGGAGAGTGCCGGAGTTCTTGTTCGGGGTGGTATTGTGCTTGGTAGCCATGCGAATCTCCACGTCTTCCAAATACATTCAATATGTGGCGCCTCTTGCCTCACGTGCGTCTTTTTAGAGATGTTGTGGTCCAGACTTCCTCTTCACGGACGACAACGTTCTTTGTCATCGTACAGCGGTTATAGAAGAACTCTTGGGGAGTGAAGATATTCAGCGCATCGATTGGCCTGCAACATCTCCGGTTTTGAATATAATAGAACACATGTGGAACCTTCTCTTGATATGCTTGGCATCACGTGACCAGGCGTCGTCAATGATTCCAGAGCTGAAATTGGCGTTACAAAAGAAATCAGTCTCGATGCCTTAACAGCTCCTAGACAACCTCGTCCACAGCATGAAAAACGTTGTAAATCCTTCATCGCAGTCCGGGATGACCATATTCCATATTAAAGACTAATTTTTTTGCCAGGTGCCTGTAATAAGGACGCTTCTATCTTCTCTGCATTTATGCTCCAAGTGACCATTACAATAAAGTGCTTATGTATTCTTTGTATTATTCTTAGTTTATATGTTTTTTAACACTTGTCCCATATTTTCACATCTTGAAGATTTTATGTTATGATTTTGATCGATGTGGAAAACATCTGGGTAACTTTACATTCAAAAACTCCTCTCGTCCTTATTTTTTGCACACCAATGTATATACATAATGTGATGTTCTTACCACGAAGGCATAAAAATTTACCTATGATATGGCGTATAGCAGAAATTCAAATTTGTCTTAAATTTAAAGCACAAGGCCGATTATATCTTGCTAGTAGTCACTGGAACATATGTGATAAATATGGCTCCATAAAACATTAATTATCAAATGGTAATTCTGGAGTTGCGCACAATTTAAGCGTAGATCTATTATATTAAATATTTTAACACTATTATTCAAGTGGTAAATAATATTTATCTCTGTTGAAATACCGAATCTGTTGACCCTCAAATACAGCTGCGTTTATCTTGTCAAACGACAGGTTTGGACAAGTCGAAATGAGATACTTGAAATAGTCTCCTTCCTTTGGCAAAGTTTTCCCGAATTGCTTCATTACCCTAGTTTAATATGTAGATATGGAAATATGATGTTCTCTTATTTGACAAATAGTCGATGTAAAATGTTTGAATCACCAGGTTTAATGCCAATTCGAACGGAATCAATGCTTTTCACGAGCACTGCTGTCACTCATACACAAAAAAAAGGATATTTAACACTTTGCTGGCCAGGATGGAAGCAGGGGTGCCCAGAGAGGGGTTTGGTGACGCAAGATGCGTCATACAATTTAGTTTTTTTTTTGGGGGGGGGATTTGAGATAAAGTACATTTTTTGAGGGGTGGGGGATTTTTAATTTTTTAATATTTCAAAATTTAATTCCAGAAATGTTCCTATATTTTCTTTCTTTAAATTCTAGATAAGGGCAATAATAGCTCATTCTGCTATTCTCATTTCGCTATATCTTGAAGGTGCAGTAGATTATAAGTAGAATATAATTTACAATTTGTATTATGTTTGGGGGGGGGGGAAATGTTAAAGTATGAAGGGTTTTTTGGGGGGGTGATTTTCGTCATTAGGTTTGGGGGGAATGGTCACCACTGGATGGAAGAGGCCATTTTAAAGTTAATACGGGTAAAAATTCTAAAGATGCATAATTTAAATATTCTATTCGTGCATGTCATATTGCAAAAAAAATCAGTGGTTTCTTTACGTCCTCATATTTTTCGCACTAATAAACTGAATAACTTATCGGGCTGCTCCATATGAAGTTCTATTGTGACGAAGAATGCACTTCAATCTCATCTTTGAGCTCTCGATGAAAAGTCTCTATTTAGTTACAGTAAAGGTGCAAACACAATCACATACAAACTGTCGGCTAGTTTGCTGTGGTGACATAGTGTTTTTGATTTTTAATGACTCTTTCAGTAAGGAGACTAATGACCTACAAAACAGGAATATTTCCTTCAAGTAGGATTTAGTCTTTATCTCCTGAGATTCATTGTTCATCTCTCCGATTCCTATTGTGACTAAACCGCAGAAGGGAGAAATGCAAAAGAATTCGCCGAATTCATGTGACTGAACAAAAACAAGCATGTGCCCGGAGCCTAAAAGAGAGATGGGAATTCTCATCTCCTCTATTCAACCATGTACGTTGTGGCAATAAACAAATTTATCGTCACTTCCAAATTCTTGAAGAAATTAACTTTCTTGTTATCGAAAGTAGGATAACAAAGCTAAAATTTCAAGCAAATTTTTCTCCTGCAGTCTTAAATGATAATAGTTTTAAAACTTTTTACTTCCTACGACTCACACTCAATTCAGCATATAGTGGTAAAATTAATTAAAAAAGGGTAATTTCACAAAATTAGAACGACTATTTGGAAAATGGCATTTTCAGACTAAAATTTTAAAAACTTATAAATAAATTCTATATTTAAATTAATAATAATAATAATAATAAAAATCCTTTTTAGGATGGTCAAAACGTGGTCTACATAATAACAGAGTCTTCTATTGCGTACACTTAGATTAAAAATTAATACTCCTGTACCCATCATATACAAATTTTAAATGAAATTTTAATTTTACAATTTTCGGTAGTGCAACTTTTAAACTTCTAAACATCACATATTTTCAATTCTCATACCGTCGTAAAGATAGAAAAAATGTATTTCTAAAGGCAATTTGTTTGAAAGTTGTATCTCAATTTGTTTTTAAGTTATTAATTTTTTTGTAGTTTTTTTATTACTTTTTTTGTCATCGTGGCAACAGAAGTTTCCATTTTTGGACATTAAACATGGACCAATCAGAAAACGAATAAAATAAAAAACAGAAATATTCCCTTTTTGGACATTAAACTTGGGCCAATCAGAAAACGAATAAAATAAAATAAGTTGTGGAACTCAACTAATAAAAAGATTCAGATATACTACAGATTTTTCAATTCTCTACCGAGGACAACAACTATTTTCCAAATAATTTATAAGATTTAGAGAAAAATCTTGATGTGATAGAACAAAATTAATTGCAGTTTTAAAATCAGCGCGCTTTTCTAACTAAAGATAGCTGAAGAATTGAAATCAACAGAAATTATGTTAAAATAAATGTCCCCAGTGAAATTTTGTCCAGATCAGTATTCAATTAATTAAATGTCCCTTCCATTGACACTGGATAATTTTATTATTCAGTGTCAATAGAAAGTATGTTAAAATAATAATTAATAATACTTTTTAAAAAATATTTATTGATTGTTTATTAAAATATTATGAATATCAGCACAAAAGATAAATGTTTTTTTAAGTAGATAATAATTTAAATCACAAAAGAAGATTTATATAATTTAAAATAAAATTAGTTTTTTATTCACTTTTATACTTTAACTAAAATAACTAAAAGAAAAGCAGCATAAAAAATTTATTTTTGAAACTATTGAATATTGTCTTGCATTTGTAATTTTCTGAATGGTTATAATTCTAGGCGTTAAAAACGGCATTATGTCAAGTTTTCTATTTAAAAGATTTCCGTCTTCTATAGAAACCGAAATATTTACTTCAAGAAACTAAAGATTCTTCTTTTATGACTGTCTGAATTATTGAAGAAGGCAAGTACACAATCTGATAAATTATTATCTATTATTAAGGGGAAACTTCCGTTTCTTATCTTTTTTATTACCCGGCTGTTTGACAGTATGATAAATGAGAATATAAGATGCAAGTTATTCTGAGAAATCAATTTATTGAGATGCTTTGAGGTTTTATGCGATATTTTCATCGATGATGTAATTGTTAGGAAAAAAATAAACTAGTTTCCTGTATAAAAAAATATGTCTAATTTTAAATGATATTTAATTTTTTCCAAAAGACAAAAGTTATAATAAATATAAGAATCAAATACAAGAATTATTTGCCTATAATATAAGAGCTATATAAAGACTATAGCCATAAAAGCTATATATTATCGACAATGCATTATACCTGGAGGTTCTCATTACGACGAAGATGTACTTTTTAGTCTATGTTTGCTGAGCACTATAAAGATTGCCAACCGATTTATGTAATCTTTTTTTACAATTGTTGAAAGAAGATATTCTTAAATTTGTCTAATTTAAATTTAATCAAAATTGGTTACACATATATAACATTTACCAGAAAATATAAATGATCATGTAGACTATGAGCATTCAAATAATTATAAATAAAGTTTTATGCAAATAAAAGGTTAATCTTTATTCTTTATATATTTTTTAATACATAGTCGTAATTAGCAACACAAGGTATTGGGAATACAGTAAACATTGCAATAATGAAAATATTTGTAAACGTAAGACCGAACCTTTCGTCAAATTACCTTGACTTTCAGACACAACAAGTGCGATTTCATTCCTGTATAAACCACAACAAATTAAAACTAGAAAATTTGTAACACACTAAATCCAAATAGTCCTTCCGGCAGTGCCGGGAGGAAGAGGTAGCTTTCATATACTTATATATTTATTTATTTATTTTAAATTAAGTTATATTATTCAAAAATACTAAGCTCAAATTAGTAGAACCTGATTATGAGCTTGGTCGAAATCTTAATTCAGGTGCACATGCACACTCATATTGAAATCGATTAACATATATATGCGATAATTCAGCCATTTTTTAAGATACAGACGAAACAAAAAAATGCTCTGGAATCTTTGTATCAAGGTCAAATGCATAAAAGAAAAATCTTTTTCAATTTCTCACTTTCTTGTACCTAATTTTAAATTTAAAATTTTTTAAATTTTTTAAATGGCCGCCATTTTGAAATAAGATGGCGGATGGAACTGAGTATCGAACTCGATTCAGGCCTTAGTATATACTTTGTACACACGAAGTTACATCCAAATCGATTCATAAATACGCGTGTTATCACGCGGCAAAAATCGGATCGTTTCAAAATGTCAGCCATAAGAAAAATTCAAAGTGCTATAACTCAGTCATTTTTTAAGATATAGACAAAATAAAAAGTGTTCTGGAATCGTTGTTTTACATTCTAACACGTAAAAGAAAAATATTTTCCAACTTTTAATTTTTTCGTATTGAATTTTAAATTTTAAATTTTTTTAAAAATTTAAAATGGCCGCCATTTTGAAAAAAAATGACGGATGATGCTGGACAACGAACTCGGTTGAGACATTTGTATGCACTATGTACATACCAAGTTTCATTCAAGTCCGTTCATAAATACGCGTGTTATCACATGACAAAAATCAGATCGTATCAAAATGTCAGCCATAAGAAAAATTCAAAGTGCTATAACTCAATCATTTTGTAATATACAGACAAAATAAAAAGTGTTCTGGAGTCGTTGTTTTACGTTCTAACACGTAAAAGAAAAATAGTTTTCAACTTTTAATTTTTCCGCATTGAATTTTAAATTTAAAATTTTTTTAAAAATTTAAAATGACCGCCATTTTGAAACAAAATGGCGGATGATGCTGGCCAACTAACTTGGTTGAGACATTTGTATGTACTATGTACAAACCAAGTTTCATTCAAATCGGTTCATAAATACGTTAGTTATCGCATGACAAAAATCAGATATATGTATATATATATATATATATATATATATATATATATATATATATATATATATATATATATATATATATATGTCAACATTTGAACGGAGGGTGATTTTGGGGTCTGGGGGTCATGATCGGTGAAAATATACCAAAATTTTCCGGAAGTGCTATCCTCCGGACGGCTGCAATAGGTAGCTTTTTACTTTTTGTAATGAAAGCTACCTAAAAAAACCTAAAAGTTACAATTCATAAAATAACAAAATGAATTAAATAAAGCATACCCATTGTATTACCCACTTTTTCTGAAATGACGCAGATTGTTTAAAATGTTTTAAGAAAGGAGTTATACGGTCGAGTCTCTATATAACGAAATCCATTGTTCGAGTAAAAAATTCGTTATATAGAGGAATTTGCTGTATAGAGAATAACGTTAAAATTCTTATTTAATGTGTAAATTTTGAACAATTGTTATTTTTTATGTGTTTAATTAAGAATTTGGAATTGTTCATAAATCTGCTTAAAATATCACTATCAGAAAGTACTGTATCAGTACTGTGCAACAGTGAGATTGTAATCCACTTCCAAAAAAACCAGAAAGATATTATTGACATCTCTGCATTCCTTAATTTATTTGTATTTCTCTTTTTAAGTCTACACAAGTCTCATCTTCTCCGTCCTCAGAATCCACATTATCCTCTAGTATGTACAATTCGGCCTTTTTGAAGCAATTGTAATTTTTTTTCCTTCAATTACCCCCACTGATCCCGTTCTTATATGTATAACTATCCATTTGACACTGTTTTGACAGAGAAAGATGTTGAAAGATGTATGGGAGGAGGGGATATGAATTCGTTGGACTTAAAGATCAAGAAGATTCAAGCAGAGAAGAAATTTAAAAAAAAAAACTCAGCACTGAGCGATAAATTATTAATAAGTGATGGAAAATTAATTTCATGTGATTTCGAAGCTTTTTTACAACTGAATAAAGAACATTTTATGAAAATATTCGTTACATGGAGATAGATATTTCGATATATAGAGACTGTTTTTAATGTAACCATGGGAAAAGGGGAACGTTCCTACTAAAAATTCATTATATAGAGAAATTCGATGTATGGAGTTCGTTACAGAGAAAATCGACTGTATTTTCTGCTAAAAATAATACAAGTGTAATACTTCTAATACAACCAACAAATAGAGTTAGGAAAAACAATGTTATAATATGAAATAAACTAATAATGTTTAACATTAGTTATACTTAAACTAATGTAGACGTGAATATTTTATTATTAATATTTTTATCATTGTTTTAATTTTACAATTTGATTCAACTTTCAAAGAATTGTTGAATTTATATGTAGAATATTAAGTTTATTTTATTTAAAAAATCATTATGTTTCACTGATAATAATTTAGCACAAACTGCTTTCTTGTAATTTGATATTAGAACATTTTGAATCGACGTATTGTAATCAGGTGAAATTAATTTTCAAAATTCTCTATTCTAAAAGTGAAAATTGTCGAAACTTTAATCGCACCATTTAATTTATTCTGCTACTTGTCATTATCGAACAAAACTGATTAAAATTCAGAGAATGTCACAGTTTAAATAAAAAAAACCTGAGCTGAGTCTAATTATTGATGACTCGAATCTATTGATTTTCACGACAACTTTCAATATGAATATAAATTTCATAATTAATTGATTGAGAAAACAAACCTTTTCCTGAAATTTAATTTAAAAAAAATCATTTTTTATTACTTAATTTTGCTATTAAAAATTAGCTAATTTTGAATTATACTTTATAATGAAATATTTTTCTAGAAATATATCGAATGGTTATAATATAACAGGAGTTAAAAACAAATTTAGTGCAGAATTCACCTTGTTTACAAATTAAAACCTAAAAATACATGTAAACGTATGTATACAGCTTAAAAGATGCATAAAAACACTTAAAAACACTTAAAATTACATTCAAAGTTCTTTTAAAAAGATCAGAACGTTTTCGACCGTCGCTTACGAGGTCCTCATCAGTGGGAAACTCTAAACGACAGTTATTGTTGCTTTGCATTCCCAGGCACCATCCGGAACAGTCTACTTTATTCCAAGGGGCTACAATGTATAAGGTGATAAATAGAAAAAAAACTATTGAAAATATTTTCAAAAACACAGGTTTAACTATCATTATAAAATTTCTCCAAATTGCGTGAATATCATTTTTATATGTTTTTATGCACATTTTAAGTAGCATATATACATTTACATGTATTTTTATGTTTTAATTTGTTATAATATAACTATCTCTATTTGGAGCTGTCTGTATCTCGAAGGAAAATAACCCGAATGAAACCAAAATCGCTGCACTTAATATTTGAGAAAAGAGAAGAACAATGTAACAATAAAAAATAGTAACAATAATGACCAACAGCTGGTGCTACTGATTCTATCGGTCCAAAAGCCATTGTAATCATCAGCTACATAAAAAAGGTGCCATTTCTGCCAATAACATAGTATGAAAATCGTCTCAGTTTGCCAGATCGCGCCTTAATTTTAAAAGTATTGTACATAATGAATGGTGTGAAAGTGAGCAGCAGAAATGACTTCTGATTTTGAAATGATTTCTGATTGATGCTGATGATGCAGAAATGATTTCTTGATTTGATGATTACAAACATTATCCGTAGCAGAATCATTTGGCGGTTATTGAAACTAATTTTTTTATTGTTCCAGTCGATTAATAAGCACACCGATTTTGCTTTCATTCGGATCGTACCTTCAAGCTACAGGTAGCTCCAAATACACATATTTATATTACAACAGCCCTGTAGTTCTATATAGCTGCTTAAACTGCACGCATATATGCATCCCCTATTAAACCAGTTATAATTTTTTAAGAATGTTGAGGCAGCTTAAAAAATATGTAACTTATATTTATAATTTTACGGTTTTAAATCTCTTTAAAGAAGGCAACAATGAATTAACATTGCTAGGTGATTAATAAAATTTTAATATATCTAAAAGAATTTTTTTAAATAGATAAAAAGACCATTTTATACCCTTCTGTACTATACTTTGCTATTCAATAAATAATTTTTGGCTGTCTCAATAAATTTGATCTTGCCATAACTAAATTTTAACAAAAAATTAAAAAATTAAAACGACTTCAACGGATTGTTAAGACTGTTTCTTTTCTTCGTGTTGTTACAACTCTGTGTTTTTTTTAATCTGACAACTCTGTTAATAACTCTGTGTCATTTAAATCCTGCTAGCCGTGCTCAGGACTGCGGAGTCGGTGGGGAAAATGGCCGACTCCGAAACCGACCCTAACTCCGGGCTGGCTAATATATTAGTGCTGCAGTTGGTTTAAATTATGAGGGAACACAAGAAAAATAAGTCGAAAATTTCACAATTTCGATGTTAATTCATTTCTTAGAGCTTTGAAAGGAAAAGGGAAAAAATGCATACATATACAGGGTGAGTATAAATATCGAAACAATTGGCTATCTCCTTAAATATTGCCCCTAGACCCATACTTCCAATTGCAAAAATTCATAAAAAAGGTGAAATTTTTGATAAGATAAGTTGCAACTCCATGGGGGGTCTATTTGAAAAAATACGAAAATTAAAATTTTATACGGCCCCCGTAGGGCAAAATTTCCAATTAGGAAAACTTTCCTTACCCAGTCCTGAATAAGACACAAAAAGTTGCGTCTTCATATCTTTGAAACTCGCGAAGTTATAGCGTTTAAAAAATTCATCAGCTTTTAAGGGATTAGACACAAATTGAAATATGCGCAATTCAAAAAACAATGTTACTTTTACTATTCTAGGAAACGTAAAAAATCCATCTTTTCAGTTAGAATTTTGATTTTTTTCTTTTTTATGGTGGTTAGCCATATCATTTGCTAAGAAAAACACATCCTAAAATTTCTCATATAATTTATAAAATTTTCACATGGTTAGTACTGGTTTAAATGAGATAATTAAAAATCTTTAAAACTCGAAACATTTTTTATCGGATTTCAATTTCTTTCCATTTAATTAAAGATGAAAATCTGATTATAGTTTTGTTCCAGGGTTTTTGTTTTTCAATATTAATTTTAAAACTATTATAAATATTTATTGAAAAAATAATATAACTTTTAAAAAAAATCCTATTCTCAAAAGTAAATATTTCTTCAAATTTGACAAAACAAAACTAATGTAAAATAATCAAAAATGGCATGTTTTAAGTTCTTTTTTTTTAAATAATTCTTAACTTTTAATAATTCAATGATAAGAAATAGTGGGGGAAATTTCATTATGCAGGAAAATGAAGTTTACAGTTTAAATGTTCGTCAGTTAGTTAAAAGAATGCATTTTCTAAAATGTAGATTAAATCTTTTTTTTTTTTTTTTTTGCTTTAGCTCTCACAATTTCAGGCTTTTTATCGTCCTGAAGAGGATGCTTTTATTTTTCAAAAAGAAAAAGAAACCTTTAAAATTCATTTGTTTTAAGGAATAGTATATTTAAAGGCAAAAAACTTAAATACGATAAACCAGTGAAAAAAAATCTGCCTATGACGGAATTCTGTCTTAAGCGGATAATGTGATGATCCATGCAAAATAAATACAGTAATATCAGAGAAAAAAACTCCATTTACACCTCCTAGGAAGATTATTTGTCTATAACGTATTTTTTCTTTCCTATGTGATTCCGTCTTAACAAGGTTTTACTTTATAACATTTTTCAAAGTCTCCAACTCATGGGATATTGAGTAACGGTATCAAAATATAAGTGAAACATTTACATATAGATTCATTGATAAAATACATACATCACAGTTTTCGACGCTTCTTAAATATTAAAAAGTATAAATATAAAAAACAAGAAGCTATAATAAGTATTTTTGGTCAGAACTCCTCCATACGAAACAATTTTTAACCACATTGAAGTAAAAAACTATGTAGAAATTCACGGCTGAGCCGGGCTATGATTTAAACTTTTTTCCAGGCCAGTTCGTGCAGTGATTTTAATATTTTTCCAGGCCAGGCCAAACTTTTTTACTAATGAGTCATTTTGGGACCTGACCTGGATATTTCGATGCATGCAGACCTGCAATGTAGAGTACCAACATATTTTGAAAGCAAGGTTAGATTAAATTCAATACGCTGCTTTGTTATGTCCAAATAAGAGGCACTGTCTTAAACCGACATATAATATTGCACAATTTGTGGACGATCCCTTATCTGCTCTCAAAATGCGATAAAAATTCTTCTTTTACAGGCATGGTTAAGTGGTGTAAGTCACGAATTTTCGAGAACTTTGGATTTAAATATCTCTGTCAGATTTTTAGATAAGGAGATGAAATTTTTTTTGTTCAATTTAGGAATGCATAAGGTATAATTTCCTAATTGGAAATTTTGCCCTACAGGGGCCGTATAAAAATTTAATTTTCATATTTTTTCAAATAGACCCTCCATGGAGTTGCAACTTATCTTATAAGAAAATTCAACTTTTTTTATGAATTTTTGCAATTGGAAGTATGAGTCTATGGGCAATATTTAAAGAGATAGCCTATTGTTTCGATATTTATGACTCACCCTGTATATACGTTCAATTTTACTAATTTTTGAATTTTGCATTACCACAAACCTGAAAAATCCAATTATCAAAATCTAAAGAATAAAACAAACTAGAAATTTTACTGTTTTAAATCCGTCGACTTGAAAAGAGAAAATCTTCACAATATGAATGTCAATTTGTCTTCTCCAGAGCAAAAAAATTTCGATAGAAAGGAAAAAATAAAGATGAGAATTTTACTAGTTTGCAAATAATTTGAAATCTCCTACAGTTTTTATCTACAGTGTAAGCCGGACAATATTTTGGGTAGCCCGACATAATCTAAAAATAACGATAATAATTCTATTATAAATTTAAAATACATATAATTGGTTTAATGTCACTTCAAACTGTCTAACAAAAAAAAGCTGGAGTTGGATTCGGCTTGTTTTTTACTGACTCCGGCTCCTTTGCTCAAAAATGAGCTCGACTCCAACTTCAACTCTACGACTCCGACTCCACAGCTCTGGCCGTGCTCGAGTAGGTTTATACAAGACTTAACCTGAAATTTGAACTTGAAGTCATTCCGATATCCATCCTGCACTCGGAGCACTAACACCCGAAATAAAAGGAAATTCTCGGGGATGAAAATGTTAATAATATTAGGTTTATGCAAAAATAAGTTCGTTTTTCTGATCGATGACTCTCATATATGGTGTTCTCATATGTATGTGAATCTGTTAATTCATGTTTTGGAAAAGTCTTTTCATAAACTGCAAAATGCAATATCCGGCATTTGATTAAAGCGTAAATAAACAATAGTTTTATGGCAAATAATTGTAATTAGCGGAACGTTTTGTTATTTTTTTATAATTTAAAGGATTTGGTTGCTGAGATTCATCGTTTATTTTTAAAAATATACAATAAACATGCTTTTGTAGCACTTTCCAAAAATGTTGATAAGTCCAAGCTCTAACTCCCGTTATACTCGTATTTCCATGAAATTGATAAAGCTTATTTAGGGTTCCCAAAGCATGTTAGGCATTGAATATGAAGTATGTACAATTAATGGTTCATTTACAGGGACATTCAAAAGAATTCGATTACATTGTGGTACATGGGGAAAATCGTTTGCAGAGTATTTTAATGACATATATCTATTTATTGAAACTGATATAAATCACTGGATTTCACTACGATTACTTTCAAATAGAGCATTCGTAGCATTTTTTTATTTACAGGGACACACAAAAGAAATCGCTTACAATCGCTATTGTCTTTTCGTAATAATTGTTGGAGAGTACGTTTTAAAATTCGGTATGAGCTTTTAAAATTAATTAGTATTTTGCAAATTTATCTTTTTATATAAATTTTATACCTCATATACAGGGCTGCACAAAAGTATTCGCAACCATTCTCTTTATTAGAGAAAATTGCAGAAAAGAAATTTTCTGAAATACATATCCCTCTTAAATGAACTAAATTTTGGAATGCATGCTGTTAATAGATACAAATTTTTACATCGTATACAGGACAGTTAAAAACTTCAGAGAATTTTCCGATTGTAGATAGTAACGGTTGAAATTCGAATTTTAAATGCGTTATACATTTCCATATGGTAAAATGAGATGTAATAATATTTTAAACGGTGCAGTTTTGTTGCAATATTCTGACTGTGTTTGAAAGTGATTCATAATCTATGCTTAACGCATGATTTGTTTCTTTTTTGTTTTATAGTATACGTAGAAAGCGGTTCAAGCAGTTTTTAAAAATTCGATACTAATGACACAGAATTTGAAGATAGAAATTTCAAGCATTATTGGATGAAGATAACATACAAATTCATCAAGAATTGGCAGAAGCATTAAATATTCATAAATCCGTTATCAGTTGACAAGTATACAGAATAAACATGTAATAACATAAATAAATATTTAATTTTAACAAAAAAACTTACTTTTACATATACTTAATATAGAAAACTTGTGCATAATTAAATAATTTGTTAAAGGTATGTACTGGATGTCCCAAAAATGACTGATGGATTTTAAAATTCAATAACTTGCAAACGGTGACAGCTATTAAAATTTTTTTTACAGGAGGATTATTTATAAGGTCAAGAGTTTTTTTACAGTGATTTTTTATTTTAGTTCAGATTTCAAGCAATAGATGGCGCTGACGGCGATTGGCGTTCAGGCGACGCCGAAACTGAGGAAGGAGATACAATCTTGCTCTCAGCCCTGATCCTTAACTCATTCGATATGATTTCAATGGAATGCGTTGTTGCCATGGAAATAAGAGATTCTTCGATATTGAAAAACAGCTTTCAAAAGTGGGCATAAATTTCACAAGCAGTATTCGAGTATACAGGAGATTTTACATTAATAAAGTTTTATTTTCCCGGATTAAAATTCTTTTTATTATATGATTTAAAGAATATTTTATGCATCGTATTTTAAAACTACACTGTTAAAAAATTGAAACCTTTGCTGCATTGTCACACCTCCACTTTCATAGAAAACTTTGCTGTATTATGGAGCATTCTAAATGGTCAGAATATAGATATTCTATAATAGCAGTGGAGTGGCAATACAGCAAATGTTTAAAATTTTTAATAGTGTAGGTTAAGATATCTTGCTACAATCTTGCCCTTAGGGCTCGATTCTGAACTCATTCCATATGATTTCAATGGAAAGTGTTGTTGCCATGGAAATAAAAAAATTTTCCACAAAAAAATACGGTGTTCGTATTTGGGGATAAATATAACAAGCTGAATTCGAATTTGAAGGCTATTTTACATTTATGAGTATTTATGGGAATTTTATCGAACCAATTTAGAAATTTAGTGAAAATTTCCAAAATTTTAGTTTGGAATAAAATTTTAAAAAATTTAGTTAAAAGATCTAAAATTTCTTAGAATATAACAAAAGTTATAAAATTTTTAACAAAAAAACCTCTTTATTTAGTTTTAAAATACGATACATAAAATATTTTTTAAATATGTCATAAAAAGTAATTTAATCCGGGAAAATAAAACTTCATAAATGCAAAATCTCCTGCAAACTTGAATACTGCTTGCGAAATTTACGCCCACTTCTGAACGGTGTATTCCACTATCGAAGAATCTGTTATTTCCATGGCAACAACTCATTCCATTGAAGTCATATCGAGTGAGTTCAGAATCGGAACCTGAGAGCAAGATTGTATTAGCGAATGAGGCGCACTCCATAGTCCTAATCTCCTTTCTCAGTTTCGGCGTCTATCTGAGCACCAATCGCTGTCAGCGCCATCTATTGTTTGAAATCTGAACTAAAATCAAAAATCACGGTATAAAAAAACTCCTGACCTTATACATTAGGGTGGGCCGAAAAAAACTTTTTTTCGATTTTCGATGATGGCGGGTGCGGAAAAGTTGCCACTGGTGGCGTTCAGTTCACACAAAAAATTTCAGATTTTTTGCACAATTCCTTACCTTGCCGCAAATGGCTTAAAGTTTAGAAAAAATGCTGATTTTATAACTTTTTTAGCAAAAATTTAAAAATGTTAAGTTTATTTTGGTTGCATTTAATTGAAAAGATATATTTAATGAGTCAAATGTTTAAAAACCCTCTAAATTGGCATTATTTTAATGCTATGTTCTTTAAAAATGTACAGCTTTTAGTTTGTTTTCCGTTCGGTACCAACGCGAAACAACCCAAAACTCACCACGAGGAGGTAGCTGTACGCAGAGTTTTACCCGCCTTCCTACCCACAGAATGTTATATTCAAAATGCACTGAACTGCATTTACGCTACAAAATCTTTTTTAAAAATAAACTTTGGTATCTTTTTCCGTGCTGGCAGTTTTGCTCTAATGAAGGTATGTCTTCCTTTTCTCCTACATACCATACATGATGCAGCTTCTGTCACAATTTTAACGACTCTCTCCACAGCCTGGGAGTGACTAGGAAAGCTGACTGTTGATTCATCCAACATGGATCCTCAAATTAAGTTTTCTCTACTTTTTTCTATTCAAAAGGCTTTTGTTATAAGAGGTTCGCTGATTTTGTTGGCGACCCAACCGATACACTCATAGTGTTCCGTTGCTTTAAAATTTAGGTTTGTAATTTGAAACTCTCGCTCTATGTTGGTTTTTATTTTATTTAAATTGCAGTATACTTTTTTCTTTCCATGCCATTCTTCTAATATGTTGTCTATCATCAGTTGCCGTTGCTATCAATAAATTCTCGGGATGACCATAGTATCCATTTATTTGGATCACTGAATGCATTGTCTCCTTTAGGTCATCTGGTAAAAACGTTGAAAGTTTAACTATCTGCCTAGGTCCGTCCGCGTAACTTAGCATTTTCTTTTCAGAAAACCACACGGACGCATAAACTCGTTTCAAGTACCTGAGCGAGATATTTTAATGCTTTATCAGGATTTAAACTACTAACGCATGAATGTAAAATTCTGCAAGCAGTTGTGATCCATCTCGATTTCATAGTTGGTCCAGGTTATCTGTTTTCCTTTTCTCGAGGACATACTCCGGTTGAAAATGCTGCATAAATATCAAATAAGCACTTTTGATCTGTACTTAGATCTTCAGTATTTTCCATTTCTGATATCCATGAAACAGCAATAAGCTCGAACAAAGTGGCACGTAGATTTTTCACATCCCATTATTTTAACACCGATTGGTTTGCCAAAGATCTTAGATCCCGCGGTTTCACCATCAAGTTTAGAGAGTAGATGTCGAAGTGGGATATCGTTCATATGGAGAATACGTATCAAATGTTGCATCTATTTTCCTAGGTTTTTTTTTTTTTTTTGAAGACGGGCAATGACCCCCATTGTGTTTCCTGCATTAACAGTGGTGCCATCACACCCAAGGGCTGTCAGTTCAGAAAAGTCTAAGTTGTGGTGACTTGGAAGATTATATAATGATTTTGCTATTTTTTTCCGTGACCGGAACGAGATATCAAGTGACCCAAGTATTCCAAACCAGATTCAAACAACACGGTGATGTGTTCCTCGCCTTTCTCTCGACAATGTCGGTTGTTCTTTATTCCCCCTTGAATATACTTTTATCCTTTCTACCATCAAAATATATGCTTTTAATTTTCGCTCTTTCAAGAACTTCTTCTGCCTGTATCTTCTTTCCAAGTTTATATTTTTCTCTTCTGATTTTGTTTTTATAGATGTTGAGATTCGTATCCTCTGCTATCCAACTTCTACATGGTGAAGCAACCAGTAGTAGTGGCGCATGATTATCAGCATAAGTTGGCAATTGCAATACTTTCAATATGCATGATGCCTCCAAAAGGCTACTTTTCACGCTATCGCGTGTCTTTACATTACCATAGTCCTTCATACTAGCCATTTCTAATCTCGTCGTAATAAAACGCTCAAAACACTGTAATAAACATTAAACGGTCCAAAAAGCACTGTATCTCACTAGAAAAAGGTTTCACGTTCACACTGAACAAATGTCGCAGGTAACTGAGCATGGAGAAATAATAAGAATCCTTTATCGCATTTTGGTTCGCATCTATTTCGTCCTTCACTCCTTCAGGATTATGACGACTCATTGCGCTCGCTTAGAGTCCTGCTTCACCCCCTTCTCACCTTCCAGATTTGTTTTTAAAGTATACTACTGCCCGTTGCCCAAATATATGACCTTTGACACATAGAAAAAATATAAAGACCAAGGGACATAAATAAGACAGAAACTAACGATCGATTCAAACAAATACAACTTTTGCCTGGTACAAGAGAAAAAGCTATAAAAATAGACAAAGTTATAATACACATATATATTAAATAATACATGATCAGATCTTATTTAAACATTTGGTACATTAAATATGCCTTTTCAAATAAATACAACCAAAATAAATTAATTTAACATTTATAAATGTTTTTCGAAAAAAAGTTAACAAATGAGCATTTTTGCAAAACTTCAAGCCGTTTGCGGCAAGATAAGGAAATGACCAAAAAATCTCAAATTTTTTGTATGAACTGAGTGCTACCAGTGGCCACTTTTCCGCACCCGCCATCATCGAAAATCGAAAAAAAGTTTTTTTCGGCCCACCCTATTTTACATATCCCTCCTGCAAAAAAAAATTTAATAGCTGTCACCGTTTGCAAGTTATTGAATTTTAAAATCCATCAGTCATTTTTGGGACACCCGGTACGTTCTACAACAGGCGACTAGACCCTGGCCGTCCACATAACGCAAGTCTTTTCTGATTGGCCCGTAAAACTGACCTTTTCTATTAAAAAAAATCTAAGCAATTCTAGCTGAATGAGCATGCGCTGTAGCAAAACAACTTTGCTCTCTTGCAACATTGGATCACTGGAACGCATTTGCTTACTGAAATTAATATTCCATGTCTGACATCGAAGGACAAATGAACAAATGGACAAATTTATGGAAAATATAACAACAAACTAATACACGTGATAGTTGTTTGCAACTCTATACTGTAGAAAGACTCTTTTCAGCGCATGCTCACTGAGTACGAAGCGCCGCGATAAAATTCTTTTCAGCGCATGCTCATTGAGCTACAATTATTAGATTTTTTGATAGAAATGGACTATCTTACGGTCCAATCAGAAGAGACTTGCGTTATGTGGATGGCCAGGGTTTAGTTTCCTGTCGTTTTACAGACATACATACATAAATACAATAAACCCAACTGAAGTGAAAAAATTAGCCAGAGAGGAGTATCAAACCCGAGACCACAGCATACTTGGTTGTTTTTTCCACCACTGAGCCGCCCCACCAGTGGCCGAGAAATTCTGGCCTCGCAACTGGTAGACCGCAGGTGTTGGGTTCGACCCAATCGCGGCCATTGGTTTAACCGTTCGGAGTTTTCGAGGTTTTCATCGAACCTTGCTTAAATACGATTTAGGTTCCCTTTGAAAGACCCACACGAAGGGCACCCTCCTTCCAAGGTCTATATCCTAAAAGCATTTTTTTTTTTTTTTTTTTTTTTTTTTTTTTTTTTTTTTTACAAAATCATTTTAATAAATATAAGTTATATTTAAAATAAAGTGAACATTTTAATATTTTCTTAAAAACTTTTTTAATTTAACTATAAATTTCAATATACTATTACAATTATGTATAAAATAGTAAGTTTCTTTTATTTAAAATATATATATATATTACATTTCGCTGTGCTGTTCAAATTTATGAAAATTAGAGCTCCTTGAATCCACGTGTAGCAATCAGAGCAATTTAATTCCCCAAAGTCCCTGTTCTGAAAGTGAAAACTGTGGAGAACTTAATCGTACCATTTAATTTATTCTGAAACCTGTCATTATCGAACAAGACTGATTAAAATTCAGAAAATATCACAGTTAAGGAAAATAAAAGCTGAACTTTGTCTAGTTATTGATGACTCGAAACTATCCATTTTCAGAATAAATTTTAAATTAAAACGCAAGTTTCACTATTTACTGAAAAAGAAAATAAACCTTTGTTTAAATGTAATTAAAAATAATTGTTTTTTTAATTAATTTTGCTATAAAAAATATATATAAGAAAAAAATTACATTTTAATAGTGAAACATTTTTTTATAAATTTATCTTTAAACAGTACTCTAAAGTACATATGTGTATGTTGTCAATGTTTTAACATGGATAAATAAAATGAAATAATTTAATTGAAATTTTTATTTAAAAAATCTATATCAATATATATATATATATTTTTTTTTGAAAAGGGTGTGGGCAACGGATGGTTTATGTTTCTGAAGTAATAAATAAATGTGCATAACAAACACTATAATTTAAAAAGAAATATTTTATAAATATTAATAAATATTTAATAAATATTTAATAAAAAAAATTCCAAAAAATTCATTTCAAAAAATCTGTCATTAAAAACGATATACATTATATATATATATATATATATATATATAGGGTGATTCTAAATTGTTTTTACAAAAAAGAAGGGTGATAGTACACATCGAGACAAGCAATATTAAATAGAAAAACGAAGGTCCCAAACGTTTTCCGAAGGAAATAGCCGCCAGTAACGTTTTAGGTCCAAAATTTCAAGTAAACATAAAAAACGAAAAAACTGGTTGATTGATTTGCTGTTTTTACTAAAACTAATCTTTATGTCAGTGTTTTCTTGAAAATAAATTATAAAGATAAATATTTAAAAAATGCCGATAGAGAGCGCTTTAGACTTTGTGGTAACGAACAACTATTTTTTGCCATTATTTTTTACATATCATTGAACATTTTTGGAAGCTTATACTTAAACTTAAATTTTAATCTCAAAATCTAAATAGTTGGAATGATTAAATAGCGCAAATTGAACTGTCTTCAAGGAGTGGTGGGGGAAAATTCGAATTTAAAATAATTATAAAAAACGCAGAAATTGGTCGATTCGCTTGCGGTTTTTGCTAAAACTATTCTTTATGTCAGTATTTCCTTAAAAATAAAATTTAAAGATAAATTTCAAAAAAAATCGTTAGAGGCCGCCTTAAACTTTAGTGCAATAAAAAAATATTTTTAACCGTTATTTTTCGTACCTAATTAAATGCTTGCAAAAGCTTAGACTTAAATTTTGAGCTCAGAACTCCTGAACACAGTTTTAGTTTGCGCTTCTTAACTCCTCACAACGATTCAAAGTTTGAGCTCAAAATTTAAGTCTAAGCTTTTGCAACCATTTAATTAGATACAAAAAATAACGGTTAAAGATAGTTGTTCGTTACTCCAAAGTCTAAAGCACCCTCTATCGGCATTTTTTTTAAATTTATCTTTATAATTTATTTTCAAGAAAATACTGACATAAAGAATGATTTTAGCAAAAACCGCAAATCAATCGACCAATTTCTCCGTTTTTTAACCTTCGTTAACGTTTCTCCTTCAAAAAATGTTTGGAACCCTTGGTTTCTCTTTTAACACTATTTTTCTTAATGTATACTACCACCCCTCTTTTTTCGTAAAAACAATTTAGAATTTTATTCTGTATATATATATATATATACTCTATATGGCCAAAGATGAGCGGCCACTTGTGATTTCAGAAATTTTGCTAAATATCTAGCAGGGTTGGCACGGTTTAAACCATAGGTTCCCAACCTTTTATGAACCACCGCCCCCCTTAGAAGTAAAAAAATTTCAAACGTCCCCCCCCCCTCTTCCATAATAGTTAATTATACCAATTAAAATATTGTTGTATATATTATCTATACCTATTTTTTTGTCTGCCTATTAAGAAACACAAGGGAAAAATTATAAACAAAACGACTATTAAACGTAATAAAAAGCTGTTCAGTAAAAAAAAAAAAAAACACTCAAAATAAAATTAAATAAACTTGCTAAAAAGGTACATTTAATATGTTTAAAATGCAATATATCTAAAATAGATGTTATTATATAAAAAAATACAGTTTTAAAAGCTTAAAACTTCTGATCAGAATTGCATCTTCCTCAGGGCAGCTGTGTTTATGTACTGAATTTCCTTTTCGTACTCTTACGTAACTCGAATGTAAACAAAGCTGCATCTAGACTGAACAAGTTTTGATGGAAAGCGCTCGGCGCATAATATTTGAAACATATAACATAACGTTCAACATTAAAATGTATATTTTAACAATTTGTTAATGTCAGATTCCAATTTTGTTAATAACAGTATTAAGTCGTCACATTCAGTGATGTGCAGTCCATTTCTTTTCTTAGCCAATACGTTAGATATCGCATTGAACCCACACTTCACTAAATAAGATTACGGAAAAGCAATTAAAACTTTTTGTACTTTTGCCCATAATTCGCCCACCAGGGTAGCGAGCTGGTGTAGATTTCTGAAGGCAGAAATCTTGGTACACATTTAAATATTTTACTTTTAATTCATCTTTGGATGTGACTTCTATGAGTTCCTCTTCTAAATTTGATGATTCTACTGAATCTGCATTTTCGAAACAATCTAAAACCCAACTCGGTATGTTCATGTTTAATATATCACGGAATCGCTCAATAAAATAATTCTGAATTCCAAATGTTGTCAGTAAATTGGTAAATCTTCCTGCTTTGCAGAGATTGCTGCTAATGTAGGAAAATGGCTGTATTCACCTCTACCTAGATTTTTCTTGAACATAACAAGTTTTCTCATAAAAGCAGCTGTGACATTTTTTGTTTTAATTAAATTTTAATTCATATATCTGGAATTGTAAATTGATTTCATTGAATTTTGTAAACAGGCCTGTTAAATAAACAATATAATTTTTGGATGTTATCAGGTTTTTGCGCAATATTTCATCCCTGTTTTCAAGGAAGTCCAGTGCTGAGTTAAATAGATTGAAAAAACGATTCAGATAAACACCTTTCGAGATCCAACGAACTTCTGTGTGCAAGAGCAAACGATTGTAATCTTCGTCATTTTCATTTCAAAGTTGGTCAGCTAATCTGTCATACAAAGAGTTGCTTCTAATCTTATTCACTAATAACGTAATAAAGCGATACATGCAGACGTTCGTTCAGGTTTTTGGCAATCAAATGCTGACGTTGATTAACACAATATACATCGAGTACATTTAGTACTTCTTCTTTCAAATGCATCATGAAACCCGTATGCTGCCCTGTCATTACTGGAGCACCAACAGAATCTGCTGACAAAATGTTATGAATGGGAATTTCTTTTTCTTGAAAAAACATGTTCATGAATATCGATTCTCCTTTTGTATCAGTTTCCACATTTCTAGCAAATAATAATTCTTGACAATGTTTTTCTTCTTTTATAAATCGGACATATAATAAGAGCAGTGTTTCGTTATTTGGTAGTGCTGATTCAAATGAAAATTTTCAAATCTTTAAGTAATGGCATAATGATATTTCAAGGAATTTGGAAATTTCATCTGTTCTTCATATATTTTCTTTTTTAATGATATCTTTAGGTGCTTTATGATGAAGAACAGTTACTATTACGTGTCTGACTGCCGGCAAGATTAATTCTTCGCCAATTGTGCGTAATTTTCCCATTTTTGCGATTAACAAGGTTGTATTATATGAAGCTCGTAGTCCGCCATCTTCTTCTTTGGAAAACAACTCAAAAAGGTTTGATACAATTCACTATTGTAAATATTTCTTTTCCAGGGCTTAAAAATAAGATAAATCTTTGTCCTTTTTATCAGCATGCATTTTATTCAAATGCTCTTGTAATCTAGAAGGCTCCGTAGCTTCATTTCAAAAACTTTTTGACAAATTAAACGCATAGGTAATGATTGGTTTGTAGGAGAATGCGTAAATTCATATTTCAAATATTCAATAATATACTGCCGGTATTTCTTCTTAAATTCAAACACTTAAAAATACAAAATTAGCCACAATTTAAGTTTAAATAGATTCACTTTGCAACATATTTATATATATGTATAAAGGCTATAATGCCTCTTATAGCTTTCATTCAGAATAAACGAATTTCTTGAGCAGGTTCAAACTATACAGGGTGATTCAAAAAAACGTGGACAAATTGATACGACAAATCAAGCATACGACAAGGATAAAAAATCACACAGGAACATAGGGCCGCAAACCACTTATTGAGTCACAAATACAGGGTGTTTCATCCTAACTCAGTTTGGGTTGACGGTAATAAATTTCAGAAAACTGAAGTATATTATAATAAAACATTTAACAGACATTCTCACCTTTGTTTTAAGTGTGATAACACTAAAAGTAGTAGAAGTTTGCATTATGCGCACCAGCAATATGCACTTGGCACCTCACATTTTGGACTGTCATAATAAGTTTATGCTATATCATCGATTGCTTGAGCAATACTTTTTCGAGATCTTTTCGTAACGTTATCAAATTTCACACAAAATAACGTACATATTGTTGCATTTTCATTACAAAATTTTTTTTCCTCGAAATTATTACTTCCAAACCGGGTGTAGCTGGAATGAAACACCCTGTATTTGTGACTCAATAAGTAGTTTGTGACCCTATTTTCCCATGTGATTTTTTATCCTTGTTGTATGCTTGATTTGTTATATCATTTTGTCCACGTTTTTTTTTTTTTTAATCACCCTGTAGTTTCGTTTGGAAATGTCTATTCAGGCATATTGCCAATATTGTTTAAAATACCGGTTTTAAAAAATAGCTCTAGTTCTTAAATTTTAGTGAGCTTAATATAGCAAAATCTGCAATAATGATCATCATAATAGTTTGATCATTCCGTTTATTACTAAATCAGATGGTTAAATTACACTTTTATCTCATCAACCACGACAAAATTAAATTATTTGTCGTTGCAAAACTGAAAAAATACCGCGTTCAGAGCATGAACTTCCGCGATCCTTCTCTGCAAGCGGTGACATGTGAAAGCAAGTCCCAGCTCTAGGCTCGTTTTAATAGATTTTCATTTAAAGTTATATTTAAGATTTTTATCATCGCCGAACGTCATGACCGCCCCCCTTGACTATCTTAACGCCCCCCATTTTCCTCTGGACCCGTCACCGCCCCCTTGAAAGGCTCCAGCGCCCACTGGGGGGCGGTACCGCCCCCGTTGGGAACCTATGGCTTAAACCAATTGGTTTTAACCATGGTTTAAACCACGGTTTAAACCAAATGGTTTTTTTCTCAAAAAAACCAATTGGTTTTTTTTAAAATAATCTAACCACATTTTCTCTTTTTTCTTTATAATTTACATGTTTCAGATTGTTGGATACAAATAATTTCTATTTTTAAAACTTTATTTCAGCACTAAGCATTAGATATAAAGGGTTTAGATCATTCTTTTAATTATAGAATCAAACTCACTATGCATTGGTGAACATATCTATTGTTCTAAAGAAAAAACTTCAAACATGTTAATTGATCAAATATAAAATAGATTAAAAATATTCAATATTTAGTATAAAATATTTTAATTTTTTTAAAGTGCAGATTATTTAACACAATTAATAACATTTACTTAATAAAATGATCTTTAAGATTTTGTTCAAACTGTAAAAGAATTTTTTCTAAAATTGGGAGATTATTTTGAAGAATTAAAATGAAAATATGATGTTGAATAAGAGAGTATTCAAAGATTGGGTACTAGTCATTTTAATAATAACAATCTTATTATTTTTTTTCTGTTATCTGCAAAATCTAATGATAAAAAATATTGACTTCAAATTGTCATCCAAAAAACAAAACACTAAGAAATACTTGAAATTTACTATTTTAATAACTATGGAAAAAAATATTATATTTATCAAACTACATCTTCTAAATGTTTAGTATTACTAATCAAAAGATTGTTTATAATAATTCTCAGTGTATCAATGTTTCATTGTATAGAGCAGTTTATTCTTTGAATGTAAGACTGTTTGTTAATACTGTTTAAATTAAAATATGAATTTTTCCTATTTTCTACATAAATTTACTGTAATTATTAAATTTAAATTATTTTAAAATGAAATTATACTACTTTTAATCCAACAATATCTATTTTTATCAATAAATATGCATGTATATATAATAAAAAAGGATGTTTTAAAAAAACCCGGTTCAAACCAAAAAAAACCTGGTTTAAACCAAAAAAAAAGGTTTTTTGGGGTTTTTTCGAAAAAACCAGGTTTTTTTTCAACCCTGATATCTAGAAAAATACACAAGTAATTATTCTGAAACTTTAAGCGTGTAAATGTAATAGTACAGGTCATACGTTTCCGTGAAGATTTTTCCCGAAACTCAATAGGGGATTGTCGACAAATTGAAAAAGAAAGAATGACTTTTGAATAACTCTGTCAAAACTAATGTAGCAGAAGCTCTATAACTGTAGATTATGATTAAGTATTGTAATAAACTTTGTTCATTCCTATGTGGATAGCATGTATACTCGTAGAGAAATTAAGGTTTTTTATAAAAAAGTCCCAAAATTTTCCAAGTTTTTTGCTTATAATTTGCAGAGTTCTTAATATAAAACAATGTTCTTTTCTGAAAATATGACAAACAAAATTGTGCTGAATACCCTTTCATCAGAATTAAAAAATAATAAAAATTGTATGGAAAATGAGCAGGTTTACTAAATAATTTTTCATTGCACATGCATTGACGATATCAAAATTTCATTTGCATATTGTGTTATCTAAATGTATAGAGCAACTTCTGTAAATATTTCAAAAACATAGCTTGAAAATTCTGAAAGTGATCGTCTATAGAATCAGCTCAAAATCCGTTATTCCCAAATTGAGGTAAAAAGATAAGGGGTTGTATCTATACATCCATTGATTAATGGCTATATAGAATACACAATATGGTACGTACTACTATATTTGGACTTCACAAATGTTAGCAAGCAGGGATTAGGATCCCTAATATATATTTGTTTTTACTTCAGTTATATAACTTCATTATTCAGGCATTTTTTCTAGTAACCTTTATCAAGTAAAAGGTAACTCTAGCTTGTTAATTCATATAGCTTAGTTTTAGTTGTTCATTTGCATTTTATTTCTTTTAATTATCTTAATGCATTTATTCATAGCTACATTAACGTATTTTTCATGTATTATTTCCATTTAATCTGCAATTTGTTTTAGTGCTGTTGATTCAGTACCACAATTACTATCCTATTCAGTTGAAATCAAAGTGTATATATTCTAGCATTAATCACCTGGTTAATTAAGTTTCCACTGTACATTTATTAAACTTTAGAATTCTGCCCAACTTGTTATTATATTTGCGATTTCATTTCATATATATATATATTCTTACTTTTTGTGAAATTTGAATTGAATTAAAAAAATTAAATCTGTTGCTTTTGTATAATATTTTAAATTAAATATTTATAATTAGGTAAAAAGAACATAATATACTCAATTTTATTGTAGATTGTACAATAAATAAGATTTTCAATTATGTTTAAAAACATAATACAGTTTTCTATTACAATAAGGGTTTCTTGATCAAGTGTCTATAAATAAAATATTTTATATAAAAATGCAATAATAAATTTCAAATGATTATAAATGCAATAATATTGCTGAAAAAGACTATTTATATATTTTATTTTCAAATAGGAAATTCATGTCAAATATTCTTTGTACAGAAAAGGAATATATAATGCCATTGTTACCCTTTGCTTAAATTTGAAAAATGAATCTCCTAAATAAATGCAAATGACTAAAAAATAATAGTTTCATTAATTAATTTTATTATGTTATAGAATTTCTCATAAATATATATTGCTTTACTTTAGATTTTAAATTGTATTTCAATGTAATTAACATTTCATAAAGAACAGAGAAATTTAAATGACTTTTCCAACTTAATCTCTTCAACCTATAACAAATCATTTACACATACAACAATTTATGTATATACATATACATATACAGGGGGAGTCATAAATATTAAAACAATAAGCTATCTCCTTAAATATTTCCCCTAGACCCATACTTCCAATTATAAAAATTCATAAAAAAAAGTGCAATTTTTGCTAAGATAAATTGCAACTCCACGGGGAGGTCTATTTGAAAAAATACGAAAATTAAATTTTTATACGGCCTCCGTAGGATAAAAATTCCAATTAGGAAAACTTTCCTTATCCAGTTCTGAATTAGACATAAAAAATTGCATTTTCATATCTTCAAAACTCGCAGAATTATAGCCGTTTAAATAATTCATCAGATTTTAAGGGATTAGACACAAATTTAAATGCGCGCAATTCAAGAAACAATGTTACTTAAACAGTTCTATGAAACATGTAAAGAAACTATCTTTTTAGTTAGGATTTTGATTTTTTTTTTTTTTTTTTTTTTTTTTTTTTTTTTTTTGATGGTTAGCCATATAATTTGCTAAGAAAATCATATCGTAAAATGTATCATAAAATTTACCAAAATTTCAAATGATTATTATTAGTTAAATGGGATAATTTAAAATCATTATAACTCGAAACATTATTTATAAAATTTTAATTTCTTTCTATATGATTAATGAGGAAAATGTTATTTTAGTTTTTGTTCCAGGGGGTTTTTTTCAATGTTAATTTTAAAATTATTAAAAATATTTTAAAAATGAAATAACTTTAAAAAAATTATATTTTCAAAAGTAAATATTTATTTTTTTTAATTTTCCGAAACAAAACTAATGTTAAATAATCAAAAATGACATGTTTTAAGTTTGAACTTTTTTTCTATAACAATTCCTGACTTTTAACAATTTAAAGATGAGAAAAAGTGGGGAAAAAACTCATCATGCATAGAAACGAATTAAAAGTTTTATATAAAGTTTGGCTCCTAATAAAATGTTTAAATGGTTTTTAAAGAATTGAAAGTATAAAATAACTCTATTTTGTAGCTCAAACTTCCGATTTAGTTTAACTTTTCTCAATTCCATCTCCTTTCTGTACTGTTTAAATGTCCGTCAGTTTGTTAAAAGAATGCTTTTTCTAAGATATAGTTTAAGACTTTTTTTTAAATTTAGCTCTCACCAACTTTACAGCTCTTACGGGCTTTTTATCGTCCTGGTGAGAAGCTGTTAAAAAATCTGTATTCTGGGCCCAGGCCGGGCCGTTACTTTTTTCTGAAGACTCGCCTGTCCGGGCCTAACGTATTTTTCATAACGGTGGGGACTAATTGCTTCTTCCTAGGTCTGCACTTGACGAAATTTTCAACCCCGGTCTCCACACTAGAAGTCTGCACGGGCCGAAATTTCCAGGCCCGAGCCCGGCCCGGCCCATAGAGAAAATCTGGCGGCCCGACCTGGCCCGGTAAAAGGTAAAAGTAAAATCTTCTGTATGGCAGTATGGTAAAAGAAAAATCTTCTAAGATCGGAATCACATTGGAGAGAAAAAAATATGTTCTTTTCTTAGCGGAAGTAAATGTTTAATATATTTTTTCCTCGCGTATTATTGTATTTATTTTGCATGGATGAATAGTTTAAAAGAAATTTGCAATTTTCAGTTTAAAAAAAATTCCATCATAATCATGTTTTTTTTTTTTTCATGTGTTTAACTCTATTTTAATAAACGCAGTGATTTAAGATTCTTTAAAAAGAATAAATTCTAAAGTTTCATTGTAGAATAATAATGAATTAAAAGCATTATGCCTTTTTAACAAAAATTTTTGGACCAAGCAAATTCTACCGATTTATGAACAGGCTTAGCTACGTCAAATAAAGGATTTTCATACGGGATGATTCAACAGGATCTGATTATTTTGGTTCGTGAAGACTAGGAAGAATGAAATGAGTCTCGGCTTTGTACGGAAAAAATAAGTTAGGCCCGGCCCGAGACTTCAGAAAGTAAGGCCCGGCCCGATTGCCTGTAATGGAAATCAGCCCGTGTACATCTGTACTCCACACAACCCGTATTAAAATCGCTGTCTCTGACTGACCTAATATATGCATAAAATAAGCAAAATTCTTACAAAAACACATAAATTATAAAATCGCTTTCATTATACAAAAAAAACTTTGAAATTTATTTATTTTTTCAATAGTATATTCAAAGGCGAAAATTACCATATATCCCTGCGTATAACGTGCCCTGGGGTATAACACACACCACTAATATGAGAGTACATAATTTTATTTCAAGCATATTCTGGCGTATAACACGCATCAATTTTTTCCAACGAAAAGAAACTAAAAATAATAACTTTCCCCCCACTAGAGATAAAAGCGTCTTTTCTTTGCGACCATAAAACCAGTTGTTTAGATCCCATAGAACACCCGGAATTAAAAAATGCATAAAATAATCCAATACAGATTTGACAGTAATTCCAAGTGGATTGACTTTGTGAGATCAACCACTAGATGTTTCAATAAACAAACCTTTCAAAGAAAGTTTAAGGCGGCAATAGAACACATGAATGCTAAAAGGAGAAAAATCTTTTACAAAAGGAGGAAAATGCGAATTTATCGCAAATATGTGAATGGATTATAACATCATGGGATGAAATCAAACCGAAAGTAACTGTCAAATCATTTTTAAAATGTGGAATTTCCATTGCATTTGACGGTAATGAGGATGACTATTTATAGCTAGATGAAAACGACACTGGTGATAAAATACATGATGGCGAGAGCAGGGAAGAAGATGACATTCCCGAAATTATAAATGAGAAAGAGTACAATGAAATTTTCATGTGATCTGATAAGTAAGATTAAATTTTTTATAAAATATATGCTGTAAGTTTCATTGATTATGTAAATATATAAATGCATTTATATAATTCTAAAAAATTGGAATGTTTAATTCTTATGATTTTACTTGAACTATTTTATATTCGGCGTATAACACGCACACGGAAAAATGAAGTGATTTTTCAGAGTTAAAAGTGCGTGTTATACGGCGGGGTATACGGTAAATACAATAAATCCAGTGAAAAATCTGCCTATGACGGAATCCTGTCTTAAATGGAAAATTTATCGATCCATACAAAATAAATATAATAATAACTGAGAAAAAAATAAAAACCATTTACACCTCCTAAGAATGGCATTTGTCTATAACTTATATTTTTTTTTCCTAGGTGATTCCGTCTTAAAAGGTTTTACTGTATAACATTTTTAAAGTTTCCCCCACATGGAATAGGGATTAACGATTTTAAAATATAAGAGAAACCTTTACATATAAATACAGATTCATTGATAAAAAAAATATATCACAGCCTTTGGCACTTATTTAATAATAAAAAGTATAAATATGAAAAACGAAAAGCTATAATAAGTATTTTGGGTCAGAACTCGTCCATACGAAACAATATTTAATCATACCGAAGTAAAAAAAACTATGTAGAAATTCACGGCTTAGCCGGGCTAGAATGTAAACTTTTTTTCAAGCCGGTCCAGGTTATGATTTTAACATTTTTACAGGCCGGGCCCAACATTTTCCCCCGTGACTCGGTTTGGGACCAGACCTAGATATTTCGACCCATGCAGACCTCCAGTGCAATCTATCAAAATACTTTGAAAACAAATTATCTTTAAATCAATACGCTCCTTTTTTATATCCAAATAAGAGGCACTGTCTGATATCGACTTTTAATAACAGACAATTTGTGGACGATCCCTCACTTGCTTTCAAAATGACTTAAAAACACTTGTTTTCAGGCATAGTTAAGTAGTGTAAGTCACGAATTTTGGAGAATTTTGGATTTTAATATCTCTTAGATGTTTTTAGATATGGAGATGAAATTTGTTTGGTTCATTAGGAATGGATAAGGAATAATTTCCTAACTGGGAATTTTGCCCTACGGGGGCTGTATAAAAATTTAATTTTCGTATTTTTTCAAATAGACCTCCCCCCTATGGAGTTGCAACTTATCTTATCAAAAATTTCCCCTTTTTTATGAATTTTTTAAAATGGAAGTATGGGTCTAGGTGGCAATATTTAAGGAGATAGCCTATTGTTTTGATATTTATGACTCACCCTATATATATATATATATATATATATATATGTGTGTGTGTGTGTGTGTGTGTGTGTGTGTGTGTGTGAGTGTGTATACATATACATATATATGTGTGTGTGAACATTTTTTTCTTATTATTAATATCATAAAATTTCTGTAGATACTTTATTAAAGGATATCCTTCGAGATAAAAATAAGTTATTTTATGATCTTTTAATAAAAAATATTCGAAATTTAAATTTTAGCTTATCACATCCTTATTATTTGAAAGGAATTGATTCATTTAAAAAGGTAATTTGATTTTCTTATTTTCTAAAATATACTTAACAGGAACACCATTCTGTTGTATTCTGAAATTATCACTGAATTAAAAATAAAATTCTATTCTTTTAGAATACGGATTCAATTTAGATATTTTTAATTAAAATGAAGTTTTGAGATGCTTATGTATTGCGATATATTCTCTGCATGTATATATTCGAGGCAGAGTTTGATAACATTGAATATCTTCTACTCTTTATTAATAATAAATAAACTATCTTACATTTTTATTTATATCTGTATATAAAATTTTCAAACAATGCATATAAATATATCTTGATATTTTTAATAGAGTTTAAAAAATTAACTGGTAAACTTTACTGTATAATAACTTCTACAATAAGTCAGAGTTATAATCATATTTTAAAATTTATTTCAAACAAATCACTCAATACCATAAAATTCTTCTTCAACAAATGTTTGTAAAAAATGTACACTCTTCGATTTTATATACGATGTTTTGTAATAATACACACTGTTAAACTATGTTAAATGTAAGTGTTTTTATTTTCAATTGCGTTTTAAAAACAAGACGATGTTCTGTGTTTATTACTTCTAATTATCTACATTGTCCTGCTTCCCGTATTTAGGGAACGAAATTCAAGTTTCGAAGAAAACCATGGAAAACTTCGTATGGTTAGTCCGACGAGCACAAATGATTTCTAACACAACGCCTCCTGTCAACAAGTTTCGAGAGTAGAATTTCTCGGCAACTGATTCGGCTCTAAAAATAATAGAAAAAATAATAGAAAGAAATCAATCTTATGCAGAACAAAAATTCAGTCTATTTTTGTATAATTAAAATGATAGTTAATTATTTTAAGATAATCTTTTTTATCCTTTCATTAAGAGACTTGTAAAAGAAAAACAATACATTGAACTAAATTTACTAACTGAGATAAAGAGTCAAAATTTAGCTAACGAAAAAAAAATATTTTTCTCTTAGTAAACAAAACTTTAATCTAAAATATCTTATTAAATTCAAAATCTTCAAAAATCCTAATAAGTACAAAATATCTTGTTTCTTTTGTAAATGTATACGCGTGGGTCAAGTCAGGAAATTAGTTGCAATTGACAAAACAAAGTGTCTATTTTTTTTAAATCGACAAAAGATGTTTTGTGTTAACGTCACGTAATACATAGATCACGTTTAACGTCACATAATCTAATTATTATGATGGAGTTGGCTATACAACAAACCATGCTTAATAAAAGGCGTCAATTACCTCTGGAGTTGATTATAGAAGTTTCTTCCTATGAGAAAGAATCAGTTTCCATGGTATTAATTTGATCTTTTAAAGTAAAAAATGGTTATTCCTACAATGAAATAAGTATTTTACCTCGCCAAAGTTGAATTTATTTTAACCAGAGTCTCTACATAAGAAGATATAGGAACGCCATTTTTATAATTTGAATGAAAAATTGATAAATTTAGTCATATTCGTAATCCCTATCACACATTTATAAAAATCTCGTTTTTTCAAAAATGACTACAAAAAAAAGCATTCCTGAAATTAGCATTTTAGCCTGTTTTATAATCTCAAAAACATATATAATGTGATAATATCGCAATCTCCTTATACAAACACGAGCACTTCATATCCAAGAAAACAATAATAAATATAGAATGATACATCAGTTTTGTTGTGTCAAAAACTCAAAACTACATGAAATTCGATAATAGCACGATCACTGTAACGCATACATCACCGGTTTTCGATCACCAAAAATAAACATAATTGGAATAAGCAACCTTCGTATAAAAATCCCAAAATTAAAAAAGGAAAAAAAATTTTGCTGTGGTCATTATAACACACGTCCGTCCATTCCATGCTCTCGAAATAAACAACCATTGGAGGCAATAACATTGTAAAACGGAGCATCAAAATCATATGAAATTCGCAAATGCAGAGGTTACAAAAATGAAAAATCTGTTTTTCACGTCCCACTCCGAAATATCTATCATACATAGCAGTGTGAAATTCATACATATCCATCAATGCAATTTGTGTCAATGAATTTCCAATGGAGCTGGGCTTTTTTCTTTAAATGTCAGTACAACCGATTTATATTTCACTCCACAATTACTTTTATAAAGGCACCTACCTACTTATGCAAACACTTGTACACACATCGCAGATTAGCCATCTTTTTTTCTGACAAGCCTATTTGGGGAAATTCTTGCAACAATATATTTAAACGCTTCCCTGATTTGCCCGTACGTCATATAGGCAACGAGTTTTTTTGCCAATCATGATTTGCCCATACCAGTAGGGGCATCTATATTCCAGTCGTGATTTATTGTTATCTCCAGTAAATGTTTATTGTAAATTTTGCATTACTTAATCCGTGCATTTTTCTGATTCATTTAGCCAAAAATTTCTGTTTTGAAAAACCCGTGATAAACGATTAAAAATTATGTAAAAGAAATTAAAAAAGTAAACATTATTTCAATTTTTTTTCACAAATATTGATTTGTTGGATGGTTAAAGTAACATTGCCCGATTTATCACTTTAATTTGGAAAGATTATCACTTTATGATTTTTTTACATAGAAATTCTTTCTCAGCTTGCAATGATCATTACTATTTCAAAATCATAAATTCAAGAGAGGTTTCTTCTGCCATATTTTATCAATTTGGAACTTTTTTGGTATTTATTTAATGTTACTGAATTTTATTTTGTAGTTTATGAATGTTTTCCGTATCTTATATAAAAGAACTGCGTAGTCACTTTCAAGCAGTGGCAATAATTTAGAAATTATGTCGCGAATATTTTTTTCCAATTATTCACTTTTTTAGAGTTTCGTTCATCTGACGAAACTCCATTCGTCTCTGTCCTCTGTCTGTCTGTCACAGAGTCCGTACAAAAAAACTATAGAAGCCACAGAGTTCAATTTTTGTGTACTTATAGATGAACATCTCTTGTCACACAACAAATCATAAAATTGTGAGAAAGTCAATTATTTTAATTAATATCTTATTTTTAATATCATCAGTTCCTTTTTGTTGTTATTTTTTCTCTTCTAATTGTTGCCAGAAGTTTAAATATATATAAAAATTATTTCTTTTTTATCCTTTACTTTTAAAAGTGATGGAGTAGGTCTGTTGCAACAATTACACAATTGGTATTAAAAACTACAAAAAAAATAATATCTCAAAAATAAATTGAGGTACAGCTTTTAAGCAAATTGTTTTTAAAAGTACAATTTTCCCCTATACGATGGTGTTGAAATTGAAAATGAACGATATTAAGAAGTTTAAAAGTTTGCAGTAGCGTAAATTTCAAAATTGAAATTTCATTTCTTCCAATTTTTGCATACAAGTTTTAATAAAATTATTATGCATGTAACATAAATTAATGGATTAAATAAATCACGCGAAAAACGCGCTTATTTTTTTTATTTCATCATATTACATCATATTTATCATTTATTTTGACACGCGAAGTGAAATATTTTTTATTTATTAAACTCTTATTCATTTAAGTCACTTGCCGCCTCTGGTGACCAGTTTGGTCTCCCTTAAATGTTATATTATGCTAAGCTTGACATTTATGCTAAGCTTGGCAATATTTATTTTTATTCATAATTTTATTCACTTGCCCATCATCACTAAATATGCAGATTCAGATAGAGAAATAAACAAATCTATGCAATCAAGGCAGTATTTACGGGAAGAATTCAATATTCTATTCTAATTGCCACAAATGGTAAAGAAATCTCAAAATAGCGCCGAAAAATCGTTTTTCGTTTGTTATTTTAATAGTTAAATGTTTTAAAAGAGATATTAAACGAAACCCTCTGTGCGATCTGCGATCACACTTTCCCACTTTTTTTTTTCCTTTTGTCCCAAATAAGGTTTTATTTCACAATGTTTTTAAACAATGATAAGAAATAATCCAAAAAATGTTCAAATTGAAATTTTAAAAATCCAACTAAAAAATAAAATTTATTATCTTTAAGAGAAATTAAAAATCGATCTTTATAGATTCAGTGTTACACTTTCTCGAAGTTTTGTAACAATGCTCTCCCCAAAAGATTCGATTCTTGTGCTTCATGCCGATAACACAAGCAATGAGAGATCGTTCGTTTGCCTAAACTGTAATGTATCGGATATTGCGAAACCACTAAGGTAAGTACTTAATGGCATAAAAACAAATAACGTGACCATAATAAACACCAAAAATATCTCCGAAAAAACACCGAAAATTTTATAAAACGCTGTGTCACCGTAGATGGAGTTGGACAAATGAATATTTCGTATAATAAAAGTGAGCTAGAAATTATCCTCAATCCTCTGGCAGATCGAAAATTGGAGAAAGATTTAATTGAATAGAACTTTAAATGTAGTCTAAGGGCCAACAGCACAAAAACCTATGTTATCAAGTGCCTTTACCTTTAGCGCCAATAGCCTTTATTTTATGGAAGAAAAGGAATAGGGGAATCGAAATTTGTGTCTGCCAGAAGTGAAGTGGTGCATAAACCAGAAATTATTATCACAAGGGGTTGACTCATAGGTTTATCATTGTGTTTTCCTGCTCTCAATCCTCCATGTTTTCATACCTTTGATTGAAAAATAAACACAATGAGAAATATACGGGTAAACCACTGGTGGTATCAGTTTTTGGCTTATGCACGATTCCGGAAGACTTGGATCATTAGATTCCATTATACTTCCATAAAATAAAAGGTTCTTTTTCTTGTGTTTTATACCTTAGGGTTTTTTATTGATGGCTCTTGAACTTATATGAAATGAATATCTCCAAGTAAGCGAAAAATTGCCCAAGACTGGAATTGAACCCAGATCCTTGTCTTATAAGGCCAATGATTAACCGTTTAAGATAAGTGGTTCGACAACAGGCGAGCATCTTTTGCTCAGACAAAATGCGAAAAATGCGAGCGAAAAACACTCGTCGGTTGACGGCCCACTTGGCTTAAACGGTAAAGCATTGGCCTTGTAAGCCGAGGATCTGGGTTCAATTTCCGGTCTGAGCAATTATTCGCTCGTTCGAAATACTCAATTCGTGTTATATCTTTACCAATCAGTTTGATTGTGTTACAATAATTATACATCTTGGACTAATATTTTTGCAAGCTGAAATAGTGACAAATACGAGTACTTTCTTGATGACTTTAAATATAGATATAATCAGTGAAGAAGACCTCTCACGATCAGCTGCTAACCTTTGTTTCCAAAATTTTTACTGTCGACCTGGGATATTGCCACTACAATAATCTAATACGGCCGAAAGACAGCCTTATTTCATCAGCGGTAATCGATACTAAATCCCCTAGTCGGTATGGATTGGGATAAGATTTGTTCAAATACATGTTTATTTTTCAATCAAAGGTATGGAAAAATGGAGGATTGAGAGCAGGAAAACACAATGATAAACCTATGAATCAACCCGTTGTGATAATTTCTGGTTTATGCACCACTTCACTTCCGGCAGACACAAATTTCGATTCCCCTATTTCTTTTCTTCCATAAAATAAAGGCTATTGGCACTAAAGGTAAAGGCACTTGATAACATAGGTTTTTGTGCTGTTGGCCCTTGGACTACAGTTAAAGTTCCATTCAATTAAATCATTCTCCAATTTTCGATCTGCCAGCGGATTGAGGACAATTTCTAGCTCACTTTTATTATACGAAATATTCATTTGTCCAACTCCATCTACTGGCCAAAAATATTAGGTACCCACACTTTTAATACATTTTTGGTTTTTAAGGCAAAAAATAAAAGTCTAATGATTTTATAAATTGTTATATTAGCATAAAATTTCAAAAATATCAATATTTAGTGGTTCCACCCTTGCCTTTAATAAGAGTAGCAATTTTTGGTGGCATGCTTCGTGCAAGGCTTACACATTTTTCTGCCCTTATACCATCCCGCTATTGATTAACATTATTTTCAAAGCTGATTTTGATGTTATGGTGTGTTCTCAAATTTTACGTTTTAATATTCCCCAAAGGTGCTCGATTGGATTTAATTTCGAGGATAATGCTGATCAATTCAGCAACACAATGTTATTATCTTGAAATCTGTGCTTCGTAGGGGACTATTTATGACAAGGAGCACTATTTTGTTGGAACTTGATGCTACGTAAACTGGTGTTACAAAAAATATGCGTTAATGGAGGGATCAGCACAGTTTTCTGCACATTTGTGCATTTTGTCTGTTCATGCAAACGAATATTTTATTAAAGCCATTAGCAGACATGCATGCCCAGATCATAATGCTGCCACTTCTGTGTATTACAGCATGTCTCTCGTAATCTGAATGAAATTGTTCGTTAATACATCGACTCACAAAGGTCTTGCCGGTTGTTTCAAATATATATTCCCATTTTTATTACACAAGCCGATTTTGACAAAATGATGGTTATTTTGCATTAAAAAAATTGTTCAGTTGCTTACCTCAATGTTAGAGTCATCGGACCACATCACATTTGATCAATTTTCTTCTGCAAAATGTTGATGCCAACGATCCCACTCCAAGTGAAACTTTTTGTAGTTTTCTGAAAGCTAGGGCTTCCTCATGGCTTTGTACCATCTTAATTCCGCTTCTGTCAATCTTCTTGCTACTCGAGCACATAGATTCTGTCCAATGTATTCTGACAGAGCTGCAGCGAGCTCAGAAGTAGTTTTTCTGGGATCCCTAACAGAGTTTCTTATTAATTTTCTGTCTCGGCGTTTGATTCTTACATATTTTCTGCTTATTTTTGTCTTCTTTTCCGGTGACCAAATCTCCGTAAACCTTTTAATAGCAAATTGCACTGCACTTCAAGAATATTTCACGAACTGGATTATCTTTACTTGAGATTTGCTCTTTTCAATGAAATCCTGATTTATCACTAATTTTCCAACAAGCAGATAATTTTTTTCAGGCATTTTAGAATTAAATGATATAAAATTCGCCACTAAATCACGGAAAGATGTCTCTTTGGGCTGCAAATGTCAAATAAAGAGTGAAAAAACTTTCGAAGCATTTTAGAAAAAATTTCCCTTTATTTTAGTCGTCAGATATAGCTAGTAGTTCACAATCATGTATATTATCCGAAAATCCTGTTATCGCAGAGCAACAGACTCTGGTATGACGAAACAAAAATGATGATACGAATGATGTCGATTGATGATTTGAAAATTATTTAACACATATGAATGGACGAAATTCCCATAGATTACGTGGCCGGAGACATATAGCAAACGGAGATGAAATGATAGGTAGTTTCTTCAATTAAAACAAGAGATATAGCCATCAATACTTTATTGTTGCATAAGTTCAACAAATTAATTCACAATTCAACCAGATCTCAATAAATCCGCCACACATGCACAATTGAATGATCACACTTCGCATCTTGGAAACAAAATAACAAAAACGTTCTATTTCATTACTTCTGTCGGCAAGTTCCTTTTAGCAGTTAAAAAATCAGGCGAATTCCGAACTCTAAGCCAGTGTCAGTACGCTTTAAGGGGGGGATACGCGGAACATTACAGCCGAAGTGCCGAACACCAATGAGCGGGCGTAAGTGGGTGGAGACAGGGTGTATCCAATTACGTTATTGGCTAGAAAGTAGGACATCACATTCGAACTATTTTCAAGTCGCGAAAGCTTGCCAAATTCAAAAGAGGTGCACGGGCTGAAAGATCGAAAAGAATTAGGGGAATTATTAAAGCAGACGATATTTAATAAAATCTTAAAAATAAAACTTCCGGAAGAATATTTTTACTCTAGAAAGAAAAAATGAAATAATAAAATAGATTAATAGTTCTGATAAAAAGATTGACATTTTAGTAATACAATTGAGTTCTTTTTAGGAAAATAAATAGTGTATTACGCCGAATTAAGGAAAAGAGGAATTTAGATGATAATTAAAATTTGGAATATTACTGAAATATAAGTAAAAATAGATTTTTATAAAAAATAGGAATAAAATCGAAACGGGAAAACGGCGAAATTTTTTTATTATTACATATATATGTTTTGATTGACGTTTAACAACACTGTTTATACCTTTGTATAAAGCATTTGTTATTTTTTTTAAATATACTTAATAAATACAAATTTGTTTAAATGTATTTGTATGTTTTAAATGAATGTGTTGTATGTGTATGGGGTGCTTAATACTTTAGGCCCAGGCTGTAACAAAACACAACTTATTTTTGTTGATTAATCTGCCTAAATAAATCCCCAAATGTACCATTTAAACATTTTTCGAGAATGTTTTGCGTCATTGATCCCAAGAGTAATTGAAAAATGAAAAATAGATTCTCCAACAAGTTTCTTCTTCAGACACAGAACAAAAAATAATAAAATAAACAAACAAAAAAAAAACAACTCAACAAACAAACAAAAATTAAATATCGATTAAGTTACACTTAACTTTTTTTTAAAAGTAACGTAACAAAGCTTAAAAAATATATAAAAACTAAAAAAACTAAAAAAAAAACCTTACGCTAAAGTATTTTTTAAATGCAAATAACATCTGACGAAGAAAAGAGCAAATGACTTTCATAAAAAGAAAACGTTTGTTAAACATTTTAGGCAGCAAATCTTTTCTACTTTTAAAAGAAACACTTTGAAAAGATTTAATGTATAAATGAAAGTTAAAGAGAATCCATTTACACTAGAAGGTTTTAAGTCACGATGAAAATAAAATCTTCTTGTTATTTTTTACCCATTATTTATATTAACTTCGCGATTTTTCGTTTAATAAGCTTAAGAAGGTTTAGAAGGTTTGAAAAATAGCCGTATGTTACTGTAAAGGAAAATCTCGGTAGTTCATTATTTTAAGCATCAAAGTTTCTTTGTCTTATAAGAAATTTTCCTTTTTTATATAAATAAATCTTCTAATGGGCACTTGTTTCTTTATTATTTAACATTGAGCTAACATACTTATTGTCAAATAAAGGAAAAATATGTTTCAAACAATTGATTTTTAAAAAAA